>OY728121.1:1035612197-1038112197 GCA_963277665.1 Viscum album | reverse complement strand
GACATATCTCAGTAGGAATACAGTTATTCTCAATATTCCAAATGAGATAAGGCCTTGATGGTTTAATTCATGGTTTTTTAAATGACTTCAACCAGGAAAAATTAGACTCTGAGTTCAAGAAACAATGAATGTAAAATTTTTTGGAATCCAGAATACCATTTTGTGATGGTTCTCAAAAAATAAAATCATCATCATTATAGAAATGGTAACCATCAGCAACCAGCATGATTGAGTCAGGGAGCTCCAAATTACTAGATTGCATAACCTCCTTTATAGAGCAGTTGATGTTGTTTGGAGAGGTATTAGGAGGTAACATGGAAAAGAGGGGAGTGTCAATCCATTTTTCAAGGAAAAAGCACATGGTGGAGTCTAAGCTAACCATCCATCTATATTTATGCATGATGTGAACAAACGAGTTTCTAATGGAGGGCCAGAGAAAGGAATTGACATAGTTCAAATTCTCTTTTTTTAGTCTCTCTAGGAATTTATTTTTAAGGAAGGCTATGAAGTCACATTTATTATTGATCAGTCTTTAGGTGAGTCTAGCTTGGAGAGCCTCATTGAAAAGTTTGAGTATTTTAATACCCTGGACACGCCTCTCAAGAGGTTTACAGCATATCTACTAGATAATGGTAACAAGTTTTCGTTCATTAATACATCCGGTCCAAACAAAATTTTTAATATAGGTATTTACACTCTTGAGAAGACCAAGAGGCTATTTGTAGATCATAAAGGAGTAAACCTTTTTTGAGATAATAGTCGATTTCACAAGTCATATCCTTCCAGCATTGGATAAGGATTTCCCATTCCAAGAAAAATGTTGATTAATCACCTAATCAACAACAGCGTTGAAGTATATGGATTTATTCCTACCTCAAAAAATGATTACTCCTAAATAGGTAAAAGAAAGGGACCCTTCTTTTATGCCCATCTTTTCTATGATGTGACCTTTCCAATAAGGGGGGAAAAGTTTCCCCATTAAGAAAAAAGATGTTTTCAACAATTGGATTGACCTGATACCTCTTTATAGTGGGATGGGTCATTTTTAAGGTTAAGAATATTTCTTTTACCCCCATTGATAATTGGATTATGTCATAGGCAAAAAGAAGGTGGGCCCGAATGTTTATATTTTGGGACACTTGTATAGGATTGAGTTTGTTTTGATGAACAAGAGAGGTGAGCAGTTTCCTAAGATAGTCTTCCATGATGGAAAAGAGGATATCAGAGAGAGGGTCAACTTGGAGAACCCCTTTTGAGCATTTAAAATATCCCTTGGGGGGTCCATTAACAAGTATGGAGATCGTGTTTGATTTTAATTGAGAGTGAATCCTACTTATGATGATATCATTAAAACCAAAACTCTGGAAGACTTTATATATGAAGGACCAATTGATGGTATCAAAATCATTCCTAAAGTTGAGCTTAATGGAAATATTTACCCTTCTAGAGACTTTGTTCAGAGAGTTGGTGAATTCCTAAGTAAGGAAAATGCAATCTTCTATGGATCTACCTTTGAAGAACTCGAATTTGTTCCAAGATATGATTTTTCTTCATAGATAAGAAATTCTGTCAGCGAGTAGTTTGGTAATGATTTTATAAAGAGATTTGATGACACCAATAGGTCTAAATAAATGCATTTCATAGGCATTGGAAACCTTGTGAATTAAGGTGAGGAATTGGAGATTGAGACCATAAGGAAGGATACTAGTATTAAAAAAACTATTTAATATACTTGAAAACATCTACATGTACAACCTCCCAGTGTTGCTGAAAAACCTCATTATTGAAACCATTGGGACCTGGAGCACTATTAGGGTTAAGATTGAAGACAGTGTCTTTGATATCATGGTCTAGGGGAATACTCAAGAGAAAGAGGTTGTCATCCTCATTGACCAAAGATGGGATGATCCCAAGGAGAATATTCTTAATATTATTTGGACCATTAGAAATATTATCAAATTAAGTGACCACATGATTGGTTATGGCTTTCTTAGAGGCATAGATATTGTCATTTTTTTATGAACGGATTGTGGGTGACTGCCTTTCCTAATCCACTATAGGGAATTGTAGAACATGGTGTTTCAATCACTATCTATGAGCCACTTCGTTTTGAAAAGATGTTTGTGAATGTTGTCTTTTAGCACTAAAAGGGAATTGAACTTAATAGAGATGTTTGTTTCATTTTGGGGATCAGATGAAAAATTAGAGTTAGTAGAGTTATTCTGATTTTGATTGAGCTCATTCTCAAGGATGGAAACGTACTAGTCAATTTGTTTAGATTTAGCACTACACCAACACATGAGGAAATGTTTAAGATGATTGATCTTGGTAAAACAGGGAATGGAATCCACGTGATGATTCATAGATTCCCAACAACATTGGATGAGCTTAGAGAAGTCTAAATCATCAGACCATGAATTGTTAAATTTGAAGGGAATAATTGGTTTAACTCCTTTAGAGTGAAGGATAACAATAATTGGGCGATGATCAGAGATTAGATTGGGTAAGGTGATTCTAGAGATGGTGTCCCACACATCCAGAGCCGAGACATTAACTAGATCCATATCAAGTTTTCTATCAATGACTCGATTATAATGTCTATGATACCAGGTGAATTTAGCACCTGTATGATTGATTTCAACCATATTACACTCTTCTATCAAGGCTCTAAATTATCAATATGAAATGGGAGAGTGAGAAGGGCCTAGTTTCTTACAATGGTAAAGAATGGAATTAATGTCTCGAATCACCAACCAAGGATCGTGGATGGAGTTAGCAAAAGAAGAGATATCATTACAAAGAGGACTACGATCAGGGTATCTATTCATAGCATAATCAAAGGTGAAAAAGAAATGCATGTTATCATATTTAAAATAAAAAGTGTGTAGCTGATCAGAGAAGTTGAAAATATTAACATCTTGCAATGAGGTGTGATAAAATATCCAATGAGATTGAAAACTACTAACATTGTCGCATGCACTAAGAACTTTACAACCAGCAGCAGAGAGATGCAATAATTTCATAGTAATGTTAATTTTTGGCTCGGATAGAGCTATGATTTTTGGTTTGTGAGTCAAGGTATTTCTATTTAGCACCAAAAGGGTGTCAGAGTTATCTATAACATGACAGTTCCAAAAAAATCACATACATTTAAAACCTATTTTGAGCCAGAGTTGCTATTTTTCTTCATAGAAACATTCAATCCCTTGATCCTCTTGGATATTCTAAGAGTTAAGGAGGAGGCCGAACGTGTCTTCATGGCCTGTTTTATCATAGGAGAAGCAGACAATATGTTAGTAGCATCTGATATGTTAAAATCATTTATACTGGTAGATAATTTAATAGAAATAGGGTGGACATATGACCATCATGGGTTGCTTCATTGAAGATCATGTTCTAAGGAACAACAGGCAGTATAGGGAAATCAGGTTTGTCTATAGTCCTGACAGTCACTATAGGTGAAACAAGATTGTTTTGGGCATATGAGTTAACATTAATAGTAGAAAAAGTAGTGGCAGTGCATGTAGGGGAAGTATGTGTGCTGACGGCCATGTTTTATTCAACAATTGGAACAGGAAAATTGGGAGAAGTCATACCAGAGCTTCCAGTTTTAGAAAAATTGTCTTGTATACCTTCTGTATGGAAAATAGTGATTTATCCCTCATCCCGATTTCTCTCTCACACTAGAGTTTATCCTCTGTACGGATCGGAGTGGGAGAGGCCTTTGCGTGGAACACCAACATCGTCTCCCACTCTCTCTTTGCGCTTCTCCTTCTTACTCTTTGTCGGGTTTTGGCCTTCCGTTTAGGGCATCGTATGGTTCTTCTCTTTTGCCTCGCTGATGGCGTCAGGGCTCGAAGCCCTCGGTTGCTCCTTCCCTGCTATGGTATGTCGTTCTTCTGCGCCCCTCCAAGGCGGATCGAGTGTGGTGGAAATGGCGAGACTTTGTGATGTGGGTTCGGTGGTTGTCAGCATGCATAGAATAACACTTCGTCCATGGCATTTTTTCGTTCTTTTTAGGGTTTTCATTTCTTCATATGAGATCTGTTTTATGTTGGTGTTGCTTGTGATGTTGTGTTAAAGGCGATGGTGTTGCGACGGTGTCAAGACGAGGTTCCACCAGCATTTCATCCTGTCTCGGTTCGTTAGATTCTCTGCTCTGGTTCCGGGACTCCCCTAATCACTCTGAGGCAGAGCAGCACAGTTGTCGTCTCGTTTCTTAAGGTTGTGAGTTCGAGCGGCTGGTTCAAGGTATCGACGGCGGTGGCCTGTTTCGGCATCATGGTCTTGGATCTCGCTGGTTTCAAGCTTTGGTGGACGTTGTTCGAGTTATATTCTATGGCGGCCATGGTATCACGATGTTGACGACGGTCTTCAGCTGGGGATGTCCGGGGTTCTCATCGGGATGAAGGTTAGGTAGATGACGAGCGACAGGTCGATTTCGGGGGCATGACTCGATGAAGGGTTCAGTTTCGCCGGAGATTTGTTTGTGCAGGTGTAGACTCTGTTATTGACGGTATTGATGGGTTGCAGTGATAGTGGTGATGGAGGTAAAGTGATTGGACTGAAAATACTAAAAAAATAATTTTAACCAGAGCTAGATCCAGTGCATGTGAACCTTATGCGATTAAGGGAGCTTCAATCTGCAAGAACTCTTGCTCAAATACTACCATCGTGTGACCAATTTTTGCAGTCAACATCAAAGAAGAAATATCAGGTAAGGAAGAATCTGGTCTGATCGAAAACATCTAACACTATTTGATTAATGTCCTCCATAATGGAATGGTCAATCTCGATGTCTTCCACTTCTTCAACCCTATTAGCCCATGTGGTTCTTGAGATCTCCCTGAGGAAATTGGATCTTGTGATCTAGACTTCGGAAGCTTTTTTGGGAGGATTTAGGATGACATCGACCATTGATTTTTTATTCTTTTTATGCTTGACATCAGTCCACCCATATTCACCCGGATGTTCAACATGACTCTTCACAAAGCTTCATTTCAGGAGGTAGTGACCTACAATCTTGGAAAAGTCACAGTATGAAGGCATTCGTTCACATTCCAACCAGATCTCTATTTTGAACTCATTTGCATTGAAAGCAATAACCTCCTGAAGCTTGGAAGAAATGTCTACTTTTACCATCACCCTCATATAAATCCCAATCTATGCTTTCAAGGTTCTTTGATAAATTCTCAGAGGCATACCTATGCAATATGTGATACCATTGAGGATTTTCGGTTTCCAGAAATACTAGATAAGGGCATGGAGTCGCACCCAAATATTCACCACAGTATTCTGCGATCTGTTCGGGTTGAAGGCGTAGTCCCAGCCCGAGATCCGATGAAATCCAGGATTCAACTACAGATTCCCTAACTGCCAAATGTGATCAATTTCTTCTTGCGATTTGAGGAGAATATGAAAATATCCCTTCCCGATTGGAACAAGTTTCCAGTCCGGGAAACCCCAAATGTGTGCTATCCGTGATTTGAGTTATGTGTTAGACTAAGGCCTATCGCCTTTGAGATAAGAGATTCTCCCCATCAATAATAAATGACAGAGTCATGACCACTATTGCAAAGCATCAGGATCTGCTTCAACAAAAAAATTTCGATCATCAAGCTTCTTGAATAGAGAAACTTGCGTCGCAGAGGCATTGTCGGGTTTAGAACCCTTGAGCGCTTCGACAAAAGAGACTCCCATCTGTCTTTCAACTGCGAGAGATTCACATTTTTTAGCTTTCGATGTGCAGACCATAGGGCTCTTCTCTCATTTAGGTTTGAATCCAGCCATTGAGGAATCAAACCGAAGTAAAAAAAGGAAACATGATCGAAAGAGGAGAAAACACCTAGCTTTTATGGCGGAACTGAGTGCCATCCTTCCTCTACGATTTGTTATCACATCTCTTCACCTTTTCATGTCTACATGTAATATTCAAGTTGTTATGTATATGTTATGACCTAATTATCTAAATCAATAAACCTTCAAAGATCATCAATGTATGTTATTAACTTAATTCAAATATTATTTAATGTTTAAGGGTGAGGCCTTATACAACATGTTTCAGGTGTCTTTGGATTCTCCTATCTACAATCGTGTGTAATGGTCTCTTGACATGAGATCATTTCTAGTGTATGTTAATTTTTCAGGAACTTTGAAGCAAGGAGAAAACCATGTTGTTGAAATTGTGGAAATGTAGTTTGTTTTGGGTGCTTCATTGATGGCTTGAAATTGGTAGAATGGTAAAGAAAGGATTTGTCAGTTCCAGTTTATGGAACAAATATATCTTAGGCCATGTTGATAAGGATGGTAGTAACATTATAAGACCATGACCATATTAATCAAGGTAAAATCCATCCAGTTGGATCAACAAATAATAAAGAAAGAAAAGGGTGATGACACATGTGTGTATCCTGCGTTATGAGATATTAATGAAATAGAGATTATGTTACACAATAGCTTTCTTAGGTTGGTTGTCACTGATGTGAAAATACTAATCTTTTCTGTGGACATGATGGGTTGATAGATCCCACTATTGGTATGTGAATAATATTAAATACTATAGAGATAAGGTCCTTGAGGGTCACACATAATTTTGTATTAGATTTCAGTAGAATATGAGTTTTTGGACATGGTGCCCCCCACTGTGGTCAGGGATTTTTCCAAGGAAATGTGATCACCAATTCAATAAATAAACATATATTATTAAAGTTTCAAATAATGAGAATTGAATATATTTATTAAATTTATTTACATGTTTTATGTAACTACATTAAAAATATTATTTGAATGAACATTAAACTATTCAATGTTCAATTAGTATTTATGGGAATGAAGAGTCAATTTAGGGAATCATTTATTATCACGTAATATTTTAATACATTACAATAGAGTGATATTAATATTTATAACTCAGATTAGTAGTCATAACATTTTGTTAAAAGTGTGTTATGTATTCGGGGTTCAGAGAGGAAATACTGGGTATTTTAATTACACACTATAAATAAGGCACCATGAGAATTCACGAATTACTAATCCTAGGATTTGTCTCCCCTCTCTTCTCTACCGTGTTCTAGAGAGAGAATATCTAGATCCAAGGATCTTGGATCAATCTCTCTTTCAGGCATTGCAATCAGAATGATGCGGTGATCGCTGGAGAATAAAAAGCGTTGTCAGATCTCCACACTAGCACCTAGAATTCGATAATCGGCACTCCAAAAGATTTCTTGAAGTGTGTGTGGATGATCTGGAAGAATTCACCTTCAGATTCTTCGAGCATCGGTCCCCAATAATGAACAGACATCGTGCGCAGATTCGGATCTAAACAATATATTTTACGATTTCATTATTGTTCTTTAAACATTTCACACGTGATCCTTGGCTTAAACCAAATGATATTCATCAATGTCAACATGTTCATGTCAAACGTCAGTGAAATTTTTTAAATTACAACCCTTCTTTGGGGCTTCCACAACCGACCTAGTTCCAAAAAAATGTAACCAAATGTTATTGGATACTATGATTTGGGGCATTATAATTTCTGGTTATACATGGCCCCTTGATGGAACCCCAATTATCATGGGATTATCGTGTGAGAAGCAATTATAAAAGGGTTTTATCCAATAAAAATACCCTTTGATTAAATAATCATATAATAATTCCATTATGGTGATTATATCATGATATCAAAGATCATGATGAATATTATTAATTATTTCCTTCATCAGGAATTCAATTATTATTTTCCTTTTATAATTCATCATTGAATATATAAAATTATTTTATTCATGTTCATTTTATTGATTTTTTTTCATGTATTAAATTAATTATCTTTCCATATTTATTACTCATTCTTCACTCATGATATTTATTGTTATATGTAACCCATAATAGGATTTGGTTCTCACCAATTATTTTTTTCCTTCCCCGGTTTAGTAATAATGATATACTGAATAATATAAATGATGTGATAATGTTTTTTCTATATATTTTATTTTCCAAATGTAAAATTGGAATCATGTAGGCATCTAATTAATCATGACTAGAAAATTAATAGTCCATCAAGATGATATCCCTTATTTCGTATTACTGTGTAATAATGTTTAAACATCCTCTCGTTTACTAGATGATGGGTTTTATTTATGGTATTAGAGGAATGTTTTGTTGAAACCTTGGGAATAAGATTTAAAAAGAACCTCACTATCATTACAGAAATGATATTAATGTTTTCTATTTGTGAATACTCACTATTAAATTTATAATTTTATATTTCTAAATATTCCGAATGATAATAACTGAACTCATAATGTAACATTACTTTTTGATGGATCGTAATGGGAAAATGTGAATCAACACCCATAATCAATATAGGTATTTCCCTATTGAGAAATTGAATAAAACTGTTGTTGTAACTGAGAAGATCACATCGATATTATCATATCTTATTTAGGATATAATGAATAAACTCTTATATATAGAACAATCTAATTCTCCAAAGTGTGCTAATATTTGATATCATCGTGTGATAGAGTCCTTTATCTTGTAATGGAACTTCAAATCCACTGGTTAATTAGGAAAATATTTGTTATATATACCCATTCTTATCATATATAAATATTACATAATTTTCTGTAAATATTCATTAAATTAAAAAAAACACATGTATGAGGACCACAATTGTATAATTCATTTCGAAAAGTGAACCAAAACCCACATGTTCCTATGTGAGATACATTATGTCCCAATATTTTAATCTAATCTATCAAAATTGTTATAAAAATAATACATAACATATATATTCAATACCATGACAATGGAAACGTAATAATGGGTATGTTTGGTTTCTAAGTATGGATAATGAAGTGTGATACGTATGCATGCCATGATGATAATAGTATGAGAAAGTTATAAAGACGTATTAATCCCATACCCTTAATATGAATGATAATAATCATGAGTCATTATAAATATATTTGTATAGAAAAAGTCATGAATAATAACAAAATCAATGAATGTTATCCATGAGAGCATAAAATTGGCATAACACAAAGAATTGTTCCATATTGAATTTCAATGAAAATTTTATGTTATGGCTACCCACCAATACATTCATAACATGCTTGGATGAAAAAAACCACATATGTACCTAATTTATACTTGCGATGACATCCTATAAACACTATTTCAAGATAGTTTTAACTGCCTATGTACCCTCATTTTCTGACATGGTCTAACCACATGTGTACCTTTTATACTCATAAAACATTTATAAATACCCATGTCATTTGAGGGAGATATAGGTCTCATACATCACATAAAGAAAATCATAAATTTATATTCCATGTAATTATAAATAATTAATTTTATTATAACCAATTAAATGAAAGGGGTAAGGAAAAAATTTAAAAATATCATATCCTTGAGAAAATATTCAGGATTCAAAATTATTTCATCTTTTAATCAATGAATAACTTGTGAAAAAATAAGTGGGATACGTAGGAATTAAATAATGGTAAAACACATGGATGATAAATGTGTTTCAAAAAATATTTTTATCCTATAAATATATAATTTGTAAAGGGAATATTAAATTTATCTTTGGATTATATCCAAATTAAGCCATTGGTAACATCTATAACAGTCACCTTATATGGATAATTACATTGAATAATCATTTTAAACACATTATATGAAAAAATATTCTCCACATTAAAATGAAAACATTTCATTGGAACACAAAGAATTTTTAATACACTATTTATTTTAAATAACCTAGAAATCTATTAAAATTTAATTCTAAAGAATTATTGTTTATGATGTTTCATAATTTCTTTCATACCATATACATTAAAACAAATGTTTTTTTCATGTTGTCGTGTAAAATCCAACGATAAATTAATTGGAAATGTACATTGAATTTCCTTTCATAAAAATATTGATAAATACAAAACTGGGTAAAATTTCAATTAATACTAAAATATAATACTAAAACATTTCTTGAAATTTATTTTTATACAAATTTTTGGAAGAAAATCATTTTCCAAACGAATAGATAAATAATATATTATTTTCATAAAATGATTTTATGAATTATTTTAACTAGAAAAGAGTATAAAATTGTTCAATTACTTGATAATATCATTAATAACTAGATTATTAGAAAATTATTGGGTATTTTTTCTCTATGAATCATATAATTTATCATCAGAAACATATTACAAAAAAGACACACAAATGATGGGATTGTAAAATAAAATATTTACCACTTTGGTAGCTTTGAATCATATTCACCATGTTGGAATTAAATGAAATAGAAATAATTATATCACGTTTTTAAATAAATTCATGATATTACAAGTTAAAGTTGATGTATATACACCTTGTGAGTGAATAAAAGTGCTTAACATAATATACGTCCTAGAGAAGGAAAATTGAAATGAAAATCTCTTACCTTCAGCCATGACATTTGTCGTTAACATTAAAAACCAATTTATATAAAATATATGTTTACTATAAATATATTATCAAAATATATTTATATATATCATAAAATATATAAAATTTATATGATCATTTATTACCCATTTCTTAACAATTATATTTAGAAATTATGTTTTGGGTAAGAAACACTCTGTTTTTTATATATGCTTGGATTTTTAATTTTCGTTACTCACACATAAATCATGATTTCAAAATTTAAAGAATGTTAGCCATAATATATTTATCATATGAATTAATTATATATTAATTCAGAGTAATTTACTACATTTAGTTACAGAAAATGAAATACATCGTTCATGGATATAATGGGACATACTTATGTGTGAACATTGCTTCCGAGTTCTTTACATGTGGATTGAAAGAAATTTAAAAAATATATTATCATTAAATAATAATTTTTATGTCATATATTTCAAATAATATCATTAAACTCAACTGTATTACGTTCTATGTAAATAGTGAATGAATTACATAGCTTCACATGGTGTAGCATTCTATTGACACGAGTGATGTCATTGTGTTCCAAAAAGATTGACTGTATGAATGTATGTATGATATAATAATTACAGATTCATAATAATATAAGAAATCATATATATATATAGAATAAATACGTTATTATTTTTATTCTTGAGAGGTGGTAATTTTAAAAAAATTGACAACCGTTTGGGAGGTATTAAACCACCGTACAAAAGAACAATGATTTTGTAATTCATTTAAGGGAAGAAGAAATTATTTGGTGTCATTACCTTAATAAAAAAACATTAGTATATGGAACACCTTATGGTTATTATATGATCATTGTTTAATATTTATTTAATTATTTGGAGAAATAAATCTATTAATAATTCTTATTGATGAATGTTACATCTTCTTCGAGTATCCTCTTTAGGATTGAAAGAAAATCCTTTATATCTATCATTATTTCGAAAATAATGATTTCATCTGAATAAGGGGGGATGTTATTTCAAATGATAATGTGTGAAAAAATAGGATATAAGTTGTGAATAATACAGTAGAGGGGGTGGCCGTTTATAAGTGAGGTGAGTGGAACCCATGTAAATATTTAAAATGAAAAAGGACTACCCATTCTTTTGTCTTATAAAAGTATCAAAAATTGACCATTAATGATACTAAATGATATTAGGTGTAAATATATCAATCCAATTTGATTTTAATATTTTTTGAGTTATTTTTAATCCTCTTCAATTTTTTTGAATCCCCTGGTAAACCTATTTTCACCTTAACCATCATAATTAATCATTAGTGCCTTTAATATTAAATTTTGTAATATAAGAAGATAAAATTTTTAGATAAAATTATATGTGATTATTTTGAATATGGAATCCATTTTTCCTATTTCCACTCACAAAATTTAATTACTTTAATTTGAAAGTAATTTAGTAGATGTGATGAGAAAAATGGTTATTGAAGAAGAAATCATTAATGTTTACATTGTTTTTAAAAAAAATCAACATAAAATAGATTAAAATTAAATAATTTGGAATAATGGATTTATAATTGAATAATTTTTATTTTAAAAAAATTACAATGTAATTTAACATTATAAATTAATTAAATGAGTATATTGTTTAATATTAACATTCATCATTTTTCACAATTCATCAGAAAATGACATTTTATTGAATATTCCAGAAACTTCACACTAATATAGTTTTTACATGATGATATTAAATTATTTTCATTTTATCAATTTAATTTAATAATTGTGTGAAATATAAATTTTATTAATTTTCACAATATGAAATAAACAGAATTTTATAGAAAATAATATTTTTGCATCATATTAAAACATTTCCGAAAATTATGATACTTTTTATCAACATTTATCCTTTACATAAAAACACTAAAATTAATATTTCTAAGTATTTATTACTATTAAAATTACTAGGAATAATGGTTAGCTTATAATTATTACATTTAAATAACTATAAAAATAATATGTTAGGGTTTTGGTTGAACTCAGTTTCATGTGTAACATATACTTAAAAAGTCTTTGGTGTAGCATGAGAATAAATTAATGTTTCACATACTGAAAAATAAAAAATAAATTTAATTTATTCAAACATATAAAAATTCAAAAAAATATAGGGGGTTTTACATTATACTCCGTTAAAATTAAATTTTCCGTCGAAATTTTTCACTTTTATACAATCAAATGAGGCCATTCGACATGAAGATATCATCAAGTTCCCACATAGATTACTTAAACTGGTATTTATAGAACCAAAATATTACCATGTGTATGGAATTGTTTCATAGAACATTCTTCATACAAAACAGATTCTCAATCAGTAGTTCCTCATATGAATTATCTTTCTCCAATGGTTTGATGACCGAGTATTTTATTCTATAAGGGTCATGTATTTACTTCCTTAGGAGAGATGGAACATCACATGAGCCTCAACCCAGTTGGTGAGGACTCATTATGTGCATCCAGGTGACCCTTGATCAAATTCAGGCAAAGGCTAATTTCCGGTACTGTAGCAGTACTGTAGTAGGTACTGTAGCAGGAACTGTGTAGTACTGTAGCATGCACTGTTACAGGAACTATATCAGGAACTGTTTGGCACTATAGCAGTAGAGAATATTCCTCTTTTTTGGCTTTCAATCCACCGATTTGGTCCCCGAGTCCATCAAGGCCTTCTGGCCACCCAGGCCATCGGGTCAGTAAGGCCTTTAGGCCACCTCAAGGCCTTCAAGTCACCTTAAGGGAAGATGCAAACCAGACAACCTATAATGAAAAAGCTTCAGAAGAAGGATGAGAAAATCCCTTTCACCAGTGAAGAAGCTAAAAATATTGCAATAATGAGAGGGTGTGACACCTGCCATTGGGAAAAGCCTATGAATGCATGGGAAAGCCTAGACGAATAGCCATGAAAATGTGGAGAGATGATTTTACGATGAAGATGCTAGGGAGGATCAGTTCCAAGTAATTAGTCTCGGTTGTTTGTAATGTTCAAAGCAAATGGATATTGAATTACTCTAAGTCCTACGGGCCATGTAATACTTATGCCTACGGGCCTTGTAGGGGTTCCAACTTACCCCTTAAAAGGTGGATTATCAAAATCAATATAAAAAATGAAGGCCTTCGGGCCATTGGTGGTGGTCCAATGAGATATGAAACACATCATTAATATTATGTAGGTTTTTTTAACATCCCAAATCATATATTATGGTGCCCATAATATTTATAAATTTAAAAAAACTATTATAACTTGTAATTATTAATTGTTTATTTATGAACCTCATACCCTTATTCTATGATAAATTCATAGAAAATCCATTTCAAAAACATTATATTATAGATAACAAAAGAGATTAGAAAACAAATTATTCTGAATCTGAGAATCCCTAATGTATTTTATAATGGATCAAATATTCTTTACCGTTTCATCAACTATCATATGTCCCAATTGATTTCATTTCAAAATTCCTTCTAGAACATTGTGTATCTATATTTAATTCAATATATGTTTTCATGAGGATCTATATAAAATCATGAGTAAAAGATATTATTTTATGAAAAATAAACTTCATTAATGTGTTGATATTAACCACTTTTGAAATACATCAAAAAATAAATGAACATATCCTTTAGGTTTTGAATTCTTTTCTCAAGCTGACCATCTATCTAAGGATGATATTCACTATTAATACGAATAATTATATTTAGATATTTTCGAAGACATCAAAAAATCATTGAGGACAACCTCATATCCTAATCAGACATAATGAAAATTTTTTACTTCAAGAAACCATACCACTTCCTTTATGTATATCATGGAAAGTTGATGAATATTGAGGAATTCTCTATATTGCGATGGAGTGTTATTATTTACTAAATTGATAGAGAAAACCCAATATAGTATAAATCCTTATATAATTATTGGGCAGTTCAATGTCAATATCCATGGTTATTTTTCCCATTTCCATTCTGGTATGTGTAATGGATGTAACAACACCATAAATTTTTTTTTCTCATCCTTAACTTGTGGATTTAAAATAAACCATGGTAGAATCTTTATGATATCTCTCATAATGAAATCCCAACAGAAATACTATTCTAAATATTTATACATCATCATATATCCAGGATGAATTAAGAATCATGTACTATGAGAATCATATAAGATCTCTTTCTTCAATACTGGTATGTATGAAATGAATACAATATTCTAGAAACGTAACATTCTATCATGATATTAATTAAACTCATGAAAATTTCAATCATTATTTTTGATACCTAAAACTTCATTTTTTCCTCTATAATCAACACTTGGATATATGGTTAAGAAATAAATTGATTATAATAAAATTTTACACTTTTTTCTAGTTTTCATGACCCATCCATTGAAAATAAGGAAATATTTGATCATTTATTAATCCAAATAATATATATGTTATCATGATCCATTAAACTCAAGGTATCTACGGCCTGGTTTTCATTATGATTGTGGTAATGTGTTGAACACTCATAATCATTGAGCATTTATCACCTTCCTTTTTTGGTAATATTTAACTCCTTTTGTGTGAATATATACATTAATCATTTGTGATTATAATTTATATCACACTTTTCCCAATAATAAAATTCATTAAAATACTTAATGAAAAAATTTCTATAACAAACTAAAAATTTTAGTTTGGGTAATATTTACCAGGAAACCACAATTTTCATGAGGTATAATCTATGACCATGTCATTTTGCATAAGATCACATCCAAATGCATTTTTTGATGAATCATTATAGACTTCAAATACATTCCTACAATATCGTAATGTATGAAATAGTGAACTAACTATTCATCTATTTTTTCCCTTGATATTCTCCTCACATTCATCTTTCCTTAGAAACTTGGATACCATTAGATTTAGCATTGTAAAATGATTAGATAGTCATGTGGAATTACTAATAAATTATTGATTATATCCAAATAAACCAAGAAAAATATAGATCTTAGTTAGTGTTGTTTGTCTAAGTGAATATTCTATAGCCTTGATATAGGATGAATATACCGATACACACACACTTCATATAATATAACCCAAAAATGAATATTTTTTCCGAAAAAATTAGCAATCTCTAAATTGTTCATATTTTAATCCTCAAAATAGGGACATTATTATAATTATTATAAATCCCCAAAATCATGCTTCTATATTCCTTGAAAAAAAATTATGTTTATATTTTATATGAAAAATGAATTTCACAGAGAATTTCATATTCTAAAACTATATTTGGTCATGGTTTTGTAGAATTAATTATATACATTACAAATTATCAAAGATTTATAAATATATAAACAAATTTCATGATTTGGATAACTCCTAAAATGAAACAATATTCACATGAAATTCATCATAACATGTAAAAAAAAATTAATACATTATGTGAGCATTAATTTTCCAAATAAGGTAGTTTAAAACACTTTTGAAAATACCTTTCATTGAAAACTATAAATACACTTGAAAATGTTTATCAAATAAATAATTTGATAATAAAAATATTTTGAAAAGTATTTTCATACATTATATAAATATCCTTTATCAATGCATATTACTCTCAAAACCTATAAATTTATGGAAATAATTTTTATTAAGAAAAACATCTTTTGTTTTTTCGCCATTTTGAAAATAATATTTTTTTTTGGATTATTACTTATAATCATCGGGAAAAAATAAAACCATAATTACACGCATATATATATATATATATAACATTTGTGATAACATCCCAATGTGGTTATGGGTCTACTATCTATACCAAATAATACCATCTCATACTCTTGTACCAAAATTTTAGGAATATTTTTTTTTCGCCTTGCCATAATAACTCATAACAGAAAAAATAAAAATCATACATAATTTTTTTTCATTGAAGAAAGTAATTTAATAACCATTAATCTAGAAAAAAATACCATTTTATGAGATATCGATTTTTATAATAGAATTACTTACATGAACCGATTCACCTGGAAATTAAAACAAAATCTTTTATAAAATGCATAAAATGTCAATAAGAATTATAGATACTGGGAACATCTACAATAATTAATTAAAATAAAATATTTTCCATGATATTATAAGATTTTATAATATAAAATTAGTTCAAAACAATCCCATTTCCTTGATTCTAGATAATCACATATGTTTCTTTCTCTTCCTCTTCTTCAGAAAACTTCTTTGTTTAACACCGTAACACCATACAAGATTGTGTTTTCCCTAAACCAGGACTACAAAATTTTGATATAGAAGTGGATAATATTATTTGGTAGTGGATAGTCGATCTATAATGTAAATGGTGATGAATAAACTAAAGGAAAGAGTGACATTTTATAATTTGGGTGATGGTAGAATTAGGAATTTCACAAAATATTAAAATATTATAAGTCATCTATGTTGTTAAAGACATTCAAAAGGCCTAAAATCATAAAATACCACATTGTTGAAAATATTAAAAAACTTTCCTTACTCATGTTATTTATATTTTTAAATAATTTAATAAAATATCATATTCATGAAAGATATTTTCTATCAAATTAAATAGTACTCATAACATTGACATTAAAAACATAAAAGAAAAGTTTCAAATTCAAAAACAATAATTTATTATATCTAACAAATATTATATTAATCTATATAGTTCTACGATTACCTTCATTACCTCAAATTATATTTAATTAAATATTTTTATTATTATTTATTTTATTTTTTAATTAATTAAATATTTATTGTATCATCGTTCAACAAGACATTATGGTAATTATTTATTCCTTAAAAATTAATAATAAATTTCGACTAAGATGATAAATTTATTATCATTCAAATAACTATTTATGCAGAATATCTATTTTTTGAAACCAAACATTCAAATATTATAATGATTAAAACTATTATGATAACAACATGACGTTCTTTTAAATATAATATTATATGTACCCTATAGTGATTCAATATGGCCCAAAAAGGTCTCAAATTTGAATAAAAATAATATATTTCAAAAAATTACAAATCAAAATAGAAATATTAATATTTTTAAGTCATTTATGGGTTCTTATACATTAAATAAAAAACTGTTTATTTATTTTTGCTCAACATGCACAAGCACAACAATAGTTCTTCACATTCATTAAAGATAACCATTTTATATATTAAAATTAAAAATATATTACTATAATAAAAACCAATTAATTAGGTTCAATATAATTTTTAATATTTGTTCATTATATACAATTACTCATATCCATGTCATGAAAACTTCATTAATTTCATAATTTGGCGTTTTCCCTGGTACTAGCACTGCACATGCATTTCTATAAGAACCATGTTATATGACACTAAAATTTAAAAATATCAAATAGAAAAATCAATTATACATAATAATTAATTATAATGTCGAGTAAATACTCATTAGCTATCGATTATTAACGTTAATATTAATAAAAATTTATATTAAAGAAAATTAATAAAATAATAATAATAATAACAATATAAATGAAATGACAAAAATATAATTAATAAAAAATAATAAAACTACAAAATTTAATAAAAATATAATTAAAATCACAAAAAATAATAACATAGATAAATAATTAAATAATTAAATTAATAAACTATCAATAAATAAAATAATAATAAAAAAAATATTTGGAAAATTATTGAAAAATATTAACAAAAATAATATAATAAATAAAAAATAAATGAATAAAAATAATTAAAAATTAATAAAATAATTAATTAATAATTAATTAATAAAATAATAAAAAGTAAAAAATAATTAAATCCCAATATTCACAACAATATAAAAGATGAACAGTATAGGAATGTAAATAAATGGATTAATAAATGTTTTACAAAAAATTTATACATTTAAAAGTTTATCAGAAAATGAATATAACTCACCGAGGGGGAGGGTCATCCGGAGGAGCTTTAGATGCTATGGGAGCAGTTCGAGGGAAACCCATCCACAAACTGTCATTCAGAAGTTACATGTACTTTATCATCTTCTCATGATGTTGTTGCTGCCGTCAACACATCTTCTCCTTTTGCTGGTATCAGGGGATCTATTCCTCTCCCTACACATAGTCTCTATAAGCTCACCATGAGCTCGTAGCTGCTCCTCCTTTTGTGCCGTTGATGATGATGACTCTCTATTATCCCCTATGGAGAAGCACATCAACTTTGGAGCAGTAACGTAATAACTCACATGCATAAATGAAGAGTTGATACAAATGACTCTACCATTCTCGAAGGCATTATGAGTCACCTATATCCATTCTACATCATCAAATCCTGTTGAATTGGACGTCCGATCCTTAGTCTCATCCAGACTCTCAACCTATGTATGATACATCACAGTGGCATATGACTCAATTATCTATAATTTAAAATTAAAATACACAAAATTTTATTTAAACTTAATTTAAAATATGAAAAACAAATTCTAATGCCCACAATATGGTTATAGAGATTAACTCTAATATCTCCGTGGACATGATTATTTTAAATCTTCCAATATATTTTGAACTCCATAATATTTTTTTTCAACTGCCTATATGAGTATAAAATATATTGTTTACTGTTGAAATTATTGGAAATATTAAAAAATAGAACTAACAAAATGTTGTCTATTAATTCTGAATGTAATAATACCATCTCAATGCATCACAACATGTATCCCTGGTTATGTCAACCAAATGATTCTCTAATATGAAAAGTAGATCCCATCCAATATGAACATAATCCATACCAACACTGAGATGATATGGAATCTGGCCAATGGGTGCAACAAGGCTAATCAAAATCCTTGAATCCTTCATTCCATGTTGTTTTCCTCCTCATATTGTGCAATGATTGATGATAATGCTCACTCATACAACCTTCCCATGCCTCCTAGATAGAGTCATGGATTCTATCATCGATGATATACCTAAAATTCAATAAATAATTCATAGTATCATGTTATTAGAAAAATAAATATGAACACAAATACTATTTATTTCTATACCATCTGATGATCAAACATGTAGTGTTGTTCAACAAATGGAATCTAATCCCTTATTTCCCATCCTTCAAAAAAGTAATTATGAAAAATAGAACTTTCTTATCCAACAATTATATGAAAAAATGTAGGATAATATTGAAAAATAATAAACCTATTACGATATAAATAAATTAAGGAAAATTTATAAAAACTAACTAAAATAAACAACTAAACATACCTCCACGTACGTGGATCGAAATGATGCCTTGGATATTCCTCTGGGATAGGGTCAGGAAACAACAATATCGCAGGACTGCAACCCCTCTGATTCATTGCTAAAAATCCAGTAGTATGAGGGTAAGATGATGTACCATCAGGATCATTATCAGTTAGAACCACATCATCAGACTCACAAATTATACCAGAGAAATATTTATTGGCCATATAAACCATGAAATAAAATTTAGAAATAAATACTTAAAATCATGTATTATATACAGATAAATATTATTTGTTAATATAAATAGTATTTTATTTAGTCAATCTTCATCCTAATCATCATATATTTTATTGTAAATATCTTAATATTCCCCTCTGTTTCATCAATATCTATGGATGTCTAATCATCATAATCTATTTCTATTTCAAATTCACTTGTTATATAAAAACCATTATCACCTCCATCGATCCATAACATTGTGGTGTCATTATCAATATAAGTGTCTATTCATGTGAATGATTTTTTTGGTGTTTCATCTTTAAAAAATTCCATTCCATTAACTTCAACATAACCACATTCAATTTGGATAAATTTATTTTCATGATATATCATTTTTATTATGCTCCACTGATCACTCAATGCTCTTGAAGCAACACAAAAATATTCATAATAAATTTTATGTTCCTAATCTAATATATTTTTTACAATTACTGCAATATGAAATTTATATTTAATATCGAAGACTCTATGGAATAGATTAACACACAAGACTCTATCGGTATCCATCAAATGAAATTTAAGCATCATTATGTAATTCTATCCTAGATAACACATTTCAATTATTTTTTCCCACATTTCATAAAATCCATCTTCACTTTCTATATGAGGAAATCCTCTAAACAAAACACCATTATTCATTGTTTTTTATTCCCCATATGCACTATTATGAAATTGAAAACCACTCCCCACATATGCAATATACTATTTAACCATTCTATATGGTAGGTTTCTCAATACACACATTCTATTCTCAATTTTATTAGCATGTTGAGATTCATGTCAATTTGAATAAACATTACCAATATAATATGTAATAATTTGATTTTATATGTTATACCATAAGTAATTTAATTTACCGGTGGTTAAAACCTGAAGAAATTATTATATTACTGAAATTTTGGAAGAGAACATTATGTAATTTGTGATAACGGTTTCTAGATATGTTTACCAAATAACATAAAAATAAAATAATATTATTTAACATACTAAATATAAAATAAATGGTACGTGAAATAAAAAAATAAATGGTTTCATTTCATCGTAGTTGAGAAGAACATATGTACGATCCATGTGATATTTTTCTTCTAAGATACATCATTCATGAACTCCACTAAATCTAGGTTGTATCTATTTTAAAACTGTTAATTTATTTCTCATTTCATCATCAACATTTCCCACATTATGACAGATTATTTTTTTAAGAGTTATTTTGATTGAAAATAATGAGAGTGTAAGAAATAGACATCCTCCTGCCGATAATATTCTTCAACTGATCCTTCAGTCGATTCTTCATCAAATATCTTTTTTATCAATCTCTACATACATCTCTCAAATGGGTACATCCATCCAAATTGTACCAGTCCTCAAAATTTTTCTTCATTTGTAAAATGAAATATCAAATGTTTTATTGAATCCATGAATGATGGTGGGAAGTTTTTTCAGAATTTTATTAAACACAAATAACATCAACTTTTAATCTACATAGTGAATCATATTTTGTTGTCACTGCACAGATTGCTCAGAAAAAATATGAAATTTCAGTTAGGACATCCCAGATCATAGAGTTCAACAAACCTATAAATCCAATCTGTAGAAGTCAGTCATTAGTAACATGGAAATTAGACTTATTAATCCAGTAATGTAACTATTTATGACACATCTAGCCATATTTGAAACTTAACCATCTTAAACCATGAAAGTTTCACTTCATTGACATAATAAAAAATAAATTTCTTTAGAAACTATATAACATTCTTTTGGTTTCAGTAACATATATGATCTGACACATTAAAACATTTTATGTTCTAGTCGTATAAAAATTTTGGAAAGATCAAATTATTCCCCAAAATTATCTTTTGTCTTACCAGTTGTGCCAAAATATTTTGAAAATGTGTTTTCAAAATAATTAATATCAATATTCATGAAATCCAACATGTGATAGAAAACTAATCAGGACAATATGGAATATCCCAAAAATATCCTATTTATCCAATTTTTTTCTTCCACAAAGCCATCATTTATCCATTTTATAGTCATTCTGATGGTGATGAGAGGTAATAAAGGATGATGTAGACATCCTTCTTCCATATTTCTCTATAAAATATAAAAAAATGAAAATTTTCAAAATATTTTGATAAAAGATAAAAATGATCCAAAAATGTGTTGAAAATTATGAAATTAGAGTTGACATGTAATTACCACTAATTATTACTTGTTATTACAAATCAAAACTAATTATTAGTAATTATTACTGAGTATCCCTAATTACCACTAATTATTACGAATTATTATTAATTATTACTAATTATTTATAATTATTACAAATTAATGCTAATTAGCGTTAACTGACACTAGGTAATTCTGATTAACACAAAAAATAAAAAATTATGTCTAATTATAACTAATCATCATTATTAATAATAAATTATCACTAATTATCACTAATTATCACTTATATTCAATATTGGTCACTCATTATTACTAATTATTACTAATTACAAATAATTTCCACTAGTTATTACTAATTATGATTAATTACCACAAATTACTACAAATTATTACAATTGACACTAACTATGACTAATTATCTCAATCTGTTACTAGTTATTACTAATTACATTTTAATTATAGTAATTATAACTAATTAATAGAAATTATTTCTAATTATTTCTAATTATTAATTAATTATTAATAATTATTAGTAAATATTTCTAATTTTTACAATTTATAACTAATTATTTTTAATTACCTCTCATTACCACTAATTCATCCTACTTTATACAGATCATTACTAATTTTTACTAGTTAAAACTAATTTCAACTAACTGAAAATAATTATTACTAATTACTACTACACATTAATAATTACTTTTAATTTCTATTATTGAACAAATTATTTTCCTATTGATCAGTAAATTTTACTAATTATTAATAATTATCAATAATTATCACTAATTGTTACTGATTATATCTAATTACCACTAATTTACATTATTTTTTATTAATTTTTACTAATAATTTCTAATTACCTCTAATTATTACAAATTATTACTAACTCTATGACTTTTTACTAATTACCACTATTTACCACAAATTTTTACAAATTATTACTTATTCAAACTAATTATTACCAATTATTACTAATTATTAATAGTTATTAATTATTACTAATGATTATTAAAAATTACCACAAATTACCACTAATTATTTCAAATTACGACTTGTTACCACTAATTGCTTCTAATTGTTAATATTTATTACTAATTTTTTCTAATCATTACTACTTGTTATTAAATACAATTAATTATTACAATTTATTACTTATGAAAACTAATTTCTATTAATTACTAAAAATTACCACTAATTATTTATAATTACGACTAGTTACCACTAATGGCTTCTAATTGTTAATAATTATTACTAATTATTATTGATCATTACTACTTTTTATTAAATACAATTAATTATTACAAATTATTAATTATGAAATCTAATGTTTACTAATTATTACTAATTATCACTTGTTATCACTGATTCATTCAAATTAATACTAATTATAATTAAATAACAAAAATACCAATTTCTAATAATAACTTATTATTAAGGATTATTACTAATTTTTAATTTTTACCCTTAATTGTTACTAATTATAACTAATTTCCACTACTTATTACTAGTTACCACTAATTAACACTTATTTTTACTAATGATTACTAATTTTTACTAATCACAACTGACTACTACTACTTAAGGCTAATTATTAAAAATTATTTCTAATTATTACTAATGGTTACTAATAATTGCTAATCATTACTAGTTATTACTAATTACCACTAAATAATACCAATTCTTATTAATATCACTTATTATTACTAATTATTAATAATAATCATTAGTTATCACTAATTATAAATCATTAATACTGATTATCACTAATAAATATTAATTAATACAAATTTTTACTAATGTTTAAAAATTAATAATAATTATTACTAATCACTTATCATTATTACTAATTATAATTAATTATCACTACTTATTTCAAATTATTACTAATTATTACTAATTGTTACTAATTGTTTCTAATTATTACTAATCATTACTAATTACTATGAATTATTTCTATTTATTTGTAATTGTTACTAATTTTTACAAAATATTACTAAGTATTACTAATTATTACTAGTTAACACTAATTAATACTAATTACTATTAATTAATACAAATTACAATATATATTCTCAAATTACTGCGAATATTAACTAATTATCAATAATTTTTACTAGTCACCACAAATTTTTACTAAGTACCTCTTTTTTTAGGTATATATGCAAATTATTACTAATTTTCTTTATTTATTACTTATTACTACTAATTATCAAATATTATTACTAAATTTTCTTAGTTTATGTCAAATTATTACTATTTACAACTAATTAATACTTAATGCTGCTAATGTTTACTAATTACCACTGATTTTAAACAATTCTTTTTATTTAACTCTTTTTTACTTTTTACCTCAAACTAACTCTATTTTCCACTATTTTTTAGTTACCATTAATTATTAATAATAAACATAATTTTTTTACTAAATATCGCTAATTTTTACTAATTACAACTTATAATTTTTAATTTTTAATAATTAATAAAGTTTTTTAAATAAAAAACGCTAATTTTAACTAATTATTTTGAATTATCTCTTATTTTTACAATTTAGCACTAATTAATACTAATTTCCTATTTTTTACTCATTACCGGTATTTAATAATTATAACCAATAATTATAGTTATCTACCGCTAATTAAAACTAATTGTTGCGAATTAAAACCATTTCCTTTTTAATAGTAAGCATTACTACTAATTAGATATAAATAATACTAATTTAAAATAACTACTGCTAAATATAAATTATTACTTCTAATAATAAATAATTACTTTGAATTATAAGTAATTACCCCTAATTTACTCTAGTTATATCTACATAATAATTTCAAAATCTAATGAATAATAAAATAAATAAAATCAAAATATAAAACGTTACATAAATACATCAAAGATGAAGCTTTTCTGTGTTGCAAACTACAAAATTTACTTCCCCGTAAAAATGTATCCTTATACATGAAGAAGTGAAGAAGAACTAAACAAAGTAGATGAGAATTTGTTAATGGGGAGAAAAAAATGTGTGTGTGTGTGTGTATTGGTTAGTTTAGTAGAAACGAGACTATTTGCAATGGTAACACACTTGTAAATAGTGTTTTGGGCATCGAGACCCATCACAAATAGTTCCCAAAATAAATGTTTGATGTGGCAGTTAAAAAAATGATTACAATGGGTCTCGTTGAAAATACTCACATGTAAAAAGATTATTTTTTTTGGGTGAAGGACCTCGTTTCAATTAATATTTTTTTCATCGGGTCACGTCACAAATACTCACATGTCGATATAGTATTTTTATGATGGGTGAATGATCTCATTGCAAATACCTATACATAAACGAGGTTGTTTGCGATGAGACTTTGTTACTGTTGAAAATACGTATTTCTGTGTTTTTGTAGGAAGGCGTGCCAAGAGTATTTGCAAATGGTTTGTTTACCCGTCGCAAATACATATCTTTTTAAGAGTATTTGTGACGGAATTATAATCCCCTACTAAAAACTTCCTTCCAAAGGACTATTTGTGACTCGTGCAGAGCACATCACAAATGACATGTCACAAAATGTGTCACGACCCGTCCTCGGGTCCCGTTCCGTGACTACCCTACGCCCGCCTTCCATAGGGCAGGGGCTGGCGACTAGCACCAAAGGCGAATCACCGATAAAAAGGGAAGGCATTGTCTTTTAACTAATAACACAAATAGTCTGAACACAAGCAGTAGAAGCAAGAAGTACTAATATAGAAAATAAATATGTGTTGAATGTAGGTGGGCCAGTATACAAACCCAACTGAACAACAAGTACTGGTACAAGTAAAAAGGGAAAACAACTCCTGGATCCTTCACTGGGGAATCCTACATGACGGATATGTACAGAACTCCAACAACTCATCCCTGAGGTGCATCCCGTCTATTCCATCTCTGAGCAGCCTCTCGCCAGTCACCCTCAGCCTTGATCACTGCTGACCGTCATCTGCACATAACACAACAAGGTGCGGGTGAAGCCCGTGTAGGGGTGAGTATAACATTACTCTGTAGGGGACCCTGAGACCCCTGAAGGTCTCCCAGAATCCACTAAGGATAAACCCAAGAAGAAAGATACAATAACAAAGTATCAACCAACCCTACTTAGTTATATGAACATACTTATACCTAAGTTACCTGTCATAGTCCGGATCCAACTCTCGAGCCCATGCACAACCCAGTCCACAACGAAAATAATGTCAATCACCTTGTTGGTAATGATTGAAAGACATGACTCAGATCACACAGGTATACAACTCAAGTAGAGAGGTATTGACGATTAGAAATAGCCACTAAATCATTTCCTCTATCGAACCCACATAGGATCCTGAAATAGTATCAGCACTGTTGAACCCACAGAGGATCCCCATACAGAAGTCATAGTTGTTGAACCCATGGAGGATCCCTGTACAGAAGTCATTATTATCGAACCCACGAGGGATTCTAGTACAGTATCGTCGTTATCGAACCCACAGAGGATCCTGGTGCACAAGTAGGTCCACGTAGGACCCTGGCATCTCATTCGCAGCCATCGATAGGGTTCCTGCACACAACACGCTCAATTATGAGAGGGTCCGCTCCTCGCGCCTAGTGTAGATATCTCAACTCCCTAGAAGTCTCGAGTTGATGTATCACATAGTTTCATCTCAAGATAAGGAACACAACGCGACAGACGCCTTGTCCATCGGATGCCTGATCGGTGAGTTATTGGAATTTCCATTCTAGGGGCCTGGTTGGTTTTTAGGCTCAATCTAACCCGACCATACCCCAACTACGTCCAAACCTCAAGTGGAGTATTCCAAAATAGTCGTCTTGCTCCAAGGCTTCCATCGTCGTAGACGGTTCGTTAATCGGACACCCATAGCCCAACATACGGGATAAAAGGTGTAAATGGCCATTGCGGGTCCGTGTTCGGTCCGACCCAGTCGGACCAACCCGGTCTGAACTGGTGTCTGAACCGGTCCGTAGGTCCAACCCGGTCCAAGAGTGTGGCCTGACACGAGTGGTCATCCTGGCCCGAGTGGGCATCCCAAACCAAGGAAGCGGCCCGACCTGAAGGGGCGGCCCGACTCGAAGGCACGACCCCGTCTGAGGGTGGCCTAGACCATGGCGGCCGAGCTGGCCACGCGTGGGAGGGGGGTGCCGCGCCCCCACCCCCCAGTTTGTCAAACGGAACCGACACATTGCGCCGGTACAGGAGATGCGGGACCCGGGTGGTCCCGCTTGTCCGGTTCCAAGGCGGCCGGCCCGGGCGGTCGCCACTGCCCCTCTATCGTTGCGTGACGACGCCGAGGTTCTACTGCCCTCCGCCCAACGTGACAGCGCCGCACCACCACCGTCTTGGCCCGACCTCGCCGCAGCCTTCTTCTCCACCGTGCGGTGCGACGACATCGCGCCTCTTCATCTGTCGCAGCCCGCCTAGCTGAGGCTCGGTTTCTTTGTGCGGCATGGCAGTGTCGCGCCTATTTAGCGACCCAGTGGCCTTGCGCTGCCAGCCCCTTTTGCGGTCCACCACCATCGTCATCAAACAGGAACATACGATGGGAATGGTCTGACCGTGTTCATGCGGTCCGAACCTTCCTTATTATGGTGATATCAGTTGGTTTCTAAACCATAAATTCAACGACGAAGGACCGGTATAAAAGAAACAAAAATATCCTACCTTGGTTAACGATTGTTCATTGACGAAGTCGCGGGAAAAGGCGGCGTCATTTCATTGATGTGGGAAAAAGAAGAAGCTGAGGATGGAGCATCATAAGTGTTCCTTGTGGGTGGTTCTTGCTCTTTTGGCTTGGCCGAAGATCGAAGGAGAAGTACGTCGTTCTTTGGGATGAGGAGCATTCTTCGTGTTCCTCGTCGAGAGGATGATGTTTTCCATAATCTCCCAAGTCCTCTCTCAATATCCCACAAAAATGAATGTTTCCAACCATACAAAATAAAATAATATCTTCTCTATTATTTTATTGTTTCCATTCATTCAAAAAAATTTCAAAAGATTTCAAAAATTTATTAATTGTGGCATTAATTAATTTCTTAGGAGTGTTGGCACCATTATGGGGAAGTTTACGAGTTTTCCCCGTTTATGGGTAGCTCAAGGGGTTTAAAGGGGGTTATAGGAGTTGAAGGGCTCTGGTAGGCCCCACCTAATAACATACTTTCACGGGAGGTTAGGTTGTGGTTGGACCCACCTCTAACTGACCCTTGGATGTTTTAACCCCCAAGAAAATAAAAATGACTTACACTCATTTTTATTTAATTTTATTTAGAAATCCCAAATATTAACATCCATTCTCAATAAAACGCAACTGTAGTAAAGGTCTCATTAAGAGATCGTCGACGTTATGAGTTCAACGGTGGCCTCGGAATTTGATTCCGAGCACCGGTTCAAGAGTTATAAAATCCTGCTCGAACGTTTACTGAATGTACCCGAGCTAAATTTCTGAAATTTAATCTAGGCACACCGGGTCTCGGAATCATGCACCGTAAGAAACTGTGGACTAATAAAATTTCAATGTATTTTTAAAAAAAATTCAACAGGAAATCCGGGTCTTTAAATTCTCTCCACTTCAGGGATTTATGTCCCCGTAAGATACAAATCACACTAAGGAAACAAAAGGGGGTACTGAGCATGCATCTGAGCCTCCTTCTCACATGTGCTCTCTTGGAGGTTCCTGTGCTGCCAGTGAACGCGCACCAGAGTTATCGACCGTACACATAGGACCCACTCCTATCTATCCTCAATCTCCACTGGAACCTTCATGAAAGTCGCCCTGTCATCTATGTCCAACACCCTTTGGTTGATGATGTGGGACAGATCTTGCACGTATCTCCTAAGCATAGATGCGCGTAAGACATCTTGCACCCGGTGCAACTGAGTTGGAAGAGCTAAGTGGTATGCCACCTCACCTACTCTACTATAGACCAGGAAAGGTCTGTTGAATCGTGGAGATAACTTGCAACCTCGTCCAAATCACCGTAGAACTCATCGAGGTGAGACCCATTGAAAGACGTGGTCGTCATCTTAGAACTCCAGTTGTCTCCGTCTCCTATTAGCATAGGACTTCTGCCTGCTATATGCATTCTTCATCCGCTATTGGATGATCTACACCTTCTATGTCATAGACTACACCATCTCTGGTCCCGTACGTGCTGACTCCACTGGGTCAGTCCAGCATAGAGGCGATCTTCATGGTCGGCCATAAAGTTCCTCTAAAGGTTCCATCCCGATGGTGGAGTGGTAGCTGTGGTTATACACAAACTCTACCAAGGGTAAGTGATCCACCCAACTGCGACCGAATTCGAGGATGAATGCACCGAGCATGTCCTCGAGAGTATGAATGGTCCTCTCTGTTTGACCAGCCGTCTGAGGATGGAAGGGGGTTCTCAAGCGAAGTTTTGTCCCGTAAGCCTCCTACAACCCCTTCCATAGCTGAGAAGTGAAACGAGCATCTCGATTGGATACGACCATCAATGGAACTCCATGAAGCCGAATGATCTCCTATACGTAGATTCGTCTGAATCTCTCTACGGATCCCTTCTCTCTGATCGGTAGGAAGTGGTCCGACTTTGTGAGTCGGTTGAAAATCACATAGATAGAGTTTTTTCCCCTTAATGTACGTGGATTTCCTGTCACGAAATCCATGGATATGCCATCCCACTTCCACTCTGGGACCACTAAAGGATGAACCAGGCCTACTGAAACCTGGTGCTCCGCCTTCACTTGCTGAAAAGTGAGGCATCATGAGACAATCTCTAATACAACCTTCATCATACCTACCCACCAGTGATGTCGACGGAGGTCCTAATACATCTTATCCACTCCTAAATGTACCGAAAAATGAGATGTGTGGAACTCCCTCAACACATCCTCCTGAAGTGAAACTAGTACCATGGTACTTCCTCTGAAGAGGATGATGTGCTCCCCACCTTCAAAAAATACATCAGGTTCCTGCCCTGTGGATGTCTGAGAATGTTGCATCTCATAGTCAACATGCCCACGTTGTGCCTCCCTGACTCGATGAAGAATTGGAAGAGTGATTGTGAGTGACTATAGAAAGGCTTCTCTATCTCTATCCACAAAGGATATCTGCAACACGACTAGCTGCGTTGTCGCCTCTCCTAGCAGCTGAATGCCTGATCTCCTACTGACAGCATAGGCTAAAACGTTCCCCTTCCTAAGATTATATATTATCTTGAAGTCATAGTCCTAGAAGAACTCAAGCCATCACTACTCTCTCAGGTTCAGGTCCTTCTGAGAGAGGATATACCTGAGACTCTGGTGGTCATAGTAGACTGTAAAGCGTTATCCCATAAGATAGTATTGCAACATCTTCATGGTGAAGACCACTGCTGCTAACTCCAGGTCATGGGTAGCATAGTTCTAATAGTTCTATTTCAATTTTCGTGAACCAAACGCGATCAGTGCTTGCTCCTGCATCAGGACACACCCTAGTCTGGTCCCTGATGTGTTGATGTAAACTACATAACCAACACCCTCCTCCGGTATCCTTAAGATGGGCACACTATTCAACCTATGTCTCAGCTCCTGAAAGCTCTGTTGGAATCTCTCCGACCACACGAAGGGTTTCCCCTTCTTTATCAATGGTGAAATCCATGCTGCAGCTCTAGAGAAGTCTGGTAGAAATCTCTGATAGTACCCAGCCAGACCCAGAAAACTTCGTACCTCCGTCACACCCTTGGGTGGCTCCTAAGAAAGTACTGCCTCAATCTTCTCTAGATCCACTGCAACCCCATCCTTTGAGATGACATGTACCAGAATGTGAACCTCTTGAATCTAGAACTCGAACTTCGAGATCATACAATTAAGATGATACTCTCAGAGTTTGTCTAGTACTACCCGTAAATGGTAGGCATGCTCCTCCTCAGTAGTCGAGTAGATCTGTATGTCATCGATGAAGATAATGACAAATTGATCGAGGTAAGGATGGAAGATCCTATTCCTGAGACTCATGAACACTGTTGGTGTGTAGGTTATGACGAAGGGAATAACCAAGAACAATTAGTGGCCATATCGACACCAGAAGGCTGTTTTATGCACATCCTCATCTCGAACTCAGAGCTGGTGATAGCCTTACCTATGGTCTATCTTAGAGAACCATCATGCTCCCTTGACCCAATAAAAGAGGTTTTAAATCCTCAGAAGTGGGTACTTGTTCTTCACGGTCACCTGGTTTAGGTGCCGATAATCAACACAAAGCCTCAAGCTTCCGTCCGCCTTCTTGGAAAACAGAATCGGGGCTGCCTAGGGAGAAACACTAGGACAGATGAATCCCTTCCCCTGCATGTCATCCAACTGTACCCGTAGCTCATGAAGCTCAGAGCGAGAAATCAGATATGATGGAATAGATATCAGTGCATTCCACAGATACAGGTCAATGTTGAAGTCCACCTCTCTGCGAGAAGGTAGTCCTAGAACATCACTAGGGAAAACATCAGCGTACTGATCCATCACAAAAGGAAAAATCAGACTCCACACATCAACCGCTCCGAGGATGAGACTAGACAATAGATGTGAGATCGGCTGCCCACACATCTGGGTATTTCCATCCTTCCCTGCAAAGGTTCCCTTCTCACCGGTGAAGGTAAACCTCATCCCATCCTAGCAGACACACCACACTTTCCGCCTAATACAGTCAATATGAGCATGAACTGTGGATAACTAGTCTATACACAAGATGACGTCGTATGGAGTCCACGCCGCTACGAGGGGATCCTAGCCAAAGCTCTCGCCTCCTAGAGTAAGCTCACACTACCGGAACTAGTGGGTAATCATTGAGTCTGCTCCTGTAGGAGTCTCTAGTCGTAAGGATCGAGCCAAGGGCTCCGTCGGAATCTCCGAGCACCGAGCAAAGTCAACAGAAACAATTGAATGACTCGCACTTGTGTCTATAAGTACTGCATCAGGGGTGGAGTGAAAAAATAGTACCTCGAATCATCTCAGGTGAACTGTAGTCATAGGACTCGACTGCCTGGAGCTAAGACCGCCCCTATCTTCTAGCTCCTTGTGGTCGGAGTGGACCTCATGGGGGTGGTGGTGGTAGGGACTCAAATCGTCGTCCACCACCTACTGCTCGTCTAGGTCCTCTTCCACGTCTGCCTACTCCCAGAGGACCACCACGGTCGAACCTCTTCCACTGCCTGGGAGGTCCCTCTACTGTCTACTGCTCATCTTCATGGTGGTTCGGGCAGTCACGAGCAATGTGACCCTGCCCGCCGCACGCATAGAAATGCCTGCTCCTAGTATGGATGGCTCTGTCTCATGATCCCCGAAAAAACTGAAACTGTATCCAAGGGTCGCCCACATGATGGCCTGGTCCACTTGGACCTCTACGAATTATGTTTACTTCCTGCCACAGAAGACTCTGCTATGTGTCGCCTTGTAGTGGGTCTTGCTGATGGTGTATGATCAACAAGAAAACTCTCCACAAGAAGGGATCTATCTAGCACCCCCGACTAAATGGGGATGATGAGGGAGATCATCCAAGCCCTAATCTCATGCCTGAGTCCCTTCTCAAAGGTCCAGGCCCTGATGAATGGGTCCCGTACCACATCTGTGGAGTAGCTCGAGAGGTCAGCGAACCTTGCTGAGTACTGAGATACTGTCATGCTTCCCTACTTCAGATGAAGTAACTCTTGAATCCTCACTGCACAAACGGTGGATGGAACAAACTCTAACTAGAAGAGCCTCTCGAAGTCTGCCCAAAGTAATGATTCCATGTCATGCACATGGAGCATCAGGCTCCACCATCTTCCTGCTGATGTATGCAGGAGACTCTCAAAAAGGATCACCATGAGGATGGATGATGTCCCTACAAATGTGAAAACTCCCAAAACAGCCTCCAACCAATCCTCACCTACATGTGGGTCCGTCTCTCCCCTGACCCTGGGCGGACTCTGGCACTGGAACTCGTGCAACGCACTTAGACAACATGCACTCTCTACTACTGGAGTTGGGGGTATTGGTGGCAAAGGGGGTAGTGGTACCCCTGGTATCTCTTCTGTGATCGGGCCCTGCACTGAGGCCTTGTCTCTCAGTGGGCTACCATCTCGTATGAAACTCGGAAACCTAGCTAGATGCCTTCATGGGGCCATCCTGAAAAAAACCGGTGCGCCACTGTCAAAATATTATACCTTGTGAGCTGAAACAAAGTAATCATGAAGAAATCATTTCAAAGGATACACACATGAAATCAGTGTTTTCATGCATTGAGTCGGAAATCAAAAGTAAGAGTATTAGTGTATGGATACGTCGACCGCCATACCAACACCGATTTTCCTAAACGGATGACCACACCCAAAACACTTAACACTATTGCCATTAATTGAATCAGAGTCCATGTTATATGGTAGAACTGACACCTATGATACCAATTTTTCCTGACCCATCCTTGGGGCCCGTTCCATGACTACCCCAATCCCTCCTTCCATAGGACAGGGGATGGCGACTAGCACCAAAGGTGAATCCCCAATAAAAAGGGAAGGCATTGCCTTTAAACCTGTAACACACATAGTTTGAACATAAGTAGTAGAAGAAACAAGTAATAATATAGAAAAGAAAGATGTGCTAAAAGTAAGTGGGCCATTATACAATCCCAACTAAACAACAAGTACTGGTACATGTAAAAAAGGGAAAACATCTCCCGAATCGTCCACCAGAGATTCCCACCTCTAGGGTTGGTACAGAACTCCAACAACTCATCCTTGAGGTACGTCCCGTCTAGTCCAGCACTGAGTAGCCTCCCGTCTATTACCCTCAACTTCGATCACTGCTGACCATCATCTACACAGAACACAACAAGGTGTGGGCGAAGCCCATGTAGGGATGAGTATAACAATAATCTGTAGGGGACCCCGAGACCCCCGAAGGTATCCCAGAATCCACTAAGGATAAAACCAATAATAAAGATACAATCACGAAATATCAACCAACCCTACTTAGGTATATGCCCATACATATATCTAAGTTACCTGTCATAGTCCGGCTCCAACTCTCGAGCCCCAGAAAAACTCAGTCCACAAAGTAAGTAACGTCAATCACCCCGTTGGTAATGATTGAAAGTCATGAAATAGGTCACACTGATATAAAACTCAAGTAGAGAGGTAGAGACGATTGGATGTGGCCCCTAAATCATCTCCTCTGTCGAACCCACATAGGATCCTGGAACAGTATCAGCGTTGTCGAACCCACGGAGGATCCCAGTACAGAAGTCATCATTGTCGAACCCACGGAGAATCCCGGTACAATAGTCATCCCTGTCAGAACCCCAAAGGATCCTTGTACAGTATCATCGCTGTCGAACCCACAGAGGATCCAGGTACAGTAGTAGGTCCACGTTGGACCCTAGAATCTTAGTCGCAGCCATCGATAGGGTTCCCACACACAACACGCTCGATTCCGGGAGGGTCCGCTTCCCGAGCCAAGTGTCGATACATCAAATCCCACAAAGAATTGAGTTGATGTATCCTGTAGTTCCTTCCCATCATAAAGTACCCAACGTGATAGACGGTGCGTCAATCAGACGACCGGTCTGTGAGTGATTGGCATTTCCGTTCGAGGGGTCCGGTTGGTTTTTAGGCTCAAACCAACCCAGCCACACCCCAACTGCGTCCAAACCTCATGTTGAGTATTCCAAAAGAGTATTCTAGCTCCAAGGCTTCCATCGCCATAGACGGTTCATTGATTGGACACCCATAGCCCAAGATGCCGGCTAAAAGGTGTAAATGACCCTAGCAGGTCCGGGTCCAGTCCGACCATGTCAGACCGACCCGGACCAAGGGTGCAGCCTTACCTTAGTGGTCAGCTCGACCCGAGTGGAAAGCTCGAACCAAGGAAGTGGCCCGGCCTGAGGGCGGCCCGGTCCGTGGAGGCCTAGCCCGAGGCAGCTAGGCTGAATGGCTGCCCGGCCCGTGGTGGCCCGGACCGATGCGACTCGGCATGTGGCGGCCCGACCGACCACGTGTGGGAGGGGGTGCCCCCAGTTTGTCCAACAGTACTGGCGCATTGCACTAGTTTAGGATCCATAGTCCCTGGAAGGTCCTGAATGACTGGTTCCATGGCGGCCGGCCCGGCCTGTCGCCAATGCACCTCAACCGCGGCACATTAGCGGCACTGTTCTGCTGCCCTCTACGCGGCACGATGACACCCCACCACCACCACCGTGGACTGACCTGGTCGCGGCCTTCAGGTCCACCGTGCGGCGCAATGGAGCTGCGCCTCTTCATCCGTCGTGGCCCTCCTAGCTGCGGTTCGTCACCGGCACGGTGCGATGGCAATGCGCCCCTCCAGCACCATCGTGGCCCGCCTGCCCAAGGCTCGGTTTCTCTGCACGGCATGGCGGTGCTACACCCTTGTGGAGACCCGATGGAATTGCGCCGTCGGCTCCTTTAGCGGTCCACCTCCATCGTCATCAAACGGGAACAAACGAGGGGAATGGACGGACCGTGTTCATACAGTCTGAACCTTCCTTGTTACGGTGATATCTTTTGGTTTCCAAACCATAAATTCAATGATGAAGGATGGGTATAAAAGTAACAAAAATCCCCTACCTTTCTTAATGATTGTTCGTTGATGAAGTCACGGGAAAATGTGGCGTCTTTTCATTGACATTGGGAAAGTAGAAGCCGAGGGTGGTGTGTGGTCAGCGTTCCTCTCGGGAGGCTCTTTCTCTTTTGTCTTGGCTGAAGATCGAAGGAGAAATTCATCGTTCTTCGAGATGAGGAGAGTTCTTCATGTTCCTCTTCAAGCGAATGAAATTCTCCGAAATCTCCCAAGTCCCCTCTCAATCTATATTATTTTATTGTTTCCATCCATTCAAAAATAATTCAAAAGATTTCCAAAATTAATTAATTGTGGAATTAATTATTTTTTATGTGTTTTGGCACTATAATGGGGACATTCAAGAGTTTACCCTATTTATGGGGAGCTCAAGGGGTTTAAAGGGGGTTAGAGGAGTTGAAGGGATCGGGTGGGCCCCACCTAATAACATCCTCCCATGGGAGGTTATGGCGAGGGGGACCCACCTCTAACTTCCACTTGGAGGTTTTAACCTCCAAGCAAATAAAAATGAGTTACACTCATTTTTATATAATTTTATTTAGAAACCCCCAAAATTTACTTCCATTCTCAATAAAACGAAACATTGATAAAGGTCTATTTAAGCAATCACTAACACTGTGATTTCATCGATGCCCTGAGAATTCGATTCTGAGCACCGGTTCAAGAGTTATAAAATCCCGCTCGCACGTTTACTGAACGTACCTGAGGAAAACTTCTGAAATTGATTCTGGGCACACTGGGCCTCAGAATCAACCGCCGAAAAAAAACTGAGGACACGTAAAATTTCCATGTATTTGAAAAACATTCCATGAGAAATATGGGACTTTACAAAAAGCCATTTTTTCTATAGTGACATAGTCAACTGAATAGATAGTCTTGTGGAATTATGAACAAATTATCGATTATATCCATCTAAACCAAGAAAACTATAGATCTCATTCATTATGGTTTGTCTAGTTGAACATTTCATAGCCTTCATCTTGAATTGATCTACCGATACACACCCTCCTTGGATAATATTAAGCAAAAATGATGTATTTTTCAATAAAAACATACACATTTTATATTTTTCAAATAACTTCGCCTTCTTTTTGGGTTTTATTATAATGAATGTAATTCCCTAAACTCTGCTTCCTAATTTAGTGCATAAAATGATGTGTATTTTAATTATAAATGATAAATTAAATGCACAAAGTAGATTATATACTATGTCTTATTCCAGTAAAGGTTTTGCAGATTTAGACATCAAAATTTCAAATTAACAAATATGTAAAAAATATTATAATCAAATTTCATTGTGTGCACTCCCTCCTAACATGAAGCAAACATCGAATGAAACTCAATATGATCTGTAATTTTTTTTAAACATTTTATGTTCATTATTTATCAAATTAAGGCATTTTAAAAATATTTTGGAAATACATTTCTTCAAACACTATAAATCTATTTTATTACATTTATCAAATTAATTATTTGATAATAATAATATTTTGAAAAGGGTTTTCAATCATTATCTAAATATCCTTTAATAGTGTATATTATTCATAAAACTGATAAATGTTAAAATAATAATTATTATTTTGAAATATGTTCTTTGGATTCATTCCCCAGTAGGAGGATAATATGACTTGTGGATTAATCAGAATAATTAGTAGGCCATAAGAAAACCATAAGTAAATTTAGCTATATCACATGTTGGATAGCGTCCCCTTATGGTTATGGGTCTACTCCCAATACTATATCATACCATTCGATACTACACTGCAATAATTTTGTGAAAACATTTTCGATCGACATTCCATTCTCAATTATAATCCAAAGACAATTCAAAACCATAAATATATTATCTTCATAACGTAAAATAATTTATTAACCATTAATCATGGAAAGAATATAATTTTTAGGAGAAATCAATTTTCTACAGAAGGTATACTTACATGAACATAAACACTTGGAAATTAAAAAAAATTCTTCTATAAAAAGCATTAACTGTCAATAAAAATTATAAATGATGGAAATATCTATATTAAAAAATGTTAATAAAATATTTTCCATGAAGATATAATATTTTAAATTAAAAATTCTATAATCACCCCTTCCCATATGTCCAGCTCATCACATACATTTCTTTACCTTCCTCCTCTTTGGAAAATATATTTGATTAAAACCTTAAGAACACAAAATAGGTCATTCTGCCTAAACTAAGTCCTTTAAAATTAGAGATGCATGTGGATAAGATAATTTGGCAGTGGTTGGTGAAGCTAGAAGGCTAATAGTGATGAAAATTTGAAGTAAAGTGTCCGATTTTACAATTTAGATAAGGGGAAAATTAGGAATATCTTAATATATTAAAATATAATTAGTGAAATATTTGAATAAATTCATTAAAAAGGAATAAAAATATTAGGATATTAATTTTCAATATTATACTTTCATTTTTTACATACTCAATATTTTTTTGATTATTAATTAATTTAATAGAATATTTAATTCATGGAAGATATTTCGTCCCAAATTAAATGATGTTCCTAACATTGAAATTAAAAGCATAAAGACAACGTTTCAAATTCGAAACCGATATTTTATTATATCCTAGTCATATCATATTCATCTATAGAATTCTTCGATTACTTTATATGTCTCAACTTATATTTATATTAATATTTTTATTATTATTTATAATTTTTTTTCATTGATTAATTAATTATTGTATCATTGTAGGGAAATCGATTAAGGAAATTTTTTATTACATAAAAATTAAAAATGAATTTCCATTAATAAGTTAAATTTCTTATAGATCAAATGACTATTAATGGTCGAATATGTCTTCTATGAACCCATATTTTAAAATATTACAATGATTAAAAACTATATTGAGAACAACATGAAATTTATTTAAATAAATGATTATATGTTTCCTAAAGAGATTCATGTGTGTCTAAATTATTCCAAATTTAAATAAAAAAATATATTTGTGAAAATTACTAATCTAATAGATTTATTTATATTTTTGGTATATTTAATGGTTATTATATTTTTAATTAAAAAAATTGTATTTTTTTTTCTTCTACATTCATAAAAACAATATTAGTGTTGCACATGCATTAACGATAATTATATCATATATAAAAATTAAAAATAAAATAGTATAAAAAACTAATTATGTTCAATATTATCATTATAATCCATTAATTATGTCTCATTACTCATATGCATGTCATGAACACTTCATGAATTTGATAAAAGTTAATAAAATACTCTTTAGCACTCAATTATAATATATAGGGAACCAAATTTGACTTCTTTCAACACTGTGTAAACACTCACAATTAAAAATTAATGTATTTGTTAGGTGTCATTTATGATGGGAGAACATAAAAAATGAAACAATTTAGAAAATATTATCTAAAATAAAATTCTTTTAGAGCGGTCAGCGGAAACAAATGTAATAGGATACCTAACATTCGCAAATAGTATCCTTAGTTAAATGGAAAAGGCTTTTGCGATGGGGGTCCACCAATTGCAAATAGGAATTTGCAATGGGTTCTCATCACATCAAAAATAAATAAAAATATTAATAAATAACGATAAAAAATATTTTATAAAAAATATATACATCAATATATACATAATAAAATATTAAAAACATTAAAATATTTGCACTAAATATAAAAATGAACTATGTTGATTGTATATATATGAATAAATAAAAATTTTAAAAAAATATGTACATTAATTTGTCTATAAAAAATACATAAATAACACTGGGGGTGTTATCTAGAAGAGGTGGAGGGAACACCATCCCTACACCCTATGTTAAATGTTGCGTGCACTCCTTTTTCTACTCGTTCTACTACTCATATTGTCGACAAATCTCCTTTCACTGTTGTTTTTAGTATTGATCGAGCTATACATGCTCCCTATGCATAGTATCTATGAGATCACCCTAATATTGAAAATACTCATGAAAGTATACAATAGAAGATGATGAATCTCTATGATCTCCCCTCTAGTTAGAATATGACAATGTAGTGGTACCATAATAACTCTCATTCATCTATTGAGAGCCAATACAAACAACTCATCCATTCTCGAAGGCATACAAAGTCACCGTCATCAATGTTGCATCAAAAAATCCTACCAAACTAGTGGTTTTATCTATGGTGTCAGCACATCTCTCATCTTGTGGTAGAGAAGTCGTGGCCTCATAATAATCCGTCAATTTATGTTCAAAATAATAATAGTTAAAAATGTACTTTCAACTAATTATAATACTCAAATAAAATTATAATGACCACAAATATGACATTGGTGACCACATGTATTGTCTATAAAAAGAGTATGACAATAAATCCTCTTATAATCAGAAAACTCTACAATATGTGGGTGCTCAACTACATATATGTTTATAAAATAAACAGTTCAAATTTAATGATATACAACTTTTGGAAAAAAGTACATACAATATCATGTTGATGCCTACTGAATGTATGACTAATAACTTGATGTTTTACCTCCTACCTCTCCATGTTTTTTCAACCAAATGATACCCTCCTCGGAAAACTATCTCTCATCCAGTATTAACATAATCCATACCAATTCTAAGATGATTTGCAATCTGGTCGACTGGTTCGTGGAGGCTAATCAAAATCATTGACCACTGTTTTCTACACAGATATCCTTCTTATTTTCTTAAAAAACTATCGAAAAACCTGACATATATATATATATATATATATATATCTCCCATGCATCCTAGATAGAGTCCTATGTTCTATAAATTATGTGATACCATAAAACCTATAAATAATTAATTATATCACATTAAAAATTAAATAAATTTGAAAATAACTATTATTTATTTACGTACCATACAATGATCAAACATGTGATGATAAACATAAATGGGAATCTGATCCAATGTCCCCCACGACCCAAAAAGTTAATTCCTCTATATAACACTCCCCTACCCAATAACTATATGAATAATGTTTTGAAAAAAGAGAACAAATAGTAAAACTATCAAGGAATAATTAAATTAATTAATATTAATGAAAACAATCTAAAATAAGCCACTACACATATAGTGGCAAGAATGGATCAAACTCATGATGTGTATTTGACATAGGGATTTGGTTAGGAATCATCAATCTTATAAGTCCACAACCCATCTGACTCATCACTAAACCACAAGCAGTTTGAGGGTGAGATTATTCAACATCAATATTGTCACAAAGTAGTGGAACCTCATCCAACAATTGAAGCATATTAGATAAATTCTCATCGGCCATATAAAATATGAACTTTTTATACTCTTCAACTAATTGAATGCATTTATTATATACATATATACACTATATATGATTAATACCATTATTTAATTGTGTTAATATTCATCTATGTCATTGTCATTGTATTTCACTGTGTTAATATCTTGATATTCCAAATAATAATCATAAACTTATGTATGAGTATTAGCTCTATCGGCTATTTATATTTCATATTCTATGGTAACATCTATAACATCATCATCACAATCAACCCATAACTTTTTTTCCTCATATATGTTCATGTCTCTACATTGAAAAGATGGATTTTGAGTATTCTCTTGAAAATTTTAAATTTCCTAAAAATCAGTAGAACCACATTCACATTTGGTAAACTGATTTTCAAGAAATTTCATTTTTATTATTCTCCACTAGTCACATAGAACTCCTAAATAATCACAATAATATGAAAAATATAATCTATGTTCTAATTGATCCAATAAAAATGGATTATTTACTACAAAAAGTATTTTAGATTAAATATCAATGATACCATAGTTTAGATGAAAATGAAAAACGCTACTAGAATCCAACCAATGACATTAAAAAATCATTATATAATTAGGTCCTAGATGAAACATATCACGTTTTTCTTCCATCATGAAATGAAAGTTAACTTCACTATCTTTATGATGAGTTCCGCTAACTCAAAAACCTCTAATCAATTTTTTATCCCTCATATACACGTGTATGGAATCAAAAACCATTCAACAGATATAAATTATATTATTTACCAATTTTTCATGGTGGGTTACTCATTAAACACAATCCATTATAAATTTTATCAGCATGATGAAATACCTAAACATATGATATTTAGTCATCAATATTCCAATTAATAAATTTAAATTATATGTTAAACCACAACCAAATTACTTTATTAGTTTCTGAAATAAGTTTGGTAAATTATTTTTCTAACATTATTCAAGATCATCTATTGTAATTATTAGAATCTGATTCGTGATATGATTATCATATAATCTAAAAATATATAATAATTTAATTTAAAAAAATATTGGTTAGGTTATTAGATCACTCATAGTACATGTGGTGTCATTTCATCATAATTGAACAAAACATATGTATGAGCATGGTGATGTTCATCATCCGAAATCAATCATTCATGAACCCCACAAAAGACCATTTAAAATTGATTAACAATTGATAATTGAGTGTTAATTTCTTTTTCAACATTTCCCTCGTTATGGACCATTCATTTATGTTTTGAAGGATATTCAAATTGAAAACAATGCGAGAAGGAAAATGAAATTTTATTTTGTATGTAATGTTTTTCAAATGATCCTTCAACTGTTGATTTATTACATACTTATTTATTCAATTTCTACCTGAATCATTTTTATGGGTACATCATTCAGAACTATACCATCCCTTTAAATTTTTATTCATATGGAAAATGTAATATCAAGTGTTCTATAAAATCAATGAAAGTCGGTGTGATGATTTGTTTTGAATTCACATAATACAAATAATTTCTTCTTATAATCTATTTAGTGAATCATAGTCTTTTATCGAACCTAAAATTTCTTAGAATAAACATGACATTACTGTTAAAGATTCAAAAATTATATAAATCAATAGTCCTATAAATCTTATTTGTATAACTCTTCCCATTATAACTTGATAATCATGAAAATTCAATCACGTAATACAAAAAATTTTGTCACATCATGCAATATTAGAAACATAAAAATCCAAATGAATCAAATATACACTCTACTAATAAAATCCTTAACAATTTTCTTTCGAAACAATATAAGCCAGTATTAGATTTATTAAATTATACGAACTATGATTTTTAAAAAGTTTAGGTTCTGTTAACCATCAAATTTTTGCAAAATCTAATCATTCCATTACATAATATTTATTCTTACCATGTGTGTTAAAAATAGTATAAAATTTATATTCAAAATATATCATTTTAATATGCTTGATAGAAAACATGTGATAGACCAAAAAATATATCCAGTATGGAATATCCCAATAAATTATCCTTCTTATCAAATTATGTTCTTTCCCAAAGACATATATTATAAGGCCCCAGCCTTAAACCTTACTTAATCTTGAGTTATTACAAGATTACACATTGAGGATCTTTTCGGGTTTAGAGTTTTAGAGAATTCGATCATAAAACTTGCATTACATTCCACATATAAACAAAGTGGTTACATAAAGATAGTATTCTTCTTTTCCATCAATGGAAACATATTTAAAATAAAACATGGATTCTTTCTTGACACTTCCTTGACACTATCATCATATCATGTACCTTTCCCTTGACCTGTGAAAAACATTTCAAAAAACTTGGGATGAGCATAAAAAGCTCAGTAAGGGATATAAAAATATGGAAAGGAAACATGGGTACATATATACATAAGAATGAAATCATACATTACCCATAAAACATAATCACTTTAACATACCTCATCAAATCATGAATAAATCATAGAAATCATAAGACATAAAGGTAACTTGAGGCATTAATAACATTCTTACGTAGGGAGTAACCCTCTTGGTTACGTTTGGAATACCCATCACAGTATATTCCCTAAATCTCTTCTGAAACACCTTAACGTTTCACTCCTTCGCATTACCCAATGCATTGGAGAGCTATATCGGGCTCACCCGCCCTTAGTTTATCACGGAACCACCCGTCTTCATAATAATGCCCAAGAACCTCAACATAATCGTATCACATAAAACATGCATAAAGGAAACATAACATTTCCACCTTTCAATCACAAGATATAAAAAAACACATTGATATAAAAACATTGTGAAAACCATTTTCAATACCAAAATAAATGAAAATTAAAACATGGTATTTATTTTTCTTTTAAAAAGAAGGTATGGCTTGTAGAGGAAGCTGAAACTCAAATAACGGTCACGGCGGCGGATAAGTCGTTGTCGCCGCATACGTACGACAAAAACATTCCCTTTTGTCGTTTACTAAAACGCTTCGTATAAAAAATATTCCTTTTGGATAAACGTAAAAGTCAAAGGGCTTTATACACCGTATAAAAGAAAGTTGTGTATAAAATAAAATATGCCTCAATGAAAGGAGATTGAGACGAAGTCTCATACCTCGGGTCCGACTTGACTCGATAGTTCTTTAATGTCCTGAATAATAAACTTGAGTTAATTTCTACTTTCTTAAGAACCTTTTTCAAGTTCATTATTCCTTTTATATCACTTATTACCATGTCATGAACACTATGTAATTATTTAAGTTAATAACTGTCATTTTAACGATCATTGGTACTTGTGTCAAAAATAAACCCTTTATAATTACAAGTTGTTCATGTATCCATTATATCCAGAATGGTATTCATGATGTAGATATCATATATGTCATATATATCTAGTACATTCATGCATTTATAATATTACATAATCATTTAGAGGTAAGAAATGAAATGCACCGTTCATGGAGACAGTAAGCCGTACGTACGCATGAACGCTACTTTCATTTCTATTTCGTATTTTATAGAATGGAATCATAATTATATAAAGGTATATTATAATTCCAGTATAATATCATATATAATATCACAGTTCCATCCTTTATACGTCCCACATATGGTATTTAATGAATAAAATCACTTTGAGGGGGCGGTAGTCCGCCCTTTCTTAAATGAAGATATCGCGTTTATCCATAATGGAAACCATAAAGGTATGACCAAAAAGAAAAAAAACAGAAGATTAAGGAAAACATAAACATATTATATATCATATATAAATATAATGACATCTTAATGGCCACTTTTGATGGTTTTAAAAGAATGTTGAACAATCATCGTTTCGAGAGGCATAAATTCACCATCCACAGAAACAGTATGTTTATTAACCATTAGATGTAGGTGTGTGTAAGTGTAGCTCTAATCCTTATTATAACAACATCCTAGTATATTTATGATACTGGAGTTGTTACAAAAGAAAATAATAAAAAGATTTTTGGGGGTTGGAGAAGCAAAATAAAACAAAAGGACTCAAAAGAAGACATTACCTTAAAATCAGGTAACTCCCTTTGGTTTGAGCTCAAAGGCTTCCTTGGGAAGACTTATGCACAAATTGAGGCTTCAAGGAGTAAGAGAGGGATGTGGAGAGACAAAATGGGCAGGGGTTGGCCGAGCCAAAGGCTTTTGGAGTGTGGGTAAGGAGGTAGAGGTGGGGGCCTTTTATAAGAGGAGAGGAGGGGCACTCTTGGAAAGTTACAAAATGTTACTTTATTTTCAAAAGAGATTTGGATTTTAAAGATCCCAAATTGATATAATTCGAGGATAAGGTGATAAGGGTTCTAAATCCACTCATCCAATTGGTTTTGGCCATGTGTAGGTTTTAGATTTTACATTAACTTTCCATTTTATTTAAATCGTTAAATAATGAGGTCATCGCTGCATAATCATGATGTCATAAATAATTTATATAATGTCTAAAAATAATAAAAAAAATATTATGATGTATGAAATATTTTTAGCTTTCCAATGAATATTTATAATAAAAAATCTGACTTGTATAACCCCATGTAAAAATTGTTTTAGTAAAACATCTCTTGTTTGTGTCATTTTTACTTTAACATTAAATAAAAAGTTATTTATGTCATTTCCAAACCAAAGTGGCTCCATGGGGTCCCCAAGTTGACCCATGGATTGTCTTGGTCGGCCATGACACATACAATGAGGGTAGGACATGTGTCAAGCTCATCTCATATTATTAAAACATTATTTTTACCTTAAACTACACTAATTACCTTTAATCGCGATTAAGAACTTAATACGTTACTATTCACCAAAAAATTATTTTAATCCCATTGAACCACATTTTACTTTTTAATGACAACCATGTATGTCAGATTTTTTAAATTCAAAACACAATGATGGCAAAATTTCATTTAAACGGAAAAATCAGTTTTTATAAGTACCACTTCGTGGTTTCACTATTCATCAAAAATTGAAGTTTTTCAGAAAAATACCAAAACTTCACCCTAAGCTATATTTTATATTCCGAATTCAAAAATGATGTATATTTTAAAAAATTCAAATCATATAAGTCAAATTAATTAATTTAATAATTAATTCCCGTTGTCATGACAAATAGCGTGTTTTTATGAAACAATAAGTATCAAAAGATTGACACCAGTTTAAGTCCAATTTCAAAGTGGAATTGATTTTAATGACCACCATTGGATTAAATGGTAAAAATATATTCTAATTCCACTTCAAAACCAATTCAAAAGATAATCTAATCATATAAATAAATTAGACTAAAAATCAGTTTTGATGTAAAATGCAGTATTTTTCACTATTCATTAAAAAATGAACATTGTCTGAAAAATACCAAAAATTCCCACAAAGTAAATTTTGATGTCCCAATCATAAAGAATAAGTTTATTTTGACAAAAATAGATTATAAAATTGTCAAAAGATAGCTTTAAAAATGGTTTTCCATTTAAAGGCAGTAAAACAAACTTTTAAAAATATTATTGTATTCCATGCTTAAGATTGGATTTATTTTCATTTTAAGCCTCTAAAATACTATCTAATTCATTAATAGGCATAAATAAAAATATCTATTATTCATTACTTACTTGGGATGTTACATCCTTCCCCCATTTTGAAAATTGCATCCCCGCAATTTATTTACTTATCGAATAAATAGGGGTACTTATCCCTCATTGCATTTTCAGATTCCCATGTTGCCTCTTCCATCATGTGGTTTTTCCACAAAACCTTTACCTGCTTAATCACCTTATTCCGTAACACTTCCTCTATGTGGTCAAGAATCTGGACCGGTTGTTCCTCATAATATAGGTTCTCTTCCAGCTGAACTACCTCTGGACTCAAAACATGAGATGGATCTGGCATATACTTTCTCAAAATCGAAACATGAAAAACATTGTGTACCTGAGATAAACTCGGAGGTAAAGCCACCCTGTATGCAACTCATCCAACTCTCTCCAGAATTTCATATGGTCCAATAAACCTTGTAATCAGCTTTACTTTCTTACAAAATCTCATCACACTTTTCCAAGGAGAAACCTTGAGAAAAACAGGATCACCTACCTCGAAAGATAGATCCTTCCTCCGGTTATCCGCACAACTTTTCTGCCTGCTCTGAGCTGTTCTCATGTGCTTCTGAATCAACTGAATTTTTTCTACCATCTCTTCTACCAATTCTGGTCCCATCAACTTCCTTTCCCCCACTTCATCCCAGAAAGCTAGAGTTCGACACCGCTTCCCATATAATGCCTGAAATGGTGCCATCTGTATATTGGAATGAAAACTGTTATTATATGAAAATTCAACCAAAGAAAGATGTTGGTCCCAACATCCCTGATAATCCATAGAGAAAGAACGTAGCATATCCTCCAATGTCTGAATTGTTCGTCCCGACTGCCCATCTGATTGAGGATGAAAAGCTATACTAAAATTTAATTCAGTACCCAATGACTTCTGAAGGCCTCTCCAAAAGTTAGAAGTGAACCTGGGATCATGATCAGATACAATGGAGAGAGGAACTCCATGTAACCTGACTATCTCTTTAAGATAAAAACGGGAAAGTTGATCTAGGGAAAAAGTATATCGTATAGCATGGAAATGAGCAGATTTAGTCAAGCGATCAACAATAACCCATATTGCATTATTACCTCGAGATTTCTTCGGTAATCCCACAACAAAGTCCATGGATATATTCTCCCATTTCCAATCTGGCACTGGTAAAGGATGAAGCATCCCTTTCGGTAACTGTCGCTCTTCTTTAACCTGTTGACAAGTCAAACACTTCACAGTAAAATCAGCAATATCTCTTTTCATTCCATCCCACCAGTAATACTCCCACAGATCTCTGTACATCTTAGTACTTCCAGGATGAACTGAAAACAGAGAACTATGAGCTTCACATAATAACTCTCTCTTCAACTGTGAATCACAAGGCACACACAATCTCTTCCCAAATCTCAAAACACAATCATTATCAATGTTGAATTCAAGAAACTTACCTTTTTGAACCATCTCTACCTTTTTCTGCAACTCACTGTCTTGTTTCTGTGCTTGCTTGATTCTATTTGATAGAGATGATCTCACTGATACCTCAAACAAAACAGAAGAACTTCCTGCACCAACAACTTTTATGCCAAAGTTCATCAAATCCTTAACCAAAGGATCACGTTCCAAATGCAACATTTCTATTGAAGCATTACTTTTTCGACTCAAAGCATCAGCCACTTTATTTGCTTTTCCATGATGGTAATGAATTGTACAATCATAACCCTTGATTAATTCTCGCCATCTCCTCTGTCTCATGTTTAACTCTTTCTGAGTGAATATATACTTTAAACTTTTGTGATCAGTATATATTTTACACTTTACACCATACAAATGATGCCTCCAAATTTTTATAGCGAAAACAACATCAGCTAATTTCCAAATCATGTGTAGGGTAATTTACCTCATGAGTTTTCAACTGTCGTGAAACATAAGCAATTACCTGATCATTCTGCATTAGGACGCAACCGAGTCCTTTCAATGAAGCATCACTGTATATAACAAACTCACCATTCCTGGAAGGTAGTGCCAAAACTAGAGCATTCACCAATCTTTTTATAATTCCTGAAAACAATCATCACATTCTTTTGACCAGATAAACTTAACACCCTTCCGAGGTAGCTTAGTCATTGGACTAGATAAACGTAAAAAATTTCTAACAAACCTTTGGTAATAGCCTGCCAAACCAAGGAAGCTGCGAATCTCAGTTACATTTGTGGGTCTTGGCCAGTCTTCCAAATTTTTTTTTTGCAGGATCAACAGTTATCCCATCTTTAGAAACAATGTGACCAAGGAAAGAAATTTGTTGCAACCAAAACTCACACTTTCTGAATTTCCCATACAATTTCTTTTCTTTTAAGGTTTGAAAGATAACCCTTAAATGTCTTTTATGCTCTTCTTTACATTTAGAAAACACCAAAATATCATCAATAAAACCCACCACAAACTTATCCAAGAACTCATGGAAAATTCTATTCATTAAGTCCATGAATACAGCAGGTGCATTGGTTAGCCCAAAAGGCATTACTACAAATTCATAGTGGCCATATCTTATACGGAACGCGGTCTTCAGAAAATCTTCTTCCATTACCTTCAGCTGATGGTACCCCGGTCTCAAGTGAATCTTTGAAAAAAACTGATCTCCCTGGAGCTGATCAAACAAATCATCGATAAGAGGCAAAGGATATTTGTTCTTAATAGTGATGTTATTCAAGGCTCTATAATCAATGAAAAGTCTCATTGAACCATCTTTCTTTTTAACAAACAAGATAGGAGAACCCCATGGTGATGTGCTAGGTCGAATGAAACCTTTCTCTAATAAATCTTGTAATTGCTCCTTCAACTCTAAAAGTTCAATTTGAGCCATTCGATAAGGGGGTTTTGAAATTGGATTAGCATCAGGAACTAATTCAATAGTAAACTCAACTTCCCGATCTGGTATTATTCCAGGAAACTCATCAGGAAAAACATCAGGATACTCATTTACCACCGGCACATCATTAATCTAAACAGTTCCTTTACTTTCAATGATGAGTGCAAGGTAACATTCATTTCCATCTTTTACAAGTTTCTCGGCCACTTGATATGTTATCAAAAGTAAGGGTTCATTCATGTAAACAAACTGAAAGTATTTCTGAAAATAAACTTCTTTATCTCTATAGTCAATCTTAGCATGGTAAATAGAGAGCCAATCCATACCCAGGATAACATCAAACTCTACTAGAGGTAGAACAATAAGGTTGGCAAGTAGGTTCTTTCCACAGATAAGGATAGGAAGATTCTTATAAATTCTTTTTGCCTCAACATTCCCCCCAGGTGTTTTTACCAAAAGTTCAGGAGTCATTTCTTGATATGGTATTCCCATTTTACTAGAAAAGGTTTCAGAGATGAAAGAATGTGTAGACCCCGAATCAAACAACACACTGAAATAATATGAGAAAACAAACAAAGTACCTGATACAACTTCATTTGATGGCCCGACATCTGCCGAAGTAGTTGCAAAGGATTTTGCCACGCCTTTCTGCTTGTAGTCCACCTGCTTCCCATCACTCAAGCTCTTTGTCAGACACTCTTTTTCATAGTGACCCATCTCATTTCACTTATAACATTTCACTATCTGTAAATCAAACTTGGTCTTACCTTCACCTTGATCCTTTTTAGTGCAATCACGAGCCTAATGTCTCATCTTACCACATTAGTAGCACTTTCCAGAATTCAGAAGACATTCCCCAGCATGTCTTTTGCCACATTTATCACAAACTAGAAACTTAGTTTTCTTACCATCAGACTTTTTGAAGAATTATTACCTTTCTCCTTCCACCTCGTTCTCTTCTTCTGTTGGTTGTTATAGAACACTTGATCATTGGAAAACTCCATTTCCACCTTCTCAGCACATCGAACAAGCTTTTCATAACTTTTAAACTCACGATAAGCTAATGCCCTTCGATATTTTGGCTTTAATCCTGAGTAAAAACGATTGATTTTACTATCAAGGTCTCGGATAAAATTTGGACCATACTTTGCCAATCGAGTGAACCTTTCTTCATAGGTGGCCACTGAGTCTTCCTCTTGCCTCAATTCCAAGAATTTCTTTTCCATCCTAAGTCGAACAGCCTTAGGAAAATAATTCTCAAGAAACATACCTTTGAATTCATCCCAGTCAAGAGCATCAATCTCATCGGCGTCCCTGATATTTTTAACCATAGACCACCACTGATCTGCCTCACCCTCCAAACGTTAAATATCAAGACTAACCTTTTGATTGTCTAAATACCCCATGACATCGAAAATTTTCTCCAGTGCTTTAATCCGCCCTTCAGCTAGCATAGGGTCAGATGATCCTCTGAATGATGGGGGATGTTGCCCAATGAAATGTTCCACCACTGACATGTTCCTCTGCGGTTGATCTGGCAGATCTCTTGTATGGATACCACCGCCATTTATCGCATGAGTCAACTGCGCCATTACTGCAACAAACTATTCAGTTCCAATTCCGACCATCTCAGGATGCTGATTCGGAAGGTTATTTCCTTTGGCATGCCTTCCTAGCACTGCTTCCCTATTTCCTCTGCGAAAAACCATTCCGAACAAACATGTCTTAGATGAAGCAACATGGTAATCTTCAAATACTATATCACTTCAATTTGACCATAAAAAAAATATTTTTGGATAATCATTTAATAAAATTCTAACTCCCAAAGTTATCTAAACTGACCTCTGATACCAAATATAAGGCCCCAGCCTTAAACCTTACTTAATCTTGAGTTATTACAAGATTACACATTGAGGATCTTTTCGGGTTTAGAGTTTTATAGAATTAGATCATAAAACTTGCATTACATTCCGCATATAAACAAAGTGGTTACATAAAGATAGTATTCTTCTTTCCCATCAATGGAAACATATTTAAAATAAAACATGGATTCTTTCTTGACACTTCCTAGACACTATCATCATATCATGTACCTTTCCCTTCACCTGTGAAAAACATTTCAAAAAACTTGGGATGAGCATAAAATGATCAGTAAGGGATATAAAAATATGGAAAGGAAACATGGGTAAATATATACATAATAATTAAATCATACTTTACCAATAAAACATAAGCACATTAACATACCTCATCAAATCATGAATAAATTAAAGAAATCATAAGACATAAAGGTAACTTGAGGCATTCATAACATTCTTACATAGGGAGTAACCCTCTTGGTTACGTTTGGAATACCCATCACAGTATATTCCCTAAATCTCTTCGGAGAAACCTTAACGTTTCACTCCTTCGCGTTACCCAATGCATTGGAGAGCTATACCGGGCTCACCCACCCTTAGTTTATCACGGAACCACCCGTCTTCATAATAATTCCCAAGAACCTCAACATAATCGTATCACATAAAACATGCATAAAGGAAACATAACATTTCCACCTTTCAATCACAAGATATCAATACAACACATTGATATAAAAACATTATAAAAACCATTTTCAATACCAAAATAAAAGAAAATTAAAACATGGTATTTATTTTTCTTTTGAAAAGAAGGTATGGCTTGTAGAGGAAGCCGAAACTCAAATAACGGTCACGACGGCGGAGAAGTCGTTGTCGCCGCATACGTACGACAAAAACATTCCCTTTTGTCATTTAGTAAAACGCTTCGTATAAAAAATATACCTTTTGGATAAACATAAAAGTCAAAGGGGTTTATACACCGTATAAATGAAATTTGTGTATTAAATAAAATATGCCTCAATGAAAGGAGATTGAGACGAAGTCCCATAACTCGGGTCCGACTTGACTCGATCGTTCTTTAATGTCCTGAATAATAAACTTGAGTTAATTTATACTTGCTTAAGAACCTTTTTCAAGTTCATTATTCCTTTTATATCACTTATTACCATGTCATGAACACTATGTAATTATTTAAGTTAATAACGGTCATTTTAACGATCATTGGTACTTGAGCCAAAAATAAACCCTTTATAATTACAAGATTTTCATGTATCCATTATATCCAGAATGGTATTCATGATGTAGATATCATATATTTCATATATATCCAGTACATGCATGAATTTATAATATTACATAATCATTTAGAGGTAAGAAATGAAATGCACCGTTCATGGAGACGGTAAGCCGTACGTACGCATGAATGCTACTTTCATTTCTATTTCATATTTTATAGAATGGAATAATAATGATATAAAGTTATATTATAATTCTAGTATAATATCATATATAATATCATAGTTCCATCCTTTATATGTCCCACATATGGTATTTAACGAATCAAATCACTTTGAGGGGGCGGTAGTCCGCACTTCCCTAAATGAAGATATCGCGTTTACCCATAATGGAAACCATAAAGATATGACAAAAAAGAAAAAAAAGAAGCTTAAGGAAAACATAAACATATTATATATCATATATAAATATAGTGACATCTTAATGGCCACCTTTGAAGGTGTTAAAAGAATGTTGAACAATCATCGTTTCGGGAGGCATAAATTCACCATCCACTGAAACAGTATGTTCGTTAACCATTAGATGTAGGTGTGTGTAAGTGTAGCTCAAATACTTATTATAAAAACATCCTAGTATATTTAGGATACTAGAGTTGTCCCAAAAGAAAAGAATAAAAAGGGTTTAGGTGGTTGGAGAAGCAAAATAAAACAAAAGGACTCAAAAGAAGACATTACCTTAAAATCAGGTAACTCTCTTTGGTTTGAGCTTAAAGGCTTCCTTGGGAAGACTTCTGACAAAAGTGAGGCTTCAAGGAGTAAGAGAGTGATGTGGAGAGACAAAATGGGCAGGGTTTGGCCGAGCCAAAGGCTTTGGGAGTGTGGGTAAGGAGGTAGAGGTGGGGGCCTTTTATAAGAGGAGAGGAGGGGCACTCTTGGAATGTTACAAAATGTTACTTTATTTTCAAAAGAGTTTCGGATTTTAAAGGTCCCACATTGATATAATTCGAGGATAAGGTGATAAGGGTTCGAAATCCACTCATCCAATTGGTTTTGGCCATGTGTAGGTTTTATATTTTACATTAACTTTCCATTTTATTTAAATCGTTAAATAATGAGGTCATCGCTGCATCATCATGATGTCATAAATAATTTATATAATGTCTAAAAATTATAAAAAAAATATTATGATGTAGGAAATATTTTTAGCTTTACAATGACTATTTATAATCAAAAATATGACTTGTATAACCCCATGTAAAAATTGTTTTAGTAAAACATCTCTTGTTTGTGTCATTTTTACTTTAACATTAAATAAAAAGTTATTTATGTCATTTCCCAACCAAAGTGGCTCCATGGGGTCCCCAAGTTGACCCATGGATTGTCTTGGTCGGCCATGACACATCCAATGAGGTTAGGACATGTGTCAAGCTCATCTCATATTATTAAAACATTATTTTTACCTTAAACTACACTAATTACCTTTAATCGCGATTAAGAACTTAATAAGTTACTATTCACAAAAAAATTATTTTAATCCCATTGAACCACATTTTACTTCTTAATGACAACCATGTATGTCGGATTTTTGAAATTAAAAACACAATGATGGTAAAATTTCATTTAAACGGAAAAATCAGTTTTTATAAGTACCACTTAGTGGTTTCACTATTCATCAAAAATTGATGTTTTTCAGAAAAATACCAAAACTTCACCCTAAGCTATATTTGATATTACGAATTCAAAAATGATGTCTATTTTAAAAAACTCAAATCATATAAGTCACATTAATTAATTTAATAATTAATTCCCGTTGTCATGACAAATAGCATGTTTTTATGAAACAATAAGTATCAAAAGATTGACACCAGTTTAAGTCCAATTTCAAAGTGAAATTGATTCCAATGACCACCATTGAATTAAATGGTAAAAATCTATTCTAATTCCACTTCAAAACCAATTCAAAAGATAATATAATCATATAAATAAATTATACTAAAAATCAGTTTTGTTGTAAAATGCAGTATTTTTCACTATTCATTAAAAAATGAACATTGTCTGAAAAATACCAAAAATTCACACAAAGTAAATTTTGATGTCCCAATCATAAAGAATAAGTTTATTTTGACAACCATAGCTTATAAAATTGTCAAAGGATAGCTTTAAAAATGCGTTTCCATTAAAAGGAAGTAAAACAATCTTTTAAAAATATTAGTGTATTCCATGCTTAAGATTGGATTTATTTTCATTTTAAGCCTCTAAAACACTATCTAATTCATTAACATGCATAGATAAAAATATCTATTATTCATTACTTACTTGGGATGTTACATCTTTCCCCCCTTTTGAAAATTGCGTCCCTGCAATTTATTTACTTATTGAATAAATGGGGGTACTTATCCCTCATTGCATTTTCAGATTCCCATGTTGCCTCTTCCATCATGTGGTTTTTCCACAAAACCTTTACCTGCTTAATCACCTTATTCCGTAACACTTTCTCCCTGTGGTCAAGAATCTGGACCAGTTGTTACTCATAAGATAGGTTCTCTTCCAGCTGAACTACCTCTGGACTCAAAACATGAGATGGATCTGGCATATACTTTCTCAACATCGAAACGTGAAAAACATTGTGTACCTGAGATAAACTCGGAGGTAAAGCCACCCGGTATGAAACTGATCCAACTCTCTCCAGAATTTCATATGGTCCAATAAACCTTGGACTCAGCTTTCCTTTATTACCAAATCTCATCACACTTTTCCAAGGAGAAACCTTGAGAAAAACATGATCACCTACCTCGAAAGATAGATCCTTCCTCCGGTTATCCGCATAACTCTTCTGCCTGCTCTGAGCTGTTCTCATGTGCTTCTGAATCAGCTGAACTTTTTCTGCCATCTCTTCTACCAATTTTGGTCCCATCAACTTCTTTTCACCCACTTCATCCCAGAAAGCTGGAGTTCGACACCGCTTCCCATATAATGCCTAAAATGGTGCCATCTGTATACTGGAAAGAAAACTGTTATTATATGAAAATTCAACCAAAGAAAGATGTTGGTCCCAACTTACCTGATAATCCATAGAGAAAGAACGTAGCATATCCTCCAATGTCCGAATTGTTCATTCTGACTTCCCATCTGATTGAGGATGAAAAGCTGTACTAAAATTTAATTCAGTACCCAACGACTTCTTAAGGCCTTTCCAAAAGTTAGAAGTGAACCTGGGATCATGATCAGATACAACGGAGAGAGGAACTCCATGTAACCTGACTATCTCTTTAATATACAAACGGGAAAGTTGATCTAGGGAAAAAGTATCTCGTATAGCAAGGAAATGAGAAGATTTAGTCAAGCGATCAACAATAACCGAGATTTCATTATTACCTCGAGATGTCTTCGGTAATCTCACAACAAAGTCCATGGATATATTCTTCCATTTCCAATCTGGCACTGGTAAAGGCTGAAGCATCCCTTTCGGTAACTGTCGCTCTGCTTTAACTTGTAGACAAGTCAAACACTTCACAGTAAAATCAGCAATATCTCTTTTCATTCCATCCCACCAGTAATACTCCCGCAGATCTCTGTACATCTTAGTACTGCTAGGATGAACTGAAAACGGAGAACTATGAGCTTGACATAACAACTCTCTCTTCAACTGTGAATCACAAGGCACACACAATCTCTTCCCAAATCTCAAAACACAACCATTATCAAGGTTGAATTCAGACAACTTACCATTCTAAACCATCTCTACCTTTTTCTACAACTGACTGTCTTGCTTCTGTGCTTGCTTGATTCTATCTGATAGAGATGATCTCACTGATACCTAAAACAAAATAGAATAATATCATGCACCAATAACTTCTATGCCAAAGTTTATCAAATCCTTAACCAAAGGATCACATTCCAAACACAACATTTCTAATGAAGCATTACTTTTTCAACTCAAAGCATCAGCCACTTTATTTGATTTTCCAGGATGGTAATGAATTGTACAATCATAACCCTTGATTAATTCTAGCCATCTCCTCTGTCTCATGTTTAACTCTTTCTGAGTGAATATATACTTTAAACTTTTGTGATTAGTATATATTTCACACTTTACACCATGAAAATGATGCCTCAAAAGTTTTAAAGCGAAAACAACAGCAACTAATTTCCAAATCATGTGTAGGGTAATTTACCTCATGAGTTTTCATCTGTCGTGAAGCATAAGCAATTACCTGATCATTCTGCATTAGGATGCAACCAAGTCCTTTCAATGAAGCATCACTGTATAAAACAAACTCACCATTCCTGGAAGGTAGTGCCAAAACTAGAGCATTCACCAATCTTCTTTACAATTCCTGAAAACAATCATCACATTCTTTTGTCCAGATAAACTTAACACCCTTCCGAGTTAGCTTAGTCATTGGACTAGATAACCGTAAAAAAATTCTAACAAATCTTTGGTAATAGCCTGCCAAACCAAGGAAGCTGCGAATCTCAGTTACATTTGTGGGTCTTGGCCAGTCTTCCACAACTTTTGTTTTTGCAGGATCAACAGTTATCTCATATTTAGAAACAATGTGACCAAGGAAAGAAATTTGTTGCAACCAAAACTCACACTTGCTGAAATTCCCATACAATTTCTTTTCTTTTAAGGGTTGCAATATAACCCTTAAATGTCTTTCATGCTCTTCTTTAATTTTAGAAAACACCAAAATATCATCAATAAAAACCACCAAAAACTTATCCAAGAACTCATGAAAAATTCTATTCATTAAGTCCATGAATACAGCAGGTGCATTGGTTAGACCAAAAGGCATTACTACAAATTCATAGTGGCCATATCTTGTACGGAACGCAGTCTTCGGAAAATCTTCTTCCTTTACCTTCAGATGATGGTACCCCGATCTCAAGTCAATATTTGAAAAAAACTGAGCTCCCTGGAGCTGATCAAACAAATCATCGATATGAGGAAAAGGATATTTGTTCTTAACAGTGATGTTATTCAAGGATCTATAATAAATGCAAAGTCTCATTGAACCATCTTTCTTTTTAACAAACAAGACAGGATCACCCCATGGTGATATGCTAGGTCAAATGAAACCTTTCTCTAATAAATCTTGTAATTGCTCCTTCAACTCTAAAAGTTCAATTTGAGCCATTCGATAAGGGGGTTTTGAAATTGGCTTAGCATCAGGAACTAAGTCAACAATAAACTCAACTTCCCAATCTGGTATTATTCTAGGAAACTCATCAGGAAAAACATCAGGATACTCATTTACTACTGGCACATCATTAATATGAACAGTTCCTTTATTTTCAATGATGAGTGCAAGGTAACATTAATTTCCATCTTTTACAAGTTTCTCGGCCTCTTGATATGTTATCAAAAGTAAGGGTTCATTCTTGTAAACAAACTGAAAGTATTTCTGAAAAGAAACTTCTTTAGATCTACAGTCAATCTTAGCATGGTAAATACAGAGCCAATCCATACCCAGGATAACATCAAACTCTACTAGAGGTAGAACAATAAGGTTGTCAAGTAGGTTCCTTCCACAGATAAGGATAGGAAGATTCTTATAAATTCTTTTTGCCTCAACATTCCCCCCAGGTGTTTTTACCAAATGTTCAGGAGTCTTTTCTTGAGATGGTATTCCCATTTTACTAGAAAAGGTTTCAGAGATGAAAGAATGTGTAGACCCCGAATCAAACAACACACTGGCATAATCTGAAAAAACAAACAAAGTACCTGATACAACTTCATTTGATGGCCCGACATCTGCCGAAGTAGTTGCAAAGGATTTCTCCACCCCTTTCTGCTTGTAGTCCAACTTCTTCCCATCACTCAAGCTCTTTGTCGGACACTCGTTTGCATAGTGACCCATCTCATTGCACTTATAACATTTCACTAACTGTAAATCAAATTTGGTCTTACCTTCACCTTGATAATTTTCATTGCAATCACGAGACTTATGTCTCATATTACCACATCGGTATCACTTTCCAGAATTCAGAAGACATTCCCCAACATGCCTTTTGCCACATTTATCACAAACTGGAAACTTAGTTTTCTTACCATCAGACTTTTTTGAAGAATTCTTACCTTTCTCCTGCCACCTCGGTCTCTTCTTCTGTTGGTTGTTATAGATTACTTGATCATCAGAAAACCCCATTTCCACCATCTCAGCACATCGAACAAGCTTTTCATAACTTTTAAACTCACGAGAAGCTAATGCCCTTCGATATTTTGGATTTAATCCTGAGTAAAAACGATTGATTTTACTATCAAGGTCTCGGATAAAATTTGAAGCATACCTTGCCAATCGGGTGAACCTTTCTTCATAGGTGGCCACTGAGTCTTCCTCTTGCCTCAATTCCAAGAATTACTTTTCCATCCTAAGTCGATCATCCTTAGGAAAATACTTCTCAAGAAACATACCTTTGAATTCATCCCAGTCAAGAGCATCAATCTCATCGGCGTCCCTGATATTTTTAACCATAGACCACCACTGATCTGCCTCACCCTCCAAACGGTAAATATCAAGACTAACCTTTTGATTTTCTGAACACCCCATGACATCGAAAATCTTCTCCAGTTCTTTAATCCGCCCTTCAGCTAGCATATGGTCAGATGATCCTTTGAATGATGGGGGATGTTGCCTCATGAAATGTTCCACCACTGACATGTTCCTCTACAGTTTATCTGGCTGATCTCGTGTATGGATACCACCCCCATTTATCGCTTGAGTCAACTACGCCATTACTGCAACAGACTGTTTAGTTCCAATTCTGACCATCTCAGGATGCTGATTCAGAAGGTTATTTCCTTCGGCATGCCTTCCTAGCACTGCTTCCCTGTTTCCTCTGTAGAAAACCATTCTGAACAAACATGTCTTAGATGAAGCAACATGGTAATATGCAAATACTATATCACTTCAATTTGACCATAAAAAAATTATTTTTGGATAATCATTTAATAGAATTCTAACTCTTAAAGTTATCTAAACCGACCTCTGATACCAACTATAAGGCCCCAACCTTAAACCTTACTTAATATTGAGTTATTACAAGATTACACATTGAGGATCGTTTCGGTTTTAGAGTTTTAGAGAATTAGATCATAAAACTTGCATTACATTCCGCATATAAACAAAGTGGTTACATAAAGTTAGTATTCTTCTTTTCCATCAATGGAAAAATATTTAAAATAAAACATGGATTCATTATATACACTTCCTTGACACTATCATCATATCATGTACCTTTCCCTTGACCTGTGAAAAAATTTTCAAAAAACTTGGGATGAGCATAAAAAGCTCAGTAAGGGATATAAAAATATGGAAAGGAAACATGGGTACATATATACAAAAGAATGAAATCATACTTTACACATAAAACATAAGCACTTTAACATACCTCATCAAATCATGAATAAATCATAGAAATCATAAGACATAAAGGTAACTTGAGGCATTCATAACATTCTTACGTATGGAGTAACCCTCTTGGTTACATTTGGAATACTCATCACAGTATATTACCTAAATCTCTTCAGAGAAACCTTAACATTTCACTCCTTCGCGTTACCCAATGCATTGGAGAGCTATATCGGGCTCACCCGCCCTTAGTTTATCACGGAACCACCTGTCTTCATAATAATTCCCAAGAACCTCAACATAATCATATCACATAAAACATGCATAAAAGAAACATAACATTTCCACCTTTCAATCACAAGATATCAATACAACACATTGATATAAAAACATTATGAAAACCATTTTCAATACCAAAATAAAAGAAAATTAAAACATGGTATTTATTTTTCTTTTAAAAAGAAGGTATGGCTTGTAGAGGAAGCCGAAACTCAAATAACGGTCATGCGACGGAGAAGTCGTTGTCGCCGCATACGTACGACAAAAACATTCCCTTTTGTCATTTAGTAAAACGCTTCGTATAAAAAATATTCCTTTTGGATAAACTTAAAAGTCAAAGGGGTTTATACACCGTATAAATGAAAGTTGTGTATAAAATAAAATATGCCTCAATGAAAGGAGATTGAGACGAAGTCCCATAACTCGGGTCCGACTTGACTCGATCGTTCTTTAATGTCCTGAATAATAAACTTGAGTTAATTTATACTTGCTTAAGAACCTTTTTCAAGTTCATTATTCCTTTTATATCACTTATTACCATGTCATGAATACTATGTAATTATTTAAGTTAATAACGGTCATTTTAACGATCATTGGTACTTGAGTAAAAAATAAACCCTTTATAATTACAATATTTTCATGTAACCATTATATCCAGAATGGTATTCATGATGTAGATATCATATATGTCATATATATCCAGTAAATGCATGCATTTATAATATTACATAATCATTTAGAGGTAAGAAATGAAATGCACCGTTCATGGAGACGGTAAGCCGTACGTACGCATGAACGCTACTTTCATTTCTATTTCATATTTTATAGAATGGAATCATAATGATATATAGGTATATTATAATTACAGTATAATATCATATATAATATCATAGTTCCATCCTTTATACGTCACATATGGTATTTAACGAATCAAATCACTTTGAGGGGGCGGTAGTCCGCACTTCCATAAATGAAGATATCACGTTTACCCATAATGGAAACCATAAAGGTATGACCAAAAAGAAAAAAAACCGAAGCTTAAGGAAAAAATAAACATATTATATATAATATATAAATATAGTGACATCTTAATGGCCAACTTTGAAGGTGTTAAAATAATGTTGAACAATCATCGTTTCGGGAGGCATAAATTCAACATCCACGGAAACAGTATGTTCGTTAACCATTAGATGTAGGTGTGTGTAAGTGTAGATCGAATCCTTATTATAACAACATCCTAGTATATTTAGGATACTAGATTTGTTACAAAAGAAAAGAATAAAAATGGTTTAGGGGGTTGGAGAAGAAAAATAATACAAAAGGACTCAAAAGAAGACATTACCTTAAAATCAGGTAACTCTCTTTGGTTTGAGCTCAAAGGCTTCCTTGGGAAGACTTCTGCCCAAAGTGAGGATTCAAGGAGTAAAAGAGGGATGTGGAGAGACAAAATGGGTAGGGGTTGGCCGAGCCAAAGGCTTTGGGAGTGTGGGTAAGGAGGTAGAGGTGGGGGCCTTTTATAAGAAGAGAGGAGGGGCACTCTTGTAAAGTTACAAAATGTTACTTTATTTTCAAAAGAGTTTCGGATTTTGAAGGTCCCACATTGATATAATTCGAGGATAAGGTGATAAGGGTTCGAAATCACTCATCCAATTGGTTTTGTCCATGTGTAGGTTTTATATTTTACATTAACTTTCCATTTTATTCAAATTGTTAAATAATGAAGTCATCGCTGTATCATCATGATGTCATAAATAATTTATATAATGTCTAAAAATTATAAAAAAAATACCATGATGTAGGAAATATTTTTAGCTTTCCAATTAATATTTATAATAAAAAATATGACTTGTATAACCCCATGTAAAAATTGTTTTAGTAAAACATCTCTTGTTTGTGTCATTTTTACTTTAACATTAAATAAAAAGTTATTTATGTCATTTCCCATCCAAAGTGGCTCCATGGGGTCCCCAAGTTGAACCATGAATTTTCATGGTCGGCCATGACACATCCAATGAGGGTAGGACATGTGTCAAGCTCATCTCATATTATTAAAACATTATTTTTACCTTAAACTACACTAATTACCACTAATCGCGATTAAGAACTTAATAATTTACTATTTACCAAAAAATTATTTTAATCCCACTGAACCATATTTTATTTCTTAATGACAACCATATATGTCGGATTTTTGAAATTCAAAACACAATGATGGAAAAATTTCATTTAAACGGAAAAATCAGTTTTTATAAGTACCACTTAGTGGTTTCACTATTCATCAAAAATTGAAGTTTTTTAGAAAAATACCAAAACTTCACCCTAAGCTATATTTGATATTCCAAATTCAAAAATGATATATATTTTAAAAAATTCAAATCATATAAGTAACATTAATTAATTTAATAATTAATTCCCGCTGTCATGACAAATAGCGTGTTTTTATGAAATAATAAGTATCAAAAGTTTGACACCATTTTAAGTCCAATTTCAAAGTGAAATTGATTCCAATGACCACCATTAGATTAAATGGTAAAAATATATTATAATTCCACTTCAAAACCAATTCAAAAGATAATCTAATCATATAAATAAATTATATTAAAAAGCAGTTTTGATGTAAAATGCAGTATTTTTCACTATTCATTAAAAAATGAACATTGTCTGAAAAATACCAAAATTTCACACAAAGTAAATTTTGATGTCCCAATCATAAAGAATAAGTTTATTTTGAAAAAAATAGCTTATAAAATTGTCAAAATATAACTTTAAAAATGGTTTTCCATTAAAAGCCAGTAAAACAATCTTTTAAAAATATTAGTGTATTCCATGCTTAAGATTGGATTTATTTTCATTTTAAGCCTCTAAAACACTATCTAATTCATTAATAGGCATAGATAAAAATATCTATTATTCATTACTAACTTGGGATGTTACATATATTTCATATTATTTTACATTCTATCCAAAGTTAATTAGAGGAAATGAAGAGATATTTGATTTTAATCCAATACATGTGATCATTGTTGTAGTTCTATCTCATTCAATTTTTATTTTTTTGAAAAAATATTAGTTCATATAAAAACGATGATTGGTTGGAAGAAATTAATGATGATAGTAAAGAAAGAAAGGTTTTCATCCAATGACCATTATAAATGTTTTGATGTCTCCCATAATATTTACGAATGGTTTTTTACTAGGTTTACTCCTACAAGATAACATTCTATATGATGGGACGTCACTAATTTTTGACATCAATTCAGCTTTAGTATGGAAATTTTTCATTACCATGATAAAATATGTATAGAATACATTAATCAAATGTAAATTTCACTCATCAATAAATTGCTTAAAATAAACATCAAAATTATTTTTTGGATTTCCACAAAATAATAATGTCAAAAGGATATATCGATCAGTAATCCATATCCAATGAGGTAAAATATTCGAAGTTATAAAGGTCGAATAACTGGAATATTAACTATTGTAAGAAAGAAATGGATAAAATCCATAGATAAAAAAACCCAATCACACATTTTGAGTTTATAACACAAAATACAGATATACATGGTAAAAATTATTCCATAAATCACAATCACATGTACGATTAAAAATTTTTCTTTTTGAAGTAATTGTTTTCCACCATGACATTAATGAATCTGGGTTCTGTGAAATAAATAAACTGTGAAATTTGGTTGTATGTGTTAAATCCTTAACTATTTTATAGGAATCAAGCCATACATTTCTATTTGACCACCTTTTCCCACTATTTTCCAGTTGTAGGAAAACTAATAAATTCTTAATTTTCACCATAATATAGCAATAAACCATTTGACCATGCATGAATATTCTGATAACCAAGACCCAAATTATCAACCACCCAATTTCCATCAGAGAAAATTTTAGACAAGACATTTCCTTTAGGTTCAAAATCATAAAAAATGGAATATCTGATTAAAATATATATTTGAAAATAAATTATCTAATTTAATAGAAATAAAATTTTCAACAGCTTCAAATTTTCTTATCTTCCAAATAATATATAATACATAATCAATATACCGTAACAACTCATAAAATTGATATTCTTCTATCTTGGTAGTAAAATCAATATCACCTTGAGTTTCAATTTTTTGGAGAATACAGGCCATCCACATCATATATTAAATTTTGAAACCTTGATGCATCTGGAATGAAATTATTAATTTCTTCTCTGGAACAACATTCACTATGTTGATACAAAAAAATAGTATGTTCGAAATCCAAATTGAATAGATGACCCCCAATGTTTTCAAATTCATCAAACCACCCCCGATCACATTTATTTCATTGAAAAATTATTATCCCTTATGAAATAAATTCTATTTATGAAGATGAAAAATGATAAAAAACCATCAACACCATCAATATGTACAATATTTATACAAGAACCATTTGGATTCCTATGATGATTTATCCTATCACAACCACGTAATAAAGAATATTTTCGACTTCTCTGTTCCATTTTTATCTAAAAAATATAAATAATTAAATTATTTATGATTAAAATTAAATAAAAAGGATAATAACAAAAACAATAGTATAAAATTAGAAAATTATAATTTACTTTTAAATATTTTCAATTTTATCTATTTACAACTAATTTGTAATAATCACCACTGATTTATAATAATTACAATTAATTTTTTTATTAATTATATTGATATAATTTTCAATTTTTATTATATTTACTAATTAACACATATTTTTATAAATTTTATCTATTTACCATTAATATTTAATAACCATAGTGATTTACCATTAATGATTAATAATTTATCACTAATGTTACAAATTTATTACTCATTTTTACTAAATTATTTCAATGACATACTAATTAAAACATAATATTTATAATTTAAAATAACCATCATATGAAATTCGTCTTCTAATATTCTTTTTGCTCCTACTATCGAAACATCCCCTCCTTTTGATGTCACTTCAGACCTCGTCATGCCACATCCTGTCTATCCTAGTTCATGTAACATAATGATAAATTTTTTCATGGTTGGTTCCAGTTGGTCATTTCTGTTTAGTAACATGAAGAATGTATATTTTATTATTTACTAAAAATTTGTATATCATTGATTTAACAATATTCATATGATCAATCCAATTTGTAGTAACCTTGTCCAAATTTTTCATTACGTCAAACATGTCCTTTCGTCGATGCATCTCTTGCTGCTACTTTCATCAACAAGTCAAATCCTGTCTTCCCTTGTTCAGGTAACCTAATGTCAATGTTGGACATGGTTGGCACATATTAGTCGTTTATAATAACCTTAATATTTAATATTCTTTGATTTACTAAAATTGTGTAAATCATAGATTTCCCAATATTCATATGATGAAACCAGTTTATGCCAACCATGTCAAAATTTATCACTACACCAACATATGTAAACAACATCACTTCATCGATGCATCTTTCTCTCCTAATAATACCATTGACATGTTACATCTTGTATGCCCTGATTTTGGGGACCTAATGGAAAGATAGGGAAAGGGTTAAATAAATTGGTCAATTATAATCACTGGAATATTGGAAATTTTATTGATTTACTATAAATGTTTATGTCATAGATTTTACAATATTCATATGATGAATCTAGTCAGTTCCTTCCATGTTAAATATTATCATTTCACCAATTTATCTCAACCATTCCCTAATAGGGACACATCTCTTTCTACTCCTACTGTGATTGACATGTCACACCCTATATTCAACAGTTCTGGTGACATAATGAGAAATTTGTAAATGGTAGTCACAAATTTCTCATTTCTAATCACCTAAAAAATTAAAATGTTATGATTTAATAAAAGGTGTAAATCATATATTTTACAATATAAAAGTGATGCAACTAGTATTTCCCAAACATGGCCAAAATGTTCATTGCAAAAATTGAGGTCAACCATGTCTTGTAATTCCCACATCTTCTGCTAATGAAATTTCCATCAAAACCTCATATCATGTATGCCAAATTCTAGTGACAAAATGACAAATTTTAACATTTTTGATAGAAATTGGTCATTTCTAATTACATAAGGATTGGAACATTAATGATTTAATAAAATTTTGTAGATAATAGATTTTACATTAATTAGTGGATTAATATAGTTTATATAACCCCTGTAAAAATTTATCATTACAATAATTTATTCCACCCATGTCCTTTCATCGATGTATATCCACCTCTTATAGTTGCTGCTAAAATCAATTCATCACATCATGTGTGGCCCATATATTATTTTTATTATTAATAATAAATTTTAAAAATTATTTCTTATTTCCACTAATTTTACTAATTTTTATTAATTATTACTTATTACCACTAATTTTACTAATTAATAATAATTAAAATGAATTTTTAATAAATCATATCTTTTTATACCAATTTATTTCAATTTATTTATAAATATTTATAATATAATAAAATTTATTACTAATTACTAAAAAAAATTTACATGTATTTATTAATTATTATAATTTAATACAATTTGTTACCATTTTTTACTAATTATTACTATTTATAACAATTAATTACTAATTATTAAAATTTATTATTATTATAAATTATTTTAAGATTTATTATAATTTATTACAAATGATTACTAATTATTATATTTTCTTCCAAATTTTTACTAATTATTATGCCTTATTACAATTTATTATAATTTATTATTAATTATTAATCATTAGTTAAATTATTACTCATTCTTACTACTTAATTAAAATTATTACCATTTATTAAAATTTATTACTAAATAGTAATTTGTTTATTATTAATTTCTAATTATTATATATCTTATTAGTTGATATCAATTTATTACAATTTATTTCTAATTATTACAAATAATTTCAATTTATTACTATTTTTTACTAATTATTACAATTTATTACAAACTCTTAATAATTATTCCAATTAATTACTATTTAGAACAATTTATTAAAATTTATCACCAGTTAGTACTAATTATTAATCATGTTTACTAATTACAACATTTTTTACAAATTACCACTAATTTTTATTATTTTTTATTAATTTATAACAATTTATTATAAATTCATTTTAATTAGCACAAAATATTAATAATTATCACTAATTATTAGTAATTGTCACTAAATATTTGTAATTAACACTAATTATTAATAATAATAATTATTTATTACTTATTCATTCTATTTATTAAAAATTATTTCCAATTATTACAAATGACAACTAATTCTTACTAATATTTATTAGCTTATAATAATTTATTCCTAATTATTACTAACCATTACTAAACATTAATCATTTATAATAATTTATTACTACTTCTTTTTAATTATTGTTAATTATTACTCATTATCAATAATTATCATTAATTTCGAAAAATTAATACTAATTACCACTAATTATTACAAATTACCACATATTATTCCTAACTACTTCTAATTATTATTAATTTTCTATTATTATTACTAATAATTGCTAATTATTAGTAACTACAACTAAATATTTATAATTTAATAAAAAAGGGTTCAAATAAATACTATTTACTTTTAATTCAGAACATTTTTTCAAATTATAACTAAATATTTATAAAATTAATTAATGAAAAATAATTCTAAAAAATTATAAACAAATATAGTTAATGATAATTAATAATTATTATTACTAATATAAAGTAATTCAAATTACACAATAAATAAAAAAATTTAATAAATAACTTAAAACTGAATCTTTTAGCCTCAACAAAAGTTGAAAGATTCACCCGATAATGTATAGAATATTGAAAAGATTAAACAAAAGGACATAAAAGCATAGAAGGAGAGAGGAGTTTCAAGAATAATATATTAGGGAAAAATGTAGTGTGGTGTATATATAAGATAGTTCATTTGTGATGGGTGTAGTTGGGATTATAATCCCATTGAACATACTCCCACTAGCATTAATTCCACTGGTTCTTAAAAAACTATTTGTAATGGGTCTTGTTGCAAATACCCTCTTCCGACACATTATTTCCAATTGGAGAAAACATTGTCGCAAATAACATTAAATGACAGAATGTATTTTTGATGGGTCTCATTGAAAATAGTTTCCTACCAACACAACATTTTCATCAAGAGTAAACTCATTTGGGAAATAAAGAAATGAAAGGATAATATTAGTGATGGGTATAACTTCCCATCACAAAAAATCTCTGTGCAGTTCGGGGCACAAAACACATTAATGATTTTTGGGACAGGAATATCATCCAACTAAAAATATTTTATTAATAAAATATTTTATGTGGGAAAATATTTACAACTAAAATAGTATTTTTGATGAAAAATATCTGATGGGCCATCCAACCATCACAAATAACCCATCGTAAAAACCAATTTTTCTCATAATGACTGCATTGATAATGATAATGACTCTAATACATATCAGGATGTAGATTATAATTTAAATGTACTAAATTGTAATTTTTTAATATCTCAAGTATAATATAATCATTTTACCACCATCTATATTTAATAATTTATTTACCATTATTATGTATTGATAATGTCACAAAAATACTATATTTTTTATAAAGACTATTTTTTAGTATTGAAGACAAAATATCTATATACATAAAATCCTAAAAAAATCATTCTACGATAATTTTGACATGATCATTTGAAAAATGAAATTATTTTTTTTTAAATTAAAATTCTTTATATTAAAAATTAATCATTTAAATATAAATTTTTATGTAATTAGATTAATTAAACTATTCAATTTAAGTACAACATAACATATGAAATTTTATTTCTTAATTCATGCATACTAGTAAATATGAAAAAACTATTCTATCAGTACATCGGCTGTTACATTCTCTCCCTCCAGACAAATTACATCCTATGAATCTATTCAACATACATAAAATTATGAATTCATATATTTATAATTAAAAAAATGTAGAACTTATAAAATATATTAATTACAAAAAAGGATCAAAATAAAATTACATCACGTATTATTTTTTAATGAAAAATAATAATTCCTAATATGTGAAGTTATCAAGACCATTTATCTTATAAAAATGGAAAATCCCCGAAAACAAACTTCTATATTGAGTACTTAAAAAGGTTTTGACAAATGAAATACATAGATACATTAACATTATAGTACTTTTCCTAGTCATGTTTTTGGTGAATTAGACATAAAAATCAAACAATAATGTAAAAAATTTTGAACAAGTTTTATCATGTGAGATTCCTTATTACATGAAACAATCATCACATGAAATTATACAAAACCTATGAAGAAATTTAAAATATAGATTGAGAATTAATTTTCCCAATAATGGGTTGTAAAATTCTTTGGGAAATATAGTTCTTCTAAAACAATAAATCAATTTGAAATCATTTATCAAATAATTCACTTGATAAAAACATAATTTAAATAAGGCTTTTAATGCATTTTATAAATAACTTTTTATATTTTATATATCATACAAAATATGTAAATTTTTAAAAAGAGTATTTCATTTGAAATACTTTTTTGGATTTTCTAATTTTTGAAAAGAATAACATTTGTGGATTTATCATGATACTCAAATGATCATAAGAAAACAAAAAAGGAAACATATCCGTATAACATGATGGATAAAATTACCTTTAGTTGATGGGTCTAATCTCTATAACAGATCATAAAATTTGATACTACAGTGCCATAATTTTATGAAAACATTTTGAATGGTCATTATTTTCTCACTCATAACCCAAAAACAAATAAATACCGTAAATAAATTATTTTCATGGAATAAAATAATTTAATAACCCCCATTCCATGTGTAAATATAATTTTTATGAGAAATCCATTTTCTATAAAGGAATTTCATTCATAAATATAAACTCTTTGAAATTAAAACAAAATCCTGAGTAAAATGCATAAAATGTCCATAAAAAATTTCGATAATGACCATATAAATATTTATGAATGAATAAAATTAATTGAAAATATATGATTATATAAGAATAATAATTCACCCAAAACAATCCCCTTACCTTGAGTCTGATCCATGACATTTGTTTCTTTACCTTAATCATCATTAGAAAATTGCTTCGATTAACACCTTAAGACAAAAAAATATGATGTTCTTCCTAAAATAATAACTCTATAATCTTGAGAGGTAAGTGGATAAGGTAATTTTTCAGTGGATGGTTGAGCTAGAAGACTCATAGAGGTGAAAATAAGTTAAGCACATAGTCTTATTTTATAATTGAGGTTAAAAGAAAATTTGGAATTACATGTGATATTAAAATATAATTAGTATAATTTCTGGTTAATGAAAATAAAAAAGAGTAAAATTCATATAATATCACATTTTTTTCAAAATGTTATCATTTTTGGTCTTGTTCAAGTTTTATGTTAATTTTATACTATTTAATAAAAAAACTTATTCATGAAAAACAATCTTTTTTTCAAATTAAACACAATTCATTACATTAACATTAAATACATCAATTTTTTTTAAAAATATATCAATAATTTATTATATTATATTAAAATCATATTCATCTACAGAATTTGATAATTACATCAAAAATCACAAATTATTTATATTTTATTATTTTTAATATCATTCATTTGATTTTTTCAAAAAATAATAATTATTGTATCATTTTTTAGAATGAAATTAAGTTAAATATTTATTCTGTAATATTATTAAAAATATTTCCATTAAGAGGATTATATTTTAATCATTAAAATTTTTACTTCTGGTTGAGTATTTCTTAATGGAAAACAAATATTCTTATATTATTATTATTAAAAAATATAGTGTGACAAATGAAATTATGTTAATTTAAATATTTTATGTGGCATAAAGTGATTCATGTGGGTCCAAAAGGTCCCGAATCCGAATACAAATAAGATAAATTTACAAATCAAAATGGATTTATTTTTGTTTTTGGTTCCTTTAATGGTTTTTATAATTTTAATTAGTAACATTTTATTTAGTTTTCATCTTTTTAGAAAAAGACCACATTAATCATTGCACATGAATTGAAGTTAATTATTTCATATATAAAAAATTAATATAAATAAATACCATAAAAATAAATTAATTACATTTAATATAATATTTATGATTCATTCATTATGTATAATTAGTTATATCCTTTTCAATACAATGTCATTAATTTTTTTAATTTATCTTTTATTCCCTACATAAACATTTCACATGCAGTTTCATAATACTCATGATATATAACTCTAAAATGTGATATTATGAAAATAAACATAATTTATTGATAATAATTAATAAATAGGTTGAGTAAAGTATTTTTAGCGTTAAATTATTGTGTATAAGAGAACAGATATTACTTTTTCACCACTGTGCATGAGCTGTGTCAGCATTGACAAAAAATTTATACATATCATGAGATAAAGTATAATTTACATGTATAGATTTTTTTGAACAATATTTTTAATATAATATCATAATTTAATCATCAAATCTGTTTTATAAATTTAATACATTATTATGTATTGACAATTTCACAGAAATACTATTTTTTTTTAACAAATGTAGTTTTACTATTCACCAAAATTCATTTTATTCTGAAAATTTTAAAATATCAAAACAAAGATATTTAGAAATGTTAAATTCCAATAAAATAAAACATTAAAATAAAAATTTTATAATATGAAAATTCATATTTTAAACACCACCACATATAAAATAATTTTCATAAAACTATTTATTTTATGAATTACATAACATAATGAATTTATCTATATAATTAAGGAATAGTAACAAATATAAAAAAACTATTCTATCAGTACATTTGATATTATAATTATCAAGTGTTCTAAATAATTTTTCATTTTAGTTGAATTAATAAGAGTCTGTCTATAAATTCCTCCACAAACTGTTCAATGTAATATATAAGGAATGTATTCATTATATCCATAAAGATAGAGGTATAATTAGTAAGACCAAATGGAATCTCTATATAGTTATAGTGTTCATACCATGCATGGAATATTTAGTTGGGTATGTCCTCCAACATATCCCTTAATGGATGATATCTAGATTAAAGGTAAATTTTGAAAGAGTTTTGAGCTCAACATAGTTGATTAATCATGTCTTCATTTTTAGGTAGAGTATAAAGGTTATTAATTGTGATCTTATACATCTATTTATAATCATTACATAACTGCATTGGTCCAATGTTCCTTTTTACAAAAGTAATATATCCCCCCATGGTAAAAAAATTGGTTGAATGAATCCCATGTTACAGTTTTCATAGAGTTTTATATATTTTTCGAAAATAAAAATTGGGACCATTCTACTAGGATTCATTGAAATATTTATGCCACTATGTATGAGTTCTATTGAGGACTCAAAATAACATTTTTATTGAAGGAAAGGAAACCCTTTGAGAATGGAATCAAAAAATTCCCGAAAAATTATTATATCAATGATACTATGTTTGTCCCAAAACAATTGAGATAAACATCCCTTATGAGTGGTAATTAAGACACAGATAATGGATTTTATATTTATCAAATATTCAAACTTATCCTCACATTTCTAAAAATTAATAAGTTTTTTTATAATTATATTTAACTTCCCTTCTTTGATAATTGATGTGGGATTTATGTATAGAAATTCTATAAATTCCTTAGATAATATCAAATTAAACTAGAGGATAAGTTGAATGGTTTTTATAAAGAACACTCCAATCAACATAAAATATAGAGTAATCATAAATTTTATATGTGATAATTTTATCATTAGGGGGTTTTAATGATAATTATACATCTAATCATTTTGGGATTAATCTTGACACCTTTAGAAAATTTATCATATATGAATGAAAGAGTATATCCAGAGTCCAATAAGTAATTATTAGTTCTATAATGGATGATATGTGTACCTTTCATCACATCACTATTGAAATTTTATTAAGATATATTTTTGGAATACGATTCCCCCTTTTCCCTTGTCATAAGATTGGGAAATCATTGATCACCATCGTCAACCCTTATATTTGGTCACATGATTTCATAATTCCCATTCTCCTCACATTTAAAGAACATGATCATTAGTGGTGAATTCAAGTGAGTATTGTCATTATTCATTTCATTAGATAACTTCATCACATCACATCATTATTTAATTTCCTAATTAACTTCCTCTCCACTCTTAAAAAATTTATTAGTCCCCTATAGATAATTTCCTCCATATATCTTCCCAAAATTTGAGCGTAATGTAATTTTCATATTATCCACTCCATGGTTCTCAGATTTCTCATTTAATTGAATTGTGTTGTTCATATAAATACAATGATATGGACATGAAACTATATCCTGAAATTCCACATTTATATCACATATAATAATATCTTCATAGCTAATAGTGTCTCTTTTGCCTAATTCCATTTGGATATATTGTTAATCCAATTATAAATCAATAAACCTTACATTTGGTTTGGATGATAATACCATAAGAATAAATTCCTTGTCTTATAAAATTTTCCTCATATGTCCAAATAGATTCATCATAATTTTTTAGCTCAATAATTCCCTTCCCCAACATAACATGATGAATATGATGGAATTAAATTTTTATAAAATAATCTTCAAACTCAACCTAATCAATGATTTTAATTATATATCGTGAACTCTTTTTGTTGGAAAGATTCCAAAATTGATCTTATTCAACATCTAAAAGGTTAACAACCAATTTTATTTATAATTTTACAAGAACTATAGAATGGAAAATTACTTTTTAGGGGTGTTGATCTATTATTTAGTAACAAGTGGATAAGAATGACCATTTAATGATGGTTGACATTGCATAATGAGGAACAAAATTTAATTTTGTAACCTACTATATTTATTTGGTTGTCTAGCATGTTTCATAGAATGATAATGTAATTTCAGAATATCAATGATAATTTTCATTCCATATCCCATAACATTTCGATGCTCAGGAGGATAATCATTTCATTTTCTATCTCACTAAAAATTATCATTTTACCTTTATTTTCAAGACACTATGTAAAAACCAAACATGTAGTCTTAGAAAAAATAATCAGGTTAGGGAACATCATAATAAAATTAATTCACTAATACCATGTCTATATCATGATAGGTTTATTAATCTATGGCATATTAGTTTTATCATAATTCCTTCATATTCATCTTCTATTTAACTCCTTCATGATGGGTTGTAAAGAGATTTCGAATTCAAATAACCTTTTCCCTAAGAGTTTCAAACCAAGAGTGTAGTAGGGCTTACTATCAAGGAAAAGGAAATGATCGATTCTAGACCAATATACCATATTCGTAGTTACTACCCCTATTTACATCTCTACTAGTTCCACATCCTCTTCTTGTATCAATTTACTGTAGAAATTGGTTGATAACCACTCTCTCTACCCTTTTCCAAAATCACAAGGAATTTCCAAATACATTGACTCATCCTTGGACTAATCCATATATATGTACATAGTGATATCAATATTTTCTTCTCATACTATTTTGAAAATGATAAAAAAAATCCTCTAATGACATAAACATCAACCCATGATTATCATACATAAATATTACATGATTTTTGTAATGTACCTTACCTTACACAAAACATTTCGGATGATCATAATTGTTCAGGGGAATTGGTAACATGGAAACATAAAAAATGGGTTCCTAGGTGAGTTACATCATCTAACACAATTTCCATCATATATAGAACCCTTATTAGAAAAATAATACCATATAAATTTCATCATAACATGGAGAAAGGAAATATAAGAGAGGGGTATCTAAAATTATCAGAAAATAAAAAAAAGGGATATAAATGATAATAGCATAAACATAAGGGAATGATAGATGATCATAAAATAAAAAATTCACACACTTCATCTAAAATATCAGAATAATGTGCAATGATATAAATATTAGTAGTTCATAAAAATGAATTGTATGGAAATGAAATAACATTAAACTAGATAGATGTACATTTTAATAGGACATAGAATATTAAAATATAAAAAATCATAGAAATTATTATCTCAAGGCTACCCACCAATACATTAATAAAAGTTTGGATGGGGATAATAATTAATGTACATGCTCTAATTTTCTGATGACCTTCCATGAACCATCATTCAGTATTTTTATATCCAGCCATGTACCCTCCATTTTTGGCTTGTGGTAACACCATTTTTATCATCTAATATCATAGAACATTTTTCAATATCAAATGAATTGGAGAGAGATATAGCTCACACCCCTCACAATATTAAAATCATTAATATGTCTTTCATAGGATAATAGAAACCCCATCTTTTCATAATCCATGAAATTAAATGGTTTTCATAAAAAATTTCATTATACATTAACTTATGGAAAAGTTGAAGGTTTCATAATCATTTAATAATTTAATCATAGTATAAACTGTGGAAGAAAGAATTAGCTTTCATAGGAAACCTATCATGGTACAATCCTTGGATGTGAAATGGGTCTTATATAAAGCATATCATCATAAGAAAATTCCATTAAGAGAAACAATAAAAATGGTATGCTAGGATCATAACCCCATTAAAAAAATTGAATCATCAATGGATTTATTGTTATATGAAAACTGTATCTCAATGATCATTTAAAACATTTCATGTGAATAATATCATGTCCACATTGAAAAAACAGTTATCTGGAAAACAGAAAACATTTTCAAATTCCATTTCACTAAAAATAAATTTTAAAATTTATTTGGGATTTTTAAATGAAATGATTGTTTAGGAAAATGTAGAATTAATTTAATGTCAAAGATGTTAAAAAAAATTTTGATCACATTTTAGGTAAATTAACATTGATACATTTCTGAAAAATGACAATAAGATTAATTTAAAAACATTTATAAAAATAAATATATGGGGAAAACATATTTCAATAATAATGGGACAATATTAAATTATATTTTAGAAAATTATTTTTTGAAAACCTGATTTTGTTAGAAAATAGTTTTCATGCCTAAATAGGGAAATAATGATGGAATTTCAGAATAATATTTAATAAACTATTTTAAGTAAAAATAGTGGAAAACTGGAAATATTACATGACAATTACCTGAATAGATAGAGTATATTAATATTAATGTGTATCTTGAGTGATGGATCATAATATTGTATCATCATAAACATATTATAAACAATCTATATAAATAATGAGATTATAAAATAAAATATTTTTCACTTGTAATGATTTGAATCATAATCATTAAGAATTAATTAAAGGAAATTGAACCTAAAATATAATGATGAAAAATAAATTCATGATATTTCATGCCTAAATGGATGTAAATACACATCTTGAAATAAAATAAATGCATATCATAATATACATCTCAAAGAAGTAAAAGTACGACAAAAATCCCTTACCATCATTCTTGGATTCGTTCATACATATTCAAAACTAATGTATAATAAATATAATTTTAATATCAATATAATATCATAAAATGATTATATATAAGAAAATATATATAACATTTTTATGAGAATTAATTACACATTTTTATGAATACCATTTAAAAGCTATGTTTCTGGTAATAACTGTTTATTTTTTGTATAAGATTTGATTTGTAATTTTTTTCATCCATCACTGATCATCATTTCAAATAATATAGAATTTTAATTCTGATATATTTATCATATATATTCATAATATATATATTTAATGTAATAAAAAAATATATTTACAAAAAATGAAATACACAATTCATTGAGATGGTAGGTCGATTGTACGAATGCACGTTTTTTCTATTTTATTGACCTATTGAAATAAATAAAGGAAAATTATATACAGTCATTACCAAATTATTTTTTGTGATATATATATATATATATCATTTTTTAATTTAAAATAATCCTTATTTCCTTCTATGTAATTTGTGAACGAATCACATTTCTTCAAGATACTGTAGTTTTCCATACACGCAAGGGAGATTTTAGTGTTCTAATAAAAATGAAACCATGAATGTTTGTTAGATATAATAATTCCTGAACCAAATTAATATCATAAAAATAATATATTAAAATCTAATGAAAAATATATTTATATCCACAGTTTGTGTGAATTAAAAAACAAATGACATCATTTCGAGAGGCAGTAGTCCACCATACAAACGAATGATGACTCCATATCCCATTTCATCGAAGCAGAGATTGATATAGGTTAAGAACTTAACATCAGAACATATCATTATATTGAATATAATTTTATTATTATATCAACATGTAATAACAATAATTTATTATTTTCAGGATAATACAATACCAAAACATGCATTGATGAATGTTTCCTCTTCTTCAGGCATACTCCATAGATTTCACCAAAATCCATCATTGGTTCAATTATCATCAAATTTAAGGACATTATGATTATAGAAAGGATTTTTCAATGTTATTTTTCCAATTAATAAAAAAATATATATAGTTTGGGTTGTTAATAATATATTATAGGAGTGGTGTTATATAATAGAGGTGAGTTCCACAATTATAATTATTTTGAAATGAAAAAGGTGGACCCAAAATATTTATCAATCCAAAAGGAAACAAAATAAAAAATTACCAATCCGTGAACAGATAAGGTCAAAAAAGTGTCCACATTATGTGTTTTTATATGGGTTTCAGTTATTTATTACACTTATCATTTTAGTTTATCCCCCTCCCCTGGTAAACCAATTTTTATCTTAATTGTGGAATATTGGTTTTACTATTTTTACATTTCATTATAGTAAAAAATGATGTTTAAATTGTTATGTAAAATATATTATTCTAATTAAAAACATGGATTCCATTTTTCCCAAATCATATTCATGAATTTGGAAAATTATATTTTAAAATTAATACTTTAAGTGAGATGAGAGAATGAGTTTTTAGAGAGAAAATGATCAAAAGTTTAAAATGCTTTTATATGAAAATTTAACATGAAAATGATTCCAATGAAATAACAGGTATTAATGGATTTAAAATTTAAAATTTGTAGATTGAAAAATAAATTAAAATACAATTTTACAATTAAAATGAATATAAACAAAAGGAATATTTTAAATTAAAATTCATTATTAAATATTAAAAAAAATATACATTTCAAAAAAATCAAAAAATTTCATCCAATTTAAAATTTGAAATGTTGATTTAAATTGTTTTGTTTATTTTATATAATTAATTTTCTACAAGTGTGAAAAAAATATCATTAATTTCTAAAGAAGTTACAAAATTCTATTTCACGAGAAAATAGAATTTTTGAATCATATAATGACTTCACAAAAAGAATAAATATATATTTATATATTTTTTAGACTTATATAATCCAAATGTAATTAATGTTTGAAATTATTTATGATTATTGTTTTAAATAATTTTATCATTATCATTATAATGGTGGGTTTAAATAAATATATTAATTATATATAATGCTTTTTTTAATACTCAATGTAATTTTTAAGACAAGCTAACTCAATAATGATAATAATAAAACAATAACATAGTTTCTTACATAATATAGTCTATAAATGAAATTTAATTTATCTAAAAGTTAATAATTTATAAAAACTCTGTTTTAATTTGAGCCCATTGTATATATATTCCTTTCATTAGAAAGATAAATTTTTTAAAAAATATTTTTATTGTAGTATATCAATGAGATTATCAATAAAAAATCCCAATGTAAAATACATCCATAATATGGAGTATAAAAACTAATCATGAGGGTTATTTATCTCATATATTGGTTAATCAACTCAAAATTCATTATATACCTATTTTATGAGAATTTGTTGACGTATTTCTTAAAGAGTTTCCTAGTCATCCCCTAAATAATGAAATTGGGTTTTTAATTGAACTCATACCTAGTTCTACATCTAGTTCCATTAATCCATATAGAATACCCCTAATTGAGTTTGAGGAAATAATGAATAAAATCTAAGAGAATCCAGAATAGGGACTCATTAAGCCTAATGTACCACCTATGGGTACACCTACTATTTTTGATAATATGAACTATGGATCAAAAAAACATTTCATTGTTGGTCGAAAGTATTATAAAATAACTATTAGCAACATATATCCATTACACTATATCGATGATCATCATGATCAATTACGTTGAGCATAATTTTTTAAATATTCATCCTTGAATGGATATCATCAGCTAAGGGTCAATAAGGGATATATACCAAAAACAACATTCCATATGAGGTATGGTCATTATTAATTTACATTAATGTTATTTTACATTTCCAATATTCTTATTATCATCATTTCATTAATGGGAATTTTGTTTTGTGATTTAATTGAATATCTTGTGACTCAATTTATATATTATATTAAATTATAGTTTATTATAGTGCTTGAAAATGTCGAAAATTTAAGGATTGTGCTAATAACCTAGAGGGTGGAGAGTCAATATCCCAAATTTACCTGGTTTGAATATTGGAAATAAAATGTATAATTTTTATCTCATAAAATTTCATGTGAGGGTATATAATTTAATTTTTAGAAGATATATGTTATTAAGAAATGGCATTAAAAGCTATCATTACCATGATCTATAGTTTTCATTTACAGGATGGAAACTACCAATGAATTGTGAGTGGTTACTCAAGAATATATAATCCACTCACTCGATATACCTAAAAGGAACCCATCTTCTCATGGATATATGAATGTGACTAATACATTAAACATCAAAAGGGAATGTATGTCTATACATTATAGAAAACACTACCATTTATTATGGAAGGGGTTTTTATATATTTTGATGTATCAAATAACATATTGGTATTCTTCCAAATATATAATAATATAGTGATTGATTATGTCTCAATGAAAAAGATAAATTAAGATAAAAATCACCTGAGTATTTATTTGGTTCATTTAGAGGTCATTTATTCATTAAATATACTGAGGCATTATCTATTATTTTAAATTTGTGATATATATACTAATCGTAAAATATTTATTTTAAATTTTCAATTAATTATTTCAATTTAAAATATAGAATATTTTTGGGATTGATTAGTTATTATGATGGATCAATACATTATAACCTGGGGAAGATGAAAAAGGTGGATGAATTTTTGAGTAAGACACAACAAGCCAATTTTTTTATGATTAAGATTGTAATATATTCAATATTAAATGATTAATATAGTCTTTATCAAGAATTATTTTTTGAAAATTGATGGATATTATATTCATCATATTAATGTCAATCCATCTTCTTAAGAGATGAAAAATAAGTCACACGAGGATGTTGTTGAATTACCCATGAAGGTTATGAGTGTTATTTTGTTCCATCATTATACTTTTAGATTTAAAAGGATTATAAACAGATTATATTTTCTATCAATACTAGATTTGGGGACTAATTAATTGGTTAAATCTCATTTTTCATAATTTTTTATTAGTCATTGGAGATTGAATCTATACAGATAATGAAAAGGGGGTTTTAGTGGGATTATCATAAAAAGGATATTGTACATCATGAAACGTAATTCTGAGCATGTTACAACAATAATTCTTAGAGACAGGTGCCTAAAAATATGTTATAACCATTACCCAAACATGAGTGTAAATGATAAAACATTACCAAATATTTCATCAGTGGACTCCCCAAAACATCTAAAGTGTATAATGTTATTTTAGTTTTATACAATCATAAAAAAAATTAGAGAATATTATAAATATTTAAGAAGAATATCAACTTTATCATCTTTTTTGGTCATACATTTGGTAAGTTTTGAGATTTCATGGAATTCCAATCAAAATCATATTTTTTGGCATTCCTAGGTTTTTCCAAAACATCTGAAGAATCCTTCAGTAGGTATAGATATAATGTTATGTTTCATTAATTATTATAAATAATATATTGATTATCATTTTTATAGGACTATTAAAATTCATCAAGTAATATTGAGATGTATTTATTTTTATTCCAATATTTGTTGGGATTCATACCATTCATTAGAATATTTTTTTTACAGCAATGTACTTCACTCGTGAATTCATATGGACCCTTATGATGACCTATATGGAAGGAAGTGTTTAAATCCCATATATTTTATTCAATTTGTAAAAATAGTGAAATTTGGATATGATCTATAGTAGGAAATAGATGACAATGTAAATCCATTAAAAAACAAAAAATGGAATAAAATAGCAGATAAAAAAGTTATGTTGATATTTATCTCTGAGATATGAAATTCAACATTTTTTATATTTTATTACTATGAATTTGTACATATATTATTATTATTATAGCTATAGTTAATGAATATCCAGGTGATAGATATATCATTCCCTTCAAAATTAAAAATCATATTAGGATGAAAGCTTATCATAAAGTTCTTACACTAAATATCTATCATGTTCATGATGTGATCAATGTATCTTAGATAAAGAAGAAAATAAACGATACTTAGCATTAATAAAGTCATATGACATACTTGTGAATTATTTTCTATCTTAGGATGAACAACTGCTGTAAATTCTAGATCATATAGATAATGTGCTATGAAATAAGACCACATCTATGGAGAAATATTTCTTCGTGAAAAAAAAATTATGGAAGATATGTCAGAACATAAAAATGTATTGTGGAATAACTATGCTATTTTTTTCTCTTTTTATGTATTTTCAACGGTGAATATTTAATAATAGGTGTACAATGTAACACCATGATATTTTTTGATATATGAAATAAATTTAATTCCATTTATAGATTATTTAAATAAAACATGGAAGTCAAAAAACCACTAAAAACTATTACAATATTATTATATTAAAATTATATCCTCTAATTTAGGATATAATTATTATCATAGGTTGATTTTTTTTATTTTTATAAAAATATTTACTTTTAATTTAATATTTGAAAATAACAGTTTTTGTAAATCACTCATTCTTTTCTTCAGATCAAGTAATTTAAAAGTATTATTATATTTTGACATATTAATTGATGTTATATAAAATCAATTAGAGTTCTAATAATATTATTATTTATATTGGGTTCATAATTTATAATTATATAAATTTATGTTTGTATTTATGGATAAAATTTGTTTTTTTAGGAGAAACATTTTTTACTGCATTTTGAAAATTTAATTTTATATTAAAATATGAAAAATAATCGTGTAATGGCTAGAAACACTTTGTTCCATTACATTATTTTAATATGGTCATTGAGGTGTTTCGTGAGGACAAGGTGACTCATTTCAACATTTTTCAAAATTTACAGTTTTCCAACATTGCCATGTGCCAATGGTGACCCATTTGGCACTGTCTCACCCTGGCTATTGATCACCCTAGTAGTTTCTCACTAGTGGTGTCCAGCCCTGGTGGAAGATCACATGGGAGGTGACTTGTTGGTGGTGTCTCACCTTGGTGGTCAGTCCCTCATTGTAACTCATGCTCTTGGTGTCTCATCCTAATGGTAGCTCACCCTAGAGGTCACTTTCTGTTGGTTGCTTGTTCTGGTTGTGTCTCAACCAGGCAGTGGATCATGGATGATGTCTTTCCTGGTGGTGAATACCAAATAGTGGTAGGTAGTTCATCCCTAGTGGTTGCTCATCTGGAAATTCCTCGTCCAATGGTGCCTCGTCTAGTGGTATCTTATCCACTAGTTTCCCACCCTTCGGGGCCTCAACCCACGGTTTATTAACCTGTGGTGACTCATCCCGCGGTCACCTGTCTATCAGTTCATCATCATTCGGTGCCTCTCCTAATGGTGGCTTGCGACTGGTTCCTCATTGAGTGTTTCCTTATCTAATGGTGCATTGTCTACAGAGTTTATAGATTTTCACAGTTTTTCTTTTTTGACATCATTCATTGTTGTAAAACACATTTAATTCAATATCTGAAATGATTTGATGCTGATTCAATGCCCATGAATCCTATATTTAGCTTTATAAGAGTCCATGGGAATTTATTTTTTCAAAGTGCATGATGTTGAACATATATTCTATTATTATTAAATAAAAAATATATCTAAACTCGTGACTATGTTTATATATTTCCTAGGTTGATATATCATTCCCCTTATTAATTCCTTCTTGTATTCTATTGCTACAGGACATGTTTAATCCCTCTTCCCATCAGAGTCATGTGGGTTACAAATGGTTCATGTTTTTCTTGGATAGTACCAGTTGTACACGCCTCTATTTTAGGTGAAACTAGGAACTCTCGATTGTCTTTCATCTAGGTTGTTTTCCCTTATGTTTCATAGATGTGTATCATCCTTGTTGTGTATAAAGATATTTTCCTTTGTGAATATATTTGAATTATGATTTTTAAAGATAGTTGATCTAGATTTAAAAAATATACTTGGGGTAGAAGAAATTGATACACGTAATTGATGTGTATTTGGTTTTATTGATATTGTTCTTTGTATGGGATAACTACCCATTGAAAATCATTGCCATTGGGGGACCTTGTTTGTGCACATAATGGTTTATGGAATGCACATTTTTTCCCATTGAATGTTTGTTTACGAAAATTGTTAAACATGCACACATGGCTAATAAATGGATTCCCAAGGATTATATTTTTTCTATAATATCCCCTAAATTAAAGAGTTTAATTAAAATAAGGGGTTCCTTGTTAAAACTATATACTCTTAACCATGGTTCCTGTGGTGATGTGGTTGAGGAAAAATTGTGCATAATGGGTCATTTTTGATGATATGTTGACTTGGGATTTTTTTGGGTATTAGTTGTGAGATGGGGGTTTTTATGTTTGAATGGTTTATTAGGATGGATAACATTTATGTATGAAAATAGTTGTTGGTATGGGTAATTCTCCTGGGGTTTCTCTATGTATAATATGTAGAAATCCTCCCCATATCGAGATGTCATTGTATGAAGTGTCTTTAAAGTGGATTCTGTTAATTTAAAAAATCCATTCATCATCTAAATTAAAATGACTACATTTCATTTTTTGGATAATTAGATTCCCATGTAGTGATTGAATGAATAAATAATTGTATAATACTGTTTGGAATGATATGGGTTGCTCCGGTTAATGGAACTGATACTGTCTTCAAAATATTAATAGGTGGATTGTGTGGTTGATTGTGAGTGATGATAAATTATTAATCGTTGTTGAACAAGGGGGAAATGTGAATCCACTTTATTTTACTAGGCTCTTCTCATTCTGAAATGATGGTTATAGATCCTAATAATTTCATCTAGAGGTAGCAGCGAAATGGGGAAATCTTGGGTTGGTTAGTTTTTTGTTTGTAAACTAATTGGTTGGGATTATGTAGTTTAATCTAAACATATGTGTATATTTTAAATTCTTATGATTTCTATATGCACCAACCCCATAAGAACACTATATTCTGAACAACTCTATCATCACGAGGGAGGATGTCTTTCCCAATATCTGAAAAGAAGTACCAATGGTTGGGTCCCACTATATTCCTCTCTATCTTCTTAGAGAGGTAGGAATGGCCCATTCTACGATTAATGGATTTTTTAGTGCCATAGATGGTGGTTGAGATGTCCCAAATGTCTTTCGGTTAGATGTGATAGACCAGGTGTTTGTGGGAGAGGTGGTTTGGCTCCTAGGTTTCTTCGAGTGGAGTTGTGACACGCTTTTATTGATGTTTTTGGGATGAGATGTGATGTTGTTTGAGTCCTATGTGTGTGGGGGAATAATTTTTCGTGATTCCTAGGATTGTGTGAGTGGGATTTGTTATGGTATATAGAAGGTAAGGGAGCACTGGGTTATACGTCATTGGAATAGAATGGCATAGTAGTGGGGAAGTGTCACTAGTACCCTACCATTGATTTGTTTTAATTTATATTATATTAATTGGGATGAATTATTTGGTGATCATCCCTTGGGGGGTTGGAATGGTAAGTATACCTCTATAGGTACAGTATGGTTCTCCTGTATTTTCATAGCAGTATTAATATGCTTCTTTCAGATGATCATGATAGAAATTATTTTTCATACATAGTATTCTAATATGTTCACCCTACATATATAAACTATTTTCATGTTTCCAAGAGGATTATGTTGGCCATGATGGACCATACTAGCTCTAATGTTGATAGTTCATGTGTTGTTTTTTAGCATTTAAATTTGTTATTTATTTCATAGTATTCTGTTTTTTTATAATATTTATATTGTATACATACATGTGTTATGGTTTTGGATTTATTTTATATTATGTCTTAGTGTTTCATAGTGGGTGATTCGTCTTATCTCCCTATATTGTTTAAAAAAAAGGTTATCGCCTCCCATATTTTGAGATTTTGACACCATTGGTTCAAGTTTACACCTTGGGGCCTACTAGTGGTGGGACACATGGGTCATTATATCCTTTTTCAGCAATACCAGCCCATAAAGAGTATCTTTGGAGGGAGGGGGTTGTGATAGAGTGTTATCAAATGATGCAGTACACTCCTCAGTTGCAGTATGTGGATGTGTCCGAGTGGGGAGATTCATAGGTAGAAGTAATGTGCTATCTTATTGGCCATAGTGATGGTCCAATGGAATTGTCAAAGGATGTTCTTAACTAGATGATGTTTCATGGAAGGTTTTTTTTGAAACCGTTTTCACGCCTGAAAGAGTCCTTCCTAATTTTCATAACTCACCTAGGTGGTAGACCCAGTACATTCCAAGATATATCGCTACTTGAGGATATTGTTTTGGTGGCCCAAGATTAAATATTAAGTGGATGAGTTTGTTGGGAAGTGCTTTTTTTCCCAGTAGGTAAAGGTCGAGAATTGTTTCCTTTATGGTTTGTTGAATCCCTTGGATGTTCCTGAGTGGGAATTGGAAGAAATCTCGATTGATTTCATCATAGGGTTACCTTGAACTCGTGGAGGTTGTGATGTTATCTAGGTGGTAGTGTATTGGTTGATAAAATCATCCCACTTCATAATGGTCAATGTGTCATTCATTGTGGATTCCTTTTAAATGTTGTATGTTGATGAAGTGGTGTATTTTTATGTAGTTCCTTTTTCCATCATCTTGGATTGATATGCATGATTTACCTCATGATTCTGAAGGTGATTTTCTTTAGGTTTCGGTATCCAGTTACTCCTCAACACAAAAATCAACCCCAGAAATATGGGATGGTAGAGTGGACTATAATAACATTTGAGGATATATTGTGGGCATGTGTCTGGGACATTGGTGGATCATGTGTACGAATCGTTCCCTTGGTGTAATTCCCTTTCTAATTATATCTATAACCCTTCCATTAGCATGTCTTAGATAGAATCTTTACTCTGAATACCATGTCATTCTCCATTGTTTGGTATGGAGGTTGGGGATATAACTATTCATGGTCCTGATGTGGTGCATAACACATCCTAGAATGTTCATCTTTTTCAGGAGGGAATGAATGTATCATAGGACCGACAGAAGAAATATTCCCATCATGGGAGGAGGCCCATGGATTTTGAGGATATGGAAACATGTTCTTGATGGTCTGACCTTGACATGGGCGTCATAGTTTTGGTAGATGGAGTATGATTTCTCCTTGGTTCAATGTACTATTTAAGGTTTTGGGGTGAGCTAGTTTCGTGGTGCAACGATTGGTGTCTCCACCATAGTTGGAAAGGATCCACATCTCCATCCATGTCTTTCACATTTGTTGGTATCTTTATAATGAATCCAATTTCATTGACTAGGTAGAGTTGCATATTGAGGATGGCGTGAATTTTTTTGAATGAAAAATAGATATTCGGGATCATCAAAGGATGGTTATGTGTGGAAGGACCGGTCCTTTGGTTTTTGTTGTACAGAGTCATGGTGGACCAAAGGAGAGTACATAGGAATGATAGACGGAGATGTGTGCCTAGTAACCAGAGTTGTTTTGAGTTGTTTTTAATTTTTTTCATTATAATGTGATGATTCGAACATTATCTAAATGAGTTGAGTGGTTTTACCTTGGTTTTTAATGTCTGTTTTTGATGTTTGATAGATTCCTAACATGAAAAAATGAGAGGAACCAATTCCTAATAGAGACAAATTAAATGTGATGTGATTAAACCCATGTGGGTGATTCATCTCCACCTAGACCAGATTGTATCATAAAATGGATGACATAATTAACTAATTCTTGTGTTCATACAGTGCAGTTTTTGGTTCTTGTATACTGTGTTTTGTATTCGATTGTGTTGGAATGTCAACACCAATGTTGACAATGACTAATGATTCATATGTATAAGGAGGTGTTCTAAGATGTGAGTTTTTCAATCTAGATTTAGAACAACATAGGGTGGTTTATAATTGGATGTTTGTGTGTTTAACAATGATTCCAGTGTAACAAGAACCTTTGAAAGGTATCTTGAGTGGTGTTTGATCAGACCCTACCTCTTTTATCCATCCATGCTGGATTTTAATTCTCGAGGGTGATAATAGTTTGAGAGGTATCTAATGTAATGTCTAGAACCTATCTAGTCCATTACATTGTGTTAATTTGGTGGTTCATGTAATCTAATAGGTGAAGGTGACTCATTTTAAAAATATTCAAATTTTCAATGTTTCCAAAAGTGAATCATTCTAATGGTTTCTGTGGATGGAAGTGTCTCACCCTCGTAGTTAACCACCCTTGTGGTGGCTTGTTGGTAGTGTCTCACCCTGGAGGTATCTCACCCCAGTATTGTATCATTGGAAGTGTCTCACTATGGAGGTCACTTGCTGGTGGTAGATTGTACTGGAATTATCTCACAATGGGTTTCATTATCCGGTGGTAAATCTCATTGGTGGTGGTCACTATGGAGGTGGTTCATTGAAGGTGTCATGCCATACAGTGTCTCTCTTATTTTGGGAGGTGGTTTATCTTGGGGATTTCTCATCTGGTGGTTCCCCATCTACCGTTTCCTCGTCTTGTATTTTCTCATCTAGTGGTCACTCATCTAGATGTTTCTTATCCAGTGGTTCCTTCTCTATCTATATCTCATCCATCGGTACATCATCCAATTATGCCACACCTAACAGCAGCTCTCCAGGGTTTCCTCACTGAGTGCTACCTCATTTGATGGTTCCAGGTGTACATTGTTTCCATCTTCTTCTTGTTTTTCCCTTTTTTACATATTTATTTAATGTAAAAGCCTTTTAACTCCATATTTGAAAGTATTTTTGAATGATTCAATTTCCATAAATCCAATCATTAATTTACAAATATTCAGAGGGATTTTAATTAGTTAAAATCCATGATCTTGACCATATCAACCTTTATGGAAAAATAAAAAACATTTCTAAGAATGTGACTCTATTTAGATATTTCCTTGGACTAGATATCATTCCCAATGTTCATTACTTCTCACTTTATATCTCTACAGGACGTTCTAATTACCTCTACCAATTAAAATCATGTGTGATGGAGTTGGTTCATTTTTTGCATGAGGAGTACCTGCTCTTTGAGCCCCTATTTTTGGAGAAACCAGGAAGTTTCGATCATCCTTCATCTAGGAAGTTTTTTCTTTATCTTTCATAATTTTTCATCATGTGGGGTGGGTATATGGATGTTTTAGTTTGTGAATATTTACAGATTTGGAATAATTAAGACATATGATCTAGTTTCTGATCAATATAAAGTGAGTTTGGAAAAGTGACACATGTTCTTAATGTGTTTTTTTGGATAATATATTTTCTATGTGATAACCAACCACTGAAAATATTGTTCATTAGGGTCCTTGATTATACATTGAAGGGTTTGTAGAATTCATGTAGTATGTTTCCTATTGAAGGTATATTTTTTAAAAAATTTAGCCACGTACTCTCGGCTAATAAATGGATGCCCCAAGTTCATATTTTTTCTATGATATCCCCTAAATTAGAAAGTGGAATACAATTTGGGATGCATTTTTAAATCTAAATATGATTTATATTGGTTCCTTTGGAGATGTGGTTGTTGGCACAGTTGTGCATATGGTGTTTATATTGATGATATGTTGAACTAGGAAATTATTTCTTCTTGTGGATAAAAATTTGGGGTGTTTTTGGAATGGTGGATTGTGTTTGATGACATTGAAGATGGAAAATTGTATTTAGTATGGGTAATTTTCCCAGATTTTCCCTATTTGTAAAATGCAGATGGACACCCCTGTATCGAGAAGTCATTGTATGATATGTCTTTATATGATGTGGGTTAACTTCCAAATCCCTTAATACTATCGATGACTATGACATTGTTTATTATTAATTGATGTGGTTAGTAGTTTCTTGGGTTGTGATGGAACATATAAATAATTGTTTAGTAATGTTCCAAATGACATGGGTGGGTCTGGTTAGTGGAACATAAATTGTAAATGAAATATTTATTAGTGGGTTGTGTGGTTGATTATGATGATACTAAAAAATTAAAGGGTTTTAAAAGTGGAGTAAATTTGAAGCCAAATTAGTCTATCTATATCTTAACCTTCTAAAATGATGCACATAGATCTATGTAATTTCATTTTGAAGTAGCCGCAATTTGGGGAATTCAACGGTTTGTTAATGTTCTATTGGTAATATCATTGGTTGGGATTATGTTCATTCTTCTATACATATTTTTACATTTTACACTCTTATGATATCAATATGATCCCCAACTTTGTTGAGAACTATGTGATAAAAACCCCAATCATCACGAGGGGTGTCTTTTTCAACAAAAGATGAGGAATACAGATGGATGGGTAGCAACTGTTTTCTTCTGTATATTCTATGTGAGGTAGGTATGGAATATGATGTGATGTAAGAAAAACTTTTAGTGCCTTATATGGTTCTTTATATTTACCTGGTGTCTTCATATAAGATGTGATAGCCTAGGTGTAACGGCCCGAAATTTTGAATAAATCTTGTTTCCTAATTTCATGTGTTAAGTTATTTTATTTTTATACTCAACAAAAATGTTTTATTTGATAAACATGATTATAATTAAAATGAGACCATTGGGTTTTGACTGTTATATGACCATTGGTCAATATGACCGCTGTGAACAAAATGTTTTGATTATTGTCTCTAAATATAAGTAATCTTGGTTGATTATTATAGAAAGAAGATTCGATGGCCTCACCTAGTAGTCTTGGACCGATCGAAGCCCATCTAACAGAACATGGGAAGGAGGTAGCACCATTAGGCTTTGCTCTGGACCAAACCCAAGCCGAAATTCATCATGTGAAGCTAGAACGGAATCTCCTTTGCAAGAAGTTCAAACTGATAGAAATTACTACTCGGGCAATGTTGGTCGAGCCTCCCTTGGACTCTCTCACCTTAGCACACCTTACACTTAGGTCCTATGCTGGTGTGATAAGGGGCAATGTAAGAAGACCGTAACTGCCTTGTGTAATCCTTTGTTTTAAATAAAAATTGGGATTTCTTCTTATGATGATGTTTATGAATTTTCAAATGAACGGATAAATATAGTATGCATATTTTGATGAATTATAGAAAAAAGATATTTTAAAAATGTTTATGTAAACCTTAAATAATTAAAAATGTGTAATGATTTTCAAAAAATGGTCTTCTACAATTATGTTCAGTACGAAATTTGGAGTCTAATAAGATCAACTTGATTTTTGATGAATAGTAAATTATGAATAGTGATTTTATGATTAGGATTAGTAATATGACCAAATGGATTAGTAATCTCACTTAAAGAAAGTTTTAAAATAATATAGGCACCTTGATTAAGTAATGTGATTCAATAAAATGGTTATATAACGGTTTCATAAATTATTATTCAAGTATTAGTTTTTTCGAGTGAGTAGTGTTTTTTAATTAAAAATTAAATTAAAAATATTTATAAAATTATTTTTATAAAATGGATTTCATTTTTGAACTCAGAGCACCGATATTATGTTATGGTAACTTTTGGGGTTTTTTTCTGAAAAAATGAATTTTCAGTGAATAGTGTATTTCTTTAAAAATAAATTTAAAAATATTTGGAAAATTATTTTTATAAAATAGAGTTCATTTTTGAAATCAGAGCATTGATATTTGGTTAGTGTCAAATTTTGGGATTTTTCTGAGAAAGTTGAATTTTCAGTGAATAGTAAAAATGCAGTTTTAGGGTTTCGGTATGTTTAATGACATCATAGCTGTGTCATGATGATGTCATGAGATATTTTAAGGGTTGGCCGGCCAAGGGTGATGAATTATTGTTTTGGGGGCCCCATGTGGCCTAACTCCATGGTAAATGCCAAGGGAGAGCACATGGGTTTGAGAAAAGCACATGTGAGGTGTCCCTTGGCCATCAATGCCTTGTCCCCTCACTTTCCCTATAAATACCAAGCCCTCCTCTCATCCATTCGACTCCCCACTCTTCCCCAACGAAGTTATGGTCTCATTACCTCCCAAGGAGTCCTCCAAAGGTGCCCCCAATCCCTCAAGGTCCCAACCTTGGAGGTTTAAGAGTTACATTTTAAGGTTAGGGATTCGACCCCTCTCTTTCTTTTCAAGTGATCTCTTTTATGTCATTCCTTTTATGATCCATGTTCTTATGTTGGAGGATGTTCTTTTATACTCCTTTTACTTCCCTTTTTATGTTCATATAATGAGATATCCCCTCTTACTCTCATTATTTCGTTTTATGAAGTTTTACGTGGCGCCGTTAGGCTGCCGGAATTTTTGTAACGGATTCTTTCTCCCTTCTCATTTTTCAAGATCTATTTTCATGTAAATTATTTCATGTTCCTTTTTATTATGTTGGGTTATGATATCTAAATTTATCATACTGATATTTTATGACCATATGATGAGAGACCCCATTTGATCTCTTCAATTCATTATTTTGAAGTTTTAAGTGGCGCCGTTAGGCTGCCGAATTTTTAAGTGGTTCTTCACCCTTCTCATTTTGAAGTTCTACTTTCATGTCAATTATTTCAAGTTCCTTTCTATTATGTTGGGGTTATGATCTCTATATATATCATAATGTACTCTTATGTTCATATGATGAGAGACCCTATTTGACCTTGTCAATTCAATTTTGTTGAATTTTAAGTGACGCCGTTAGGCTGTCGAAATTTTTAAGTGGTCCTTCACCATTCTCGTTTTGAAGTTCTACTTTCATGTCAATTCATTCAAGTTCCTTTTTGTTATGTTGGGGTGTGATATCTATATCTATCATACTGATCATTTATGACAATATGATGATATACCCCATTTGATCTCTTCAATTCAGTATTTTGAAGTTTTAAGTGGTGTCGTTAGGCTGCCGAATTTTTAAGTGGTTCTTCACCCTTCTCATTTTGAAGTTCTACTTTCATGTCAATTCTTTAAAATTCCTTTCTATTATGTTGGGGTATGATATCTATATCTATCATACTAGACTCTTATGTTCATATTATGAGAGACCCTATTTGACCTTGTCAATTCAATTTTGTTGAAGTTTAAGTGACGCCGTTAGGCTGCCGAATTCTCACAAGAGAAATATTATTTTTTCTTCCTTTCATATGGTATATTTTAAAATTTCATTACCATGTTCTTAAATCCTTTATATTTTGTCCCTCTACTGTTTGATGGTTCATTTATGAATGTTTGACCCATGTCCCCTCTTATCTCAATGTTTTCTAAAACCCCGAAACATAGCCGTTATGCTGCAGAATTTTCGCCTCAAAGTGCCTCTCTCTCTTTTCTCAAAATTATTTTACGTTATAAAGTGAATACTAAAAGCTCTTATTTATACAGGGGTATTCACATATATATCAAAATGTTCTATTTTAAATTCTGGGATTTACATACATGAGACCCACTTTCCCTTTCCGTGGGTTTAAAGTGACGTAAAGATCATGTCTTTAAAGTAGTTTTTAAAACATTATGATTATGAAATGAAACCCATTTATTTTATGCTATATGGGTTATTTATGAAGTGTTTGATGATGATATATGTGGCTCACATGATAATAAAGGCAAATTTAAGGGTGCGCCCTGATAGCGCCCCATTGCATTAGATAATGATGTAACCACAAGAGATTACATTTTAAGGGTGCGCCCAGATAGCGCTCTAATGCATTGGGTAAAGACTTAATCTCTAGAGATGACCATTTTTAACGACGCCATGGTGAATAACCTTGGTAATTTTTAACGACACCTTGGGGATGGACCATGGGAAACGAAACAATTGTCAATATTAAATGTTGCAGCCACATCTTCAAGTTATGAAAAATGTTTTTTTATTATGATGTATCTCATTATTTCTTTCTCATGACTTAAAGTTCTTTGTATGTCCTTATTGAAGTATCTCATGTTCACATGTAAAATGTTTCTCTTTTTTCTCTTATTGGGCCTTCTGCTCACCCTTTCATTTGATGTATGTCCCCAGGTTATGATATGCAGTAATGAACCTAGGATGAACTTAAGGAGAAGCCTTTCAAGTGTTTAAGAAGAGTCTTTTTTTGTTCTTTTCATGTATTATGTTCCTTGTTTCCAAGACACCAAACCTTAAAGATCCTCAGTTCCGTGTAATGAAATGAAATTTATGTTATAAAAAGACGGGATGCTATAGTTGGTATCAAAGGATGGTTTAGTTATTTGTGGAAATTAGGATATGAAAACTTTAGGAAGAAGCCTGTAGAAAAGTAAATATATAGAAAATCTTCCTGGTATTTTGGTGAGTATTGAGTAATGGGTTTCCAAGAAAATACATCTCTGTCTGGATACGAGCAGGTAGATGTGTCTCTGGCACAGATGTACATAGGGGTAAAACCCAAAAACACCGCTTTGAGATAGACTCAAACGGGAACTAGTACATGACAACGATCCTTGCTGCACTCTTGGTTACGACACTCCCGGGGGATATGATTTTGTAAATTCATAAGCTTAGTATGAACCATTGTTAAATGAAAAAAGATTCACATAAGAATATATGATCATGGATAACCTAGATTGGAACCTAGGGGATCACAAGTTAGGGTATACTTTTCTTCTACAAGTTATCCTTATATGCTTTAAGCTCCTTTTCATGATTATTAACTAAGTATTTAAGCCCCTAATTATAGTTTCTTTTCATAGTTAATGGCGGGAAATGTAAGAACATGTCCCAACAACCAATGTGATAGGAAATGCTATGATTGCGGTATTAATACGACAGAGATGATTAGGGGATTAAAATATGATTATTATTTTGGAAAACGTTCACTATTTTGGGGACCCTATATGATTGAGGAAAATAGATTACTACAGTATTTTCATTGAGGAGTAAGGTTGAATTATATTTTGAAGAATCGATGAATTTATGGTGGACTTATAGTAATTTAGGTTACTTACGGGAATGATTAAACTATCTTGGGTAAAATATGTTTAGGTTAGCTACTTTTGTTATAAGATGTTAGGAGTGGTTGATGTTGTTTGGAGATGAACAATGAAGTTTATTTTGGAATACTATGTTATCAAATCTCTCTTTTATTTTGGTTTCAATCTTAGTTTAGTTTATTTTGAGGAATCATAAGGACCATTATTTACAGAATGGTCTATGATGTACATTGGGTTGTACCATGGAACTTTGAAGATTTAAAAGTAGTTTCCATTCCTATGGGATTCTTTTTGAAGAGTTGTTTTACCTTACCCATTCTATTTTTGGGATAATGTTTAAAGATAGAAGAAATAGACAGTTGATCATTTGTGGATTATGTGATTCCCTAGAAGATGATTCTTGTGTTTTGATGAGACCAAGTAGTTTTGAATGCTCATCGTTTGGAGAAAAGATTAGTTTTGGTAAAAACTTATTAATGTGTGAACCTCTACATGAAGGTAGATATATTTCTTTATGTTTTTGTTCTATGTTGTAAATGAATTCCTCAAAGTTATTAAATGGAACATAAAACAAAAATGTTGTTTGTTTACGTTTCCTACTAGGTAATCAAAGACCGCTTACACACATCATAATTTTGGGATTTTCTGGTGCTTAACCTCCTCCTAATAATGTTTTCTATCACTCTCTTTTAGAACGTGACCCTTTGTTTTCTCCTCCATGTCCATGTTTCCTACATGGAATCCGAGTATGAGTAAACTTAGGTGGACTTCGTACTTCCTTTTCCATCTTTTAATGTAATGGTTTTACTGACTCTTTTTCCGATGTGGGACATTCAATGAAATTTCAAAACCCAATTTTAAAAATTGCGAGGACGTAATTTCTGAAGGGGGGAAGATTGTAACGGCCAGAAATTTTGAATAAATCTTGTTTCCTAATTTCATGTGTTATTTTATTTTATTTTTATACTCAACAAAAATGTTTTATTTGATAAACATGATTATAATTAAAATGAGACCATTGGGTTTTGACTGTTATATTACATTCGGTCAATATGACCGCTGTGAACAAAATGTTTTGATTATTGTCTCTAAATATAAGTAATCTTGGTTTACTATTATAGAAAGAAGATTCGATGGACTCACCTAGTAGTCTTGGACCGATCGAAGCCCATCTAACAGAATTTGGGAAGGAGGTAGCACCATTAGGCTTTGCTCTGGACCAAACCCAAGCCGAACTTCATCATGTGAAGCTAGAATGGAATCGCCTTCGCGAGAAGTTCAAACTGATAGAAATTACTACTCGGGCAATGTTGGCCGAGCCTCCCTCGGACTATCTCACCTTAGCACACCTTACACTTAGGTCCTATGATGGTGTTATAAGGGGCTATGTAAGAAGACCGTAACTGCCCTGTGTAATCCTTTGTTTTAAATAAAAATTGGGATTTCTTCTTATGATGATGTTTATGAATTTTCAAATGACCGGATATATATAGTATGCCTATTTTGATGAATTTTAGAAAAAGGATATTTTAAAAATATTTATGTAAACCTTAAATAATTAAAAATGTGTAATGATTTTCAAAAAATGGTCTTCTACAATTATGATCAGTACGAAATTTGGAGTCTAATAAGATCAACATGATTTTTGATGAATAGTAAATTATGAATAGTGATTTTATGATTAGGATTAGTAATATGACCAAATGGATTAGTAATCTCACTTAAAGAAAGCTTTAAAATAATCTAGGCACCTTGATTAAGTAATGTGATTCAATAAAATGGTTAAATAACGGTTTCCTAAATTATTATTCAAGTATTAGTTTTTTCAGGTGAATAGTGTTTTTTAATTAAAAAATAAATTACAAATATTTAGAAAATTATTTTTATAAAATGGATTTCATTTTTGAACTCAGAGCACCGATATTATGTTATGGTAATTTTTGGGGTTTTTTCTGAAAAAATGAATTTTCGGTGAATAGAGTATTTATTTAAAAATAAATTTATAAATATTTAGAAAATTATTTTATAAAATGGAGTTCATTTTTGAAATTAGAGAATTGATATTTGGTTAGTGTCAAATTTTGGGATTTTTCTGAGAAAGTTGAATTTTCAGTGAATAGTAAAAATGCAATTTTAGGGTTTCAGTATGTTTAATGACATCATAGTTGTGTCATGATGATGTCATGAGATATTTTAAGATTTGGCCAGAAAATGGTGATGACGTATTGTTTTGGGGGCCCCATGTGGCCTAACTCCATGGTAAATGCCAAGGGAGAGCACATGGGTTTGAGAAAAGCACATGTGAGGTGTCCCGTGGCCATTAATGCCTTGTCCCCTCACTTTCCCTATAAATACCAAGCCCTCCTCTCAGCCATTCGACTCCCCACTCTTCCCCAACGAAGTTCTGGTCTCATTACCTCCTAAGGAGTCCTCCCAAGGTGCCCCCAACCCCTCAAGGTCCCATCCTTTGAGGTTTAAGAGTTACATTTTTAGGTAAGGGATCCGACCCCTCTCTTTCTTTTCAAGTGATCTCTTTTATGTCATTCCTTTTATGCTCCATGTTCTTATGTTGGAGGATGTTATTTTATACTCCTCTTAATGCCCTTTTTTTGTTCATATAATGAGAGATCCCCTCTTTCTCTCATTATTTCGTTTTATGAAGTTTTAAGTGGCGCCGTTAGGCTGCCGAAATTTTTGTAACCGATTCTTTCTCTCTTCTCATTTTTCAAGATCTATTTTCATGTAAAGTATTTCATGTTCCTTTTTATTATGTTGGGGTATGATCTCTAAATTTATCATTCTGATCTTTTATGACCATATGATGAGAGACCCCATTTGATCTCTTCAATTCAGTATTTTGAAGTTTTAAGTGGCGCCATTAGGCTGCTGAATTTTTAAGTGGTTCTTCACCCTTCTCGTTTTGAAGTTCTACTTTCATGTCATTTCATTCAAGTTCCTTTCTATTATGTTAGGGTATGATCCCTATATATATCATACTGTACTCTTATGTTTATATGATGAGAGACCCTATTTGACCTTGTCAATTCAATTTTTTTGAAGTTTAAGTGACGCCGTTAGGCTGCCGAAATTTTTAAGTGGTCCTTAACCATTCTCATTTTGAAGTTCTACTTTCATGTCAATTCTTTCAAGTTCATTTTTGTTATGTTGGGGTGTGATATCTATATCTATCATACTGATATTTTATGACAATATGTTGAGAGACCCAATTTGATCTCTTCAATTCAGTATTTTGAAGTTTTAAGTGGCGCCGTTAGGCTGCCGAATTTTTAAGTGGTTATTCACCCTTCTCATTTTGAAGTTCTACTTTCATGTCAATTCATTCAAGTTTCTTTATATTATGTTGGGGTATGATCTATATATCTATCATACTAGACTCTTATGTTCATATTATGAGAGACCCTATTTGACCTTGTCAATTCAAATTTGTTGACGTTTAAGTGACGCCGTTAGGCTGCCGAATTCTCACAAGAGAAATCTTATTTTTTCTTCCTTTCATATGGTATAGTTTCAAATTTCATTACCATGTTCTTAAATCCTTTATATTTTGTCCCTCTACTGTTTTATGGGTCATTTATGAATGTTTTACCCATGTCCCCTCTTATCTCAATGTTTTCTAAAACCCCGAAACATAGCCGTTATGCTGCAGAATTTTCGTCTTAAAGTGCCTCTTCTCTTTTCTCAAAATTATTTTACGTTATAAAGTGAATAATAAAAGCTCCTATTTCTATAGGGGTATTCACATATATATCAAAATGTTCTATTTTAAATTCTAGGATTTACATACATGAGACCCTCTTTCCCTTTCCGTGGGTTTAAAGTGACGTAAAGATCATGTCTTTAAAGCAGTTTTTAAAACATTATGATTATGAAATGAAACCCATTTATTTTATGCTATATGGGTTATTTATGAAGTGTTTGATGATGATATATGTGTCTCACATGATAATAAAGGAAAATTTAAGGGTGTGCCCTGATAGCGCCCCATTGCATTGGATAATGATGTAACCACAAGAGATTACAGTTTAAGGGTGTACCCAGATAGCGCTCTAATTCATTGGGTAAAGACATAATCTCTAGAGATGACCATTTTTAACGACGCCATGGTGAATAACCTTGGTAATTTTTAACGACACCTTGGGTATGGACCTTGGTGAAATGAAACGATTGTCAATATTAAATGTTGCAGCCACATCTTCAAGTTATCAAAAATGTTATTTTTATTATGATGTATCTCATTATTTCTTTCTCATTCCTTAAAGTTCTTTTTATGTCCTTATTGAAGTATCTCAAGTTCACATGTAAAATGTTTCTCTTGTTTCCCTTATTGGGCCTTTTCCTCACCCTTTCTTTTGATGTAAGTCCCCAGGTTATGAGATGCAGTAATGAACCTAGGATGAACTTAAGGAGAAGCCTTTCAAGTGTTTAAGAAGAGTTTTTTTTGTTCTTTTCATTTATTATGTTCCTTGTTTCCAAGACACTAAACCTTAAAGATCCTCAGTTCCGGGTAATGAAATGAATGTTATGTTATAAAAAGATGGGATGCTATACTAGGTGTTTATGGGATGGGTGGTTTGTTTCCAAGTTGTATTAGGTTTGATTTTTGATGTGCTTTAACAGGTTGTTACAGGAAAATATGAGATTTCTTGTGAGGCCCTACTGTGGGAAAGGGTGATATATTGTGAGGACCAAGTGTGTGCAGGAGGGATTTGATGTGGTATACGGATGGGGCGAGAGCTCTAAGACATTATACATTGGGTGAAAGAGACATACAATTGGGGAAGTTGTGCGGGGTTCCCTATCTTTGATGTGTTATACATTATATTATTTGATATAGGTTGAATTATTTGGTTACCATTACTTAGATAGGATGGGATGTTTATTATGAGCATTTAGGTTTTTTTGGTTTATTCTATTTTTTCAAAGGAGAATTATTATGTGTCATTCATGGGTTCAGGAGTGAATTAAGTTTTCCAACTGAGTATAATTGTATTCTCACACTATATTTATAAAATAAATTTTGATTCAAGGAGGATTACATGTTCTATGATAGACACTACTATCTCAGATCATGATAGCATTTGTGTAACTTATTAGTTTTTTATTTTTGTATTAACATTGGAGAACTCTTTTTGTATCAGTTTTATTTTATACATGCTTGTGGGGTGGTTTTGGATTCCATTTATATTATGTCATGTAGTTTCATTATAGTTGATTAATATTATTTCTTAATCTATATTCAAAAAATAGGCAATGCCTATCAAATTGTTGTTTTGGACACCCTTTTTGCTAGTCATCACCCTAGGACCTACTAGAGGCACGAATCAGGGGGGTCATTATCTTTCTTTCATCATTGCCATCCCAGGATAAGTATCATTGGAGGGTGGGGTGATGACACCATGAATTGAATTAGTGAAAAAAGATTCTATTTTTTAAATTAACATGATCAAATTTGGTATATAGTTCCATTTTATTTTTGGTCATTATGAATATAAACCTCATCAATTTTTTGTCAATTTAATTAGGGTTAAATGGGTAAAACATGATTAATACAATAGGATATGTATCTAAATTTTATCTAAAAAATTCATTTATCTTAATAGATTGAGGGATTTCAACAATTATTATCCATATCATAAAAATATTACCAATTTAATCTCATTTACTCTGATATTGACAATTATATTATTTTATGAGAGGAATAAATATAAAATGTCACTATCTTGAATTTAATATCACTAATATTTTTTCATATGGATAAAAAAATATATGTAATCTAATAAATATTCATTTGGATATGAATTATTTTATTCATATTAATTTTTGGTTAATTTATAGTTATTAAATACTTATTTTAATTTCTTATACAATGATGTGGAAGTATTTTTTCAATTAAAAAAATATTTTGTAAAAAAATATTAAAATTAAATTAATTTGATGAATTATCATGTTCCAAAATTTTTATATATTAATATGTTATATTATTTATGAGGGATTTGTTTTAATTTTAATTACAATACTATCTTGATAAAATTAAATTTAGTCTAAATGAATACATTCAATGTTTAAATTAATGATATTTTATATTAAACAACACTATTAATTATTTTCAAATCCATTAAAATTTTTTACTCTACCAAGGGAACTAGATTGGAACTAAAACATCCTCCATGGTCAATTTTTGAGCCCCTTGACCTTTAATGGTGAAATTATTGAATGTTAAAAGGTGAAAATCCTTGATATTGTGCATATTGTAAAAAACGTTCAATAGAGGGTTTGAACTAAGAGATAAAGGTAAAATCATTACATGAAAATCTATAAATATTATTGAATGAGAAAAAATAGATTTGTCTTAAAAAATATAATTTATATAGATATTTGGACCAACTTCAGCATGAAAAATAATATATATTAATTTAATAAATTAATGTATTATAATATTTCCCCTCCCCACACATTCAAAACAGATCCTCTTCTCCCCTCTTTCTGAAACCTTTTTATCCTTATTGATCACACAATAATATACTGGACTAGATTTTTCATACATTGTTTTTAGAACATTATAGATGAAATCTTATTACATATCACAAATACATTCCTTTGTATCATAAATTTGTAGTCTCTATGGGAAATTTAAATCATAAAGTACTTGCCTAAAATTGAGATACGCCATCTCCCACAACATTCATCATAACTAAAGAACTTCACATACATATAATACACAATAACATTGTTCATATCATGGGGAATGGGAACATAAGAAATGGTGAACATTGATTCTTATTAAGGTTAAACAAGGGAGATATCAATTTAACATGATCATATATGTATGAGAACATGACAATAGGATATGAAAACAATACATTATATACCATTGATCATAAACATGATTCATGGAATAAATATTATGAACTCAAAGGTATGAATTATTTTGTAATAAAACTAAATGGTACATTATAGCATAATAATTGAAGGACATATATTTGAGGCCTAAAAAATCATTGAAAATCTTATTTCAAGATTACCCAGTAATACATTCAGAACATTTAGCCTAAGTATATAACCAAATATTTACCTACATCATGCTAGTAATAACCTCAAGTTTACACATTTTTGGGTTTGGGGAAAAATATTCATGTACCATATTTTTATATTTTCATATCCTCCTGTTAAACCAGTTTTGGGATGACTTTTTTATTTTTTAGAATATAGAATATTTTCAATAAATAGTTAAAATTATCATTTTATGAAAAATTTTCATTTTTAATGAAAAATTAAATAATATAAAATTCCAAATATTATATTAATTTAATTACAAGGTATCATACTAATTATTTAGTTATATTTAACATAATTATATACATTTAAATCTTTATTATATCATATTTTAGTATTATATTATTCATAGGAATAAAAACAATTTTTTTCTAAAAACATTTTTAAAATATATTTTCATTATTCATTTTTCATAACCCCTAATGGGGAATGGTTTAAAACAAAAATATAGTTTATAAATATTTAATTTATTATTTCCATTATTATAACTAATATTATTAGTCATATAGTTAATGTAAAATCATCTTTTCCTTAAAAAATATATTTTTCTGGAAAGACTGCTTTCTACTGTGCTTACCGATACTATATCAAATTAAACTGTTACACCTATATTAACTAATTTTGATAGAATGGATTCAATAGTTGGAATAATATATATTACTTTTAGGTAATATTTACAACTTCAATTTATACAATATAAATATTAAGTATTATAAGTATTTATTACCACGTTAAAAGTTAAATATGTACAAAGAGGGTAAAAATAATAAAATGAAAACTGGAAACAAATTCTATATAAGAGGATGAGTATGTATATTTACATTTACAATAAATAATTATTATATTTACTCATTATTTCCTTGAATTTAATAATGAATAGGTAATGAGAATCATAACAATTAGATTTTAATAAAATAAAACTCAAATGGTATTTTTGTGTAACATGAAATTTATATTAAGGAACTAATTTTTATGAATGAATGTATTATATAAATAAAATATTTTTTAATAAAATAACAATATTCTGTAGTTTCTAAAAATTATTAATTATAATATATTAATCACAAATACAAATGTAATATTTAAAAGGGCCTGCAAAGTGTTATTGTCTAAATTAAACAACAATTATCAATAAATATAGTTTATAGTTTTTATAGTGTAAATTAAAATACTCAAGAAATATTTTGGTAAAATAAATATTATATGTTTAATCATATCATTGAAATAATACAACGATGAATTTTTCATAATTTCAATGAATTTTTAATTTTTGAGTTAAAATTAAATAATATATAAATATATGGTGGGTATTATGAAATCATAATGAAAAATAAAATATTTAATAAACCATATAATGGGTAACCATTACCACAAATATGTTTCCCATCTACAATAATATTATTTTATGTTTAATTTATTGATTTTACAATGCTTTTTTGGAACCTCAATAACCTATATTATATCACATGGGTTTAAATGATTTCATTAAGGACATGAATAGTTTTCACATCGCCATGGGAAATATATTAATAATTTACTCACTTTACACATTGAATAATGAAGACAACCTTTGTTTGGAATAAATAATTGAAAAAACATTGGAATGGTTTCTGTTTTTGGTTTTTTTTGTGTAGAGTACAAAAAATATGTCTGGAAAATAATAATGTACTCTACTATGTTTATCTATATAAACCAACCTTGGAACCAAATTATTCCCTCTCAAAAACCATATAGGAAAACCCTATTATCCCCTCCCCTATATAAAGTTTTTTCATGGTTCCCCAGTCTCTCAATAAGCTCCAAAAAAACTTTTTAATTCACATTAACAAGGTAATAGATCTCTCTCTATTCTTTATATTCAAGCACCTCATTTATGTTATGCCACTTATTTTTTTATTTATATTCATAGGTTATGTTTTTATACATAAAATATAATTCCTTTTTTATTTTAATGTTATTAGAGAACCATTTAACTCTAATTAACCCCTCTATTTATGCTTTATGTAGACCTGTTACAATTGAAAACATTAGTAACGTATCTCCCTCTCCTCATTTTATTCTACCTAAAATTTAATGTTAAGACTATTAATTTTTGATTTTTATTTTATGGTTATGTTTATATAAATCCCACTTATTATCATTATTTATTTCCCTGTGATGATATACCCCTTTCACTCTCAATAATCCCTCCTATAAATCATTATGTACACCAATCACAATACCGAAAATTTTAAATGGATCTTCCTATCTTATTTTTATTCATGGGCATCCTTTTTGTTATTCTTATAATTTTTTTTTCATGACCCCATCCCTATAAAGAGTCCCTTCCTAAGATAGAAAATAAGGAAGAGGCAGAATAACCCCCCGAGTCCTGCCTCCAATATGCCAAAGGTTGGTGACCAGCACCAATGGTGTAAAAATCAAACAAAATGGGAGGAATTACACTTTTTATCGTATCCAAGATCGTAGATAATATGTATCAACCTCAAAAAATTACAAGAAATATATATATATATATATAACCAAAATCCATCAGACATTCACATTTAAATAAAATGGATACAAACACAAATGTCTCCACGGTTACTACAAAATGTAAAAGCTAAAAATTGGCACAAAAATTGTCCCTAATGTCTAAGCTAGTAATTACCAACACCATCCATGAAGTCCTTCAGTAAACCTAAACATAATTATATATACATATGTTTTGATTACATGTATAAAATGTAGGGAAAAACCAATGTCCCTCGTGCAACTCTATAAGAATCATACTAATTCTCTAGTGGGAAAATACTAGAAACAAGTAGCACCTATCAAGGAATAATAGAATTCCCAACATCACTAAGGCACTCTAAACAAATACTGAATGTCAGGTAAATTAATATAGTAAGAATATGTATGATTGGATACCCACATGACTTCCTACTAGTTAACTTCTTAGTCCCTAATGAAAAGAATCCTAGCGCATCGAAAGTCTTCCAAAAACAAAATGTCAACCCCCCCCCCCCCCCCCACACACACACTCACACATGACTCTGATATAGTCCTGCATATTGGAAAATGAAGCTCCCCTTATCCCACCCATAGAAAACTTGGCCACAACCATACCATATCGCACCTGTAGACAACTGGGCCACAACTATACCTCATCCCTAAGACACCTTGGAATTAATACCTCACCCGGAGACACCAAGGCCTCGTTTGCACTCCATAAAATACTTGAAGAGTATTGGGATACCAATACCATGAAGAGGTAGCAGGGAAGACCCAATAACTAGGAATCCATCCTCCCACCGTTATATTTTAAAAGGACATTGAACCCCATGATAATGGGGGTGCTCAGAACATATTGATCTTCATGAGTGGGATGCGTATAGAAAATACCATTGATGTACAAGTATATATATATAGGTATCAAATACTCAGCCCATCCTATGGTTTTATCAAATAATAAACCAACACAAAATACTTCCTTTTCAGATAACTCTAAATGAATTTATGAACACTAGTAATAGTCACATCATAAGTTCATAAAATGAAAGTCTCTACAAAACAAGCTACAACTCAAAACACCCCCCCAGCGAACTCATTTAACAAGATATAATTATTTATTAATAAATCTGTTTTTTCATTCTATACCTACACAGGAAGCTACTAACCATAGCCCGCAACGAGCTACATAGCCTAAACAACGAAGAGGAAGATGAACAAAGTGAAAACATCTCACTCTATATTTCCACTCCACTATACACTAATTCCAACCACTTATATCATCATTACTCAAATTCATTCTACTTAATCCATCTACCGAAATAGAAAAAAAACCATATCATACCCATACCCATAAACACATGTCATCACATCCTATTCTGGAAGCCTCACTACCTAACCCGGTCACACCCAAATGTCAATACAAAACACAACCCGGTAGTTTTCCCACTGCACAACACTACTCATCCATTCCACAAATAGTAAATCCCTCAACCTGAGATTCCATTACACCACCCTAACATCAGAAGTTACACTCATGCACCTAGCCCTAGAACCACAAAACCACAAATGTCACAAGGCCGAACGAAACCACACAAATCACACAACCACACCAATCAATGAAAGGTGTATTCATATTTAGACAACACTTGTTCATTAATTCCACATTAATAATTATAGGGTTATCCAAAGGAATCATTGATCCAATGGAATTAATATATCTAACCGAATATAATTTGTTAATGAATTGCATACATACACCAATTCAACACATGAACAAGAACAATACATCAAAAATAATCCCCAATTCATAAACAAAGACCACCAATGAACATGATTTTCAATTAACATACAGACCATAAAACTCACAATACCAATAAATAATAAAATAGAAGCATGTTTCACATTTCTCCCTCCCATTATTTTTGATATATAGCTAATAAATTATATTTTGTAAAAATGTATTATACTACCTTCACATGGGAAACATTTTTACACACACCCCACATGATACCCAAATAAAAGAGAGATGAAGGGATCCCAACCTCGATAAACAGACGATCAAAACCTCATCCTTATTCCCACCGGGGGTGCATAGGGATCTATGGAAACATCATCCAAGGGTGAAACATAGATGCATGGATACATAAGGAAGAGAGGTTTGGGGATGACCAAAATCATGAGAAAAGGAAAACTTACAAGGAAGAAGGGTTCTCAACTATAGAATGTACAGATCCTATTTTAATAGAAGAAATAGTTTTAGAAGTCATAAGACCAGATCACAATCTACACCACAAATTTGGACTATCCAAAATTTTCTTGAGCATTATGAATTTTAATATAAAATTTATATCATTTTAAAAAATCTTATAATTCACATAGATATGGTTTGAAGCTCATTTTAAAATATATTAAATGATAAAGCAGCAAAACTTGAAAAACTGGGATTCTGAAAAACTAATGGAATTGACTCACTATTGGGGGAGTCACCGGTATGAGCTACTGGTGGTGATCCACCATTAGGTGAGCCAGAATTCTGTGAACTATTGTTCGGTGAGTCACAGTTCAATGACGTACCATTAGATGACAAACCAATGGATGAGTCTCAATTATGAGCCAGTGTTGGTGAGTCACCGTTTAGAGAGTCATCATTTAGTTACCTACCATTAATGAGTCTCCTTTTAGTGACCTAACATTCATTTAGTCACCATTCTATGAACTATAATTCAATGAGTCTCATCCTGGTGATCTATCACTAGATGAGTCAATAGTGGCACCCACCGATCCTAACTGGTCATTGGAAAACTAGAAAAATATTCAAATGAGCCACTATGAATTCCCAAAACACCTCTAATAGTGGATTTTCACAAGATATGGATTGAAGATTTTTGAGCCATTAGATTAGATACATATCAAACTATTCTCACCATTGAGAATTAAAAACAAAAACCAGATGAATGTGGGTTCTGAACAACCACACCATAAGATACCTCTCAGGGATCTACCTATAAATGAAACATGCCTACTATTTTTACACCCCATGGTCCAACAATATTGAAAAATGTTTTTATTGAAAGATAGAGTGAAACCTCAACATCCAAAGACACCTCCTCCGACATCTAATAAACCAACTAACCATAAGACACACATCAAAAGAACCAAAATCCACTCAATCTGGACATTTGAACCAAGGAATTACTTCTTCCATGTCATGATAATATCATCTCTAGGCGTCAATAAATCACCCAAAAGGGTTTAAGTGAATCACAATTAATGTGTCTCGATTAAGACACTGGTCTTCCCATTTTCACAAATTAGTACTTTATCACACATCATAGAATAAGGAAACAAGTCATCCCATAATAAAATAGGTCCAAACATTATATTTCAAAGAAATATATAATATGTAAAAACAAAAAAAAACAGGGTATTGGTCATTAATATATGCTCTTCTATCCCAAGTACTCTCCTCCTGACCACCATTCCTTCACAACATGAAAACCAAAGGAATGGTACGTTAATGTTTCACATTCTGACGATGATCTGATATCTCTACTAGCTGATCCATATACGTCATATCATATTTGATATTAAACTATCCCCATTAGATGACATGGGAGTCATCATAATGTTATCAGGGAAGTTGAGAGTCATGAAAGACATCATGGATCCTCTCCAACTACGCTGGAAGTGATGACTATTATTCCACCTCGCTAACTCTCCCCAACTTCTAAAAGGGTATGATGAACCTAGGATATTTCTTTCTTCCTATACCGATCCTCTGCTACTCATGCCGAATGGAAACCTTAATGAATTTTTTTCCCAAACCTCAAACTCCAAGGTCCCCCTCATGTTACAAACATATGACTTATTCATGTTGTATGCTATTTTCATCCTCTCACTGACAAGCTGAACCTTCTATGAAATTCTCTATATAGCCTCGGGACCATGAACAGCTGTCACCAAAACCACTGTCCATCAGAAAGGTGAATGACATAGTCATCAGTATAAAGATTCAAATAGATCCATGCCAATGGAATATTGAATGATGTTTATGTAAGTAGACTCTACCAAGGTAATGTTTCATACCCAATATCCACCAATGTCCAAGATGAATGCTCGTAACATTTCCTCCAATGTATGGATTGTCTGTTTTGTCTTTCCAACCATATGAGGATGGAAAAAAGTGTTGGGGAAGAAATGATCTCCAAAAGAATGTTGTAATCCCCTCTAGACTAATGAGCAAAAACATGTATCGTTGTTTGAGATAATGGATGTCAGAACTCCATGCATCCTCACCACCTCATCCACATACCTCCTGGACAAGGCATCCATTATACCCCACATCTTAATCGATATGAAGTGAACCAAATTTTCCATCCAATATAGCAGTACCTAGATTACATTATAGCCTCCCTGAGCTCTAGGTAACCCTATGATAGAATCCTTCAAGATGTCATCCCACTTCCTCTTGGGGAAATATAAGGTCTGCAACTAACTACATGAAACACTTTCCACAACTGTCAACTGCTAGAACACTAGGTAACTTTACACAAACAATGCCACTCCCCATTTTATCCTTAGAAACTAAAATGTCTCTCTCACGCCATTGAACATCCTAGAAAATCCTGGGTGTTCCACTAAAGTTGATCTGTTAAAATCACATTAAACTCCCTCATGAATCACCACGTGAACAAACTTCCTTCCTCGTAAAAACATCTGATGCTGACCATCCTCCAACTATACCTCCATAGCATCACCCTGGTCAGTGTGATCATGCATAACCTATACTTAAGAGTCTCCCCACTAAGAATCCTCCACTCATAGATGACTACACTATCTTATGAAATAGTCATCCTCTACCACCATCCACTCCTACAACTTGGTGAAATGAGCCCAACTACTCCATCACATTCCAGGCATCCAAATATTATTGAACAACCTCCCCTTTTGACTTCCTACTCATGGAATCATCCAAGATTTTCCCATTTCCTACGGTGTAATAGATATCAAAGTCGAAATCATTGAGAAAATACATCCACCTATGTTGTCAAAAGTTCACATCATGTCCTCCCCAATGAGGTAATGTCACCACAGCTACAACATGAACTCGAATGCTGAAAACTCTAGATCATGGGTGGAATTTTTACGTTTGTGGGAAGATAACTGCCTTGTACAATAATTGATCACTATATTATATTTCATCAACACAAACCCAAAGTGAAGACTAAAATAATCACAAACACCTTGAACATCACCTCCTAATTTAAAAAACGGGGCACTAACAACTTCCCCTTAAGATATCTGAATTATACTTATCACTGCTCACCCCATACAAAATCCTGGTTCATTATGGTCAGAGCTATCAACAGATCTAAAACTCGAGAGAAATCATGTACAAATCTCTACCAATAGCCTTACAGACCATGAATATTTCGACCCTCAATAATATTATTGAGATCATCCCAAGAAACCGACACATAGTCCTTTGAATGGTCCACTGCTATACCCCACTAAAACATCATATGTCTAAGGATGTGTACCTCTCATGTCAAATGTTTTCACTTGGAAAAATATCAGTATAGATAGTGGTGTTGAAGAATGTACAAGACAATACTAATGTTTTTGGTATTCTCCCATTATGAGTTTTGGTAGATTATGATTTCGTTGATGAATACGATGATGAGCTAGTTTAGGAACACACAAATGATAGAGTTCATAAGACCCATGAATAGGGATGGTTTGTTCAAAACACCTAATGAGATGAAAATAAACTCAATGATCCCATACCTACATATGAATGTTGCCTTTGGGATATCATCTTCCTTAACCTTCATCTGGTGATATCCATACCGCAGATTGATCATAGAAAAACGATGTCCTCCCCTCAATTGGTCAAAAATACAGTCTATCATCAGGAGGGGGTAATAGTTCTTGATCGCCGCAGAATTTTACTTTCCATAGTATATTCATAACCCCAAAATATCATACACCTTTTTCAAAAATTTTATTAGAGAAACCCACAACATCACCTTGGACCGGATAAATCCCTTATGAATCAGATAATCTATCCGAATCTTCCACTCCCATAAATCTGATGGTTCGATCCGATAAAGAGACATCAAAATTAGACAAGCACCATGCTGTAATTATATCTTGAACACATAGTCAAATCGAGGGGGTAGAGTCAAAAAATACCTAGGGAAGGCATCCAAGAACTCCCCAACAATATTGGGAACCTCTTATAATTCATCATCCACTGATTCCACTACAGTTCGACCAATAAGGAATGAAGATGTGGTACATAATGACAACCCATCTGAAAACTCCACTCAACAACAAAAGGTATATTTAGTCCATCCACATCTGAAAATAAATCTATCCTCTTGATGTAGTTGATAACATCATGAATAAAATATTACTAGTATATGACTAGGATGATATTGTTCGGCTGAATCTGTAACAGGAAAAGATCCAAACGAGACTGATGCTACCCTTCATTAGTCTACATCACCAACATTCATAAAAAATCTAGTATGAACCCCAAATTTCATACTAAAAACTAGGGGAACTAAAATCCTTTCAATTTATAGTCCAAGGGTTTGTGATAAACTGGGTGAAATAGAGGAGTGAAAAGTTCCTGAATCAAACAATGCACAAGAAAGATTACTAAACAATCTGATCATACCTCAGATGATATCTAGACCATCTATAATTGATACCTCTACAACATGAAACTGACCACTCCCACATCCTATAACCCTCTAATGATGACCTCCCCCCACCATACATGGGATGAGGTCCCTGAGGAACTCCCTGAGGTCAGCCTCCACCTTCTCTGTCTCTCCTCAGTGGAGCCTGAGCCTGGTGTCCCGGCTGCTGGAACTACCCCACCAGAAACTACTGTTGAGGCGGGCATTGGACCTTCCACCTCCTTCATAGTGATCACTATAGTCCACTAGGAACGGACTCTGATGGTTCCCATAGGCTCTAAATTAGAAAAAACTCAATCCCAAGTTCACAAGAAAATCATGATGTCCTAAAGGCCGAAACATAAACTACTGAGGTCGAATACCTCTAGGCTGAAAGTAGGAATTCCCTAGAGCCAGATACCTACTACTGGTAACCATTCCCTTAGAAGAACCATAACGTCTATCCTCTCATGGTATAACTCATTGTGAGTGAATCCACTCAACTACAACCACCTGCTTAGGTACCATTATGTATGCTAGAAAGGTGAAGGGAGTAACCGTGTACATGAGAGAAGGGTGAAGTTCCTCCTCTAGATGTCTGGCATGAGATTAATCATTCAAAAATTGAACCTACATAAAAATGGATATCTATGAAATTTACCACCAACTGCTATACTGTCATACTCCATGGCTAGAGGGAGAGTAACCCATGCCTCTTCACTGCCATTATGGATGAAGAAATGAAATTTTCATGGAACTACTTCTTAAACTAGACCCACGGAATGTCAACCACATTCCTCTCCCCCAGGTATAATGTCCACCTGTGACGTACAACTCCCCTCATCTAGGTCACTACCAAATGAACTTAATACTTCGTCATAGATCGGATCAATCTTATGGAGATCTCAAGCTCCTATAACATAATCTTTGTCTCCATTTCTGAAATGCAGACCTTGTAAATTCCCGAAGCCTACCACTAGATAGAACATATCATCTTCTTCCAATAATCATGATTTTCTACCTGATCAACCATTTTTTGTTGGATGGGGTCCCCCTTTTAAGAATCCAATGCATACACTACCCAAAGACGATAATCAAGATCCATAGCTAATTTGTTAAACAAGGAACTCCTAAGCAAGAGTAGTATGTAATTTTATTTAAGACTCCTTTTTACTCATTTTATCCTATTACATATTTAAAATTTCCCAGGACACCCAATTAAAATAAGAACACAAGTCATTATGCTAAATGTACCCATCCTAGGGTCTCTACCCTACAAACGGTGTAGCCTCACATGGTCATTCGGTATGATTAGAGTCCTTGTATCAGATCATGTGGGGAACTAAAATCACATGTCCTAGACAATATTACTTATCCTATGTCACACACCAAGATCACTTGACATATATTTAACTACCAACTCATGCAATCCTTTCTATAAATAACTCTAAACGTTATCTTGTATCTCAAACATCCCCTATGACACCATTCTGTCAGGACCCCCTTCCTCCAAATATGACCCTCTTGAGCTAGAAATGAATGAAGAGAGATAATGTCCCCCGAGTCGTACCACGATTAGGCCCTGAGATAGTGACTAGCAATAAGGGTATACAAATCTCAAAAAATGGGAGGAGTTATACATTCTATTGTAACAAAGATCAGGTGATAAGATGTATCAACTAAAAAGAAACTCGAATAAATAAATAAATATATATATATATAAGAAAACTAAAATCCAACCCACATTAATGTTTAAATGAAACTAATTCAAACACAAAAGTCTCCATGGATTTTACCAAAAGTAAAAGCTAAGCAGCGACACCTCAACTGTCCCCAAAGATCACATTAGTAATTCCGAACACTGTTCAAATAATCCTCTTAGAAACTTCAAAATAGATTTATATAAGTTGGGTACGCATAAAAGTATACCCATTAGGGAAAACCTAATCTCTCTCATGCAAATGCGGAATAATCATATTAATGACCCTATGAGGAAACATAAGAAACCAATAGAACCACACAATGTATACAAGCTATCCCAACTTCAACATGGAACCCTAATCAGATAAAAAAAATAATGTAATGATAAATAGTAATCACATTGATGTTTGGGTACCCCGCACTACTTCCCACTGGTTATCTTCTCATACCCTAACAACAGACATCCGGGCACTTCCACACTCTTCCAAAAGCCACATGTCACAACTCATCTCCACACACCTAAGCCTCGGAGCTAATCCCACTACCTAGGAAATCAAAGATCACCACATACTTCAGGTAGATACCTATGCCGCAACTATTCCACATACCACTCATAGGAACATGGGCCATAACCAGACCTCATCCCAAAGATACATGGGAATTCACACCACAACCAAGACATCTGGGCCTCACAACCACCACAACCTATCGTAGGAGTCTTCAGATTCCAATGCTTAGAGGAGGGAGTAAGGAAGAGAAAATATCCATCCATCCATCATCTTACAAGGATTTTTGGAAGGGCCACCTCCCCCAAGAATATGGGGGTGTTCAACACATTACGATCAACTAAGGTGGGGTGAGTGTAGAAGAACAGAATTATGTACAAGTATATATATTGGTATAAAACAATCAACCAAACCTATGGGTTTTTCAATAAAAACCCATCCCACAAAACCACCTTTACTGTAACATATAAATTCATTTCATAACACCAGCAATAGTTTCTTCGGATGTTGATAAAATGAAAGCCACTTCACAACAATCCATAACTCAAAACATACCCCATCAAACTCATTAAACTAAATATCATTGTTTATTAATAAATAAATTTATTCATTCAATCCCCACCCTGCCAGCTACTACCCACAACACATAACAATCCACAAATCATAAATCACATAGAGGAAAAAGGAAAAAATTAAAATAGATCACTCCACATTTCCTCTCCACTTTACACACATGCCCATCACATCCATCATCATTATTAAAAGTAATTCCCCCAAATTAATCCTCAAAAACAGAATAACCACTATCTCATACCCATTCCAATAAAAAAATCTAATTGCAAACAAACATGGAACCCCACTACATAACCCCATCACACCCAACAAGACAACAAAACACAACCTTTGTACAGTTCCACTGCACAACATTGATCATCCATTCCGCTAATATTTAATCTCTCAACCTGATATTCTACTACACCTCCCATACCACCCCAAATTACATCTATGCTCTCAAGAACAACACCACACAACCACAAAATGTACAATACATAATAAAATGACACAAATCACACAACCACGACCAACAAAGAAGGGTGATTTAAAATTTAACAAACACATGTCCTTTAATTCCAATATGATAATTTTATGGTTTTCAAAGAGCATGTTCAATATTAAGGAATCCATATATTTAACCGATTATACATGGTTAACCGGCTAACTATATACACATGTTCAACACATGATCAACAAAAATCCATCAAAATTTATCCAGATTGCTCAAACAAAGAACACCAACAACCATGATCTTCAGTAGACATAAATCCCAAACAACTCAAAATATCAATAAACCATAAACCAAAAGAATGCGTCACTTTTCCCCATCATCAGCTTATTGGTTTAAAAATGATTCAATAAAAATTATTAAACATGGATTCAACATCCTTCATATGGGAAGAATTCATACACCACCTCCCATGATACATAAATAAAAGAGAGACGAAGGGATTCGTACCTCAGGAAATAGGCTCTCAACACCTCCTCCTAGCGCCAAACAGGGGATGCACAAGGCTCTTGGGAAATTTTATCGAAAGGTGAAACACATATGAACTTATCCTCATGTAAGATAGGTTTATAGAAACTTAATAGCAAGATTAAATGTAAATTTATAAGGAATAAATGAACTTATATTTATAAAGGATATATCCTATTTTAAATGAAGAAAATGACTCAACAGCCATAAAAGTCAGATCATGATAAAGACCACATGATTTGACTATATAAAATCCTCCTGAGATTTTTTTTATTAATGATATAATTTATATACATTGAAATGGATTTAAAATCACATAAATATTATTTAAAACTCATGTTACATCAAATAAAATGTTAGAAGGGAGAAACTAGGAAAACAGGGAAAAATAGGGATTTTAAAAAACTGTTAGAATTGACTAACCATTGGGTGAGTCAGAATTCAATGACCTACCATTCAGTGAGTCAATATTTAGTGAAATACCATTGGATGAATCACTATTGGATGGGTCACCATCATGAGTCACAACTGGTGAGTCAATGATAATTGGTTTGACGTTAGGCAATTCACTGTTCAGTGACCCACCATTTATGGAGCTACCATTCGGGGAGTCACCATTCTGTAAGATACCATTTGTTCAGTCACCAATAAATGAGCTAACATTGGAAGAATCACCGATGAGACCCACCGTTCCTAGCTCACCGATGAAAAATTAGATAGTGGAAAACTCTTGAAACGAGCCATCATAACCTCCCAGAACACCTCAAAAACTAACAAAAAATAGCATTGCATGTAATTTTTTTTGTTAACATTTGTATTTATAATTAAAAAAAATTATTTCTCATTAATATATTCACCCAAATTCATTACATTATTACCCAAAACAATGGATACTTCTACCTCATTACATACCTAGGTTCCCATATAACATCTTAAGATGGATGTTCCCCCAAAAAACATTGGCCATGTTAGAGGTCTTGTTTCATAGAACATTCGATGTATGGTATAGAGTCTCCAGTAGTTGTTCCTCATAATAATTTGTATAGCCCATTGGTAATACATCTGGTGTCAGTACATTTGTTGGATGAGGTATGTATTTCCTCAAGAGATATTCATGGAACAAATCATGAACATGAGAGATATTCAGCGGAATTGTAAAGATAGAGGATACATTACTGATGTGATCATTAATATCAATGTGATCATTATACTTATGACATAGAATTATTATCATCTTTATAGGAAAAAAATATTTGAATGGAAATTTCAATATCTTAATATTTTATATCATGTCAATGATTATTAGTGTAAAATTTCTATCAATATTTTCTGGAACAAATATGATTCTAAATGGATTTAACCATTTATGTAATTTTGATAGATTTTTCATGTCTGAAAAGCATTCCTTCTAAAAATTCCTTCATGTAAGTAGGTGATCAATAATTATTCTCATAATGGACTTCCCATGGAGACAACTGATTCTTGAGTGAAATCCATAATTTTCTTAAAAATACACTAGATAAAGGTCTAGATCTCAACCACATTTGAAATCCATATAACCAGATCATAGAATAACCAATATGGTTTTTAATATTCATACAATGTGACCATATATCTATAGTAGTGGCTGCATTGTAGTAGCAGTAGAACTAGTGTGGCAGAGGGACTTTAGTATACACTGTAGCGGCGACGATACTATAATAGTGCGGGTACTGTGGTAGTACTGTTCACCGAGGGGTCCTTTGGGCCAAACAATGGGCTTTCAAGCCTTGTATTCAGGCCACCAGGCCTTGGTCCTTTGGGCTATGTAATGGGTCTCCCCCTACCTAGTCTAATGATGAAATTTCTTTAATAATAAATTAAAGATTCTTCCCCAACCATTTTAAAAAAGAATATCTTCATCAGATATAAATGAGTTTTTTCTCCAATCAACATTACTAATTTAAATATATCATGAAAAGAATATTGAGAGGAATATATTATCTAGTATAATCAATGTGTGTTTACTTCATATAATGATAAACTATATCCCATAATTAACTAAACAAAAAATATATAATTAACTATAATGTTTACCAGTACCATTAATCATATGTTTAAAAATATAAAAGGCATTCCACCTCAATTAATATTGTCCCTAAAATATATATAAAACTATAAGTATTTTTTCAATTATTTTGATGTAAAAAAGAAATAATCTTGATAAACTCCCATAACATAAAACCACATAATCGGAATCAATGTATTACGATCATCATAGGACTCATAAACCAATGATGTTATATATAACAGATATGTAAATCATTGATAGTTACATATATGCTTCCAAAATAGAATAACCCATTATACAATAAATAAATTCTTATCTTATACAATAAAATTTCTAATCGAAGGCTTTTTTCAACCCTGTACCTATGAAAAATAAAATATTAATTATTTATTCCATAATCCATATATATTGATATAATCAATTCTCAAAATCAGATGATATTTCACTAAGAGATTAAAAATTATATTTTCAATGATATATTCAACACAAAATCAAACATTAAATTCCTATATGGGGAGTGGAATATAAGTATTACCTCATTATCATGAGTTAGTTCAACCATTATGATTGAATATAATTTGAAGATGTCCATTAGCTTCAAATATAGTTGTGGAATATCATCCTCATTATCCCATTGACTAGAGCCCTGATCCATATAATGAGAATACTCATTTCATTTGAAACACTATTGTGTGGGTGTTGCATTCATTTGAGAAATCTCTCTATTGTTCTCATTGATCATCCCCTTCATATTATTTATACATTTTTTATAGTTTGGGTCCACAATGTTGTCACAACCTCTTCTACATTTTAGGAATTATCCTGAGTGTTTCTTCTAAAACATTTGATATATAGTTGATTGATATTTCATTCCAACAAGTTATTTATTCAAGTTACCATGAAACTAAATCTATCATCTCATAGAAAATTTCATTGAATGGATGGTGTCTACAATTTCAATTTCAAAAAAATATTTTGAGAAAATATAGTTAATCATTGTTACAAAACATTTTTATATCCAATCTCTTTTGAGTAATTAATCTTATTACACCAAAGAATCAATAAATTTTTATTTCAAGACTTATGGTTAAAATAGAATCATATTGAGAATTTCATTAACAATTAGACTCATAGGTACGAAAACATTGACCATCCTAATATTTGATCTTGAGAAATTAATTCTTCATCATTGTTTAAATATTTTGAGGGATTTACTTACTAAAAAATATCCTCTTAAACTAATACCATTACATGGATTCATTTTATCCCCCTGAATCGTATTCTATATAAATACACACCATTTTTCTATAACAAATCCAAATGAAAACTTTCCAAAATGGCATGGTCATTCTATAGAAAAATAAGAATGAAAAATATCATTTAGGATTTGATTATCCTTTGATTAGAATCTAGTTGATCAGTGGAACCATTAGAAAATGGTGATTTTTTCTCATAAAGGACTCATCCTAACCTGGTTCCCTCTTTTTCTTGTTTGGTAGATTACCATGAAACACAATATGAGAATTTTTTGTGATCATATCAAAACTATTTTTTATTCGAGCTTCAATAACATTTCGCATCTCACGAGGACAATCACTAAATTATCTATTTCATTTTTCATTCACATAGTGCCTTCAGTTTCTAACCATTGACTAAAACCATAATTAATAGTGTGAGAAACCATAATCAATAGTGGAAGACTACATAATCATGAAAAAACATTTATATTATGTCAATATCCTGAGAGATTAATTAAAATATATGAATCTTTAGGCATATCCTATGTCATTCATGGAGTTTAATAAAATCCATAATTATGGTTCATGAGGAGTTTGTGATTTATCAATGAATATCACTTAGGAGTTTCAAAAAAGGTGTTCAATATGTCTCATTTTCATGAACCATGTTTCGATCGAGTCTAGATCAGTATACCCATTCAATTATATTTCCCCAATGTAACTTTAATCATGATCAATATCCACATGTAGAATCCAGTCATGTATATAATTACTGTGAAGCTACTATCAGTATACATAAACTTAATTATAGGAAATTTTCTAACACTATGAATCATTCATAGAAATTTTCTGAGATGAATCCCAATACATATTCATCTAAATACCACTATGGATATAATTAATGTTTTCTCATCATAGTTTCCAAAGGTTAATTAAACCCATCCTATGATACCAAGTATAGTGAAGAAGGGATTTCCCATATACATATATATATATATATATTCTTTTTAGATAAATATTTATTATAGAACCTAATCAAACACTTTTTGACTATAAAGGGGATAATACCTTTGGATACATTAATACATAAACTGTTTCTCTATATTTGAGATACACCATCTCGCACTATGTTTTTGATAACTACATCCCTTCTATGACATATCATACATTATATCTTTCTTTATATACAATGATAATAAATCATAAAAAAGAGTGATCATAGATAATTAATAATGATAAATTTGTTTGATATAATTATAACATTAGAATATGTGTTTGAGAACATGATTATAACATATGAAAAACAAATATTTCATATCATAGATCATAAGAATGATACATGGTATAAATCCTGGTATTTTATAATACATGAATTAAAATGGAAAAAAAAATAATGCGATCCATGATAGAATAACATTCAAATAAGACATAGGTTTATAGAATACATATAATCATAAATAAAAATATGTTAAGGATATACATAAAGACATTCATAAAATTTTAGTCTTCGGGTAACAACCAGTGTACCAACATCGAGCTAGGGATAACATCACATCTACAATCTATTTGTATTCGTAGAACTTCCGTTGTATCGTCATTTTAGAATGAGATATCCTAATTTGTAACATATTTTAAGAAAGGGATATCCTCCACTGTATCATTTGGTATCATATAACATTATTCACTACCAAATTCTTTCCAAGGTGATATAGGTCTCACCCATGATATACTCTATAAATTCCTGCACCACCAAATTGAAAAGATTTTATCATAACATAACCCATTGAATGGAAATTGGTTTCATAAAAATTTCATCAATGTAGACAATAAAAATATAGATAATGAATAATCATGTTATAATTAAATATTATCCCTATTAATAAATAAGTAACATAAAATTATGTCATCTAAGAAGGAAAATGATGTTGAATGATCAATTGGAACATTTATCGAGGAAAATGGACTTTCAACAAAAACATTTCATAACATAAAATTTTTAGAAAATATTTTTCCATCAATATAATTGAGTATGATTATAATGGATAATAATAAATTTATTTTCCATGATGGTGAAGTATTTTTTTCAGGTCATACACATTAAAATGAGGATTTCATTTACATTTTCTCAAAAATCCAAATAGGTATTGTTCAAAAAATGACATGACTACCCCATTTAATTTTTTCAATACAAATTAAAATATTGTAAAAAATTTAATCAATTAATTATTAGGAGAATGTTTAAAATATTTTTTATAACACTTTTAAGAAGTATTATTTTGTAATTATAAAGGTTGTTCAGCCAAATTACGAAATAATGATATGTTTTATTAAAAGTATTTTGTTGAACTCTCGATAGAATAAATGGGAAAAAATGATGTTTAAAAAGTTTTTTTCATAAATAACCATAGTAGATGTAATGTCATAATTTTCATGAAAGATATAACTTAATAATTTATCATTGTATGCATAATCTAAAATAATATAGATAAATGATGACATTGTATCACAATGTATTACAAATTTGATAACAACAATTTTTAAATGCAATGAATGAATAAAAATAAATTAATATTAAAATAAAATTAGAATAAATAAATTCATGATATTACATGTCAATGGGGTTTTATATAAACTATATAGTAAAAGATAGGTTCATAACATAACATATTTTTTAATGAAGTCAAATTGTGAAAAAAACCATTTATGGTTTGGTCTCTATTTTTTAATAAACCCTATGACTAAGAGATCCTAAGATATAAATTTTTTTAAAAATTATAATCATGGGAATAATAATTAAAAAAAATTCATGATTATTATATGGAAAACGTAAATTAAATAGTAGGTCATTGTGGAAAAGTTCCCCTGAAATTTAACAGAGACTATTAATCCCTTACTAGAAGCCTCGACTTCCTTCTTACATGTTTGAACCTCATGTATAATAAATATATTCTTATTATATATCCATTATAGAATCATAATTATATATTTCACCCTCAATATTAATTAAATATTATAATTATCTTCCATTTATTTAAAATTTATTATTTAATTCTTATTTTATGTAATAACTACCTTTTTCATGTATGTTTTGACTTTTTATTTATTGTGCTCTTTTATAGATTAGGATTATATCATCTCTAAAAAATTTAATATTATATTAATATAATATATTTGAATAATATATTTATTTATCATTATCTATTAAATTTATAGATAGAAAATGAAATACTTCTTTCATTTCCTTGGTAATCCATATGTATACAAGAAAAATGTTTCCATTTTTTAATGGAATAAAGGAAAGAATTTTCAATAAATCATTATTTTCATAAAGATAATATATATCTATTAAACCAAATCATTTTACATTACAAATAATGCATGGATTTATCATATCTATTCAAAAGGTGATAGTCTATCGTACAAAAGAGTGACATTATCGTATTCCCAATGAATATAAGGTATGAATGTGATTGAAATATAATAATTCATATAGTAAAATAGTATGTTAAATATAATATATAATTATTTAAAAAACATTATAACTAGATATGAAATATGGTAATATAAAAATTATTGATATTGGTTTGCATGGTTGTAGTTCGCCATAAACATAAATGAAGAATTCGTAACCTAGTAAATGGAATAGGAGATGGTTGTAGGTTATGACCATAACATATAGACATATAATTATATTGATGATATAGAGGTTATTATAAAATTATTGTTTAATATGATATTTGGGGTGTTAAGGAGTACATAAAATAGTGTAATAAATTTGGGGAGTTACCACTTCTAGTGAAAACTTCACTTGGATTTGACAGAATTCCATTTTATGTTGAAACTATGACCAAGGTAAGGCTTCTATAATTGGATGAGGGAAGAAATGATGTTATTTTGGAAGGTCCTGGAAGATCCTATTGTTATTTACTATTCATTATAGTAAAAAAGTGTAGGTTACACTGAAATGTAATTTAAATAATTCCATTTATAAATAAAGAATCCAGTTCATAAAATTCCATTCATAAAAGTGATATTTTTTTACATAAAATTAATCATGAAGATGAAATTATAAAGTGAATTTTCAAATATAGAATGTTCAAATGATTGATATTTTTTAACAAAACTCATTATTAAAATATTTATATCGACTTGGATTAGAAAAATATTTATATTACTGAACTAATTTTTTTGTTAAAACAGTCATAAAAATATTTTAATTTTTATAATTTCGTTAAAAGATAAAATTACTAATTTTTTTTGCTTTATTGATAAAAAATTATATTCCTAAAAAATTATCAATACATCAACCTAAGGTGATTTTGACATGATATTTTCAAAAATGAATCTAAATTTTTTAAATAAAAAATTCTAAACATGTGAAAAAAAATTTAAAATTAGTTCACTAAATTTGAAAAAACAAATTTTTTTAAAAATAATGTTTTCAACAAAAAATAATATTTATTGTTATCTCCTGTATATAAAAAACCTAATATTAATGATAGAGATTTTAATTAATATATACTATAAAAAATTAATTAAATCTATTCTTCAAATTTTGTAGTTTTATTTATTGTTGTTAAACACTCTTTTGTGCATAAAAAATGTTTTTTAGAAGATAATTTGAATTGTTTTCAATTGTTTTCTTTATTTGATTTCTAATTAATTTTTTAGAAAACAATTATAATATAAAACATGTTTGAATTGTATATTTTTGTAATTTTGGTCATCACATCTATAACCTCAATTCCAAAATCTATGTGATAACTACCATATTAAATAATAATATTTTTATAGCATGTAACATTTCATTTAAAATCGGTGTTGCGTTAAACTGCTGATAAACATGGTTCTTCTTGTAAGACAATTGAAAATAATTTTTCATTAAAATAAATGTTATAAAAGAATTTTAATGTGATAGGATACAGTACTGATTTCATCATGAATATCAAAGTGATTGATATACCTATGACATATATTTATCATCATCCTTCTAGGAAAAAAAATATTTGAATCAACATATCACTAACATTATATTTTATATCATGTCGATGATTATTACTATAATATTTCTATCAATATTTTCTGGAATAAATATGTTTCTAAATGGATTTAAACTTTTCTGTTATTTTGTTATATTTTTCAATTCTGAAAATCATTCCTTCAATAGATTGATTCATGTACGTTAGTGATCAATAATTTTTCTCATAATGTACTTCCCAATGAGACAACTAATTCCTGAGTGAAATCAATAATTTCCTAAAAAATAGATTAGACAATTGTCTTGATCCCAACCACATTTGAAATCCATATAACAAGATCATAGAATATTTTATATGGTTTGTAATATTCATACAATGTGACCATATATCTATAGAAGAGGTTGCACTATAGCAGCGACAACACTATAACGCTGGAGGTACTGTAGTAGGCACTGTAGCGGCATCTGTACTATAGTTGTACAAGTACAGTGGCAGTAGTATTCATTGAGGGGTCCTTTGTGCCAGAAAATGGGCTTTCGAGCCTTTTATTCAGGCCATGTGGACTTGGGACATCGGGCTATGTAATGGGTCTCCCTCTACCCAGTCTAAAGAGGTAATTTCTTTAATAATAAATTTTGTCTTTGGCCCCAACATTTTTAAAAAAAATCATATCTTTATCAGATATAAATGAGTTTTTCTCCAATCAACATTACTAATTTACTTAAATAATGAAAATAATATAGAGAGGAAAATATTATTTAATATCAACAGTGTGTATTTACTTTATATAGTGATCAACTATATCCCACAATTAACTAATAATAAAATATAAAATTAAATATAATGGTTACCAGTAAAATTAATCATATGTTTAAAAATTTATAAGGCATTCCTCCTAGATTAACATTGTCAGTAAAATATATATAAAACTATAAGTATTTTTTCAATTATTGTGATGTAAAATAAAAATAATCTAGATAAAATCCCATAACATAACACCACATAATAGGAATCAATGTATTACGATCATCTATAGACTCATAAACCTATGATGTTATATATAACAGATATGTAAATCATTCAATGTTACATGTATTCATCCAAAAGATAATCCCCCATTATTCCATAAATAAATTCTTATCTTATAACATAAAATTTCCAACGGAAGGATTGGTTCAACCGTGTACCTATGAAATATAAAATATTAATTCTTTATTCCATAATCCATATATATTGATATAATCAATTCTCAAAATCACTTGATATTTCAATAAGGTATTAACAATTATATTATCAATGCTATCATGAACACAAAATAAATCATTAAATTCTTATATGGGGTGTGGAATATAAGTATTACCTCATTATCATGATTTTGTTCAACCATTTTGATTGAATATACTTTTTAGTTGTCCATTAGCTTCATATATAGTAGTGTAATATCATCCTCATTATCCCATGGACTAGAGCCCTAATCCATATAATGGGCATACTGCTTGCATTTGAAACACTATAGTATGGGTGTTGCATTCAATTGATAACTCTCCCTATTGTTCTCATTGATATTCTTCTTCATATCACTTATACATATTTTTTATAGTTTTCCTTCACAAACGTGTCACACCCTCTTATACATTTTAGAATTATACTGAGTGTTTCTTATAAAATTTTGGGTATATAGTTGATTCAAATCTCATTCAAACAAGTTATTTATTCATGTTATCATGATATTCAATCATCCATATCATACAAAATATCGTATAATGGCCAGTGTATCCAATTTCAATTTCAAACATTATTTTTCAAAAATATACTTAATCATAGTTACAAAACATTTTTATATCCAATCCCTTTTGAGTAAATAATCTTATGCCACCAAAGAATCAATAACATATTATTTCAAGACTTATGGTAAAACCAAAATAATATTGAGAATGTATTTAACAATTAGAATCACAGGGACGGAAATGTTGACCATCTTAATATTTCAGCTCGAGAAATTCATTCTTCTTCATTTTTTATATAATTTGATGAATTTACATAATAAAAAATATCTTCTTAATATAATACCATTCCATTGAGTCATTTCATCCCCCATTATCGTATTCTATATAAATATCCACCATTTATCTATATAAAAATCCAAATGAAAACTTTCCAAAATGACGTGGCCATGCTATGGAAAAATAAGAAATAAAAATATCATTTGTGATTTAATTATCCTTTTATTAGAATCTAGTGGATCAGTAGAACCATTAGAACATAGTGATTTATTTTAATAAAAGACTCATCATAACCTTGTTCCCTCTTTTTCTGCTTTGGTAGTTTACCTTGAATCATAGTATGATAATTTTTTGTGATCATGTAAAAACATTTTTCATTCTAGCTTCAATAACATTTGGCATTTCATGAGGAAAATCACTACATTATCTATTCCATTTTTCAATAACATGGTACCTTCAGTTTCTAACCATTGACTAAAATGATAATGAATAGTGCGAGAAACCATAATCAATAGTGAAAGACTACATAATCATGAAACAAATTTATATGATGTCAAAATCTCGAGAGATTCATTGTAATATATGAAACTTTGGGCATATCCTATGTAATTCATGGAGTTTATTAAAATCCAGCAATATAGTTCATGAGGATTTTGTGATTTATCAATGAATATCCCTCAGGAGTGTCAAACATAGTGTTCAATAAGTCTCATTGTCCTGAACTGGGTTTCGATTGTGTCTAGATCAATGTACCCATTCAATTACATTTCCCCAATAAACCTTTAATAATGATAAATATCCACATGTAGCGTCCAGTCATGGATATAATTAATGTGAAGCTACTCTCACTGCACATTGAATTAATTATAGGAAATTTTCCAACACTATGAATAATTCATAGACACATCCTTAGATGAATCCCCATACATATCCATCAAAATACCCCTATGGATATCACTAATGTTTTCTCATCATAGTTTCCAAAGGATAATTAAACCCATCTTCTGATACCAAGTATAGTGATGCAGGTATTTCCCATATATATATATTTTCTTTTTAGATAAATATTCATTATAGAATCTAATCAAACACTTTTTGGATATAAAGGGGATAATACCTTTGGATACCTTTATACATAAATATTTTATCTATATTTAAGATACATCAACTCGCACTATGTTTTTGATCACTACATCCCTTCTATGACATATCATACATAAGATATTTCTTCATATACAATTATAATAACTCATAAAAAAGAGTGAGCATATATAATCAATGATGGTAAATATTTTTGATATAATTATAACATTAGAATATGTGTTTGCGAACATGATAATAACATATGAAAAAAAAATCATATCATAGATCATAATAATGATTCATTGTATAAATCCAAGAATTTTATAAGACATGAATCAAAATGTAATAAAATAATGTGATCCATGATAGAATGACATTCAAATTAGACATAGTTTTATAGAATATAAATAATCATATAAAAAAGCATTTTAATGATATACATTGAGACATTCATGAAATTTTATTCTTGGGGTAAGAACCAGTGAACCTACAACGAGTTAGGGATAACTTCACGTGTACAATCTTTTTGTATTTGGAGAACTTCCCATGTATCATCATTTTAGAATGAGATATCCTAATGTGTACCCTATTTTAGGAATGTAATATCCTCTAGTGTTACATTTGGGAAGATATAGAATTATTCACTACCAAATTATTTCCAAGGTGATATAGGTCTCACACATGATTTACTCCATACATTCGTACACCACCATATTGAAATGATTTTTTCGTAACATAACCCATTGAATGGAAATTTGTTTCATAAAAATTTCATCATTGTAGACAATAATAATATAGATAAAGAATAAGAATGGAATCATTCAATATTATACTTATTAAAAAATATGTAACATAAAATTATGTAATCTAAGAAGGAAAATGATGTTGAATGATCACATGGAACATTTATGGAGGAAAATTGACCGTCATCAAAAGCAATTTCAAAACATAAAAAGTTTAGAAAATACTTTTCGTTTAATATAAACGAGTATGATTATAATGGATGATAAAAAATTTATTTTCCATGATGGTGATGTATTTTGTTCATATCATACACATTAAAATGAGGATTTCATTTACATTTTCTCTAAAATCCAAATAAGAATTGTTTAAAAAATGTCATGAAAACCCCATTTAATTTTTTTTAAAAAAATCAATTATTCTAAAAAATTTAATCAATTAATTATTAGGAAACTGTTAAAAATATTATTTAAAACACTTTTAGAATGTATGATTTTGGAAGGATAATGGTTGTTCTACCAAAGTAGGAAATAATGATACTTTTCCTTAAAAGCATTTTATTTAACACTCGATAAAATAATAAGGGGAAAATGATGCTTAAAATGTTTTTTCCTGAAATATCCATTGTAGATGAAATGTCATAATTTTGATGAAAGATATAACATAATAAATATTCATGGGATGCATAATCTAAAATAATCCATATGAATGATGACATTGTATCATAAACTATTACAAATTTGATAACATCAATTTGTTATCACTATGAATGAATAAAAATATATTAATATTAAAAAAATTGGAATAAATAAATTTCTTGATATTACATTTCAATGGAGTTTTATATACACTATGTAGTAAAAGATTGGTTCATAACAAAAAAGTGTTTCAATGAAGTTAATTTGAGAAAAAACAATTTATAGTTTGGTCTCTATTTTTTAATATAACCCATGGTTGAGAGATCCTAAGATAGATAATTATGTACAAATTATAATCATGGGAGTAATCATAAAATAAATACATGTTTGTTATATGGACAACATAAATGAAATATAAGGTCATTGTGGAATATTTCCCCCGAAATTAAAGAAAGACTATTAATCCATTACTAGAAGCCTCAACTTCCTTCATACATGTTCGAACCTCATGTATAATAAATATATTTTTATTATATATATATTATAGAATAATAATTATATATTTCACCCTAAATACGAGGTAAATATGATATTTATCTTCCATTTATTAATAATTTCATATTTAATTCTTATTTCAAGTAAAAACTACTTTTTCCATGTAGGTTTTGATTTTTTATTTTTGGTCCTCTAATATAGATCATGATTATATCTTCTTTAAAAAATTTAATATTATATTAATATATTATAATTTAACTATATATTTATTTATCATTATCTATTAAATATATATATAGAAAATGAAATACTTCTTTCATGTTCTTGTTAAGCAATATGTACACAAGAAAAATGTTTCCATTTTTTAATGGAATGAATGAAATAAGGGTCAATAAATAATTTTTTTGTCATATATATAATATATATCTATTATACCCAATCTTTTTTACTTTCCTTAAAATTCATTGATTTATCAAATCTCTTCGAAAGTTGGTATTCTATCGTATGAAAGAGTGACATTATCGTACTCCCGAAGAATATATGGTATGAATGTGTTTGAAATATAATAATTCATAGAGTAAAATAGTATGTGGTATATAATATATAAATATTTCATAAAACATTTTTTATAGAGATGAAATATGTTAATAAAAAAATGATTGATATTTGTTCTCATGGTTGTAGTTCTCCATACACATAAATAATGAATTAGTAACCCAGTAAATGGAATAGGAGATGGTTGAAGGTTATGACAAGAACATATAGACTTATCATTATATTGATGATATAGAGGTTATTATACCAGTATTTTTTAATAAGAATTTTGGGACTCTAAGTATTAAATAAAATAATGTAATAAATTTTGGGATTTACCACATCTAGTGATAAATTCATTAGGATTGGAAAAAAATTCATTTTATGTTGATACTCTGACCAAAATATGGCTTCTATAATTGGAGCAGGGAAGAAATGAATTGATTTTGGAAGGTCCTGGAAGATCTAATTGGTTTTTAATATTCAATATGTTAAAAAAGTGTAGTTTATATTAACACGTAATTCAAATAACTCCATTTAAAAATATTGAATCCATTTCAAACAATTACAATCATATAAGTGAAAATAATTTATATAAAATTAATCATGAAGATGAAATTATAAAGTTAATGTTCACAAAATAAAATTTTCAAATGATTATTATTTAAAAAAAACACATTATTAAAATATTTACATCGACATGGATTAGAAAAATATTTATAGTATTGATCTAATTTTCCAGTTAAAACAATCATAATAATATTTTAATTTTTTTAATTTCATTAAAAGTTAAAAATATTAATAAAAACAAGTGTTTTTCTTTACTGATAAAAAAAATAACATCCTCAAAAATTATCAACACATCACACTATGGTCATTTTGAGATTCTATTTTCAAAACTAAATCTAAATATCTTAAATAAAATTTATAAACATTGGAAAAAATTTTAAAAGTAGTTCAATAAATATGATAAAACTACAATTTTGTAAAATAATGTTTTCAACACAAAATTTGATTTATCTTTATCTCCTGCAAATAAAAAATATAATATTAATGATAGATATTTGATTGAATACATACTATAAAAAATTAATTAAATTTATTCATCAAAAATTTTTTGTTTAATTTATTGTGGTTAAACGCCCTTGTGTGCATAAAAATTGTTTTTAAGAAGATGAATTGAATTGTTTTAAATTGGTTTATTTATTTAATTTCTAATTAATTTCTCAGAATATAATTTATAATATATAAAATTGTAAAAAATATAATTTCCTACTTTATTTCATCATATCTATACCGTCAATTCCAAAATCTATGTGATAAATACCATATTAAATAATAATATTTTAATAACATGTAACATTTCATTTAAATCGGTGTTTCGTTTGACTCTTGACAAACATGGTGTTTCTTGTAACACAATTCAAAAGAATTTTTTTCATTAAAATAAATGATATAAAGGATTAAATTTATTTAATTAAAATATTTCATGAATATATTCTTGTGTTCAATTTGAAAATTGTATTATAATCCTACATTGAATCCAAATGTCTTAGATATTGTTTTCATCTTGAATTACCACCCATTCAATGCATCAAGGGTATTCCAAATGTGGTTTCTCAATAAAGAGGTACAATATCTTATTGATTAATTTAAATTTTAAATATTATCAAAATAATATTTATATTTAATTATGATTTTTCCCACTAATTTAAACCTTATTTCCATCTTGTGGTACTGTATAACTTCACCTCCACTTACATTCAACTTATTGCCTACAAGAATTTGTTTAATTAGGTTATCATCAGTATTGTAATTGGATAGTCATAAAAATGGATTTCATGAATATATATGATATTAATGAAATAATTTTTCATATGTATTTTTGATATAATATCTACCATATTAAATTAATTTATTTTAGAAAATGATAACATCGCTCGTTCGTATGAGTGGACTACCAACTCTAAGAAGATATATTATTCAGTTTTCCTTTCATATTATCATGGAATTTAATAAGTATATATCTCATGATAATATATGATATATATAATATATCAATGATTATTTAAATCTTAAATATTACTTATCATACATTCATTCCATCCTGAAGAATGTAGAAAACAATGTTAATTTATACGTAAAATCTACAGTCTCCAAAAACAGTGTAATTCATTTTCCAACAATTATCTTTAATAGATTATTATCTAAATATTTTTAATATATATGATATTTATATTTTTATTAATATTCTAGATTTCATGGAACTCAAATAAAATTATAATGACTTGAACTACCGAGCTTATATTTTAATGAAAGTCATTGTAAACACCTAGAAGAATGTTGATTATAAAAAAATGTTAACAAAGAGGTGATAATTTTTTTTAAATTGATCATATATAATTCATATATTTTTTATTGTTATTTTATATAATTTAAATAAATTTAAATATATTATACATGAGGTTAACAATACATGTAAGTTCTGTCTAACTCTTGGTAATGGAATTCATCACAATTTTAACTCAATTGTGGAATACTTTTTAGTATGTACCCATTTATTTTTATGTGCATTATATACTATAATTTTTATGTATTTAAAATTAATATATATATATATATTGATTTTGATTAATTTTTGAACTCAAAATTATTATTTGGCTTCGTAACCGTTTAAATGTTACCAATGATGTATGAATTTATTTGTAAATATGTGTCTTTTTCATACTTATTTTAAATGAAGGTATCTTATATTTCACACTTCTTAAAAAATATCTATTAACTTATCGACTTCATATTTAGGTAATTTATGTATTTTCATTAAAAAAAATTATCTATTTGGATCTCGAATCAATCAATGTGATATTTAAAAGAGAATATGGTCTTATTTCTCTTTCACATCTTGTTTATTCTTCATTAGTGTCCATATATTTCAATTCATTTACAAAGTCATTTTTACTTAACTCAACTTATTTATCAATGAAATTTTATGATATCCATGAATTTTTACAAGATTTTAAATAGGAATTCTAATGTATTATAAAAAGATAATTTTTTATTTTATTTACAAAAAGGCTAAAGGAATTTTCATTTCAAAAATATTTAATTAATAGATCTTACCACAACTATTACCATTTTATTGGATTCAACTTATTCTAAATGTTTCTAATGGTATTACAAGGAATAATATTTAGTGAACATTTATTTAATTATTTCTTTTAAATTTTTACAATATCTTAAAGTGGGATAATTTTATTTAAAATGTATATTTTTTATGAATTGATGTTCATATTATATCTATTATAAATTTTATGTTCATTATATGTCACATGATTCATTCGTATTATTTTGAAAAAAAATCAATATAATATATATTCATCTTATAAATAAATTTTATATGTATAATGGATATTATTATTAAAAAAAATATCTTTTTTATATATTGTTTTTTTCTATGAATTTTATTTAATAGACAATAAAAATATTGATATTCTATATCCTTACTAAATATAGATATTTTTTGATATGTTATATTACTTAAAAATTAATCTTGTCACTCGATATATGTGGAATGAATTGGATATGTAGTGATACATGAAACATTATTATAAAGATCCCATTGATTCATCAACTGTCTAATAAGATAAAAATGTAATCCAAAATTTTTAAATGGGGTTATGGTATATACCTACCCCTTGATTAAACAATTTTTGTATATGACCTTTATGGAAATGATAGTATGCTGTCCAAGTTATTGAAATCCAATATTATTCATTTCTATTATTAGGAATTCATTTATTACTATTTGTGATATTTGTTCATTGATTTTAAACATGTATTTATTTTTTGCAAAATTTTTAACAAAATGAAATGCTTTTTTATTTGTTAACACATCCATTTTTATTATGTTGTATTCACCCATGAATGATTTTGATGTATGTTACCCTTACTGAGCATAATATTTCACAATTTATTTTTTCCCATTCCCTAGGATATAAATAAGTAAATTAAGAACAATATTGAGTATTCAATATTGATTCTTATGATATTTAATTATTATTAACAATATAATCTGTGAATATTAGATGAATCTAATTTTTCAAGAATTCTAAATTTATTGGTCCTTTTGGTCCTTTAGTAATTTTTGTAGTCACAATTTAGTGTCCAATATAGATTCACATGGTTCAATGTTTAGTGGGGATGCACATATATTAGAATATTATAGTGACATACATTGATTATATTCTTTTAACAATACTAATGGATTAAATTCCAATGAAAATTCAATCATTATAGAGTCTAATGGGGACATTATATAGAATAATGTATATTAGAAATAAACTATTTTAGGATTATTTCTATCCATTAATGTGATAAGAATTTAATGACACATTATTTAAAGTAGTATATGTGAAAATAATGGTGAATGGATTGAAACTCTTGGGGGACTGTAGTATAATCTTATTGAAAAAGGAATCAAAACCAATTTAGATCATAGTGTATTGCCTATGGTAGTGCAACATGGTAAGTCCATATATCTTAGCATAATTGGGTAATGATGCAGGTCTCATGGGATGAGATAGATTTTGAGATAGATTTTTGAATACAAATAGGGATGTGAAAATCATGTTTTGATGGAGTAAGGATATGTGTGGTTATTTCAAACAAAATCTAGTCTATTTCTAATATAGACGGATTATGGAATAAATTTAGAATATATGATTTTTTATAGATTATAAATGGAATATTATATATTTGGAATATGTGGATTTGATTTGAAATAAACTTTAAATAAATTTTTTCAAGGGGTATCAAATAAATTGTAATAATACATGTTCATGAATTGTTTCATTACACCAAACATCATCTTGTCAAATGAATTACATACACTGACTAGATGTATTCTTTATAGAGTATGAGATAATAAAATTAATCTTTTTCATTATTGAATTATTAAAATTAAATATGATAGATAATTTATATAATTTTCCCACCCATATGGTTCCATAAAAGTATCCTAGATAGGACTCCACAAGGTTTGAAAATTCATGATTTCCCGGCCTATGATAATTATACTTCTAAAAATGATTCTATATCCTTGAATTTTGAATGTTTTGTGGTTTTAATTTTCCTATTAACTCATAAATTTAGAGGATTATGGAATAGGTTCAAATTCATGAATCTTTATAAATCACCAAACCAAAAAATAATAACCCACAAAAGGAAATATTTCACAAGAACAAAATTATATCCTCTGAGTCATCCTCACTGATTTATTCTTACTTCGTGATCAACTATAGTGTTAATTTTTTATAATTATAAAAAAATATGAAAAATATTTCATTGATATTATAGTATAATAATATTTAAATCTATAAATTATTATATTATATGTGTTGTTATAATAAATATGAGGAGCTAAGAACACATTAGAAATTTTTCAAAAAACATTTTACCCAAAACAATTATAATTCATGTAGTTAAAATATTTTATTTTTTGTTATATTCTAGGTAATGATGTAATATAAATATCAATTGTTATAATTCATGATGAATTCAAAATGATTCTTTTCAGAATAATTCAGTGTTTAAAAAATGGATAGATATGATAATGAGTTGAACAAGGGATTTATATATACTATGTGAATATTTAAGACCCCGTTAAAAAATATATACACTAACATATTTATATATGTGAATAAATACATGAAAAATATGGAAAAAATTCATGTCTTGAAGTCAAATATTAATTTCCGTTTTGAAGACTTCGGTATTTGGTTAGTTATATATTGGTAAAAAATGAGAGTTAGTAGTAATTAATTACAAAAATATTATTCATTATAGTATATATATTATCAACAATTTTAAAAATAAAGAAGAATATGAATTTAGAAAAAATTTACACAAAAGAAATAATGTATCTAATTATATTTTTATCATATGGATAATTTTTACTATTTATTATTTCATCACATTAGGTTTTTACTTAAATTTTTTTATTAATTATAGATTTAAAATTTAATGAAATTTGCATACTTGGATAATGTCTATAGATTATACCGAATAGTTAAACATTTTACATTAATTTTTTTTAAAAAATTAACTTTTATCATGATTAAATTGTCACTAATATTGATATTTTTTTAGGAATTTCAATGTCTAAGTGTAACTGTATATTAATGGGAATATTTATTTTAGGTTTTAATCCTTTTAAAAATTCATTGTATGTAATAATGGTTTTATTATACCACTATATGGTTCACATGTAATTTATAGAAATTTTGTATAATTATTTCAATACCCATGTAAAATATAATATATATTATCATTATTGTTTATAATTATTAAAAAAAATATTTTAATATATTTTATATGTTTTTATTTGATGTGGTAAAAATAACCAATGGCTTGTTTTTTTTCATGATATTAGTTGTTTAAATTTTTTTTGGGGCATAAACAAAAATGCCCGAATTTATTATTTGTGAATCATTTCCTCTAAATGATATTATTATTATCATATAAATATATAATTTCTTCCAAATTATAAAAAAAATTCATTAATGGAATAAAATGAAAAATTAATATAATTTTTTCATTGGGAAATGTGATTGAATAAACTATAAGAGACCCAATTGATATATGCATGATAAGGAAATTTTATGTGAGGAAGAAATAACCCATTAACACTAAATGTGACGGAAAATGTTTTATTAGAAATGAATATAATGGATTCAAGTACAATTTGAATAATAAATTAAAATCATAATACATCACCGAAGTATAAATGATGTATTAGACAAAAAGGTAGTTATAAAATATTATAAAACCATATTGATATATTTTTCATAAACTTATCACAAACCCCCAATGTTAGAACATTTATTATTTAGATTTCAATGTTTATGAAATAGTTATTAATTGAATTTTCCATCTCATTATAAAGGGATAATGAATGAGAGGGAGAATTATTGAGTCATTTTACCCCCATTAAACAATCATTTATGTCCTCTGCATTCTAATAAAATAAATATGAGTTTTAGGATGTAACATGATATAAATCCAAATTTCATCTTTCTATCTAATAAATGATCAATATTTATGTAGTTTTACATAGATAATTATTTATTAATTGTTTTTCATTAGTAGTTTTGCATTGATGTGTAACCCCAATATTCAATGAATAATGTATAAAAGTAATCAATGATGAACTGATTCACATTCCAGCTATTTATATTAATAATCACTCAAATTTTGTGTTTTTGTGGAATGTATAAATTGACCATTCCAATAATTATACACACCTGAATATGAATCATTATTTAATATTATGTAACTCAAAATAATATAAATTTTAGAAATACAAAATTTTATTAATTTGTACCCATTTCAAGATTATTTTATGATGTTTTATTTGAATTTTTGAATCCCTTCAATTTTTTGTGAATCACATTAAAATATTTTACATAGCATATATATTTAGCACATAATATACTATATATATTATTCTTATAATTGTTAAAAATAATATTATATGTAAAAAATAAGAATATACCTTATCTAATTCATCATAATAATTAAGGGATCTCCTAAAGTATAAAACATATTTAAACATATTATATTTTATGATTCATTAAATGATTAAAATTTATTCCTCTCACATGATGGCGTGCACGATATACCACATCGAGCCTAAATGAACCAAAAAAATAATATTTAAATGTAACTATTACAACCTAGCTGTTGGAATGAAGGTAATGAATATTATCAGTTGAACTATGAAATTATAGTTTACAAAAGTATATATTATCAATTCAGTGGTTAACAACTAATTATATATTAACATAAAACACTTTAAAAAATAAAAAGAAATAATTCTTTGGAAAATTATTTAAATGTGCAGTAGTGTATTTTATAATAATAAACAATATTTTCAATATTTTTTGATTTTATAAATTAAATATAAATATAATATATTGATTATAATTTTGAAAAATAAAATTATATTTATTATTGAAAATATATAAGAACAAAATCATTTTTTTTCCAAAAAATTTAGTTTTTCTTTTCAAAAAAGGAATTTTTAGAGAATTTTGATGGAGAACCCATTTTAAATCTATTTTTTGAAACATTAATAAAATATATATGTCAAAATAAACTTTTCCATTGAATTTTTAGTAACTAAATTTAATTGTTTTGAATTTTTGGTATTTTTATGGTAAATTTCATATTTTAATGAATAGTAAAAAATAAGGCATTTTAATTCATAAATGATTTTTCGTATAATTTATTTATATATTTATATTATATATTTTATTGGTATTAAAGTATAATAATATTTATTTTTTATCTATTATCCCAATTTCTGTTATTGTAATCAATCTCTTATTTTAATTGGATATAAAAACATTTTGATATATTGATTGTTTCTACATTAAAACCATGTTTTCGCATTCTATCAATGGGATTATTTTTAAAATAATTTTTACAACTTATTATTTTTTGTTTTATAAAAGGATTACATATTTCTAATCATAGGGTCCACATTTTTTATATAGGTACCCCTTATTTTTTGATATATGAATACAAACTTTTGTATTATATTTTTTTCCATGGTTAAGGGTAAATTTATATAATAAATGTTACAAATAATATTATAAATTTTATTAAATTACCCTAAATCTTTTCATAACATTATTGAATCAGTTTTTTAGACTAATAAGATATATTGGAATAAATTATGTCCATTTTATTCCACATGGATTTTTTTATGACATTAATAATAATTTATTTAATGTAATGATAATGATGTTTCACTCATGTTTCTGACAAGTATAAAAAATATATTATTGGGTTATATAACAGATATATATGATTTTAGTTAGTATATAGAAATATAAAATGATTAACTAAATCAATATTATTTATTTATAACTTTTTCCAAAAAAAATTGTTAAATTAAATGGTGATACTACTATGATGCAGTAAATAACTCAATAATGAAAGAATAAAATATATGATATTAAAAATACGAAAATAAATATTAATTGAAATAATTGGTTCAAATCAAAAAATTTATGCAATAAATTTACATGTTATTTATAATTTAATGGAGTTTTTTAGAACATATCTTTCTATTATGATATTTTAAAAAAATCCAACTAATGAATAGTTTACAAATTGACACTATTGGAATTTGAAAATAAATAATATTTTATTAAATAATATAAAATTCATAGAAATAAAAAATTCAACAAAAGGAATGGATTATTTCTTAAAATTTAATTAATGAATCATTAATTGGACTTTTTTTATTTTATAGTAATTATATTAAAACCTAAAGAGTAAATTACATGATATCATGGTAAGAATTATAATGGTAAGTAAGGGTTAAAACAAAACGATAGGGATTAAAAAATAATCAAAACATGTATAATAATTATTTTATGAATTTATATAAACACAACTTAAACCATAATTTTTCTCCCATTATCTACCAAAATACCTAAATATAATCCCTCACCACATTATAGGGGCCTTATTTTAGGAATAACAGACTTCTTTGAGATATTCTTGTGTTCGTCAAAGGTTATCATCCAATGAAGTTGTAACATTTTAAATGAGTGTTTTTGATTTATATCTTATACCACATCTGTAAAATAATCTTCAAACGTGTTGAAATGATAAATAAATTATCCAAAATATAATTATATGTTATTAAGTTAATATCATTAGTTGTATCCATATCCAATTTCATTAAATGGGAAATGAATTATTTGTTCACGGGTATGACAAACTACTACCTTATGAACTAATATGATTCATTTTCCAACATCGTCTATCAATACTAGTCATAATATAAAAATTAAGGTTTCTGAATGATATAAATAACATATTTATCATTATTAAATAATAATATACAAATTATTTTTTTCAATTTCATTGATCATAAAAAATGATTCCATCATTCATGAGTATTTTTAAAACTATTAACCCCACAAAGTAATGTGATTTTTTATTCATCACCACATCACATAGGTGATATATATATATATATATATATTTATGTATATTTAAATTAATAACATGATATTAGTGATATTATGATCATTATGGAATGTAAAAATAATATTTATCTTATTTCCATAATGATCATTTAAAAATGGAAACACTTATCATGTGTGTGTACGACCTACCATCTCCATGATTATAACATTAATCATTTTTCAAAACCATACAAAATGGATTTCTTTTAACGTATTTTTGACGTATATAAGTGATTATTTTTTATGAATATTATTATGGTTTTATGGATTAATGACCTATTTAACCGTATTTGACTTATGAAAGTCACTTTGAACTCACATACCGAAAATCGACAAACATCCAACATGAACATATCCAATAAAGTAATTTTTAGAAAATATATTAAGTGATATAAAAGGAATAATAAAAAATAAAATTTTATCAGTATAGTAAATAAATATAATATTTTTATTATATTTGATTTTAAAGATTGTATGTGACAAATCAAACTCAATGTAAATGAATTTTTAACTAAAAAATATTTTAAAATGTTTTCATTATTTCATTTTCAAAATATTTTTCATTCATTTCCATGTTTCAAAAATGTTTTATTGGATTTATATACATGGAAATAAATGATTTAAAATGTTAATATTTCTCAACATTTTATATGTGCTATGGGTAAATTTAATAAAAAAATCTTGTCATTAAATGTTTAAAATTTGTTTTTGAAAATTGATTATTTATTTCTAGAATGTGAAATTTCTTATTATGAGTGTAAATGAAATTATAAGGGAGAAATGTTGAAAATAGAATGATATTTTATGTTATGATTATAATGGAATGGCCATAAAACTACATTATCTTCAATTTAGTTAATAATTCACATTGACTATCTTTTTAGGTTTAGAGTGTTAGATAATTAGGCCATGACTACTACATTAAATTTCAAAAATGACAATATAGACACATCTACTCAGTTTCCATTTTTCATAAAATAAAATCTCCTTAAAAATGAAACATGTATAGTTCCATGTTTTAGACAAGATGACTTTTCCATGATCACATCCTTGACCCTATTCATCTTCAAGTCCTATGAATAACATTTCAAAACATTGTATGAGAATAAAAATCTCAATAAGGGTTATAATATATGGGAAGAAATCATTATACCATCAAAAAATTAAAATAAATGAAACCATACATTTCAATCATAACATACCTCATGAACTCATAAGATTTATGAATAAAACACATAATTCATTAATCATAAAGGTAAATTATGGCATATATAACATACTAAAATTATTGCTTTCACATCTACGTAGGGAGTTAACTTTGAAATACCCATCATAGTATATTCCTTAAATCTATTATGAGAAACATTATCATTTACCTCTATCATGTTACCCAATGCATTGGAGAGCTATCATAGGCTCACCCACCCAAGGTTTATCATGGAACAACTCGTAAACAATGCCCAATAACCATAACATATTCATAACACCTATAACAATATTAAAAGAAAGATTACATTTCCACATTGTAATCACAATATATTATATCAAGATATTTACAAAAGAAATTCTTTTTCAAACCATTTTCAAATCATTTAAAAAAATTTAATTAATAGATTATTAAATCAAAGTGTCTAATACCGCCTTATATATTTTAAAATAATTAACATTATAAATCATTAATTCCTATGTAAATAAATTCTTAAAATCATTTTGAAAACATTTTAATTAATGAGAAATATTTAAAAGAATAAATCATTAGAAGTTTTATAATGACATTTAGTTAAAGAGTCTCGTAACACTTAAGGAAAAATGACTAAAAAATAATTAATGAATAAAATTAAAAAACATATAATATCATGAGAATAAGTAGATTCATGAAATAATATTTAAAAGGTAAGTATATACCCCATAAAAATGTTAATTTGTGCATAACAAAAAATAAGTCTCAATGAAATGTAAATTGAGAAGAAATCCATTACAAAGATTGTATCATTAAATTAAGGATAAATCAATGAAATAATTGTGTGTGAAAAATATAAATAAACCCAACATAAGATTATATTAATTATAAAACAATCATAGGTCATTAATATATAATTTTATCAATACATAATAACGATGTATAAGTTTAAACCAAATAATTGAAATTGCGTAAAGAAGTTCCTTTACAGAAATTGGACTGCCAAACGACATCACATTAAAATTCATAAAATGAGTTTATGATTGAAAATGGTAGATTATCACATGGACATATAATATACATAGATAAGGATATATAAGAACATATCCCAATATAAAAAATGTAAATTAAAATACATAACAAAAAAAGTATTTTAAAAAGAGGTGCATGAAAGGTTTCCTTATTGATTTGGTAACTTACGAAACATACACCCCATGAAATAAGGATCATAAAATGAATAAGTAAATACACATAAATTAAATTATATTACACAAATAATACAATAATGGTATCTAAATACACCACACAAAATCAAATAGTGGAAAATATAGCATGAATTTCATGGGAATAAAAAGTGAGATGAAAACCCCTTACCATGTAGCAATCAATCAAGTCGTATGACCACAAATTAATAAAAACCCAAATAATTAAAATAATACCATGAATATAAATATAATAACTATAATATATATCAAATTCAACTACACAATATACCACATGCAGGAAATAAGTGGCGAACAAAGGAAATCTCATGGAATTAATAGTGAGATAAGAAACCCCTTACCTCGTGTCCGACATGACTCGTTTGTTATTTGTTCTTCCTAAATAATAAACATAATTTAATATAAACTTGATTGAGAACCTTTTGAAAGTTTATTATTAGTTTTATATCACTTCATAACTTCCTATAATAATTATTTATTATTTGAGTTTATATTGGACATTTTGTCAATGTTCAGAACATGAGTAAAAAAATGAAATTGTTATAATTACAAATTGTCCATGTGGTAAATATTAAATTATATAAAGAATGGTTTTAATGATTTATTTGTCATATATATCATATATATCAATTATATATTAATTTATTATAGTTCATAAAATTGTAACAAAAGAAATGAAATTCACTGTTCATGAAGACGCTAAGTCATACATACACATGAACACTACTTTCATTTCCTTTTAATTTTTAAAGGAATGAAAACTAGATGATATATAAGTATATTATAATTACAGTATAATATATATGTTATATATGTTACATATGATCATAAATTCTACACTTTATACGTTCCATGTATAGAATAAATGAGTCATATCACTTTGAGGGGGCAGTAGTCTACACTTCCTCAAATGAAATTAACATTTTTACGTTTTCTGGAAAAAATAAAGGTATTCATCCAATTATAAATATAGTATCATATAGATAAAATAAATATCATTAAAATAATATATAATTACATTTCCATAATAATTTCCACCATAATATGTGGTAGGAGAAGATTGAACAATCATCGTTTCATGAGGCTTTAGTTCGTCGTCTACAGAAACATTATGTTCTATGTACATTAGATGGAGGTGTGTGTAATTGTAGTTATAATAACACTCATAAAAACAACCTAATATATTTAGGATACTGTTTTTGTTATGTAAACAATGAATAAGTGGAGAATAGGGAGTGGATAAGGAAAATAAAAGAAAACAACATTAGAGAAGACGTTACCTTTAAATCGGGTAACTTTCATTGGTTTAAACCAAAAGGCTTTATTAAAGTTCCTTCTACCTAAGATAAGGCTTCTAGGAGGAATATAGGAATTTTGGGAGCTTAATTGGGGTGATTTTGGATGATTTAATGGGTTTGAGAGGTGTGAGTAATGATTAATATGTGTGTGCTTCTTATATGGGGGAGGAGGGGCTATTTATGAAAGTCTAAAAATATTCTTTTTTATACAATGATTTTCGGTTTTGCAAGGTCCAAAAATCATAAAATTATAAGATAAGATAAATCATATTCGAAATAAATTCATACATAATGAATTAGATAGGTTTTGGATATTGTTTTATTTTTAATAATCTTATTTATTTATATCAATCATTATTGAGGTAAACACAACACCATTATTGTGTCATAAATAATTTTATTTATTTGATGTCTAAAAATTATATAAAAGTTACCATAATGTAGGAAATAGTTTTATATTTCAAAGGAATATTTATAGTAGAATATGTAACTTATATAACCCCATGTAAAAATTTATTTAATAAAATATATATTTTTAATTCATTTTTGTCTTCACGTTAAATCAATTAATATAATGTGTCATTATCACTCCCAAGTTGCTCCATGGGGTCCCAAAATTTACCCAATGATTCCCATGTTCAGACATGTATCATGCAATATTTTTTGGACATAGTTTAGGGTAATTTAATATTATTATAATATTATTTTTCCCCTTATTTACAAGATTTATCCTTTGACCATTGTAAATAAAATATTTTCTGAAGTAAATATTAATAATGTCTAAAAATATATGTTTTATATTTACACAATTTGGACATCATGATTCATAATATGGAATCAATTTTCCCAAATTCAACACACATATGTTGCACAAATTAATTTATAATTAATTCATATTGTCAAAACAAAAAGTGTGTTTTTAAGAAATAATAACTATAAAAATATTAACACTTGTTTCTTTGAAATTTCAGATTGAAATTACTTTAGATGACCAAAATTGGATTAAATGATAAAAAAATATAATTAAACTTTAAAACAAATTAATAATATAATATAACCATATAAAGAAATTAGATTAAACGGAAGTTTTGAATTAAGATGCAGTATTTTTCACTATTCATTACTAAATGAACATTATCAGAAAAACACCAAAATTTAATCCAAAGTAAATTTTTTATATCCTAGTTATAAATAATAGTTTTATTTTATCTAATAGAACATATAATAGTTATAAAAACTATATTTAAAAAGTGATCACCCTCAAAAGGAGGTAAATCGACCCTTTAAAGAATATTAGAGTTTTTATGCTTAAAATTTGAGTAATTCGGATTTTGAGCTTCTAACTTTTGTTGAAAATATGTAAAAATATTTAAAGAACATTCATAATAATAAAATGGTTATTTTTGTTCATTCCCACCAATAAAACGACTAGATTTAAACTATTATTTAAAATCTTAATATTAATTTTTTATTTTTCAGTATAAATCAATGTTCTGTGCTACGTAAGATTTCAAAGAAACCCATTGTTACATATTGGGTACGCAATAGAACATAGAATCCCCTTTAAAGTAAAATTAATATTTAATTCACAAATATTAATAAATATGAAAAATTCATATTCTTTATTTACATGGGATGATACATCTTTCCCCCTTTTAGGAATTCCGTCCTCACAATTTTAAAATCGGGCTCAAAAACATCATTGAAAGTCCCAAATCGGAAAAGAGTCAATAAAACTATCACATCAAAATAATGTAAGAGAAGTAAAAAGGTTACCCGAGATAACACATACTAGGATACCATTAAAACATGGACATGGAAGGTGAAAAAATACCATCATGTTCTGATGGAGACTGATAGAAAACATGACCATGAGATAGTTAACAACAAGAAAACCACAAAAATGTGATGGGTTGAATGTTCATTAGTTTCTCAGTAGGAAAAGTAAACCGGAAAAAAAAATTTAAGTTCCTTTTTCATAATTTTTTAGGAATTTATTTATGATCATGACAAAGAACATAAGGACACTTACTTACATGTCATGTATACTTTCATCATTTACTAAAAATCTACCACAAACTCTTCTTTTCTCCAAACGATGAGTATTCAAACTGACTTTGTCAAATCCGAAGCAATATAATCAACTTCAAGAGTAAAACATTATCAACAAAATATAAAACACATATTTCCCTTGCCTTTATACATCAACCAAAACCAAAATGGTGAGTACAATATAAGATAATCCCTAAAAAATAAAATCCTTTATAAAACAAAATATAACTCTTAATCTCCATAATTCAAAAAACAGTACACAAATTTCATCAAAGATCATTCAATACCCAAATGTCCATAAAATTCATTTGTATAACCCAAAATAAAATTGAAACCCAAAACGCATAAGAATTTGATCACATAGTCTTACAAGATATATCTAACATTTATCTCCAAATAACATCAACTAATCTTAATTTATAATACTAAAGTGTAATTAACATAATCACATATTCTCTATGATAGCTTAATAATTTTGATAAATAACACAAATCTCCATTTTTCTACATAAAAATCTAGATATTTTTAAAATAAAATTTCAACCACTACTCCACAAATGAGATCCCATTGTATTCTATTTCCCATAAGCATATAATGCTCCCCAAAAGAGATAATGTCTTCCAAAATAACATGTATCACATAATCACCAAATATGTTTCCTATATTAAGGATATTCATTCGAAAAAACATAATTTCCCAAAATCAACTTATTCTTGATCCATAAAATCATTTAACAAAAAATAATAAGTCATACATACCAGGGACTTCATGTATGATAGTGTTAGGCGATAAATTCCAATCGCACTTTGGTTGTGTGTTTGATTCCCAATGCTTTGTCCGACGCGATGTGTTGTCACACAGTCTACTTGTTGTCCTTTTTATAAAATTCAAAAATAACCCTAACATGTTTTAATCTAATTTTTTTTCCTATACCTTTCATTTTCATCAAATATATTATGACCTCAACATATTATATATTGTTATTTTTTTCACCTCTATATAGTAAAATAAAACTATTAGAAAAATAAAAAAAATCATACTTTGATCATGGTGTCCATATTGTATCATCATCATCTTGTTCACGTAGGTAGAAGGTCCATGCATTGCAACAATGATTGAATGATTATTCAAAATCATTTTCTTCCATCATCCAAATACACCTTGTACATCTTGGGTCATATGGGTGTTCGCAGAAAAATAATATCATAAAATAATCTTGTATGACATATAATTTCCAATCATATAATAAAAAATGATTTTTATAAAATATTCTAACCGAGTTTGAGTTGAAACATTAAATCATTGGTCCCTTTAAAATACCATAAGTATGTTTTGAGAGTATATATTGTAAAATAAAATATAAAAAGGTTGTGAAAGTGTCCCCTTCTTCAGAACCTTTTTGAAAATCATAATATGCTTCAAAATCTTGTGATAAGGCAAAATATTTGGAAATGCCTTGATAATATTTACATTTCATTAAAACATGAAAATATTGTGAAAATAGGATTTGATTAAATAGAACCCACGATCCACAATCATATCGACCTATATATTGGAGGTTTTTGATTTCACAAACAACTTCTAGATAGTGGGTTGTATTCTAGAAAATGTTTCCCAATCATTTGAAAATGACTTTTCAATAATTATTCCATGTATGTCATTAAGAAGAGATAAGAATGTTGTTGAGATCCTTCTCCTTCCATTTGTAACTAAAATTTCTTGATCTAAAAATGTTATAAAATAAGGATTTAACTGAAATAATAGACATAGGGACTAACCATGAGTTTTAGGAAAACTCTTAATCCCTAATGTTGTCCAAATAGAACATTGATACCAACTATAAGGCCCCATCCTTATAATTTCCTAATATTGAATTTAGTTAATAATTCACATTGAGGATCTTTTCATGTTTATAGTTTTAGAGAACTAGGCCATAAATATTACATTACATTTCAAAAATTAAAATGTTGAGACTTCTTCACAGTTTCCATTTTTTTTCACAAAACAAAAACTCTTAAAAAACGTGTCTGGTTCCATGTTTTAGGTTGCATGACTTTTCTGTGATCCCATCCTTGACCCTATTTATCATTGAGTCCAATGAAAAACATTTCAAAATTATTGATGAGATTAAAAAACCCAGTAAGGGATATAAAATTAGTGAATAAAACATTAACCCATCATCAAAATAAATAAATGAAACCATACTTTTCAATCATAACTGTTGGATCGAATAGTCGATATAAAAGTCTATTAGATGGAACAATACAAGAGGGGGGTGAATTGTAGGTTTAAAAACCTTTGAGTTTTAGTAACAAAAAGATTAGTTTAAATGAACTTAAACTAATACAAATACAAATACCCTCAATTATATTGAATGTAAAAGGTATGAAGTATTGTAATACTAATGTTATGTAAAACAATTGTATTCAAGATGAACACAATAATCAGAGTAATACAGATATGAATGATTCTACCTTAAAGCGTATAGAACCAATCAATATAATATGTAATGGAATGATTGTAATTGAAACAATTACAATTGAATATGTAAAGAAGAAAGGAAACAATACAAATCCCTTTCTAATACAACAGCGGAAATGTAAAAGTAATACAATTCTTTTAACCCAAAGAGAAGGGTTATCCTTTCACCTAGGATAAAAGGTCTGTCTCACCAACACCTTGGTGAGCCCTCGATACGATGATCGGCACGTCTGTCTGCCTATCCCCGGCAGCCCTCGATACGATGATCGGCACGTCTGTCTGCCTATCCCCGGCAGCCCTCGATACGATGATCGGCACGTCTGTCTGCCTATCCCCGGCAGCCCTCGATTTTGCAGGTAATCGGCACCTCTGTCTTTCAATTACTTGAAAGCCCTCGATACGATGATCGGACGCACAAGGCTGATGAGAGAAGTCACAGTGTCTCTCTCTAGAATCTTTGTAGTTCACAGAGTCTCTTCATTCGATCTCTTTGTTCATCGTTGTGTTCTCAGCTTCAAATGACCTCCTATTTATAGGCCTCGGGTTCCAACGGTCATATTGCCTCCAACGGTCATATTGAAACAGAAAGCACGACATCGTTTTGATTAGTATATAACTAACTCAACGACATCGTTTTGTTAGGACAAGAGATATATAGAAATGTAAAACATGAGTATGATTTATATGCAGAGAGAGTTTTTGACAAAGTACCAAAACAAATAATGATCATCTAAATAGCAAAGTCAGTACGAATACGATTGACAGAGTCAGTACGATATGATTGACAGAGTCAGTACGATACGTTTGACAGAGTCAGTACGATACGTTTTGGTCGGTACGATCAACATCGTACGATACGATAAACATGATAAAAGACAATTTGTTATTTACAAACATATGATAGAATACATTTGAGATTTCCAAAACATGACAGAATATATTTGTGATTTCCAAAACATGATGTAAAAGCCAAAAGAATACTTTTGACTTAACAATCTCCCCCTTTTTGGAAAGCACAAACACACAAAGTAAATGAAACAAGAAATACTTATCTCCCCCTGAGTTATTGAAAACTCTTCTGAATAAGAAATTGAATACAACTAACTCCCCCTTAGGTATTGACTTTCCTAAGGATTGTATTCATAGATTTTCCTTAAGAGCATTGTAATGCATTCTACCCCTTTGTAAAACAATCTTTTCTTTGTAAATATTCTCCCCCTTTGTGATTTACAAAAAGAAAGGAGTAATCTCGAATTGTCTGGAAGAGTTAGTGAAGTAATACAAGACAATGGATAAAAGAGAAAGGATTATAAGAGTTATTACAAAACAGACAAGTTCCAAAATACAACAATCATTTGTTTTCTCTTTCCTTCTCTTTCTTTATAATCTCATGAAGCACAGCTTTCATCTTCTTGATCTCCTTCTTGTCTTCAGAAATTGATTCACCCTGAGTTTTGAGAAGCTCCTGTTGATCCGCAAAAATCTGATCTTGATTTCTGATGGTTTCCTCCTGGACTCTGATTACTTCTTCAAGAGTATCAATTCTGTTTTGCAGAGTCTTGTTATCCTTGGACAACTCAGAATTTTGATTCTTCAGTAAAACCATTTCATCTTTGAAAGATGAAACCTTCGAGAATTCAGATTGGAAAGCATTCATCCTCTCTTGCAAATCTTTTACTGAAGGAACATCGGTTCTTTGAGAAGACAAAAGGTTCAGCCTTTCAACCGTTTCTTTATCAAGCTTGTTGAAAGCGATTGCTAGCTCATTTGATAACCTCCTTATATCTTCAATGGCTAATTCATGATCATTGATTGAGCTTTCAGTTTTGTATGACCACTTGGTCATCTTATTACAAGCTTTCTTATGAGCAACTGAGCTTTCCGAAAGAACTTTCAGATCGGCTTCTACTGACAAAACTTTCTTTCTCAATTCTTTTACAGAGCCAAACTTTTTCCTTTGATTTTCAGTAATAAAATCAATCTTCCCTTCCAGCCTCGGGAAATAAGGAATGGTTTTCTCCACCCTTCTCAAAACATGAACAATGTAATCACTCTTCTTGAGAGAGATTGTATGCTCTGAATCAGTTTCTTCATCGTACGATGCTAGTTCATACGATCTGCTTGAATCAACAACTGGCTGTTTCCCTTTCGCTTTTTCTTTCTGTTTTCTTTCATCTTCCACTTTGTCACTAATGACAACTACTTTATCAGACTGAGAAGATTGAGCATCTTTCATTTCTCAAGATGACATCCTGTCCGGAGATCTTTCCTGATCAGTATGAGGAGTTTGTTGAACACCTTCGCTCAGCTTTTGAAGCGATTCCTCTCTACTTTTCTTTGAACTTTGAAGAAATTCTAACAGAAAATCTCCTTCTTCTACTTCCACTTCTTCTATCACTTGTTTTCCTTTTTCTTTCTCAGGCAGACTCTGTACGATGGGCTCTTGATGGACTTCCACAGTTAGTTGAGCACTAGCATCTTCAACTGCTTTCAAGACTTTAGAGATATCAAAGTCCTGAGCCTTTCTTTTCAAAAGAGTCTTCTTTTTCTTTTCAGCTTGAAGGGTTTCTTCTACCCTTATTCTTTCTGCAAATGCCTCAGCAGGATCAAGACCAAACTTCGGATCGCCTTCCTTTCTTTGTTCCTTGTCCTTTCTCCATTTGGCTACAACTTCCTTACTGTACCTTGGCTTCTTCTTTGGTTTTGAACTAGTTTGAGGATCAGACTTTCGAGTAACACCGGTGGATTGATTGTCCTTGGCTGGCATAGGTGCCGATTGATTTTGAGCCAATTCAGCTTCTACATCTCTGACAAAAAGTTTTGAATTTGAATCAAAACAAACATTCAGCTTTTTCATTGTACTCTTATTAATCAAAGACGACCACAAATCCATAGGTTCTCCTTTCAAAGGAATGTTACAAAACTTCATACTCTCAAGAATGAATTTCGTAAGGATGGCTGGATACATTATTATTTGGGATTTAATCCCTCCTTTCTTGACATTCTTGATGGTTTCAAAAATATATCCCATGAGATTTACTTTCCTCATATTCACAAGATAGTCGAGCATAAAGACATCAGAAACTTTAAGGGTTTCTCTATCCCCTTTTCTTGGGACAAGAAAACCTTTCATCCATAAAGTGACAAACCGATTGTCCGGTGAAAGATGATAAACTTTCCTCTTTCCCTCATTAACAACAAACAAAGTTTTTTCAGCACTTTCTCTATTAAACGTACCAACTTCCTCTGGTAGTTTGTGAGATGGACAGAATGCATCGCCTTCTATAGAAATATTCAGAAAATGTGCCGCTTGTTTCACAGACATAGATAACTTTCTATCATACACAGCAAAGTTAATAGTCATATCTTTGTCGAAAGAAACAGTTTTGTAAAACTGACAAACTTCATCAAAAAGAACTGGATCTTGAATATCAGGCTTTTCCACACAGAGATGTTCCCATCCTTGAAACAGAATAATCCTCTTGATTGTAGAATCGTACATATCAAAAAATTCTCGGGATACTAACCTTTCTCTGTGAAAGTCTTTCTCTGTAAAAGTCTTTGAAGACATTTCAGCAGGAGTATTAGCAGAAGATTGAGACATAAAGGTTCTGCCGATGAGAAGATCGTACGATTGTTTATAGCTGGTGGAGCAGAGCTTCGCCTCAAATCCTGAAACTTCAATGTGGGTTTGGGGAGGGGAGGGGGGTATTTATAGGCAATGAAGAGATGACCGTTGAACTTCTACGGTCAAGATTAGATAATACCAGATCAATGGTTAGGATTAAAACAAAGAAAGAAAATAAAATAAAAAATGAAAAAAAACCTGTCGGGGAACATAAGGTGATTGTTGGATTTGGTAAGTATCAAAGAAACAATCGTAAGAAGAAAAATAAAAATGCCGATGGAAAACAAAGTCATTACTATGGTCGGACCGTACGATGGAAAATAGTTGTTACCATTAACCGACAGTACGATGGAAAACAATCTCAATACTATCATCGGTCGATACAAAAAAAATATTGAATGATACGATGGAAAAGAATTTGAATACCATCATCGGTCGATTCAAAAACTATTGAATGATACGATGGAAAAGAATTTGAATACTATCATCGGTCGATACAAAAAAAATTGAATGATACGATGGAAAAGAATTTCAATACCATCATCGGTCGATTCAAAAACTATTGAATGGTACGATGGAAAAGAATTTCAATACCATCATCGGATGATACAAAATTTTTGAATGATACGATGGAAAAGAATTTCAATATGATAAACAGGAAAACTGAAATGGAACGATAAAACTGTCAATACGATAAACAGAAAGAAACATATATAAAGAGAGTAATTATTTAAAGATCAGAAACATAAAGACATAAAGAAATGTCCTCCCCCTTTCTACGAGGAGTTTGTGCCTAAGACCTTTTACAAATAAAACATTTGAAATAAGAACTTTTCCAAGAAAAACGATATTACCTATACCAACAATCTTTCCTTGAGCATTATCTCCGAAGGTAAATTTTCCACCTTTTGTTTTGATAACCTTTTCAAAGAAATCTCTGTTTCCAGTCATATGTCGAGAACAACCACTATCCATGTACCAAATGTTCTTATTGATACACTTCTCGTTTTCCTGAAAAAGAAACAATTAGATTTTCGGAATCCAAAATTGTTTGGATCCAGAAGGATTAGATAAAAGAATTTTAGGAATCCACATTTGTTTTGCAAAATGAGCTTTATGAAATCCTAAGGATTGAGTATTGTTAAGAGAACAATCTCTTCTCCAATGTCCACCACATTGACACTTGGAACAGAAAATAGTTTTTTGAGGAACAAAATAGTTATTACTAAAAACAGGTTTGGAATAAGTATAACCAAGACCAGAACGATTTCTCAAAGGTCTTATTTGAGAGTACATCCTATCAAAGTTTTCTTTTCCATGAGTAAAGTTTGACAAGCACTTTTTCAAGGATAAAATCTCTGACTTTAGTTTTAAAACCAAATTCTTGTTTTCTAAAACATTTGAATTAGAACTAGAGTTAGACTCTAAAATGTTTTTCTTTGAAATAGCAGTTTCAAGATCCTTAGAAAGTTTATCCTTTTTGAGATTTGACTTTCTCAAGGGTTTTCAAAATACTTTCAAAATCAGAAGTTTTCCCATCAAGATCTTTAGAAAGATCTGATACTTCTTTAGTCAAAATAGAAATTCTAGAATTTGCTTTTTCAAATCTCTTTTTGAGTTTAGAATTTTCATTTTCAAGTAACTTAGCAAATCTAGAGACTTCTTCAAAAGAAGGTAAAGTATCATCTTCTGATGATGAGGGTTCATCATTTGAAGATTCATAATATTTATTATCAACATAATTTTCATTTAAAGAGACATTTGTAACAGCTTCAGCATTATGTACCTTATCCATGAGACAATGATCTTCAATTGGTAGTCTGGCTAGAAGTCCAATATTCCTTTGTCCTGACATCTCATATTCTGAAGAATCATCTGAGGAATCACTACCACTTGCACACCATGTATCATTTGCTTTCAAGCCTTTCTTCGTCTTATAAAACCTTTTCTTGTTTCTTTCAGAGTGTTTCTCTTTTCTATCTTTCCTCTTCAGTAAAGGACAATCAGGCCTTATATGTCCTGCTTTTTTGCATTCATAACAAGTTACCTCTGAATCTTTCCTATCTTTCCTGTCTTTCTTTTTGAATCTATATTGAAAATCTTTCTTTCCCACAATCTTGTTCATCCTCCGAGCAAGATTAGCTAACTCATTATCCGAAAGATTACAATCACTTGAATCAGATATAACAACTTTCTTGGATTTAGACCTTGTAACCCTTTCAGGTGTTTTAGCTTTAGAAGCAAAAGCTACACTTCCATTCCCATTTTTCTTCTTATTGAAATCAGCATCTCTTTTCATTCTTGTCTCGTGTTGTAGAAGAGTTCCAAAGAGTTCATCAAGAGTAATCTGGGAAACTTTTCTATTTTCATCAATAGCTGTTCTTTTTGACTCCCATTCATTTGGCATAATATCTATAATCTTATCAACAAGAGATTCATCATCAAGACCTTTTTCTCCCATAGATTGTAAGCTGTTGACAATTGTCATAAACCTTTGTTGCACTTTACATACTGGCTCTCCATAAAGAAAAACAAACCCATGATATTCTGCTCGAAGCATTGCTCTCCTTGTTTCTATAACCTTGGATGTACCAAAATGAGTGACTTCTAATTTCTTCCAAATACAGTTGGCTGCTTCACATGAAGATATCTGACTATATATATTCCTGGTCATAGAGCATAATAAAGTATTGCGTACCTTGTAATTCAGTTGATATTCTTGCTTCTCTTGGTTGGTAAAAGTACTAACTTCTTTGTTAGGAATTTTGTAACCCCAGTAAGCATAATAAAGTTGTCTACACCAGTATTGATGACAAAAGTCTTCATACGATCTCTCCAATACTCATAATCATTCCCATCAAAGATCGGTGGTCTAGAAGGATTCAGATTATCTATTGATCCGATATTCATTCCTGCTATCTAATATAACAAAAACAACTTTTCCACTCCACACGTTAGTGTAGTAAGTATTTAAGAAAGTAATAAGAAATAAATCTAGTAATACAAGTCAGTGGAAAACCTCCTCTGATACCAATTGTTGGATCGAATAGTCGATATAAAAGTCTATTAGATGGAACAATACAAGAGGGGGGGGGGTGAATTGTAGGTTTAAAAACATTTGAGTTTTAGTAACAAAGAGATTAGTTTAAATGAACTTAAACTAATACAAATACAAATACCCTCAATTGTATTGAATGTAAAAGGTATGAAGTATTGTAATACTAATGTTATGTAAAACAATTGTATTCAAGATGAACACAATAATCAGAGTAATACAGATATGAATGATTCTACCTTAAAGCGTATAGAACCAATCAATATAATATGTAATGGAATGATTGTAATTGAAACAATTACAATTGAATATGTAAAGAAGAAAGGAAACAATACAAATCCCTTTCTAATACAACAGCGGAAATGTAAAAGTAATACAATTCTTTTAACCCAAAGAGAAGGGTTATCCTTTCACCTAGGATAAAAGGTCTGTCTCACCAACACCTTGGTGAGCCCTCGATACGATGATCGGCACGTCTGTCTGCCTATCCCCGGCAGCCCTCGATACGATGATCGGCACGTCTGTCTGCCTATCCCCGACAGCCCTCGATTTTGCAGGTAATCGGCACCTCTGTCTTTCAATTACTTGAAAGCCCTCGATACGATGATCGGACGCACAAGGCTGATGAGAGAAGTCACAGTGTCTCTCTCTAGAATCTTTGTAGTTCACAGAGTCTCTTCATTCGATCTCTTTGTTCATCGTTGTGTTCTCAGCTTCAAATGACCTCCTATTTATAGGCCTCGGGTTCCAACGGTCATATTGCCTCCAACGGTCATATTGAAACAGAAAGCACAAAATCGTTTTGATTAGTATATAACTAACTCAACGACATCGTTTTGTTAGGACAAGAGATATATAGAAATGTAAAACATGAGTACGATTTATATGCAGAGAGAGTTTTTGACAAAGTACCAAAATAAATAATGATCATCTAAATAGCAAAGTCAGTACGATACGATTGACAGAGTCAGTACGATATGATTGACAGAGTCAGTACGATACGTTTGACAGAGTCAGTACGATACGTTTTGGTCGGTACGATCAACATCGTACGATACGATAAACATGATAAAAGACAATTTGTTATTTACAAACATATGATAGAATACATTTGAGATTTCCAAAACATGACAGAATATATTTGTGATTTCCAAAACATGATGTAAAAGCCAAAAGAATACTTTTGACTTAACAATAACATTCCACATGAAATCATACTATTTATGAATAACACACAGAAATAATAAATCTTAAAGGTAACTTATGGTTTACATAACATACTTACATTGTAGCTTTCAAATCTAAATAGGGAGTTACGTTTGGAATACCCATCACAGTATATTACCAAAATCTACTAGTAGAAACATTAATGTTTACCTACATCATGTGACCCAATTAATTGGAGAGCTATCTCGGGCTCACACACACTAGGTTTATCACGGAACCACCCGTATATGTAAACCATGCACAAAAACCATAACATATTCATGAAATATAAAACAAGAATAAAGGAAAAATAATATTTCCACATTGCAATCAAAATATATCATTTCATGATATTGACATAATCAATGCTTTTACAAACCATTTTCAAAACCATTTGAAATATTTAATAAAGATATTTTTGAACGAAAGTGTCCCATACCACTGTGAAGCTTTTAAAGGAATTGAAATTTTAAAAAATTAATTTCCATATAAATAAATACTTAAATTAATTTTTAAAACATTTTCATTAATGATATATATTTATATGAATAAATCATTCAAATATTTAAAATTATTTTTTAGTTAAAGAGTCTCGTAACACTTAAGAAACACATCACTAAAAAATAATTAAAGAATAACAACAACAAAACTTATAATATCATTAGAATATGGAGATTATAGATATAATATATCAAAGGGAAGTATATACACTATATAAAAGTGAAGTTATGCATAAAAACAAATAAGTCTCAATGAAAATGAAATTGAGATGAAATCTCATACAAAGATCATATCATTAGAATATGGATAAATCAATGAAAAAATTATGTGTGAAAAATATAAATACATCCAATATAAGTGGATATTAAGTTTATAACCAGAAGAGATAATTCACAAATAATTTTAGAAATAAATAATCACGAAGTATAATTTTAACCCAAATAATTGAAATTGGGTAATGAAGTTCCATTAAAGAAATTCGACAGCCTCACGACATCGCATTAAAATTCAAAAAATGAGTTGATGAGAGAGAAAATGGCATCTCATCACATGGAAATAATATTTACACCAATAAGGATATATAATAACATATAACAACTTAATAAGATTTAAATTGAAAGACATAACAAAAATAAGTATTTCAAAAAGAGGAGGTTGAAAGGTTTCTTTACTGGTTTTGTAAAATATGAAACATACACCCCTAGAAATAAGGATCATACAATGAAGATGAAAATACCAATAAATTAATTTATATTACACAATTAATACTATCATGGGATGTCCATACACCACACAAAAGTAAATACAAGAAAATATAGCATTAATCTCAAGGGAATAAAAAGTGAGATAAAACCCCATTACCATGTAGAAATCAATCAAGTCATTTGACTAAATATTAATAACCACCAACTGATTCTTAAAATACAATTAATATAATGTGAATCATGATAATATATATATATTTTAAGTATACAATACACCTCATTCAATAAATATGTGGCGAACAAAGGAAATATCAATGATTTAAATGTCAGAAAAGAAACCTCATACCTCATGTCAGAGTTCACTCATTTGTTCCTTTTTCTTCCTGAATAATAAAATTAATTTAATTCATACATGATTATGAATCTTTTAAAAGTATATTAATCATTTTATATCACTTATTACCTTTCTATAATAATTATAAATTATTTTATTTCATATCATACATTTTGTCGACGTTCGAAACTTGAGTAAAAAAATATACTCATTAAAATTATAAATTGTCCACGTGGTAAAAAATAAATTATCTCCAAAATAATATTCATGATTTAGATATAATATATATAATAAATATCCAATATATTTGTATTTATAATAGTCTGTAACATTTGTACATAAGAAATGAAATGCAATGTTCATGGAGACGGTAAGGCATACCGACGAATGAACGCTACTTTCATTTCTTTTTCATTTTTAATTGGATGAAAAATAAATGATACATAGGTATCTTATAATAAAATAATAATATATATGTGTTATATATGTTATATAAGTACATAAATTCCATCCATTATATATTCCTTGTATAGCAGGAACAAGTTATATAACATCGAGTGGGCGGTAGTCTGCATTTCCTCAAATGGAATTATCATTTTTACACCTTTTGGAAAGAATAAAGGTATGATGTAAATTAAAAATACATAAGAATAGAGGTAAAATATATAACATAAATATTATATATAATTTCAGTTCCATCATAATGGCCAGTATAATAGGTTGTAGCTAATCATTGAACAATCATCGCTTCATTAGTCAATAGTTCGCCATCCACAAAAAACATTATGTTCTAAGTCCATTAGATAGAGGTGTGTGTAAGTGTAGTTCAAAATCATATCATAAAAACAACCTATTATATTTAGGATAATTGTTTTCATGTAAAATAATAATAATAAGATCATAGTGAGTGGAGAGAGAAAAAGAAAAGAAAATAACTTCAGAGAATACATTTTGTTTAAATCGGGTAACTCCCTTTGGTTTAAACCAAAACGATTTCTTGAAGTTTCTTCTACCTAAGGTAAGGCATATAGGAGGAATATAGGGATTTTGGGAGATTAATTGGTCAGATTTTGGGTGATACAAGGTGCTTTAGAGGTTTGAGTAATGGGTTAGAGGTGATGGCTTTTTATAAGGGGTGGAGAGGCTCTTTAAGAAAGTTTGAAAATGTTATTTTATTATATAATGATTTTTGGTTTATAAAGTTCCAAAACTTATTAAAGTAGAATATAAGATGACTATTTTTCGATATAAAATCATCCAATAAGAATTGTACAGGTTTTGGATATTTTTTTATTTTTTATAATCATGTTTATTTAAATCGTTCATTAATGAGGTTAACACTGCATCATTATGGTGTCAAAAATAATTTTATTTATATGATGTCCAAAATTTAAAAAAAAATTAAATGATGTAGGATGTATTTTTATATTTCTAATTCATATTTATATTCTATGATAGAACTTATATAACCTCATGTAAAAATTGATTTCATAAAAGATATATGTTTAAGTCATTTTTATCTTAACTTTAAATCAATTAATATAAAGTGTTATTATCACTCCCATGTGGCCCCATGGGGTCCCAAAATAGACCAAAGGATATCTATGGTCAGACATGTATCAACCAATATTTTTATAACACATTTAGGGTAATTTAATATTAATATAATATTATTTTTTACCCTTATATACGAGATTTCCTTTTTACCATGGTAAATTAAATATTTCCTGAAATAAATATTCATAATGTATAAAAATAAAAGTTACCTATTTACATAATTTGAAAATCATGATTCCAAATATGGAATACATTTTTAAAAATTCATAAAAAAAGAAGTGGCAGAAATTACTTTTAAATTAATTCCCAATGTCAAAACCAAAATCATGTAATTAAGAAATAATAACTATCAAAAGATTGACACTTGTTTATGTCAAATTTAAAAGTGAAATAACATCCAAGGACCAAAATTGGATTAAATTGTAAAAATAAAATCTAATTATACATTTAATCCAATTAATAAGTTAATATAACCATATAAATAAATTATATTGAAAGGCATTTCGGAATTAAAATGCAGTATTTTTCACTATTAATTAAAAAATGAACATTATCAGAAAAATAAAAAAAATTCATTTAGAGAAATATTTGATGTACCTATTATAATTAAGAGTTTTATTTTTTAAAATAGAACATATAAATTTGATAAAAACTATAATAAAAAGGGTTCTCCATCAAAATATAGTAAATAGACCCTTTAACGAATATTGGAGTATTTATGCGTAAAATTTGATTCATTCAGATTTTAGTCCTCTAACTGTTTTTGGATAAATGAAAAAACATTTAACAAACATGTATGATTATAATATGGTTAGTTATTTTCAATCCCGCCAATACAACAAAAAATATTTAACTACCATTTAAAATAATAATATTATATTATTATTTTTCAGTATAACTCGACGTTGTGTGCTACAAAAGATTTCAAATAACCCGTTGTTATGTATCGGGGACACCATCGAACATAGCTACCCCTTCAAAGTCAAATTAATATTTAATTCAAAAATATTAATAAATAAAAAAATTTCATATTCTTTATTTACTTGGGATGTTACATCCTTCCCCCCCCCCTTTTAGAATTGTATCTTTGCAATTTTTAATTTGGGCGTAAAAACATCATTAAATGTTCCTCATATAAAAAGAGTCAACAAAAATATAACATTAAAATAATTAAAGTGAAGTGAAATGGTCATCCGAGATAATAAATACTATGAATCAATGAATACATGGATATGGAGGAGAAAAAAATCCATCAAGTTCTGATGGAGAGTGTTAGAAAACATGATCCGAAGGAAGTTAACAACAAGAAAACAACAAACATATGATGGTTTAAAGGTTCATTCATTTACCAGTAGGAATTTAAACAAACAAAACTTTTTTAAGTTCCTTTTCATAAATATGAGGAATTTATTTATGATCTTGACTATGATCATAAGTACACATACTTACATTTCATGTAGACTTTCATCCATTACCAAATTTCTACAACAGACTTTTCTTTTCTCCAAATGATGATTATTCAAACAGAATTGGTCACATAAAAAGTGCTAGAATCGACTTCTAGAGTATAACATGATCCAAAAAATAAGAACCATATATTTCTCTTTTCATTATACATCAAAAAAACCAAAATTGTTAGTACAAGATCAGATAATCGTGAAAAAAGATACTCTTTTATAAAAACAAATATTACTCTTAGTCTCCAAAATTCATAAAAGAGAACCCAAAGATCAATAAAGACCATTCAATACACAAATGCCCTTATAATTATTCAATGTAACCCAAACTATGATTTAAATGCAAAACACAGATTAATTTGATCGTATAGTCTTCCATTATAAATCTTAACATTTATCTCCAAATAACATCGACTACTCTAAAAGTCTCACACTAAAGTGTAATTAACTGAATCAAAAATTCTCTATGATAGGTTATTCATTCTCATAAATAACCCCAATCTCCATATGTATACATATAAAGATAGATTCTTCCAAAATTAAATTTCAACTATTAATCCAAAAAAGAGATACCATAGTATTCTATTTTCCTTAACCATATAATATTTCCCAAAAGAGAGAACGTCTTTCAAAATAACATTTATCACTTAATCACCAAATCATTTTCCTATATTAATGAAATCCATTTGAAAAAAATAAGTTCCCAAAATCAACTTATTCTTGATCCATAAAACCATTTAACAAAAAATAATAATTCATACTAACTAGGGACTTCACATAGGCTAGTGGTAGGTGATAAATTCCAATAGTACATTGGTTGTAGGTTTGATTCCCACAGCTTTGTCTGACGCAATGGGTTGTCACATGGTCTACGTGTTGTAATTTTTATAAAACTCAAAAACAAACCTAACATGTTTTAACCTCAATGTTTTTCTTTTACATTTCTTTTTCATCCAAAATACATTATGACCTCAACATATTAGATATTTTCATTTTTTTCACCTCCATATAATAAAATAAAAATATTCCCAAAATAAAGAACATCATACCTTGATCATGGTGTCCATATGGTTTCATCATCATCTTTTTCACGTAGGTATATGGTCCATGCATTGAAACAATGATAAAGAGATCCTTCAAAATTGTTTTCTTCCTTCATCCAAATACACATTGTACAACTTGGGTCATATGGGAGTTCGTAGAAAAATATTTTGGGAAAAAAATCATGTATGACATAAAATTTCAAAACATCTGATAAAAAATGATTTTTATAAGGCACTCGAACCATGTTTGTGTAGAAATATTCAATCAAGGGTCCTTTTAAAATACCATAAGTATGTGCTGAGATACTATATTTGAAAAGAAAATATATATAGTTTTCTCAAGGGTATCCTTCTTCAGCACCTTTTACAAATTCATAATATGCTTCAAAATCATTTGATATGGTGAAGTATTTGAAAATTTGCTGATAAAATTTGCCTTTCATGAAAATATGAGAACATTGTGAAAATATTATTTGATTAAATACAACCCATGATCCATGATGATATCAATTTATATAGTGGAGGTTTTGGATATCTCAAACATCGTATAGAAAGTGAGTTGTATTCTATAAAAAGTTTCACAATCATCTGAACATGACATTACATTAATTATTGCAAGTATTTCATTAGGAAGATATTTTTGGAATTCCCATCACATTTTATTCCCTAAATATACTAAAATAAACATTATCATTTACCTCCATCACAATATCCAATGCGTTAGAGAGCTATCTTGGGCGCACCCTCCCTAGGTTTATCATGGAACCACCCATATAAGTAATCAATTCCCAATAACCAAATCATATTAATAACAAATTAAACAATCATAAGGGAAAGATAATATTTCCACATTGAAATCACAATATATCATTTGAATATATTGACATAATCAATGTTTTTTCAAACTATTTTCAAACCCATTTAAAACATCCAATAAAGAGATTTTTGAATCAAAGTGTCCCATACCAATTTGATCATTTTAAAGGAATTAGTATTTTAAAACATTAATATCCGTATAAATAAATCTATAAAACAATTTTTAAAACGTGTTCATTAATGAGAAATAGTTAGAATTATAAATCATTAATACTTTTAAAATGATGTTCTAGTTAATGAGTCTCGTAACACTTAAGAATAACATGAATAAAAAATAATTAAATAATAACATAAAAAACATATAATAACCTGAGAATAAGGAGATTCATGATATAATATTTCAAAGGGAATTATATACACCATATTAAAGGTAATTGGTTCATAACAACAAATAAGTCTTAATGAAATGTAAATTGAGACGAAATCCCTTACAAAGATCGTATCAATATATTAAGGATAAATCAGTGGAATAATTATGTTTGATGAATATAAATACACACAATATAATTGGAAATTATGTGTAAAATAATAATAGTCCTTTGAAACATAATTTTATCCTGATATAATCATGAAGTAGAAGTCTAACCCAATGAATTGAAATTTGGTAATGAAGATCCTTTACAGAAATTTGATAGCCTAACAATGTCACATTAAAATTCAGAAAATGAGATGACGCGAGAAAAAAGGGTGTCTCATCACTTGTAGATAAAATTTACATCAATAAGGATTTATAATAACATATACCAACATAATAATATGTAAATTAAAATACATAAAAAAATAAGTCTTTTTAAAAGAGGAGGGTGAAAGGTTTCCTTAACGATTTGGTAACTTAAGAAACATACACCCTATGAAATAAGGATCATACAATGTAGATGTAAATACAAATAAATTAAATTATATGACATAATTATTAGAATCATGGGTAGTATATACACCAAAAAAAAGGAAATTGTGTAAAATATTGCATGAATCTCGCGGTAATAAAAAGTGAGATGAAAAACCCCTTACCACGTAGAAATCAATCGAGTCATCTAAAAAAAAATTAAGAACCACTCAAGGATTCACATAACACCATGAATATAAAGATAATAATGACAATATATATCAAATGGATGTACACAATACACCACATGAAATAATTAAGTGACGAACAGAGGAAATCTCATGGAATTAAAAGTGAAATTAGATAACCATTACCTCGTGTCCGACTTGACTCGTTTGTTCCTTATTCATCCTGAATAATAAACCTAATTTAATTTATACTTGATTTATAAAATTCTTAATTTTTTATATTCTTTTTATATCACTTATTACCTTTCTATAATAATTATTAATTATTTTATTTCATATCGGATATTTTTTCGATGTTCGAAACTTGAGTGAAAAAATGAATTGGTTATTATTACAAATGGTCCATGTGGTAAAAAATAAATTGTCTACTTAATGATATTAATTATATAGATATCATATATATCATATATATCCAGTATATATTTCTTTATAATATTCCATTACATTTTTACATAAGAAATGAAATGCGCTGATTATGGAGACGGTAAGCCACACGTACGCATGAACGCTACATTCATTTCTTTTTCATTTTTAATGGAATGAATAATAAATAATAAATAGTAATATTATAATTAAAGTATAATATATATGATATATATGTTACATATTTTCAAAACTTTCATCTATTATATGTTCCATGTATATCATGAACGAGTCATATCACTTTAAGGGGGTGGTAGTCCTCACATCCTCAAATGAAATTATCGTTTTTACGCATTATGGAAAGCATAAAAGTATTTTTTAAATGAAAAATAAATAATCATAGTGATAAAATAAATTTCATTAATATCATATACAATTACAGTTCCATCATAATGTCCACCATAAGAGGTGGTAGAAGAATACTGAAAAATCATCGTTTTGTGAGACAATAGTTCATCGTCCACAGAAACAGAAACATAGATAGACGTGTGTGTAAGTGTTGTTTGAATACCTATCATAACAACAACTTAGTATATTGAGGATACTATTGTTGTTATGTATAAAAATAATAAGAAGATCATATAGATTAGGGAAGGAAAATTAAATAACAGAACCTGAGAGAAGACGTTTCCTTTATATCGGGAAACTCCATTTGGGTTGAAAGAAAAGGCTTTTTGAAGTGCCTTATGGCTAAGGTAAGGATTCTATGAGGAATATAGGGATTTTTGGAGATTAATTGGGATGTGTTTTGGTGAGACAAGGGGCTTGATATTTGTGAGTAAGGGGTTATAGGTGAGGGCTTTGTCATGGCATAGACCCTCCTGGTCTAGTACTGTTCCAAAACATGGTTCCATCGAACAGTTCCACCAAAATGGTGGCACCTGTCATGGTCTCACAAAAAATGGTGGAACCGTGATGGTGGCACCATGAGGGTGACGACGTAACAGTGGCACGGTGAGTGTGACAGCGTGACGGTGCCACCATGAGGGTGAAACTTTGATGGTGGCATCGTGAGTGTGACAGTGCCACCCTCACGATGCCACCATGTCCTTATAGATTAGTTTCTATTCTTTTCCAGTTCTGACTTTTTCTGCTCCCGCAACGTATCATTTTACGTGAAAATGGTTTAATACCCCCTTCCAAATCCATTTAATGCCTAAAAATGATATCTAAAATACCCCAATGCCGGTAAACTATTAACTTACCAAAACGTATGAGGTTTACTCAGTGTCATACCCTTTCCCCAAACCTTCCAGTTCCTCCCCGGTTGCATGATTTATTTTTAATTAAAGAAACTGTTTAACGTGCAGCCATTGTGGCCACCACTCCAATTGGAATTATTAAATGACAATTAATTCCATCATGTGTAACCACCTAAAAGCGTGGGAAACCACGATCCTACATTAAAACTACTCAAAATTCCATATACCATAAAAACAAGATATCATCTTTATATCACACTGGAATTCCTTCCTTCTTCTTCTTGGCTAGGTTCATTCTTCCCTTGGTACGTTCGGAGTACCCTTTCCAAGGAATATGGTGCGCATGTGTTGGAGCCTTTTCTACTCATCATTGGAGTCCCCGACAATCCTCCCCTGCAAGTCACGAATCTCCAGTTCTTGGCACGCGGAGTTACAAAAAATCTTTAATCATCTACGTACGGTTTTCCTTCATCTCTCTTTACTTTTTATCGTGTGGGGTGGGTATGATTTTGTATCTATGGGGATGGATGAAACCAAACATTAATAAAGATAATAAACGGAATTTTAAAGAATGAAGGTAGTGTGACCGATGTTTCTGCTAAACTCTTATCCATTTTTATGTGTTGTGAATTGTACGGGCATATGCCCACTGAAAATCATTATCGTTGGTGGTCTTTTTTTATGCACTAATGACCATATGTTCTTCTAGATATTTACATGATTAAATGGGTGTCCAGTGAATGAATAATCCTTGTGTGATCACCCCTATTAACCTACATAAAGATGGAACTTGTGAGTGGTGTTCATGAAACTAGAAACTACTTAATCTATTTTGGTTGTATGTGTGGTGTTCTGGTTGATGGTTTTGGGGAAATATGGATGGGGAAGAGATCCCCTGTTGTGGTGTGGTTGTTGGTTTTGGATGCGAGGCCATGTGGGGCCGTATTATGAGACCTATTTTGGTTCCAGTACTCTGAGGGATCTCCCGAATCTTTTTGTTGTTCTGACTTTACAAGAGAACCGAGTGTGAATGCTTAAAGTGTAGTTTGGATATTTTTCTTTTCCACAGCTTGTGGTTATTCCTGGCAGTTTCCCAGTAGTGCAGAATTACCATAAAATTAATCACTTGAACATGGAAAACAAGAGCAGATTCATTGGGGAATTGGTTCTGAAAATGAGTTCTGACATGTCTATGAGTGGTGATCCCTTTTTGAATAAATAGTAACAAGGGTGTTTGGGATTAGGTTGGTTTTGGATCCCCTAGGTTGGGATGAGTTCATGTTACCTATACATATAATTATAGTTCTTATGATTCTTATTTTTACCCCACCCTTGTTGAGAACTCCGTGCCGAGCACCCCCATTTCACGGGGGAGGTTGTTTTTCCCAACACTCCTAAGAGTGGCTAGTTATTAGCTCCTTTTATGCTCCTTTTCCCGAGTAGCCAAAGATCCTATGGGTTGGCTGTGATGGCCTGAGGAACATTTTAGCCCTAGATTCTTCAGTCAGGGTACGTGGTGGTTGTTAACCCAGGTTTGTGGGGGAAGGTTGTTTCCCAAGTGTCTTTGGGATGAGGCCCTGGTGTCTTCATGCGTGGAAGTAGTTGTTGTGGCCCAAGTGTTTATGGGTGTGGTTACATGTTTATGTTGTGGAATAAGTGTATTTGGGAGGGATGTGTGGTAGTGATGGCCCAGGTGTCTGCGAGTGGGGGTTTGGCAGTGAGACTGTAGTGAGAATGGCAGGGGAGATCCGATGCATAGGATGTCTTCCCTAACCAGTGGGAAAGTGGCATGGGGTACCCAAATATCGATGTGCCATTATTATTACATTATTTGACTTTCTTTATTTGGGGAGTGTGCCTTGGTGAGGTTTGGGTGGATATTTTTCCTTACTGGGTGTTTTGGTTATCTCTTTTTTCACGGGGAATTAGAATACCTCCCCACTTGTGCACGAGTTCTATTGGTTTCCCTACTGAGTATACCTGTATACTCACCCTACATATATAAAATTTCTTTGAGGTTTCTAGGAGGACATCAGGGATTGTGTGGGACCGTACTAGCTCGAACGTTGGGGCAGTTTCTGTTGTTTTTTTTCCATTTCATGTTACATTACATTTGGAGTTTCTTGTGCCTTGTATCATTTACTTTTAAACATGCATATGGGAATGGTTTACTTTTGGAATTACATTTACCTCCAGTTTTGGTGTTGTTGGGATTTTATATCTTATCTTCAGATCATATTAAATAAAAAGGGTAATGCCTTTAATCATGTATGTGATTCTATACCCTTGGTGTTAGTCACCACTCTTAGACCTGTTGAAGGCGGGTCGTGGGGTCATTATATCTTCTTCAACGTGAATAAGGAAGGGTCTGGAAATATGATGTCCCTTATCTCTTCTTGGTGAAGGCGGGTCATGATAGAATGGTATCAGAGGAGACAGGTTGAGAGATAGGATGGAGCTTGGGGTGAGGCACAGTAAGTATTGCATGGGACGGTAGGGAAACAGTGTTAGGTGATCTTGGTGCATGAAATAGGCCAAGGAAGACCAGCTAGGACACTTGATTTTAGGGCCCCACTTGATCCGATGAAAGGAATCTGGACCTACTGAACAAACAAGTGAGGCTACACTGATTGTAGGGTAGAGACCGTAGGAAAGGAACATGCATCATAATGACTTGTTTTATTGTGTTTCTTGGGAATTGTGTGAATTTAAAATGAATAAGAAGTATATGAAACACATGAAATAAAATCTTCTATAGTACTCGGGCTTAGGCATTCCATGTTTACCTTGCAGCTTTGGAACCTAGACGACGACCACAAGTAGTGCGAGCGATCGAGGCCTGAGAGGCTGACTTATCCGATCGACAGAGGACTGACCGAGAGGAGGAGGACAATCAGTGGCAGAGGAAGCATCGTGCCTTTCAGCAACAAAACCATGGTAAATACGAGGGCATCACCTCGGACATGGAGACATAAAGTTGGATCAAGGAGTTGGTGATAGCTTTAAACTTGATTCGGCCTCCGACAGAGTACTGGGCTGCTATGAATGTAAGACATATGTGGGGAGCAGTGCTTCAATGGTGGAAGCTTTATCTTGGGGATAAGATGGTGGCTGAGGTGACATGGGATGAAATCGAGAGGGAATTCTGGGTGTAAATCATCTCCCCCACGATGAAGGTTGAGAAGAGATAGGCGCCACTCTCTCTCCAGCAGGGGGTATGTCAGTAAGGGAGTTGGGGATCAAGTTCATGGTTCTCCTTCTCTTTTATCCAGACCCATTTCCGGATGAGGAGTCTCAGACGAGACGTTTGGAGGAGGTGTTACGACCTTCTCTTCAGTATACTGTCACCCCCTTCACCCTACCGAAATACATGGAGGTCTAGAAGAAGGGTGAAGTGGTAGAAAGGATTCACACAGTGGGAGGTGTTCCACAAGAGGGAATCCAGTTGGGCTGGTCAAAGGGGAAGGCCATTAGCAGTAGGCCTCCAGTATCATGGCCCTTTAGGTTTCGACTGGTAGGGAGAAGACCCCAGCAGTTCCAGTTTTGACCTATCAGCCCTCAACTTCCTTTTTGGGCCCAGGAACGAGATGATTCAGTTGTGTCAGCCATGGGAACCATCAGAACCAGTGCCCAGTCCTAGTGTAGTACAGTGGGGGTGGGCCGGTGCAACACCCACCTCAGCAGCAGCAGTTTCTTTCCAGGCCCTTTCAGCAGCAGGGACAGTGAGCTCCCGCACCTCCGAGAGTATACGTTTCAGGAGGAGGCTTACCTCAGGGCGCCGCTTAGGGACCTCGATCAGGGCGCGGTTAGAGATGTGGCCAACAACCGAGGGGTAGCTGAGATGGGTGTGGGTAGTTACACGTCGTAGAGGAAATAGTTCCAGTAGGGCCGGGAGTCGTTCGAGGTATGATCAGCTTGTTTAGTACTCTTGTCTACACATTGTTCGATACATGAGCTTCACACTCCTTTTTTACACATAGTCTGGCCCATATTCTGGGTCTAGATGCTGAGAGACTTCCGATGCCCCTGGTGTTGAGTACGCCTGTCGGAGGTCAGACAAACATGTCTTTTGTTTTCTAAGGGTGTATACTGATGATATGGCCAAATCAGTTTATTAGTGATCTTCTAATGTTGCAGATACATCCATATGATGTCATCATCAGCATTGACGGGTTGTTTTCTCTATGTGTCTTCATTACCTACTTCTGATGAAGGATCGTGTTTTCGGATTTGGGCAGCTGAAGTGAGACTTTCATCAGTGAGTGGGGTTGCCAGGAAGGCTGCCTGCGATTGGATCCCCTCCTTTCCTTGTTAGCCGAACTATTAGGGGAGTTAGTGGATACCGAAATGGTGGAAGTCTTGGGAATCGTTAGTGAGTTTTTGGAAGTCTTCCCTGAAGAAGTGGCGACTCTACCCCCTCGACGTAATGGTGAGTTCAGGATAGACTTGCAACCTGGTGCCCATCCGATTTCAATGGCTCCCTAACAGATGGAACCTTATGAGTTACGGGAGTTGCAGATTCAGATTGAAGATCTGGTGAAAAAAGGTTTTGTTCGACCATGTGCATCACCATGGGGTGCTCTAGTCTTGTTCGTGAATAAGGTAGATGGTGGTCTCAGGCTGTGCATAGACTACCGAAGACTGAACCAGGTAACGGTCATGAACCGTTACCCTCTCTCGAGGATAAATGACCTTTTTGACCAGTTAAAAGGGGAAGAAGTGTTCTCCAAGATCGACCTGTGGTCAGGGTATCACCAGTTGAGGGTGAACGAGGGTGAAATCTCAAAGACTACCTTCAGGTACATATATGGGTACATTGAGTTTTTAGTCATGTCGTTCGGCATTACGAATTCCCTAGCTGTGTTCATGGGGCTCATGAACTCCGTCTTCCGAGAATATCTATACTGGTTCATAGTCTTGTTTGTTAACGACATCCTTAACTACTAGTGATCAAAGGAGGATCACGCGGAGCATCTAAGAACTGTTTTAGAGGTCCTTCGAAAACACCACCTCTATGGGAAGTTGTCCAAGTTCATGTTCTGGATGCGAGAAGTGAACATCCTTGGACAGGTAGTGTCCGAGCTGTAAATAGCAGTGGACCCATCAAAGGATGAGGAGGTCGTTTCTTGGGCCACACCCAAGAGCGTGGCAGAGGTTCGTAGTTTCCTAGTCCTAGTGGGTTGCTACCTGAGGTTTGTGCCCAACTTCTACTGAGTTACAGCACCTTTGACAGCCTTGACCAATAAGGACCATGCTTTTGTGTGGAGTGGATAGTGTGAGGAAATCATCACGTATCTGAAATGGATGTTGGTTAGTTCCCCAGTTTTGAGGTTTCTAGAAGAAGGGGTGGCATATGAGGTGTTCTACGATGCTTCAGGACAAGGCCTAGGGTGTGTGCGAATGCAACAGCGTGGGGTGATCACTTATGGATCTAGACAGTTACGTTCCCATGAGCGTAACTGTGCCACCCACGATCTGGAGTTTGCGTCGGTCATGTTTTCACTAATGTTGTGGCGGCATTACCTCATCAGGGAGCGCTTCGTGGTCTTCACCGATCACAAGATCTAAAAGTACTTGTTGTCCCAGTGGGGCTAAAATTTTCAGCAGAGAAGGTGGATGGATTTCCTCCAAGGCTAAAAATTTGATATTTCCTACACCACAAGAAAGGGGAATGTGGTGGATAATGCACTGAGCAGAAAGTCTCAGAAGTACATGGTTCGAGAATAAACAGATGCTTGGAGGGCGATGGATGAATTGGCTTCCCTATACCTTCATGCGAGGATGGATGATGGTAGAGGTTTCCTATTTCAGATGACAGTGCAATCCTCTCTACTACAGTAGGTAGAGGAGTCTCAGTGGGGAGACTCAGAGACTTAAGTAACGCGTGATCACATTAGCCCAAGAAATTCCCCAGAAGGATGGTCGGAGGATGGTCAGAATCAGATTATTTTTTTAGGGAAGATGTATGTGCCTGAGACGATGCACAAGAGAGATATTTGTGAATTCCATAAATAACCCCTAGCGGTACACCCAGGAGTTTCCAAGATGTTCCGAGGTCTAAAGAGTCCGTTTTGGTGGCCCGGAGTGAAGCGGGCAGCGGCAGAGTTCATAGAAAAGTGCCTAGTGAGTCAGAAAGTGAAGGCCCAACACTGCATCCCAAGAGGTCTGTTACAACCATTAGATGTACCTGAGTAGAATTGGGATTACATATCGATGGATTTCGTCACAGTAATAACCAGAGTTCAATGGGGTTGCGATTCAATCTGTGTAGTAGTGGACCGACTGATGAAATCAGCTCACTTTCTAGTGGTGAAGGAGTTGGGTGCAGTAGATTCCCTAGCACAGAGGTACGTGGATGAGGTAGTGCGGTTTCATGGGATCCCATGGTACATAGTCTCGGATCGGGATACAGGGTTTACCTCACGATTCTAGAGGAGATTGTAGCATGCTTTTGTCACTCAGCTGCGTCTTAGCACTACGTTCCACCCATAGACAGATGGACAGACCGAGCGAACCATCCATACAATGGAGCATATGCTACGGGCATGTATCCTAGACTCTGGGGGATCGGGGGTGCGACACTTGTCTCTGGTAGAGTTTACCTACAATAATAGCTATCACTCTATCATTTGCATGGCTCCGTTCAAATATTTGTATAGAAGGCCATGTCGATCAACTATGTAATGGACCGAGGTTGGGGAAACAAGTGTTCTTGGCCCGGAAGTGGTGCAGAGCCTGATAGAGAAAGTTCATCTTATATGGGAGAGGATGAAGGCGGCTCAGGACTGGAAGAAGTCATATGTCGATAATATGGGGAGACCCTTGGAGTTCAAGATTGGGGACCACATTTTCTTGAAGGTCTCCCCTTGGTGTGGAAAATGGAGGTTCGGCAAGGGACATAATCTTTCTCCTAGGTTCGTTGGACCCATCGAAGTGTTATGGATGATCTTCAAAGTGGCTTATCAGCTAGCACTACCACCATCGCTACTATGAATACACAACGTCTTCCAGGTATCGTAGCTCTGTCGGTATCTACACGACAATTCACATGTCTTCGAGTGGGGAAGGCTGGATATCAAGGACGACGTGAAATTTGTAGAAAGACCTATAAGGATCGAGGATTAGGTGGAGAAGGTGCTCCGTGGATGAACCATTCCATTGGTTCATGTGATGCTGAGGCATGGTCGGCTCGAGGAGAGTACCGGGGAACGTGAGGCATAGATGCGCGCCCAGTACCTAGAGCATTTTTGAGTTTTGTTCTGATTCGTTTTGTACTTATTTATGATTTAATGATGACCTTGATTGGTTTTGGAGATGTTTGGTTTCTGTATCTTGTGAATGTTGTGAAATGTCCTAACTGTAGTGAGGGGAGGACCCGATCCCTAATCAAGACTCATTAAGGTGGATGTGATTAAACCCGTGCGGGCAAGTCAATGCCACCCAAAGCGGATAATATCTTGACATGGGGGAAGGAACTCCCTAGTCCATATGACAGGATTGTGTGACCCTTGAATGTTGTGTGGTTATTTGAGGGAGAGGTGTTCCTAGGTTTCGGTGAGGTTTACTCCTGAGAGGTATCTTTCGAGCTGTTTGTTCAGAACCATCTCTCTTTTGATGGGGCCTGGTCTTAATTCTCAAGGGGAAGAATGATTTAAGAGGTATCTGATGTAATGGCATGGACCCTCCTAGTCTAGTACCTTTCCAAAACATGGTTCCATCGAATGATACCACCAAAATGGTGGCACTGTTCACAGTCTCAACAAGAAGCTGTGGCATCGTGAGGGTGACACAGTGATGGTGGCACCGTGAGGGTGGCACCGAGATGGTGCCACCATGTCCTCACCGAGTGGTTTTGACTTTTTCCGCTCCTGCAATGTATTTTTGACGTGAAAATTGTTTAATAGCCCCTACCAAATCCATTTAAAGCCCAAAAATGATATCTAAGATACCCCAAATCCGATCAACCATTAACATACCAAACATTTGGGTTTTACTCACTCTCATACCCTTTCCCCAAACCTTCCAGTTCCTCCCCTGTTTCATGATTTATTTATAATTAAAGAAATTGTTTAACATGCAGCCAATGTGGCCACCACTCCAATGGGAATAATTAAATGAAAATTAATCACATCATGTGTAACCACCCAACCGCGTGGGAACCCACAATCCGTCTTTAAAACCACTCAAAATTTTATATCCCGTAACAATGGGATCTCATCTTTATATCAAACTGGAATTACTTCCTTCTTCATCATGGTTGGGTTCGTTCTTCCCTTGCTACGTTTGGAGTCCCCTTTCTAAGGCCAGTGGTGTGCATGTGTTGGAGCCTTCTATTCTCATCCTTGGAGTCCTCGACACTCCTCCCATGCAAGTCACGAATCCCAAGGTCTTTGCACGTGGAGTTAAAAGACAATCTTTGATCATCCAAGTATGGTTTTCATTCGTCTCTCTATACAGTGTATCATGCGGGGTGGGTACACTTTTGTTCTTGTGGGGATGGATGAAATCAAACATGAATAATGATAATAAATGGAATTTTAAAGAATTAAGTGGGTGTGACCGATGTTTCTGCTGAACTCTTATCCTTGTTTATGTGTTGTGAATTGTACGGGACTATGCCCACTGGAAATCATGGTCGTTGGAGGTCTTTTTTTGTTCACTAAGGAACCTCTGTTATTCTAGATAGTTACATGATTAAATGGGTGTCCAATGAATGAACCATCCATGTGTGATAACTCTGGTTAACCAATAGAAAGAATGAACTTGTGAATGGTGTGCTTGAATCTAGAAACTCTTTACTCTGTTTTGGTAGTATATGTGGTTTTCTGCATGACACTAGTAGGGAAATATGGATGGGGATGGGATCCCCTGTTGTGGTGCGGTTGTTGGTTTTGGATGCGATTCTATGTGGGGCCATATGGTGGGATCTAGTTTTTTTCCAGTACTACGATGGATCTCACAGAACCATTTTTTATTGTGACTTTAAAAGAGAACCTGGTGTGAATGCATAAAGTGTGGTTTGGTTGTTTTTTCTTTCCACAACTTGTGGTTATGCTAGTTAGTTGCCCAGTAGTGCTCAATTAACATAAAAGGAATCACTTGAACATGAAAAACAGGTGCAAGTTCAATGGGGAATTGGTTCTGGGAACATGTTGTGACATGGATGTGAGTGGTGTGACCTTTTTGAATGAATAGTAACGAGGGTGTTTGTGCATAGGTTGGTTTTAGAGCCCCTAGGTTGGGATGAGTTCTTATTACCTATACATATAATTGTAGTTATTATGTTTCTTATTCGCGCCCCACCCATATTAAGCACATCATGTCAAACATATGACAACTATGCTTTTTATTACAACTTAAACATGATTTATTACATAAAACATCACTTGATACAACAAAGAAGATCAAGAGGTTTAGTATCTTTGGGGCTTAGGATCATTACATAAAAACCTAAAACATGAAATAAAACATCTTTATTGAAAACTTCTCTTACATGACCACTACATTCCCTCGTACTTAGCATTGCATGGGATAACCTGAGGACATGCATAAGAAAAGGGTGAGCTATAAAGACCAGTAAGGGAGTACACATGGAATAACATGAGGAGTAAAATACATATTAAACAATAGTAATATCAATATAGCATAAAATATACATGAACATAAAGGCATGATAAAGCATGATAATCATAACATGGAAATGTGGCAACAACACTTAACATGGAAATAGCATGAGCCAAGGCTCATTGCACATAAAGCATGAGTAAACCCTCATTGCACATGAAGCACGAGTAAACCCTCGTTGCACTTGAATTATCATGAGTCAACACTCATTGCACATTACGTATCATGATACTATACTTTACCCAATGCATTGGAGCGCTATAAGGGCAGACCCTTCTTAAACATTTCATTTCATGCAAAAGTCTGCCACATGGATCATAAAACATGGATTCATAAAACATAATCATTTATTCCATGATAAAGGAATGTGGAATTCATACATGAAACTTTGTAATCAATATTTAAAGGTGCATAAAGGTGGATACCCTTGATGGAGAAATGGGCATGGTATCCACTACACAATGGCATTGGCTTAGAAAATCGGTGCGATTTCGGTAGCGTAACAGCGTGACATAAGAATTCATAAAAAAGGTTGATGAGAGAGAAAGGGGTTCCTCATCATATTTACATGTAATGGAAAGTAAGGAGGTCGTATAGATCCATGCCCCAACAATTGTAATGGAATTTAGATTCATGATACAAAATTATTTGCTTGAATGTAAAAGAAGAGAGAGAAGTTCCTTTCGGAATTTCGGCATAGTAACAGGTGTACATGGGAGGAATTTAATGAGAGTGAAAGGGGTCTCCCATCATTCAAACAATAAGAGGGAATTTTGAGGGAGGTGTGGATCCATACCCCAAAATTCATAATTGAAATTAAAAGGGCATTACGACTTAAAGAAAATTGACAAAAATGAGAATGTAAGAAAAAACCCTTACTTGGAAGTGTGCTTCCAAAGGCTTGAGGGAGGCTTGTGAGAGGATTATTGGGAGCTTGGGGCACCTTGGGAGGATTATAGAGAGATTAGGGCAGAGTTTGGACGAACTCTAATGGATTTTAGTGAGGAGGAAGTGGGAGTTTGGTTGGGTTTATATAGGAAAGGAGAGAGAATTCTTTATTATTTATGTTTGGGACCCCTTATATTAAACGAATCCAAACCACAAACCATCCCATGGTTTTATCCCATGGTATCTGGAAAAGGAAACGGGAAAAAAATATTTTACAAGGCCAAGGTCCGAAATTATTAAAATATCAGGGTTGCTTAGGTGGAGGTGATTCACACTCCCATGGAAATTAATTTAAAAAGGCATAGTGTTGAATATGTCTTGAGGGGTTCATTAATGCTTTGAAAAGTAAGTTAAACAAACCCAAAATCACATTATTTTAATTATAAAACATATATTGGCCGAAAATAAGGATTATGGAATTTTATTACATCACCATTGGGTCATTATGAATTCATAAAACACATTATATATTTAAATGGTATTTAATTTTTATCCAAAAATTTGACTGTCTTAGAAAATTATGAAAAATTCACCGTGGGATAATTTCGACATCCTGATTCCAGAAATGACATTTATTTTATATAAATAATTTTCTAAATATGTGAATTTTCTCTCTTAAAATAAAAACCTACATTTATCGAAAATTCACGGGTTTTGACAGAAATGGCTTTCAAACCTTAATAAAAAATTTAATTTCATTCATAAAATTATAAGATCATTTATATTTAATAAAAATTAATTTAATAATAACAATAATATTTTATTAAAATATTATTTAATTCAAAAAATCCCTTAATTTAATAAAATAGATTTCTTAATTAAATAATAACTAAAAAAACCATTTGTACTTTAGAAACTATTTACAATGTATAAAAAATGACTAGAAATTATATTCATTATTACGTACAAAAATAATGTACATGAACATAGTACTAATTATTTGTTACATAACCCCTTAAAAAAGCCGCATAAGACCTAAGCGTAAGGTGTGCGATGGTGACAGACTCTTGGGGTTGCTCGGATAACATTGCTCGAGTGGTAATTTCAATCAACTTACACTTTTCCCGTAGACGGTCACGTTCGAGCTTGACATAATGAAGCTCAACTTGGGCTTGGTCAAGGGCGAAGCCCAAGGATGCCACCTCTTTTCCAAGCTCTGACTAATGGGCCTCGTATGGGGAAATTCTATTGGATGAGGCCATCACTTCCTTTGTCTGAGTAAAATTGGGTTCGTTAAAGCCTTATATTTATACTAATAATGTGATCACTGTTCAATGGCTATATTAACAACGATCACAATTCGTAACATAAAATCAAAGAATATGGCATCTTATAATTTTTTTTTTCATAAAGAGTCATTTAATAAGATCAAGAGGGATTTCCATTAATGAAACTTTGGGACGTTACAATATTACCCCCTTAAGAAATTTTTCCCTTGAAAATTTTCCTTTTCCCACACTAAAACAAATGTGGGTAACTCAGTTTCTTCATATCCTTCGACTCCCAAGTCGCTTCTTCAAACTTGTGGTTTTTCCATAAAACCTTGACCAGGGGAATTGTCTTATTTCATAGAACTTTTTCACTACGATGTAAGATCTTCACTGGTTACTCCTCATAAGAAAGATCATCTTCCAATTGTACCACCTCGGATGAGAGTACATGTGAAGTGTCCGGTATGTACTTCCTTAAGAGGGATATATGAAAGACATCGTGCACCTTGTCCATGGTATGTGGAAGTGGTAGTCGATAGGCCACAACCCCAACACGATCAAGAATCTCGAAGGGGCCTATGTACCATGGACTTAACTTCCCTTTATTTACAAACCTCATGACCTTATTCCATGGAGATATGCGTAGAAACACCATGTCTCCAACTTTAATTTAAAGGTCTCGTCGATGATTATCTGCATAACTCTTCTGTTGACTCGGGGATGCCTTGATATGCTCCTGAATGGTTTTCACTTTCTCTACCATTTCTTCGAACATTTCTGGTCCAAGCAGCTTACGTTCACCGACCTCATCCCAATATCTGGTGTTCTGCACCTTTTCCCATACAGGGCTTCATATGGTTCTATTTGGATGCTCAAGTGGAAACTGTTATTATAAGAGAACTCAACCACAGGAAGATGTTGATCCCATCCTCCTTTAAAGTCCATTGAGCACACTATCAACATATCCTCAAGTGTTTGGATAGGCCGCTCGGATTGGCCAACAGTTTGAGGATGATAGGCCGTACTGAAGTTCAGTTCAGTATTTAGAGCATGTAGAAGACTCTTCCAAAACATAGAGGTGAATCTTGGATCTCGGTCAGACACAATAGATAGTGGTACTCCATGTAACCTTACCACTTCCTTGATATATATCTGTGCTAGTTTATCCAAATATAAATCCTCTTGAATAGAAATGAAGTGTGTAGTCTTTGTAAGATGATCCACAACAACCCAGATTGCATTGTGGCCTTTGGATGTCCTTGGAAGTCCGGTGACAAAGTCCATGGTGATGTTCTCCCATTTTAATTCTGGTATGGGAAATGGTTGCATAATCCCCTTAGACTTCTGCCTCTCTGCCTTCACATGCTGACACATGAGGAACATTGATGTATATTCAGCGATCTCCTTCTTCATATTATCCCACCAAAAGTTTTCTCGGAGATCTCGATACATCTTTGTGCTCCCTGGGTGTATAGAGAAATTTGAACTATGCGCATCATCCAAAAGTTCATTCTTCATCTCCAGACTTGATGTGACACATAGTCTTTTCCCAAACCGCACAATTCCTTTTCATTAACATTAAACTCCGAGGATTTTCCCTTTTTGACAACTTCCACTTTTTCTTGAATTCCCACATCATCCTTTTGAGCATCCTTTAACCTTTCCAAATGAGATGGTTGAGCAATCATTTGTGAAAGGATTGATGATGTTCCATTTTTTATTATTCCCACATCCATATTCATCAAGTCTGAGAAGATGGGATCCTTCTCAATTCTCATCATTGATATAATCACTAGATCCTTTCTACTTAGGGCATCTTCCACCTTGTTCGCTTTCCCAGGGTGGTAATGTATTGAACAGTCATAATCATTGATGAGATCTATCCATCTTCTCTATTTAATACTAAGCTCCTTCTATGTGAATATATATTTAGGACTCTTGTGGTCAGTATATATCTCACATTTCTCTCCATAGAGATAATGCCACCAGATTTTCAAGGAAAAGATCACCGCCGCCAACTCCAGATCATGTGTTGGATAGTTTCGCGCAGGGATTTTCAACTGCCTTGAGGCATAGGATATCACTTTATCATTCTGCATCAGCACACAGCCTAAGCCCTTCTTTGAGGCATCACTGAATACCACAAATGTTTCCCACTTGTGGGTAAAGTGAGCACGGGCGCAGTGATAAGCCTCCCTGTCAACTCCTTGAAGCTTTCTTCACATTCATCATTCCAAGAAAACTTTACTCCATTTCGAGTGAGATTGGTAAGAGGGTTGGACAATCATGAAAAATTTCTCACAAATCGTCGATAATATCCAGCTAACCCCAAGAATCTATAGATATCCGTTATCGATGTTGGCCTCGACCATCCCTCAATTGCATCTGTTTTAGAGGGATCCACAGATATCCCATTGCTTGTGATGATATGACCTAGGAATGAGACTTACTTCAACCAGAACTCACACTTGATGTACTTTTCATAGAGCTTCTCCTTGTGCAAAGTCTCTAGTACAGTTCTTAAATGCTCCTCACGATCCTCCTTGGTTTTGGATTATATTAGAATATCATCTATAAAGACTACCACACAATTTTCAAGGTAATCACTAAAGACTCTATTCGTTAAGTCCATGAAGATTGCTAGAGAATTGGTGAGTCCGAAAGGAATTACTATGAATTCATAGTGCCTGTATCTTGTACAAAAAGAAGTCTTGGGGACATCTTCCTTCTTCACCCTTACTTGATAATATCCCGACCGCAAATCCACCTTGGAGAAGTATTGTGCTCCACACAGCTGATCAAACAAGTTATCGATTCTTAGGAGAGGATACTTGTTCTTTATCATGATTTTGTTAAGTTCACGATAATCGATGCAGAGCCGCCTTGACCCATCCTTCTTCTTGACGAAGAGGACCGGTGCACCCCATGGTGAAGCACTTGGGTGTATAAACCCTTTATCCAGATTCTCCTGTAGTTGTTTCATCAGCTATTCAAGTTCAAAAAAAGCCATTTTATATGGAGTCTTGGATATTGGTAATGCCCTAGGTATAAGGTCAATTGAGAACTCAACATCTCTTCTAGGAGGAAGACCAGGCAGTTCCTCGGGAAACAGTTCCGCGAATTCCCTCACAATAGGCATTTCTTCAAGGATGGTTTCTTCTTTGGACTCAATCATCTGAGCAAGATACGCGTGATCATAGGGCAGTAATATCCATGCTTTAGATGATGGAGCTAAAAGAGATTCATCTTCCTCCTGACACTTGTAAATAATCGGGGGTCGATTCTTCATATGGAGTGTAATTTCCCTCTCTCGACAATTTATGTTGGCTCTATATACGGAAATCCAATCCATGCCAAGAATTGAATCAAATTCCACCAGAGGGAGTATGAAGAGGTTCGCCTAGAAATTCAATCCCCAGATTATAATAGGAGAGGACTTATACTCATGGGATGCAGTGATTTCCCCATTTTCCGTACTCACCGACATCTTTATTTCCATGATTTGTGGTGGTGCTGGGATTGTTCTACTAAAAATTCAAGATATAAAAGAATGAGTAGAACCTGAATCAAAAAGTGCATTCTCTATTCTTGAATGAATAACTAGCATACCTATCACCACTTCGTTGTCGGGGTTCACTTCGACAGAAGTGATGGAAAAAGCTCTTCCTTGCTATCTTGGAGGTTGTTGGTTGCCTCCGATAACCCTTGGATTAGGGAACTGATTTTCAAAATTACCCGGTTCTTTTCATTTAGACCATTGAACAATGCGTTGAGGTTCGAATGGAGTGTTCCTCTCCTCTATCACATCCGCGGGTCCTTCTTTCCGATAGTTAACAGCTAGGTGCCCTTCTCTTCCACACCTGAAGAATTTTCTCGTCTCCTTAAGGAAATTTCCAGGGTGCTTGTTTCTGCACTTTTGGAAAGTTTGGTGCTGGAACTTCTTAACACCGTTGGATTTATCCATCGGACCACCAGCATTGAAGTCTACCTTATGCTTCTTTTACCCATGATACCCCTGTGATTCTCCGATCTCCATTTCAACCCTGAGGGCACATCGGAAAATTTCCTCATAGCTGTCGAAGTCACGGATCGCTAATGCTTTTTGCAAGCTAGGCTTCATCCCACCAAAGAAGCGGTCAACCTTGCATTCAGGGGTAATGACAAAGCTGGATGCGTATCATGCAAGCCTTGTGAATTTTTCCTCATATGCTCTAAAAGATTCTTCATCTTTTTTCTTGAGGGAAAGGAAGTCCCTTTCCATCTTAAGGCAGAGGGTGCGCAGAAAATATTTATCAAAAAACATCTTCCGGAATTCCTTCCATTCCAAAGCCTCAATCTCCTCCTCAGGCTTCATATTTTTGATCAACTTCCACCATTGATCAGCTTCACCCTCCATACGATAAGCATCTAGGAGAACCTTCTCTTGTTCATAACATTGGAGGATGGATAAGATCTTTTCAATGGAGTTGATCCATTGTTCAGCGATCGTGGGATCAGATGATCCACTAAAAGTAGGAGGCCTTTGTCTCATGAAGCTCTCGATAACGACTTGTTCTTCCTTAGGGGGGGGGGGTTGAACGTTCCTCTTGACCCGTGTTTCTATTCAAAACTTGAGTTAGCTGAGAGAGAAGCGTGACAAAGTTCGTGATTCCCTCTCCCATTGGATTTGGCATCTCAATAGTACAGTCATCACACTGATCTTCAGAACGGTTGTTAGCCCGAGTCCTCTTATTACCGGCCATTGGCTGGAATAAAAGGAAAGCTAGGGGTAACACATAAAGGGTAATACAAAGACAAATGTTGATGACTTATAAATAAACATCCATTTCCTTAACTCATGAATCTATAGGCTTCAATCTTGGATTTTCATGATCTACATTCGAACATATATTCTTAGGGGCATTTTTTAATTCCCTTAATAAGGGTTCATACTAAGCTTGTGAATTTACCAAATAATATCCCCCAGGAGTGTCATAACAAAGAGTGCAGCAAGGCCCGTTGTCGTGCACCAGTTCCTGTTTGAGTCTATCTCAAAGCAGTGTTTTCGGGTTTTACCCCTAGGATACATCTGTGCCAGAGCCGCCTCTACCTTCTCGTATCCAGACAGGGATATATTTTTCTTGATAAACCACTTAATGAATACTTAACAAAACATAGGGATTTTTTATACTTATTCTTATCTATAAGGCTTTACTAGGGGTTTTCTAATCCTAATCCCAAAAATAACCAAACCTATCCTCTGATACCAACTATGACAACCGTGCTTTTTATTACAACTTAAACATGATTTATTACATAAAACTTCACTTGATACAACAAAGAAGATCGAGAGGTTTAGTGTCTTTGGGGCTTATGATCATTACATAAATACTTAAAACATGAAATACAACATCCTTATTGAAAACTTCTTTTACATGACCACTACATTCCCTCGTACTTAGCATTGCATGGGATAACCTGAGGACATGCATAAGAAAAGGGTGAGCTATAAAGCCCAGTAAGGGAGTACACATGGAATAACATGAGAAGTACAATACATGTTAGACAATAGGCATATAAATAGAGCATAAAAGAAACATTAACATAAAGGCATGATAAATCATGATAATCATAACATGGAAATGTGGCAACAACACTTAACATGGAATTAGAATGAGCCAAGGCTCATTGCACAAAAAGCATGAGTAAAACCACATTGCACATGAAGCACGAGTAAAACCTCGTTGCACTTGAATTATCATGAGTAGAAACTCATTGCACATGACGTATCATGATACTATACTTTACCCAATGCATTGGAGCGCTATAAGGGCGCCCCTTCTTAAACATTTCATTTCATGCATAAGTGTGCCACATGGATCATTAAACATGGGTTTATAAAACATAATCATTTATTCCACGATAAAGGAATGTGGAATTAATACATGAAACTTTGTAATCAATATTTAAAGGTGTATAAAGGTGGATACCCTTGATGGATAAATGAGCATTGTATCCACTACACAATGGCATTGGTATAGAAAATCGGTGCGATTTCGGCAGCGTAACGGCGTGACATAAGAATTCATAAAAAAGGTTGATGAGAGAGAAAGGGGTTCCTCATCATATTTACATGTAATGGAAATTAAGGAGTTCATATAGTTACATGTCCCAACAATTTTAATGGAATTTATATTCATGATACAAAAGTATTTGCTTGAATGTAAAAGAAGAGAGAGAAGTTTCTTTCGGAATTTCGGCATAGTAACGGGTGTACATGGGAGGCATTTAATGAGAGAGAAAGGGGTCTCCCATCATTCAAAAAATAAGAGGGCAGTATGTGGGAGGTGTGAAACCATACCCCAAAATTCATAATTTAAATTTAAAGGGCAATACAACTTAAATAGAATTGACAAAAACGAGAAAGGAAGAAAAAACCCATACTTTGAAGTGTGCTTCCAAAGGCTAGAGAGAGGCTTGTGAGGGGCTTCTTGGGAGCTTGGGGACCATGGGGGGATTCTAGAGAGAGTATGGCAGAGGTTGGACGAACTCCAAAGGATTTTAGTGAGGAGGAAGTGGGATTTTGGGTGGGTTTATATAGGAAAGGTGAGAGAATTTTTTATTATTTAGGTTTGGGACCCCTTATATTAAACTAATCCAAACCACAAACCATCACATGGTTTTTGACCATGGTTTTTGGAAAAGGAAAGAGGAAAACAATATTTTACAAGGCCATGGTCCGAACATATTAAAATATTCAGGTTTCTTATGTGGAGGTGAGTCACACTCCCTTGGAAATTAATTTAAAAAGGCAAAGTGTTGAATATGATTTGAGGGGTTCATTAATGGTTTGAAAAGTAAGTCAAACCAAACCAAAATCACATTATATTAATGATAAAACATGTATTAGCCGAACATAAGGATTATGGTATTTTATTACATCACCATTGGGTCATTATGATGTCATAAAACACATTATATATTTAAATGGTATTTAATTTTTACCCAAAAATTTGACTGTCTCAGAAAATTATGAAAACTTCACCATTGGATAATTTCGACGTCCTGATTCCAGAAATGACATTTATTTTATCTAAATAATTTTCTAAATATGTGAATTTTCTCTTTTAAAATAAAAACCTACATTTATTGAAAATTCACGGGTTTTGACAGAAATGGCTTTCAAACCTTAATAAAAATTTTAATTTCATTCATAAAATTATAAGATCATATATATTTAATAAAAATTAATTTATTAATAATAATATTATTTTATTAAAATATTATTTAATTCAAAAAATCCCATAATTTAATAAAATAGATTTCTTAATTAAATAATAACTAAAAACACCATTTTTACTTTAAAAACTATTTACAATGTATCAAACATGACTAGAAATTATATTCATTATTATATACAAAAATAATGTACATGAACATAGTACTACGTATTTGTTACATAACCCCTTAAAACAGCCACATAAGACCTAAGGGTAAGGTGTGTGATGGTAACAGACTCTTGGGGTGGCTCGGATAACATTGCTCGAGTGGTAATTTCAATCAACTTCCACTTTTCCCATAGACCGTCACATTTGAGCTTGACATAATGAAGCTCATCTTGGGCTTGGTCAAGTGCGAAGCCCACGGATGCCACCACTTTTCCGAGCTCCGAAAAATGGGCCTCGTATGGGGAAATTCTACTGGATGAGGCCATCGCTTCCTTTGTCTGAGTAAAATTGGGTTCGTTAAAGCCTTATATTTATACTAATCATGTGATCACTATTCAACGGCTATATTAACAACAGTCACAATTCATAACATAAAACCAAAGATGATGACATCTTATAAAAACATTTTTTCATAAAGAGACATTTAATAAGATCAAGAGGGATTTCTATTAATGAAACTTTGGGTCGTTACAGAACACCCCCGTTTCACGGGAGAGGGTGTTTTTCCCAACACTCCTAAGAGTAGCTGGTTATTGGCTCCTTTTCTACTCCTCTTCCCGAGTAGTCCAAGATCCTTCGGGCAGGCTGTGATGGCCTGGGGTCCATTTTAGCCCTATATTCTTCGGGCAGGTTACGTGGTCGTGGTTGGTCCAGGTGTGTGCAAGAAGGTTGTTTCCCAAGTGTCTTCAGGATGAGGCCGAGGTGTCTTCAGATGTGGTAGTAGTTATTGTGGACCAGGTGTTTGCAGGTGTGGTTACAAGTGGATGTCGTGGCCCAGGTGTATGTGGGTGTGATGTGTGGTAGTGATGGCCCAGGTGAGTGCGGGTGGGGCTATGGCAGTGGGACTACAGTGAGAATGGCAGGGGAGGTCCAATGCGTTGGATGTCTTCAATAACCAGTGGGAAAGTGGTGCGGGGTACCCAAATATCAATGTGCCATTACTATTACATTTCATAACTTTCATTACTTGTGGAGTGTGCCTTGGTGAGGTTTTGATGGATTGTTTTCCTTGCTGGGTGTTTTGGTTATCTCTTTTCTCACATGGAATTAGAATGCCTCCCCACTTGTGCACGAGAGCTTTTGGTTTCCCTATTGAGTATAGTTGTATACTCACCCTACGTATATAAAACTGCTTTCAGGTTTCAAGGAGAAAATCTGGGATTGTGCAATACAATACTAGTTCGGACGTCGGGGTAGTTTCTATTATTGTTTTCCTTTTCTTGGTACTTTACCTTTGGATTTTTGTGTGCCTTGTATCATTTACTTTTAAACATGCATATTGGAATGGTTTACTTTTGGATTTACTTTTACCTCCAGTTTTGGTGTTGTTGGAATTTTCTATCTTATCTTCTGATCCTATTAAATTAAAAGGTTAATGCCTTCTATCTTGTGTGTGATTTTATACCCTTGGTGTTGGTCTCCACTCCGGGACCTATTGAAGGCGGGTCTCAGGGGTCATTATCTCTCTTTCAACATGAAGAAGGAAGGGTCTGGAAATCTACTGTCCCTTCTCTCCTCTTGGTGAAGGCGGGTCGTGATAGCTTTTTATAAGTGGGAGGAGAGGCTCTTTATGAATGTTTGAAAATATTATTTTATTATAAAATGAATTTCGATTTACAATGGTCCAAAACTCATTAATGTCAAAGATAAGTTGACTATTGTAAGAAATAATATCATCCAATAATAATTGTATATGTTTTGAATATTTTTTTAATGTTAATAATCTTATTTATTTAAATCATTCATTAATGAGGTAAACATTGCATCATTATTTTGTCATAAATAATTTTATTTTTTTGATTTATAGGAATTATAAAAATATTCCATGATGTAGGAAATATTTTTAGAATTCAAATTAATATTTATAGTCTATGAGATAACAAATATAACCCCATGTTAAAATTGATTTACTAAATGATATATTTTTATGTCATTTTTGTCTTATATTTAAATCAATTAATATAAAGTGTCATTATCACTCCCAAGTGGATCCATGGGGTCCCAAAATCGACCCAAGGATGCCTATGGTCTGGCAATTATCAACCAATAGGATTAAGACGCATGTTAGGGTAATTTAATTTTTTTATAATATTATTTTTTACCCTTATTTACCAGATTTACCCTTTAACCAATGTAAATAACATACTTACAAATGTAAATATTCATAATGTCTAAAAATAAAAGTTACCTATTTTCACAATTTAGACCCCATGATTACCAATATTTAATCCATTTTTCCAAATTCAAAACAGAGAAGTGGCCGAAATTAATTTAAAATAAATTCCCGTTTTCAAAATAAAAAGTTCTTTTAAGAAATAATAATTGTCATAAGATTGAAACTTGTTTATGTCCAATTTCAAAGTAAAATTACATCCAATTTCCAAAATTGAGTTAAATAGTAAAAATATAATCTAATTAAACTATAAAACCAATTAATAAGATAATCTAACCATTAAAAAAATTATATTAAAAGGTAGTTTTAAATAAAAATGCAATATTTTTCACTATTCATTAAAAATGAACATTATCAGAAAAATACCAATATACCATCAAAAGGAAATTTTTATGTCTCTATTTTAAAGAATAATTTTATATTTTTCAAATATAACATAGAAAATTGATAAAAACAATATTTAAAAACGTTTCTTCATCAAAAGGCAGTAAATGGACCCTTTAAATAATATTAGTGTATTTATGCTTAAAATTGGGCTCTTTCAGATTTTACGCCACTACATTTTATTGGATAAATGAAAATACATTTAACAAACATGTGTAATCATAATATGGTTAGTTCTTTTCATTCCATCAAATAAAAAATTTAGGATTTAACTAATATTTAAAAAGGTTATATTATATTATTATTTTTCATTTTTAAACTATGTTGTCTATTACGTAAGAATTAAAAGAAATCCATTTTTATGTATTAGGTACGCCACCAAATATAGAATCCCCGTTAAAGTAAAAATAATATTGAAATAATTTTTTTTAATAAATATGAAAATGCCATATTCTTTATTTACATGCGATGTTACAATTATTATTTAATGGGACATGTAAACTTGATGGCTTTCAATATAATAAACCATGTACATGTTGTTAAATGTTATAAATAGGATGGGTGGTTATGTTATAACCCCAATTAAATGGGTTTTGAAGTCATCTGCATGCCAATTCCCTTTGTAAGAGTGACATGTACTGAAGTCGAAGGAATAATTATTCCATTTTTGTATATATATATCCCAATTTTCCTACTTATATATTATATATTTGTTATTGAGTTTTCATTGAAATCATTAGTTTTTCAAAAATATTAAATAATGATATTTTTGAAATGTTGATCCCTTATTTAGGGAAAATGTTTGTTTTTATTGAAATGTTCAATAGGTTTTCGTTGTACTGATGGTTTTCTTAATTATGTCCCATACTACGATTCTTTTCACATCCCATGATCTACAATTTTCCATATGTATTAATATTGATAAGGGAAAAAAGATTTCACGATTATGGAATTGATGATGTTCCTTGAAAAGATTTCATTTTTATTTAAATTATATCCATTGGTGAAAAATGATATTGAGTATATATGACCACATGTAATGTATGTGTCTAAATTTTATGATTTATCCAATCTAAATAATAAACTAAACTTGAAATGAACGTCAATGTGAAATGAGGTAAATTTTTCGAAACAACTGATGATTATTTAATGTTTATGTTATGGGCCTTATAGTTGGTATCAAAGAATGGTTTATAGGGCTCTAAATATTATGATGTCTTCTTAAGGTATATGAATATCATCATGAGTTTATAATTTTAAGGATGATCATAAGCTAAATGTCTTCGAAAACCTATTCAGGAATTAGATTATGAAATTAAATGATGATTAATGCTATTTTAGGCGATATTTATTTTTGAGGTGATTATGGGTTATGATATTTTTTGGATGAAAAATCAATGGAATGATATAATAATTGTTGTTATAACCTTATATTGTTGTCTTTTAGTTATTTTTTTTGATATGTTTTAAGAAATATATAGTTTTAGGAATAGGAAAACCCACAAGATGGGTTCCAACTCATCATGTCAAGAAAGGCCAAGAGAAATGAACCGCCAACTGAAGGGTGATAGGGGTGCATCACCTACCAAATTCCAACGTAACGTCAAGGATAGAATGAATTTTTACTTTTAGTTAAATGAGTTTATGGGATAACAATTTTTTTATTTTTGGAATGTATATTTTATTGAATAGATCACCTTGTGAGTAGGAAATAACTTGTTGATTATGTAATTAATATTGTTTTGGAAGACATTAATTATATTGGAAATCATTTATAATTATTGTAAATAGAATACTATGGTATTATATTTTATGAATAAAAGTTGGGTATATATTGGAATGATAGATGATTTTGTTTTGGAATTATTGTAATTTAGTTTATTTATGGAAATGATTATCCAATCTTGGAGAATACCTGATTATGGTAATTAATTTTGGAATGAGACAATAAGAGTGATTGATTTTATTTGGAGATAAATGTTTGAATTTATCTTGGAAGACTAAATCATTTTGAATTTTTGATTTGAATCATAGTGTCAGTTATTTTGGGGAATTTTAAGGATAGTTATTTATCTAAGGTTATATGTTGATATCTGGGTAATAAAATAGGAATTTAAATATTAAAAGTATTTTTCCATTATAATATGGTTTCTTATTTTTTTGATTTATATTATATTTTAATAAATATTTTGTATTTTTAATGTTATAGTCAAGAAAAAAATGTTGTTATTCTATTTGGATTATGTGGCTCTCTATAATGAGAATCTAATACATAATGTGTGAAAAATTCTTTATAAATAACAATCATTTGGAGAAAATGATAAATTTGTGGTGGAAATTTATTAATGGTTGAAGATAAATAGTTCATATATGCTTATTTCATCATGTTATTAGTATATGAATTAAATAAGTTCCTTAACTCTATGAAAATGATATTACAAATAAAATTAACTGTTTACTTTTATTACTAATGAATCAGTGGATTTTTAACCCATCACACATTTATAGTTTTTTGATAGCTGACATTCTCATGATTATATTTTCTATCACTATCCATCAGAACATTATGGTTGGTAATTTTTTCATTGTCCAGGTTTTCCTACATATAACCCTAGTATGTGTTGTCTCATGTGACCATCTTACTACATTGTCTTTATTTTAATGTGGTAGTGTCATTAATCCATTTTCTAATTTGGGATTTCAATAATGGTATATTGAAAAGTCCAACCATAGTTACAGAGCTGAAATGAAAATTTTTTAATATGTAATTTCAAAGGGGTGGGCGAGAATGTTACATCTTGAGTTTTTAAAAGGAAACAATATTTTATATAGATAACTTGATACCCCACACCGAGCTTAAATGAACAGAAAAATAAAACTTAAATTATTTCGATAAAAAATTCCTATTAGAATAGTATTATATAAAATTATTAATTTAATTATGAAAATATGGTATACAAATATATTTATAAATTAATTTGTAAAAATTTAATTAAAAATTAATGGAAATTCCTTTCTAAAACAAGACTAAATGTTTTTTTCTAGAAAACTATTTAAATGTGAAAAAATGTTATTTATACCAATAAAAAATCCCTTTTGTTGGATTAAATTAATTAAATATATATATAATATATGTAATATATGTTTTTATAATTCATGTTACGTATTTTCTAGACATGATATAAGAAAAATTTCAATTTTATGCATTAAAATATTATGTTTCAAAAAAGGATTGTTTACAACATTTTATTGGAGAAAGAATTTATAATTTAGTTGTTCTCACTTTTAGAAATTCTATAAGAAAATTTAAACTTCTAATTTTTAATAATAACATAAATTTTTTGTTGGGTTGAATTTTTTATATTTTTTTGAAAATTTTTATTTTAAAGAAATGTGAAAAATATTATGTTCTAATTCAAAATTTCGTTTTCATATAAATTACTTATATATTTATGTTATCCATTATATTTTTTGAAAGATATAATTAGAATTATTTTTTAAAAATTTATTCTGTTTTATGTAATTGGATTCAATTTCACCTTGAAATTAGACAATTTTTTTTTTGAAAATCTTATGTTTTTACTTGAAAAACACATTTTCTTATTCCATCAATAAGATTAATTTTTAATTAATTTCTATGAAATATGAGTTTTTAATTTTGAAATAACAATTCCATATATGGAATCCTACAATATATATTTTGTAAATAGTTCTCTTTTATTTTATGGACATTAGGATTAGTGACGTTTATAATATTTTTTACTACCAATGTTAAGGGTAAATTAGGCAATTAAATAATAATAATAATATTTTAAATATTTTAAAATTAGCCTATCAGTTTTCATAAATTCATCGGTTGAGTCTATTTCTACAAAGAAAATAATTGGGCCAAAATGATGGAAATTTGAATCCACTTGGGCGTGATTATGGGATTAATAATAATTTTTTTAAAGTAAATAAAAAGATGTCACACTCTTATTTCTCATAACTATTTAAATTTTAATATTTGGTTATGTAAGTGATATGGTGTACTATAATAATTCTTCATAATTATAATTTTCTAAATATATCATGTTTATTTAGTTATTAAATGTAGAAATGAAATAAATTTCTTTAATATTTATATTATGATGTTTCAGTAATTTCATCATTAATGAATGAATCTAATAAATAATATTAAAAATACACAAAATAAAGATAATGTGAGATAATTGATTCCTTCAACGAATTTTGTGGACTAATTTGATGTGATAGTGATGATTTAATGGAGTTGGTAAGAACTTATCTTTATTTTATTATATATTTAAGAAATTCAACTAATTAATTGTTTCCAAATTGATAGTTTTGGAATTTAAAAATAAATAATAAATAATTAAATATGATAAAATTCATAGAAATAAATCATTATACCAAATAATTGGGATAAGGTTTAATGTTCATAAATTACTCATGGATTGGTTGGTTGACATTTTATAGTAATTATATTAACCATTAATGACTAAATTACATGATCTCATGATACAAATTAAAAGGGTTAAATACGGGTTAAAACCAAAAGATAATGATTACAAAAAATCAAGACTTTTACAAAAATTGGATGAATATATTTATACCATTCCTCTTCCTAAATTATATATAAATAATTTTATAATAATTTGAAATTTACAGTAATTTTATATTAATTTAATACATTGATGATTTCCATGAGTGACCCTCCCATATCCTATAAAAGAGAAACCCATTTGTCTCTATTATTTACACCTAAAAAAGAAATTTATATGGACAATATCTACCAAAATCCATTCATGTATTAAAATACTACATTATAGAGGACTTATCTTAGGTATAACATCCTTATTTGAGGTATTAATTTGTAAATCAATGGTTGTCATCTGAATAAGATGTATCTTTTGTAATTAAGTGTTTCAATTTTTTATTTTCATCCACTTCATTCAAATATTATTAATCCTTGAAAAAATAATATATCCAATATAATCAATATACATATATGTTATTATTTTAATATCATCACCTAAATCCATCTCCATTTCATTAAATGAGAAATGATTTATTTGTTCATGTGTACAACAGACTAGCACTTGTAAAACGATATAACACATTTTAAGTCACTGTCTCACATTACTAGTTAAAATCATGTAATTAATGTTAATATATTTTATAAATGTCATATTTATCATTATTAAAGAATATCATATCAGTTATTTTCTTATCATTCCATGCTAATAAAAAATGATAATGACCTTCTTGTATACGTGTGAACTATCACCTCCACGAAGTGATGTGATTCATTATTCATCATCATATCACATGGATTATATATATATGTGTGTATTTTTAAATTATAAATAACATATTAATGATATTATGATTATTCTGGAAAGATAAAATAATACTAATATTCTTTCTATAATGATCATTGTAAAATGGAAACGTTACTCAGGACTATGTATGACCTACCGTCCCCATAATTATAAAGTTAATAATTTTTCATAACCATACAAAATGGATTTATTTATATGTATAATTGATATATAATTTTTTTTATGTCCGGCATATTATTCTGGGGATGATGCATGATTGATCTCTATGACCATATTCGACTTACCAAAGACACTACAAACTCAAGTACACAATATCGACAAAGAGTCTTACATGAACATAACTAATTATGTAATTGTTAAGTCATATTAATAAGTTAAATAAATGGAATAATAATTTTTTATGTTTTTAATGATAGTAAATAATTTAAAAAAGTTTATTATTCATGAATTTAATTATTGTATGTTACGAGTCGACGCAAGGTAAGTGACTCATAAATGAAGTCATATTTTTAAAATGTTTCCATGATTTTTTGTTCTAAATATTTTTCATTATTGTCAATCTTTTTGAAAATATTTTCATGGATTTATATATATGGAAAAAAATTTATAAAATGATAATTTGTTTCAAATTTTTCAAGGTGTTATAGGAAACATTGATACAAAAATATCATCATAAAATTTTTTTAATTTATTTTAGAAAAATTATTGTTTATTTCAATGATGTGAAATGTTTAATTAAGTGTTTAAATAAAATTTTAAGAGTTACAAGTTTACAATTGCATGATTTTATGTTTTGTGATTATTAAATTATACTTGGAAAATATAAGGTTGGTTACATTGTAAACCATGGATGTGTGGTTATATCATAAAACAAGGATGGGGGTTACGTTATAACCTCAAATGAATTAGGTTTTGATGTTGGCAATGTTGCTATTTCATTTGTCTAAGTGACATTTATGGAATTCAACCAAATGGTTGTTTCATTTTAGTATACATATATCCAAATTTATGGAATTTTATTTTATAGGGTTGTTTTCATGGAAATAATTTTATTTACCAAATGTATGATAATGATATTTTTTGAAATGATAATCCATTTTTAGTGGAAAAAAGTATGTTTTAAAGGAAATTATTTAGTGTTTTCTCTATAATAATGATTTTCATTCATTATTTTCCATACTGATATATATTTTTTCTAATCCAATGTTTTAAATTGGTTTGAACAGGTCTTTGGATGACATGCGAAAAATTTTCATGATAAATGATTTGAATATGTTTTTCAAAAAGAAGTAAATATTTTTTTGATGGTGTCATTTGGTGAAAAAATATATATTGAGTATATTTGATCACATTTAATGTATGAGTAAACATTTTAAGAAGTATTCCTAACACAATAACTATCTAAACTAGAAAAAATAACCAATGTGAAATAAAGTAAAATTCATGATATAACTGAAGATTAGGTAATATTTAATGATGTTTCCTTATACATGATCCCAAAATCCCTTCTCTAATAGTACACAATAATATAAATAATCAAAATAATTTTTTATTTTCAATGATGTGTGGATCCATTAAAATATATTTGAAGGATATTTTTATAATCTAGATAGTTTAGTAAAATTATATCACAGTTTAAATTTCATTATATTATGAAAAATAAAATATCTTATCTCTTTAAAATATCAAAAATATTTTGGCTCTTATTTATGTGTAATCCTTACGTTTAAAAATGTGATAGTAATAATAACCTTGAAGTCATTAATTGTGAAACATGATCTCATTAAAAATTATTAGTATTAAATTTCATTCTATTAAATACAATAAAATTAAGTAACAATGTGTTAAACATCCCAATAATTGAGATCCACCATTGCATTCATGAGTACTATAACAATGTAATTATTAAGAACATCAGTCAAAAAGTTTGTAATATTCATCCCATTAATAAAATTTTATCTCGATGAATGTATAATGAGTACCTTATCATTGATTAGTAGATTTTTAGTAATCATTATTTTTAAACTTCCTTGGTCATTTAGTGATCCAACATTCCTAAATCTGTTAATTCCATCATCCAAATTTATTATATTTTATTTTTTTTAAATAATAAATGGAATACATGAGGAACAAACTTTATGATTTATTAATATATTTCTATATTCTATTATATTAAATATATATTCAAGTATATTTTTTCCTATTTAATATTTTAATTCCATGATACAATACCAGTATTCATTTAATTTTTCCACAACTTCCACCTTCAAAATCAAATTTAGTATAATGATCATCATCAACCAAAATAGATGAAATATTTATCAGTATAAATAATTAAAATGGTTTAACTATACGATTTAATAGAGAAAAAATTCTATTAAGGACACATATTTTTATACTATAATTATATTCAACACAAGAATAGTAGTATATATAAATTAATTATCAATTTAAATTAGTATTGTTTTATAAATGTGATTTTAATTTGTTCTCATTTCCTATTTCTATGATCAACACCTCTCTAGTGGCTTCTTAGATCATTACATTACATAATTGTTTTGACGTGTTAGAAATTAATTTGACAAATAATCAATGGACAAAGATTTTTGAATTTATATCATTTTCATGAGAATTTAAAGAGAATTTTCTTATATATTCATTAATTAATGATTGATACGTATTAATGAATTAAATTTTACCAATATATTTTTATCCATCATAATATTTAACATTGATGATTAATTATTTTCATTAATTACATATATTTTTAATGATAATTTCATTGTTATTTGTAAAAAATCAGGAATAAAATTCCAAAAAATTTAGAAAAAGTTTTCATCCTACATAATAGTCCAATTTTACTCATTATATTTCCACTCGCGTTTCTATATATTAACTAATATTTAGTATTATTATTCAAGGAAAAAACTTTCCATTGAAGTGATTTATTCAAAATTAACTATTAACTGGAAATATCATCATGATAATTATCAATCATTAAATGTTATTATAAATGTAGTTTTATATTATTTATGTATTATGAATTGTCATGCTAATTATATTGTTTTTGAGAAACAATTCATGTATTATATTTTCAACTTCTTTTTAATCAGAATACATAGGTGGTAGTTTTATAAGATCTCCTATTTTCATGAATATCAATATCAAGGGAAAAAACTACATCTATTGTATCCTTAATCTCTTGGAGTGATATTAATAGCACCATCATAACAATAAATATTATCATCAATCATTTTTGTTATTTCTTATTTAGCTTCACATCATTCTTATGAGTTATCTTATTTAATAGAATATTTAATATCCTATTACTTAATATTTTCAATGATTCTCATTTGAATATATTTCATACCAATTATGTCATAAATAAAGTTATAATTTTTTTGAAGGAATCAAAATTAATTTTTTATTCTATTTACAAACCAACAACATCATCAACATCATGTATATTATGATGAAAAACTAAATATTACTAAATATTACCATATTTAATTCAACATAATTATAAATAAAATTAATTTATAATTTTCCTTAAATATTATTGTAAATATTTTGTAAACATATATCATAAATAAATATACACATATTGAAACATCAATTTATCTATTACAATAAAATCCATCTACATTTTTTATTTATTGGAGTAGCCTTATTGATATATACACAAATTTTAAATAAAAAAAATACATTTCACATCATAAATAAACAAATAGAAGAATTATATTTCTCTATGTGATACCTTGAGATTTTGTGAAATATATAATTTTAAATAGTTTAATCATTTCGATATTTTTAAATTAAAACTAAAATGAATATAAATTTTTTAATACTAAGAAACTACATCTATATTTCATTTTATTAAATACCATGCTAACCATAAATTACATGAAAGACAAATATTATCTTCTCACACATGCAACACTTTTTCTGGATTGTGTGATAGTCAATGCTGAGTTCTTTCAATGACTTCTGTGACATAAAATACCATGTTTTAAAAAACTATATTGAACTATTAATTAAATTATTAAAAATATAATTATATTTTTCACATATCCATTTTAATAATGGATTTAAACAAAAATATATAAATTATGAAAATATTATATTCCCCTAAATATGAGAAGAATTAATTTGGTAAACAATTAACTTGAAATATATTTAAACCCATTTTGAAAATATATGAAATCCATCATTAAATACTATATATATGAAATGAAACATATTTTTAAAATATATATTAATTAATAAAATTATGATAAATTATTTATATGAAATATATTGATATTATATTAAATAAAATATTTAATGTTCATCTTACATGTTATAAAGAAAGAGATAGGAATAAATCTAAATTTACTCATAACGATTTATATTTTTCTTAAAGGTAAATCGTACAGCCTATTAATGGAGAAACCATTTAAAATCTAATGTTTTAGAAAAAAATTTTGAAACTAAAATGTTCATTTTTTAAATTAGAATATAAAAATGTAGTTTGGGTGTTTTTTTATTTTTATGAAATAAATAATTTTTTGATGAATGATGAATAATACATGATTTTAATTAACATAATAATTTTCATATAATTTATTTTTATAGGTATATTGTATTTTAATATTGTTTTGAAGTGGTTGTAGACTAATTTTTCATAATTTAATCAAATTTAGGTAATTTTAACCAATGTGACATTGGAATTGTATATGAAATCATGTCAAACTTTTTATCCTTTTTTCTTAAATACTCACCTTCATGATATGTTTATGGGGTTAATTTTAAATTAATTTCTACGACTATATTGATTTTAAATTTATAAAATTTATTGAATTTTTTTAAATAGAATAATTTCTAATTTCTAAAAATGTAACTATATTTTTTTTACCAAAAACCATAGTTATGGAAATTGAAATTAATTAAAATATTATTGTAAAAATAAGAATAATTAATGATAAAATTAAAAAATATTGTGTAAAAATATCCCTAAATTGTTCTAAAAAATATTTTAGGGGTATAGTTAGACCATTAATGCTTTATGGGTCCATAATGATCCATTTAGAACACGTTGGGGATATGTAAAATGTCAAGGTAACACAAATCATATTAGGAATACCAAATGTGTCATTTTCCCCTCTTTAAAAAGGCATCCCATCTTCTCCCACTATTCACGCCTCTCATAACACATTGGATAAAAAACTCCTTAAATATACTCAAAAAACCTTACCTTAATCCTCTAATCCTACTTATTGGTAGAAAAATATCCAATGAATCATTTTGATGCAAACCAAAGGGATTTTTATCAAGAGGAGTTAACATCCTTCCTCCAGATCTTTTGTTTTATTTTTATTCTCCACCGACACCATTATTCTTATTATAAGAATATATAATAACCACAAAATACTAAATATACATATATCTTTTTATATTAAGTGTTTGACTTAAAATTACCCACATGAACATCTACTGTGTAATGAACTTATAATTCTTTTGTAAAGAGAACTTCGGCCTCACGAAACAATGTTGTTCATTTTCCCATTAACAGATCTCATGGTTAGAAATTTTGTTGTAAAATATGATTTTATTTGATATATTATTTATTTATGACTCATTTATTCTATTATAATTATTATATAACACATAAATTCATTCTCTTAAGTTTCATAAATATGATAACTTCATTTGTGGACATGTGGACTAAAACCCCAATAAAGCGTTGTGATTTATTCACCTATTACATGGAATATATCAATGGTGTGTTTTTAAACCATGTATGATATGTATGAAATAATAATTCAAATGGAATTTTAATATATATATATATGAAATATAATTTAACGCTCTCAATACAATAATAAAAGGAAATAATGTTTGTGTGTACGTACGACCTACCATCTCAATGAACAGTGTATTCCATTTTATATTTTATGGATTATAATAAAAAAATATAGAAAAAATATATAAAATATATATATATTTTATTAAATTATCTAGATCATGATATAAGTATGAGGACCATAATATAACAAATCAAAACACATGTGGAGAACAAAGTTGTTATTTCCCAGAACATAACTTTTACATGGTCGAGTTAATAAGAGAATTATAAATGGTCATACGAAATAATATATAGAGTAAAGTACATTAAAATGATTCTTTGTAGAACTATAATAAATTTATATATATTATTATGGAGGTTTTCATTTTTAAAAATAAATTCATGACTTAAATTAAGGGTTTTATTGTCTAATATTCATTCATGTGAGACTTGTCCTTATTTACCACTCATTTATTTTTTTTTGGTGTATATAATAGAAATGAATTGATACAATTATTACTATACAAAAATTTATTTTTATTTACATATCTATATGAATATATTTATTTCATGTGGATTTTGGTTTATAAGATACCAAATCAGTAATGTATGCTTTCTCTCAATATTCATTCTTTTAGATACATGACATGTTATGCACATATATTTTTCAATGAGTTTTTTATAATTATCATTGAATTTTTTTTATCAAAAATCATAATATTTTCATGATATTATCATCATAATATAATGTCATTCCCCCATGAATATTATGAATTAATTTTAAAAACTTCATAAGAGTTTGTCGTTACAATATCATCTTTTATCGAGATTAATTTTTATTATTATTCAATTGACAAAATATAATTCTACATATCACAAGAACACCAATGAAAGATGTTTTACACTTTTTATTATTTTTTTAACATTATAATGGTATCTTTTTCAACTCCGTGGAAATAAATATTCTTTATAAATTATTTTTATTAAAATTTGACATTGTTTTTCTTTTCGATCAGGAATCTCTCTTATTGTAAAACTATATTTTATATGAATGTTTTCAATTTTTTTACATTATAAATTGAATTTTAAATAATACTTACCCATTTTATTCCTTTTTAAAAAATCAGTTTTGAATAAAACTTATTATCACTTTCTGATCAAGTCACTTTTCTAAAATTATTAAGGTAAAAATGGAATGTTTGGCATGCACAGGCTTACCTAATTTAAATACCATAATTACATCATTATTAAATTGAATTTTTAAAAATTTGTTTTTTATTAATTTATTTTTCCTAAAATTCTATAAATTTGTTGATATTAAAAAGGTTTTCAATGAACTTGGTTTGTTAAAAATGGGTTTTTGGTTAAAAACTGTTTTAAATGATTTTCTAAGAATCATAAATATGTTATCAAATTGAAGTTTAAAATGAAAAGGATTAAAATGATTTCAAATAATATTTTATAAAATTTAAAGGTATATTCAATGAATGTTTTTCAAAATTTCCTCAAAAATATTATATGTATTCAAATTTATTTTCAATGAATAGGCCTTTCAAATTATATTACGTTTTAAAAAAAATTCAAATCGTAAATAATATTATTATAAATAATTATGTTAATTGGTTTCTCAGGAATCCATTATGTGTTTTAAAAGTTGATTAAGGAGAAAATTATTCTTAAAATATTATAGAGATTAAAAATACATTTTAAATTAAAGATTGTGTCCCATGTGATCTTTTAAAATCCTTCTCTAAATAAGATGACATCCTTGGTTATATTTTATGCTTCACAGATTATATGATCCAAGTAAAACATTAATATTATTTCATAGAATGGTTTATTTTTTTGTTCATTGATTTTTATGTGGAGTATTTATCTTCAATGGGTTATATCAAGATAAATGATTATGAAACCATGTAATTTTCATGGGTAATTCTAGGATGAAATGATTATAAAACCTATCTATTTTCAATAGGTTATGTTATGATTAAATGTATATGATACAAATTTAATTTCATGTTTTTTGAAATGATGTTTATGAAACCAATATCCTTTTAAGGATAATGATAAGGTTAATGTTTTATTGTACACAAATGAATTATTTTAGTATAATATGGGTGGATCCTCTATCTACCAAAAATGAATTTTGTAAAGATAAATATACCCTAAGATATAATGATGGGAAAAAAATCAAATATCACGATCCACAATGGGAAATAGGTGTGTCATGATCCACTATTTGAATAATGTGTACCCAAATACTTATGGGAAATCGGTGTATACGGCTCTATAATGAGAAACATTGTTGTCTTGATCCTATATGTTTAGTTCATGGTAGTTATCCTTGAAGAATTTAAATATTTTTATGTATGTATGATGGTTACAAACTTATATGACATGGGAATTTAGTTTGTGATTGATTTATTACAACTTATCACCCTTATTATTAATGTATTGTTATCTCCCAATCATTATTCCATGATTAATTTATATGATATATGATATACAATGTATGATCTTTATTTTTATTCACATTATATAATACCCTCATTTTCATGTTATTCATATGTATATACATTTTTTTCTTACTGATTATCCGAGGTATCCCTTTTATAATGGTTCTTTCCCTAGGTAATTGTGAATTGTTTATGTAGAATTATAAAAGGGGAGCGTATTTGAGGGAACAATTTATGATATTTCACCATGTAAGATGATTTTTTTCATGTTTATAGGGAAACTAAAATATTATGATTCTCTGGCATGTATATTTTTTATGTGGTGAATATTCATTCAAAATATTATAATATCCATGTGTGTAATGACTGAGTCTCAATAGTTATTATGAAAGGAAATAATCATTTGACCTTTTGAATCAAAGAAGAAAAAACATTATTGAGATCCCTTGGGATATTTATATGGATATTATTAGGATAACACTAAATACAATCCTTATGTTTTACAAATTAAATGAATAGTTATCATGATTGAGACGTCATATAAGTTATTTTTCATGATTATTTTATTTTACATTATGATAACTTTTTTTCACCACAAGCATTCTTATTTTAAAAAAATGATGTAAAAAAGAAGTAACATGGTAATTATTTAATGTTTTAGATGTGTAATTTATGGGAATTATGAGATTTTATTTAATGAGAGGAAATATCATGATGTTAATTTGGAATATGACATGATAATTGGTTACATTTCTGAAGATAACGAGATCGTGAATGACATGTGAATGGTATAGATATTCTAAAAGTAATTTTACATTAAAAATAAGATGAATTATTATATTTATGTTGAGGAAACAGAACACATGATTCATATTTCATATTGTAGGAAAGGGTTATATAGTAATTATATGATGAATAATGAGTAATAGTTTGAGAATAATGTTTGATGATTAAAGTGTATATTTTTGGAATTAAAAGATTATGTTATATGAATCATGAACATTATAAGGATAATATATTAAAGTTTCTGTAAGTATTATCATGAATTTTTTAAATTATACTAATGACCCAAAGAAATTTATTTAATGAAAAATTTATATTGAGGGAAAGAAACCATAAACATGTTCTTGGGGATATGAAATTGAAATATTTTATAAATAAAGGGATGATGATATAGATAATGTAAATTGGATAGTATGTATGACCTCATAACTGAAAAGGGAATTGTTAAAAAGGTGATCTAAGTTATAATGATTGGTGTATAAAACTTCTTGGATTTGAGTAATATATTTGGAAATCATTGTAATATGGAAGCATGAATGTTTTTCAAAATGATTTACGATAACTCATGTTATTACCATATTTGAAGAGAATATATAATGAAGGGTTTCACGTGACTAATATTTGACAACAAAGATCTACTATATGATATATGGGTGAACAATTTTATGATGAATTAGAGATCATATTTTTATTTTTATTTACTTTCATCTTTTGGAATGGTTTTAAGGTAAATAATTTATGGGATGGTTTAATGTAAAATATAAATGTGGTTTTAAAAATTAATGTTCTATCTCACCATATGAGGGTTAATGAATATTGGATAAACAATGTGAACCACTTTTATGTTATGGTAACTAAATATATATGGAATCACTTTCATTCATCCTCATGATTTGTTAGTACATGAGGGATGAAAAGTTCACCATTATTTCATGAAGTAGGAGATGAAATTGAGTAATGGATAACCAAAGTGTTATATTATTCTTTTGAAATGGAAGTAAACTATGAATGTATATATCCAAATCTTCATAGACATTAAATAAATATCTCTAGTCTATGAAAATGTTATTAAAAAAATATTTATCATGCTACATTTGTTTCCTATGAACCAAGTGGTACCTTAGACAATAATAGATCTATGGTTTTGTGATCACTCACTTATACCAAATAATGTTCTCTTTCACTCGCAATCCGTAAATTATGGATATATTTCCCTTCCATGTTTATGTTTTCACATCCCACCAATGTTCTCCTATGTGGTAATCTAGTTACGTGTTACATTGGGTAACCATTAAAATTCCAACAATCCATTTTTAATGATACTTTTAATATTCATTCTTATGATTTGGGTTTCTATGAAATGAAATTTAATGTATTAACCCATTGATATCCTAGATTAATTTTGTTAGAGATATTCATTTTATATGGGGTACTGTTTTGGTAATATAGTAGGTACTGTTTGGCACTATAGCAGCAGGAATTATTCATCCATCTGGACCTTTGGGCCCCATGGTTGGTCATTGTGTCCTAAAAGGCTTTTGAATCACCAAGGGATTTAGGCCAGTTGTCTCTCAAGGATGTCAGGACACCTCAAGGCCTTCAGAACACCCCAATGCTGTTGAGACATATGAATAAGTTGATGTTCAGTTGGTTTATAAGGAACAAGGCACCAAATGAGGATACAGAGTAGGCACATTCACTAGAAAAGAGCTAATAAGAATTGGAAGAATGCGATAGTATGGAATTTCAATCAGTATCGTGCAAGTTCAGCTCTGCATAGGACACCTAGTTCACTAGACATGCAAATTTGGAGTGCTGATATCATGACATGTTCTGGGGAGGAGATGTTCCAAGTTGTCTTGCCTAGATGAATCCCACTATAACCTATAGATCTAGTAATTGTCTCTAATACTTATGGCCTTGTAATGGTTTCACCTCACCCCTTGAATATTGGATTATCAAAAAATTAAAAAATAAGACCTCTGGACCATTAAGTTAGTTAAAATTAACACAACACTGGATATAGAATTTTTATAATAATTCATTTATTTTTTATACTGTTATGTGAAACAACAAGATAACATTAGGTTACACACAGAAAATATATTTGGTTTAAATATATGAGAATTTTTTTTAATTTTGTTTCTCCATAATACAGAGTTCCTTAAATAATTTTTGTGATACGCAGGACCTAATTTTACCAGACTACAATGTACTAGTAACATAAAAATTAAAATATAATTATAGTTGTCACAAAGCCATAGGAATTATGGTTTATAATATGATTAATGAAATAATGATAATTTGGTTTAAACATAATTGTAATAATAATTATATTAGAGGCCAATTTAATAGAAATAAAAATAAAGTAATTTTTAAAATATTGAAAACCTTTTTTCAAAAAAAAACAATATTTATGCAATAAAACATGTTTCAACATTATTTATTATCTAAAACACTTTTGATAAATAATTTCTATGAAATATATATATATACATATATATATATATATTATTTTCTATAACATATTTAACATTCACCTTATGTGTTATCTAGACATGAGATAGGAATAAAACCAACATTACTAAAAAAGATTTATATTTTTCTAATAGTAAAATTTTATTACATTTTAATGGAAGAGAAATTTATAGTATTAATTTTTTGATCCATTATTAAATTTATATGAAAAATTAAATATCATTTTTTAATGTGGAATATCAAAATTAAATTTGGGTACATTGTTTTTTCTAAAATATTTCATTTTTGTCTGAATAGCTGTAAAATACTGAATTGTAATTCAAAATTGAATTTTTATATAATTTATTTAAATATAAAAATATATTTTTATTTTTATTTTAAGTTTTATTATATTAATTATAAATAAATTAATAAATTTTAGGTCACTGGATGAAATTTCAAATTGTAATTTTATATGAAATTATTTCACACTTTTAATCATTTTCTATTAAAAAACCTCATGTCAGAACACTATGTGGGGTTAATATTAATTTAATTTCTTCCACATCTATTAATATTACATTTAACAATTCATTCCATAATTTTAATAAAAATAAATTTATGAATTATTCTAATTTCAACTAATTATTTGAAAAAAAATAATAGTGAAGGAAATTAAAGGTAATTATATTTATTAAGACATAAACGTCCTTAATTGATGACTCAACATAGAAAATATTTTCAAAAAATTTACAAATTTTTTATAAAAAGTATTTTATGACCATATTAATATAATTATTCATTTAAGGATATAATAATATCAATTTGGAACTCTTTGGGTACATATAAAACATGGGGGAACACAAATCCATTCATGAATACCCAATGTCTGATTTTCCCCTCTTATAAAAGACCTCACATCCTCCACCCCTTACACAAATAAAGAAACTCTATCTTAGAAAAAATATGCAAACTTATCTTTGAAATATATCTCCCTTAATATTTTAATCCTCTATTTTGGCACAAATACTTCCAGGGAATCCCTTAACTAGAAACCAAAAAAAGTTATGAAAAGAAGAAGTAGCATCCTTCCTCAGGCTCCATTATTTTATGTTCATTATTAATGAACAAAAATTTTCTTATTACTTGATTATATAATTTACATAGTTTAATAAATAAAATTATATGTTTTTATATTAAGGGTTTGATCTATAGTAACACACACTTCCATTTATTGGGTTACAAACTCACCATTCTTGTGTACAACGAACTACCTCCTCACAAAACGATGTTGTTCACTTTTCATTTACCACCTCTAATGGTATGAAGTTATGATGGGAACTATATTTGGATATGATTTATAAGATAAATTGGATGTATTTATTCTTATTTAATTTTTATTTAACACATACAATCATGTTTTTTATTTTGTCTATATATTACAACATTGTATGTGGACATGTGGACTACAACCTCCTCAAAGCGATCAGATTTTTTCACTCATTAAATAGAATTTATCAACGATGGGATTAGTAAACACAATTTAAATATATTAAATAATAAAAGTAATATAGTTATATATTATATATATATATATTCATATATTTCATTTACAAAATTTCATTCAATGCAATATTAAGATGAAAGTACTATTCATGTGTATGTATGACCTACTGTTTCCCGGAATTATGTTTTCCATTTAATATTTTGTATATTATAATTAACAAATATATAATGATTATATATGATATTTATATCATTTTTACATTATTTAGATCTTTATATAAGTTTGAGGACCAAAATATAACAAATCAAAACACACATGGATAACGAAGAGGTTATTACCCGAAACGAAACATTAACATGGAAGAGAAAATGTGTGGGTAATAAATGGTAATAAAAAAACAATATATGGTATTATGAATAATAATAATTTTATGTGATATATTTTTAATATACTTATATTTATTATACATGAGGTTATATCATGAATGAATAAATTCATGTCACAATGTAAGCATTTTCATGTCTCACTTCTATTCATGAGAGACTTTTTCCTTATTCACCTCTAAATTATTTTTTGTTGTGTATATAATTCCAATGGATTTATTATATTAATATTTTAATTAAATGTATGGGTATATTAAATTCAATATTATTATCATTATCATATATGGTTTGTGGTTTAATATTTAATAAATGAATATATTTTTTTTATTTTTCTAAAAAATTTCATTTTTTGATGTATAACGAAAAAATACTGAATTTTAATTTAAAACTACATTTTTATCTAATTTATTTATAAATAATTATTATAATTTAATTTTTATTTAATGTTTTATTATATAAATTATACATAAATAAATAAGCTTAATGTCACTAAAGGAAATTTCAAATTGTAATTTTATATGAAATCATTTCACACTTTTAAATATTTTCTATAAAAAAATTTCATGTCACAATACGTCTATGGGGTTAATATTAAATTAATTTATTCCACTTCTATGAATATTATTTTGAAAATTTAATTCTATAATTTAAATTAGAATAAATTATATATTATAATAATGTAAAATAATTTTTTGGAAAAAAATATTAGTGTAAGAAATTAAATGAAATAATATTTATTAAGTTAAAAACTACATTAATTGATGACTAAACATAGAATCTATTTTCCAAAAAATTCAAAAATTTGACTAATATATATTTTATGACCATATTTATTCCATTCCACATATGAGGATATAAAAAAATTAGAACTCTTGGGGGACATGTAAAACATCGGGGAACCAAAATCTATTCAAGAATACACAATGTGTCCTTTTCGTCTTTTATAAAAGGATACACATCCCCCCCTTACAACAATCGAAGAACACTATCTTAGCCAATATATGCAGAAATATCCTCAAAATATATCTATTTTCATCCATTAATCTTCTATTTGGGATGAAATCCATCCAGGGAATCCCTTTGTTAGAAACCAAAAGGAGTTATTCAAAGAAGAAGTGACATCCTTCCTCAGGATCCTTTATCTTATTTTCATTATCCATGATTAGAATTAATATTAATCTATTACTAAATAATATACTTAGATTAATAAATAAGTTAATATGTTTTTATATTAAGGTGTGGGACTATATTTACCCACACCTCCATCTAATGGGTAACAAACATACCATTCTTGTGTACGACCAACTACCTCATCACAGGACGACGTTGTCCATTTTTCATTTACATCCTCTAATAGTATGGAGTTTTGATGGGAATTATATTTGGATAGGATATATAATATATTTATGATTTATTTATTCTTATGTAATATTTATTTAATATATACCATCTTTAATTTTATTTTATCTATATATGATAACTTTTTTTGTGGACGTGTGGACTACCACCTCCTCAAAGCGATGTGATTTTTTCACTCATTAAATGGAATTTATCAAGGATGGGATTAGTAAACACATTTTAAATATATGAACTAATAATAATAATAGTATTATATTACATATATATATTCATATATTTAATTTACATAATTTCTTTCAATGAAATAATAATATGAAAATAGTGTTCATGTGTACGTATGACCTACCATATTTACGAATTTGGTATTTCATTTAAAATTTTATATATTATTATTAAAAAAATATAATGAATATTTTTGATATTTATATCATTTTTACATTATTGTGATCATTATATAAGTTTGAGGACAAAAATATAACAAATCAAAATACATGTGGAAAACAAAGTGGTTATTACCTGAAATATAACATTAACATGGAAGAGAAAATGAGAAGGTAAAAAATGGTCATAACAAAATAATATCTGATATTAGACATAATAATATGGTTATGTGAAATATTTTTACTATACTAATATTTATTATACATGAGGTTATAAAATTTATGAATAAATTCATTGCATAGGGTAAGTGTTTTCATTTCTCACTTTTATTCATGTCAGACTTCTGCCTTATTTACTACTAAATTATTTTGAGAGGTGTATATAATTCATATGGATTTATTATATTATTATTTTAATTAAATTTATGGGTATTTACATTTCAAATTTATTATCATTCATTCTTATGGATTATGGTTCAAAAGTATATTAAATAGTAAAAACAATTCCTTCGATTTTCCTTCATTGAGATACATGTAATGGTAAAAACCTATATTTTTCTATGAGTAGTAAATAAATTCCATGGAAATATTATAACATGAATCATATTATTTTATTCATATTATATGCATAAAATTATTTTATGCTATCTTGGGGATGAATATTTAATGTTACCAATGTTGTAAAAGAAAACTACTACAATCTCATCGTTTATCGATATTATTTATGATTATGCTTCTATTGATTAAATTTTACGACCCAGATCATATGAAATAAAATGAAATTTATTCTCATCTTGTTTTTCATGTTATATCAATGTATTTTTTCCATTTGTTAACAATTTGTCACTAAATATAATAATGAAAATGTTTTCATAAAAATATGACATTATTTTTCAATTCGATCAGAAATATATGCTCTTTGAAAACATTTTTTTCTAAAAATGTTTTAATTTTTTTATATTATCCAATGAATTTTAAATAACTTTTTTACACATGTTTTACCTTCTCAAAAAATAGTTTATTAAAAGTAATCTTCTTGTCATTTTCTGATCATGAGTCATTTTTTATCCTATTTATGTTTCCAAAGGAATGTTAAATATATATGGAATTACCCTCAATAATGAATATCATTCCCTTGATGATTAATTATTATGTGTATAATTTTATCTTTACTAGAATTTTTTTTCCAATACTTTAATGTTTTGTGGATATTAATTTTTTTTCAATGGATAAGGATTTCCAAAAATCATTTTATATTTAAAAATTGTTTTAAATGATTTTAAAATCATCCTTTATGTGTTTTGAAAAAAAATATTTAATGAAATAGATTCCATTAATTTTTAATCATTATTTTTATATTTTGATTGTATTTTAAATATAATAGTTTTTCAAAATTATTTCAAGATTATTTTTTTATTTTCAATGATATTTTTAATGATAATTATATTCCAAATGTTTTATGTTTTTTTAATCATGGTTCATATCATAAAAGATTTTTTTCGGAATACATTATTCAAATGAATTTTCATGATTCCTCTATATGTTCTAAAACTGTTTTCCTGGAAAATAATTTTTAATTTATTATATGTTTTAAATGTAATTTTTAGTCAAGAATTATGTTCTATGTGAACTTTAAAAATAATTCTTCTTCTAAGATTACTTTTGGATATAGTTTATTTCTTACTAGGGATATGATCCATCAAACCATTAATATTATTTCTATGAATGGTCAGCTTTTTTATGCAATGATGTTTATGAAACATGTTTCTCTTTAATGGTTTATAACATGATAAATTCTGATGAAACATGCATTATTTTTTTGGTTATTCTAAGATGAAATGATTATAAAACCTATCAATTTTCCATAATTTATGTTATGATTATATTTTAATGATAAAAATTTAATTTAATAGGTTGTGATATGATGTTTATGAAACCCATCACTTGTTATGGTTCATCATATGATGAATATTTTATTGAACACAAATGGCTTATTTCATTATAAGATGGGTGGGACCTATATCTCCCTCCAATGCATTTGGTAATGATTTATATATCAAGATATAATTTTGTGAATCAATTATATTGTATTGATCAAAATGGGAAACATGTTTTTCCTAATCCACTTTTGAAAATAGGTGTGTCCAGATCCACTATGGAAAAAATGTCTGTCCTGATCCACTATGGGAAACAAGTGTGTCCTCATACACTATGAATATAGGTTTGAACTATTATACAATGTTTATGGTCATGGTATCTAACCATTATACAATTTTTTTTGATATTTGTTATAGTTCAACCCATATATGACATGATCTTATGGTTTATGATTGACATATGATGATTAATCTCACTTATGATTCCAGACTGATGAACTTCCAATATTTAGGCCATGATTCATGTATATGATCTTGGACTGAAGGGTATGATATTAAAATGTTATTATCATATTCTAATACCAATATATTCATGTTATTATTATTTATTTCCTATTTTACCCTTACTGAGCATCTGAGCCCACCCTTTTCATATGTTTCCTTTTCTAAGCATTTCAAAAATGGTTTTTAGTTGCAGTAAAAATATAGGATTATATTTTGGGGAAAATTGAATATATTTTTTTCAAGTAAGATTAATATGTTCAATGTTATTGGAGACACTAATCTATTACAGTACTTATTCATTTATTTTGGTAATTATCTTAAAATTCATACAAAATGAGGAGTATTCTTGTATGTTCTTCTTTGGTCACAATACTTATAAACTAAAACAATATCATATTATAAATTTTTTACATAATATACATTATGGAATAAAAATATCATATTCAATTTTCTATTCAATTGAACTGATTATCTTAATAACATAAAAAATATAATAATGAAATTATCTAAATTATAATTATGAAACATCTCTAATAACAAATATAATTTTTCGTGAAAATAAATTATTTAAACATTTACATTATTATACCATTGGAAAAATCAAACAATTATTCCAAAATATATTCCATTTATTAAAAAACATCATGTTCAAATAATTATATTTTAAATGACCTCAAACAATTAATGTATTAAATTAATAATTTGATATCAAAAATAAATATCTACATAATTTCTGGATCTATAATTAAAATATCATATTATGTAGTAGTATGAACATGAATAATAAGGGATATAACATATTACACCGTCTGTTGATTATTTATATCATAATATGACAAGTAAAATTATGTAATAAATATTAATTAAATAATAGTTTATATGAATTTAATTTTTTATTAAATAACTCTAAAAAAATTATTATTTTCAATTCTTAAACCTTAGATATTGATTTATACATGATATTTCTAAATATCCAGTTGGATACTGAGAGAGTGGATGAACCATAATATGAAAACATTTTTAATAATAAATAATTTTGTAAGGATTATAATTTTTTATTAAATGAATTAACAATCCCCCACCTATAAAAAAGTGATATGACATTTTCCCAAATCATTCCATAAATTAAAATGAATTGAAAATGGGAGTGTTACCCTATAATAAAGGTCAATATTATTTCATTTAAAATTTATAAATAATGAGAAAATATTATAAATATAAATAAAATATGATAATATATTGATGTCTTCTAAATATATATGAAAATTTAAATCATATTGAATAATCACATCTAAAAAATTTACTAACATCATTAAAATTTAATATTTCTTGAAAAAAATATTAATGAATTATAAAAAAAATGAGACAATACACATACATTAAAATCACAAGAATATATCAATAATATAACTCTTCATTAACACAATGGTAATTAGTAAACATGACACTAAAAAAATATCTAAAAATTCTAATCTACAATTTCTCTAGGAAGATCCACAAATATTCCCATGGATTTCTATAAAATTTATATTATATTATTGGTTAATTGAATTTATTATCTATATAGGTTCTTTCCCTGAATTTTAAAAAATGATCCAATTTGAATAAGAAACAGTGATGTGATTATGTGAATAATATATCATATAAAATGACATAAAAACTAATGACACAATAATCATTATTGATATAATATAAAATAATAATAAAATTACCTAACATAATGATAGAGTAAACAATAATAAAAACAAACTCAAACCAGAATAATATTAATTTTCAATGAAATGAATATTTAAATACACCTAATATATTGTTATTATTTATCATTACATAATTAAATGGTGGATCACATGTAATTAGTATATAAATAATTTCAAATTCATTAACAATAAATCTGGGGAATAATATTTCACAATCCGTGAATTCATCACTTCTAGAAAAAACACATGGAATCAATCCATAAAACTAATAATCATAAATAATTTCGTGTAATATCCTTTTATTTCCAATAGGGTAATGCACTGATGGTGAATTCACATCCATGTTATTAATTAATACAGTAAACCGTAATCATTATATTTTTTATTTTAACCCATTCATGAACCCTATAAAAAAATAAGGTGTTCATTAAATTTTTTTAATCAAATGATAAATAGTTTCTATATGTGAATTTTTTATAAGAGTTAAACTTCTTTATATAATAATTTGATATTTATATTATGGTAAGGTGATAGTGAAGTTCTATAGGGGTTTAATATAACATTATGGATTTTAATTATTTTATTAAAATTTATGGTGTAATTCGATGGATAAACAAAATAAGCTTCAAAAAATGTTCAGCATGTTTAAATTGTTTGTATAAATATAAAGCGACGAACACTAGTAATTTTATTTTAGTTCAATGAATGTGACTGATGCCTTATCTTCTCATACAATCCATAAGAGAATAGTATCCAATCAGAATTAGATATTGAAAATTTTACAACAAATGAGGAGTATGATGCCACAATATTTATTATATCTGACCTAACACATATTTTCACAATAGGATTAATCCCACCTAAGAAATTTTATAGTAGGCACCACCCTAAACTCAATTTAATCATTTTTGGTTGGGTCACATGACTAGGAAACTAAATTTTTTTATTATATCAGAAAAATATTTTTTATTATTTTGTTGAAACAACAAATACATTTGGTGTTATTATAATCCACAATTATAATTTTTTTAATACCACTACTATTAAATAATTGTTTTCAAAAAATACTACTTGAAATAAGAATAGTAAAAATGATGTAGAAGAGTTGTTAGAGGACCATTGAATGATTAAATAAATTTAGATTTAGGTATAAAAACTATGATATAGATCAAATATCTATGACTTGGGATGTTAATGATAATTTTAATTAACTTTATAGTTTTTCCAACAGATGTAATCGGTTTACAACATGTTTTCTTGATTTTTCAATGTGTATGAACACTTTTGATTCAATATTGTGTATAATCTTTTTTTAAAGTCATCATCTTATTTCTTGAATCTATTGGGTCCCTTATATATTAAAAATATATAAAATTTAAAAAATTATAAGTTCTTAATACAACTCAAAATAAAAAATATAGTTTTAACCAAAATCATCTAATAAATTGAAACTAATTTGAGTATATTTTTTATATAATAAAATAATATCAAAAATATAAACTAATATGGACCTAATTTTCAGGAAAACATTGGATATTAAAACATTAAATATTTAATCATAATCATTAAGGCTCATTCTATAAGTATTTGAATCATAAATAACAGTATTAACATGTCCTTAAACATTTAATATAATATTAAAAGAAATAAATTGAGAAAAAACATTAAATATTTAATATATTGAATTATTATTGGGTAATATATATGTTTCAATTTATATCATTAATGAAATTGATAAAACACTAAGATTAATTTTGAGATGATATAAATAAATTTTAATAGAATAGTGATCAGTTATAAATTGTATAAATATAATGAAATCATTAAAAATAGATTAAGTGGCCATTTATTATATCAAAATAAGGATATTTAGATAAATGGATAATGATTATAATTTCTAGATCAATTATATATGATAGACTACATATTCTGTTGGATGAGTTATTGTGTAATGAAATAGGTAATATCAATTTAAACAATTCAACAAGTCACATTGTGGTAGTTCAGAATTTCATTTGATTAACAATTATAATTTTTTCTAATTAATTATTATTATATTTGTTCTTCATAATGTGAATTGGGTGCATTTTCCATTAGGTTAATTAATTTAGATTATGGTGGATCATCAAAACCCTTGAATTGAATTATTATTCATGTGCTCAATCAAAAAATTTCATTCCTTTCAAGAAGATAATAAAAAAGTTTCTAATTTTTATGTCGGAAACAACTATAAAAGAGAATTTAATCAGGTATCCATGTAGTGTGGTGTCACAAAATGAAAAACATAATGAATCAATATTCCGATTGGGGAGTAATTGAATAGATCATGTGGAAGTTGAAATAACATTCATGGATTATCCATAATGAATATATGTCAATACGAAATAATCATTATTGTGGGGAATTTATCATCCTTTTGCATATATTTGATGAGTGATGTCTATGTTAGGTAATTCAATTGAGGATTTATAATTGGCAAGTGATGCATCATAGTAAGTGAGTAAAAAATTACAAGCTTATTATGATTTTTTGTTAACTCATCAATTACATGGATGATCAGTTAATGAATATAGACATATAAAAATTCCCAAAAGAAAATTATTAAAACTATAATATCATTCTATGCATAATGACATGATAGTACAATGTGGAATAAGATGATACTATTATGATGGAGGGAATGTTCAGATTTAGTTACCTTGGAAATATGTGTACACATAAATGGATAGATGACAACATGTTGTTATTATTTTTTTGGTCGTGGAGTTATTAATCAGGTTTTATGAAATAAATATATGGACTCCAAGAATGATCAGTGAGAATAGGGCTTCATTTAGTTTAAGGATGTTCATAAAAGTGGTAGTTCTTATATATTTATGTTTTTTATATTGAAAATGTTCATTAAATTTTTCTACTACAAATATATTTTTGGAAATTAATATTTTCCCATGATATAGGGAGATCATAATTCACATTACGGGAAAACAATCATGTGGTAACTCCCTCAGCTTAACATATGTCTTCTATTATATTTTGTGTATAATGTATATTTTTATTTCAAAAATCAAGAAAAATTATGTCTAAAATATAATTACAACCATTGAAAATAAAAAATATTTAAAATTTAAAACATATTAAATACATCTGAAAATACAAATCATTAACCATATGATAAAATAAAAATAAAAATTTTCTATATAAAAAATATTAACCACAAGATCATATTAAAATTACCATCTCATTATATTAAATTAAATTGACATATGATATATAATAATTTAAAATAATTATTATAAATCATTTTTAGGAGTGAAATGTAAAAACACATAAATCATGTAAGGCAATATAAAAAACAATAAAACAAAACATTAACTTTAAATTTATTTATCTATTTTTTATTATAATAAAGATCATATCCATTTAGCATTCTCTACCCATTTTTTTAAGTTGAAAAAAATATGACACACTAAATAATTATTCTATACCTTTTTATATTCATGAAGATCAATATATAAGAAAATATACCTAAAATCATGAAACTATTGATATATACCAAAACATTAACTCCCCTTAAAAATATTCAGAGACAAAAATAGTTATGCATAAATTAATTCCAAAATTAAAATGTAATGCCCAGCTAATGTTAATAAATATATTATAAAATTTATGATCTCCCCTAGAATATATATATATATATATATATTTAGAATATAATTTTACCATATAGAAATAATTTATAGCATAAATAATTATATTTAAACACCTCATTAATTTATCATGTCTCTATAATTAATTTTAAACATATTTTACTAATTATTCACCTTATGGGTATACTTTTAGGACCCCATGGAAACGTTTTGAAAACATTAGTCATATATTAATTTTGTTTCCTATGGTATTTTAAATCCAATTGGGTCTTTTTTCAAATTCATCAACACATAATAAAATGGAATACATTTATTTTATTTTAAGAATGTACTAAAATTTTCATAGATAAATACTATAGAAATAATGAGCTATTATGGGATCTTGGGGGAGAAATAATTTGTTAAATTTCCTATAAATTGATATTTAAAGCCTTTAATAGTAGGGATATATTAAAAATAAAATTTAATTATAGTTTTTCTTCTTCCAATAAGTATTATCTGGATTATAATATGAAAAAATTAGTGTCTATATTGTTTAATTTTTTTTCCAATTTTCATATATTCATCCTTCCATTATTCAATTGTAGATATCTTCACATTCATATTCAAGACCTCATTATAAAAATTATCATTATATATTTTAAAAAACTCATGATCATAAAATAATATTTATTTTTATTGGTTAAGGAGTAATATTCATACATTAATTATAAATTTTTAGGGAAGGAAGATTATTTTCTTGGATCATCATTTTCAATATACCTTTTCCAAACTCATCGATTTTTTCATTCAACCATTCAGTCTCCAAAAACAATTATTACTTTTAACATTCATGTGAACCGCATAATTTGTTTTATATTTTCCCATAATCCATTCTGAATCTTCTTGAAATAAATATGAATGTCTTTTAAGTCATAAATGTTTGATTTATAGGTATCAAAATCAAATGGGGATTAAGAATTTGAATAAGAATCATTACTTAAATTGTTTTATTTAACCTTAAAACGTAGATTACTAGGACCTACTAATCATAATGATTTTTTATATGAGGTTTTTTTCTAATTAAATCTAGATAACAAGTCTTTTCTACATTTTGAGATTCATTATTGGAGTAAAAGTCTTCGAATAAACTAAATATTTTAGAATAATATTTATTCCTATTCATGTGGTCTATATTCCATTCTACCCTTCTATCATTTTATATTTTATATTAATTATTGGTGTGTCTAGTCTTTCTATATTCATAACATGTAATAATAGATAAAACACTGATGGATTTTATTTTGAATTATTTCTTGTATATATATTTTTCCCTTCATATCATTTTTTATTTTTCATTCTCTCTATAATTATCTTGATCCATCATACTAAATGACCTATAAAATCATACTATAAACTACATGATATATAATATCATCAAAATAATTGGATGGTCACTTTTTTCATTTAACATATACTCATATATTTCATGAATCGTAATCATTATTTTTCAGTTCAAGGCAATATTTTATGAGTTATATAATTATCTCACCCCCTGTGAATTGGTAAAATATGTTCATTATTTAATGAAAACCATCTTAGAATGCAACTTCACTATTTATTTTTCATGAATTATTTTAGTCAATAAATTTTCATTAATTTTTATTCCATGGGAATCTATGTTATTTAATCTATTCATGAATGTATTGTAAAAATTAGTATTATGTTCAATATTATACCATTTAAACTATCTAAATAATAAAATGTGAATTCCATGATTTCTTTTCTACAACATATCTATTCATGATTAGTGAAATTTGTTTCCTAACAATTTCAAAAGTAGTTTTACAAGAAGAAATATAACATTAAAATTTTATACATAGAGAATAATAAAGCTAAATCATTACATTATAATTCATAAAATACATTTAAAAATAATTACCAGTCAATGTATTATGATCTCCATTAGTTTACTCAATGGATTTTCCTTGATATTCTAATACCCACTAACAAATTTTTTTCAACGATACTTCCATTGTATTAATGAATTAAACATAATTAATTAAATGGAAATGAGCATGTATTAATGTTTTTGAAATGTAGATTTCTTAATATGCCATTACTGAAAATATATCATTCTGTTTGACTATTATATCTAATATGAATGTTAATGAGAAAAATATATACAATAAAAAATAAATGTAATGATGAATTGTTCCAAATATAAATTTTGGTAACTCAAAAAAGTGGAATCCATAGTATCTGATCAAGCCAAGTTTTCAGAAAAAAAAATTGGTAAGATAAAGTGACAGAGAAGGTATTGAAGGCAGAATATAACATTACACATTTTAACAAAAATTAAAAATATTTCATGTGTAATTCAGTAAACTAAAATAATAATCATACAAATAAGTTTAATCTTAATAGAGTGTGTAAAATTATCTAATGTGATAAATATAATGATTTTGATTGTAGTAAATGAATATGACATATGTCTATTATAAAAACTCTAATGACCGTGTGTATAGTATCCACTATATACATACTTTTATAACAATGGATAAGTTAAATCCCTTAATTTTAAGGGGATTATAATTAAACAGTAGTTTTATAATGGGACCAATCCCAAATGAAGTATTTTATAATCATCATAACCCAAAACAAATGTTTACTTAATTTTCATTTTGACTTCAATCATTACCAATGAATTTTAATGTATTAAAATAATTTCATTTTGTTGAGTGAGTAGAACTGATGTTGAGCATTTTTGGGTAGTATGAACCTATGATTGAAAGGATTACGTGATAAACATTACCCAAAAATAAAATATTAAATTATGGAATGTCAACTAGATATAATAAAAATTATATGATGGTATAAAAAAGTTATTTCATGCTATTGAAGGATTAAAAAAGTTTATAATTTGGCAATCCATTAATGGTACAATTCCAGTCTCCAAGTTTTAGGACATGGTAAAATATTTTTATCTATTATAGTATCATCAAAAGGTCAAACAGGTTCTTCATATGTTCATTTTATTGTCATATTTTTATGAGAACTTATGAATTATAAATGTTTTCTATACTCTTTGTTGTATGAAAGAGTATTTATAAATGAGTCTCTAGAGTCCATTATATAAATAATTATTTTATATTTAAATATGAATAAAAAGAAAAAACAAATAAATTTAAAAATTGAATATCTGACCATAATTATTATATGCATTTAAACTAAAATGATTATTTTTTATAGAAAAAAATCATGGTTAATTAGATTAAATATATCTCTTATATTTTCAGCAAAAATATTGCATGATAAAAAATTCTATATTTATGGATAAACATGGAAGCATAATAACATGTATTTAAAAAATAAAAATATCTACGACAAGTTTATAAATATTTAACATTAACCTTGGAGAAATAAATTGAGAGAAAACATATAACCGTAAATATAGTCAAATATTCCTAGAACATGATATTTGTTTCTAAAAACATGGTTAATGAATATATAAATATACTTAAATCATGATTGAAATTATAATAATTTTTTTAGCATAATAACGATTTATAATTAATTTATAGAATAATAAAACATTAAAAAATTTTAAGAAACCAAAAATTTAAATGAAACTATTGATATTGGAAGAAAATAAAGATCTTTCGTGAAATCAATATGTTTTAAAAAGGATTTTAGAATTATTTTTTATATTGATAGATTGTTTAAAGGAAATGACCTGATCAATTGAAATACCCTGATAATTAATCTTATGGAGGGTCTATTTTCTAGGAGAAAAAAATTAATACTCTATGACCAATCACTTATTCATTTCATCGATCCATATAACATGCGGTTAACACATCATCTATTTTTCCATTCCATGTAAAAAATATTCAATCACCAATACCCTCACTATTAATTCATAATGATGTGTTCAATAATAATTTCCCCTACTACACATGTAGTTCATATAAATCATTCCATTGTGTATGCATGGAACATGATATTTTGAGAGAACATTTATCCTTCCATGAATCATGGTGTCATGAACATAAATTCATGATCATGAACTATTGTTTCATAATACTATATATAATAATCATGTGGAATATGGATGATAATATATGAATTTTGGGTGATGATGATATTTTATTTCAAACATATTGAACAATGAAAATTATGTTTTAGTTCAGTTTTCATGAATTAAATGCAATATATAACTTATGTGAATCATTTTCTTGATTCAGGTATTTAATAATGTAAAGCATATAGTTGTAGGTTGTGTATTAGTGCTTAATTTTCACTCTTAGAGAATTTATGTTATGTGAGAATACGAAAGAGAATACACCCATTATGATTTTTATAAAATTCATGCATGACATTAATGACTATTTGAAGAAGATGGGAACATTGGTCTCATATTATATGAAGACTGAAACATTATATCTGTTAGTGTCGGATGATAAATTTGTGAAATTTATAATACGATGATATGTCACTGAATGATAGGACATTGAGTCATAGGAACCATATAATTAATATGACTTTATATATCATTAATGCTCTTGAGTAGATGAAAATGTGCAATCTGAAGTGGAGTGGCCTTGAAGAGGCTAGTGGAGACATCAAGAATTGGACACCTAATATCCATGAATGGTTGGAGAGAATAAAGGTTGAATTGGATAATATTAAATAGTTCCAAAACAAAAAAATGAGTTATATGAATGTTATTCAGGTGGTATGTAATTATCTTTCATACTATTGGTAATGAAACATTTTTTGTAAGAGAAGTAATCACATTTAGGTTCATATCATAACACATAATTGTTGAAAATTAAGTTGTGCTAACTCCATTAACATGAGGTATTCTTGATACAATCATCCCAATATAATATTATTTAATATATTTAAACATGTTCATTTATATTTATAGAATATATATTAAACCCTTAAAATTATAATAACATTTAAAACTAAAATTATATTATCACACATGTGTTGTAAAAAATATAATATTAAACATATAATAATTGTGGAATAATAACGTGATAAATAAAATTATTAATAACATTATCAATTTCTTATTATAATATCATAAAATATAATAAAATTAACACATAGAATACTAAATTTAATAATATCAATTATAAACATAAATTAACAATGAATCATCGAAAAACATATTAAATGTGAGACATTTTAGATTATGAAAAAACTAATATAAAACATGAAATCAAATAAATATTGATAAAAAGGATGTTTTAAGTTGGATCAAAGAGTCCATATTAACATAGACTTAATGTATTGATATTTTATTATAAAAAACTTTTGAATAATAAAGAATGAAATTTTATAATTATTATAACTCCTATGAAATCATAAATATATATGATAAAATAAAATATCATATTAAATTTACTTCTAAAATTAATTTTAATTATATTTGAAATCTATTTCTTTTAAAAACAATATGTTTAATTCATAAACTTTTCAGTGATATTTATGATCTTAACACTACAAAATAGGACGTATTATTAGATTATTATTTTCTAATAGTGATAGATTAAATATTTTCTACATTATTTAGTGGTGGTGATGTAAACCAATTCATATTTAATTTCAAAATATTATATAGTGATAGGTTTTAATATTTATAGGTTGTTTTTATATGTGAAATCTTTTGAAAACATTGCAGAATTTTTTAATTCATTTCACGAATGTTTATTTAAAATAATCATCTAAAAATAAATATTGAAAATACACATAACCACATCTATATAAGTCCTAGGGGGTTATATTTAATATGTGTTATCATGAATTTCAAATAATTATATAATAATGTATCTATTAGCTGTTGGTTTACAGAAACATATACTAAATATATTAAAAAATAATTTTTATTTTAAAAAATATTATTTAAAAAATTTCTGCATATAAAAAATACCTAAAACAAACTGAAAAATAAATGAAAAATAAATTCATTATATATAAAAAATAATTAATTAATATTCTTATAAATATGACCTAAGTCAACACATAACCTCACATAATGTAACATCCAGTGTTTTCTTATCATTGAAAATTACATGGGATTTTTTATTAACATTTTTTGGTAGAGGGTTTGAATTTTAATCTAGACTTCTAAAGTAAATCTATGATATGGAACATATAAAATGGTTAATTTTAAATGTGTTTAAAGGATGAAGATTTTTCTCAATAGTCAATAGGAGTTTCAGGTGAATCATGGCTCTAAATATGAGTTTAGGGAGAATAAAAATAAGGGTACATGGTTTGTAACTGATTAGGATGGAGAATATGGTAAAAAAGTGCATCCTACTCTGTATAGGGACATGGGTTTTTAAACAATTTTTGCATCCAGGATAAATCATCTGAATATGGTTATATGACTAGTGGTTTTAGCATAGTTTGACAAACATAGAAGTAGAGGCCAGACATTAATGTGAGGTCGTCTCCAAAAACACTAAGGGGGAGCACAAGTGCTGTGAATAGTTTAAAAAACTATGTTCCTAGGACAAACCATTAGTTCCGATTATAAAATGTAATGTAATAGCTTTAGTAAGGTTAACCAAACACAATTCATCATTAAAATGGTTAAAATTACATGTTTTCGTTTTTTTAATATCATCTCCCACATTTATTCTCCACAATGCGAACAGATTCCCTCTGATCGATGTCCTCCTGGAAAAATCTCCAAGGAAAGGAGGGATATCCCTTGTTTTTCATCCAAATTGAACACGATAGGGTCAATTTCACATATATCGGTAAGATATCATATCATGTTTCTTCTAATTAGCTTTTCCCTTACTATATGGAACCCTATATTTATGCACCCAGATTTGTTCTATTTTCCATGTTTTTATTAATTAATTCAATTTCTCTTAAATAGGATCAAATCAAATGTTTGAAATTTAAAAGTGGAATATTCATTGTACATGGTAGGTAGTATAATTATTTTACTTTTTATTATACATTTTTTGTAACATACATTGTTTTCACTTATGGAAGACTCTTAGTGAATTGTGCATTAATGTTGAAATTAATATTGTGGAACCTAATTACATAAATATAATAGAGTTTATATACTAAATTTCACCATTATTTTTTTCTTATATAAAACTAAACCACCCATTTTTTGGTTCTTTTCTTATCTTCCATGATTATTACACTCATAGGAAATTAAATAACCATTATTCTCGATGTTGTTGAAACGATGGATTTATAAAATTCTCTATACATTTTAATCACCCCTTAGGTGTGTTTGATTAAATATATATTAAGAGATTCTTTATATTAATTATATTGATAATAATATAAATTGAATTACATTCCCCATTTCATAATAAACTCATGGTGATGTGTGACTTCTTCTTTCAAAATGTTGAAATTGAGTGATTTTATATCTATCAATTAATAATTTTTTTCAATGCATGTTTACATAAATGGACTTCTTTATCAATTATACTTTAATTACATAGAATGATCCGAGTGGTTTCAAGTATTGAAATTGACTACTCAATATCATTAATCATGATACTCAAGAATGAAATCCCTAGAATATATATATTATGATACTCAATAATGTAGTCCCTATTTATACATGTTAATGGGGCCCATTATTTATATTATGATACTTGGTCATGGAGTTCTGTAAATGTGATACATGGCTATGGTGTCTTATTACTTTCATTTATGGCCATAAAGTCCATTGGGTATGAAATCCATTATAGATCATGATATTTGTGAATAGAACACCTCTTCAGTTTTTTCGCATCAGTATGGAGTCCCTATTGATTTATTATAAATGTGTATGTTACCCATATTGATTATTATTATTCGGCCTATCATCCCTTAACAGACTATAGGTCTCTTACTAGTATTCAAGGATGAATGAGTTACAAATTAGGTCCTGGATAGTAGTAATATATTTATATGGATATAAAAATACTTATATATATGGACTATATATAAAAAAAAAATATATTTGTTTTCACTCACTCAGTGATATTCTAGGTTTGGCCAATGTTGGTATGGTCAACAAAAAATCCATTAGTGAAAAAAATAAAAAAATAATTATATTTATATATTAATTTCATTATAATTGAACCACTAAATGGAAATATTTTACACTCACATAATGGAATTCATTACAAACTATTGGTGGTTTCCTACTGATTATATCTTATACCTTGTTCTGGCATCTATTACACTGGGATACCCGATCAATCCCTGTGGTTGTTTGATATGGTTCCTGATTCTTATATCTGACCAATTATCCTTCATTTAATTTCATTTTTACATCAACAATTTTGAGAAAAATAGTAGCCATATATTATTACTGTTACGGAAATAACATTTGTGTAATTTATTCATTTTTATTATACATGTATTCCTACTGAGTTGTATGTATCGTTTCCTTTTAAAATTGAGATGAAATCATTCAATACATGATACTATTTATTTCTTTTCCCATTTATTTTTATATAGGTTATTTATTTCCCACTTATATTCATTTATACTACTTCCTCTTTTAAAATAACTAATCTATTCAATATCCCTACTTTAATAACTAACGTATAGTATCACCACAATTAAATCCTTGGACCATAAATACATATAATAACACTTTATATTATGGGAAGAAACACTTGAGGACATGTTCTAGATCATGTCAAGGCACTATTTTAGTGGTTCCTAGGTTGAGACATTACAATTTCTTTTTATAGAAATTTTATCTTACTTTTTCATACAATTTTTAGTTTGTCAATATGAGACTAAGAATGTTTTAACTCGTGGTAACTATCCATGGTATGTAGTGTTCATCCCACACATGGGGAAAAGAAAAAGTGTATAGGGATGAAACTATTGTTCATAAATAACATGATTCGAGTTGATTATGATTTCAATTTGATTTGTGGATTTAATTTATATTACTCAATTATTTTTGAGTTTTATGGTATTTTACCCTTATCTTAGCATGAAAATGAATTTTCAATACATGCTTCATTATATGTACACAGTGATTCTCATTTCATGCATATACCATGCCATTTAGATTTCATTTCATTATAGTTAATTAGATATTATATGTTCTTTGTATGATTATTTAGAGTGGCATTCATCATAACCTACATATATGACTATTCTGCAAGCTTTCCATTATAACAAAATTCAATGGATTTCCATCTTACATGATTATATTAAATACAACGTGATGTCATATATGTATATAAATATGATATAATATTGGTCATTAATGTATGAGTAACAACCTAAATGAAATTTTTAAATACTTCATTAATGTGGATCCTTAACTAACCAATTATTGCATATTTGAGACATGGTCCATTTATCACATCGGATGAAAAATTTATGGATGTGATTAAATAGATTAGAAAAACTATTTATATGGTGTGTGGACCCTTATAAATGTGAAAGCGTTATACATATTAAACAAAACATTACATAATAACATGCCATATTATGTGGAAATATAAAAATATTTTTGTAGATAGTTGCATTAATATTTTAATTTATTATCTAATTTGAAATTATAAATATGGAATTTTAATTAATCCAAATAAACTATACAATGTGGTAGATAGAAATAAATACTAGAAATGGTTTCCGTAAAATGGATTGTAACTCTACACCTTGGGTATGATTACCAACATGACATATTTTATAAATGAACAACGAGACCAATTCTTGTCAGATGGGGAACATTGCAATGATACAGACAAAAAAAAAGGAGTTTTAATATCATGAATTAAATAGTGGTACACTCATAGGTCTCAATAATTTTTTATGAATCAGTTTTTAACCCCAAGGGGGTATTATTATGATAAATGGTATGGGTATTTATTATGTCTTTAGCCTCTTATTTGGTGTTACATATAACCATATGGTGGAATCATACATGAATAATCCCTTTTTTAATTGAAAACATATTATATACTTTTGATATGTATTAGTATGAGTCATTTCATAATATAAAATCAAATTACATCCTAATGGGTGTTTTCCTTTGTATATTTGAGTTGAAATTTTCTTCATCTTTTATCAGTTTTGACAACCTATAAAACTGGAATAAATTTTATTCACTTGATACTTTTTCAAAAACAAATATTGGATATTATCAACATAAAATAATTCATTAAATTAATGTTGATATGAAATTACAGTAATTTATTATGGTGATTTCTAGGTAATGTAAAATTCACTTGTTATTTATAATTGGTGATAAATGTTATTAAATTTATCTTCATTACTTCTTAAAATAAATGGGAATTAGATTATTTGATTAAATGAAACCACAATGTGGTTTTCTATGTTTAATATCAAGTGTAATGGTTGTTCAAATTCATCCTTAGTCTGACTTGAATGGGAATGTGGACATAACCCAATGATCACATTTCCATCTATAATTTTGATCTAGAGGTCATGATGGCACGTATAGTGACAATTTTTAAATGAAATATTTGTGGTGTCAGCACACCATTATTTAGAAAGGAGAAATCTCGATTTTGAAATATACCTACAAAGGTAATCCATTCTAATTTATTATGATGAATCCAAGATATGAGGAGTGGTTCATGTTTTTCTTTTCTCTAGTAAAACACATATATTCTAAAATAGAAAATAGGATGAAAATTGTTCATTTAATCTATTGAGATTTGTTAAAGAGCCTGAGCATCGTGTAATTATCCAATTAAATGGGTTATACATTCCTAGTTACTGGTCAGTAAATTATTTGATCGTCTGACACTTCATCTTTTTATTTAGTAATGTACTAGTATGATGATAATCATCAAGATTACCATTCATATGGGATAATATAAATTTCCATTAAATATATTACATATCCAATTAGATACACCGATGCATTGGGCCGATAGGATTATTAATAGTATCAAATGATGTGTCATTGTGTAGATGGAATTCTATAGTAGTAAGTGTGGATACACACAATACATGCCTAGTTGTTCAAATATTACATTAAACTGGATTAGTTTAGTGTATATAATTAAGGCATCAGTTGTTAAAATATTTTCCTAGGTCATCTCTAATGTAGAGTGGCATGGATGATAAAGGAAAACACACTCGACCTAATTATCCATATTGTATTATTATAATGGGATTTAGTACTGTAACACTACTGATCAATTATTGTATGAAATATATTCTTTATGATATTGATATATGTTAGTGTAGATCAGGAGAGCATCATGTGAACATCTATAAAAAATATTATCTAACTAACAATTAAGCTACTTTCCCCCTCTTTTAAATTGTAACATCCTTAATGAATATTCTCTACATCTTTATCCCATGGTTTTTGGTGTATAGATCATGAACCATGAAATGTGTTGTCCTTATAATTCCATTTTTATCAGGACACTCCTATTGTGGGGATCTTGGATTCGAACATTTTTTGATCATATTTCAATTTTGATGGGTCACATATATAAAAGGCCATTCATGTGGGGTCACATTTTCATCATAAATCCTATGATGTTAGTAGTTTTGTAAATTTAGTCCTTGAAATGATAATTTATTTAAAACTCATTTATGGGTTTTGTTGGAGTCTAAACACTAGATTTATACTGATGATTCTTTATGAATATGGGAAGTTTAATGACTCAAAGGAATTTTATTTTATTCAAGGAATCATGTCAATAAAATGGCTTTTTTTATGTAAAACATTTGATGATACAATAGATTAGGTTCGAATTTTTTGGATATGCATTAAATGTCATGGAATGGCTAGATATTAGGGTCATAGTAGTCAGTTAATGATGATTCACCACCCAGTATAGCTAATGTTTTCAAAACTATTGTTCCAATGGTGGTTTGACTCTTATTTTTATTTATTATTGGTTATAGTTGTTTGTAAACCATTATAGGCACATATTATTGGATATTACGGGACTATCTTAGGGATCTTGGGTAATCATTATTATCCCCTTGATTGACCACTGGTTCAGAGATGATCATGTCCCTAATCATTAAATCATCTTGGGTACACTGAGAGTACAATAGTTATAAACTTATCTGAAGAAAAAAAAAATTAAATTCCTATTTTTTTAGATAACTGGACTCCATATATACATAAAATTTGGTGGATTTTATAATCTCTGATGGATAAAATTCCCTATATTAATCTATGGTTAAAATGTGAGTGGACCGTCGATAATCTAATAGAATCTGAAACATCATTGGCATAACATCTAGAAAAATTTCACTATTTGGATCATCCTTTATTATTGATAAGTGGATGTTTAATATTGGTACAAACATGTCACATGTAGTCACCATAGTTTGGACTCCCTTAGTTGATCTCCTTGGGATTCCGTTTTTTACTCTATGGATAACCCACATATGTTTTCAGGATCTGTTTCATTCTTTAATGGTTGAAAATCCATGACCTTGCATATAAAAAAGATTTTGTTATGGGAATATGAATGAAACAAATTCATTAGGTTAAAAACATCACCATAATCTGATTTCATAAATCAAGGTTCTTGTTCACAATATTATTTAAATTCATCAGAATAATGGTGTCATGATCAGGATTTGGGGATGTTGGTTTGTAAAGTAATGTCTTTTTAGAGTTAATCATCAGGTAGTCGGTTGACATACATTTCTATTATTTCATGGATGAATTTCGGTGAGGAACCACAAATGGCACACCATCTCGATGAGATGAGTGTTTTGAAATGGTTTTTTGAGTCATTTGATGGAATTAACAAGATAAATGTGGATGATTGGGAGTTGACTATTTGAACTCATTCATTATTGTTTTGATGTACATCATTAGAATGAAAAGGGGATACTTAGATGGGATATTATAATTTTGGGATCACCAAGTCTCAAAATTGGCCAAACATAGTTAGATCCTAGGGTGCATAGTTTCATATGCTAGTTTTTGAAAGAGATGATTACTTGATAATGTATTGGGTAATATGGTTTTTCATATGAAATATCTCAATGTTCAGTTTTGAATAAAATATTTGGATTGTGAATTATTAGATTTTATACCATAAATATAGTGGTGATACTAGAAGGTTTTTTGGGTTTTTAAAACATAATGTAGTCATTTTTAAATAATTTTATAATAGAAGATATGTTGATTTATTTTTTTCTATTTCCCCAATGCCTCATAGAGATATGAAATTCTACGTTGGGGTGGTTGTAATGTACCTTATTTTTGGACCATTTAAAATTCTATAGGAAATTATTATTTATGCTTATAGAAGAAGATCATTAAAATAATATTTGAAATGAAATTATGAAATATAAAAAGAATTAATAATTATTTCTAGATGCAATTTATGGAAAACACAGGTGTCTCGGTTGATCATAAATCATCCTAAGTTTTCGACAACAATAATTATTTATCTCGAGAAGTAGACAAAGTCCCACGGTTTTAACTTGGTTATTTATCACCTTGGTGTATAACCATGAAGCATTTTTTTATAGGGACATCACATATCTAAATTGGGGTCCCCTAAAAGATAAACTGTGTATCTTGAATTAGGGACCTGGAGTGTGTTACCTGGTTTTTCCAACTATGCAACTAAGACTACATGGACATGGAAATTTTTATATAGAAAACTACAGAGCAAAGTGCATTTGGTGTGTATTGTTTTATAAATAGTGCACCTAGCCTGCACCATTAGAGGAGCATAGGCAGTGACACCACATTGTAAGTTCAAGGTTCTCCAAACCATTCACCTCATTAAAAAAAATATTAAATTCACATTTTATCATGTTTTATTTTATTTCTCCTCCCCCAATTTTATGTCCCCCATATCAACATCAACTCTACACTGTAGCTCCTCTTTAACACCCCACCCAAGTAAGGAGTGATATCTATAAATTGAGTTCCAAATCATATTACATTGAGTGAATTTGATTCATATCAGCATTCTCTTGACAATAGTTTCCTCTTATTTTATTTTTTCTCACCATTTGCAATACTAAATATATGTGACCGATCTATCCCTATTTTATAGAATTTTTCAATTTCATCACTTTAATTTGAACCAATTACAATAAATGAACAAAATTTGATGTGTGAATCCACCTTATTTTAATATGGGTTTTATAATACTTTTCTGTTATGGGAATTCATGTTTTTAAATTGTGTCATTGTGTCGCACACCTGAATCCCTATGATATTACAATTAAAGGTGATATTTATTTTGTTTATCTGAATGCTAATAATTTTATATCAATATTTTATTAAATATAACAATTGGAGGCTTCTCACCTCAACACAAATAACCCCTTTTTTGGGTTTTTCCTATATTCCAGGAACAATTCCTCATTTAGGTGACTAAAAAACACTAAATGTGTGGCATAAAATGAATGATTTAAAATATTATGAAAATATTTTAATCAACCTTGAGGTGTCTTTGATAAATGGAATCATGACAGATTCTTAAGATGAATCACATTTTTATTAATATTTATTTTATTCCTTAACCTTTTTTGGTAATAAAACCACTATGAGGTGTGTGGTGTTTGCTAATAAAATGGGAGAATTTTTTATATTGTTTAAAATGAAATGGGGCATAGACCTAACCAATTAACTTCTAAATTAATTAATAATGGAAATGAATTACATTTTAAACTGGTGGTGTGATATGGAATGATCTCAGGCATAGTCTTTATTTAAATATCCCTGAATTAATTGTTGCAAGGAATGTTTACATATATCTAATTCATTATCATTTACGGATGAATCAAATGGATCTATAAATGTGGGTTCATGTACTAGAATGAAAAATTTTATGTTAATATTCATGATTATTGGTTGTAGAATACCTTATCTTTTTTAATGAGAAATACTGGAATGGTGTCCCTATTTATTCATGGGAATGGAATCACATACATATAATTTTATACATGGATATTTTTACCACTAATTTGATACTTTGGAGTTTCATTACACTAATCTGAAATTATGGGATTGGTGTCCCTTGGCATGGTTCCCCTCAAGCATGGCGTCCCTTATAGATTATGATTCATGGGTATGTTATCCCTCAAGGATAGTGTCCATTATATTACATTATATCCTTCCATGGAGTCACTAATAACTTTTGATAGTCGGGAATGATGTCCATATTTACTTATGATGCATGGGAATGATATCCCCATTGATTCTGATTTTTGGGCATGGTGCACACTGATAGTTATTGTGATTTTTATGACAATCCATGGATGACTGGGTTGTGGCTATGGTCATGGATATTAATAGTATCTATAAATAACACTATAAACCCAGCTATGTATATATAACATATATATATAAATATTTTTAAAATTTATCACTCACTAAGAAGTAATCCCGCTTAGTTCAGTGAATTTATGGTTGTATGAATGTCCTTTGAGGTTCTTGAGCATGAATAAATTATATTTATTTAATTATTTATTTTTCTTTATTTGGACACACGGTATTATTATACACATAGAGACTGGAATATATTAGACACCATTGGTGGTGTCATACTAAGAATATATCACACATTGTTCGGGATTCCATTACATTGGGGGTACTTAAATAGTCCTATTGGTTACAAGAAAAGGTTTTCTATTTCTCTTTCAAGTAACTATTATTTTCATGAAATTTTAATGTACTCGGGAGCTTTGAAAAAATGGATTATTTGGGGTTAATAATTCTAATATAGATAGTCTTAGAATTTTTTTTAGGATTTTAATTATTCTTATATTCCTATTGAAATGTATTCTTGATTTCCCTAATGAATTGATATGTGATCCCTCTCTTAATGATAATTATTAAAACATTTCATGTATTTTCATTTTAAGATGTTTATTTTACCTTAACTACCATTTAAAAATCTTCAACAATGGATTTATCCATTCTATATCATTGTGGTTATCTTATTATGAGTGTATATACTCCCCAAAAAACAATACTATGACACTATGAGTAGAAGCACTTGAGGTCTTGTGACGGAATGGATCAGATGAAAATTTTAGTGGTTCGTGGGTCAACATATTAATATAATCCTATAACCCCAGTCACTTAATATATAAAAATAATTTTATACCAATAATAATAACCCACAGATGATATACACACATACCATGACCTCTATTACATCCATATAGCTACACATCATGTCCTCAATTGAAACTGACCACATCATGTCATCAACTTGAACAAAAACCCATGATAGAAATTAGAGTACAAAGTAATAAACAATAATTTTAGTTGAATAATTGATAATGTGTACACATTCCAAAAAATAATCAAACATCATGAATACCTTATGAATAATTTCAAGGATTAAGAAACTCAAAATCTTGTATACACTCAATATCTCTCACCTATAATAAAATCTAGATCATTTAATAAACGAAATTAAATATATATTATACATGGAATATATTCATAAATTTTCGCATATTTGTCTATCTTTTTAATAAAAAAAAATTATCTGAGCATAAAAAAATATATCATTTAGAAATGTTTGAAAACATGGTCAAATCATTTGAGAATATTATTCATCACATGGAAATTAAATTGAATAATTATATAAAAATAAAATCAATATGCTATGTGTTTGTAATATAAATATTATTTTTTTTGAACTCATTGATAGTGAACCATGTAATATACCATAAAATTAATTCAACAGTGGTTTTTCCCCCATTTCACTCAAATATGAGGATGTTCACTATGGTTTTTACTATTATAGGATTTTTTTATGAATTTAAACCACTAAAAACATGTTAACTAGAATCCAATGACAAATATTACTCAAAATGGTCTTCTTTCTGTTCCTAATATTCAAAACCAAATGTAAGATCATTTTCCTATGATTTCACATCCATCCAATATCATTATCATTGTTTCTAACCATTATAATATGTTTTATAGACATTTATATTCTTAAAAAATGTTTATTGATACATTCTGATCACACCACAAGTTAGATGGATACTTTTTCTATGCATAAAAAACAAAAATAATTCAATAGTGTTTTTCCATTATGTCATGTTAATATTATTATTTATCTTTTTTCCCACTACGTGCATGTTTTGGTTCTTAAAATATGAAGAAAAATTGTACAGGAAGAGTAGGATAAATGTAACATAGAATTATGGGTTATAAATTCATACTTTTGAAAATTAATTTTATGGTAAATTTCCTATGAATTGAAATATATATAAATTTTTTTTACATGTTTGAAAATATGAAACATGGTTTTAATAATTTGTGTGTCTTTAAAGACAATTTAATTACTCATTTTGAGAAGACCACAATATATATGGAAATTTTTTCTTCATGTGCACATAAAAAATAATTTAATTGGTATTATTAACATCATTTAACATTAATATAAATTTATTATCTATGGTGTTGAAATTTACATGAAAATATTAGTGTTCCAAAATACTAAAAATGTGTAAATGGGTATCCCAAGAAAACATAACTAATAATGACATGAAGTCAGTTCATAATGAAAACAAATCTATTAGAGGATTCTGTTTAATGATGTTATGGACATCCAATGTCAATTAAAAAGATTTGGTTTCCTGAAACATGTTTCTAATAACATTGGTATTAATAAAAACAGTTTATTGAATTATGTCAGGCAGAATTCACATCATATGGTCATGTTTTCTATGTATACATGTCAAAAATAATTCAGTAGTTAATGTTACATTATTTCACATAAATATGAGGTTATTTTATAGGGTTTTATAGTTACACACCTGTTTTTGTGTATTTAAACACCAATCATATGTTTTTAAGAATCCTGAGAAAATCATAACATGGAATGATGTGTCATTGTTTCTCACATTTGAAAAATATGTCTACGATCATTTACCTTAGAGTTCATGACCATTTTTATTTTCTCATTGGACCCATGAATTTTTTAAAAGTCTTTAGTATATTTCAAATAGATTATTATGTAATTATGAGAACAAAAAAAATTGTGTCAATGTGTTGTCAATGATTAAATAAAAAATATAATAAAAGGTTAGTTTTACCATGATTTCACATCAATATGAGGTTATTTTCAATTATTTTGGCCTTTAGATGCAAATTTTAGAATTTTAAAACACCAAAAAATAATCTAAGGGTATCTTGGAAAAATTATATCTTAGAATGAAATTCTGTCAGTTTATAAATTTCAATAAATAATCAATAGTTATTTTATTATGATTTCATGTGAATCCAAAATTATTTTCATTATTTTGACCCCTCCCATGATTTTAAAAATGGTGGTATATTTATAAACATATTTTTAATTCATTCGGACAAGTATTCATGTTGAATGGAATTTTTTTATATTTATCCAAATAAAAAACAACTCATTGGTGGGTTTACTATGATTTATTATCACTCTTTATTTCATTTCATATGTTTTTGATACATACACACATGTTTTCGTGTTTTAAAATACAAAATATTTTTTTTGGAATCTTGATCTTGAGCTAACTTGTAAGGATATTTAATCTATTACTTCATTTAAAAAATAAATATATGATCATTTTAATATGATTTCACATCCATACGTCATATTTTTTTTGGTTTTTACCCCTAAACACACATTTTTAATGGAAAAAGAATCCTTTTAATAGGTTTATTGACTCCATATGACCACACCTCTTGTCACATTGAATTTTCATCTATGAATAACATAAAAAAATAAATTAGTTTTTGTTTTCCTAAAAGTTGAACTAAAATTTTTATTCATTTCAATTTTTTACTATTCGACCCATATATAAGTGTTTTAAAACAGAAGAAAAATGATTATATGCACCATTATAAAACTAACAACAGAATGAAATGTTTTTAGTCATAATATTTCTAAAATAAATATATGGTAGGTTTACTATGGTTTCATAGGGATATGATTTAATTTTCATGATTTTCACCCCCTAACACATGTTTTTTATTAATTAGTATCATTAAAAAATTATTGTTTATTCATTTAGAGTAAATTTCATATTGGATTAAAATTTTTCTTATACATACACATGATAAATAATTAAAATAATATTTTACCACTATTTTTCATTAGTGAGTAATATTTTTATGTGTTTTTGACCATTACACAATCGTTTTCCTATTTTAAGTCACTAATGTCATGTTTAGGGGATGATGTGGAAAACTATAACCCATAACGTTGTTCCCTTGGTTCATTGATTTCAAAAATCAGTGAAAATTCGTTATCATAATATTTCACCTCCATACAAAATCATTTTCAGGGGTTTATTCCTTTGAAACATGATTTTAAATACATTGGTATCTATTAAAACTATTTAATGAGTCATTCTGAGGGCAACACAATCAGATTGTATTTCATTGATTCCTAAATTTTAAAAACACATCTATGGTTATTATAATATGATTTCAAAGAAATCATTCCTCTATGGGGGGGCTTATGATTGTATGTGATTTTTTTAATATTAAATATTCATGAATACTTTAAAACCCTACTACATAACCAATATCAATATAATGAGAATGGATTATTTTCAAACATTAGTAAAATAGTCCATAATAAATTTAAAATTTGTAGTAATTGATTGTAGGTCATTCAAAAACACATTATGGTAAGAAAATATCATAATATGTGTTTTCAATATAAAAGGGCGAATTTAGTTTACAAAATTATCACAATTTAATTTTTTAAAAAGCATGGTTGGATATTTTTTTAAAAAACTGGAAAATAATCTATTATATATTTTTAAAGTATAAGAATCGAGCCCAGATTAAATGGTCCTATTATGTGAGTGGTATCAGTTGATATTTTTATTTAAAATGTGATTTCTATTTTACAATAAACATTTATCACATTGATTTTTTTTTTTAAAAATGAGTTTGGATTTTTTTTAAATATAGAAAAATGATACATAACTCATTTTTTGACATTTAAATTATACCACACATCAATATAAAACATTATGTGGTCATTTTTAATAAAGTGCATGTTTTGAATATAAATGTTTAATTAATGTTTTATTCGTGGATTTTATATGCATTCTTTGATATTATGTAAATGATTTATGGGGCTTTGAAAATACTTTAGTAGTATAAGCTATAAGGGTATAATTTTCCAAAAGATTCAATACTTTTAACACTTGAAATATAGAAACTCCAAACAATTAAATTTTCAACCAATATTAATGAATTATTTTCCTATAATATTTATGCTGATTAACTTTTACATTAAACCAAGCAATTCCTCTTTGTTCTTCCTAATCATGATCACTACTCGAATACACACTATAAGTATCACTAAATGATGATGATGTCATATCAAATACATCTCATGTTGTTGGACAAGTACACATCCCCCAAACTTGATATGTATTCAATATATCTAAAATTTCTATAGGTGTAACATTTTGGGATACCAATGATGATTATGAATGGTTTACATATAGGTTTCACAATTATTATCCTTTTAATACATCAATAAAAAATGATTGTTAGATAATATATACATCATAATATTATCTAATAGATAATTTCTGAAGTAATCATTAATTTAATTTAATTACTATAAAATAATAATAATTAAAAATAAATTATACCCATAAATAGTCCCTAAAACAAATTAAATGATTCTGGCTACATGGGTCAAACTCTTCCAATATAGAAAATTTTCATATTTTGTTCCATGTGTCATTCCCCAATTAATTTGGTTCAATATGTGTTTTAGTTATACATTATAATTCATCAATAAGTTATTATAGAAACTAAAACAATTAAATATTAATGAAACGTACTTACTCCAACATTTTTGTTAGTTTCATTCCCAAAATATTCTGCAGGTTTTTTTGAACATTATGAAATATCAATGTTTTCCCAATAGAGACAATTAAGTATACATTATAAAAATATATATAAATGATATAAAAAACATTCCCTCAAAAAACAAAATATAACTAATAATGTATAAAAGTAATCATTGATTATTCTTAAAAATGCTACGACCTAGTGATATGAATGGTTACTTGATTCTCACGATTCACAATTTTATTTTAGACATTTCCTAAAATAAACAAAATAATTAATAAATGTTATATTTTAAGTATGATTATGTTATTAAAATAATTTAAATTCTATAGTTACATAATGAGATGAAGACCTATTAATATTTAAAATATTATTCCACTACTCATGAAAATGCCTTCAGGTATATTAACATACAATTTTAATTATCAGAGGTTTGTTTCATTAAATTCATTACTTAATCACCATTTCAAATTTCTCTACTTCACACTCAAAATTTTCTATGTTCATCAGTGTGGAATGGGTTTGGGAGAATTGAAATGAAAAAAAAATCATGAAATACAGACATTTTTACATTATTTTTATATTAATTATTTTACTCATTACTTTTCAATTAGTTATCACATAATATTAAATTAATAATACCAATTCATGGTCATAACATTAATCATTTTTTCAAACTATTGGAATATTAATCTAATATTTATAATTTAAGGGAATTTTCATTATATCCCAAACTATGTTCTGATGTATTTTTCCAAAAATTATGACAGATTAAATAGTTGGAACACCAAACACATCAAATGTTATGATAATATTAAAATATTTTAGGTACCATACATCTATTATGTTCTAATTTATATTATTTCTGATGTTATCATTATATTTATTACACAACCAATAAGAAATTAATAAAATATAATTTTATTTATAATGGTATGCATACCAGTAATGGTAACTCTTTAATATCTCCTATATAGAGAGGTGATCAACTTTTTCACCACTATTGGTGAAATGGATGGTGTGATAAAAAATTAAATTAAATTAATGGCATTTTAGAAGTATATGGTATTATATAATCCACTTGTTCTTCTGAATCTGATGTTAGTGGTGCTGTGATGTGAGATAATGGTATAATAAGATCTCAATTTTTTGTTCACAACATTCATGTAATTGAATGGTTTCAAAGTATATGAAATATATATGAAATGATGAATTTAATTTTTTATAGAGAAAAGAAAAATATAGAATAACGTATATATGTATTAATTACATTGAAATGAGAACAGTAATGGATTCATAGCAACTACAATCTCTTATGGGTAACTCCCTAAAGAGACATGTCATTATGGAACATAATAATTGACCAGTCATACATTCTGGTTGAATGATAATAACAGAATTGTAGCTCATAAGTATTTTATTATTTTACTCACTGATATTAATGGATTCACCCTCCTTTTTATCTAGCACATGGAAGACCTTATCTATATTTCTATGAATAATATAAAGGAGGTACTTTTGAAATGTAATTTCTTAAAAACATCCAAATCCATGGAGTGAATATCATCATGTTTCTTCATATTTCTAATATGATCCCACGTTTTATCAACATCACTTACCAAATTGTGGAAATCCAAAATTACTTGTTAATTATATAAAGGTTGTATAATGTTGAATATTAATTCTTTATTGTTGAAAAATTATTTAGAAACTCTTACACTAGAAGACCCACTAAAAGAATGTGGAAGTTTCCTCATTAACGAGTTAATAGATTTTTGGTCCCATATTTTTTCATTTTGAAATCATGCATAGAAGGATAATGTTTTATGAGTATAACAATTAGATTTATCATTGAAACTCGCAAAATAATTTGATTCCGATAAGGATAATTAGTTTCTTTTTTGTCTCACACAACAATAAGATGCTTCCACTATGTTCCATCCATTAAATAAAACAAAAAATCATAGTGTAAGAAAAAATAATGATAGAAGATAAAAACTAAATCATGGAAAAAATATTTATTGAGTGATTAATTAATTGAAATATATTTTTCACCTATAAAAAAAGGTTTAATATTGTTCATTTATGGGATTTTTATAAACCACGCATGGTTTTTCCTAAATAGACAGTGAATTTCCAAAGAAAATCCCCTGAGTGTGTCAATCCAAGGGTGCAACAAGGCCTATTGTCTTGCATCAACTGATGATTGAGTCCATCTCAATATTTTTTTTGGTTCAATTTCCCCAATGTAACACTATGTTTAATCCACATTGACATTTAGTATCTATTGATAGATGTAATTTCATAAAAACCTCTAGCTTGTCATATTAACAAAATTCATAGATATTTTCCAATATTTTGACTCGTCAATATAATTATACATAATCTTGTTCTTAGGGATATCTCTAAGTAATTCTATTCCTAGTTTCAAATGATTCAGTAAACCAATCCACTAATACCAGGAAAGTTTGAACCAGGCGAAAGCCTAATCCCGCAAATTTATTGAAGAAAAGATGCAAGTAGAGACAGTAGAAAGAAAAGACATTACATTACATCAAAGGCATAAGCACCCCTCTCCCCATCATCAGATAGCTCATCATCAGGGTCAGCTGACTCCCATTCAGAAGACTCGTATTTGCGCATCATCTCAAGATACATGTTTTTCTTCCGAAGCATTTCTTCAGACAATTTCTCCTTGATCGGCCTCTTCCCACTGAGCCCTTTGTCTGACTTCGGGGGCCCTCCTCTTTTCTTGCCATTGTGCCCATTTACAATGACAGTTTCTTGTGACCCTACATTCTTGTGTGCAGATCTTGTTACCATTGATTTGGGTAGGTCCGTATAATCTCTCCTTGGGTTCCTGCTGCTCTGAGTTTTTTCCTCCACTTCCTTTCTTTGGGTCTCATGAATTCCATACTTAACAGCATCCCTGTAGGATGTTTTATTACTGTGGGGCTCTTCTTCATCTTCAGATCTATCCCCCCACTTCTTTTTATGGGCCAAAGGAGGACAGACATTTCTATCCTTCCCACCCTCCATTTGAGGTATCATGGTTCTGCCATCATCACAGGGGCTTTTACATTCCTCACTCAATCCACCCAGGCTAACATTCCCCTCTTTCTCTCCAGCTTCCTCTGCCATATCAATCTCCTTCGTCTCATTTTCTTCAACATCAAGCAGTGCTGCAAATTTTTTTATAGAACAGTTAAACAAATCATTAGGATTTACCTGCACCATGACATCAGGTGTGCTCCTCGATTCAGACACCAGTTCCACAGGTTTAGAATTGTCCTGCCTCGAAGCAGACCCCCTGCCACTATGCTGAAAGTCAGTGCTTGATCTCTCCATCTCATGATGAACCTTGGATTCAGTATTCACAGATCCTGTCATCTTATGTAGATCTGAATCTTCTGTCACCTTCAAATGTGAGTGAGACTCAATCAAAATTGATTCCCCAGGCTGAGACATAGCCACTCCAGTTTTCCCAGTGGGGTTCCCCTAGCACCATCCACAAGAATCTGCCTAGATCCAGCAGTCCGAGAGGTTCCATTCATCAAACCCCCTGATGATGTTCCCTGCTCCATGATAGCAGTGACAGACGGATGAGAATCATCTTCAAGGTGTGCACCTGGGACAGGATCAGCCAGCTCTGCGCAGGCATCCACTCTTCGTGCAGCTGTGCCACTCTTTCGACAATCATCCCTCTCGTGTCCCTGCTTATGACAGAAGGAACATAATGGCATCCAAGACTCATAGTAAATCTTTTGTGCATACCTGCACTCACCCTCCACCACGATCCAGACAGTACCAGGTGGCTTCTTTGAGAGATCCATCTCCACACAGATTCGTGCAGATGCAGGGTTACTCATTGAGGCCGTCCTCTGATCAGAACAAATGAAGCGCCCGATGGAGTTTCCTATCGACTTCAGAAGCCCGGGGTTCTGGAACGGGAGAGAATAAATTTTAAATCCATACCCTACATATGAAATATCATAATTTTGATTCATGTCCAAAAAATTGGTAGTTCAAATATAATCTTTAATAAGAGAATCAGTGAAAATGAAGTATGAGATAAAAAATCATAAGACATAGATTTGAGGCATACATGAAGAAATGAAAATAATTTCCATAGTATTTGATCATCATTCCCAATACATTCATATTGGAATGTTTTCACTCCCCAAATCATTAGTGTAATCCATGCTCAATCCCAATACCATCTGCGCAGAAAATGTCCCATAATAAACATGGATAAAAACCAAATTCCAGTCATATCTATCCCATGAGACATAAATCAATTCTAAATGCATTTAATGGATATATAGGTCTCATACATCTCATAATGAAATACATATTTATTGGTTCCACAAGATCATAAAATATTAAATATGTCTTAACTGATGAAATGAATTGGGTTTCATTCAAATTTTATCATATCATAACCCAAGGAAAGGAGACATGTTTTATAATCATTTCATTATTTTGTAATACAATAAGACATGTAAAATAAGCATGTTAGATTAGATATTAAGCATGGTATTACTCATATGAGTGAAAAAGAATTCATACACATATTTTCATTATATATCATTCTCATTAAATTTAATAATTGTATTCTAGATTAATGTCCTTAGAAAATAATATGATACATAAAAGGATTCCATTATATAAGTAGATTGATTTTGGTAGATAAATCACACATAAAATTTCATCAGCAATTTAACATTTCATTTCTGATGTCTTTTTCAAATAAATTCATAAATCATTTTTATTTATTTTTCATCTTAAAATAAAAATGATTAATTATAAATTGAGATTCCAAGAAAATAATAGTCATGAAGGTGGAAAACATTATTCATGTAAATCCCATTAAAATAATAATAATTTTCATTTTTTTGTTAAATCCAAATGGGATTTATTTTTGAATATGAAAGGAATAGTACATTGAAAAAAATTTCAAATTTCAAAATTAATTAATATTTCCCTTGAGAAATAATTTTTAGAATGTCAATATGATTTTTTTGAAAACATATTGAGAAATCAATTATTTGGATGAATTTATTTGTTAATAAATAGGGAATTGAAGAAAATTTGATTAAAAACAACATACCATGAATAACCATAACATAAGAAAAATCATGAGATTAATTTAATGGTATATTATAATATTTCATCATTTGATACTTCATCATAAACAACCTCCATAAATGATGAGGCTATAAAAAAACCACTACCTCTTTTGTAATGATTGAAACATAATGAAGATAATAGAGACATCCTCATATATATATATATATGATATCAATAATTTTTAGGATAATAATCATAAAATAATTTTATTATCATTATATGAAAAATATAAAATAAATCGGTGGTGATTATGACATGATTCTCAAAGAAGTAAAATTGTGAGAATAAATCTCATACGATATGTCTCAACATCAATCATAAAAGGTTTAACATTGTGTATAATAAAACTAATTTTATTATATAATAATTTCATAACCATGAACATGTATATAATGTCATTTTTGAGTTTATTAAGAATTTATATTACCTTTTTTTAATCCCATGTGAAAATCATGGTTTATGAAACAACTACATTGTTTTTATTGAATGTTTTGATTTATTATTTCTATTCCGATAAAATATATCTTGGTTCTAAAATTATAATAAATATATATATCTCCCATATAGTTAGTAAAATGGTATTTATATTACTCCACAGAATTCATAAATGGACAAATGAAATATATCATTCAAGTAGATGAAAGGCCTAATGTCCGCATTAAAATTTAATAAATTTTATTGATGTATATAAATAATGAAATGTAATATTATATTTCCATTAAAAATTTATTTTTATGTCCTATATTTGAAATATTTTCATTTAACCCATACTCATTACCTTCTATGTAATGTGTGGATGAATGACATCATTTTACGATGTTGTAGTTCATTAGAGACATGGGTAACGTTATCATATTCACAATGAATGGAAAGTATGATGTTATGTGTGATATAATGATTTTTAAATATAATTATATCCTAAATTTCATATATGAACAGTTAATCCATTATTCTGACCATCCATGAGGGGTGGTAATGTAAAGGAACATGGCATTGGTGTGGCATGCAATAGTCCTCTATACACACAGATGATGAATTTGTAACCCATTTGATAGATTTAATTATAGTTTTACCTTATTAAATTAATATAATAAAATATAAATATATAAAAGATAATATTTTTTATATTTTATGTGAAAATACCAAACCTAATGTGAATAATAGAGACTGAAAAAGAATAATCTTAGTAAAGATAACTACCATTGATTAAAAGAACCTCTTTTGTGTCTCCTATTAAAGACAACAATGTTGATATTGGGAGAGGAACAACAGCTCTAGATCATGTAGAAGGTTTTTTCGGGAGGTATTTTTATGATTTTTTAGATATATTTGGATTTATATTCTTGATGAAGGGAAGTGTGGTTGTGGTATTTTATATGTGGGGGAAAAGAACCCAAATGGAATCTATTTGGAAATTTCCCAAAATATTCCACAATGATAAATTCATTTACTAGTAAAAAACCCATTATAAACATAGAATCAATAATTATAATGTTAATCTAGAATTATCAACATTCAGTAGGATTCATAAATGTATGTTGTTATTTTTACCCCAAAACATTTTATCATAACACCCCCAGAAATTCTTATTTTACCTTCAATGCAGTAATTATTTGATATTATTCTCACTATTGATTTTTCTCAAAACTATATTTACCCCATTAGATAATAAATTTCTTTTATTCTAAATATGGAATAAATTTTTTAATCTTAAATTCATAGATGTGGAAATTTTTATGTTATAATAAATCCTATAGATGTGCTGAGAAATCGGGTTTTCAGAGAGAAATAATTGACAACTTCACAACGTTTTTATATCAATTGTCAACATGAAAATAATTAAAATGACCTATATTGTATTAGCTGATATATTTTATTTGTAATTTAAAATCATCACTAGTTTAATATATAATAATTTTACATTATCAATTTTTTTTTTAAAAATAGTAATAATTTATTTTTGTCACTCAAAAAATATATATCATTTTTTTAGAAAAAATTATTTTAAAAACATATAAATGTACTATTGGAAAAATAATTACATAACATAGAATAAAATATCATTATATTAAAAAAAATTCTTAAATATTAAGAAGAAATTATTACAATTCAATATAATTAATGGAATGGTTATAACATTCTTTTCGAATAATATGAATTATATATCATGTTTTTGTTAAAACATTGTGTCATGTGTAAACCATGATAAACCAGGTATTGAATGTAATGAATGAATAACTCTGTATTATGTGTAACTCAAGATACCAAATTTATTTAAATTATTTGTACAAAAATAATTTAAAAAAACTACTTGTATTAGAAAATTGTTAGTGAGAGGGAGATTCTAGTGTGATTGTTGTTTCATTTGTCCTTTAAAGTCACGACCCGTCCCCCAGGGCCCATGTCGTAACTACCCCAAGCCCGCCTTCCATAGGCCAAGGGTTGGTGACTAACACCAAAGGTGTAAATCCCTATAACTGGGAAGGTATTTCCTTTAGAAAACGTAAACTCACACAACCAGAGAACAAGCGGAAGCAAGCACTAAGTAAAGCAGTATAACAAGTGTGCTAAAATTACAAAGATGACAGAAATACAAGCCCAACAGAAAGGTACAGATACAATTGAATGAAAAGTACTACTAAAAAGACAATAATTGAATGGTGATGCAGCTCCTAGATCATCCTTAGTGTTCCCACCTAAAGGGTAGGTACAAATATCCTCCTCAGCACTCCGCGTCTATCGGTCCGCTCTGTGTGTTGTCACACCGAGTTTCCACCTCCAGGTACCATCCAGTCCCTGTTCAATCAACCCCATTCAGTATTGTCTATCGTGTTCATCCAACACAACGATGTGCGGGCATATCCCATGTAGGGGTGAGTATAACGTTACTTAGTAGAGACCCCGAGTCCTTCATGGTCTCACTAAATCCAACAAAGATAAAACACAAAGAAAGATCTCAACAGATAAAATTTACATAGGTATATGCCCATAAACATACCTATGTAATCAAGTAACCCATCTCAATCATGAGGTAAACACAAAGGTCATTGACTCAGCTCAAACCATGATTTTTATTCATGATGTCAAAAACACGGCTACTGGAGAACTCCTCCTCTGTTGAAAGCAGTAGTCCTGTCACGACTCCGAAGTGAAACTCACTAACCTTAGACTACTGAGGTACTCCTACTGTTGAGTACTGCGGGTCTGCCAACCCAACAAAGTAGTGCTCCCCGCCATGGGTTTTCTTCCCCAAAAAAGTAGCGCTCCCCCTAATAGCCTACAGAGGTACTTCTCATATCGAGTACCACAGGTCTTCCGCCCCAACACAGTAGCACTCCTCCGCCATGGGTCTATCTCCCCAACACAGTAGCGATCCCCATTGGGCTAGTTAAGTCACTTCGAATCGAATCGGACAAGCATTCATCAGGTCTCAGCCATCTACATGGTCTCTATACTCCTTACGCTCATCTCCAGGAGGATCTGCTCCACGAGATACTAGTATACACTTCCAAGTGTCACGTAATCTCACGTGGAAGTTTCTCATGGGACCGCCTCGTCAAAGAGGTCTCAATGCAATAGACGGTGCGTCAATAGGACACCCGGTCTGTGAGTTATTAGAATTTCCGTTCTAGAGGCCCGGTTGGATTTCAGGTACAATCCATCCCGGCCATACTCCAACTACGTCCAAACCTCAAGTGGAGTATGCCAAAAGAACCGTCTCATCAAAAGAAACTCAACACAATGGACGACAGGACAATCAGACGTTCGGTCCTTATGTTATAAGTGTTTCTACTCCGAGGGCCCAGTTAGAATTACGTTTGTTCCAAACCAGACCATTTTCCAAAGTCATCCAAAACTCACTTAGAGTATCGCAAAAGGACCGCATCCTCGCGAGAGTCCCATAGCTGCAGACAGCTCGTCGATCAGACACACAATCATGAAGTTATTCACATTTAAGCATACGGGATCGGCCCATTATGCCCAATGAGCTAACAGATCGGTCCGACCCTGTTCGGCAGGTCCAACCCGGCATGGGGTGTTGGCCCGGCCTAAAGAAATGCGACCCGACTTAGTGACTAGCACTGCCCGGACTGAGAGGACACAGCCCGGCCGGGCCGGCCGAGTGGTCCGGGGCGGGGGGCACATCCCCTAGCTACCCGAACTGATGGCACAAAGCGGCGCTGCCCTCCCTAACTGGCCGGCCGAAGCTGGTCAGCCTTCACGGCATAAGTGGTCGAATTCGGTGGGCCAAGTTTCATTCAGCGCGGAACCCTCCTGGTGTCGTGGTCCGGCTCAGCCCGGCCGGTTTGCCCACCGAGGGGCCCATGGAACGGGGGATGTGGTCTTCTGCATCGGGGGTCCCCTTGTGGCGCTGCGGTCCTCCATCAGCCTGGCCAGCTTTATCCGGCAGGTTCTTTGTCGGTCGAGAGGCTCACAGTTGTGGGCCGCGGTTCCTCTCCACGCGGCTGGCATACGACCACCACTTTTCTTTGGTCGCCGACATCCCTTCCATCACCGTCACCATTGAAAAAGAACAAGGATCAATGGAGGGTCGTCGGGCCTGTTCGTTCGGCCCGCCCCCTCCGCGTTAGGCGGTATCATATGGAAAAAAACAATCCAAGGTTTCAACGAAAGATGAAGCACAATTTTGAAACAATTAAAAATTGAAACAAACCCCCTCCCTCGGTTTCAAGAGCGGAGTTGCGGAAAGTGGATTTGAAGACAATATCGAGGTGCGTCCGAGGATGAAGCGGTGTCTCCTCACTTATTGGGGTGAAGAGGAAGGAAGGCACATCGTCATTCTTCATGGAAGGATGGTGTTTTTCGTCGTAAGAAGAACTCTCCTCCAAATTCTCCAGAGGTTTTCCCCACCCAAAATTATTTCCAACCAAAAATATATTAAGGCCCTCCCATTATATAACATTTCCATGTATTTTCAAATTAATTCAAAATGTAAATTGAATTAATTATGGAATTATGGTTGGGAACATAAATGGATGGGATGTGGAGAGGCTCCACACATTAATTAAGGGGAGAGTTAACATACTTAATGAAATAGGGTGTTAATGGGGGAGTTCAAGGGAGTTATGGGGAGTTGAAAAGTTTAGGGCACGTGTGGGGGCCACCCCACAAATATTCTCTCATGGGAGGTTATGTGGGTGTGGGACCCACCTTTAACACCACTTGGGAGGAAATAACTAACATATATAAAATAAAATTGTGTTCCATAATATAATTTAACATCTTCTAATTACCCAAATTATTAACTCTCAATCTGCATAAAATGCAACAACAGTAAAGGTCCCCTTAAGAAAATACCGGCACTGTGAGTTCATCGGTGGCCTCAGAATTCAATTCCAAGCTCCGGTTCAAAAGATATAAAATTCTGAATGTACGATTACTGAACGTACCCAAAAAAAAGTTCATAAAATTATTATTAGTCACCCTCCACTCGCACCAGTCGATATTAGGAACTACCTAATTAAAACACACTCCAACGAACCCATCAATACTCTTGGATTTTCAATCCGAGTTACTGTTTGGAAGTTATGTATTTTACAATAAAATAATTTTCACTTAATTGTTTTATTTATGGCCAAAACCTAACTTTTTCTAGTGGCTCGTGCCGACCAAAGTTAGTATTTTCATAAATAACGAATTACCTCATGAGTTCATCGGTGGTCTCGGATTTTTAATCCGAGCTACAATTTGTGAGTTATAAGCATTTGAAAAATAAAATAATATATTTAATTGTTTTATTTACGGTTATTCCATTTTAATAATATCTCACATGAGGCCCGCTCTGACTAAACTTAAGTCGCACCTAATGCAAACATGCCATCATAAGCGCAACGATGCCCTCAGATTTCTGATCTGAGTAACCGTTTAAGAGTTATTCCACTTTTTCAGTAAAACTGCTTACGCGCGTTAATTTATGCTTAACAAAACTACACAAAATTATTCCGGGCACACCGAGCCTCAGAATCGGTTTCTGTCTGAAACTGCGGACTCATAAAATCTCAAAGAATTTAAGAAAAAAATTACCCAGAAATTTAAGGATCTTTATATTACCCGCACCTCAGGGATTTACGTCGCCGTAAAGCTACAACACACGCTATGGAAACAAATGAGGGTACTGAGCACGCATCTGAGCCTCCCGCTCCCATGTGATCTCCTAGAGGTTCCCATGCTACCAGTGAATGTGCACAAGAAGAATCAATCTTCCATGTAGGACCCGCACTTGTGGATCCTCGACTCCATCGGAACCTCTGTGAATGTCACCCCATCATTGATAAATATCTTTTCGTGGTCGATGTTATGGAACAGGTTGTGCATGTATCTCCTCAGCTGAGATACATGGAAGATGCCTTGCACCCATTGCAACTAAGGTGGAAGGGACAATCAGCAAGCCACCTTTCTTACTCTACTGAGGACCTGGAATGGTCTGATGAAACACAGAGATAACTTTCTGACCCTACCAAATCTTCGTTGACCTCGTCGAGGTGAGACTCGTAGGAAGACCTGGTCGCTATCCTTGAACTCTAGTGATCTTCATCTCCTATCAGCATAGGACTTTTGTCTGCTCTATGCAGTCTTTATGCTCTCCTGGATGATCTGCTCCTTCTCCGTCATAGCCTGAACCATCTCTGGTTCTACACGTGCTGACTCCATCACTATCCACAAAGGATTTCTGAAATGCGTCCAGCTGATATCTCACCTCACCTAACAACTGAATGTCTGATCTCCTACATAGAGCAACTTCTATAACATTCCCCTTCCTAGGAGTATGGACTCTCTTGAAGTCATAGTCTTGAAGGAACTCAAGCCATTGCTGCTATCTCAGGATCAGGTCCTTCTGTGAGAAGATACACCTGATACTATTGAGTTTAGAGTAAACCGTAAACCGTTCACTCAATGAAAAATGGTGAGACTATCCAATTGTAAGAACTCATCTCCAAAATTCTTTGTCTACGTTCTACAAGTGCTGCTAAGATTTCTCCTCTGGCGAAAAGAGAAATCTGGTCTCATTCCCTGGATGAACCACATTCTTTTCCTAATACAGTAAATCATGACATGAAGGGTACTATTTCATGGCATAGACGACGTAGTAAGGCCTCGACGCTACTACCAAAAGATCCAAATGTTACTCTCACCTTCACCGGTTGAGTCACACGGTCGGCATCTGTGTGTGGTTACAGGGTCTCCTTCAGTAGGAATCTCACAAGTGAGGGTCAAGTCAACAGTTTTAACCAGAACCTCTTAGTATCAACCATACAAAAAGGACAAAAAAGTAAACATCTCAAAGATAAGTGTCTTTTATTACTACATCTCAATGTACAAAGACATATAACAACCATAAACAACAACAACACAGAAACTAGAAGCACCAAGAACAAAGGCCTCTATGCCTGGAACTAGTCTCAGTATTGTCCACTTGCATCTGGAGCTCCATTTTCATATGCTTCAACTTCCTGAAGTTGTGCTCTCCCATGTCCACATGTTCCCTACGGTCAGGTTAGATCTCCTAGTGGTGGTGGTTGCAACACCTCGAAACGTCTTCCACCTCCAATTGTATGACCAACTCCACTTTCTCGGTCTCCTAATCCTTGCGGTCCCGCCTTGAACGAACCTCTGCCTTTGCCTTGGAGGTGATTCGTCTATCTACTAATCAAAAAGTAGTAATATAGCTGGAACACTACCAGAAGGTACTATCTCAAGCATCAGTCCACATACCGAAGCCTCATCACTATGCGGACCAACCACATTATCACTCACTGGAAAACACAAGAAGCTAAGATCACCATCTTCTCTACTAGTGTCTAATCTAGGGGTAGAACTCTAGCAATCGCCTCCATCCAATCCACTACTGCATGGGAATCTGCCTTGCCTCATGACCTCAGAGGCCTCTGCTGCTGGAACTCATGCAACACACTATGTCGGTGTGCACCATCCGCCAGTGTGGCTGGTGGTTTCTGCTACCCAACGGGTGGCGGTGGTGCTGGTACACCACCCTAAGGAGCAAACATAGTAGGAGGGCCCTGCAGCGGAGCCTCATTGCTCGGTGAGCCGCCATCAGGTACTCTATCGGAACTCCAACCTACTATCTGTGTGGAGACATCCGGAATAGATATGACACGGTCAAATGATTTCAACCTAGTGGGCTGACCTGGTTGAGATGACTTAAAGAAAACTTTTGAAAACAGACACACAATAAGTGTTTTCGTTCACTGAGTCGGAAATTATAAGTCAGGGTCTTGGTGTACAGATACGTCGGTTGCTACACCAACATTGCACTCCCTGAACTGAGAACCACAGTCAATACCCTTAACACTATTGTTTCACAGAAAGAAAAATCAGAGTGCTGAGTTATGTGGTAGAACCGACTCCTTTGATACTAATTTGTCACGACCCATCCCCTGGGGCCCATGTCAAAACTACCCCAAGCCCGCCTTCCAAAGGCCAGGGGATAGTGACTAGAACCAAACGTGTAAATCCCTATAACTAGGATGGAATTTCCTTTATAAAATGTAAACTCACATAACCAGAGAACAAGAAAAAGCATGCACTAAGTAAAGAAGTATAACAAGTGTGCTGAAAGTACAAAGATTCAAGAAATACAAGCCCATCAGAATGGTACAGATACAATTGAATGAAAAGTACAATTGAAAAGACCACAGTTGAATGGTGAAGCAGCTCCTATATCGTCCTTAGTGTTCCTAGCTAAAGGGTAGGTACATATGTCCTCCTTAAAACTCTACGTCTATCGGTCCCCTCCGTGTGCTATCATGTCGAGTGTCCACCTATGGGTACCGTCCAGTCCTCGTTCAATCTAACTCAGACAACATTGGTCGTCGTCTGCATCCACCAAAACTAGGTGCGGGTGTAGCCCATGTAGGGGTGAGTATAAGGATACTTAGTAGGGGCCTCGAGTCCCTCAAGGTCTCACTAAAACCCACAAGCATAAACCACAAAGAAAGATCTCAGAAGATAAAATTTAGTTAGGAATATGCCCATATATATACCTATGTTATCATGTAACCCATCTCAATCGAGATGTAAACACAAAGGTCATTGATTCTGCACAAACCAGGATTTTTATTCATGTTGTCAAAACACAGCTGTGGGAGAACTCCTCCTCTGTCAAGCGCAGTAGTCCTGTCACGACTCTATCGTGCTACTCACTAACCATAGATAGCTGAGGTACTCCTCCTAATGAGTACCGTGGGTATGCCACCCCAACACAGTAGTGCTCCCCTCCATGGGTATGCCTCCCCAGCACAGTAGCGCTCCCTCTAATAGCCTATAGAGGTACTTCATCTATCGAGTACCGTGGGTCATTCGCCCCAACATAGTAGCAATACTCTGCCATGGGTCTGTCGCCCCAACACAGTAGCGATCCCCACTGGGCTAGTTAAGTCACTCCGAATCAAATCAGACAAGAATTCATCAGGTCTCAACGAGCTACAAGGTCTCTATACTCCATACGCTCGTCTCAAGGAGGATCCGCTCCACGAGATACTAGTCGATACTTCCAAGTGTCACGTCATCTCATGTGGAAGTATCTCATTGGACCGCCTCATCATAGAGGTCTCAACGCAACAGACGATGCGTCAATCAGGCCTGGTCATTGTGTTATTAGCATTTTTTTTCTAGGGGCCCAGTTGGATTTTGGGTACAATCCAACACGTCCATATGACAATTGCGTCCAAACCTCAAGTGGAATATTTCAAAAGAACCATATTATCAAAATAAAATCAACATAGTGGACGACACGACAATCAGACATTTTGTCCTTAAGTTATAAGTGTTTCCACCCCGAGGGCCCGATTAGAATTACGTTCGTTCCAAACTCGACTGTTTTCCAAAGTTGTCCAAAACTCACATAGAGTATCGCAAAAGGACCGCCTTATTGCAAGGGTCCTAGAGTCACAGATGGCGCATTGATCGGACACACGGTCGTGATGTTATTCTCATTTAAGCGCACGGGGTCGGCCCGCTAGGCCCAGTGGGCTGGCCGATCGGTCCGACCCGGTTTGGCGGGTCCAACTCGGGAAGGGGTTTTGGACCGGCCTAATGATATGTGACATGGCCTGGAGGCTAGCGCAGCCTAGCCCGAGAGGGCGCAACCCAGCCCGGCAGGGCGCGGCCCGGCCCGGCCGGTCGAGCGGTCCGTGGTTGGGGGCATGACCCCCGGATGCTCGAACCGGCGGAACAAAGCGGATCCACCCTCCCTAACCGGCCGGCCGAAGCGGGCCGGCCTTCATGGAATAAGCGATCCACTTCTGTGGGCCGAGATTCATCCAGTGTGGCGCCCTCCTGGCGCCGCGGTCCTGCTCAGCCCGGCTGGCCGCATGCCGACCGGTTCGCCTGTCGAGCGGCCCTCGGAAGGTAGGCCATGGTCTTCCACAGCGGGGTGCCCATTGTGGCGCCGTGGTCCTCCTTCGGTCTGGCCATCTTTAGCTGGACAATTATTTGTCAGTCGAGCGGCCCACGATAGCATGTCATGTTTCCTCTCCACGTGGCCAGCAGACGACCACCATGTTTTATCCAGTCGCCACCATCCCTTCTGTCACCGTCGCCATTGAAAAAGAACAAGGATCAATAGAGGGTCTTTAGGCCATGTTCGTTCGGCCCAGCCCCACTGTGTTAGCCGGTATCACATCACCAAAAACAATCCATAGTTTCAATGAAGGATGAAGCACAATTTTTAAACAATTAAAAATTGAAACAAACTCCCTCCCTCTGTTTCAAGAGCGGAGTCATGGAAAGAGGATTTGAACACAACGTTGAGGTGCGTCTGAGGATGAAGCATCATCTCCTCACTTGTTGTGGTGAAGAGGAAGGAAGGCACATCATCGTTCTTCGTGGAAGGATGGTGTTCTTCGTTGTAAGAAGAACTCTCCTCCAAATTCTCAATAGGTTTTCCCCACCCAGAATATTTTCCAACCAAAAATATATTAAGTGCCACCCATTGTAGAACATTGTCGTGTATTTTAAAATTAATTCATTATGTAAATTGAATTAATTACGGCATTAGGGTTGGCAACATAAATGGATTGGATATGGGGAGGCACCAAAATTTAATTAAGGGGATAGTTATCAAACTTAATGAAAGATTGTGTCAATGGGGGAGTTCAAGGGAGTAATGGGGAGATAAAAAGTTTAGGCAACGTGTGGGCCCCACCCCACAAATATTCTCTCATGGGAGGTTATGGGGGTGTGGGCCCCGCCCCTAACTCCCCTTAGGAGGAAATAACTAACATATGTTAAATAAAATTGTGTTCCATAATTTTATTTACCTTCTTCTAATTACCCCAAAAATTAACTCTCAACCCGCATAATACACAACTGCCGAAAAGGTCCCCTTAATAAAATACTGGCGCTGCGAGTTCATTGGTGCCCTCAGATTTCAATTCCGAGCACCAGTTCATAAGATATAAAATTCTGAATGTGTGTTTACTGAACATACCTGAAAAAAAGTTCAGAAAATTATTATCAGTCACCCACCACTCACACCGGTCAAGGTTAGGCCCTGCCTAAGTAAACAATCCCTCAAAAAACCCATCGATACTCTCGTATTTTCAATCCGAGTTACCATTTAGAAGTGATGAATTTTACAATAAAATAATTGTCACTTAATTATTTTATTTGCGGCCAAAATAAAATAATTTATTTAATTATTTTATTTACGGTTATTCCATTTTTGGGATTTTTCAACGAAGGCCCGCATCGACAAAACATAAATCGTGCCTAGGGTAAACCCGCCATCTTGAGTGCAACGGTTCTCTATAATTTCTGATCTGAGTAACCATTTAAGAGTTATTCCACTTTTTTACTAAAACTGCATACGTGAGTAAATTTAAGCTTAACAAAACATCAAGAAAATTATTCCGGGAACACCGGGCCTCGGAATCAGGTGCCGTCAGAAACAACGGACTCGTAAAATTCAAAAGAATTTAAGAAGAAAGTTTACATGAAATTTACGGGTCTTTATATTACCCCCACCTCAGGGATTTACATCCCCGTAAAGCTACAACACACGCTTGGGAAACAAATGAGGGTACTGAGCACGTATCTGAGCCTCCCACTCCCATGTGCTCTTTTGGAGGTTCCCGTGCTACCAGTGAATGTGCACAAGATGAATCGATCGTCTACGTAGGACCGACACCTGTCGATCCTCAATCTCCACCGGAACCTCCGAGAATGTCGCCCCGTCATTGATATCTAGCTTTCCGTGGTTTGATGTTGTTGAATGGGATATGCACTTATCTCCTCAGATGAGATACGTGGAAGACGTCATGAACCCAGTACAACTAAGGTGGAAGGGCCAGTCAGTAAGCCACCTCATGTACTCTACTGAGGACCTGGAAATGTCTGATGAAACACGGAGATAACTTGCCACCCCGACCAAATATTCGTTGACCTCATCGAGGTAAGACCTATAGGAAGATGTGGTCACCATCCTCAAACTCTAGTGATCTTCATCTCCAATCAGAATAGGACTTTTGTATGATCGGTGTAGTCTTCATCAACTCTTGGATGATCTACACATTCTCCGTCATATCCTGAACCATCTCTGGTTCTACACATGCTGAATCCATCACTATCCACAAAGGATATCTGAAACACGGCCAGCTGCTGTCTTGCCTCTCTTAACAGCTGAATGCCTAATCTCCTACAAAGAGCATCTGCTACAACGTTCCCCTTCCCAGGAGTATGGACTATCTCGATGTCATTGTCCTGAGGGAACTCAAGCCATTGCTGCTATCTCAGGACCAGGTCCTTCTGTGAGAAGACACACCTGAGACTATTGAGTTTAGAGTAAACCGTAAACCGTCCACTCAATGAACAATGGTGAGACTACCCAATTGTAAGAACTTGTGTCCACCCTTCTTCATCTACGTTCTACAAGAGCTGCTGAAATTTCTCCTTTTTCGAAAAGAGAAATACGGTCTCATTCCCTGGATGAACCACGTTCATTGCCTAATATAGTCAATCCTGACCTGAACGGTACTATTTCATGCCATAGACGACGTCGTAAGGCCTCAACACTACTACCGAAAGATCCAACTATTACTCTCACCTCCAAGGGTTGAGTCACAATGTCGACATCATTGTGTGGTTACTGGGTCTCCTCCAGTAGGAATCTCGCAAATGAGGTTCAAGTCAACATTTTTAACCTAAAACTCTTAGTATCAACCATACAAAAAGGACAGGAATGTAAACATCACAAAGATAGGTGTCATTTATTAATGATGCTCAAAGTACAATGACACATAACCACCACAAACAACAACAACACGAAAACTACAAGCTCCACGAACAAAGGCCTCTATGCCTGGAACTAGTCTCACTCCTGTCAACCTGCTTCCAGAGCTCTATATTCGTATGCTTCAGCTTCCTGAAGTTGTACTCTCCCATGTCAACCTGTTCTCTACGGTTGGGGTAGATCTCCTGGGGGGATGGTGGAAACACCTCGAAGTGTCGTCCACCTCCAGTTGCACGGCCAACTCCTCTTCCTCGGTCTCCTGCTCCATGAGGTCCACCTTGATCGAACCTCTGCCACTTCCTGGGAGGTCCTTCATCTATCTGCTGATCAACAAGTAGTGATATAGATGGCACGCTACCCGAATGTACTATCTTAGGAATCGGTCCACGTATTGAAGCCTCGTCACTATGGGGACCAACCTCATGGTCACTCAATAGAAAACACCAGTAGCTAATATCACCATATGCTCTACTAGTGTCTAAATTAGGAGTATAACTCTAGAAATTGCCTCCAGCGAGTCCACTGCTACCTGGGAATCTGCCTCGCCTCGTAACCTCAGAGGCCTCTATTGTTGGAACTTGTGCAATGCGCTATGTCGGTGTGCACCGTCCTCCAATGTGGCTGGTGGTATCTTCTACCCAATGGGTGGTGGTGCTACTGGTACACCACTCGAAGGTGCCAACATAGTAAGAGGGCCCTGCATTGGAGCCTCATCACCCAGTGGGCCGCCATCAGGTAATCTATCGGAACTCCCACCGACTGTCTGTGTAGAGGCATCATGAATAGATATGACATGGTCAAACGATTTAAACTTAGGGAGATGACCTGGTTGAGATGACTTAATTTTTTTTGAAAACAGACACACAATAAGTGTTTTCGTGCACTATGTCAAAAATAAGAAGTCAGGGTCCTGGTGTATGGATACGTTGGTCGCTGCACCAACACTGGACTCGCTGAACAGAGAACACACTGAGTACCCTTATCACTATTGATTCACAGAAAGAAATATCGGAGTCCTGAGTTCTACGGTAGAACTGACTCCTTTGATACTAATTTGTCACGACCCGTCCCCCGGGGCCTGTGTCATAACTAACCTAAGCCCGCCTTCCATAGGCCAGGGTTTGGCTACTAGCACCAAGGGTTTAAATCCCAATAACTGAGAAAGCATTGCCTTTATAAAATGTAAACTCACCCAATCAGAGAACAAGAAGAAGCAAGCACTAAGTAAACTAGTATAATAAGTGTGTTGAAAGTACAAAGAGGCCAGAAATACAATCCCAGCAAAAAGGTACAGCTACAATTGAATGAAAAGTACAACTGAAAAGACAACAGTTGAATGGTGAAGAAGATCCTAGATCGTCCTCAGGGTTCCTACCTAAAGAGTAGGTAAATATGTCCTCCTTAGTACTCCTCTTCTATCGGTCCACTCTGTGTGTTCTCACGCTGAGTTTCCACCTCCGGGTACCATCCAGTCCTTGTTCACTCTATCTCGGTCCATGCTATCTGTCGCCTACATCCAACATAATGAGGTGCGGGCATAACCCGTGTAGGGGTGAGTATAACGATACTCATTAGGGACCCCAAGTCCCTCAAGGTCTCACTAAATCCAACAAGGATAAACCACATAGAAATATCTCAACAGATAAACATTACATAGGCATATGTCTATAGATATACCAAATTTATCATGTAACCCATCTCAGTCATGAGGTAAACACAAAGGTCATTGACTCAGCTCAAACCAGGATTTTTATTCATGTTGTCGAAAACACGGCTGTTGGAGAAATCGTCCTTTGTAGAGTGTAGTAGTCCTGTCATGACTTTGAGGTGCTACTCACTAACCTTATACTGCTGAGGTACTCCTCCTATCGAGTACCGTGGGTCAGCCACCCCAACACAGTAGTGCTCCCCTACATGGGTCTGTCGCCCCAACATTGTAGCGCTTCCCCTAATAGCCTATGGAGGTACTCCTCCTGTCGAGTATCGTGGGTCTGCCGCCCCAACACAGTAGCGCTCCTCTTCCATGGGTATGTTACCACAACAGAGTAGTGATCCTCACTGGGCTATTAAAGTCACTCTGAATCAAATCAGACCAGCAGTCATCAGGTCTCAGCCAGCTACAAGGTCTCTGTACTCCATACGCTCATCTATGAGAGGATCTGCTCCACAAGCTACTAGTCGACACTTAAAAGTTTCAGGTACTCTCACGTGGACGTATCTCATGGGACCACCTCATCATAGGGGTCTCAACACAATAGACGACACGTCAATCGGATGTCCGGTCTGTTAGTTAATAGCATTTCTATTCCATGGGCCCAGTTGGATTTCTGGTACAATCCAACCCGGACATACTCCAACTATGTCTAAATATTATGTGGAGTATTTCAAAAGAACCGTCTCATCAAAATAAAATCAACATAGTCAACAACAGGTCAATCGGACGTCCAGTCCTTATGTTATAAGTGTTACCGCTCCGAGGGCCAGGTTGGAATTACGCTCGTTCCAAACCCAGTCGTTTTCCAGAGTTGTCCAAAACTCAAATAGAGTATTGCAAAATGACCACCTCGTCATGAGGGTACCAGATCTGCAGATGGCGCGTCGACCTGACGCATGGTCGTTAAGTTATTCGCATTTAAGGGTATGAGCCCGAATCGTTTGGCCTAGTGAGCTGGCAGGTCGGTCTGACCCGATTCGGTGGGTCCATCCCGCCATGAGGTGTCGGCCCGGCCTAAAGAAACGCAACTTGGCCTGGTGGAAAGTGCGGCCCGGCCCGAGAGGGCGCGACATGTCCCGGCGGGGCATGGACAGGCCGGCTGAGTGGTCCGTGGCGGGGGGCACGACCACTCGGCTACCCGAACCGGTGGCGCCAAGCGGTGCTGCCCTCCCTTACCTGCCGGCCGATGTCATCCGACCTTGATGGCGCAAGCGAACTGCTTCGACTGGCCGCGGTTCATCCAGCGTGGCGGCCTCCTGGCACTGCGGGTCCAGCTCAGCCCAGCCAGCCATCTACCGGCCGGTTTGCTCGCTGAGCGGCCCGTGGAACGCGGGCCGCGATCTTCCACAGCTCGATGCCCATTATGGATCTGCGGTCCTACATCAGTCCGGCCGGCTTTATCCGGCCAGTTCTTTTTCGGTCGAGCGGCCCTCAGTTGCTGGCCGCGGATCCACTCTACGCGGTCAGCATACGGCCACCGCTTTTTCTCTAGTCGCCGCCAACCCTTCCAACACCGTCGCCATTGAAGAATAACAAGGATCAATGGAGGGTCTTTGGGCCGTGTTCGTTTGGCACGCGCCCTCCGTGTTAGGCGGTATGACATGGCCAAAAACAATCAACGGTATCAATGAAGGATGAAGCACAATTTTTAAACAATCATAAATTGAAACAAACCCCCTACCTCAATTTTAAGATCAGAGTCACAGAAAGTGGATTTGAAGACGACGTTGGGGTGCATCCGAGGAGGAAGTGGCATCTCCTCACTTGTTGCGTAGAAGAGGAAGGAAGGAACGTCATCGTTCTTTGTGGAAGGATGGTTTTTTTCGTCGTAAGAAGAACTCTCCTCCAAATTCTAGAGAGGTTTTCCCCACCCAAAATATTTTCCAGACAAAAATATAATAAGGCCCTCCCATTATATAACATTTTGATGTATTTTCAAAATCATTCAAAATGTAAATTGAATTAATTATGGCATTAGGGTTGGCAACATAACTGGATGGGAGATGGAGAGGCTCCACAAATTAATTAAGGGGAGAGTTAACAAACTTAATGAAAGAGGGTGTTAATGGGGGAGTTCAAGGGAGTTATGGGGAGATGAAATGTTTAGGGAACGTGTGGGCCCACCCCACAAATATACTCTGATGGGAGGTTATGTGGGTTTGGGCCATAACTCTAACTCCCCTTGAGAGGAAATAACTAACAAAGGTAAAATAAAATTGGGTTCCACAATTTTATTTAACTTCTTCTAATTCCCCTAAAAATTAAATCTAAACCCACATAGAAAGAAACTGCAGTAAAGGTCCCCATAAGTAGATACCATCACTGTGAGTTCATCGGTGCCCTTAGATTTCAATTCCGAGCATCGGTTCAAAAGATCTAAAATTCTGAATGTATGTTTACTGAACGTACCCAAAAAAGTTCGGAAAATTATTTTCAGTCTCCCTCGACCCATGCCGATCGAGGTTAGGATCTACATAAGGAAAACACACCCCAAGGAACCCATAGATACTCTCATATTTTCAATCCGAGTTACCATTTAGAAGTTAAGAATTTTACAATAAAATAATAGTCACTTAATTATTTTATTTGCTACCAAAAACAAACTTTTTCTGGTGGCCTGCACCGGCCAAAGTTAGTATCTGCTTAAATAAAGCATGCCCTCCTGAGTTCAGGGGTGGTCTCGTATTTTTAATCCATGCTACCATTTGTGAGTTATAAGTATTTGAGAAATAAAATAATTTATTTAATTATTTTATTTACGGTTATGCCATTTTTTGGAATTTATCACAGGAGGCCTGCGCCGACTAGACTTAAGTTGTGCCTATGGTAAACCCGCCATCCTGAGCGCAATGGTGCCCTCATATTTCTCATCCGAGTAAACAGTTAAGAGTTATTCCACATTTTCATTAAAACTACTTACGCGCGTTATTTTAAGCTAAACAAAACTTCAGAAACATTATTCCGGGCACACCAGACCTCGGAATCAGGTGCCGTTAGACACTGCGGACTCGCAAACACCCAAAGAATTTAAGAAAAATTCATCCTTCAGATTTATGTGTCTTTACATATTATATTATTGATATTTTATTAATGTTCAAATATGTGGGATTTTCAAGTGATCCTTAGTGATAATGAGAGACTTAGTTGACCTTTTAGATGATTACCAATTTTTATGTCTGTTAAATGGTTCATTATTATACTCATTTCACATTTCCCAATATCCCTTTATAATGATCTTCTAATGTATATATGTATGTTATGTCCACACACAAACATACACAACCCCCCCCCCCACACACATATATATATATATATAAGGTTTATAGTATGATGATGGTGATCAATTTCGAAATTACTAGGAAATGTTTTGAGTTTTTGAGTCTCCTCCAAAACACATCTTTTGGTGTTGGTAAATTTAGTTAAGGATATATTTTTCCATATAACATTTATTTAATGGATATTATGTATAGTTGTGGATTATTTTTACATAATATAGTGGATTTTTTGGAGGTTTTATTTTATAAGCTAGGGAATCATTTCTGGTAATACCAACCATTATATGTGATAATCCCTCAGTGATACTTCTCATCCTATTCCTCAGTAATGGAGGTATTTAAGGCTTATTCATTCAACCACTATAAGACCCACAATGATTCTTATTTGGTTTTGTTCATGAATAAGTAGTATCAATGATTTTGGATAAGTGATATGATGTATCTCTATGTTTGGCATAGATAAGGATTGCATGAATTAGTATAGAGTAATATTCATATATGTTACACACCTTTATTAGGAAATGAAAATTAGATAAAAATATTTTATGTAGGTCCCTATTATGTAATGAATTGAATTAAATATTCTAGATTTTTCCATGTGAGGAAATTATGAACTTTTTCTTTATTTCAATGGTGATTTTTATATCCATGATTAGAAAAGGAATAATGAGATTTGGGTCACTCCTCAGTGATGTATTTACATTTCGGTGAGTCCCTATTAGGTTTCTCAGGTGGCTCGATGTGTTTTGAGAATTTTGGACCCAGAAAGAATCTAGTTTTGAATGATAGTGGAAGGTACACTATTAGCACATGGTATGCCAAACTATGCAACCCACTACATGTAACCGTGTGAGGGACCTCTTAGATAGAGGGTTCCATACGGTTTGTGCACATTTTTCCCAACTGTTTGGGAACCATGAAGATGGGCATGTTTATTAATATTAATTAAATTAAAAATAAAATAAATAAAAATAACATTCAACTCACACCCCTCTCCTCTAATTTCGATGTACACCAGCCTAAGGGTCTCTCCCCCTTCATCGTATGACCTCTTCTCAACGGCCTCCTATCCTCTCTTATTTCTCCATATATTTCTTCTGTTCATCACATGATCACCCATGAAAAACTTCTCCCTCCCCTCCCTTCATAGTTTTCATTTTCACTTTGAACTGATCAGAACCCAGTGAGTTTCATACGAACCCTAGGATTTGAGTTTAATGGTTTATCTGGTTTCCATAAGTTCTTAGGTAATTCAGAAGGTCTCTCAGGACCCATGGGTGTATGTTCCAGAAACCTACACTGAAGGTGAGATGGTTCAAGATATTTTTGTCCACAGGTCTTTTCCCAGGATGATTTTTTGTTGTTGGTACTTATTTCACACATATTATATTATGGTCCTTGTGTGTTAGTGACTCACTACTATTTAATAGGTAGGGAATTGGTCAGTTCCATGTGGTATCACTTCAATTTTGTTCATCGTCAACCACCAAGGAAATGGTTTATTCCATTTTTATTTTAAAAAAATCTATTGTTTACATTAAATTGATATAAGGTTTCATTTAATTATTTTTTAGTGTGTTTAACACTACCTTGTTGTTTCACATCACTATGTCTAAGGTGACTCACCCGTGTGTTCATAATTAAGTATATATATATATGTGGGTTCCCCATTACGTTTATAATCATGAATGGTAGTGATTATACACGTATGGGGATTGGTGTTCCCTTATATATATATATATATTAATAGTTGAGTTGATACTTACATATTCATACAATCATATATGTAAGGATCCCCATGAAGATGCTCTTGGCCAAGTAGGTGTTTGCATTAGGGATAGGTGGTCATGAATGTATGTGAAGGTGTGTGTGCTCAGTGGGGGAGAAACAACATTTAGTTAGAAATCTACAAGAGATGGAGTAGATGGCTTAGTTCCAAATTTGGGTATAGTTCCTTTCTAATCCACTAATGATTCTAAATGCTTAAATAAATTTCTTATTGCACTTTTGTTACACTTTAAATTATGTAGTGAAGTATTTGGATTAAATTCCTATTAAATTTTAGTTTTTCATGATAATTTTTTAAATTATAAATGGAAATATTCATTTGTAGATAATAAATTCATGGTTTTATAAGAAAACCCCTCCAATGGAGGTGTTTTGTCTTTAAGATAAAATTATCCATTTGGATTTTATTCTTGCTAGACTCATGGTGTTGGGATTTCTTTATGCTATACTATTGCTTTTGAAATATGGCATGTTTAGGACATGAACCTAGTGGAATTAGAGATAAAGAGTTACCCATTATAAATGATTTAAGGACCAAGGCACAGCCTATGTTATTGGTATATATTTAGATTGAAATTATCCATATGTGATACTTTACCATAATTGTATCTTTACTGTTTGACACACTTGATCCATTGTTTGGGTGATCCTTGGATTGACTAATCTAATGGAAGGACCGTTTATATTAAATGTTTTGACAGAAGTTGTGAAATTAATAATGGCTAGTATTGTTTACACCAATAATTGACCTATCTATGTTATGTTCTTCAATGTTATAATTAAATGTAAAATGGAATTTGATGGTATACATATATATGACTGGGAAATATTAAATTAATTGAACAATAGGTTTCATGTATGTATCACCCCATTCCATGTTAATGAGATGTAGTAATGTTTACCTTTATATATGAATGTGCCTTTAAAAAATTATAAAAATGCCTACAGGGGTTCTTGGCCTTGTCACACTAATAGAAGGAAAGGATTGAATCAATAAATAAATGGTTTCAATGCTACTTGACCATTCCACACTAATGGTAGGCAATGCAAGGACCAGTTGGATTAATATAAGAAATACTTATCAAATAGGAGTGCTTGTCTCAAGATCACTATGGATTCCTGAGGGAATGCCTTGATCACTTGAGGAACCATCTATTAATTCAATAATGGGTTTTTTAGGTTAAGACCACATATAAACCTATCCTTATCTCCTTGGATGTCTGGTTTGACACCATTGGGTCCCCTCATGTAGTACTATAAAATGACGTGGATACACTCCTTATATCATGGATTCCTGGGTCCACTCCTTGGATCTAGCATTGACAAGTAGTTTCCATGGTTGAAACCCATCGATCCAAGTCATTTCTTTTCCCCATTTTAGCATATATGCTCTCATTCGACTCAGTAGGTGTCTTATTGTGGAATGTCCGGGACTATGCTCCATGGATTACACTCTTACCCCCATGCTAGACCCAATTACTACTAAGTTAGTGATCCTTTAATTTTACACATCCATGGCTGTAGAAATGGATCTTCATTATTAAATATCATCATAGGATTCCTTGGATACACTCCTTATGTCCAGTAGTGACAAGTAGGTTCAATGGTAAAAGCACATAGGGCCCAGTCCTTGCTTCACCCCGAATTACTACGGAGGAAACTCCATGGACTCAATAGGCTACTAAATCACTTGTGACTTATGAATAAACTAGTAATATTCATATAATAAACTGATTACATGTCCAGACACTAGCCATGGTCTGAAGAATGTATGTGGGTATTTATTTACATTGTACTCATTTATTTATTTATGAATTCTTGGAAGATGTTTAATTTATATTACACTATTAGGATTTCCCAATACACTAGTGGTTCTAGCCTACTGTGATTTATATATCACACCCAACTCGGGCCACCATTATATTGTGGCACTCGACTATACTTTCTTGTTCTTAGGACCTTAACCTTACTTATTTTTTCATTTCTTATACTTGGAGTTAGAAGCAAGGGACTGAGATGAAGCTCATGATGCTCATGGAGACAGATCATGGGGAATAACTATCTTTTCTTAATTTTTTTCACTGTATATTAATTCTTATTGTGCTGTTTAATTATTTATCTTTTTTTCTCATTAACATGTCATGAATTCATCTATTGTATAACCTAGCATTTGGAACTTTTGTTCAGTTATATATAAATATATCTTCCATTACTTTGTCAATTATCTATATTGCTTCTGCTATTCTTGTGTTATTTAAATGATAATACCATTGTATAACACTGATAAGATGGTATAGTATCCCCAATGATAATCTTCATACCCATGCTTCTAGTTAGTATCCTCTATCATATGGGGAGATGCGCATAAGGCCATGTGACCTACTAGATCAGCAAACATTTTATAGGTGATTCAGGTCGGGACGTTATAAGCAGAACTCTATTTGGGGGAGTGGAAGGATCCATATATTCTATGGGATGATTTTCGATTGGTATAATATAAATATTTATTATCATTTATTGTGAATGTGATAATGATATTGGATATTTTACGCCCATCAGAATGGTATCATAAGAATTAATGATCAATATATTTGGTTCAAGCATCATCTTTAATTTTCCACTATTTTATTCCCCTAAGACGTGTTTTATTAAAATCATTCGGTGAAGGATTTCTATCACTCCATATACTCTACAATTAATCAATTTACATTGCTACTATAACAGGAAGTAATGGAAAAGGCTATGGTGAATTTTAGTGAACATGATCATTATAAATCATTTCTATTCGAGGGTTATATGTCTTCTATGAGGTGTAGGATTTCAGTTATTTATAACAAATTCAAGATTATTCAATGTTACAACCATTAGTTATACATCCTTATTAGTCAAAATCATGTTTTTCAAAGTGTAGAAATATCGATAAATCTATTAGGAATTCATCAGTTTAGGTTTATTTGTATGCATATTGTGGTCAATATATGAGGTTGTTCCACTAATCTTAACAATTTTTTTATAGTTCCACAACCTGGGATCCATATAATCAGCAACATTAGTTTTCTTTGTCTCATTATCTGTTATTGAGGAATCCACCTTATATTTCATGATCTTTATAGATGGAGAATTCTCCAATTGGAGGGAAGGGAATACGAATAGGGAAACAAGGACCCACGACATATCATGGGTGTGGAGGTTACCCAAAATAAGGTATAGTACATAACTGATTCCTGATAAATTTGATGGAAGTTCTAGTTCCAGAGGAATTTTATGTTATTCATGTTACGACCATTTCATCTTCTACCCATGTTTACTTCTTTATTTATTCAAAATCACCACTCACCATAATTCATTCAACATTTTTCAAATAATTATTTATTTTTGTAGAGATTCATACCATCCCCTTGGTTTTTTAAATAACTATTGATAGTATTGAAATGTCACGTGATGCATGATAGGGGTATTGAATGATGATTGGGAAGCCTCAAATAATGGTATATATCTTCTTACTAGAGATGCAGTCCGCAATTCATTTCAATTTATCTGATATTTTTTATGAAGATGGATATTGAGTACTATACACCAGTGATTATGTTATTTATATGGGATGTAGGCATGTTTATCCCCATCCTTCTATTAAGGAACTGTTTTTGATTATTTACCTTAGATCTCAGGTGGTGGAATTTTCAATTTTTTTAGTGTATATAGATCCTTCAACTAAGGATTTAGTAACCCAACACCCCTGGAACATTGTTTAGTGTTGGGAAAATACAATTTCTGGTATTTTTACAAGATCGATGGATCTATGTAAGATGTTACCATATGTTTAGAGATTGAAATGGATATTAAATTATTAATTATTGTAAAAAAACTTATTTTCCATGTTCTGTCCCCATAATAAGTTGAAATATTTTTTTTCTATGAAGGTGTATAGTAGTATACCATTATAAATAGAATTTAATATATTTCATCTCTACTGTTGATGACGATTTTTTACCAAAAAACAATGATATATATTCTCTTTAATAATTTTCTAGGGGATAATTATATTTTTCTGATCATTCCAAGGTTTGGATATCATTATTTATAGGTTAAGGTGGAGGATACCATGATGACTTATTTTTAATGTCTTTATAGAAACTTTTTTATTTTTATTTATCCCTTTTGGTTTCAATACTCCAAAATATGACATAAGGGGTCTCATAGACTCAATGTTTTCTATGTTCCTATAGTAGTTCGTAATCAATTCCATATAAACATTCATATATAAACAATATTTCTGGAGGCGAACACTAATAATATGAGAATGATCTAATACGATATACAATAAGCCAAAATTATTGGAATTTTTTAATGATCATGTTATGTAGGAGATCAGTGTACTTATTATTTCATGTGGTGTCTTTCTAGGGAACATTGGTGGAACTGGTGAATGTTGTGGTAGTTTTTTCTTTGGAATCACCCAAGAACATAGTAGTTGTTTGTATCATTATTATACCATTATGTTATTATATGTGTTTTATATCTAACATATTTTATATTTCAATTGGAATAGATGTATGATGAAACAATTGTACTTTAGAGATATGAGATACCTTCTCTCACTAAAACCCCCGAGCGACTTGGGATCCTTCACCTGAAACCTTCGATCACATCATTCATAGAGGATTTACTCAAGCCTGAGAGGTTTCAATCCCATTATTTCGAAACTCCTTAGAAGAATCAGGTGACCCATTTTCAAGATCCTATTGTTGAAATCCATAGGGAAGATGCCTCTTATGAAAATGTGTGCACCCACACATTGTCTCGTAGAATCCATGGGATATCATTTTTAGATGTGCTAAAGAGTACTGATCCATGTAAGGAAATTATGATGAAGCGTCCCCTTTTGAAGATACTTTTTGACTGCGGGATCTTGGTGGAAGCGAATCCAGATTCTCTTCAACAATGCACAAAAATGTGAAAATTTTCATTCATGGGATGCATGTCCAACCTCAAAGGTGATCACCCTTGGACATTATCTAAATTATATATGTGTCTTTCCCACTGTTGGAATTCTTTGAACTGTAAATTAGTTCAAAATTGAAAATTATACATTCACATAATTCTAAAATCACAAGAAGACATATAGAATGTTAGGAAAACTAGAAACATTAAATTAAAAACCGGATTACTCAGAATGTATGATTGTGACTCTTTATTTAGTCCGCACACATATAGGAATTCAATGGATCATGTCTTGGTTAAACTCCATAGAATTAATTGGTTCATTTGGAACCCAAAACTTCTGAATGATATTATATTTTGCAAAGGGTCTCCCAATATAATTGACCACAAAATCATAAATACATACCTAGGTCTTTTTATTGAAGTTATGGTGGAAATTAACTCAGATTCAAAGCTCTATAATACAATACAATTCACTGAAAATGACTAAAAAACTGAAATTAGATTCAAATATGAGAGGAAAACTCCATTTTTTGACATTTGGAAGATCATTGGTCAAACAATATCTAATTTCATGGAGATTAAAAGAAAATTAATCTAGCCAACTGAAAATAATTGGATGTAACTAAGGATAAATAGAAAAGACATAGATCCCATGATGGAGGTATCTGAACCCCACAAAAAGAATGCTGAAATCTGGGTCAAAAAACACAATTTGACACATATAGGGGATAACTCGGGTACAAACTGGGCATATGTTTCTGTAGAGGAAGAAAAATCCATTAAAGGATAAGGCCTCTTAAAAGAATTATAAAATCTAGTTTTACACTCTGTAAGCCTATCCAATGAGAAGGAAGAATACAATACATGTCAATATGGACAGATCTGAAGACATATTGCTGTCGAATATTATGATCATAACATGGGTAAGAGGGATTATACACCTGACCAAGTGAATTGCAATGCATGCAGGACATGCACAGAATATATTCATATTAGGGACTGCACTGAGGCAGTTTCAGTTCAATATGGGGATAGTCTGACCCAGAACCCCAACATTTTATATGCCACTAATATTTCAGTATTAAAGAATGAATTCCACAATGAAAAAAATAACATATACTCTCTCCCCCGTTCTCAAGGATCACCTGTTATTTACTCGAAAAATACCAATTTCACTGAGCACACTACAAAATATGAAAAAATTACGACTAGCCAAAAGGAAACTCAGGACAAAACAGAATCCACTAAATTGACTTAAAATGTTACTAAAGAAATAGAATATTTTAATCCTTTGAATGAAACTACACCATCAGTACATAATCCTACACAAACCCAAAGACTCGATAGTTTCACCAAGAATTTTTACGTTGAGAAACATGGGGTGGAGAAGAAAAATAACTCAGACACAATTATCTACACTGCTAAAAATTCCTCTGTTGATGGATCACAACCAGTTGACTGTAGTGATGATTATATTTCTATGATGTTGTGTAATTTGAAACCTACAGTCCCAGTCTGTAAGGACTCAATTATACAACCTACTAACATGTACACTTCTCTAGGGATTGAGAATGAAATCAAAATGAATGACGATGAACTAGTTTATGTGATCTCTTCTCATACTAACCCCATTAGTAGAACTGACGATCCTGGGAGATTTATTACTAAGTCAACCCAGGATGAGACTCAATATAGGTACTATAATTCTACGGTCATGGAATCCAAATCTGTAGAACATGGCACCACACATTCGTTACAAGACTCTAAGCTCATGCAGGTTAAGAATAAATCTATGGACCTAAAGTATTTGTGTCCTTCTGAAATGAAAAATGTAAAAAATAATCACACATACACTTCAATAGAACCAGTTACATCTACTCCCCTACCTATAGATAGTGAGGACTACGTTATAAAGTATATAAATTCTTTTTCAAACCATAGTTGAAATGATTTGTTGATGTGTTCTAATAAATCTACATACTCTTCTATGAATAATGCAATATCTGAGCCTACAATGAAGAACGAATCCTAATGTTAAAAAAAGCAGGAAGAGACCACTAATAATACACAAGAGGTTAGAAGGTCTTCCAAAAATAAATGTTCTGGAAAAAAAGAAAAATGGGATTTCTAAATCAAAACCTATGTTTAAATGAAGATCCTTTTTTGGAATTGTCAAGGTATTGGTAAGTCTGATACTTTTATTGTGTTAAAGAGAATGATTTACACTCATCATCCTTTATAATTATTATTTTTGTAGTGGAAAAAAATTCGTATGCCTCTAAATACTCGTATTTATGCCAAAAAACTATGTTTTTTCTAGTGAAATCACAAATAACATCAATAATGAATATTTATTGATTTTTTCGCACATTGCATTACAAAATATTAGTTTTTTAAACATATCTGATTAGATTTTTACATTAAATTTTTATATAGATGACACATATATTTTATTCTTTTTTGTTTATGCTAATAATAGATACCAAGAAAGGATAACAGATTGGAATTGTATCTCTTATCTTGGCAATAACATTAATGCACCCTAGTTGATTATGGGTGACTTTAATGACATCCTCAACTCATGAGAGGAAATTGGACCCTCTCATGACTCTTTTTCCATGAGAGAATTTAATACCATAATATATGATAACAATATCATTGAAATCAATCTCACTGGTGAAAAATACACATGGTATAGAAGACACAACAACAAATTAGTCGTCTCTATGCTAGAGAGGTTATTCACAAATGTCCATACGTCAGATAAATGGGACATTATATCATGTACCACTATTCATAGACTAAACTCTGATCATCACCCCATCCTATTTAATGTTTCTGCCAATGATATGAAACCCAATTTACATTTTAGATTTAATAATGTCTGGTTCTTTGATGGCGAATTCTCTAATATCATCCAAAACTATTTGTCCTCAATGTCTTGTAACAATGATTCTCTTGACTGTAATCTCAAATTAAAACATATAAAACATACACTATAAAATTGGTGCAACTCTAAATCCAAAAAAAAATCATAATGAAATCAGGATTCTTGGTAATGATCTTAAAAATATGAAAAAAAACAAACACCAACTCTAACCTCAACACTAACCCTACTCAAGAACTAAACATTGCGGTCAATGATAACTCCTTGCTAAAATTAAAATAAAATATGAGAAAAAAAGAGTTTAATGTTTTATGGATTACAGACGGTGATAGAAATACCAAATTCTACAACTCTCGTCAAAGAATCAGGAAGGCCTACAGGCCAGTAACCTTTTTAGTTGATAGGTACAGACTTCTTGAAAACGAATATGACATCTCACACCATACCATCTCCTACTATGAATCCATTTTCAATTGTCCTTATATAAAAAATGCCTCCTACCTGGGGTCATTTCTCTAGTGATCACTGATGAGGAAAACTCCTTTGTTCTCAACACTCAGCTGGATCATGAAACCAAGGACACTGTCATTATCCTGAATACCGGTAGCAATCTAGGTCCTGATGGCATCAACAATAGTTTCTTCCAAAATTATTTTATGTGATTCAGAATTATGTTTGAAAAATTATAAAATCCTTCTTCACCAATGGGGTTCTCCCTCACACTCTAAATGCCCAGTTCCTCACCATTATATCTAAAGTAGAAAATTCCTTTGAGATCCATCTGTTTAGGCTCATTTCTCTTACCAACATCCTTTTTAAAATCATCACTAAAATCATTGCCAACAGACATTCCACTCTAATGGATAAAATTGTCTCCTAGAACAAATTTGGTTTTATAAATGATAGATCCATTCAATATTGTATTTTACTGGCCTATATATGTGTTTATAATTTGAATAAATATAATATAGGAGGAAAAATTTCCATTAAACATTACATCAGAAAATCCTTCGACACCATGTAATACAGTTTTATCTTCAATGTCCTCAACGGTTTTGGATTTAACACCTATTTTATCACTAAAATCAAAACTATCATTAACTCGGCGTCCATCTCCATTTTTTTAATGTATCTCCCAAGGAATATTTTAAATTCATCAAATGTGTCAGGAAATGTGGACACCTTTTTTCCATTATCTTCTCAATAGCATAAGACTACTGAAGTCGTCTGATGTTCCATCTGGTGGACCATAACATACTAAAACCCATACATGTCTCTAAGAACACGAATCCTCCTATTTATCTTTTTTATGTTGAAGATACCATCCTTTTCATACGAGGGGATAAAAGAAACACTCTTAATATTAAATATGTTATCTCACACTATGAAGAGGTTTCTAGTCAAACCATTAGTTAGAACATATCTTCCATCTTCTTTGGGAAAAAATTACCTACAAGAATAAAATATAACATGATCAGTGACCTTGGTATGAAATAATATATTATCCCATTCACTTATCTTGGGGTTCCAATTATTTTTGGGTACACAAAAATCATGTCACTTTGTAAAAATTGTTGACCATGTTCTAAATCAGAAATCTTATTTGAAAGGTAAATCTCTCTCTATGGAAGGTCAGACTCGCCTTTTTAAATCAACTATTTTCCCCAAGATGGTTTACTCCATGATGTTCTACAAATGTCCATCTGTTCTTATTTAAAAAATTAACATTGCGATAAAGAACTTCATCTAGAGTGGTAGTATTGTGGAAAGAAAACATGTGACTGTTCCCTAGCCAACTCGTTGTAAACCCATTGAATATTGTGGTATTTTTATTAAAAATATCAAAAACTTTAATGATTACCTTAAATTAATACTCACTTGGAACCTTTTTCACAATACTTATGAGTCTATTACATTTCTCAAAAATAGGATTATTGACAAACATAAAACGGGACATTCAAACATCATTAATTCATCAATCTGGACTTCCATCAAATACTCCTTTACATATATTATATATAATTCTAGATGGATGGACCCCAGAGACTCCTACATAAAATTTTGGTTGGATAACAGGACTAGCACACCTTTACAATGAATGATATATCCCGATCAAACTTCTTATAATACCAACAGCTCTATCAAAGAAACTTTACACTCTCAACATGATCACCTCCCTGATATTATTCTGGACATCATTGAATAATATTATTTAGCTTACACCAATGATTTCATAAATTGGGAAACTACTCAAAATGGTATACTAAACTCAAAAAACCTCTATAATCATTATTTATGTAACTCTGAGGCTGATTACAACTATTTGAAACATTTCAACAAACATTGGATAAAACCTTCAAGCTTCAATGACATCTAGAATCTTTCTAACAACAGTGTTCCCACTGAATGTATCCTCCAATATTTTGGCATCCATCTCTACTCTAATTGAGAAATATGTAATCAACAGATAGAAGATGCAAACCATCTCTTTCCCTCTTGCTCTACCACAGTTCTCTTTCGAACTATATTTTTGAAATTTTTAACTGCATATGGTTGATTCTTGATTCTGTCAAAGATCAACATAATAAATTTGTGGAAATCAAAGGCTCTCAGAAAATTAGGTGGCTCTTCCTTGTTGTGGTTGCGGAACTCCATCATGTGATCATGTTTGATCATAATTCTATTATTCATATCGACTACTATTTTAATCAAAATGTAGGATGGATGGGGATCCTCATTTCCATACATGAAGCGACCTTTATTCAAAAGGGACATTGTCACACCACCATTCATGATGTTGGGATCCTAAAGCATCTATGAATTAAAGGAAATTTTTGTCATCCGCATCGCACTCTAGAGGTTTTCTGCCGAGCCCCCACCCCCCCTACGTGGATGGATCCAAATCAATATTTATGGAGCCTCCAAGGGAATTCCGGGACTTGCAGGGTGTGGAGATGATTTCAAGAATCACCTCGGTCAGATACTTGGATTCTTCATGGGTAAATTTGGCATTGCAACCTGCATTGAATTTGAGTTTCTTGGTTTTGATACATGCTATTGCTTTTTCCAAGATCTTCGGTTGGAACAAATTTTGTATTGAATGTGACTCGATGACCATCGTTCAATCGATTTTGAATGGCATAACACATCTTGCTTGGCCAATCACCACCCATTTGATGTTATTCACTGATTTTCGAACCGATCTTAACTATATCATCATATACATTTACCGAGAAGAAAACATAGTTGTAGAAGATATAGCTAACAAGGGTGTAAATCAAGACATCACAGGGTTCAGAGGCCTTCCGACTACTCTTATTTCCATTCATAAAACAGGTTGTAATATGATACCATATTTTAGACTCTTGAAATTTTTCATTTAATAATATTTTCGATTTGGTCATTTTTTTCCAGGGCATCAAAATTTTAAAAAAAATCTCAAATTTCAGTTGAATTAAAATCAAATTAGACAAATGAAAAGACTATCATTTAAAAAATCATTCCATATATCACTCAAAAACAATGAGTAGTTAACAAATTATCCAATTAATAATCTTCATGAGGAAGGGATGATGAATGATATGTTTTTATGATCTCATTTGGTGTTGTGTTTTATCCTGATAAATAAATATGTTGTGAAAACCAATTTTCCCTAGACGATACACCCCCAAGAGCCTAGTAATTCCATATATAATCTAGTGATTATGGAATTTTGATTTCCATTGATGTTGTGATGATATTATCTTACAAGAGATATTATTATAGTCTTAATGAATAAAAAAATAAAAAGGATTACTTTCCAACAACAATACATAAGTTTATTATAGCGGATATGTATAGTGTTTATCTAGGACGTTAACATTGTTATGAACTTAACCCTAGGAAAAGGAAATTTCATGGATGATGCACCATGTAAGAATTTGTAGGGATTAATTCATCAGTTTGATGAATTTTTGAGAGATTTAGATACATTTAAAGCATTTCAAAATGAAGAATATGATGTTAATGTTTTAGTTAAACTGTTTCTGATGTATTTTGACTGTATCATGTTTCATCATGTGGTGGAGTTTTAGTTGGAGAATCACAGGAGTAATTAATGTGAGATAAGATCATTTAAGGGGACGTCTACATGGGATAATTGGGGGATAAAAAATATCTATTTATGTTCTATAGAAGGATGATTTTGGATCTTATGATGTAAGAGGGAGTTATTTGAGAGTTTCAAAAGTCACCTCTAGTTGTTCATCTTATTATTTCAATGAAATGTCATGCTTTGAGGAGGTGTTGTTTTGTCAGGTTTGAAGTGAAATGTGGTAGAGTTTGGGTTATGATGTATCTTCTATCTATAGGTAATGGAATAAAATCTTTTTACATATTGTATTTCATTCTAATGATATCCCAAATTACATTTGTTAGGAGACTTTAATTGGTTTCATAATTGGATAAACCGAGGATTAGGGAGGATGTGATGCATTATGGGTGGTTATGGATCATATTATAATGTCATCTCACATTCTGGATAGCTAAGTGTTGAGTATTGTTTATGAAATTGTCTAGATTCCTAGATTTCCATGGAACAAAATTTCAGATAAAGATCCAAAATTTAGATTTTTTGTTTTAAGGGTAATTTAAAATGCTTTTTTCTCATATCTATGACTTAGCGCTTCATTCCACCACTATATGGATATATAGACTGATTAGGCCATCTAGATGTCAAATTATATTATTAAGCATGTGTCAATGGTATTGGCTTATCATTATTGAGGAAGAATACAATTTTTATGATTTCTTAAATTAATAGTTATAATTAATACTTTAGTATGGATACATTTTATGAATTTTATTGAAGGCTATTTTGACCATTTTTTTGTTTTACTGGAATGGAATGGAAATATTTCATGTTCATGATATTGTATAGAGAACGATGAATATGACCCCACTTTTTCGTGAGAGGATAATGTATATGTTAAAACATCCTATGTATTTTTTATTGGATATGGAAACCCATATAGTTTTTAACTATAGACAATGTTTTAATAAATTTCCCCACTCGTCATAGTATCATATGATATTTTTTGGAAGTAAACTTCACCACATATTTTCAAACCCATTTAGGTGTTAGATCATTATGTTGTGGTACTTTATTGGATGGAACATCATTTGTAGATGGATAGAATTTGAAACAACGTCCATTAATTCTTGAATCATCAATATCATCAAGATCATTTCCATACCATTTAATGGAATTATTTTGATATCAAGGATGATGATACATTCATGTAGTACCTGGTTGGGATCTATGATCGTCAAGGGAATCTGTTCTGAGGATGATTTTTATTTTTAGATCCTTAAATTAATAGTTCCCATGAAGAGTGTATATATGAGAGGTAGTGGAAGATTCACACCCAATAAAACATGTTCTAAATTTCATGATAGCTTTTATGAGGTTTATTTGGGGATGTATCGTATTCTCAGATAACGTCTTATATGCTAATGATGATGCACTTGTGCTCATGTCTTTTCAGGTATGGATTATTTTTTTAGTGTTATCATGGAAACGAATGTTGTGGTGGTATATGATATTTGATTTTAAATTATATATATGGTTTTGGTTCTTTTGTATGTTAACAATTCAATAAGTATATAGCATAATTACATGGACATTCTCAATATTATATTATTGTTTCTACAATGATTGGATGTGTCATGAGGGATTTTGGTAAAATTTAATATTCTAAGAGTTATTTTTTCCCTTTTATGTACCATTATAGTATGATTTTGGGGTTTTGGAGATGGTTCACCAAAAGGTTCAATTTGTTTTCCAGGTTTATAGTTGTTTGGTATTTTTCCATGTTTTTGAAAATTATATAGTTTTTGAACACCGAAGATACTGAGATAAAAATTCTACATCTATTATATGATGTTTTGGATTGGGGGTCTTCCTTTGTAAAGAATAAGAAGATAAATTACTTAAATGTATGTGTAACTATGAATTTTCCTTCAGAGGAAGCATTATGTACTATAGGGAATCATGGATGCACCACATTGTGGTGTTTTGGTTTGTGGGGAAAAAACATTAGAACCAAGTACCATACAATGGTATAGAGTCCATTATTTTTCCAATGTGATTTTTTATGTTTTATTAATGTATAAAAGTAATGTGTATCTCACATGGAATTATGATTGGGTAGGTACCACCATGGTTATTGTGGTGTCCCCATGTTGTAGTGAAGGCCTTCATGAAATTGTTATAAATATGGATATGTAAATTCCTTGGTAAATATTTCCAATCGTCCCATCATCCCTAAGGTAACCCATATCCCAATATCCTCCCTAAAGTCCTCTCATTTTTTTAAACTGATGAAATAGTTCAATCATATTATAGTCTCTAAAACTAATGCAGTTATCTCTTACACCATTTATAATTCTGGGATGTTATGTAAATGTTATTTTCCATTATAGATACCATCATGAGAAAAACACTACCTTATATTATTGGGTCTACTAATCCACTAGTTTTTGAGAAATGGATCTGTAGCATTGGGAAGATATTTTTTTCTCCATCCCTCAGAATTTGAAAATGTTATTATAGATGATTATCATTCTCAAGAAAAATCATATCAAAGGTGGAACATTATTATGAATAAAAGTGTTTAAAAATAAATTGACACCATATAATGTGATGTGATAAATAAAATAATTTCTAGTAATTACAACCTTCATACTCTATACGCATGTATAGAGAAACAATTTCATCGAATAAAATATAATGATTAATAATCATTTTTAATAGTGAAAACAATTTTACAAGACATGAAATGTATGCTTCTAGTTTAACAATAAACACTAAAATAAAAAATTATTTATTCATTGGTGGAATTATAAAATTTCATTAAAATTTTTTAGTTACAAGAAACAATATAAGTTATTAAAAATACACCATGTGTCATAAATTTAGAAAATGAAATAGGAGATACCAATACTTCACATGCTATTGACATGAAAAGAATGTTTTTTTATCATGTTATCTCTAATAAATTACATTATGGAATGAAATTCTAGTTTCTTACATAAAAAATGTTAGAGGAAAAATCATGGGATTTTCTTATGTGGAAATGGAATTTAATTTCAATATGGGATGTATGCTCGTTGATCCAATATTTATGGAATTTTGGTGAAGAATCCAATTTATATTATAGATCAAAGTAAGAAACCATCCATTTTACAACCAATTATCTTTCGGTTCAATTATAAAGAGATTGGGAATTATAAGAAAATAAAACATAATCAAAGAGGTAATGAGGATGATAAGACACAACATCCACTATTGAAAATGTAAAAATGGAAGGTTTATTAAATCACATTATTTGATTTGAATCATGATAATTTGGGCACACTTATCATCCACTCCATATTTAGTAATTTAAAGAATTTTTTTTTAATTGATCCCTATAAAAACATTGTTTTACATCATTTTCTAGTACTTGAAATGATTAAAATCATTGATTATATCTCTCTAAATTTATTCTTGAATATGAAAATCACATTTTTATATTGTGAGTCATCTTATAAACATCTATCGGTGCTTGGATAAATCAAGACATCATATGATATATTTCTTTGGTTATGATAATGTCTTATTTAAGGAATAAAATATAAACTATGCATTGGAATAATATGTTGTTTTGATTTTAATTTTTTTAAATGATTAGGTTGTATACATTTTGGTATGTGACATTATGATTTATTAAAATGATTCAAAATTTTATTTTTTAAACATAGTGGACTTATTAAAAAATAATTGAACATTGGAAGGGTCTTAAGTTTAACAATATATGGAATGTGTTCATTTGATACTAGTTTGAGGTTTTAGAGATTAATGTTTTATTTCGTCATAAAAAGATTTATCCATATTAGATAATATATGATAATGATTTATGATTTGATGAAAAATGAGATAAAATGAATGGAATAAAATTATATTATTAATTTTATATTTCAGTAGAAGATACTTTTAGTGATTTTAGTAATAAATATTCATATTTAATTTCTACAGTTGGAGATCAAGTGGAAATTATTTCTATAACAACTAATGTATGTGATTATTGTTATGAAATAAAAATAATTCATGTATTTATATTATTTTTCTTTTCTCTGTCTTGGTATTGAAAAACCTATCCGCCTTTGGAAAAAGACAACGAAAAAAATAATATAATTTTAATTTCATTGCTAATGAGTTAAAATTAATTTAACAGATTGCTTATTTATTGTTCTTTAGTGGTTAACTTTCTCATTATCATGGAATCTATCAATCATTATTAATCATCACCCATATGTATTATATTAAAAAAAATCTTCACTAATTTCATATGCTCACCATTTGTGGTATGATCCAAAAACATGGGATAAGTGAAATATAATTCACTTATTTTCAACTATTTTTTTAAAAAGAATAATATATGAAATTAAAAACAATTATATAAGATTATATGTTATTCCAAAAAATCCCAACACCATGTACCCAACTTTGGAATGCAAGTGATAATGTGAAACTGAAAAGTAAAAATTATAAATCCAATTAAATAAACAAAATGAATTTGTAATTACAAACATTTATATATGATTAAAATTGATTCAAATATCTATTTTACACATGTTGGATGAATAAAACAAAAATATGAATTTAGAGAACATGTATAAAAATCTATAAAAAATATTTTTTAAATAATTTTTTTAAAACTTGTTATCTTAAATTAAAATATCACTATACAACATATGATGATATACTTTCCTATCCATTTAAAATAAAGAAATTGAATTTAATTTCATATAAAACATTTTGAAATACCAAATTAATAAATTTTGAAATAAAACAATTAACCTAGAAAGGTGTATGAAATATATAAAATAAGAAAAAACCAAATAAATGATGACAATAAAAAATAGTATATAATAATGTCAGATCATCACAATCCAATCATATTTGGTGACAAGTGGGACATCCCCTAATTAATATTTTCTATAATCATGGGAAAATACCGGGTTACCTAATGATATATGCACATAAAATGTCGATTTAAATTGGAAAATCAGTTGGATTATTTTATATATAAAAAACATAAATACCTAACTAGTCCTCACCCATCATTATTGGGGAGAATATTATTTATCTCAATAGTAAAAAATTCTTTAGAAGTAAAAATAGTATCTTTTGAACCTATTATTTCATCAAAATATTATAATCATCACAAAATGACTATTATACCAATGAATTCAGCAAAAGCATGTGATAAAACTAATATGAATCAACAAATACATTATAAACATATCCAATAAACATCAATCAACCCTTATGACATTGTAAGAAAAAACCATGTTCAAATAATGGAGAACACAATGATAAAAGTAAAATTCAACACATAATAAAATTCATGCCCCTTAAAACCCCCATAAAATTAAAACACATATAAAAATTTTCAAATAAATTTACAAACACATAATTTGAATTCAATTCATCTGTTCTTAACAATCCATTACAACAAATTGACATGGAATGCCATGTGATTTCCCCCAATTATCTTATAAATAAAACATTATAAATTTTTTCATATTAAATAAACAATTAAATGAAACATAGAGTCAAAAAATTCTACTTATCGTGTCATAGAAAATAAATCCCTATGATATAAAACACACCGAATGAAAAATATGGTTGAAGTTTACTTAAACCATTCATATTATTTAAAAAAATCATTTAAGAGTAAAATAAAAAAATGAATTTCATGTTTCAATTGGAATGTTATTTATAAAAATGGATAAATAAAATTGAAAACCTAAAATGTCAAAATAAATTTCAAATAATTTTATTAAGGAAATTTGGTAAATATTAAATTTTTTTTCTATACAGGGTACTGAATGTCTAGATTTAATCAAACTATTTAAATATTATAAAACATTTTATTTACATCTAATAGTTTTAAATTAAAAAATCTTTATATAAATTCAATAATAACATTCTATATGATCATGATGAATTTTAAAAAGTAATTTTGAATCTTGATATCAGTTATTTATAAACAGATTGTTAGTACCTTGGGAAACCTTATATCACAATTTTTTTTTGAATTATCCTGAATACTAAATATCTAGAGAAGGACTTATTAATATTGTATCTAAATACCAGAATATAGAGAAATTATATGTATCATGGTTAATCAATTTTATAGAGGCTGTTAATGAATGAATCAGAAAAGGGTAAACAAGAAATAAAACACATAAAATCAATCTGGAAATGCTTAACATTGTAGTTTATGCACAAAATCTTGATGACAAAAAGAAGAATAACCAATTGGCGAGTATACAACCGAATGGATTAGAGGAGAAAATAGACGGGGACTTGGATGTGGGTGGTGTAAAATATGGGATGATAAATATATAGAGTTAGTGGTTTGAATGTTTTGTGAGATTTTTTATAATATTTTAAAAATAAATTTATTATTTAGTCACAACGTCAATTTATTTACTTTTCAATTACCAGGCACATAAAACACTAATAAAAGCATAATAGGAATGATTAAATCATGAATAACTAATAATTGGAAAAAAATAATTTATCGATTAAAAATAGTAATAGAAAATGAAAATCATATACACAGTATTGGTGAATGGTTAATCTTAACCATGCACAATACATACATTTGATAATTATCCCCTAAAATTAAAATGTCCAATAATTTTTTTTAAAAACCCTTGGATCTCAAATTATTTAAAATAATTATGTAAAATAATATGAAACAATTTTACATTAGTGTTATAGGCCTACATATCTATTGCAATTTTTATCATGATGATGGTTGAATTGAAAAAAAATTTGTTATTGTTTGATAATTGATAATGGAAAAACAACAAGGTATTGGTAACCATCTCCAGGTTGACCAAATTCGTTGATGTTTTTATCTAGGAAATGATATTTGATAAAAACGTTGTACAATGCTGTATACAAACAAAAAAATATGTTAATGTTATATTGGTAGTCTGACTCTAGGTAATAAAATAAATTCACATGAAGATACCCAGTAGAGAAATCATGATAATTGTAATATATTTTTAATGTATATAAGACCATCTTGATGTGGCCCAGACTAAGAACATGGTATAGTTTCATGTTTATAGTGATAAAAAACATATAGAGTGTAATAAATAATCCCATAGAGGGTTTTTTATTTTTTTCAAAAAATATGTATAAATTAGAAGTGTTACATAGTGGATAAAATAAGGATCAATGTTAGGAACCAGAGTCCTATAGGTTTTAGGTATTTAGGATATAATTGTTACTAAATTAAATTTTAGTGGATTATATACCGTTTGTCTATGTAGTGGTTGAAAGTGGTTGTGACACCATAGAGAGGAAATAAATTGTGTAGTCAGGATATGGGTCATCTACATGTGAATGAGATGACATACTCAGACTATATTGAGGATTCATAGATAATTTTAAATTCACCATGTTGTTTCAATTATTATTTTTATCATATACTAATATATGGAGAGAATATATAAATTATTATTCAATGTTTTTTTGTTAATATATGACAGTCAGGTTGTTTTAATGATTTAAACTACCATGAGACATGATGTTGGTTTTATGTTTTTATTAAGTGTGACAGAATACATATTTACAAATCAATTGTGATACCAAATATTATTGGGCATTACTTTCAATGATGTAATTTTTTGATATTTAAAATAGATTCAAGAATTTATAGGAACAAATGTATGATATGGGTATAAAATTTGTCTTTGATGGGTTCTAAAAATTACTATGTATGATGGATTGAATATTTAAATTCTGTATTGATTGTAGTGGTAACACCTTTGGGATATTTGGTTGTTTGATAGAGATGTGACTTGGAATGTTTTTTTTATAAATTCTCAGAATTCCAAAGGAATTAATTGGTTGATTATGTGTTTTTAGAGATCCATGGAATATTAGGAAATGGAAAACTAATTCAACATAATATCGGTGTTGTGAGAATACATATAATAATTTTCACTATTATTGGTATGCTTTTGATGGTAACTATTCATGATAGCATATGGATGATATTTTATATTTTTGAGAGGATATAACATCCATGGTATTTGGGTATGGTCATCTGGTTGGGTTATAGGATATTGAAAAAGAATGGGGGTTTTGATATATTTTGAAAGATTTTTTAAGGTGTTTTATATGCTACTAAATTATTATTAATGGATCTAAAATTATTGGAAGGGTTTAATGCTAAAATATTTATTTTGAAATATTTTTGTTTTGTGTACAAGAAGTTGATTTCTAAAAATTAAATATGAAAAAATATTATGCATTATTTCACACATAGTTGGACTGCATATGCTATTTCTATCCAATGTAAGGCATTTTGTATTTAATACATTCCATGATCTAGTAGAAAGTTTTGTATTATGGAAGTTTCTTCTAGATAATAATAGAATATAAAGTATCATGTAATAAATTGCGGGTAATGTAAGTATTCACAAGATATATTAAGGTGTTTCTATATTATAAATTTCAATATTGAAATTTATATGAGTGACTTTTCTAATAAAAATTACTATTTATTAATTTTCGTGTAAGAAATTACCATATAAGGAATTTATTGTGTGGAATTTACATGTTAGACATTAATGTGTATGATTGTTTTGGTAGAGTTAGAATTTAAGGATTTATTAAGACTTTTAAGGTTTGAGTAAAAAATTTTAAATCATTTATTATTATTTTTTAAAAAATATTTCCCAATGAATTTTTATTTTATTGAAAAAAATTATATAATGTTAGCAATTGAAATAAAAATGGTTATAGGTGTATTCTGACATGGATGAGATGTTTTAGGACCTCTCATTTTTCTCTTATACCATAATAATGATTTCCATTTCTTCTTATTAATATATAATGATTTCTATATAATATGGATATATTTGTAATTATAATAGTCACAATGTGTTTGTATTTTTTCAGACTATTTCATTATCCCCCACCAAATAACCCTAATTTATGTGTTGTTGTTTGATTATGGAGAATATTTTTATTGATGATGAACATTATTTATATTATTATTGAGTGGATTTCTTCATATATGTGGTTGGTGGTCCAAAAATATTTGATTTTATATGTTTTTATGATCATGTTAATAGTGTTAATCAGATAAGTAATTTGTGAACAACAATGAAATGGATATACGATGAATTTCCATTTTTAATAAGAGAACCATGGTATACACTCATGTTGGAAACAATAGAAAAGTTATATAATAAACCCATTTCTATTATTTTCTATTCAGTTTATGTGGAAATTTATTTCATGTAATTTAATGTAGTTATTTATTGGTTTTGTTGATTGATTTTTTCCCTTGGGAATAGTGATTGATTATCATATGTCACAAATGCTATTGTTGAAAAAATAAGTCTTATGGATATTCATTGATATAATGAAGCTATTTTTGGTGATTTATACTGGTGGATAAGCGTTTTTTTGATATTATGAGTATGATGTTCACTAATTCCATGGATGTGGAGACTATAACTTATCATACATGGATTTTACATATCTTTACTAGTATATTCATTATAAAGAATAATAATACACACCCTAGAATATTTTTGATTTTTTTCATTGGACCTTTAATACATTATAATCTTATTTAAGAAATTTTCAATACATCCTATAAATATTGTACATGGATGGTAAAATTATAATAAAAGCATGTGTAATAAAATTCATCAAACCTCGGGAGAATGATATATTGGTTATAGTGCACATACATTCTTATTTAGATTGGATATTGTTTACATCAATAGAATATAATAAGTAATAATATAATTACCATATATGTACATGAGCCTATTCAATGATCAAGGAAATAATATGCGATTTTTTTGAAAAAAAATCCAAAAAAAATAATGTTTCATTAATTAATGAATTAACAAGACATATGAAATGATTCATAGGTTTGTGGAAAGAATAATTAATTATTTAAAAAAATTAATAATGATAGTGATTATTACTATGTAATTAAAATAATATTAGAAAAATAATTTTGGTTATCAAGGATCCCTTCCAAATGCATGATCATGTTAAAGACAGACTCTCTTAAGGGATTTATTTCACTCCCAACAACCTTTGATACATAATAGATAGTGCCCCTTAGTGGATTAGGTTAAATCCCCTAACCATTACATATCATATCATTATATATTAAGATTTACCCTATGAATTTGATGGAGATAATATTCCCACCCAACACGTAATAGTAAACCGTACATAAATGTTCCATAAGAACCTCAAATCCATCAAAATAGTGATATCAAATAGTTTACCCATTGAAAGGAAATTTTGTTTCATGAGAACATAAATAAAATATAATCATAATTCATAAAAGGAAATAATGTCAATGGAATCATGATATCATACAAAAGTGAAAAATACAATTAAAAATGGATATTTTCATAGAATAAAAACACGTTATAAGAGAAATATAAAATTTATTTTTATAAATAATTATAAAAATTCATTATCAATTATATGATAATTTTTTTAAAGAAACATTTCACAAAACAATGTGAATTATATTTACATTTCAAATCAATTTTAACTTTAAATGGAATTTACATAATATTGAATTGACATTATTGTTTGAATATTTATCTTTGAGGAAAATATTATTTATTTTTTCTAGACAAAACATTTTAATAAATATCAAAATTACATTAGTAGAAAATAATAATATAAATCATTTAAATAGTTTTAAATAAATTCAACAATTTTAAAAACCTAATATATAAAAAATTTATTTGTACATTTTTGGATCCATAGAAAAATATAATGAAAATGAAAATGGACTAGAAATATTCCAATAATAAATTATGGATATATAATGATTCACATAAACCCCCAAATTAATTAACTTATAAACCAATATAATTTCAAATAAGAATTTAAATAGAATGGAAATACATTTTTAAATACATCAATAGTAATTATATAAAACCAATAAATTTAATAATGTGGTGAATATAAGACATATTTTAATGAAAAAAATTGAGACTAGAAACCCTTGAAAAACATTACAATTCAATAAATAATAATCATTTTGAATGGATTTTATGAGAAATATATTTTACAATAAATAAATTATTTTTTATAAAATTTATAGTAAAAAAATATGGGCTAAATTATAAAACATATAATAATGAGATACAAGATGATATAATATAACTCTATGTATTGAGATTTAGTTTAGAAAACGACTAAAGTCGATCTCCTTCATGTTTGGATGCACTCTAATATCCATATATAATAATTTTATCATTAATATTTATTCATATTAGAACCATATTTATATTTAAATTTATGGATTCATTCCATTATTATTTAATATTTCTCATTTAATAAAAATTATTTTTTCACATAATCATTCGGGTATTAATTGTATTGTATTATATTCATGCATTGGTTTGATGGTTCAAGTACATGCGAGTCAATTATGGTTTAACCAGTAATTTTTTCTATATATACATAAAATATTATTTTGATATACTTTTTTTATTCTATTATCAATTAATAGAATATTGGTAAATGAAATTTAAAACAAGTCATTAAGTGTCATTTTTCAGGAATATCAAATTTAAAAAAAGAAATTTCTTTTATGAAAGAAGATTCATATATATTATAAATAAAATATTATAAATCATTTAATATTTTTATTTTAAAATTATATATGAATTATTTATGTTTCCTCAATCATTCATGTAATAGGTTTTATAATATCATTTATGTTAGTGGGAAGGTGATCATAACAAGAAAACATTGTGTTGATTACAAGAATAAGAAAATAATATTTTATGATATTGTATAACATTTAATGATTATTAATTATGTAATTATAATTTTATAAAATATTAATTTATATTAAATATCAAAATTATATTGATGATATAATAATAATGATCAAGAGAATATTACATTTAGGTTTCTAGCCCATATTTCTTCATAAAGAGATTCTTTGATGTGATAAGTTTTAGAAATTTACTTTTTACTATGCGTTCAAATACATGACATAAGATATTAAGGGAGAGAATCATAAAATGAAATAAATTTTCATTAAAAATAATTTTGTGACATTTTATAGTGAAATTTGGGGTCAATTATAGGTGATATTCCTTGAATATTTGTAAATACAATTACTTTTATTTTAATGGAATATAGATTTCAATGGAAAGTATACCAAAACTTAAAAATCTCTGGTAAAAGGTAATTATTAATTATTAAAATCCATATAGACTCATTTAATAATTACATTGTTTAATTTTTTAGATCCTTATCTATCAGTGAAACTATTTTTACATTGTTTTACTTTTACCGTGATAGCTCATTTTATCTAATTTAACAATATTTAAGGTCCCAAAAATTATATTTACCATATTAAAAAATCGAAAATTATTATTTTTAGTATCATTCATTTTATTAATTTATCATTTTTATAAGAACCTAGATCTTCTTTTTAGGTATGGGTTTTCTTTTTTGGTGTTTTTGAGAAAAAAAGTGAGTTTGTAGAAATTTTTGTAGTACACGATGTGTACTTATAAGTACATAGTGTGTAATCAGTTTCCACATGTAGCCGTGTGCTAGGCATGTCACGGCTGAGCACACAGCCAAGTGTGGTGACCTGGAGGCCTTATAATGTGGGGCATGGTAAAGGAAAGTACATGTCGTGTGCATTTTTTTTCATTAAATGGGCCTGGGTCACATCTAATCGACAGAACAACCTCCTTATAGGTATGTCCCATTTGGTAGCATCCGTATGGCCGTAGATCTTCTCTTATCCCCGGAATCATCATCCATTTTTTGGATTAACCATTTTCAGTTTTGTTGGAATCGAATCAGTGAGTTCTCTGTTATTCTATAACACCATCTCTAGTTTTCTCCTCTTTCACGAGTTATCCTCAATTGAATGTTGTAGATGTTTTTTTATATATATCGCGTTCTAGGTCGATCCAAGGGATAACACCAGAGTATATCAATCGTGGAACACCGTGGTAGGTGTTTTGTGCCTTCCTGTCGATAGTCTTTGAGTTATATGTGCAAACGTGCCCAATACCCTTGAATAGTGTATTGAGTGTTTATGGATTTATCCCTAATATTTCCTGTTATTCTTTGTTTGTTTGGATAGATGTAGATTGATTATGAATAGGGTTATGTTTTCTATGCTATGGTGGTTTTTCCCATGTTTTTTTGAACATTTGGTCTAGTTGACTGTTATGTTGTTTACATTCTTAATTAGTAGTGTTTGGATGGAGTGTTTGTTATATGAAAAGCTATGATATTATGTAGACTATTTATCCATGTAGTTGTTATGGTTTCCTTGGTCTACCTTTGTATCATTGTGTATGATTGACTTACACATGGTCGTGAGAACCTGCCGTAGTAGACCATAGAGAGAATGGACGTTGAGGGCTTCTCCAGAGTGTCTGTTTATTGTTACATTACGAGAACATAGGGGGGATGGGTGAAAGTGATCCCTCAGTGTGTCTGTAGTTCCTCGATATGGTCCAAAGGGGGAATTGGACACTGAGTGCTTCCTCGGATTTCCTATTAGATACCGATACGAGACTATAGGGGGAATTGACTATAAGTTCTTCCTCCTAGTGTCTGTGATAAATCTGAACTGGAGGGTTTATACTGTGTGTACATCCCAGAGGGTTTCTAGTCTTGTTTGTTTGAACCAGCATGGTTAGGATATTTGAATATTCTAGAGGGTTACTTGCTTTTGTTATCTTCTAACTTGATATATGAAATTGAATGTATTTGAAACTGAAGTATTGTTTTCTTTTGAGTACTTCCTTATTTATTGTATCTCTTTACTATTGTATGGTATTATAATGCTTCTGGTATTACTGTCTGTTTTACTTATATTGTGTTACTCTACCAATGAGGGCATTGTTTCCCCACTATCAGACCCAAGGACCTCGCTTCTAGTCGGCAGCCTCTGGCTTTTGGGTAATTGCACTTGAGTCCATGTGACCAACCGGGAATGGGGTTCCTCTAGGTAGATTCTGGAATCGAGACATTATAAATTGGCATCAAAGGATCTCTTTTCTTCTTTACATACTTTTTCGATCCTATAGACAGGGATTGGAAGAAATATGTGCTTGGAAATAAAGTGTTTCCGGGAGTTGCTGACCCGTGTACATGGAAAATCTAACTTACCTTGTGTATTGCAATTGTTTCTAGTTTTTTAATTATTACAGTCAATTTTATTTCACCATTGGGTGATTCATATGCTTTGTGATGTTATTGTTGCTATCATTGAGGTTCTATTTCAGTTTCAATATGAAGAGATATGGGTATTCCATCTCATGCATCATATAGGAACTTTCTATAAATCACATGTCATTCATTATGGCCATGACATTTAAGGTGCATCAGCGACTTCATGTTGTTGTGATAGATACGGTGTTATATATGCATGATTTTGTGCTAGATGACTTGATAGAATCATTGTTATTTTATAGGTTATTGGTTTGCGTAAGGTTTTGTTTGAATGAACTGAAATCATTGGTTCTTGAAGTGTTATGGGCCCCCGTGTACTAGAATTTGGTGGATCATTTCACTGTTATCCTTGTATATGACATGTATGAGACACAATTCCTTGATTCCCAAGGATTATGGGGCCTCATGCATTGGAAATCGGCACATTAAGGATCTTTCTGTGTTTTGAGGACTTCTAGAGTAGTTTCAAAATCTTACTGTCTAGAAAAACCCAGAATACAAGGCATGTAATGATGATTACATGTCGTGTGTCATTATGTTAGGGAAGGAACTATTTTTCTTAGGTACACACCGTGTTCTTTATGTAAAGGTTGTGTAGTCTCTAACCGTGTCATATGCTTTGTGGTCAGAGACACGGTGTTGGGAAATTTTGTTGGAACACACCGTGTGTCGGACGTACACACTGTGTTGTGGAGACCATGTGTCTACCCGTGTGACTAAAGACACAGATGGATAAAACATATGTAATACACATAGTGTCAATCTTGAACACGTCATGTAGTGTAACCCTTGTATACGACTGTGTAACAAAAAACCCAGGTTGGTGAAATCATTCTAGTACATGGTGTGTCTAGAACAAACTTGCCATGTAGATTCATTCATTTAACCGACCGTGTAACTGAAAACACAGGTCGGTGAAGTTCAACGAGTACACGTCGTGTATGGAAATGACACTCCACGTAGTATTGTTCTAGGAGAATCATGTGGCATAGGTGTGTAAGGGAACTCGGGAAGGGGAAGTGGATTCAAGTACAAACCGTGTGTTAGGACAACATGACATGCGTATGGGGTGGTACACGACTGATCTTGGTAGGAGTACATGCCCATGTGAGGACTTAAAGAAACACACCATGTAGTCATTATTCATGTCATGTATCCATGTTTTGAAAAACTTGAATGCTTTCTTTATCTTGTTCCCTTCTTACACTCCATGTTCAGTCCAAGAAAATGTTGATCTAAGGTGTGTGCTTGACATTTCATATTCATTCCACCGAGACGTTCTCCGGTTGTATGCCAGTTATAGTGCAGTTATCAGACACCGTACATGGATGATCAAGGACTACCTGACGATCCTATGATTGTGCCAGCCTTGGCACCAACCGTCATTCTGGACACAGGTGCGGACACATAGTTTTGAGAGGACTATATGATGTTCATGCAGACCTTCCAGGGAGCTCTGCATCGTGCCACTTCTATGGTAGAGTTGACTTGGATTTTCCAGCAGCAACATCCTCCCGCCTTCACAAGGGAAGGAGGACCTCGTGCTGTAGAGTAAGGGTTAGAATCCATGACTTCTATCATCGATCATCTGAATATTCCTCTAGAGACAAGGGTGAATCTTGATACGTATATGCTACGATATTCCACCAAGAAATGGTGGTATATGACTTAACAGGTGGGATTCTAGTAGGTCATGGCTTGGGATGAGTTCTAGCATGCATTCTATGACTACATCTATCCAAGACTTTGAGGGCCGATCGAGCCTGAGAGTTCATGAGCCCGGAGCAGGGTACTATTTCTATTATGGAGTATTTGTCTCACTTTATAGATTTATAGTGATTGATGCCCATCCCAATACATGATGAGTTATTCCAGGTAAGGAATATTGAGGATGGTCTCAGGAACGACATATGATCTAATGTTAACATATTTAGGATGAAATCCACCAAATCTATAGTCAATCAGGCATAGATCATGGAGCACAATATGAGAGATTCTGGAGATGTGATCTAGGTTGTATAAACATCTAGGGTCGGAATACATCCTAATAATAGTAGGAAGTGTCGTAGGGAGTCTTTGTACAAATATTAAAGGAGGTGGGAGACATCTATAGGTAGCCAGGTGGTGTGCTGCCAGTGCGGGAAGAGTTGGAATACTAGGACACATTACCTAAGAGACCTAGTGGAGTGCTGATCGTGAGACAAGATGTGTAATCTTCAGAAATTATATTAGATCTTATCATCAGCATCTACTGATAAGGGTTTGTTTATGACTCCACGTTCAGGACCATCACCACCAGTTTCTCATCAGTCTTGGAACTGGAGTTCTTCCGATAGTTCAGGATGAGGTGGAGGTTGCAACCATGGTAGTCAGTTTCCAGGAATTCAACAAAAGAAGGGTGAATCAACTCAGGGTGGTCAGGCAGGGTCATATGGCTGCAGTGTAGTTTAGAATTTTGTGGGGAGTAGACCCAGCAAGAGTAGGATCCCGGACCCTCTACAGTTCGAGGTATGATTCCAGTCAACTCAGTTTTAGATTTTGCACTTTTTTATACCGGGTCTTCCCATAGATTTATATTTCTTCTTATTGTGGAGAGCCTTGGGATCTGTATCTTTTCTTCTACTGATATCATGATGCTAAACACTTCGTTGGGGACTAGAAAGGCTAGTGTACACCAGTGCAAGGAATTTACACTTGAGGTTGGTGGGTGTCACTTCTTATGGGACATCTATCTCTTAGAGAATACATCCAATGTCTTCATTATCATAATGGACAAGTTGGTTCCCATTAGGGCTTTTGTCGATTTCTATCATCATAGGGTGAGTTTCGCATCACCAGATGGAAGATCATTTCTTCATAAGGGAGAATGGGATGTCTTTTTGAGTTTATTGGGACCCGAGCGTCATTTGTTGGTAGGAGTTACAGAAAAAAATTTCCATTCTATATCTGGATGACCTAGGGACTTCACAGATCGACTTTCCTCAAGTGGTGGATCATTTCGGGGACGTCTTTCCAGAGGAATTTTCTGGTTTTTCTCTGGAGTGAGAGGTGGACTTTCTATTGATATTGTTCCAGGAGAGGCACTGGTGTCCATTCCTCCTTATAGAATGGATAAACCTGAGTTACAAGAGCTCAAGAAGTAGTTGGAGGAGTTGTTGGAAAAAGGTTTCATCCAACCTAGTACTTCTCCTTGGGGTTCGCCAATCCTGTTTTCAAAGAAGGCAGAAGGTACCCTTATACTTTGTGTGGCTTATTAGAAGTTTAACCAAATGATGGTCAAGAGCTGATATTCCTTGTCGAGGATTGATGGTCTCTTTGACTAGCTTCGAGGAGCCCAGGTGTTCTCGAAGATTGACATTAGATATGGTTACCATAAGTTCCGCATTAAACCCTATAATATACCTATTACATCATTCCAATGTAGTTATGTTATATACGATTATGTGGTTATGCCATTCAGTCTCATGAACATTCCTACAGTTTTCATGGAACTGATGAATCGAGTGTTCCATTCATACCAGGATTCTTTCATGGTGGTCTTCGTGGATGATATCTAGGTGTACTGTCACACTCGACACGACCATGAAACACATCTATAGTTCATTCTGAGTACAATGAGATATCATTAGTTATATTCTATATTCTCAAAATGCCACTTTTGGATGGACCTGATTAACTTCATGGGTTATTTTATCTCAGAGATAGGAGTATAAGTTGAACCATAAAAAGTGATCTCATTAGTTTCCTAGGAGCATCCAAGAAACATCATTGAGGTACAATGTTTTTTAGGGCTGTCTGGATACTACAGATGATTCATACAAGACCTTTTGCGCTTACCAGCGCCACTGATGGGCCAGCCTAAGAAGGGTACAAAGTTCATGTGGTCAGATTATTCTGAGTAATCCTTTCAAGAGTAGAGAGGGAGGTTGACTTTAGCACCAATACTTGTTTCTCCAGAGCTAGGAAAGAGCGATAATGTTTACTGTGATGCATCATGTATTGGGTTGGGAGTTGTGATTGTACAGGGGACGTAGTCGTTTCGTACGGGTCTCAGCATTTGAGACCACATGAGAGAAATTATTGGATGCATGATCTTGAGTTGGCTACGGTTGTCCATGATTTACACTGTTGGAGACATTATCTTATGGGAGAAAATTTTGTGGTTTTCACCATCCATAAAAGTCTCAAGTACATCTTCAATCAGTGTGGTCTGAATTTTAGATAGTTAAGGTGGGTTGAGTACATTCAGCCCTTGGATTTTTAGCTTGCCAATACGCCTGGTAAGGGAAACGCATTGGCTCGTGTGTTGAGTAGGTGGACACAAATACAAGACGTTCAGGAGGACAGTAGTGAGTGGAAGCTTATGGATCTATTCTCTAAGATGAATGTGGTGGTGTATGGATGACAGGGGGAGATTTTTCTTTCTTATTTAGTTGTTACCTCTACTATTATTGATCGAGTGCAAATGAAGTAGCTATCAGATTCTGAAGGCCTAGTATTACAGGAAAGTGCGTCCGGAGATGATGCTGTTTTGGGGTGGACCATAACCAAGGATGAGATCTTTAGTTTTTAGGGGCGTGTATGGTTGTCCGCAGACATATGCGAGGAGCTGATGCGGGAATTTCATTCCTCATTTTGGGCAGTTCATCCTGATGTCACCAAGATGTATCGAGATCTAAACCATCAGTATTGGTGGCTCGGTATGGAGATATATTTTGCCATGTTCTTCATGAGGTGTTCCACCTGTCAGGGGGTGAAGGCGGAGCATTAGCGACCATCATGGATTTTACAGTAGTTACCCATTCCCGAGTGGATGTGTAATAATGTCGCGATAGATTTAGTGATCCGTTTTATGAAGTTGCCTTAAGGAAATGATGCAATGTGAGTTTTCATTGATAGAATCATGAATGTTTCTCACTTCTTTCTGATCAAGGAGTCCTTCAGTATAGATGAACTGGGATGTTTTTTCATCTGAGAGATCGTATGTATGCATGGGGTTCCACAATCCATTGTTTTAGACAGGGATGCACGTCTTACTTCTCAGATCTGGAAGTCGATATAGAAGGATTTGAGTACACATGTATTATTGAGTACAGATTACCACACCTAGACATATGGCTAGTGCGAGCATACGATTCAGGTGCTTGAGGAAATACTTCGAGCATGCATCCTAGATCTTGGAGTATCTTGGGAGAAGCACATACCTCTTGTGGAATTTTTTTACAATAATATTTTTAAAGAAAATATTTATATGGCACATAACGAGGATTTTTATGGTAGCTCATGCCCATCACCCCTATATTGGATGGAGACAGGAGAGGAAACTATGATGGGACCTCATCTTGTTCATGAGACCACAGAGCTGAAAGAGTTAATTTGGAAGAGGATGGTAACTGCACAATCTCAGCTGAAGTCTTATGCTTATCAGTGGAGATAACCTCTAGAGTTCGATGTGGATATCACATTTTCCTACGTCTCACACCAAGGTTGGGACATAAGAGGATTAGGAGACAAGGTAAGCTTTCACTGATATATATCGGACCGTTGGAGGTGTTGGACAGAGTTGGTCCAGCTTCCCATCAGTTTTAGTTACCTCAGGGGTACTAGAATATGCATGATGTCTTCCACGTTTCTCATAATCGACATTTCATCTTAGAACCAAATCATTATTTCCAACGCGAATAGGTTGAGTTAGAGGTGGACGCCTCGTTCGAGGATCATCCTATCTGGATTATTGATCATAGTGCGAAGGTTATTCGTGGTCGGTCTGTTCCTCTGGTACGAGTGCTATGGTAGCACGGCCGAGTACAGTACGAGACCTAGGAGTTGGAGGCTGATGTATGATTGCAATTTCTAGATAATTTTTAGGATTCTTCTTCTATTTCCCATTTTTCCGGAAATTCATGGACGAATTTATTTTACATGGAGAAGTTTCTAAGAACCCAGAAATTATTTTCAGGTATGGGATTTCTTTTTTGGTGTTTTTGAGAAAAAGGGGTGTTTCTATAAATTTTTTGGAGTACACGCTATATACTCAGTTTCCACATGTAGTTGTGTACTATCTGTGTAACGGCCGAGCACACAACCATGCGTGGTGACCTAGAGGCTGCCTAATATAGTCCCTGATAAAGGAAAGTGCACGACGTGTACTTATAAAGCACACGCCTTGTACTTTATTTTTTTCATTAAGCAGATCAAGGTTATGTCTAATCGACTGAACGCCCTCCTTCTAAGTCTGTCTCATCTGGGAGAATTTGTACGACCAAATATCTTCTTCGAGCCCCCGTCTCACCATCTGTTCTCTAAATCGACCGTAGTCAGTTGTGTTGGGATCCCATTAATGAGTTCTCTATTATTCTAGAACTCCATATCTTATTTTATCCTCTTTCCCAATTTATCCTCATTTGAACATTTTATACTTTTTTGTAGATCTACCATGTTTTATGTTGATCCATGGTCTAACATCATAGTATATCAATCGTACAACACTGAGGTTGGTGGGTTCTGCATTTATGTAGATAGTCTTTCAGTTATATGGGAAAATGTTCCCAATACCATTGAACAGGGTATTGCGTGTTTATGGTTTCTAGCCCTCCTATTTACTTATATTCCTTGTTTGTTTGGATAGAGTTATATTGATTATGAATAGGGTAAATTTTTCCATGATATAGAGGTTTTTACCTTGTTAGCTTGTTTTGACCCTTTGGTCTAGTTGCTTGTTATGTTGTTTGAATTCCATGCCTAGTATTTTTAGGATGGAGTGTTTGTTATCTGACATGCTATGATATGTTGTAGATTGTTTATCCAAGTAGTTATTAAGGTTTACATGGGCTGCCTTTATATTTTTGTGTGTTATTGGCTTACATAGGGATGTGAAAACCTGGTGAAGTAGGCCATAGGTAGAATGGACTTTGAGGGATTATCCAGAGTGATTGTCAACTGTTACATTGTGAGACCATAGGGGGGATGGATGTAATTCCTCCCTCAGTGTGTCTATATTTTCTTGATACATACCACTGGGGGAATTGGATGTTGATTACTTCTTCAGAGTTCCTATTAGTTACCAATATGTGACTATATGGGGAATTGACATTGAGTGCTTCCTCAGAGAGTCTGTGCTAAAGCTAAACTAGAGGGGTTAGAATGTGTGTACTTCCCGGTGGGTTGCTTGACTTGTTTGGTTGAACCAGATGGGTTAGGCCATGAGTAATTTATAAAGGTTTACCTGCATTGATTATCTGCTTATTTGATATATGAAATTGAATTCATTTGAAACTGAAGGTGTGTTTTCTTTTTAATAATTCCTAGTTTACTACATATCTTTGCTCATTGCCTTCCATATATATTCACTGACTATTAGGCAAAAATATTTGGTTTGTTTCCTACTTTGATTAGTCTCAAACACTATTTGGGTCATTCTTTTTGGCCAATATAGATTATATTGTTCAAGTTCTAGATAATGGACAACACCCTTCTACTTCAGGTACTTGACTGCTTTGAAGCTAGAGAACATGGGACCAAGCTGAGGCTTGTGATGTAGAGGAGTTGTTTCATGTTTTTTAACATTGGATTAGTACTGTATTCCAAAATTGTGACTTGTTTAGTTTATTTTCTAGAAATATGTATCATGCATCATTTATATATGTTCTCCAATTATTTATTTCTTTTGTTTTCCAATGTTTAGTGTTTTATGGTATTCTATTGCTTCCACTATTGCTGTCTATTTTAATTCCACTATGTTACTCTTCCAATGAGGGTCTATTTTCCCCACTATAACACCCAAGGCCCTCGCTACAAGTCGGAAGCCTCTGGCATTCGTGGAAATGCGCTTGAGCCCATGGGACCAACCAATATGGGGTGCCTATGGGTGGATTCCGAAACCGAGATGTTACAATGTCATTTCATAGAGAATAATATAGGAACCATTCATGTTTACTTTCATGGAAAATAGGAACATAATAAATAAAAAGATGAAAAATTATTCAAATCCATGTGAAATTCTTCATCATGGGTTCAACCAAAGATAATTTTTCTTCATATCATATCCTAGGGAGATACATAAAATGAAAAGGGTGAGTATATACCCAGTAATTGAATATTAAAGGGATATTTTTAGCGTCTGATCATGCTTCATATCAATAAAAATATGATGAATAAAAATAAGGTATGAACATGAATCATATTACAATAAAAAAAATTATGTATACGAATAGGGATCGTGAAATTGTAATTTAATAATAATAATAATAATAGCGTAGAAATGTGTCTAAAACATTTAATTGAGAAATTCATAATTATATCACAATGTTTTATAACCATGGTTTCATAAATTAAAATTTCCATAGTTATTCATGAAGGTATTGTCAAACATGTCATATATAGAGATTAAATTCATCACCCAATTCATTAGAGTGGTACCAAGGTGGACACTTTAAATTTATTAATTAATGTGATCCATATAGATCACAATAAATATTTTCATTAATAACCTATAGAAAATATTGAACCAGATTATTATCAACATCATAGTATAAAAAAGTGCATAAATACATGGTCAATAAATAAATATTCACCCAAAAAAATTTAATATGGGTTTCATATATGTAAATACCGAAATCAATAATTTATTTGAATGAAATTGAATTCGGCTGTAAAAGGTATATGATCGGATATTAAAAATATTAAAATTAATGACATCTTTTGATGTAAAATTGAGAAATAAAATCATCATCATGAAGTATATACACATGGATTGAGGAAAGATAATGTCATAGGAAACAAGGGTATCTGATTAATTAAAGTCTATCATAAAACAAATGGGATAATAGAAATAGGAAAATATGTAATTATTTTGGAAGATAGAAGACATGCCACAAAAGGGGAACATGAAATGAATAGAGAAGTGTTGATTCCCCTCACCTTGATGAGTTGATCCTAAATACTATGGGTTTGATACTTGGGGTCTTAGGGAAACCATGGGGGACACATTGGAAGGAAAAAATCACTATAAAATCATGGATAATGAATTGGAATTTAGGGGGAATGGAAAAATGTGTGGGTTTGTTCAAAAAATGTTGAGGTGTTTTTAATTAATTCCATGTATAGGTCTTTGAAATATAGGTTGTGGAAACTTAAAACCCACTTCCATTCATTTGTTTTTTCTCATGGTTTTGTAAAATAGGCTTATAATTTTTTTTGATATTATAATACATAAAAACTAAAAAACATTTTTAATAATTCATTTGTAATGGAAAATTAAATTTTTAACAAAATAATTTTTAAAAATCAAAATTTCAATTTTAGACATTAGAATGTGAGGTATTGGATTATAATTTGATTAAAATATACTAAAAAGACTAATATTAATAAAATTAAAAAAATATAGTTCACGGATTGTAGTTAAGTAACTATTACATAACTATTAAAAATATATTTTTCTTTAAAACATATTGGATACCAAAAATTACAATTTTTACTATTTGTAGTGAAATAATTTAATATAAAATATAGAATGAAATAATGTACATTCTGGCTTGGAGATCATAATTAGTGTAGTTTCTGTCCCAAATTTTAGAGCCTCTAATTCAAGGATCTTGATATAAAATTATAACACAAGATCAATTGTCCTATAACATGGCTAATGGTGATTTCCCTCAATTATCATCTTATTTTGAAATTGATTGGACATTTTTCCAAGATGTCTATTCTTGAATCATCGAACATCAGTTTGGGAGTGCACCATTTTTCATTTTTTGATGATGTTGAGAAGTTTTGGATTGACCTTACCATGATAGTTACGAGATATATGAAAATCTATTCTACCACGGTATCACATCCCACTCCTTTGAAAAAGTTTGTTGAATTCCTCCTCAATCATTTCTTAGAAATTGTAGGTAGAAATTTCATTCATGCACATCCAAGATCAAAAGTATTCCATGTGGTAGGATTAATTGATATAATATTTTCATTTGACATATGCGACAAATGTTTCATTCCAAACTCCAATTAAAACTTCATAACAATATTAATTACCTCCTCATAGGTTTTATAGTCTTTATTTATACAATTCATCTGTAAATGGGGTCTTATTCCAGTAAATAATTTTTTTACCTTTCCCTAATGATACATAACAAAGTCGGATGTGTATCAATAAATTCCTATAAATTTTCATTCATATTTTCCCATTAATTCATTCCCATTATTACAATTATCTATAAATTCCATATCTATTTTTTCATCTAATGGGGAAAATATTTATTGAATTGGATTCCCATGAACTCTTCTCACTCCATATAATTAATGACCTCTCTTGTCATTATTTTTTTAATCAGTATCAACCAATAATCAGATTCTCGTACTATGTGGTGTAATGATTATGAGACTTTATCTATCTGAATAATTTGGATTATAAATAATATATTTTCTATATGGTTAATCATTTTTTAGTAATAAATGGGTCATCTGATCCACTAAAATAAGGTGGTCATTGATGGATGAAGGACTCAAAAAAACAATTCCCTTCAAGGAGAACTGGGTCCCTCAAAATGATTAATGTTATTATTAATAACATGATTTAGTTGATTCATCATACTCATGAATTTTTCCATTAAATGTATCAATCATAACCTTATTATCATAGATTCGGTAGTTATTTTATTTTAATATAATATATAAAAGAGATCACATTACCATGGATCAATTATTTTAGTATTCTTAAAGAACTATATACATACATGGTTTCTTCTTACATAAATAATCATAGAAAATAACAATTGATAATAAAATTATTCGATGATACATATTCATAAATATTATCTTCAGAACATGGGGATTGGGAAAAAATTAAATTGTGAGATCAAACCCTGAGTATGGATTACATGAATCAATAATAAGTGATGAAACTCCAATAATGCATAATAATAATGCAAGGGTAAATAATTTAAAAACACATTACATCAATAAAATGATAATGAAAAATGAATCCATATATTTTTTCAGAGTGAAAATATCATGGAATTTAATAAATTAACACTGAATTAAGAAAATTTTTAATCATTGGATGTCCAATATTTGATACATGGACCATTATACTATCAATATGGTTTACGTATCTTCTTATAGAACAATCATATTATTCTTGTAGAAAAACATGATGGTAATTTTCCAACTATTTTGTCTCATGAGACTCGTTCATGAATCAATTTCATATTAATAACGTGGCCCCACCCATCACTTCATGTCCAAATCATTCAACATATATAGATTAATTTCCTGAACAATATGATTTATTAAAATATTTGTAATTATTAGAGGATACAGAGTCATCAATATTTCACCAATTAAAACAAAATAAAAATAAAAAACCATATTAAAATATTTTAAATGTTTAAAGTAATAATAATATACATCAAACCTGAAATACATATATTTAATGAAATCAACAATTAATGAATATCACATATGAAAGAGAAGTATACATACACCACAAATAAGGGAAAAGTAGAAAATAAGGCAAAACTAACCGGAATATCATAATTGATTCCATTAATGGATGGATTTGAATAATATATGGACATTATAAATAGAATAGAGGAATATTTTTTGATAAATCAAGATCAAATAAAGTGAGAAAATTTAAAAACGTTGTTTAAGAAACATTGTAATTGAGAATCTTTTATGAATCTAGTTGGAAAATAATAAATTGACTTTAAACAGGGAAATAGAATAATTATTTTTATAAAACATGAAATGAAAAAAAGGTCTTCTTTCATAATAAATATAGTGATTTTAGAAAAACACTCATAGCTTAAAATAGATTATTTATGGTCCTGAAAATGGTAAGAAATTAGGATGTTCTATTTAATTGGTATTACCATCATTAGTAATTGAAAACGAATCCTTATCAAACTGATGTTTCCCAATAAATGAATAATAATTGAGCAAGATTCATATTTATAGAACATAAAAAATAATTTATGTGATGAAAATATGAATAATTCATAGTTAAATTGCAGTTAAGATTGAAAACATGTAACCTAAATGAATAATGGAGTTTCTTTGTCAATCCATTGCTTTATTTTCAACAAATATTACATACATCAACATAATATCCTATATAATGAAATTATATACACTAATAATCTAATTAATGATCTCTTAAAAATTTATACTATTTAGTAAATCATTATTAATTTAATTTTTGGATATTTTGATGAGTTATATGGTTCAATATGTTCTTTCGAGAGTTTCTGTTTCCTTGGTTTTCATGATTAGATCACTCGTAAAAATGTATAATAGATCATGTAAAATTATAATTGTTACTAGAACTAAAATTAAATTTTAAATATTCTCAAATAATATTAAATGGTATAATATATCATTTTTATTCAAATACTAGGATGATTCATTTGATAAAATATTAATGATGAATATCAGATTATCTAGTTGAATTTTTTATTACCACAAAGTATTTTGATTTCATTATTAAATATTATGCATATATAATGGTTCTAGAATACTAAATAAGTTGTAATATATATCATACAATGGGTTTTAAAAATTTAAAATGTTTTATTACCAACCTTGAAGGTGGTAATATAAAATTAAATCCCATAATCCAAAGGGAAGTAATTCGGCCCATAATGAACAATATTTTAATTTTTAGAACAAAAGGGATAGGATAGGGGGTTTCATGATGGATTTTAAATTAACCTAATAGTAGTATAGTATAGATAATATAATCGATTTTTTGTTCATTTTTTGATAGAGGAGTTTAGGGAAGGATATGAAAAGAAAGGAAAAATAATTAAAATGAAGTGTTAGAATTAAGTATTTCACCTCTTGAATTCTTATCCTTGATAACCTTATTGGTGTATAGTGGATTGGAGTTTTTGGGTGACCAAAATTACCAAAACCGAAGGAAGTGGTTTAGGATATAAATTTTAGGAAAATGAATAAATATTATAGGCTTATAATCTGTGAGAAGAATAGGTGGTTTGGGGTGTATTTATAGTTCATGAGTGAGGTGTTTTATTTAATATTTTATTCGTCATTTAATTATTTTGTCTCAAGACCATGAATAATATTGATTTATGTGACTAAATATAGTAAATTCAATTTGTGAGTTCAAACCAATGTGTTTTGACCTCATATATACATCATATATTACTTACTAATTTAAGAAGTTTTCTAAAATTTAAAATACCAAAAAAATCATATTTCACTATACATAAAAAATTAAACTATTTCAAAAAGTAAAAATAATAAACCTCTCCATTTTTCATCATATAAAATTAAAAAATAAAATCCAACTTATAGAAATAATTTTTTAAATAGTATTTTTTAAAATTTAAATTAAATTCATCAATTATTTGAAAATTAGTTATTTGAAAATTAAAAATTATTTTATGACAAATTAATTAATTAATTATGGTGTCATAGAAGTCTATTATAGTCATAAGAAAACCAATATTAATTTATTAATACATTCTATGGAAATAAATTTATATTAAATCATTATATTAACTATAAGAGATCAAATAATCATTTTCATTTTTCAGAAATACCAACACATAATTTATCATTTTTAAAACTTATATTTACTTATACTGTGAAATATTTATACTATAATTTCACTTTTCAGATGTCTAAATTTATTTTTACTTTAATATGTGTGGTTACTATTCTATTGGCTATAATATTGTTCCTAATTTTAATATTAATATTCAAATGGTCATGATATTACTTAATTTTTATCACTGTTCGTTTAAGAATAATGTTGTGTGAGACATATCAGTTGAATAATTTTAAATTATTTAATAGGATACATACAAGACATTGATGGTGGGTTATATTTTTCCCTCCATTAAAAATCTCTTCCCTAATCTTTTCCTAAATATTTCCTTCTAAACATATGATGGTGGTTCTTCTATATAATATCCTCAGGTTCCCACATCACTAATTTCATTTTATTGTTCTCCAAAGATCTCTTACTAGTTGAGTAATCTTCATTCTAAACAATTTACCTCCTGTGTCAGCAATTTTTATGGGCTCTCCATTGTAAGACAAATCATGTATAAGTTCTATTTCTTTAGAGGTAACTACTTTTATTTCTTCTAAAATGTTCTTCTTTTACAATAATATGTGTAACAAATCATGAAATTTTGAGAGACTAGTAAATGTTTATATTCGGTATGCTACATATCCAATTCTTTCCCGAACATAAAATAGTCCAATATACCTTCATATCTATTTTCCTCTCTAATAAAAACATTGACACCCTTCTCATGAGATACATTCCTGATGACCTAATCTCCAAATTGAAATTCAAAATTCTTTATTTGGTTGTTAGAGTATCTATTTTGCATACATTGAGATTAGTTAATATGATCTTGAATAGTCATTACATGAGTCATTGTAACACCAATAAATTTTTGACCTATTAGTATCCTCTCACAAAATCCATGCAAACATGTTGGAGCATGACATCTATTTCAATATAATGCCTCATATGGAGTTATTTTAATACAATATTGGAAACTATTATTGTAGTAAAACTATACCAAAGGAATACACTAATACCAAATTCCTTAAAATTCAAGTGTGAATGATCTCAAATTGTCTTTTAATGTATAAATAGTCATTTCGGAATGTATGTAAGTTTGTGGGTGATAAGAAGTACTGAAATGAAGGTATTTATCCAAATCTTTGTTAAAACTCTTCTCGAATTTTGATATAAAATTCATATCTCAATCATTAAAAATTGATATAGGTGAACCATAATGTCTTACATATTCATTAATATAGTGTCTAACTAGTATTTCAAGACATAAATCCTCTATTATATTAATAAAATATTCCAATTTAGCATGATGATCAACAAGAACCCATATTCCATCATTCGTTCTAGGTTTTCATTGTAGTTTGATAAGAAATCCCCTCATAATTTTCACCCACTTCCACATAGAAATAATTATATGTTTCCTGAATCATATAGGATGATGTGTCATATCCATCACATGTTGAAAAAACTAGACATTAGGAAACATAGTCATCAATTTCTCTCTGTATATTATCTCACAAATTTTCTAATTCAGATCAATATATATCAAGATACTATAAGGGTGTATAAATAAATTTCATCTATATGAATCATCTAATATTTCCATTTATAGCTCTTATATTGGTAGAACACATTACATCCTTCCAAATATCAAAACTCCATCCTCATACATGAAGTCTTCTAGTCTTACATTCGTAATGGAATTAATTTTCATTTAAATATTTTTATCATTATGCTGGGAGATATTATCTTCTCCAATAAATATGGTTTCACAATAATTTATAAATAGATTGAGGGTTCCCCTTTCATAAAAATTCCCATATCTATATTAACTAAATCCATTACCATAGGGTATATCTCAATCCTAATTTGGGTTATATGTCCATGATATTTCAATCTTAATGAATCTGATAAATTGTTTTCTTTTCCAGGGAGGTAGTGTATTTATATATCATAATATTTGAGTATCTTGAGCCATCTCATTCACCATATATTGATTTAATTAAGTGTAAATATGTATTTAAAACTCATATAATCCATATATATCACTCTTATTTCATTATAGAGAAGGTGTATCAGTAAAATAAAATCAAATATTATGGTTGTTAACTCAAGATCACATGTTTGGTAGTTTATTTCATGGGTATTTAACTACCATGGTGAATATATAATAACATTAAAAATTTTCGTAAGGATGAAACCCACTAACTTCTTTGATGCAGCACAATGTATCGATAACCCATCATTTCATATTTGTATAGTCAAAAGTAGAGCACTATCTAATCAACTCTATAATTCAAAAAAACATTATAAACATTTTTTATCTATATGATCATATCCACTTTATGTGTATGCCTGGTTTACAGGATAGATAATGGGGAATATTTTTGAATGAAACACAAACAGTAACATGCTATACTAATGAATCTAGAAACCTTGATTATGTTGGTTGGTATAGTCCATTCATGGATTGCCATTGTATTAACATGACCAACTGAGATTTCAACCTTAAAGAAAATATGGCCACAAAAAGAAACTGTTTGAAGCTTGAATTATCACTTTTTAATAATCCCATATAAATATTTTATTTTTAGAGACATTAGAACAATTTGATAATGATTTCCATGGTACTCATATAATGTGGAGTACACCAATATATCATATATAAATACAACAATAAAATTATGAATATATTACTTGAATACATTGTTTATTAGATGCATGAAAACATAGAGTGAATTATTATTTCATAAAGGAATTTCTTTAAACTATTAATATCCATAACTATTTCAAAATGTAATCATTGGAATATATTCCTTATTAACATGAAATTAATGATATCAAAAATGAAGGTCAATCACTGGAAAATATTTATCCCCATGAAGTTGATCATATAAATCATCATCATGAGGTAGAGTTCACTTATTTATTACTGTAATATAATTTCTTTCTATATAGTCAATGAACATCATAATGGATCCATCTTCCATAATATCAATGATAATAGGGGTCCCCCATAGAGAATCACAATGGAAAATAAATCCATATGGCTCAAATCCTATAGTTTTATTCTCAGTTGAAGTAATTGAATTGTGTCCATTCTATAATAAGTCTTTGATGTTGTTCATTCATAAGTCATTAGATCATTGTTAAATTCATCCTCATGCTCTGGGGATGTCTAGGTAATAAATTAGAAAATATATCAATGTATTCTTCTACAATAGATTCCTCCTCAATTTGAAGATTTCCTTCCTCATCACTAGATATTTTTTTTATCTTCTTCCACATGAATATCTTTCAGTATATCTACTAGAGGTTGTTATAGTTATGAATTGGATTTTGCTGTTTATTTTCAAAATATAATGGATTCTAAATATTCCCCACAAATTATAATTTTCATATTCTCATAATAAATTTTGTAACCATATTTTTAAATCCAGTTCATGCTGAGGATTATATCAATGTAAATAAAATTTATGATGATATGGTCAAAAACTAATGAAAATTTATGAGTTATAAAGGGGACTGAACAACAAATTTTTGTGGCAATGAGACCTCCCTTAAGAGTTCTTTCAATTAACACCCTTGTTAAATCAATAAATAAATTTCTAATTATCATGGGAAACTAGGTACACAAAAAAGGGTGTTCTTATCCATTATCAAATAAATCATTTTCTATATTTTAAGAAACCACAAAAACATAATTTGGAACTTTTAATTTAGATGTGGTGATTGCATAAGATTTCCCATATATCATTGGACAATTCTGTGGGAGATTCCCCTAATTCTTGGGAAATTCATTGGAATAAATCCCCATTTAATTAGAGTTTAATCATTGAACATAATTGATTTGTTTCTTCCCCATTCATTCATTTCTTGATGAAACATTTATCTTCATATAAAAAACTATCGTGCCTTTCAATTATTTCCCATGATGATTCTGTTAAAAAAAATTCATTATGGAAATTAATTCATTCCCTTATGATTATTTGAGGCTTCACCATTTACCTGGTTATCAGATTAACTATTATTCTCCTTATCTCCCATGACCAAATAGGATCTATTAAATCACTTATACATTTTTATGGAACATAATATTATTTCATCATTTGATGAATGTGATTGAGATGCCATTTCCATTAAGATACATGTCTTAATACCTTGATTTATATGATCAATATTTTCTTCTATATCACATATGTAATATAAAATATACTTTGATTGTCTTTTGAATGTAAACTCATACTCTAAAACACTCTCTTCATTAATTTTCATTATGATAATAAATTTTCTCTTCATTTCAGTTTGTAGCTCATGAGGTGAATATTTTTCCATAAATGCTTCATTAAAATATATCTTTTCAATATCGTCTATTTTATCACCGTCCTTAGTATTTTGGATCAATTACCACTATTGATCAAAATATTTCTTGAGACAATATAGTGATATCTCTTCCTTTTCTTTTTCATTAAATCATATTTCACTAAATATCTTTTCAAGGGACTTGATCCACATCTCAACTACCACTAGATTTGAAGCCCCACTATAATATTGGGGACTATTCTCAATGAAACGATCCAACATAGGTGTAGTATATTTATTTATCATAATCAGAGATTTATTTCCTAATATGGTAATGATCATATCATCTCCAACAAAAATATTTTTGACTATATTAGTGAGGGAAATCACTAGTTTTTTATGGGTAATGATTCCATTCCATCCAATATGTTCCATCATTAGATAATAGATCACACTATGTTATCTCATAATCATCATTAGTATTGGGAAAAAAATTTAATATAGGGAATTATTATAATTCCTTTTTTAGTTAAAATCTACATCCAAATGATTCTGCTAAACATTATCAGATACTAACTATAATATCTATAATCTCATTAGCATAGAGTTGGTGGTTATTTTATTTAATTGAAATATATACAAGAGATCACATCACTAAAGATTTATCCTTTTAGTATATTAAAAAATATACTAAAAAGGGAAAATAAAATATTTCCTCGAAGTATATTAAAAAAATTTATCTTTAGAAACAAGGGAGGAAAAAATGAAAGGGTGATCATAAATGTTCAATAAGGGTTATAGGATTAAATAATAAGTTTATAAAATTCAATAATACATAATCATTATAGAAATATATATAACTGGAAATTACATTCAATAAATAAACTAAGAATGAAAAATCCATCCATATTATTTTCCTACTGATAATCTCATGGGAAGTAATAATTGAATATTGAATGATGAAAATGATTAATCATTATAAGTCATGTATGTAGAACCTGAACCATTATACCCATAATACTGTATATTTCTATGTGTAAAAACCCATCAAATTAATCTTTCAAACAACCACCATGGTTTTATCTCAAAATACTTTTTATCATGAGAAATGTAGATGTATCAAGGAGATATATATACATGGGCCCCACCAATAACTAATTTTCCAAATAATTATTCTTACATAGATTCAATTCATAAATAATATTAATTATTAAAATATCATTATTCAATAGAGTATAAATGATTCATCAATAGTTTGCCAATTAAAAAAATGAATGAAGAAACCATCTGTAAAAATCAAAAATGAATAAAGAAATAATAGACTCTATGAGACAAAAAATATTTATATTTAATGAAATCAACTATAAATGATGATCAACATTGAAAGAGAAGTATACATACACTATACTCATTGAATAAGTAGAGAATATGGGATAACCAGAGGGAATAAAATAATGGTGTTTATAAAAGGATGGATTAAAATCATACGTGTACATTCATAATGGAAAATTAAAATACTTATTAACAAATGATGTATAAAATTAGTTTAAAATGTAAAAATTGTGTTTTTGGAACTTCAAAAATGATCATCATTAGTGTAGTTTATTAAAAAATAATTAAGAGTCTTCAAAATAGTAAGAGGAATAATTGTTTGTATAAAACAAGAAAAGAAAAAAGATGGGTTTTTATGCTAAAATGGGTGATTTTCGAAAACATTTTTAGCTTAAAGATTATTATGGAAGGTATATTAAATTGGGTATCAAATTAGGATTTACCATTTTATTGGGCTTTCTATTAGAAAGAATTGAAAAGGAAACCTTATAAAATATGTTTTTTGACATCAACGAAATAAGGGTTTTGATTTTTTAATAGTTTTAGGAAATTCACAGTGAATTTATGAGCAGTAAATAAAAATAATTAATAACTACATTGTAGTAAAGATACAGAAATCGTATCCTAAATATAAAATGGAGTTTCTAAGTGAATCCCTTACATTATGTTTGAAAGTATTCTTTACTAGAATGTAATTTCCTAATTAATGAACCTATATACTGTAATAATTTAATTCTGAAATTATTTTATATGTATGTGTTTTATAATAATTTTATTATGTTTATCTACAGACATTGTGACGAGTTATAAGAATCAATTTGTTCATTTGAAACTGCCTGTTTCCTTGGTATTCCTGGTTTGTTCACCTGTATACACACATGTAAGATCATGTATAATAGGAATATATATAGAGAATTGAAATTATAGGTTATTAATTTAATTAAATAAGGTTAAATGATATTATTTATCATTTTTACAAATATGAGTCTGATTCCTTAGATAAAATGTAAACAATGAACACTAATTTATTTTGGTGAGTCTTCGATTATCACAAACTAGATTTGATTCAATATTTAAAATTATTAATATATTTCCAAAATATTAAATCAGTTGGATGATTCATTTTTAAATCTCAGTAATCCATTATAATGGTTTTATGACTATCCTTGAAGGCAGTAATGGAAAATAAAAACAAAACATCCATGATGGCGGTAAATCATCACATCGTAGAAGATGTTTTAATTTTTCTAATAAAAGGGATTAGATAAGGAGATTAATGATGGATTTTCCAGTAACATCATAGAATTAATGTAAATATATGATATTGGTTTTATCATGCATGTTTGGATAGATGAGTTTATATAAGGATTAAAATTTTTTTGAAAATGAACGAGTTTGAAAAAGGGTTTTAACAGTTGAATTATTTTATTTTAGAACCTCTTTAATTAAAATGGGATTCAAATTATTATGAAAAAAAATCCCATAAATTGTGGGTTTTGGTAGGTAGCGTAATTGTCATGAAATCAGTATTGGCTGTAGGATTTTAAGGTGTGAGATGAAGATGTGGTGTTGGGTGGTATTTGTAGTAGATGAGAAGGGGTCTCTTTTGTTTATTTTATTTATTGGATTATTATTTTTCCTAAAGACATTGAATAGTGATAATTCATATAATGAAATAAAGTCAATAATGCATCTGATTGTAATAAATGGGTTTTTACCTCATCCATTTATCCTTCATGAATCAATAATTCATGTATTTGGATAAAGTTATTACAACCAAAATTTCTTCTATTTTACTATTTATAAAAATTCAAATATTTCAAGAAAATAACAAAAAATAAACATATACATTTATAAACATATATAATTTAATAATGAAGTCCATTTTAAGAAAATAATTTTCTAATTATGAGAAATACTATTTTCAATTAAAATCATTATTTATTTGAGAAATATGGATTTTAATATTATAACTGATTTTATAACACAGTGAAAAATTATTTAAGGCTAAAAAAATCATATTAAAATAATAATTAAAGAACTTATTAATTTATGATTCTATTATAAAAAAATAAATTTACATTTTAATCAGTATATTAATTATAAAATTGTAAATAATCCTTTTTTTACAAAAATACCAACAATTAACTTATCGTGTTAAAAAAATTATTGTATATATACTATGAAATAATTACCTCCAAAAATTCATTTATATGATGCCTAAATTTTATTAATACTTTAATAGGTGAGTATATTATTCTATTTGATGGATTAATAATCTCAATGGTCATATTACTATTTCAACAGTCAAGTTACTGTTTAATAATATATCAGTATTCATTTGAGCCCACTATTGTGTGGAACATAAGCATTCAAATAAACAATATATAATTAAAAAGATATATACCATAATATTGTTTGGTGTTATATTTCATCTTCCATCAAATGGATATTATTTCATCTTATATTTCACTCATAATTTATGTGGTCCCTCATATTTCAGACCATTTTTTAAATAAAAGAATACCTTACAGAAAAACATATTACTTTTTGGCGTCATTTAACTATAAGGGTGTTTATGTCGTATGTAATCTTGCTTAAATTTTTATTAATTAATCACCTCTAATAAGAGTCATATTTTTTATATATCTTTTGTACTGGTTCATAAATGATCCTAATTAACCCAACTTATCCCCCAAGAGTGTCAAATTATGTGTGAAGAAAGAACTATTGTCATGCACTAGTTACTAATCGAGTCGTGGTAAATGTAGTGTTTTCAGGTGTTACCCCAAGATACAACATTTCTAGAGCCACATCCACTTATAGAATCATGAAATGGATATTTTTTCAAGGAAACCATGTATATATTTCTCCCCAAAACAGAAATATTTTTTCTTGTTTTTTTATATTTCTAAATACTTTATTGTAAGGATTTATATTCCCAATTTAAACAAATTACTAGACCGTACTTTGATACCAAATATGGAATCCCATCATTTTATTAGATAAAATTTTCATTACATTAATCAAAATATAGGATCTTATCAAGCATATAATCCTGGAAATTACGATCTCAATACATCAAAACAATTTTTTTTCGAATAATGTTAATGGAATCTTTATGGGTTCACCCAACATTATGTTTACTTAATCTCACGTTCTTATGAAATAGTTCAAGGGAAATGGGTCAAAAATTATTGAAGTAAGGGAATATGATATGGATACATTTATCATATGATCATGATTCATATCAATAAGAACTTGACATATAACAATTTAGAATAAAGAAAAATATTAATATAATAAAAAGAACATGAGTTATAACAATAATGAATGAATAAGAGGAATATCATTATAATAATAAAATTTATCATAAAAAGGGAATGTGTCCATTAAAATTATTTGACACATTCATAAGATAGTATGAATGGTTTATAACCAAGATGTCATAATTTAAAAATACAATGGTTATTCACCAATGTATCGTAAAACATTTAATCAATATAGACTAAATTTTGTGACCAATGCATTGGGAAGATATTAGGTCTCAAAAATCAAAATTATTTATTCATGGGATCCAAATTCATAGTAAACAATAATTTCAAATATGAATCATGGGTAATGATGAAGTGCATTATTCTTAACATCATAGAGTAATAAGAGCATAAATACCTAATCAATAAATCATCCATAAACCACAAAATTGAATGTGTGTTTCATATATGTAAATCCATGAATCAATAAATCATTTTACATTAAGGTGAATACCCATAGGAAATTTATGGGTATATGTATTCACAAAAATAAAATAAATGTAAATTTCTCATGTAAAAGTGAGAAATTAATTAACTAGAATGACTAGTATAATAGATGGATTGAATAATGGGATATTTAGAAGTAAAAAGGTTCTCCCATTCATAAAATACTTATATTAATGTAATGGTATAATAAATAGTTAGAATAAAGAAATTTTTCTTTTCAAATAGAATACAAAACAAAAAGAGGAAACTGGATTGTAAAAGTAAATTAGGGATTTTAATAAAATTGAATAGTTTCAACTAAATATTGAGGATTGGATCCTTAATAGTATATGACTCCATGGTGGACTAAATGGGGGGAAAAATAAACCAATAGTCATGAATTATGGATTAGTAGAGAAGGTGAATAGAGTAATAGGTAGGTACTTATAGGAATATTGGCGGAACTGTTTAATAATTTCAATTTATATGTCTTGGAAATATCAATTTTGGAAAATAAAGAAAAATAGAATACCCGTGGTGTTATCAATTTATTTGGAAATTAGAGTCACATTTTATGTTATTTTTATCCACCAGAAGCATACATCATTTTGTATCACTTCATTTGGTGTTGAAAGGAAAATATTTCAAAATCTAATGGTTTTAAAATAAAATCATCCATTTTAGAATTTGGAGCGTCACTTATAATTTTTGAAGATGACTGAAATCAATTAAAATGAATAAAAAAAATATTTTATTTCTTGGATTTTGGTTAAATAATTATAAAATCATTATATCATAGAGATGATGTCATAAATCATACCAAAACCCCAAAAATTTTATTTTATATTCAATTACATTTATATAATTTTTTAAATTTTTTATAAATTCGCACTAACCTAATTTTTACATGTTCATTTAAAATATAATATTTATTTTACCAAAGTAATATTGTAAATATGAGTTTTTTAACATTTAAATAGCATTATCCATATTTATTGAAAAATTTTAGTTTTCAGTACAATCAAATTATAGACACATATAATAATTTATGTGGAAACTACATTATTATTTTATAATTTATATTTATATAAAATTGTTTTCAAATACTACACCATTAATAAAATAGTATTTACAATAAAAATTTTTATTATAAAAATGTATATCCTTTAAAAACACATTTATATATTCTATGTGTCTAGAAATAAACTAACAAAATCCATTATAAATAAACTTATAATTTATTAAAAAATATATTAATTAAATGGAATTTATGTATTAATCATTTTATTTATAGATCAAAAATTAAAAAATTATGTAACTATGGAAAGGAGACGTAAGACTATATTACGACTTTGTACATTCTAGGGGAATGATTTTTCATGGTGGTAGTTTCATGGGGTGGTCTGACTAACATCGATCGAGTGGTAATATCCACTAACATGAACTTCTCTCATGTGTGATTCATTCATTCCACTATTGATGAAGTTTAAACTTGGAATGGTCATGGGAGAACCCAAGGGAGGGTATATCCCATCCATGTTCTGAAAATACATTTCATATGACATTACTCTACTATTTGATGCTATCATATCTCCATTATAAATCCACTATAATTATTCAGTAGAACATATAAACACTAATTCCAATGATCAAATTGTTAGAAATGGTTATAGTTCCCAATAATAAAATTGACAAATTCTTATATTGACTGACGATAATATTTGACCAAATGTCATATAACAATCATATCACAATTGATACATTAGAATTTTATGCTAATAAAAAAAACATTAATTATTTCAATCGATGTTTATTATATTTAATCTTATGGTTATTTTTTCATTTTCGAGGATTTTGATGGGTTTATTAATATTTTGTTTAATCTATGTTGTGTTCCTCATGGTGAAAGTTATTCTAATGGATTATGGGGATCCATATTTTCCCATTTTATGTTTACTATTTAATATTATTTTTATAGTTAAAATATTTTTCATTTTAATGGGTTTCATAGATAACTAATGTAATGATCTTTATAAATTATATAAGGGTTTTTAGTATTGATATATTGTCAATGTATATAATATAATTTAATATAACCAAAATTTTCTTATGACACTGATATAATTTAAAAATTTCTGTTTACTATATTATTCAAAATATGAATAAAAATTTATTTTTTATATTTTATAAAAATTAATTTAACAACATTCAAGCATTACGCAAATTTTTTTTTATAAAAAATAAATGTTATGAATAAAATAATTTAATATTATAGAGATCATAGTAATAATTGTTCTATTAATTTAAATTTATAGTATTTTGTTTCTTATTGATAAATTTTGTTTATATTTTTCATTATAAGTGATATATATAATTTAATTTTATAAAAATATATTAATCGCATAATAATAATTATTTTAAAGTTACTTTTTTTGAAACTATGCTAATTTATCTATACATGTATCCAATTAAAAATAATTATAAACTTTTTACTCAATTATTCTAATATATTAAAAATATAATTTATTAAATCCCTTACTTTAAAATTTCGAATTTTTACATTACAGTAAATACTATATAATATATAAGAAATATAATGTTTGAAATGAAATATTATTTTTAAAGGTAGCTAAATTTTTAATCCTTTCAGGTAGATAATTTTAACATTTATATTATAAAATTTATTTTTAAAAAACCAATTGGGTTTTGTAAAAAAAAATTTATAGGTAATTTATTTTATAACTCCCAATACCAATTTTAGTAATGTCATTGGTGTTTTCAAAGGATTATTATAACATATTTTTTTAGAAAATAATTTATTTTTAGAAAATAATTGATTTTCCTTAATTATGATTCATTTTACAAATATTTATTGTAAATTTTTTATATGAAAAATTATTTTATCACTATAAAATGTTGTTACTTCTGTCATAGATAATATAAAAATTATTTTTAATGGGGTATATATAATAATATAACATGGTTTAACATAATTAACCCTTAATATAATTTTTCCATTTATAGTTTATGATTTTTATTAAACAAAATGAGGTCACATATACCTTAAAAAAGAATCCGCTACCCACATCACATCCCTAAACATAGGATTCCATAATGGAAATTTAAATTTTATAGTTTTCATTGTTTCATGTGAATCTATATATTTCATAAATTATTTCTACGGGTTTTCCCATATTAGTTTGTCCATGGACATGTGGTATATATTATGATATCATAACATTGGGTTGATTTTTTATTTACTTCCAAAAAAGTGTTATGTGGTATAAATAATTATATTTTTAGTGGTTTGGTGGAATATCTTGATGATACATTATTGTTCCTATATAATCAGGATTTTTGAAATGTATAATTTACTATGACATGACTTTACCATTTTTATATTCTAATAAAACTCATTTGTAATTGTTATTGACGGACTAAATATTCATTAACATCAATCATCTAATATTTTAAATTAGTTTCTTTTTGACACATCTATAATATTTTAGATGTTTTAATATATCATTAAGTGGATTAAATATTCCCACAAGACTCTTTATAAATTTTTAGTCCAAATTTATTAAATTCTCAAAATGTATCATATATTTTAGTGGAAAATAATTTTATCAAACAAAGAGAATAATATGATTCCATTGGCATATTATAATATAAAAGTTTTTATAAAAAATATCACCTAAGGATAGTGTCAATCCTAGAAACCCATGAAATTGTTTTAGTGGGATTTCAAGAATCCTTTTATGTTTTCATATTTAATTTAGATTATCAATAAATCTTAAGAAGATAAGTAGTACTAAATCATATATCTCTATCTAGTTCTTTCAGATGTATTATCTAGGTTTTCATGTTAATCCTCAGAAATTGATATAATGTAAATGATTGTGGTAATCTATCCAGCATTCCAACTCACTGAATATATAGCATAACTAGTTGATCGAGAAATAAATCATTATAAATAGAAACATAATGCATTGTTTTTATAATTTTACCAATTATAACCAAAATTAAAATAGATACTACAAAAGTACTAGTATGACCAATAATAAATGTCATTATAGTGTTCTTAAATTTCTGTATAGTTATATGTAAAAGTTTCATCATCCCCATAGATATCATTAATTCAGCCTCAACATGCTAGTTTAGAATGAATCAAGATACATGAACTTCAGTATAAGTCATCATGTTGACAGGATAGAAGTGATTGTTGAGATATCTACAATTAATTATGCACAAAAATTTATAGTGACCAGTGAGATTTATGTGACATCCAATTGACCCTTCCATTTTTGATTTCATTGAATAGATAGTAATTTATCAAAATTTATAATTCATACATTATCAAATAAACACTAGATTATTCCATGCAATCTCTTATATGTAAAATTGCACCTTCATCACCTCCATGATCATAAAATAGATTATTAGTTGGCATTGAGTTTGGATAGATATGATTTTTATACTCTACCTATGAAATCACGATTCGTAAATTATTAAATCCATTCATATTTAGTCACCATTTTTCAACCTCAAGTGTATGGATGAATGATCACTCTTAAAAATTGCCTTATCTTGATTGTTTTCCATCCCATGGATTTCATGTATTAAGAAATCATAATAATGGATCATCACAAAAAATCTCGATCGATAAATGATAAAAACCTTCTATGTCAATTTATAATTTATGCTCAAATTATCAGTATATATAAAACACTTATCATTATAGAGATAATACATCTATATCATTATTGATAATATTAAATCCACTTAAAAAAATAATCATAATATAAATTTTCTCTGATCATTCATTGGATATAAGGGATATAATTAAATTTTATAATTCCTTATGAGGATATATTACATTCCAATGATTAATGTATTAATATATATCCTTACCCCCTCTGTATTTCCTTGTAACACAAGTACTTCTGAACTAAATAATCATATATTTTTATCAATCAAATTTTCATCTCATTTATTGGTATAAATATAATTTTTCTCATTTATTTTTTCATATGTTTAGTAGTTTTATGGTCATTAAATATTTATATAAAATATTGATAATAAAATCCATATTCAATGAAATTTATATAAGTCTTTCATATGAATAAGACATGGTTATTATTCATTTACCATCATTTCACACTGTATACATTGATATAATCATGCATGTTATTTCATTATTCATCATTGATACTTTCTATAGGTAGAATTGGAACATTCTATATTTTCATTATAGTTTCTCATTTAAAATGTTCTTTATAAAAATATTCAAATGATATTAATTCTATGCCATGCTAATATATTATATATTAATATAAAATACAAATATTGCAACAAATTGTTCAAAATGATATATATTGGTACTATTCATGGTATCTAAAAATACATTGTGAAAATATGTATTTCTAAATACAATAACAATTATTTATGTCTGTCAATTTTAGGATACAACATTAAATATTACATATTCTAGTGACATTAATCCATAATTCAATTTTTTCATTGCCAAAGAGAATTTAGGTTTAGATTTTTAGGGAGTTAGTTAAAAATTATTACATAAAAGTATATAAATATTAAAATATTGACACTACTAATTAATATCCATTTTTTCAAATATAAATAATTTAAAATGAATCAAGTTAACTTTTCATGATTATTATTTGGGAAATTCACATTGCCATGTTACTTTCCCTTTACCAACCATAATCCTTATTAAAAACACTATAAAATATGTGAAAATCACTAATTTCATACTAATTGGAATAAATAAAAGGACCCTATTATTCCATGAAAAAACAAAAAAACACTTAAAACTCAATTTATTAATGACTTACCTTTTTACTAGAAATTGAAACATTTTTGTCATAAAAATATCAGTTATATTACCATTTGAAAATAAATAATTTCTATTATAAATATCTCTAGAGGGAATAGAAAATCCATGTTGGTTATTTTGGTTATGATCATCATATAAACCATATATAATCCTTATAATTTTAATAAAACAATAGCCAACATCCAATATAATTTTCAATCAAACATAATTATTACCCAATGCATTATAACACTTTAAGGGATCACACATTATTTGAGTTATATTTCCATAAAAACCATATCTATAATTCTCTTTATCCCTTTGTAAACAATTTGAAATTATAACATAATGAATGAAACCCATGAAAAACACTTCAAAACCAACGTGAAAACAATTTTGGAAATCATAATACCCATTCTTCATAAATAATATTTTAATACCAAAATACCAAGAAAAGGAAAAAGAAATAATTTATTTCAATCAAACAAGAATGATTTTATATATAGAAAAAAATACATATAAATGTTATGGTTTTAGAAAATATCTTTATCTCTGTATACATTAAAATATAACATTATATTTTTTAGGAAATTAATGTAAAACATTCCGTAAAAATATTCGATTTGAAAAATGTGGAATAAAAGTGAAAAGAGAAATATAATGTCATTTATATAGTTTTATTTCCATATTAAATCCTATATATAATAATTTATAAAATATGGGCACGGAAGAAATATTGAGTTTTAAGGGAAACATTAAAATATGAATTTTAAAACAATGTCCCTTACCTCAATCTGACTCGTCAGGTATATCCTTTACCTTTCCCTTCTTTAGAAACCATCCCTTGGTTAACACATTAACGAAAGTTTTTTGGAATTATTCAATACATAAGTATAATAAAATATGGTGAGGGATTTTATGAAGGAATTAGTGTCTTGAAAGTATGATGAAAATTGATTGAGAGTGTATAGTAAAGAGAAGATGAAATTTCCTTTTATAAGAGAGGGGAGAGGTACTCTTGCAATTTTGATAAATGATAATTATTTTAAATAAATTTTCATATCAAAATGGATAAAAAATTATTTACTTCAAATAAAATATGAGTATGAAAATAAATATTATTGTAAAATATTAATTAGGGACAATTAAACTATTTTTCTCCATATAATATGGTTTAAACACATTTCATACTTACCATGACCAAAATTATTTTTATTACATGTTGGATTTTTTTTACTTTTATTGAATTAATGCTAACTAAATGGACCATAGATGATATTTAAAACATATCTTAATCATTTTACTAATTTAATAATTTTATGAATTTTATATCATTCAATAATGTAATATTTTATATTAAATATCATTAATGGGAATATTCAGAATTATTCAAATCATTAACTCTAATAGCATCAAAACATCAAGTAATTTTTATAAAAAATATTTTCATATATTTATTACAGGTCATTTTCATGTATAAAAATCATGGATCACATTATTTATCTCAAATAATAATTCTTCTAATATTGATAATATAATTTATTCATTTACATTAATTGAATAGATACTAGGTAGGCATCATGAATGGATTTAAAGAAACTATTTCCTTATTAGAATTTTTTTTTAAAAAATAGGATTAATTAATGAAATTTAGATTTCAAAATATAATTTAAAAGTGAAAATATACAATTTTTAACCACATGTAATGAATATATTTTTTATTAAAAAGAAGAGTGTTACATTTTTTACTTTTCATTAGAAAAAAATATTAAAACATTTATAATAAAATCCAAATGGATAAAATTTCATAATAATTGAATATTGGATGAGAATGGATGATATGGACTAATTCAATAATACAATTTAAATTATTTGGATCATTTTCTGTTATTTATAATTTTTATATCATCAATTAACCAATTTACACTTTTTATGTAAAAAATTAAAAATTTATAATATTAATTTGGACCAAAATAAAATATAACTATTTAAAAAATTAGCATCAATAGTTTGAAAATATGGAATCCATTTTTTATGATTTATAACACATTAGCAAGAGAATTTAATTTCATATTAATCTAACAAACCCAATGAAAAATGTTTTTTATGAAAAAAACATTTTTTATATTTAAAATGTTTTTATAGTAAATTCATATAAAAAATAATTTTATAAAGCGTAATTTAATTATTTTAAATCATAAATATACTATTCATATATCTAAAATTATCTTAAATAGTATTTAGATTTTCAAATAATTTTTTTGAATTTTTTTTAAAAAGTTAGTGTTTTATCCAATAATTAAACATTCAATTTTTTTTTAAAAAAAATTAAAAATTTCACGATATTATATTTATGAGATAATAATTTGAAAAATTATATATTTTTATCAAATTAAATATCCAACTATTATGGAATTTAATTAAAATATTTTCTTCAAGGAATAAATAAATAAAATATTTTAATAAAATATATCTTGGAAGAATAAAATGGCACTTCTAACATCCTATTACCATTTCATCAGGTATTACTATAACCTCATAATGATTTTTCCCATCCTTTAGCTTGAGAGGATACCTATAACACTGAATTCATATATTTATTGGAATTTCAATAGGAATTTGTCATTTCTGTATACTGCAAAGTAGTTACACATCATGTAACTATGTTACACAACATTTAATGGGAGCCTGATGCATGTTGTGAAAGGAGAGATCATTTTGTGGACTGGTACACATCGTAATTAGTGATTACACATCTTGTATGATTTTAATAACATATTTTTAATCCAAGACGACTTGTTTTTCGATGTATATGGGACGTGGTAGTTACACATCATGAACATTGGTTACTGACGTGTAACGGGACGCATACAATTTTTAATGATAGATGGTAATTGTTTTCATTGAATTCCATTTCTATTTTTTCATGGAACTCATCCTAATGCAGTTTCGGTACATTTTTGAGATAATCAACCCCTTAAATTGATTTATGTGACACTTTATCTCTATTGCGATCATGGTAAATCTCTTCGGTTAAGTTTTACTTCCATTTCATCATTTATTTTGATCTTTTTGCAGATTAGGGTTGAATTATTATATCATTTGGTATAATTTTGGTAGTTATTCTTCGTCTCTTCTATATTTTGTGTGGCCTCTCATTATGGAGGCATTTTCGTCCATTGGTTGTGGTGCAGCGAGTATTCGCCTTTGAGGTATGTTTATTTATTATCCTCTACTGACCTCTTTTCTTCTAAATAGAATTAATGTTGACGTGGAAATTATTCTAGGGAAATAATTTATTTTTTCGGGATTGGGCGATTTTTTATTATGTTATAGGTGTATGTGACCTGAGTTTTGATGTAGGTGGTTTCAACTCTAGCCCATGAAAATGGATCTTGTTTTTTTCTTTACAAACTGACTCATAATGAATGATTTGAAGGCTTGTTTTGTGTGTGTTGAGATGAGTTTCAAATGGAAAAAGGTTTTTCTTGATTACTGATAAATGGAATGAAATAGGGGTATTTTCAAAGCATTGAAATGAAATTTTAAATGGTTTCCAAAGCATTGAAATGAATTGTGAACAATATCACATGTTTTACTTTGGGTACATAGGTGGATGGATTAGAATATATCGATCATCCACTATTTTTTGATTATCAAGTAGTTTTTTGATGGATATATCCACTATTTCATAGGACCATTAAACTAGGTGACTGATATTGACATTTTTCGGGGTTTACTCATGCGGTATTCATCTATTTCTTATTCTTGTTGATCTAAGATCATAAGTTTTCACTTGATTATTGTCTTATGATTAATCTTTAGCCTGGACATATAGTATTCATTTTTTGTTGTGATACATGTGCTTTATATTTATATTACATGTCGTTTTGAGTTAGTCTTTATATAAAAGTTTATTCTTATAGAAAATGATATAGAAAATTTGATTTGAAATCGATATACCTTATTTTTTTTGAACAATGAAAAAGACAATGTTTTACCGTGTTTTTTATGAAACATATTTACTACTTTTCGTGCCTTGTTTTTACATAAAATGAGCATTAAAGAATTAATATATAGATTCTTCTCATGGAACACCTGGGTGGCATCCTACACAGCCTATTATATCACACCATGTGATCCACGTTCATGGTGCGTAGACCTTTGAAAGTCATCATGTGTAGGGAAAGGAAAGGTACTGTAGTAAAGCGACGAGTTTTTTGGTAGATGGTTGGGTAAATGGTGGTGAGATAGTGGGAGTTCCTCTATTCCATCATTTTTAGTAGTTGTTTCATTTGGGTCCTTTTCTGTTAGAATTTTCCTTTTTAATTTTAATTACCATTATAGTTGTCTATTTCCACTATTTTTTTATAGTTATGGATTATATATCTTGTTCATCATCCACTACTGATTCTTGTTTTTCATATTTAAGCCATGGGGGTTTTTAGTTTGTGAGAAATCATTACCTCTATTGTTTAATTTGATACATGGGTTCGTGCAGCCAGCACGTGGGCTTCATGAATTCCCTTCGAATATGTGACAGATCGGTTCTGGTGCCTGGATTGAGGGTGACCTAGATCGATTCATTAAAATTGTGTTTCATAGGGTCGTCTATCCTTAGTGGTCTATGTTTTCGTAAATCTATTAGTCTAGATATTTCATTTTTGAGACTTGAGAGGTCTTTTATGATAAGTTCAAGGCCAAATGTTACTATAATGAGACTTAAGTTTCCATGGGATGTTGGGATGTTTGTCTCTAGTATTGATCTTTTTTTTAATCTCAGTTTTTTGAAAAAGGGTTTTCTAGTTTAAACAATGATTTGTTCAGTGATCTGATCATTCATGATTTTTGGTGGGAAATAATATAAATTTGACATGTATTCCAATTGTCCATGAATAAGGTTCAACTAATTCTCCTCAACGGAACCCACCTATATATTAAAATAAAATCAATAATATCGTACGAGCAGTATGTTCCATTGCCAAGGTGTACCACATATTCAGAAAGTAGTGGATGAGGTACATCCACAATCATGAGGAGATAAAGAAAAAATTTGTGTGTTCCTACGTGAGGAGACATCATCCTTTAAATTAATGACTGATCCTAAAGTGGATGAGGGTTCACTAGATAGGATCGATCAAAACCGTGAGTTTTTGGAGACACCTGAGAACATTAGGGTGAAGTGTCGAGTGTTTAGACTCGATGGATTTGAAAAGAAATGGTGGGATTATATTGTCCTAGTACACAGAAAAGTGGAATTGGATTGGAAGGGTTTTAAAAACCTATTCATTCAATAGTTTATTGTGGAGTCACTGATCCTACAATGTCAATGTAGTTCCTGTCTTTGCAATAGGTAGAGATTTTTGTGTCGGTAAACACCAATCATTTTGTTGATATTGTCCATTTATTCCGAGACATGGTGAATAATGATCAAATCAAGGCTTAGAAGTACCTGAAGGGTTTCCAAATAGATATCAAATCACATGTGTTTATTCTGATGCTTTCTACTATATAGAGTTGGTAGATAGAGCTATATTGGAATAAATGAATATTGTAGCCATGGATGGATTTTCCACCCCTTCTCTTCCTTAGGGTGGAATCATGAGTGGAAAACATGGGATAAAGAGGAAGTGGAAAGATCATCATAGGATAAGTGGATGTGGGTCTCAACAATGAGCCTCCTCAGCATCTTCTATTATGATGGGTTTTGTGCCTCTAACAATCATTCGGTTTTTCAAGGGAGGACAAACCAGAAGTTCATGTCCTATTCCCGTGTATATGTGAAACATGTGGGGATGTGTCGGTAACTTATATTGCTTCTTTCAAGTTTTTACAATGCCTCATTTTTTTCATGGTGTGTCGGTTCCTTGGGATACTATTGTACATTCGTAAGATTCAAATTCTACCGGGATTCAGCCACATGCCTCAAGAGTGAAACGTTTACATATAGTATATGATTGTCCAGTGGATGCTAATGATGGTCCATAAATTCTGAGTGGTAAAAACCTTGTGGAATCTTCAGTTGAAATTTCATTATTTTATAGTACTTCCCCCCACTAATTTTTATCTAAATATTTTTATAGTATTTTTAAATATTCAATTGAACATATATACATTAAAATTGAGTTAGGAACACCTCATGTTCTGAGGAGATATCATAGGTTCTGGTGTCCCTCTTGATCATTAATGATAAATGATATAGAGTTGTTCTAGGATTTTCTGGTTCTTGATTTAGATCTATTTCATCTCATAATAGGTATGGATTGTCTTGTCTCTCATCGAGTAGAGGTTGATTATTATCATCATGGAATTTTTTTCTTAATGTTGTTCGCAACTCTCCAGTGTTTTAGGGGGATTGGGACCTGAGGTCAGGTCGTGGAGGTATTTCCCTCCCATAGCTCAGGATTTTTATGTCATATTTTGTGTTTGAGCCCGGTGGAGTCTGTCTTTTTATTGATTTTCCTATTGTTGTTCGAGTCCTTCAAGATGATTTATCTAGTATTCCTGTCGACGAGATATAGGTAGAGTTTGAGATTTATCTGGTTCCATGTACGCAAACAATATTGGTTCATTCTTATTATGTTGAACAAGATGAGTTGAAAGATCACTTGATTCGGCAGGGCAACCTATTAGAAAAAGGTTTTTTTCACCCCTTCATTTCACCATGGGAAGACCTTATTCTCTTTTACAAAAATAAGATGGTTAAATTTGTTTATGTGTAGACTATTTAAATTTTTACATGGTGATGGTTAAGAACAAATATCATTTTCCTCACGTGGATGATGTATTTGATTAGTTAAATGGGGAATGTGGTATTCAAAGATCAATCTTTAGTCAGTTTATCATCGGCTTAGAGTTTCAGAGTCTGATATATCGATTATAAATTTTAGGATAAGGTATGACCATTATGAATATCAGGTGAATAATTTTGTTCTATCGAACACTCCTATAGTTTTTATGGATTTCAAGAATCGGATATTACATCAATATCTTGACACTATTGTGGTTGTGTTCATGGATTATATCATAGTTTATTCAAAATCTGAAAATGATCATGAACACCATCTGTGTTTGGTTATTGAAATTTTGATAAGTCTTTATTTTAATGGAAATCATTAGAAATATAGTTTTTGGATTCAGTATGTGATGTTCATTGGGAACATATTTTCTGAGCATGTCTGATTTTGTGTTCCAAATAACCTAAAATTTGTTTTTTCATTGAAGGAAGCACAAAATGGATTGCATATATGAAGAACCCTTGGTCCTGCTGGACACTACTGAAATTTTTCAAATACTTATCTAATATGGAATCACCTTTGACATCACATAACATGAATGCAGTGAAATCCTCATATAATGAAAAGTGTCAATAATCATTCAATGAACTGAAAGGGATTCATTCATCAACTATTATTCTGATATTAACAATGCCAAGTAAGGGATATTTAGTGTTTTTCAATGATTCAGGTTCTATTTTTGGATGCATTCATATGTATTATGACAATATGGTAGCTTATGGATCTCATGAGCATATGAGAAGAATTAACCATCTCAAGATTTAGAACCATTTACAGTCACGTGTGTGCTCTAGTGATGGCGAAACATTATTTTTGGGAAATGTTTAATGGTATTCTCTATTCCTAATAGTTTGAGTAATATATTTTCTCATATGGGAATTATTCAAAGATATAGACAATATTTATACTACCTTCTGATGTTTGACATCGAAATTTTTGATACCCATGGAAAAGGTGAATGTTATTATAGATGCTCTTAGAAGGTAAGTACCACCATAGGCTATCCTAGATTCGGTGGTGGAGTGGATCATTATGGTGACATTCACATAATTTCACCTATATTTTTAGGAGGATGTTTTAGTCCAGGTTCTGGCTAGTGTTCAATTATCATAATCTCTCCTAGTGCCTATATTGTAGAGTTAGTTGCAGGAGGATTAGTTTTAGAAGACTTGAGAAAATATTTATGATGGGGAGACCATATTGATTTTGGCTCTTTCTTCAGATAGTATTCTTCACTTCAAGAAAAGGATTATAATCAAAAAATCTATGAAGAGTTTAGTCTTTTTAGATTTTCATAGCTGTTTGTGGGTCGTACATTTTTGCATTACGATGATTTATTCTCACATGATGCGGTGATTCTGGTGGATAGGTATGAAGCATTACCTTGTAGAGTATCTATCTCATTGTTACAACTACCAACGGATAATATAAGAGAACTTGAAAACTTTTTGGTTGCATTAGTATCATTCAGTTCCATTTGTGAAATTTGATGAGGTATCCATGTATTTGGTTTTTGAAATTCCACGGAATCCATTAGGAAATAATTATATATTAGTTTTTTTTGATTGTTTGAAAAACTCTGATCATTTTTTTCCGATCAAGGATGCCATTATGGCTGATGATCTGGGTATGTTGTATGTGTAGTATATTGTGAGGGTACATTGTAGTCATTCTTCCCTTGTTTCAGATAGGGATCCTAGAATTATATTGAGATACAAGAAGAATCTTCAAGAGGTGATGGGATCTATGGTCATGTTGAGCATGTCATTCCATCCATAAACATATATTCAAATGGAGAGAGTAGTTTAGATCATTGAATATATGCTCTGTTATTGTGTCAAGGATTTCAATGAATTATGGGACAATGATCTAGGGATGGTTGAGTTTGTTTATAACAACAGTTATCTATATTTAATCTGAATGGATCCCCTTAAAGTGTTGTATATCCACCAGTGTAGATCACCTCTTTGTTGGGATTAGGTGGGTGAAGTATCTTTATTGATACCATGTTTGGTTTCGGTAATATCCCCAAAAATTTAGGATGTACATTGACAACTTGTTACAGCACGAAGTCAATAGAAATCATATGAAAATCGATGGTGTCGACCTATGGAGTTCTTTGTAGTGGAATGGGTTTTCATGATTGTTTCTCCATAATTGGGTATTCATCAATTTTGAATGCATGGAAATTTGAATCTAAGATATGTTGGACTGTTTATGGTCACTGAGCGGCTCAGAAAAGTTTCTTATTAGTTTTCATTTATAGTTCGGTTGATATGTATTCATGATATTTTTTATATATCTCAGCTCTGGAAATATCACCCAGATCCCGCTCACATCCTGAGTTGGGAAGAAATTCAGTTAGTGAAATATTCTTCTATTATGTATAAAATGGTTGAGATCATTGACTCATTGGGAAACAATTACATGGGAAGTTGATTTTATTTGTTATAGTTCTTTGGAAACAAGGATAATATTATCATGAGACTTGGGACCATGAATCGTTGATGACAGAGCAGTGCCCTAACACTTAACTGGGGATTTGATCATCCACATGAAATCATGTAAATGGAAAGTCATTATGGTGGGGAGTTTGTATCATCCCATTACTATTTCATCATGTCGGCCTTTATCCTCATTGTGGGTTTTCCCTCCATTGAGATTGCGAGGATTCATATAATGGGGATGTCTGATATTTGTTCGAAATTCACTAAGAACATGTCATTTCTGTAGGCTTTTGAGAAGTTACATGACCAATAATAGTGTTACACACCATGTAATAGTTGTCAGATGTTAGTCATGAATGGAAAGATCACGTTCTGAACTGGTACATGTGGTGAATAGTAATTACACATCATTTATGTTTTTTAATGATAAATGTTAAATCTGAGTTGATGGGGTTTTTTGTGTTTATGGTATGGTTATGTTACACATCGTGAACCTAGGATACATGTCGTGAAATGTCATATGTATAGTATTTAATGATACTATGCAACTATTTGGATTCAATTCCATTTATGTTGTTTTGCGGATCTCAGCATAAGGTAGTTTTGGTGCATTATTGAGTGAATCAACCCCTTCTAGATCAATCTGTTTGAAACTTGTTCTCTGTTTCAACCATGATGTGTCTCTCTAGGCATGTTTTCCTTTCATTTCATTGTATCTTTTTATTATGGTAGTTCCATAGGGTTGTGTTATTAGATCCTTTGGTTTTAAGTTTGTAGTTTTCTTCGAATTTTCATGATCCATTGTGTGATCTTAATTTTATGGTTTTTTCTATTGTTCATGGTGCAACAGGCATTCATCTTTGATTTATGTGGGTTTCCTCTCTCATACTAACCCATTGTATTATAATTTTAATTATTCATTTTGTGGATATGATTCTAGGGTCATAATTGATGTTTTTGGAATTTTTTTATTCCATATTCTATTATGGCCATGTGCGACTCGAGTTTTTAGGTTGGTTGATTCATATATAGAAAATGGTAATGGATCTTATTGTTTTCCTTTACAAACAAATTCATAATTAATGATTGGCATGGATTTTTTGCATGTGCTAAGAATATTTTTCAATAAAAAAATTATTTTCCCCAAGTTATTTATAAATGTAATGGAAATGTTATATTTATGATGAATTTAAATGTAATTTGAATTCTTTTTAAATGTTTTTCAAATCATTGGAATGAATTGTACAAAAGGGCATAAGGGATACCTTGTGTAATTAGGTTTACGGTTTAGCTTTGGTCATCCTTTTTTTGTGATTTTCTAGGAGGTTTTTCTTGGGGATATCCTATGTTTCCTAGGTCAATTTTTCCAGTGGACCAATATTAAGATTATGGGGGGTTTAATCATATGGTATTCATCTGCTTCCCTGGCCTGTTGTTCTAGGAAAATAAAATTTTAATTGATTATTATGGTATGAGTTGTCTGTAACCTAGACCTTTAGTATTCCTTTGTGTTGTGATACCTATGAATTTGTTTTATATTTTAAGGATTTTTGAGCTATCCTTGATATACATGTTTATGCTTATAGAAAATGATATGGAAAATGATCTTTGAAATTGATATACCTACATTAGTTTAAAACTATGGAATAATGGAAATGTTTTCCATGATTTCTATAAAACTTATTTACAAAATATCATGCCATGTTTTTACATAAAATGAGAATTAATGAATTGTTATATATTGGACTGTTATGGAACATCAAGGTGGGATCCTACTATGTCTTTTAGTTCACACCCTACACACATCATCTATAGCGAGTAGACCTTTTTTTATCTTCCAAAGTAAGGAAAGTCAAGGTTTTTTAGTGATGTGGTGAGGTTCGTGTTTTCAGGTTGGGTTAATGGTGGTGAGATACTGGGAGTTGTTCCATGCGTTCTTCTAGAGTAGTTGTTTCATTTGGTTCTTTTGAATTTCGACATGTCCTTTTGTGTATTAGCTACTCAAGAAGTTGTATATTTCAATTAATTTCTTACAGATATTGCATATATATCATGTTCTTCATCCTCTATTGCTTTCTGGTTTACATGTGTATGCTATTTGTTTGTTTAGGTTTGGAGAAATAGCTCCCTCGGTTATGTTGTTCGATAATAGAGTTTCTGTCATCATCCCATGGAGATCGGGAAATCCCTTCAGGTATTTGACAGATTGGGTTGGGTTCTAGGATTGATGGTGACCCGAGTCAGTTCGTTACAACATTACTATATATTTTATACCTATTTCCTAAGAATTAATCATTAAATTTTTAATTATTTGCATATATATATATATTATAAAATTCATTAATTCCTCTATATTCCTTCTAATCGAATGGCTATGTTATAGATAGAATAATTAAATAATAATATTTCATGTTTCAATACCCTGATTATTTCATACTTTGTATACTATCCAACATAGTAGATCTTTTAAAATTTCGAGATACTATATTATCACCCTTTAAAAAAATTGAATCCTCACAATTTTTAACAAGACATTAGTAATAAAATTTTATAAGTTTATATTAGAATTAATTAAATCTGATTTTGTAAAAAGTTTAAATAGAACATCTTCTAGAAAAGATATATTGGGTAGTATAAAGGTCATCTCAGATAACACACACTAGGTTTATACATAGGGAAAAATTACATTTGAATATATACACATGGAAGAGAAAAATAACACCAAATTAGTAATATAGAGTTATAGACAACAAGATCATGAGAATTAAAACCCTAACATAAATATATATCAATGATGGGATAAATGTTCTTTTATTTATTGGTATGAAATTTAATCAAATAGATTTTTTGTTTCAAGATACATTTCCAAGAGTTGAGGTGTTACTTTACCATATACACAAATTAAATAATGGAACAATCAATTCCAACTATGTTATACATACGTGAGAAAAAAAAATAATTGAAAAAGTTATGATAATTAAAAAAAATAAATATAACATCACACAAGGAAATATGATATTGATCTCTATGATTAAATAGTAATACCCAATGTTCAATCTAAATAATATAATTACTAATTATCCATAAATTAAAGAAAAAATTTCATGACTAACATGGGAACCCAAATATTACAATTATTTGACAATATATTCTTCCAAGATCAATATAATTTTTATCTCTCTATCACATAAATATCTCTCAAACACTGTTAACAAAAATATATAAGAAGTAGTAATATAATGTCAAATATAGGCTAATCATCTTATGGATGAACAAAAAAACATTCAAGAATACTGATATACATATATTCTTCAAAAAGATAATTCAACATTTAATCCTAAAATAATACAACATAATGTTCTATTTACCACAATCAAATATGTTTCATAAATAGAGAACATCTTCGAAAATAAAAATAATCACCAAATCACATTTTGTAACCATGGTTACCAACATGATACAACTTATTTTCACAAAATAAAATTCATCATTTACTACAAACATTATTATATAATGATTTCATACTAACTAGGACATCAAATATGCTAGTGGTTGGTATTATACCCCTTTCACCCTTTGTATATGGTTTCAATCACCATGGCCTTTCCTGATATGAGGGGGTTTTTCCAGCCTATGGGTTATTTTTTCATCATTAAATATTTTAATATTATTCTTATAAATTCCAAAAAAATAATGTGAATATATTATAAAATAACCATAATCATTAGTGATCATATAACCCCATAGTTTATCAGAACCATTTAAATTTTGTTCAAAAAATGACAAGAGAAATCATCCTTGAATAAAATTTTAACATATTAAAAATATGTGTTATATATACCTTGAGTATTAAACCCAAATAAAAAAATGTTTCCAACATATTAACATCATGTATAAATTAAAAAAGTGTGTTCTAATACATTTAAATTATGTTCAACCATAAATATAACACTATATCATAACGCTTGATTCCATATATATATATATAATCCTTTATCATTCAACGATAATTATTAAACATTCATCCTTATGGTTTTAATTAATAAATTCATTATAAAAAGAAATATGAATCATATCCTAAGAATAATCAATATTAAAACATAGTCCATGATATAACACATAAATTAGGTATATAATTTTAGTTTCCTCATCTTCAACTATAGTTGAATAATTCATTAGTAATCATTAATCTATAAATTCTTATTGACCCCGTTATGGAGAATTCCACAAGGACATTAGTTTCAATAATTCCCATAAACATCAAATTAAAAAATTTAAATATATTCATTGTGAAAAAAATTACTGCTCTTTATAGTGTCAATATAATGATTCATTTTTTACATGGTATATAATTTTTTTATGCCCTCCTTTTTCAAATATAAAACATATTCCTGTTTCTTTAAGACATTTTCCTAGTTTCCTTTTCCATCATACATGACACATATGTTTCTTAATATTTTTAACTTTAGGACTATTATTTCATGATAATACATGGTTCTTTGGTTCTTTCATATACAATGATTGGGAAAACTCACCTTGTTTCCTGTTTTTAATCATTAACTATGAATGTTGGTAATGAATAACCACAACAGATTTCAACACAACTCCCATTTTATTCATCTTCTCATCCCTAAAACTAATAAATTTTCCATCACATAAAATATTAAATTATATCATGTTGTATCCATACATTAACTAAACAATAATGGTTAGTGTGATCATTTCAATAATGAAAAATAGAAGATTTTAAAAGGATGATAAACAAAATTATATTATTAACCATTATATCATCAACTATATTCAATTTATCCAAAATTACTATACTTATCCCTAACATAATATCCTTTGTGGTTAGAGTGGCCTTCATACTTATGTTCAAAAAACATTCTAACCTATAATTTTTTTAAACCTTTCTCTGATACTATTGATAAGGACTAACCCTTAAACATTAAATATTCTTGTGACATTAATCTTGAATCCAGATTCCTATATTCCCAATTATTTTTTAGGTTTTGTTTTTTATATTATTAGGTTATACATTTTACATAATAATATAATATATGTTAAAGTGGACACTTCTCAATAGAATCCATTTATTCCAAAATATATATCTTTGTAAAAGTACCCCATCATATTTTAATGAAAAATTAGCAATACTTTCAATGTGACATATTTTTTTCTCTTACCATTTCATAAACCCTATGATTATATTTTTGAAAAGTGGGATTAATATAAAATTATATTAATGGAAAAAATATAACCATTTATATACTGAGAAAAAAAGAGAACATGTACAATATAATTATTAAAATTATATATTTTTACCTAGAAATCACGTCATCATCCCCTTTAAAATATAACTCATCTTACCTTTTAAAAGTAAATTATTTCCATGAATCAACATTAAAATGTACAAAAAAGTAATGTAAGTGACGTGGGAAATCATCCTCATAGAACACTTACAGAACAAATATAATTTGAATGTCCATATGCATGACATCAAATATAATAATTTTTTGAAAATTATCCTTACCCATTGCATTGGGAAAATATTTGGGCACAGTCATCCTATAAGCTACACCGGGCTCACCCGTGATCTATAATGGGGATCAATAAATCATAAAAAAAATTCATTGAAAAAATAATGAATAAATTGGATGATTAAATCTTTTAAAACTATTTTCAAAACACTTAATCATATCAACAAATAATCTGTTTTGAAAAAAATTCAATACTAAAATACAAATAAAAAATAAAATATTATTTTTACTAATAGAGAATAAAAAATCATCTAGATTAATAAAAACAAAATCAAAATCTTTGAATAGTGGTAAGGAAAATATTATTTTCCATATATGATAAAATAAAATATAATTTTTTATTTTGTATAAAAACTCAAACATTTTGGAAAAATATTCCCTTTGAAAATAAATGAATGTAAATAAAAAAAATTAATATAATTTCTAATATAAATACCTTAGGTATATATAAAGAAATTATAAAATCATTTTTAATATTTTTACATAGATTAAAAATAGTGTTTTATGGGAATATTGAAAAAATAATCTTTTAAATAATGTTCTTAACCTCGTGTCTGACTCATCTTGTACATTCTTTTTATTCCTCTTCATAAAAAAACCTTCACTTCCTAACTCTTTAAGACCATTGAGATTAATTTCCATTCCTAAATAATTACAATAGAATAAGTGGTTGATTTAAGTAAAATATTTTTCTAGATCATTTCTGAACCAAATATGTTTTGATGTTTGACATAAATGGTAGAAGACATTCCTCTTTATAATTGTGGGTAGATGAACTCATTGATTTTATCAAAATATTAAATTATTATAATTTAAATATCATTTCTAAATGGAACTAATCTTATTAATTTATATGATAGAATGAGATTGGGAGATAATAATCTCATAAAAGAATCATTATGAAATTTTTTTCTATGTTTCCCCCTTGTATTTTGGGTTTAACACATCATTAAACACTAGAACACATACTATGGAAAACATGATTTTTACTCATTGAGGTTCATGATAGTTAGAGTAAATAGATTAGAATCCACTAAATTATCCATGCAGAATAATATCAACTTTATCTTAATTACTTTTTCTGATAAATGAGTCTTCTTATTTATTAATCATTCAATATAATATTATATATTGTAATGTATCATTGATATCAATTTTTATAACTAGTCCTTATATTTACTCTAATTACATAAATAAAACCATTAAAAAAATAAAAAATATATTTTAATACATTCTTATAATGTAATTTTGATCTAAAAAAATCATGGATCACATTAACTATTTCAAATTATAATATATTTAATATTTTTATATCATTTATCTTATTTTTTCTGTTAATTGAATTTTTTTTAACATTGTGATATAATTTAGAATAGTTATTTTTGTAATAAATTTTATCCATAAATTAGTATGATGATGAAAAGTAATTTTATTTCAAATTATTCTTTTAGCCAAACATACCCTCTATTTCATTCCATGAAAACATTATTATATTTATTAAAAATAAGAGTGTGGTGTGATTAACATTTCATAAAATAAAATAATATGTAGTATATTATAACCTATAAATGTTAGGAAAGTACATATTCTGAAATATTAGAACAGTATGGACGAGATTTACCCATCCAGTAATAGTCAAGTGTTAGGGTCAGCTTCTAGTCCTTATGAAAAAAAATTTAAACATTTATTACACAATTTAGAAATTAAAATGGTAAAAATAATTAATAAGAATAATAGTCATATTAAGAAAAAAATTGACTCATATAATAAATTTGGGACATCAAATTCTAAATATGAAATATATTTCTAAATATTCAAAACACATAATTTGTAAAATTAATATAAATATTAAACCAAAAAAACATGATATAAAAAACTTTTGAGAGGGAAAAAATTAATGTAAGAATTTTTTAATAATATATTTTAGTATAAACTTTATTTTAGAAAAAATTAATTATTTAAAATCAAAAGGAAATAATGATATTGAAAATAAAATAAAAAATAGAATCATACATTTCAAATTCATTAAAATATTTTTTTTTCATTCAAAAAAATCATTTCCACTATTCATTAAAAAAATCATGAATCTTAGAGAAATTTTAACATTTTATAATTTGATAATATTGATATGCTGATTTAAAAAATGATATTAATTTTACCAAATAAAATTTCAATGTTTTGATGAAATTATTTATATCAGTTCATCACAAAAAATGAAAAAATATTTATTGTAGAAAACATATCATGGATGAATAAAATAGAATTACGAAAATTGAATCCATATACTCTATTGATTAATCAATACAATATTATTTATTAGAATCATTATATATATATAGTAAAATGTTTTTAATCATATTATTACCCCCCCCCCCATTTTAATGGCTAGAATCTAATGGTGATATATAAATAATAAATTGTCATTTTTATATTATGCTTCATGTTTCATATTTTGTAAACTCAAAAACATTGTCATAATTCAAAATTGTGGGATACTACAGTGAATATTTTTAAAATGGTTTTTATTGGTATTTACTTCATTTTTTTCAATAAATATTGATATAATAATTAAAATTTTATCATTTAAATGTATTTAGATCTATGTATCTAGATGGGTATATGATTAATATGAGGGTGATGAGACTTCTTATGTATCATTATCTTGTTATGCTCATGATAATAGATAAATACACACTTCTATCCATCCTTATTAAAAATAATTATATATTTTCCACCCCATCATTAAGAACTACATCAAATAAATCAGCCATCCAAATTCTCATACATATTAATCATTATATTATGAATGTCTATTGACATTAATCTATAAGGATTGGTTAATCTGGGGATTTCATCAATTATGTGTTTAAAAAATAAAATAAAAAACATGATAAAAGGGAAAACCATGTATCTATTTAGGAAATACATCAACGTATAAGAAAACAATATATGTATTTTTAACATTTTATTTTCCACGAACCATCCAAGGTACCTTGTTAACCAATTAACCTTGCAGACCCCAACATAGCCCGAAGGGCTTTCCCAATCCCCATGGGTTGGAATCTAGAAATAACCAGCCGCACTACCTGTTTCAAAAAATTCATGTTGGGTATTACATGACATTTAATCCTAATACATGTCATGGATGCTTTAATTTTCATAACCATAGATAAACGTGTAGCTATGACATAAATTATGCCGCTCCAAATTAAAAACTGATCATTTGAAACATCAATAAATGAAATAACAAATCATGATGTGTATCCATCACTGCAAGGAGCCACTCCAGAATTTTATCCTAACCATTACATGACATGTAACTCTGTTACAAAGTGTGTTACCCTCTCGGAGTCTGCACGAAAAGATGATTTGAATTTGAGAATACCAAAATTCTATAACGTCACCATTATAGGTGTCCTACCAATGAAAACTCCACTATATCCATTAAATGAAATTTAGAAACTATGAAAATGTTAAACACATACATGGATGAAGATTAACATGATGTTACACCCTCCCCACCATAAAAACATTCTGACCATAAGAAAACTATGAAGAACCATCCCTGCCAAAAAGATGAAGCCACTTTTCTCTCATAAATGCCTCAAATTCCATCGTCTCATGGAAATTAGAACCATGATCTCATTAGACACTATCAAAATTTATAATCTCCCCATTATGTATATTTTTCTCCAAATCAACTATCCTGACTATCCTCTTAGTTAATGATAAATCTGGCTCAATATCTTGATCACTATAGTTCAAAACATGAGATAGATCCAATAAATAACATCTCACCAGCAATACATAGAATAGTTTATGTATGGATTTAATCTATGGTGGTAGTGATAAATGGAAAGAAATGTTCCCCACCTAATAAAAACCACAAGGGGTCCCACAAAATGAAGTTAAAGCTTCCCTTGCCTCCCAAGCCGTCGATGACCCTACTGGGGTGAAACATTCAAGAAAAACCTGATCACCAACAGAAACAACCAATGGTCTACCACATTGATCAGCCTAAGACTTATATCGGCTATATTCTATAAACATTATCTGATGAATAAGGTGAATCTTACCTATCATTTCTTACACACGCCTTAGTCCAACCTAGGAAAATTCAACAACCTAATACCAACACGACATACATTTACAAGGATGATTGCACAATTTCTCAAAAGGATCTATTCTGATCACGGACTGAAAACTATTTTTATAATAAAACTGAACCATCCCCAAATGATCATCCCAGGACCCACCATTGTCAAGAACACTTTCCCAGAGCATATCCTCATGATTCAGTAGAGCTCTATCTATATGGCCATTCGAATGCGGATGGTAATCCATGATCAAATTTGCATGAGATCCTTGTGCCTCCAAAAGGCTCTCAAAAAGCATGAAATAAACCAAATATCCCTATAAAAGATAATTACAGATGTAAATCAAGGAAAATTGATAATCTATTTCATGCAGAGACATCCAAACTCATCAAAATTGGTGGTATCATGAATGGGTGTAATGTGAGAAAAATTGGTTAGCCTATCAATCACAATAAAAATTACATTATTCATTCTATGGGTACATGGAAACACAACCAAAACATCTATAGGGTTCTCATACCACTTCTAGTAAGAGATTGGATGTTTTTGAAGAAAACATGAAGGTTTTTTGTGATAGGCCTTAACCTACATGCATATAAAGGAACAACATCCAAACTCAACAAATTCTGACCCCATCCCCAGCCACCAAAATAATCATTTCATATCATAAAACATTTTTGTTGTTCCTAGGATTACTTCCCATTGAGAATTATGAAAATCCCCCATTAAAAAATTCATTGATACTAAAGGAGAAAAAATGAAATTCAAATGGCATGGAATACCCTCTTTGGAGAATGACGACTAGGAAAGTATATATGCACCATAAAGAGAGTCCCTAATGATATGTAATTCATCATAAATCTATTTATCTTGAAGAATATTCCCTAGAAGAGAAAGTTTCAACATAATTCTTGCCAATGAATCTTCACCCCTTTCTCCAAAACCCCAACATGAGAACTGTACAAAGAGATCCATCCAATTACCCTCTCCTAAAGACTCTTTCACTACATAAGCTGAAAGTTTTCATCTCAATGCATCGGCAATGACATTACCTTTCCCTTGGTTATAGGCAATGTTAATGTTGAACGACTATAGGTACTCCACCCAAAACCTTTGGAAATGTTTTAAAAAAATTTAGAGATAATATAACTTAGGTTATTGTGATCCCAAAACAGAGTAAACATTTCCCCATAAAGGAAATGTCCCCAAATCGTATGTGCATTAATCATAGCTACATTTCCAAGGAAATTGATAGGGTAATTACTCTCAGGTGGAATAAGTGGAAAAAAATACATAAGAAATGACTTGGTCTCCTATCATATGAACATAGCCAAATCCTGAACCCAATGCATCACAAAATATCACATAACCATGTCCGGTATTTAGAAGAGTAGACACTAGTACAATAGTCAGAATGTGTTTCATCACAAAAAAAGATCTCAAATATTTATCATCCCAAAAATATATCACCCCCTACAGAGTTAGACCAGTCATTGGAGAAGACAATTTCCAGAATTCCTTCACGAACCTATGGTAATATCTGGATAATAACCAGAGGCTCTAGATCTCGAAGATATTCTGATGTTACCCCCATGTAATAACAACCTTAACCTTCTCAAGATCAACTGATATAAATTTTTACGACACCATGTTTCCCATGAATTTGACATCCTAAATCATGAAGTAACATTTTGAGCGCTTGGTAGAGATACGATGACTTTTTAGTAGACTCACATCAGTTCTTAGATGATTCATATATTCCTAATCAGATTTAGATTAATCATGGATGTCTTCCACAAAGGCAAATACAAAATAATCTAGATACTAATGGAATTCTCCCTCATAATATCCATGAAAATTGGAGGATCATTTTCAAACCAAAGGTCATAACAAGGTGTACCTAATAAAAGTAACTTCTCCAAAATGTAGTTTTCTAAATATAATATTGTTTTATCCTCAATTAATAGAATCATGATCAAAGGATGTTATTTGAAAACCACTTCAAACCTTTCAACTAATCAAAAAGATCATCAATCCATGAGAATGATTACATGTTCCTGACCATAACTCGATTGAATATTAAGTAATCAAGAAATTAAAAAATAGAACTGTCATCCTTATTAGAGAAGAGAACCAGTGCCTCCTAAGGTGACACAATCCTGCATATAATTCCTTTCTCAAGATGATGATCCAACTATGACCTCAACTCTTTCAGTTTAGCTAGAGCCATTTGGTATGAGATAATAGATATTGTTTGAGTACAATAAATTATTTCAGTAGAAAACTCAACCTATCATACTAGTGTGAGAAATGATAAATCCACAGGAAACTCATGAGGAAATTCAATGATGACTAGGGGAGATCACTGCTCAATGATTCTGGTTTCAGATCAAAATAAACACCAATATCACATTCTTCAACTCTGGATAAGATGGTCCAGCAATGCACATCCTCGAGTACCAATCTGCTTTATATTCAAGAGACACACCACTAAGTGTAGTAATCAAGACCTTTGGAAGATAGTAATCAATCTGGCATTATTCGAAATGATCCAATACATTCTGAATATAATATCCATATATTTCTTGTTAATATTGATTTAACATCAAGGTAAATCAGCATAAAATAGAGAGAAGACACATGAAGAGCAATATTGACCCTTATATCTCTTTTCACTAAGTGGTTTTGTAATATACATTTCACATGATAAAATCACCATAGATAGATTAAGCGTATTAAAAATAGGGGTTAAAATGAAGGAGTTAGATGCACCTGTTATTTAAAGAGCATTTAATAATGAAAATTCAATATTAATTATACCTATTAAAGTCAATGTACTAGTGTTTTCTTCCTCTGTGGACACTTCAAATGTGTGAAGAATCTTCATTATAGATACTATTGTCGGATCCCTTTTCTACGGGAATCATCTTATTTCCCAGAACATTTTAGAGGAGATGATGATAATATTACACTACATTGCGTAGATATATAATTTAAGAATCATTGTAAGTTCCCTGAATGTCCGCAGGAGTTACAGTTCTGGGGTGCCTCAGTGCAAACCCTCTTAGTATGTTTGATCATTCCACATTGATAGCAACTAAATGATGTTCCTCCTATCAATTTAAAAGGCCTGGAATGACTCTTACATAGATAAATATAGTAAGAATCACCACTATTCCATTTTACATTGAAGGAACCACTCCTTCCACTAGGGACAGAAGGAACTCACATCAACCCTGACTTTCCTTCCATGTTCATCTCAAACATAATCGCCCTATCTAGCATATCTGCATAAGTGAGTAGATTCAGTAAGAAAACATGAGAACATATATCTAATAGAAGCACAAAATTGAACAATCAAGCCTTAATCCTCTCATTATATTCAATATTAGGAGTGAACTGAACTAGCTCAGCAGTGTGATTTGAATAATCAATCACACTTTTCTTTCATGCTCATGCTTGAAAAACTCAACATCCATAGAAAACACCACTGAATAACGGTATAACTGGTTAGTGAAAGTAACCTTACATTCCTTCCACTATAGTCCCTCATGATTCCTTGTCACTATCATGCCCCACCATCTCCTACTCAGTCCCTGTATCCTGAAAGTGGAACACTTCACCCTTATTACATTCAGTGTATTCAAATAATCAATCTGATGATCAATCATACCCAACCATTTCTTCAGCACATTGAGGGTGTATTGAGTCTTGGAAAACAAGTGGTTGCACATGAAGGAACTATTGAGAATTATTTTGAAGAAAATACACATGGTGACCCATAACAAGAGACTAAATGGGGACTAGAGGTGGAGCTTGTCTTAGGGTTGGTATAGTGTGCATAATCACCTCAGTTAGATTCAGATCTACAATAGGATTTTATTACTAATGATCAAAATTTTCCTCTCTCTATGTCGCATTCTAATGTATTCATAGAGGCCTGATTCTACACAACATATGTAGATATAATGAATACTTCATATTAAAACTCGAACAGATAAACAAAGGAAATTATTCCTAACAGATGGAACAACCAGATTGGGATTCCACTATATCTGAATAAGAATAGGGAAAGGACTAAAAATAATCTATAAGACCCAATTCCATAACTAATTTTGGAGATATAAGCATCATTATGGAGAGAGTTTTCCAGGAACCCAATTATTACTACCTTCAATGTCCCGATAAGATTTCAAAAATTATAACAGACTTCTACATAAAATCTAAACAACCTCCTCTCATAAAACTTTATCACGAACCAGCCAAAGTACCTTGGTAATATGAAAATCAATTCGGAACTAACATAGACAGATGGGTGGTCCCAATTCCCATGTGTTGACGTGTAGTACCATTCATCATACAAGCTGAAAGTGGGGACGAGTTTGACACAAAACATAGAGGAAAAAAGAAAATAATGTCAATATGCATAAAAAATAATCCCCACTGGGAGTAATGTACAAAAATAAAAAAGGCACAAATAGTACAATGTACTATAATGAAAGTAAAAAATAGGGGAAAACTACCTATTTCCCTTAGGACCCAACTCACCATGAACATGGTTGAACAGCTGGATCCACTTCCAAGAGATCCCTTCCCAATATTTGGACCTAGAGGAAGAAGTCTACAAACACCTGATCGAAATAAAGTAGGCTGTGAGCCTAATCCTTGTATGATACATCAAAAAATTACATAATAGATTCCAAATAAAAAATATCCAAATAAAAAATTTCAATTTTGAAATTAAATAGTTTTTGTAATTTAAAAAAACATATTTAAACAAAACATGATATATAGTTTCAAAATGATGGAAAATACTTTTTAAAGCACATGCTTTACCTTACAAGAGATTGAACATTTATAAAACATTTTATTAAATAAAATAGTTACATAAAATATATTACGTAAATCATAAAAATCCATGTAAATTAGATTTACAACATTGGAATACATTTATATCTCATATAAAAATAAGCAAGTGAGGAACATGGAAATGTTCCAAAAGGTACAATATCAATAACCAGCTATAGGATTCCACAATCTCTAAGTGATCCCTTCAAAATGAATATACTCACATCCCCCTCACACTATCCAGAGGTGACATGTCACCCTTCCATAGAATATGTGACCTATTTCATGTATGATTAAGAACATTTTAATAATGTACATTGTATCAAAATATCTCACCAACTTCCTAAGGCTAGCAAGCACTCTGACATGGTGAGAAATTTATTTTATGTCTGCATAAAATACAATGAAATCCCACTCAACAATTTCAAAAATTCCAATATTTTCCATTTAAAACTAAAATGGGTTTTAATAAAAAAACATTCCCTTTCTATATTATATAATCATACGGTTTCTATCAAATCATTTTAATCCATTTTCACATCTTTGAAATCAATTAAAAACAAATTAGATACTTTTCACAATTCATTTACCCAATTAAATTCAATAATTAAATTAAATAATTTCCTTAAAATCTTTAATTTAAATTAAACAATTTCAATTATACAATTTCCATAATACACAACCCAATTCAATGGGATTGGTGGTGGGTTTACAAATTATCATGCCAAAACCAGTTCAAATCTCCCAATTCACTTGAATTGGGTTTTAGAAAATCAATTGAAAGTGTTTTAAATTAATTTAATTTAAATAATTAGCTCATATAATTAATGAAATACTAGGTTCATCAATTTGGAAATTTATAACAAAACCACCTACATCTTCCTGAAACTCAACACTTACAGTGGGACCCATCAATAAGAATGATGTTGGAAAAGATCTCAAAACCCAAACTAGTATAAAGATCAAACACAAGAGGGAATATTCCCCCCAATTCCATGATCATCCCTTGAAAACCCAATATAGGATAATAATAGAAACTTTTTTAATGAGAGAAAATAGTAACCCCAGAACATACTGAATGGGTAACAACGATCCTAAAGAAAAAAAATGGATTCAGAAGGGTTGGATAGGTTCAAGATAAAATGGTGAAAGAATTAGTTCAAAGATGTTATGTCTGGAGAAGTGGGAAAATAAATTACTACCTTCACTACCTCTTTAAAAAATTCAGTCGGGGCATTACACAACATGTAATCTAACACACGTCATGAACCCTTTATTTTTTTGTAACTCCCAAAAAAAGTGTCACCTAGACTTCAATTCCAACAATCCAAATTAAAAAATTATCGTTAAATATATCCTGACAATAATTGACTAATCATGATGTGTATCCATCAGAACAAGGAGCTGTTCATTTAATTCAGCAGGACCATTATATGAGATGTAATCATGTTACACAGTATGTAACCCTATAGAAGTCTACATGAAATGTATATATGATGGTTATAATCCAAAAAATATCTGACTTCATCATTATAGGTATCCTCCAAATCAAAACTCAACACTACCCCATCAAATAAATGGAAAAACTAATATCGGGTATAAGGAATACCAGATCAAATGGTAACTGGATGTTTCATTATTTTATAATAATCTTGTTTTAAAATTTCCGCTCAAGATTATGTATTAAAAAATAAATAATTATCTAAATTCTCGTAACTATATATTTTTCATCACTGAATAGATATATTATCATCAAATTATTATTAAATATGAAAAACCTCTCCAAGTGATTAATATATTATTATTTTTTGATAAATCCAACCCATACAAAAAATCATGTCAAAATATACTAAATAGAAAACAGTAAAATTTCCTTCAAACACATTCTAATAAACATCAACTAGAGTGGAGATTTATACATGAAATTCATTCATAATACAAATATATATTTCCACTAAAAATTAATATATTTTTTTTTGTGATTTGACACCAGTATAAAATTCAATTAACATAAATGATTGGTTAAACTAGTTTGAAATATAAAAATTAATTCTATAGTAAATGATACAAATATATTTCACAAAATCATTTTCATAGCCTACATCAGCTATGGTGATTTAAGAATATTAAAAACATTCCCATTCCTAAGTGTTATTTTTCTCATTTTTCATCATCAAATGCTATATGTATATACTAATTAAAATAATTTCAATACTATTTATTATTTAACTATAGGACTATGGTTGGAACATTTAAAATAACTTTAATTTCATCAATTACATTGGACACCCCCTTTACATCAATTTTATATTCATGTTCTAGTTTAGCTTCCACTCCACAAATGAATCATTTATGTATCATGGAATGGAAATTTACACCATTCCTCATTAAAAAATATTGAAATATATAAATTGTATTTTTATTTACTCATTTTGATCAATAGATTTTGATTCCTAGAAACATCATTATTTTTATTTCGTGTCACAAATACCATGAGATTAAATGGAGTATCTAATAATCACTTATACTATTTTAGAATATAATATTAATTCATTATTATTAATGAAGTAACTTATTGAATAATCCTTTTCAAGTCACGATCTCACGTCACAACATAAATAAATTATTTTCAATCCGCCATGATAATAAAACAAGAATAAAATATTTCATGTATTGTGTTGTTTTCATTATACTTATATATATATTCATCCTATTTTTTCAATAACACTATGAATCCTGATGTCATTTTAGATATACTATTGTAAGGAAATTTTAAATTTAAAATATACCATCATAACAAATTTATATTCTATGGACTCTATTACCAACTCATGGATTTTATTCAAAAATAGAATGCTATATTGATCAGCTCCACCTTCAAAATGATAAATAGTTACGAAAACAATTTTTATCTCTATGAAATAAATATAGGATAAAATATGTTATATTATTAATATTTATTTCATAACAATTAGTTTGTTAGAAGATGAAATGAAGTTGGTTGTACTTTTCCAAATAATGGACTCAATATATAGTTTCTCCCTATACTGGGAATTTAAGAGTGTTATATTATTCATGATATTCTTCCATTCTTGAGAATATAGGGTGATCATAAAAATAATATTCTTTAGTAAACATCCAATTAAATTTTTATTCCTATTCATAAATTTGACTCATTGGCTTTAACATTTATTGTTGTAATAATTTATCCTTCTACAAAATATTTACTCAATCCAAAATGTTAAATATGTGTATATGAAAATAACTAGTATATGAAAATATATAATAAGGTAAAAAATTCATATGACATCCTGATTTATTAAAAATTTGATTAAACACTTTTAATTTTATATTCATCATAAATTATGTTTTGTTTATTATGGGTTATTCATGGGATAACCCTATAATCATTTAAATCATAATAACCCAATAAAAATAAACATCTCCATTATAAAATTTTTGTCTCTCAAGAATGAACCATATGAATTTCCTATTATTTTATAAGAATAATCATTATATTTTCATAATAAAAATGGTAAAATAGTTTTTAGTTTACATGGTGATTAGGTACATAAAAACCATAATTTCTATCATTATAACAAATCATGTGAATATAATCTACAATCGTGGTAGCGAGCCATCCCTAGATGACCTGAAACATCTTCGAGGTAAATCCATAATAAGGACTAAGGTGCATTTTTTTATCACTACTATTTTAGGAAATGCACAAGGGTATCACAAGAGAACATATTTGAGTGATTACACCATTCATAAAATTGGGATCTACAATTGTTCCATCTAGGTATCCATCATGAGGTCTCCATACAATTAATGACCATACCAAATTAAATAATCCAAACTAAAAAATACAAACCAATCAAGGAATAAGAATAATAACTGACCATAGATATTAAAAATTTAATCTATAAATGGTATCCTTTTTATAAAACATATACATTTCAATAATATGGAATAAATTATATACTAAAATTAAATAATCTGACCCAATATTTTGATAGACAACATGACTCTATTCTAGATGAACTACATGAGTAATGGTTCCAAAATATCTATGTTAGTATCAAGTGAACCTATAACCAAAACCAAAAAAATCCCAATATTGATTCATATACAACTATTATACAATTCATTACCTATGATGTAACATAAAATTGATGATTATATACCAAAAAATATTTCTGTGTGGGGTGTTGGAGAGAGGAAAGTAAGACAAAAACATGATTCCATTACATTAAATTTAAAATTAAACTATGAAAACATTTTTTATAATGACTAAAAGGACAATGTTTTTATATTTAATTAATATATTAAAAATTTTAAAACAATAATATGCTTATAATTTTTCAGGTTACACAATTTTTAAAACATGAAATAGAGATTATTTATCAAAACAACCATAATAGTGAAACAAAAAATTTATATTTAAATGCCTCACATTTAAATAATTATATTAAAACAACTTTTTAAATTTAAATCATTACAATTAAAAATAACCATGGAATTAATTAATCATTTTCAATGACATTTTTTAAAATGTTTTCATTTGAGTTGCACCTGATATTTCCCAATATAAAACACTATCTCACACACACTTCTCAAAATAAAACCAATGAAACATGGAAAATGGAAATAAAATTTAGATACATAATTTAATATTTCAATAAATATCAACACCAAGGAACCCCACCCCCCATGATGGTCAGTTAAAACTAGTCCAGGAATTGTTGTAGTTAAATAAAAATACATTAAAAAAAATATTCCATAAAAATAAGAATCACAACATGTAATAAATAAAATGATGTAACCCTATAAGGACTAATAACACATGTCTCTGGAAATTAAAATGCAGAATCCAATGCTGATAGGATAACTATGACACAACACATCACCCATATCACAATCGCACTACCCTCACAAATGAAACAACCCTATACATGTATTAAATTCAACAACGGGTTACTAGCTACTGTATCCCACTCAACAATTAATGAGTGTTCCTAAAAATACCACTTTTTATCCTTTTTTTCTCATGCTATTGAAGATATATGTGTTTATTATCATGAAAATTTAATCCTTTAATGAGAACACCACCCAAAAGTATAGTATCAATTTCATCAAAAAAGAATCTAACCTATAACACACCCTTGTAGATTACTCGACACCAATAAAAAAATATAAATAATATTATTAAATCATTTTAAAAATATCATGATCATAAAAATAAATAGTAGGTGATCGAAAATGAGGCTCAAATAGTTTGTAATCAATATCCAAACAAGCATAATAACATATATTGATAATTGTTCCATCTCAATGTATATAGAGACAATGTAACACAGTAATTCTATTTAAAGCACATTTCAAATCCAAATATAACCCACTGGAAATCACAGATAATACCAAAACCCAATCAATGAATCCTCATTGAAAATACTCTTTTGAATCCACTTTAAAAAAAATTAAATTTTGGATAATCACAAATAAAAAAAATCAACATAATAATAAAAAATTAAAGGATTTAATACAAAAATATAAAGAACACAAAATTAAACACACACCTCTTAAAAATGAATATCAATTAAAATAAATACAATCCTTACATAGAAAAGAAATTTTCATTAAAACAAGTGAACCCATTTACAAAATTAATGAAAAATACATTATGAACAAGTAATTTTTTTTAAATGGAGGGATCCATGTAAAAATATGAATTCCCTTTTACATATTGATATTTCTCTTAAATAAACCAAAATTGTTTTAATCACAATAAAACAATTACTATTATTTTGTAAATATATCAATGTAATTTTGTTAAACACCTTAAATAAATAAAATATCACATAACAATTTTCAATTCATGTATTTAATTTTGAAATTTTTCCACATTAAAAAAAATCATTTAATTCATTTGATAATAAAAAACTCTGTATGATATACATTATAATTTTATTTCAAAAAAACATTTAAAAGATCAATCAATCTTGGAAGTCATTAATAATATGTAATGTAATGTAAAAACCTACCTCATTAAGAGTATCCATTTATCCTTCAAGGAATTACTCTAGAATATCACATAAGAGATGGATCAAAACCATTAGAAACCAAAATCCCCAACAAAAATAACACAACAAATAAAAAGCTTCCTACAATTTCTATATTATTAAGGTAAATGAATGAGGAATGAACAATAATATTATGTTGAGAAAGGGGAATATGAAACCAAATGATATGATGATGAAATCATAAAAAATAATCAACCTTTTGTTTGAAATCAAAAGAAAATGTGGCCTAAATTGAATTAAATAATGTAAGGAAACCTACGATTTAAAAAAAACTATGAGGGGGATAAATTTTTTGTTAAATCACATAAATCATATTATTAAAATAAATGATTTTTAGGATTTAATGGGATGGATGATATTGAATCATGGTTTAGTAAACAATTCTAAATAAATTAGAACTCTAGTGGAATCATATTTTTGTCTAACATGTGACTATTTCACTATTGTGGAATACCATTCTCAAACTCTATAACATGAATTTTTTTCCAAAAACCCTCAAATTACTCCCAAAATCTAGGCGAGTCTACTTAATGATCAATTAATATCATAGAATTGATATTGTGACATCATGTGTGTCATGATTTTCCCTACCATTCCAAATTCATCCACTAAAATTTATATTCCCAGAATTTATTTGATAATGTAATAAATTGGAATGGTCATGAATAACTCACTATGTGAAAATATAAAATTATAGAGCTATTTTTTGATCATTATACAACAGTACATGTTCTGAAAAACATTTTCCTTGAGTAAATTCAATAATAAAACAATATATTTTACAACCCACGAATAATAATGATCATTATGAATTGATTCCTCACACCATGAAATGGGAGGATTAAAATTCCTATGGTCTACTATAAATTTATTAATTCAAATGAGAACAAATGGACTTCCACTCCTGAGTGTTGACCATGATCAAAGAATAAATTATCCAACAACTCAAGAACTATTGATGATTCCAGATTTAGTAATTTTTTAATGTCTAGCATGATAAATATCATAATAAACATCATGTTAATCATGAGATCATAAAACATTAGTTAAATGTATCCCACCAATTTATGAATAACAAAAAAAGTTGAATAATAAATTATCCACATCCAATGAAGAATCAACAATAAGAAAACATGAATCCACTAATAATATTAAACTAGCTTCAAAACTCCATAGTATTTAATGTCCTTAATGAACACCCAAATATATCTAAGGAAATTAAATCCCAAAAATAAGTGAAACCCCAAAACAAGAAAATACCTCAATAAGGAATTTAATGCTTTATATATTGGGTCACTAGACTACCAGAACGATATCTCAGGGGGATAAACATATTGAATACATATCAATTTTGATTCTGATATGAGATATCTTCTTAGTAGCTATTTTAGTCAACTATACATCCAAAATCATATGACTGATACCCATGGTCTCCCACTAGTATACCCACGTCATTATTTAACCAGCCTCAAAACAAAGTCAAATCAATGCAGAATGAAAACAAGAATCAAAATAAAAAAGGCCTGATATTTTAAAATATATTAAATTGTGGCATAATAATCTTCCATAATTACAATAAATGATTGGATCTATTATAAAAAATATGGATCAAACTCCAGTGTAAAAAATATTAAAAAATATAATTGTACTAAAGATATAAAATAAATTCTAAAACACTATGTAGAGACAACATAAAAAATCACCACACTGATCAATTTTAGTTATGGGACGTCATTCTTTGAAATCTTAATTTCTTACAAAAACTCTGATATTTACCATGATGGACACACCAATGATAGGTCCTTGAAGTCACCATACAAGAATTTATAACATGACCAAACTTTCTACATATATATTAGGAACTAGATTCTTCTTTAACCTAGATGAATCAATCATAATGAAAATAGATCAGTTTAAATCACATCCTACAAACAATTACCCTGTAAAAAATTAAATTTCATCAATAAAATTAAACATAACCTTCTTGAGGGTATTTATGCCAATTTTAAACATCAAAATCCATGATCATGATATAAATTCCTTTGGAAAATAATCATTTCCCTAATGGACCGAGGGCCTTCTATTATACATTATTATTGATAAAAATAACCATTGATTCATAAAACAATAAAAATACAACTCATGAAATAAAGTATCTCGTCTAGTGAATTCCTCAAAATAACCATTCAATGACTATATATGATGATAGATAGTTTTAATTTCCATATCCTTTGAAATTATTAATTTCATTGGATAAAAGTGTTTAATCATGTCTCTCAAGGGACCATGTCCCAGAATCCATTTTCTTGTGTCTATTAGGTGTCAGATATACCCATAAGAGTTTCAATGTGGTCTGTAGGTTGTTTGTGGAGTTTTCGGGGATTAACCATCAAAATATTTCATGGATACAACATAGATGGTGTATATTCATAGATTTAATAGTTTCAGTGGTAGAGTGGACCTCAATAAAGGAACATAGTTTCTTGGGAGGAGATTCCTGGATAATTTAAAATTGTGGGGTAGTTGCAATGTGGGTTGTTGGTTTTGTGTGGCAGCTTTAAAAAATTTGGGGGACCAATGGCTTGGTGATTATGGCTTCATCATAACCCCCATATCCACTTTTATAGTATGTGGTCGAGGATCTCATAGGATATTTGAATGAGGGTGGATGTGGAATGTTCACTCATGTTACCTATACAACATCCCATGATTGATAGTGTTTTATCAGGTACCAAGAGGTTGTGTCATGGTCTTCTTGTTTTCAGTGGGTCCATAAATACTCTAAGTCCCTTAAATTCCATTCTTTTCCACTACATAAAATTAAATCCAAATCTTCATAGAGAGGGTTTTCAATTTTTTTTATCCTCTTCCAAAATGGACTGTTCCCTAGATCCTTTTCATATATATGTGGTGTTCAATGTCATATTCTACCTATTATATATATATAGGTAATCCTCATTTGCATTCTTTATCATTCCATTTATTTTTTACATGATAGGTTTATTCACCATTTATATTATTATAGGCTTTCTTGTTTCATCTTCTAGTATGTCCTAGAACAATATCTTTAGGAGATCATAGTTCCACTAAGGAGAGGGGAGAAGAGATCCACAATGTTTGTCTCTTATCATGCAATGACTGTTTATTCCTTTGAGGTGGGGAATTATACCAAATATAATAACATGAAATCATAATGTTTTTATCCCTATTCACTTGGATATAAATTTTATTATGATTATAATGATTGATCCTGATTTAATATATAATTTTATAGTGATCACATTCCAATCAATGTCTCTTAATATTGTGATAACTATTTTCTACTAATTTTTCTATATATGGTCAAATATAAACAATGTATTATGGTATTAATTTTTGTGATCTTTATTAGCTATTTTTCATGACTAAAAATTGAAATGAACTTAATGATATAATTAATTGATTAATTAGATTACAAATTTAATAAAGTATCTTGTATGTAATACAATTTATTTTGTAATATTTGGATAATAAAATCAATGCAATGTGAATGTTTTGTAAAATAAATTCTTGGTGATAATTTTATTTGATAAACAATGTGATTCATGATGATTCATGTTGAAAATAAAATGAGTATTAAGTCATGTGAAATGTGATTTTATATTTCTATAAGATAGTAGAAACTATAATCATTTCAAATTGAATGTTGAACTTGTATTCACTTTTTATACCTTGATACCCTATGACTCGTATAGTTGGAACCTATGAGTAATGAGTTAGTTAAATCAAGATGTAATAGGACCAATTCTTTTATAAAGATATATCATTGGGGTCTGAGGTGCACATTTTCTAAAACGTATAATGACATGTATTGGGAGATATGAAATAATGTTAATGTGTGAAGGAAGAATGACATAATTCATGGGCATAGACTTCACTAATGAATTTATTTTTTTCTTTACACCTTGTGACGCACTCCAATTTTAATATTTATATGTAATATGATCATGGGATGTATAATCCAAGGATAAATGATGTGATATTGGTATTGAATGCCAAGGTAAAGTGGTAATAGTTGGTACTTATAATGGTGAGATGCTTCATGATATACCTTAGGGTGTCATTGATGAAACTATAGATTATGCAATGTGTTGGGGCTATTTTTATCCATTGATATGATAAAGTAAGATGATTTTCTGAAATGAATCTGTTTAATGGATGTGGTATATGTTTTATTATCTCCACTACTTTATCTACTGCAAGTGGTTCCCTGATGTTGGTGGTTAAAAATCATTATGGTATCTTATGATTTTTTTCTAGGGAACCTAGATTATGGAATGATAAAGATATTTTACAATATATGACTTAACCCATGTGTTTTCTAATGTTTGAATGAAAATGAAAGATCTTGAGAATCCATGGACTATGTTTGGATTTTTCCTTGAAGGAACGGACATAAAAAGATGAATAATGTAATTTGATGATAATTAAATTTATTGGTCAATTTATGGATAATGAATTATTTAAAAGAATGAAATTAATAAAAAATATATGTACTCTCTATAGTAATTAAAATTATATCGTGCTTATAGGATATATAGTCTCTAGGTTTGGAATCTATGTGCCCAATATATGATAGATGCAATTGAAATTTAGAATTTTTTTATTCCTATAGTGTGGTTGTGAGATATTATATATTATTTATATTCTATAATTTCACACATTACCCCACCCATATCAATTTGGGAAACAAATTCACTGGGATCTAGGATGTTTTTTCACCAACATCCTAGTTGGGTATGGATGGATTACTACCCATTTAGCCCTAAACAATTCTCTTAGTATTATTAGGTACTTGTATTCATGGTGGTTAGCTTTCCCATATATGATTATAGATGGATGTGATGGAATGTTATTATTTCACATACATGTATCTTCATGTATTGTATCCATGTTATTATTATAGGTGTGGCATGTATAGGCTATAGTGGATTGAGGTACCTTACTTGATGTATGGATTGTGATGGCTTGAGGTATAATACCTAATTTATGATTCAATTAATATGGTAATGATGGATCAGAAAACTAATTGGATCCTATATTTTGATGTTATATGGGATGAGGTGATTTTATTATGTAAAATGTGTGTTTTGTGACATAGGACCCAAGTGAATGTAGATAGAAATGATTTCAAGAGAGATAGATATGGTCATGTGATGATGAGGTAGAATGGAAAAATAATTGGGAAGAGGTAGTAGGATTCACCTTTTGTTTATTTATTATTATCATTCATAACTTCTGTAAGAGATTCTTGGTGACAGATAGCCATGGTGAACTTGAGAACATAGTATACCTATTTAGTAAATTAGTTATTTTACCTATTGATCATTGTTATCTGGAATGATTTATTAATATTTTTTAGGAGAGAATACATGGAGTATCTTAATGTGTATACTTCCATGCCCACCCCATATATATATATATCAGGTTTCTAGGATAAGGTGTTAGATCAGACTGAATATTTCTAGAACATGGGTTTTCAAGAGCTATTTTGGCTTCATGGTCACTATTGAGGTCACCATATTGGTAGTGGTATATTACCATTCATCTTTTTTAGTACTATATAATATTTCATGTACTCAAATAAGATTTATTTTATATAAATTTCTATGATATATTTTATTGGGGTATCTATCTTATATATTTCTACGTAATGTTCTCTTATATGATAATTATTCCTATCTATATGATTATTTTACCATCATTGGTAGTTTCTATGACTAGGGATACAGGAGGAAAATAACAATGTTTTCACCATATCTCATCACTCATTTATGACCTAGGAGGGTTAAACTTTGGGGGAGGGGTTCATGAATAGTGGTATCAATGGTTTTATTTGATGGATAAGGTGGTGTTTGGAGTTAGGAATATGAGATATAACATGGTTTTGATGGAAAAAATGTTACATAATTTTAGTAAGTAATGTGATGACAAGAGACCATGTCTGAAAAATAAATTTAAGTCTCCCTTATATTTGATTCACATAGCTATTTGATTACTGAGCCAATAAGATGATATTATTCTGGTTTCATGATTGAGGCACAAGAAGGGGTCGTATATCATTCTTCATTTCATCTTTTTTTTAATTTTATACCTTGAAATATGATAAACGTTAAATAAAATAATCATTAATTAATTAATGTTATGTTGTGTTTTCCATGTTCAATATTTTTTGGAACAAGCCATTTTTTTTTCTTATATATATGGATCGATGTTTACATCACCATAATGTTCACAAATATAAAGCTCAACAGAATGTGATAAAAGATCACTTTGTTGTATATGTTGAAGTTGATGGACATGGAGTGGGAATGAGTGATATATTTACATATAGTGTCTATAAAAGTATGAGTGTTTCATTTTAGATTATTTCATAAATGGATGTTTTGAAGTAGTTGATATAAATTTTAGTTTGATTTATGATCATAAGGAAAACTAGACTTCGTGGTTGTAATGATTTTTTCTTGAGGTGAAGAAAACTTTTGGTTTTTTTTCATAAGGATTATGAGGTTTCAAATGAATCATGAGAGGATATTAGTGAACTATTTCAAGATGTGTTTCTTTCATTGATAGAAAATTTGATCTGTCTCTAAGAGCTGCATTCCCTTCAACTAGGGAGTTCCTACATACAAGAGTTCTAGATTAGATTCATGATCAGGCTTTGATATGATCGTGAACATTTTTTGAATATTGAATAAATTTATAGGTATTTCGAGGAGTCTATTTTTCTATAGATTCTTCACTAGGTCATCAAATTAATGATTCCATTTATCTGTAGTTTTTATCATGAGAAGAGGTTGTCAAGATGATGCTTTTTGGAAAGGGGTCAACTTGAGAGGGATGTTTTCAAAATACAATGAAAAGTAGTGTCATTATTTGGGGTTATTAGATTCGTAGATGGAAGATATTTTTGATACCAAGTGGCAGGTAATGAAACACATCATTTCATTTCTCATGTTGTGAATACTCTCAAAAAATATAAGTATTAAAGACATTATTTTTTAAGTATTATTAGATCCTTAGAAGCAATAGTTCCCATGTATTGTATGAAATTAGTGTGCAGTAATATTTCTACCCATGGTTTCAATTTTAAGATACATCCATTATTGGTGTTATCTAAAAGGTGATCTAATTTAGGATTAGCAGAGATGAGATGGGGAAGGATGAATACAACTCCTATATTCTTCTATTCATCAATATTTATAGTGAAGCTATCTTGGTGGTTGACAACATGGTCATAGAGTCCACAAAGAAACTCATGTCCAGCTTATGGTTTACTGTTTCCATGTCAAGGTGAGCCAGATGATATTCAGGGTACTCTGTTTTTATTCTAAATGACTTTATTCTTTTATTGATTCATAAGATACGCACTAATTTATATCACAAAATATATTCCATGAATTTTTACTTGAGGTACGGAGGCTAACTATTCCCATGGACTTGACTATTCCAATTGTTGGTTGTGATGAATTGAATGATGTTTGTAGAGGATATTAGAAAGTGTTTGGGTATCCCAACTATAAGGATCTGAACTTATGATTTTTATAAAATATTAAATTCATATTATAGAATCTAAATGTAGATACAGTTACTAAATTACAAGAGGGGGTGAATTGTAAGTTAAAAAAATAATTTTTAGCTTTAACAAAATTTTGATTAACAATATATAAAAATAAAATTAACATAAGACCTCTTCTTTACTATTATTAAAAAATTAGGCCTCATAAAGGAGAATATAAAAATGAAATTAGGGAACATGTACACTTATGAAATATTCTAAAAAAAATATTAAATCTTAAATTAGAGTTACAAAAAAGATAAATTATATGAACACATTCTTGTTGTTAAAAATTTCAGTAGAAATTAGTGCATATAAAACACAAAAAATATTATAACCAAAAGATGTGGGTATCAAATCACCTTAGATAAAGGTCCCTTTATTTGTACATTCAATAATGTCCATGTTACCCACACTAGTTTATGCCCTCTATCAACAAAATATCGGTGTCTATATTTCTATCCCTAAAATCCCTCGAGTTGTAAGGGGATAAACATTGCCTTTCTTCAGTTGGATTACCTCTTAGTAGGTAATTGGATACTCTATCTTCTTTCATTATAGAATCCCTCAATCATAATCACCAATTATTGGTGTCACACAGAGAAAAATGAATCTTATTGATGATCTTATGTATGTAGAACAAGTTGTTCACAAATTAATCTTTGCAATGCTTTGGTACAATGAATATTTGAAAGAGCTCTCATGTCATTGAATATACATATGTTTGAATGTAATGTGAGATCGTAAAAATTTCCAGGTATTTATAGGCGTGATCTCCAACAGTTAAATTTTCCTCCAACGATCATATTTTTCCTAATATTTTGGAGGGACCTATATAGCTGGAACATAAAACGATCATATAATAACATTTTAGATGACATCCTTTAGTATAAACAATTATCATGGGAAACATTAGGTATGTATAGAACCTATTATATGAAGTGTTACATTAAGAAAATATAGTAACATTAAGAAATATATAAAAACATATTATTAAACAAAAGAGAAAAACATTAATAAATATATAAAATCGGATCTAGAAATTATTGAGAATCAAAATTGAGAAATATAATAAATCATATTCACAAATATGTGTGACTCAGAATTGAGAAATCATAAATGATATTCCCATTTTTTAGTGAATTAAAAATTTAAAAACTGTGAATTAGATTATAATTTTAGTATGATTCTTAATTGAGGAAGTGAATAAGAAAAAATTAACTATGTGTTTCAGATTTTATAAAAAAGAATCCGAATTTTGATTTTAAGAGAATGAGATTTATAATTCTTATGGTATCAAAATTTAGAAACATAAATTGGATTATATTTTTAGAATTATTCATAATTGAGAAAGAAAATGACTATGTTTTTTATTAAGGATCCGAATTATACCAAAAACTATTATTTTTTATGAAAAAATGTGATATTTAGAAATAAAATTGATAGAGAACATGAATATTAATTTCATTGTGGATAGAATGAATTATTATGAAAATGTGTTTGTTATTTATAAAATATAATGAAATGAGAAAAGTCAGAAGAATTTTTTTTACTCAACAATCTCCCCCTTTTTGGAAAGCAAGGACAATAAATTAAAAAAAATAAGTTTAAGACTGTAATAATTCATATTTGAAAATAAAATATGAACTTATCTCCCCCGTAGTTTATGGCATAAGAGGAATATGACTAGAAAACACATAGGTTAATAAATCCCCCTAATAATCATATTATGAATTTATAAATATTTCTTCCATTATTAAGTAAATATACCCCCTTACATAAGCATGACTTCTTTTAGAATTATTTCCTTTATTTTTCCCACTATAAACTAATATTATTTTAAGAAAATTAATCCCCATCCTTAATATTTAAATAATTGAATGGGGAAAATTATAATGTACCTAAAATGTTAGAAAACAAACTATACCAAAATAATAGAGATAAACATTTCTTATCATTTAAAAATATTTTCACAAACAAAGTATATAAATACAATAAAATATATTATTCTTTGGAATTAATGTTTTGTCAATGCCCTTCAACATCTCAAATAATTTTGATCATCTTAAATTTTTTAGAGATTAGAATTCAATCCCTTACTCTACTTTTCAAGGTTTAGAATCTCTTCGTCTTGGATTAGAATCTTCTCCTAATGAGGCTGAATATTTTCATCTAGAGACTTGATATTTTTATCCACCACTTCTCTGTAATCCTTCACTATTTTAACATCTTGATATAGAGAATTCAGTTTCAAATTCAAATCAATAACTTTATGAAATTTATTTTCCTTTTCATCCATTAACTTTTCAGAAAAAACTATATGAATTTTTTTGAGATAGTCTTCTAATTCAATGATAGAATTTTAGACTATGTAAAATATATCATCAAAAACGTTAAGATCATAGATGATCTATTTGACCACTTTTTCATCTATCTACATGATTTCCTATGAGAATCATAATTCTTCCCAATGATTTTGAAATCAGCCTTATTTTTATGAGGTTATCAAAGAAAATGTTTGGTGAATCCAATTTCATATTAATGTATTGCTGAATAAGAGGAAATCTTGAAACGAGTTTTGGAATGTATTGAATGGAGTTCACTAACTACTTCAAATAAATAACAACAAATCTTCTCATATAGGGGAGGATGATCTATCAGATTTCGATGCATTTTTCATGGATGATCCAACAACAACTTTCATCCCTTAGTCTTTATTAGATTATGATATATCATTCATATAAATTACATCCCTTTCTTCAGAAACATGAATAAAATTTTCATCATAAACATCACCACCATCAACTTCTTCATAATTATCTAATTATTCATTAGTATAATTACCACCATCATTACCAACATCAACATCACCATTGGATAGAGTTTGATGTACTTTAGTATCACCAGCATTGTCTTTTTGAGTTGACTTCACTAAAGAAGTAAGTTTAAAATATGATGCTTGAGAACATATTATTTATAACTTATCAAACGAAATTTCCCCTAAGATTAATCAATATTTTGAGTCTCATCATCTCATTTTTTATGGATATTTTATTAATCTTCTTCTTCTTCTATATGTGTATAAAAAATAAAAACTGATCGTTTAAGAAATTCCATAAATTTTTCTATTGTGGGAGCCTATACTGAATCTGGTATTGATTTTTGAATATTTTTAGTTTCTTGTAGAACGGATTCCATATCTTCAATTTGTATTGTTGACCATTCTATATCTATTAACAAAGCCTAACATATCTGTACTTCAGTTAGATTTTTATAAAGCTCATTTTCCTCTTATTTTTTCTCATGTTCTTCAGCTTCTATGATTTTCAATTATTTAGCTTCTACAAGATATTTTCACAATACTCCATCTCCTTAATTCCTTATCTCTTTATCTTGTATACACTTTTCTACAAATTCATTTGGTAGGATTTTTGTTTCTTTGTCTTCGGAGGATTAGAATCATCAGTTTTATTCTAATTCTTTGAATCTTGAGAGTTTATTTTCATAGGATCAACTAAAAGTTTCTTGGATCTTTCTCCAACATTCCATGATTTTTTCATGAAAGTTCAACAAACTAGTTTGTCTTATCACTAAAAGAAATTTTTTACTCTTTAAATTCTGTCATCAATTAAAAGTAGAGTCATGAATTTATATAGATTTGATATGAATTAAAATTTTCAGAAGTTCAATCAACATAGAATAAAAATAGAAAAGCTTTCTTGATACATCATGATCTAATATTTGTTCAGCTCTCCCTTTATCATACTAATTTTGAGAATGTTGAACATGACTATTTTATTCTCCCTTTGATTAACGAGAAAATACATCATAAAGAAGTCTGTTATTTTCAAGGTGTACATGAATTATTTTCTTGGTATTAAATGGTTGTGCATCCATAATTTTGAGATCCTATTGATTTTCGAATATTGGAAATCATGGGCTCCTTTACTAACTTATGAACTAAGTAATCAATAACATTAACTCTTTCGAAATAACCTTCTGAATCTGGTAGCTTATGCGAGCAATAGAAAGAATCATCATCACATGGTATGTCAAGGATATTTTTGGCTTTCATATAAGACAGAGAATAATATTTTCTATAACACTTAAACTAAAACTTATCATTTCCACCATCATTGAGAAACACGACTGATTAATAAAATTCAATTACCATGTCCTTATACATTGGATATTGTTCTCCATTATTTTTTTCAATGAAAATATTTTACCATCCGTGTAATTTTTGGATCATTCATAAAAATGATACAAACATAAGAATGAAATGATAATCAACTAATCTTCCTACGAATATCGACCAATATTTATGTTCATTATTTTTTGGAATTGATTTTTGAGAAAAGATTGACTGAGAATATAAAAACATAAGAAAGTCATATAGAAATAAGAGAAGAGACATTATTGGGAAGTAGACACTCAAGTAGAAATATCTGTAATTATTTATGGGACACAGGGGGATCCTTTGTATATGTATTCCGGTTATGGATTAATTTCCAAGATTAATCCAACTATTGTAAACATATTAATCTGATCTTATGTTTGATACTAAGCTGAAGAAAGCTTTATTGAATCAGATATTTTTATGTTTTAAAGAAATAAAATGGATTTTAGGATAGATAAATCTATTAAAGTGTCTCTTAAACCAAGTTTGAAATACCAAAAAAATTAAACTACGAAGTAATAAGTATGAAGATGTACATTTTTGAGTTCATAGAATATTTTCTATAATTTTATTAAGATTTTTCATAGATATATTAGATTCTGAAAATGAATTTAAGAGTTTGGAAACTATTTATAGCTTTTGAAAAATATTTTAAGGTTCCAAAAAAAATATCTTAGTTTTCGAAAACTATGGTAAGGCTCAGAAATAATTAGTTTGGTTCTGAAAACATTAGTTATGATTCGAAAAAAATTAATAGGTTCCAATTTTTTTAAAGAAATCACATGTACCCTCTTATGAGAAAGGATTAACGTAATGTTAGGAGATTGTTTTAATAAATAGTTTATATGAATGATTATTGTATAGTTATCACGGCTAATTTTTGTATAATTTATTCAAATCTATCAGAAGGTATGGTTTTTTTAATACTCAACATACCTTTCTTGTGTTCTGATGAATTATAAAATTATATCTCCTTTCAGTGTGTGATCCATAAGGAAGTGATGCCTAATATATATGTTCCTTTAATGAGAGTGGTGTGTAGGTTTTTTTATTATGTCTATGGAAATAGTGTTAACAAATTGAATGAGAGTTTTAGAAAAACTAATTCCATAATCAGTGAGTGTGTGTTGAATCCACAATACATGATCACAATAACTTCCAGCTTCCATAAAATTATATTCAATAGTGGAATGTGATAAAAAGTGTTTTTTATTATATTTCCATTAAAATAATATATCTAATATGAGATGAAAAGTTCATGATGTACTTTTCCTATAAATTCTATAATCACCAATGTTAGAATGAAAAAATCTTTTTAAATCAAAATTATTTCTAGAGGAATAAAAAAGTCCTCAATCCATAGTTCCCATTAATTATAGAAAAAATATTTTCACATCTTTTAAATGGGATTATTTTATATTTTATTGATATCTTGCATATATGAAAACTGATAATATTATGGCCAGAAAAGTAGATGTTAAGTATAGTAAACATCTTATCATACCTATAAAATATGTTTGATCCACCAGTTTCCCATCTTCATCCAGATCAAGGGTATTTGAGGTAATGATTAAAGAACATATACTTATAGTGTTTTCATATCCATAATTTTTATGAAGATATTTAATATACTTATGTTGACATATATAGGTTCCTTCAAGTTTTTGAGAAATATCCAAACCAAGGAAAATTTTTAACTCACCCATCAAACTAACATCAAGCTCGTATTTCATTAGATTCTCAAATGATTCAATTGAGGATTATTTTATTTATTTTAATATAATGTAATTAATAAAAATTTCAACAATTAAAACATTTTTCGTTTCATTATTTATAAAAATGATTTGATCAAAACTTCCCTTAACATATTTTTTTTGTAAAAAATTAATTTATGTCCATAGTACCATTCTACAGGGCGGTGTTTATGAAGATATAAATATTTTTTATGTTTAAAAAAATATTATAATGTTTTTTTTCCTTCAAAACTAGGACATTGTGCATTATAAACTACTTCTTGAACAAATCCATTAAGGAAATCACACTTCACATCCATTGGAAAAAGTTTGATGTTAAAGAATGCAGCAAAGGCTATTAGAATTCGAATAGATTCAAGTTTATATACTAGAGAATAGGTCTCTTCAATGTCTAGTCCTTATTGTTGTTTATATCTTTTAGCAACTAATATTTCTTTATTTCATACAATTTTTCCATTTTCCTCCCAAATATTTATGAAGACCAATTTTACTCCAACAACAAATGTTTCCTTAGGTCCTTCAACCATGGTCTTTCCATTTATCCTTTTGAATCCATTTAGTTCATATTTCATTTAATTATTCCAATATTCTTCACTGAAAGCCTCATCAGGACTTTTGGGTTCAAATTGGGAAAGAAATGATAGATGATCAACTTCATTTCTGAAAAAACATATAGTCCATACATGTTGATTTACATCACCAATGATACCATCACTGGGATGATTCCTTAGAAACAACTTTCACGAGTTTTGTAAAATGTTTTCATCATCATAAGGTATAAAATCTTCTAGAGTGAATACTTTATAAATATTCGCCAATGTATTCTCCTGATTAGAATAATATTCCATCAAATGTTGATAATCAGTTTTTGAAAACACATAAGAAGATGTACGTTGAGGTTGTTAAGAACCAAAAGGCCTTGTTTAATAAAATTTAACATGTACTATATCATTAAAAGTACAAAAAGTTTCATTGAAAACTATATAATTCATAGATGTTTTGGAATAGCATAAAAATATACCTTCATCGGATTTGGGTGTGAATTTGTGCATGTAATCTTTTGTGTTAAAAATGAATACTTTTCATCCCAAAAATTCAAAGTATGAATCTTCTGGTTTTCGATCACACCATAACTCATAAGTTGTTTTATTATGAAATTTTAAAATAAAACTATATTTATATTATAAAAATTAGTGATGACAGCTTTTGCCCAATAAATTTTATCAATTGAGTATTCACTCAACGTGGTTTTTTCTATATTTTGACAAATTTTATTTCTTCTTTCAACTACACTATTTTGGTGAGGAGTTCATGGGGATAATAAGTTATGATTAATTACATTCTTACTATAAAAATAATCAAAATATGATTTTTCAAATACTCCACCATGTTAAATATGAATAGATTGACAGTTTTTCACATCTTAAACATTTGCTGAAAAATTATTGAAATAATAAAAATAAAGAGTTTTATTTGTTAGAAAATAGACCTATGTAAATATTTTGTAATTATCAACTAAAACAAATACACAATATTTTCCCCCAAGACATCTATATTATATAGGACCAAACAATTACATGTGCACTAGCTGATGTGCATCCAATGTTAAGGCTTCACTTATATACTTAATGATTGAATTATGATTGTTTCCATATTTAAAAGTGTCGCAAAATATATAAGAATAAAATATAAGATATGGTATAACCATAAAAAGTCTCTTCATAGATAGTTTACATATGTTTCATAGGTTACAATGTGTTCTATAACATAGCCTCAATTGGCCTTCCATTTCACTAAGGAACAGTAAGTCTTGTCTACTATGGTCTTCTATGTTATGTGTTTAAACATTATCATACTCATGGGTAGGAAGAATGAACTCATCTGAGGAATTTCTTTCTAAGAATTAATCATTTCTAAAATTAACAAGTTAACCTTCATCACATAATTGAATTATGCTTATAAGGTAGTGATTATGACCTTTCACAATGAAAATATTAGGAAATAAGTATTTTCCAAGAAGAACAATGTTACCTATACCAAAAATCTCTCCATGAGAATTATCTATGAATGTGAGTCTTCCTACTTTCATCTAAATAATATATTCAATGTTATTTTTGTTACCAATCATGTGCAGGGAACATCCATTATCTGTGTATGACATATTGTTGTCAGTATACCCATGATTTTCCTTAAGATAAAATAATTAGGTTTCCTGAATCCTAACATTCTTGGGTCCCGAAATGTTATCATGTATAATATTAAAAATCAAAATATTCATAGAAAAGTGATATTTTTGAAAACCAATGAATTGGATTTTTCTAAAAATAAGTTTCCTCCCAGTGTCCTCCACTTTAAAACTTAGTGAAAAAGGGGCACATTGTGGAATAAAATAGTTTTGACTAAAAAATGGTTTTGAGTGAGTATAACCCATTCCCAAACTATTCATTAGAGGAAGAAGTTTTGAATACATATTATAAAAACTTTCCATGACATAAGTAATTTTTAACACATGTTTCATTAAGGAAAATATTTCAAATTTTAGTCTAACAAATAATTTATTATCCTCATAGTCATTTTTCATAGAATTAGAGTTTGTCTCTAAAAAATTTTTCATAGAAATATAATTTTCAAAATTCTTAGGAAGTCTATCAATTTTACAATTATATTCCTCAAGGTTTTTTGAAATATAAAAAATATTGAATTTTTTTGAATTTATATAATTAGAATGATCTTATACTTATTTTACAGAAACATTGAATCTTGGATTTTCCTTACCAAGATTCTTTTAGATCGTATTATTTTAATTTTCAATAAGAATTGAAAACCTAGATAATTATTCATACTAAAGTAAAGAATTATCTTCTGCTGAAGATCACTCTTCATCCAAATAATTAGAATATCCTTCATCAGAATAATAAACACATAAAGATATGTTCGGTAAGGATACAGTAGTGTGTTCCTTATCTATGTAACATTGGTTCTCAATAGGTATTGTAGAAATTAGACCAATATTCTATTGTTTAAAAGATTCATTATTTGACCATTCATCAGATGAGTGTCCACCACTTTCACTCCAAGAATTACTTTACTTCAAGAAATTCTTTCAATTAGGATTGTAATATATTTTGTGATTCCTCTCAGAATGTTTTCCTTTATTGTCTTGTATTTTTTATCCTTGGACAAACAGGTCTTATATGCCATGATTTCTTACACTCATAACTTGTGACATTAGAATCATTCATATCTTTCCAAAAAAGTTTTATATATCTTTAGTGAAAATCATTCTTCCCAACAACCTTCTTTATCCTTCTAGAAATATTGGCTATCTTATTCTCTGATAGTTTAGATTCACTTAAGTCTGACTGAATAACTACTTTATTATACTTTGTTGACAAAGAAACTATATCATGGGTTTTGGATTTCATCTGATTTGATGTAGTTGATAAAGAAAAACTCCCATTCATCTTCTTTATATTCTCAGTATCTCCCTTCAATCTATTCTCATGTTATAAGAGTGTTCTAAATAACACATCCAGTGTAACAGTTTTAACATTCATTTACCCATCAAAATCAGTTCTATTTGATTCAATTTCAGTAGGACTAATTTCAATAATATTCTCTGAAATCATACAATCATCTAGAACTTATTAACCAATTGAAAATAGATTATTTACTATAATCAAGAATATATGCTTATCTGTTACTACTTTTTTCCATAGGGAGGAACAAAACCATGATAATATTATCTATGCATGGCTCTTCTAGTTTCAATAACATTATAAGTACCAAAAATTATAATATAAATTTTCCTCTATATGTTCTTACTAGATTCATAGGAAAATATATGGTTTTATATATTCATGTTAATAGAACAAATAAAATTATTGGGTACATTATAGATCAGATTAAATGCTAACATCTATTGATTATCACAATTTCTAAATTCTTTATCTAGTATTTTATAATCTCCAGTATGCATGAAAACATTCTCCACACTAGTATTAATTAAAAAGAACTTCATTATGTATTCACAGTATTCATAATCATTCCCATAAAATATAGGTTGTCATATAGGATTTAGATTATCTAAGGATCTAACAATAATTCCTTCTGTCATTAATGTAATACACAATTTATTTTTCCACAACACAAGTTAGGGTATCAAATATTTATAATTTTTTTTCTATACGTAATTATAAACAACTTGAAAATGTAAACAAATGGTAAGTAAAATATACATTGAAAATATTCCTTTTGATTCTACTGATAATTATTAGAATCTCAATGACCTCCTCTAATACCAAATGTAGGATCTTATTGAATATATAGATACACAATTACAATAGGGGTGAATTTTATGTTTAAAAACACAATTTTTAAACATATAAAAATTATAATTTACATGTTTAAAAAAATTATATTCACTTAAAACCTATTGTATAAGGTTAAGGAAAACACATTGGTCCTAATAAAGATGACTATCGAAATGAAATCAGTACATGGGTAAACCTAAGAATGATTCTACCTAAAAGTTTACAGCATATTAAATCACAGTTACAACAATAGAGATATGATAAGAAACACTTTATTTTAGATAAAACATTTAGTAGAAATTTAATGATCATATAAATGAGTATAAATATTTTAATCTAAAGATTAGGGTATACAAACACCTTGGTTGTAGGTCCCATGAGATACAAATTTAAGAAAGTCTATCTGACCCTCACTAGGTTAATCCCTCGATCCAAGAAAGATCGTTTTCTGTCTTACTATCCCCAAAATCCCTTGATTTGTAAGGTGATTAAAACGACTATCTTCCTTTATCTAGAAGTCCTCAATTAAGCATGTAATCAGAACCTCTTTCGTCGTTCATCTAGGAAGCCCTCAATTGTAATCACAAATGAGTGATGTCACAAAAACTAGAAACAATCTTATTTAAACACATTTTTTATCAAACATGATATTCAAAACATAATCTCTTCAATGATTTTGGGAAAAGAAACTTTTAGAGAGATCTCACATCTCCAAAAATATAAATTTTTAAATATAATATGAACTCATCCAAATGAAATGGAAATTATAGGCATGATCTATAGTGGTCGAATATTCCTCCAATGATCACATTTTTCCTGATATTTTGGGGTGACCTGTATAGCTGGCACTTACAAGGGTCATTTAATAATTGATTAGACGACATCATTAAGTATAATAAAATATCATATGAAAAATTATTTATTCATTAATTATCTTATATGAAAACATAAATTATGGAAATATAGTCACCTTCAGAAATATATAAAATCAATTTTTTAGAGAAAAGAGAAACAAATTATGAAATATATAAAATTTGATCTTGAAATTATCAAGAATCGGAATTGAGAAATATTATAGATCTGATTCCCAAATTAATGTGAATCAAAATTGACGAAGTGAATATCATATTAAAAAAATAGGCGATTAAAAATTAAGAAACCACGAATCGGATTTAGATTTTTGAGTTATTCATAATTATAGAAAAGGGGAATTGAAATCGAATTTTTCGATGATTTGGAATTTAGGAAGTGAATCAGAATCAATTTTCTGTGTGACTCGGATTTTAGAAAAATGAATCACAATTATGATTTTGGGAGAATCAGAATCATAGTTCTGAATGAAACTAGAATTGAGAAATAGAAATCAAAGTTAATTTTTTGAATGAATCAGAATTGAGAAAGAGAAGAATTCTGAGATTTATTAATGATCTAATATCTACCAGTAACTATTCAATATTATGGAAATTAATGTTATTATGAGAAATAATGTTTTTAAAGAACATGCATATGAATTTCTTTATAAATATAATTATTTATTAAGAAAATATTTTTCTGATTTTCAAAACTTAAAGGAATGAAAAAATTCCTAAGAAAATATTTTTGACTCAACACAAATATCATTAAGAATCATACATTACCAAAGATACATTTGGTTTGAATTTTTTTAAAATTATTCCACATTTCATATATTATAATCCCACAATAATACAATATAGATACTACTAAAAAAATTCCCATTTTTAATCGAAATTGATCTTATAGTATAATACAAGAATTCTCTTTGGGAAAAAACATTATGACATGAAAAATGAATCCTTCATTTTCTTCACCCATCCATAAAACGATGTGAAATATTTTTAAAACATGGGATAGAAAAAAATATCAATAAGGTAAATAAAAAAGAAGCTCATAGTCCATGAATACTTATAAACATATGAAATCATTTTCACAAAGAAATATTTCTCACCTATAAGGTATCATATACTTAAATTATGATAATAAGATATTTTTATATTACATTGAAAATATAAATAAAAAATTTATGTTTCATGGAAAAATAAATACTTATGTTTATAACCATTTTATATACTTTATGATTCATAACCATTAGTGACACCCAATAATATTACTCTCTTAGCTACCTTATGATTAACCCTCACTCACACCTTATATTGTAACAATCAGACTTACACTTGGAATAAACATTACTATAATCTTTCAATATAAGCATCAAAAATTCGTTGGATATATATATAAGACCCACTCATCATCATAAATAATTCCACATGGCTATAACATAATCATAAAACATGAACAGTTTTGTTACAAAAACATTTCATGAGGAATGTCAGTTATTCTATAAGAATACCACGCAAATACAAATGAAATATATTTATTAAAAAATAAACATGTAATATTGCAAAGTATACATCAAAGAATAATTTTTTCATAAATGATTGAAAATATTCTCAATATTTATTAGTTAAAAGACATCCATTTGAATTTTTTAAAATAAAGATTATAAGACAATTTTTAAATAAAATTCTCTTACCTTAGGTTCGTCTTACTTCAAACATGTTCAAACACATATTGAATGGTTTAAAGAGAGATATTAATATATTTAAGAACTATATTTATATATATAATAACATATTTTTTAAAAAATAATAATACTCCTAAAAATATAAATAATATTTTGTTATTTTGATTATTTAGGGTGAGTTCTTTTATTTGTTTTCTTGGTTGGATTTTTATGGATTTTCATCTAAAAGGTAAATAGTACCACAAAAGTGAGAATATATATAATTGGTTCCTTTTAATCAATATATGTTAATTTTATATTTTCATTAATAAGATATGTTTTTTATCATTCAAATGACTATTTCTGTTGGAAAAAAACACTTTTTGGACAACCAGATATTGAAATATTTAACTAATTAAAAACTCTATTGTGTACAACATGACAACATTTTAAAGAAAATATTATAAAGGTATTGAACTGAATCAAGATCATTTGAAAAATACCGAAATTCGATTGAAAATGTTGTTGTCTATAAATTACAGATCAAAACTTATATATTTAGCTTTTGGATCATTTAATAGTTCATATAATTTAAATAAAATATATTTATTTATTTTTATTCAACCTGTACAAGAACTGTATAATAATTGAATAAAAATTAATGATAATTATTTCTTTTATAAAAATTAAAAATAAATTATTTTGGTTCAACATAATCATTTAAATTTGTTCATTAAGTTTAGTTAATCATATCAATGTCATGATATGTTCTCTAATTTGTTAATATATCTTTTCTATCCTTATAAAAAAATTGTATGAGAATTTGAATATGTATATATTATATATCTCTAAAATTAGATATTATCCATAAAAACAGAAAATATACTGAATAGTTAATAAAAAAGTAATGAAATTACGTTTAGGGATCAATTATTAACTATAAGGCACCAAGAACTAATTTGTCAATGTTTTGCAGGAACAACAACATCAATAACAATTATATTTACAATTATTAAGAAATAAATTATGACATAGAATATATAAATATTTTTTTTAAAATTATATTATAATTTCAAAATGTATTTATTAAATAATTTATTTAAAGATTATATCATATTTAAATCATGACTATGCCACAGAAATACCGTATTTTAAAAATAACTGTATTTTTAACTATTCACCAATAAATAATTATTTTTATTATAAATAAAATTATCAATATGATAAACATGACTTGCAGAATAATTTTTTTTTTTGTAAAATTTAAATTTAATAATTTATAAATTATTCTTTTAAATATAACCATATTGGAAATTAGTTTAATAAAATTAATATTTAAAGAAATAATTAAATTTAATAATTACATAAAATAAGAAAATTTACTATTTAATTCAATATTTATATTATGATATCAAATTATTCATTCATTCCCTATGTTTTTAAATTCCTTCTATTTATAAAATTTCTCCCTATAAATATATTTACATATTAATCAAATGGGGATACAATTCTATCATTGAATTTTCAAATTCCATTGTTTCTTTTCAACCATGTGGTTTCACCAAAAAATCATATTGTTGTTAATTACCTTTTCCTAAAATATATTCTCTCTACAATCAATAATCTAAATCGTATTTTTCTTATATGAATGGTTCTCCACCATTTAAACTACTTCTTAACTCAAAACATGACATGAATCATGCATATACATTCTCAACATTGAAACATGAAAAAAATGTTCACCTTAGATAAAAATGGAAGAATATCAACTCTATGAGAAACTTGTCTGAATTCTTCTAGGAATTTATAAGGTCCAATGAACGGTGGACATAGCTTTCATTTCATTCCAAAAGACATAACACTTTTACAATGATAAATTATCAGTGAAACATAATCACCTACATCGATATAAAATTATTTCCTCATATTATTTTCATAACTGATATGCTTCTTTTGAGACTTATTCATGTTTTACTTGATCATATTCACCTTCACAGTTACCTACTAGACTAGTTTTGGTCCCATTAACTTCATTTCCCCAAAATCATCCAAAAATACGGGTATTTGACACAATTTTTCATATATTTCCTCAAAAGGATCCTTTTGTATAACAGAATGAATATTGTTATTATAAAAAATATTCACTAAATAATGATTTTGATCCCACAATCTTTGGTAATGCATTGAATTATAAGGAATCATGTATTCCATGGATTGATTTTTTCCCTCAGCCTATCAATTATATTGAGGGTGAAAGGATGTAGTGAAATTTTGTTCAGTGCCCAATGACAATAGAATACATTTAGAAAATTTATAAGTGATCATGTGATCATGGTCAGTTATAACAGATAGAGAAACACAATGTAACATGTCATTATCATTGTGGAAAAATTGAGAAAATTGATCTAGTTAAAAAATTGACTCACAATCAGAACAAAATGTGTAGATTTATTCAGTGGATTAGAAATAACTCAATTCATATTTTTACCGCTGGAAGTCTTCGGTAATCCAAACATGAAATCCATGGACAAATTTTCCCACTTCCACTCACTCGCTAGGAATGGATGAACCATCTCCTTTGGTAGTATTCTCTCTTCTTTAACGTGTTAACATGTGAATAATTTCATGGTAAATTCTACAATATAACTTTTCATTATATTCGACACATAATACTACAAAATTTTTTTGTAAATATTATTTATGAAAGTTGGAATTGAAAAATAATAAATTCTATCTACAATTAACAATTCATTCTTTAGTTGGGAATCACAAGGAACACGTAATATCATTCCAAATCTAAAGACACATTATTTATCAACAATAAATTCATTCAATTTACCTTTATCTACCAATTATCTATTTTTTTGAAACACCTGGTCTTCTTTATGTGCCTTCATAACTCTATATAAGATAGAAGACTATGCTAACAGCAGAAAGAAATAGAAAAATATACTCCTCTAACAACTTCTACTAAAAAATTTGTCAAATATTTAATCAAAGGGTCATTTTCCACACATATCATGGTTAATGATGAATTATTTTTTCGACTCATGGTATATTCCTTTATGATGTTTTTTCAAGAATCATAATTCATCACAAAATCACCATCTTTAACAATTAATACCATCTTATCTTCTTGATGTTAAATTGCATTTGAGTACATATATAATTATTGATATTCTTATAATTATATATATCATATTTGGATACTTATATGTGGTACATCAAATTTTTTAATGAGAATAAATCACCGAATTTGAATACATTTTTGAGATAATTTGAGTCACGAGGTTTAAGTTTTCTCGATTCTTAAAAAATTACCTAGTAATTATGCAATAGAAAAAATGATGTCGCTTTAATGAAGAATCACTTTCGATGAAAGAAACACTACTTATTAAAAGAACATGAAATCCTAGAGTGTTCAATATCCTCCTCATCGGTTAATGAATAAAAATAACATGATTATTCTATGAAAATAAATTTAACCCCATTTTATGTGAACATAGATATCAGGCTAGAAAACCGTGGGATGTTCTTAAAAATTGTATGTAACAACCAACTAATCCATGAAAACTACAAATCTTCGTAACATTTTGTTGGTATTGTCCATTCATCATCCACTTTTTTGTGGGATCAACTATTATCCCATCCTTATTGAAAATTCTCCCATGGAACGAAATACGATATAACAAAAACACGTCCTGGATTTGTTATGTTATTTCCTAGGGATAATTTTAAAACAATTCCCACAAAGAAGAAAGTTGATTTTCTTAATGCTATATTACATTGATTTATTCATACCCATTACTTGAAATTTTTAGTTACTATGTTTCTTGTTTTTAGAGTACATGTGATCATCAAAAAACAATATTTCTACCCTCTCATCACAATGAACAAGTATCTAAAAATATGTGAAATCACTAGAGGCTATTTCTATTTACTATCTTGGATTCAATACTAATTAAAAATGAATGATTTTACTATCAATATACAAATTAAGATTTGGAGTGTACCATGGAAAAAAATTTAAGATTTCTTCATACAAATCAATTAAATCATACTCATTTGGTTTCCAATCAAGGAATTGTTTTTTTATCCCATGTAAAACTACTATAGTAAAATATTTATCATTTATAATATTCATAAATTCATTTAATTCAAAGACATATATCTCCTCACAAAATCTTATATTCCTGACCATTTACCAACACTATTTAGATTCACATTCAACACAATGTTTGGAAATACTTTCCTTATGATTATATGAACACCCCATTAAATCGAATATTCTTTCAAGGGAATTAATCGACCTGACATCCACCACTGGTTAATAAGATTGACTAAATGAAAGAGGGGATTTACCCATAAAACGTTCCAATTTCCTCATGTTCATTTGTGGTAGCTCAAGAATTTCCCTTACATGTTTTTCTCCTCTATTTATAACCTATGTTAAATAATACAATATAGTTAAAAAATAAAGTTTCCTATTTTCACCATTATTGGATGAATATTCAGAAGTATATAATTTTGTAGGTTCCTTCCTAATTTAACTTCCTTATTTCTCCTCTAGAAAACAATTCTCAGTAGACATATATTAGAAGACGAAACATTGTAATAATTAAATGCTATATCATCTCATCATTAAAAATAAGGTAAAAATAATTTATGGGTATTCTATTAACATCATCCTTACACCTAATGTTAAATAAACTATTATCTATTACCATCTATAAGTAACTGATGATAAACATTTCATAAAATATTAAACCACATTGAAATAAATTTCTACATTCCAAAATATCATTTCAATTTATAATTTTATAGAATTTGGTTATAATTCATAAATGACAATATAACAAGCATACAATAAGGAAAATATTAAAAAATAAATTCATTTTTTTAAAAAATTATTATTCTAAAATAGAACATGAAATCTTTCTATGGAAAAACATCATGACATTAATAATGTATACTTCCTTTCCATTAAACATCAATAAAAAACTATGATTTTTTTAAAAAATGTGATGATACAAAAATTGAAATAAATGAAATAAAAATATATAATCTAACCATTAGTTTATGAATTCTTGTAATCATATGAAATATTTCTCACAAACTTATAGTTATCACTCATAAATATCATCTAGATACTTTTTGAATACAAGATATTTCAATAAAACAAAGAATACATAAATAAAAAATTCTGATATCTTTTGGAATTAAATTCTAAATAATATACCCCACTCATGTACCATATGACTTTTAACCCTCATTAATACCTTACAATGTAACCATCAAGGATATCTTATGATGTTAAACCCAAAGCTACCTCATGGAATAACCATTTTAATTACACTTGGAATGACCATTATGATTAGATTCCAACATAAACATACCAAATGAATTATGTGGAGATATAAATCCTATTCATTATCATAAAAATATACCTGGAACATAATATAATCATAAAACATGAACACATGAATTGTAAAAACATTTCATTTGGAAAATTAGTGATTTTAAAAGTGTACTGTGAAAATACAGTGCAAATCCAATTATTTAAATACATACATGCATTCTTGTAAATGATACCTAAAATGATAAAGATTCATGAAATAGGGAATATATACTGATTCCATTCATGTGGAAAAAATATTCCTTGTGAATATTATAAAAATGGAAATTAAAAGTGGATTTTAAATGAAATGTCCCTTAACTCGGGGTCTTCTTACGTTAAACGTGATCAAACACTTTTATAATGGATTAAAGGGTGTTATTAATATATTTTAAAATATATTAATATCTATAATACCATATATTAGCTGTTTATAAACAAAATTGTACCCATTTATTAATATTTGTTTATTTCCATTGTTTTGGGTGTGTTCTTTTCATGGTTTCCATGGTCAGTTTGTTATGAATATGTATGTACAATGGAAATAGTTCTCAAGAAGTGAGAATATATATCTATATAAGAAATTTTAAAAAATTATTAGTGAATTTAAACACTACTAGTAGAAGCTAAATTTCTTATCATTCAAATGACTATTTATGTACGAAAAAACACTTTTGGAATACCATATATTAAAATATTATACTATTTTAAAACTATAATGTAAAAAACACAACTTCCTTTTAAATAAAATGTAATAAATGACATAAATTGAATCAAGTTTGTCTAAAAAGGTCCCAAATTTTAATCATTAATGATATTGTTAGAAACATAAACATAGAAATAGATTTATTAAATTATTGGGTCATTTAATGGTTGATTATTTTTAATTAATTCATTTTATTTATATTTATTCTACATGTAAAAGCATTTCATCATCATTTTATAATAATTAAATTTAATTAATTTATATATACTAATTATAATTAAATTACTTTCATAAAAATTAATAAATTAAGATCAATATTATCATTTTTATTCATTCATCAAATATTTTTTATCATATCCATGTCAATAATAATTCATTAATTTGTTAATATGTCTTCTTTCCTTACATATGAATAGCATGAGCATTTAGATAAGAAATATGTTATATAATTATATAAATTGAAACTATCTAGAAAACATCATCTATAAACAATAATTAATAAAAAATTCATGAAAATATTTTTTAACACACACATATTTTCGATAAGGCTCAAAAAATGAATTTTTGAATGCTAGGTAGGCACTAAGGCAGCTCTAACAGTGATTTTTAGACTGATCAACAAATAAATTATAAAATAATTTGTTTGAATTATTATTTTTACCATATTTCTATTTTAATATTATCATATATTCATAACATATGTTTAAAAAAATATACAATATAAATATTTCTTGAGGAATCCAAAAACCAGTGTATTTTTTTTAAAATATATTATTTAATAATCACCTAAAAAAATTGCTGAGATATTATAAAAAAATAACAGGATAATTTTTACTTACTTAATTCATAAATGAAATTCGTTTTGTCAAAATAAAAACTATTATTTGAAAATTTATCTTTTATATATAACCATATAAGAAATTTTTTCAATAAAATTATTTGTTTTAAATAATTATTCATTTTAAGAATTACATTACATAATGAATATGACTATTTAATTAAATAATAATAAAATGACAAAAAAATTATTCTATAAGTAATTTGGTTGTTACAACCACTATTTTGGATACTTCTTATGTTTATGTATACGACATTAGGATATAATAATTTTTATAGATTAGTTGTATATAGTGAAGGCTATCATGGATTGTATTAGGAGACAAGTTGTGTTCTATGGTACTAAGGGAAAGTATGAAGTTACTTTTGGTGAGTGAGACCCATAGATTGGTCATATACATGTTCAGTCGATTTCATATTGGATGAATGTGAAAACGTTGAGTTCATCAGATGTTCAGTAGTTGGCGTTTCCTAGGGTTGTGGAAAAATGCCCTGATTTCATTCCTGATAAGGATGTAGTGTTGCCCCATATTTTTAGCATGGTTTTAAATTTGATGCGTGTGTCATTTTGGGGTGAAAATATTTTGTTTATATATAAGGTAAATGGTAGTTTTTAGCATGGTGGAATTATTGTTTCTTGAACTAGGTGAAAATGAAGAACTGCATTCCTATCTCATTGATTGATGATTTATTTAATCTGTTAACAGGACAATGATAGTTCATGAAAGTTGATTTGTTATCAGGATATCATTATATATGAGTGAGATATTAGTTTATTACAAATATTTATTTCTGTTGTCACCATTTGAATTATTATTTTACAATGTAATCATTTGTTTTGACGAACTCACTAGTTGTGGTCATGGAATTAATAAACACAAAATACTAGGAGTTCGTGTATAAGATCGCGGTTATTTTTAGGGACAATTTCCCTGTGTATTCTTTTTCCGGGGATTATAATGGAGAAAATATGTTTGTTGTGTTTTTTTCCTCATCCTGAATATTATTTCATTATGTTTTCAAAATGTGAGTATTTAGATCGTGATGATTTTTTATTAAGAGATGTCAAGTCACTGTAGGGAGTTTATGTGTATACCTTGATGATAGGGGTGGTTGTTTCTTGGGAACCCACTAGGTAATGGCATAGGTGCAAATTGTCTCAAGGCTAACATGATATTCCAAGAGGTTCATAGTTATTTTACCTCTGTTTGTACCTCCTATCAAATACTTTAGCAAATATTTTCATGAAATCTTGTTGACTAATTATTATAAACAAGTTTTTGAGAACCTAAAATTGTTTTTAGTCAGTACTCTAGTTCATAATTTTCTTGAAGTGGGAGTATCATTCTTTTCTTAATTCTTCATATTTTGCTTTGTTTCTTATTATGATGTAGTAGATATTGGTTTATTATTGTTTGAATCAGAAGTTATTCCCCCTTGAGAATAACTATTACACTAATGATCTTGTGTTTTTTGTAATTGTTGTTTCCCTAAAATTATAGTTAAATGACCTCATCATTGATAATTTTATTGTTTTCAATTATCATAAGATCCTAATGTATGTTTTCTTCGAAAATTAGTCTAACATTCGACAGCATAGGTGGATAAAATTCATACATAATTAAAACGTTGAATTCTTATATACTCTATAAAAGGAAGATGTTATATATAATTCATTGAGGATGAAGTCATAGAGAGATTTTGTGTTTGGATCTTTGGATTCTTAGAGAGAAATTGAAAAACTAATGGTGATGCATATTCATATGTGGGAGTTTTAAGTAAATATTCTTATTTTCTATACCATAGTTCTATCAACTATGGTTCATTAAGACGAGGTTTCCTAGAAAGGTTATTTAGATATAGAGGTCTATATTTACCGAATTAATCATGAAAATACCAATGATGTTTGGTCTGAGTGTGAAAAACAATAGGTATTATTACAAGGGGCATGCTTTGTTTCATTGTAAATGCATAATATTTCCCTATGTGCGTTCTATAGATCACCCATTGTGGTATTTCATGTTTTAACAAAAATTTACAATACATTTTGAATAAATTTATGATATCCATGGTTGAATCCGGTAGTTTTTGAGTTTGATTCTAAATGATTGGTCAGCCAAAAGGTGAATGATGATCAATTTCTTCCAGTGGTTTTATCTAGTTATTATATATTCCCCCTATGATGTTGGAGGAAAACTCAATGGATACCAAAATTCTTTTACCAATTGATTTGGGATAATATGATTCTATATGTGTGATAGTGTATCACATGATTAAATCATCCCACATAATAATGATCAATGAGTTAATCTCAGTAGTGGTATCTTCGAGGTAGTATCTAAAGGAGGTGGTGCAAACCTATGGAGACCTGGGGATGATAATCTCTTAATGATATCCTTATTTTACCACTATGTTGTGGAGAGATATCTAGTGTGATTTATTCACTCATTTCAACCTTAACATTACCTTTCATCTTTAGATTGATTGTCCAATAGAGAGGACCATCCAAACACATGAAGAAATGATGTATTATTGTGTTTGAGAATATCAATGGTTGTGGTTGAGGAACCTAAAATTGGATGATTTATATTGCACTAATATATTTTACTTCACCATTGGTTTGGTTACTCTTAAATTATTTTATATCCTACCTATTTTCTCTGTTATTCTAGACTAGCTTCATAGAGTATGAAAATATCAGACTGGAACTAGTATAGAATAAAATAGAGATTGTTTAGGTAATAAAATAAATGATGATAGAATCAAATGATCAAAAAATATATTACATTAATCCTAGGAGGATACCGCTAATGTTGGAATTGGATATCAACTATTCCAAAATCTTTAACCTCATCATTGTCAATAAAGGGGGTTAGTTGTGGGATTAATCTTTCCCCATTTGGTAGCCCTTTTGAGGCCTTATCACATATTGGAGTTGTGGCGTGGCATGTAGATTTCCCCCCACTAATATTATGGATACACAATGTTTTCAATATATTAATTTTCATTCATTATCTTCTTTGTGACACTCACATCATCCATTGGGGTGTGAATGACATTGACGAGGATGCGACCATCACAAAAATTTCTATAGGCATCCATGACTACTAGAAGCAGCTGTTTTTTAAGAAATTTAATGACCTTTTATTACTATTGTGGAATGTCATAAAAGATGATAATACCTATAAATAATATTCATATATAAAATCTTATTACCTAATCTATTTTTTCATATCTTCTATTTCTATAATGCTAGTTGTGGTTATTGAACCCATTCTTGTTTATGAGATGGTTTTCTGTGGCTTCCATTTTGTTGGTAACGATGATCTCATTTTTTCGGAATATCAATATGAATATGTTTTTGGAGTTGGTTTTTTGTTTTGATCAAATTTTTTATTCTTCCTTTGATTAGGTGGTTGAGCTCTTTTGAAGACATTATCCTCAAGAGGTATCTTATTGGGTGGTTGTTCGTATGGACACTTTTTTATTTAGATTCAATTTATCATGGTTTTGAATACATAATAATATGAATACTATGAGAGGTATATGTTGAATATTACTAGATCCTATATTCCATTTCCTTGTTAGTTTTTGGTTTTATAGGCACCTAGAGCATGTTAGAGGTGGTTAAAAGCATGTTTGAAGGGTTTTGGGGTAGCCATAAAATATTGCATGGTTGTCTATGGAAGCAGTTAGTGCAATGTGGTAATGGAGGACAAGATGTTGTCGAACTTAGTGTCATTATATGGAATCGTCAGAGTAGTTTCAATTCCAATTCCATATTAGGGGGTAGTTGCATTATTGGATTTGGGCAGTGTAGTGGTCACATTCATTACTGTTGGTATCCTATGGTGTGTTGCTTATTATTTCACCTTAACCCCCAAATCTAGTTTTACAGGATCTTTTAGGGATCTATAAGGATCATGGACCAAGGGTGTCAATGATTTTTTCCCATTTTCTATGTTGTAGAATATCCCATGTCTTCTAGTGTTGGTGTGTGGTCCAATGGGATACACCATGGTCTTCAATTTTGTAAAGGGTATTTAAATTACCCAATAAAACAACCCCACATTATCTTACACTCCCTCCAATAAAACCCAAGTCTTTTTATATATTTTCTTGAAGGATTTGAATAATGATTTCATAGGAATTGATCCCTTTCTTCTATATGACAATATGATAAGATCTAAGGTTTATTAAGAATATTTCCTCTATTTTATCTATCTATTTGGTTTTGCTTTCTTATGGTTAATTCATGTGATATTATGTCACTGGTTCTATACTATATATATGGAGATTCATCTATCATTATCTTATATTTTCAAGGAACAAAATATTTATGAGATAATAGTTCATTATGGTAGTTGTGATCCATGATCTATGATGTTGGTATATTCTACTGTAAATAAAATTGATTACATTGATTGTTTTGATTCATTTAGTCTCATGTTTAATTATGTGTAATAGTATGTTTATCATATTTTATACCTGATTGGACAATGGGTTATTCTGATAATCATTGAATAACATTAATAATTAAATTGGATAGCAATCACATGTCGATGTTTTTTCTTTATTTCATTATAATTGTTTACCTCTTGTTTTTAAAGAAAGTATTATATATACATAATGAAAAAATGGATTGTTTTTATATTTTATTTATTATCGAGTTGTTATTGATGGATTGAATTTTAATCCATAATTAATTTGATTAATTTTACTAAGAATTTAGTGAATATGTATATTTTTATTTTGTGTTTATTAAAATTTTATGATAATTAGTTCAATACAATTCACATGTTTAATAAAATAGTATCTTCCCTATGTTAAGTTAATTTGATAAATAATGTAAACATGATAATTTTAACTCAGAATAATGATAAAATAATTAATGTTAATTAAATTTGTTTATATAAATGTTTCTTGAAACTAGAATTGATTTTTATATGATGTTAAACATGTACTATCATGTTTTACATTAATTTCATAGGTTTAAAATCATTGTAACTTATGAGTATTGAATCTATTTTTAAAATGATGGAATATGAACCAATTTTTTGATAAAAATAAATAAATTGTAATAGATGTGAATATTTTTGTAAATGTTGTATCTCATACGTTGGGATCCATGGGGGACTGTTTATATGTGAAGGATGAAAGAATTGATTTTAGTTCCTATACTTTTTTAGCCAATTATAATTTTTGTTTCCTTCCATGTTATATGTTATTGATGTTTGATTTATATGTGATATAATCCTGATATGGGTGATCTTAGGATTAATGATGAGATATGTGGGTTAGGAGGCCAGAAATATGGAAAAAGTTAATTCCATTGATAGCAAGATGCGTAATGATATTCATGTGGGTTTTAGGGAAAAAATCATAACTAATAGAATGAGGTAAATCTATGAAATCCCATTAATGTAACAAATCAAGTTACATTCTTGATATGATTCTATTTAATGGTTTATGAATGGGTTGTCTATTAATTTTCATTCCATTCACCGCAACATTAGGTAGAAGGATGTCTTTGTTGCTTATTATAGTGGTTGTATAGGATTTATTCCTAGAGAATAAAAATAATTTATTAGTGTTAATAATTAATAATAAATGAGATAAACTATGGGGTTCCTATTTCTTTAATGTAAATTAGATGAAATTCAAAATATGTCTACTCGGTTTGGATGACTCTTGTGGGGAATGAAATTTTCTATGATGATTAATGTAATGTAAAAAGGAATAATGATAACGGTTAATTAATTTATAATGAGTAAATAAATATATTGAATCCATAAAAGGTAAATAAGTAATTAATTATGTTCATTAAAATATTTTTTGATTATAGGATATCTAGTATCTGGATGTAGAATCTCGGTTTCTAAGAGACAATAGCTATATTAGATCTTAGGAATAGTTTATGAACATAGTTATGTTGTGGGTTATGGTATATATATTATATTATATGATTTCAAAATATAACAGACACATGCCGGATAGGGTGACATAAATCCATTAGACTTGTAGAAGTTTTTTCCTTTACATCTCAGTGGCATGATAGATGGCTGACTACCCATTCTAGCCTCAATCCATTTAATTGGTGGAATTTTGTGCTAGAATGCATTGTGTTTATATTCCCCATATATGTTTCTAGATTAATGTGATGGATTTTAGTAATTTGACACATCTTTACCTCATGATATATATCCCAATAAATATTATAGGTATGATGTTAGTAGGGGTTGAAGGATTTAGTACCTTAGTCAGTGCATGGATTATGATGGATTGTTGTATAACACCTAATGTATGATAGACATCATTCTAGTTGAGATGGATCCTAAAGTATACATGGTTACAATATTGAAATGTAATATGGGACGGTGTGATGATTTGATGGATGTTGTGTTTGTTGTGATACATTAGCCATGTGTGTATGAGATGCATTTTTTTGAGAGATGTGGCTTTGGACTTGTAACATTGTGTAATTGTGGATGATATGTGTAAGTGGTATTAGGGTAAAATTTATTATTTATAATTACAATACATGATTCAATTATGTTATACATTTTGAGAGATAGAAATGGTGAGGATGAGAACTTAGTATATCTTCTTATGTGATGAGTTAGTATCATTATTTTTCACTATAATTTATATAGTTTTTTATCATTTATATTATGGGATACTGGAAGGATCCTACTGAATATAATATAATTATCACCCTTAATATATGTAAAATATTTTAAAGATAAAAGTTGTATTTTTTTATCAGGTTTGATAATACTATATATATTTATTGCATGACTTTTTTTGTCTTCATGGTCTATATGAGTTTACCATTATGATACTCATAGTTTGCATTTTTTTTGATTTGTTAATACATAAAATTACATATATAACCATTGGATATCTATTATATATATTTTTTGTTTGGTTTTTATTTGGGTCTCTATCTTATATCTCTCATATTAATGTTCTCTTAGAGGGTAATTCATCCCTTATGTATTCATATCACAACCTTAGTGCTTGTTTTTCTCCCATGGACTACTAGATGTGGGAATATGGTACCCACTATCTATATTCATTCAATATATGTCCAAAAGGGGTATTCCTTAGGGGGGGGATCCATTACAAGGTATATATTATATATATTCATTAAATGGAATATAATTTGTAGGTTCAGATAGGGTATATAAACTAATAAAAACCCAACCCTTTAAAAATGTTTAGTTAACCTCACACATATGGATTATGGAATTAGTAGAGACTCAAAGATAACCTCAACCATAACCATCCACATTATAGCTTATATATACCTATGATCTATACTAAACACTAGATGATGCTATCATATAAAATCTAACATGTGATTCACATGCTGAGGAAAACTAGGCTCTTCCACTCCATTGTTTATGTTGACCTAGCCTGAGACTATAATGATTTAAACTAGATCACAAGGAAAAATATCAGAGAGATTTACATCTCAACATGTTGACTACATTATTTTGGTATAATTATAAAATAACACAAAAAACACAACACTTAATCAAATAAATCAACATCCCTATATAACATAGGTAAAAGTAAAAATCACATGAAACAAGACATAAAAAATTCGTTTAATATACATATTATGAATTCACAATGCAAATTTCATTCCAAATTTAAAATAGATAATGGATTAATAAAAAATATTCAAATCATTGAAGATAAACTATAAAATTTTCAAATACTTTTTAAAAAATTCATTTTAAGCCATAGATGTCAAACTCATTTCATGGTTTTCATAACATAAAACACACAAAATTATTTCCTTGAAATCTATCACAATCCATAGAAAAATATATACCTTGATTTCATAACCATTTCAGTAAAAAACTATATTAAACAAATGAGGTTATAAAAAAATATTTTTTCTAAATCCTATGTAATTACTTTAATATTTTATAAATAAAATACATAAAATTGAATTGAATTCACTTAATCACACTAAAAATATTTCATTCCTAATAGGGCAAAAATGTAACAATTGAGGGACAAAAAATCCAAACTCTCCGCATTAAATGTGGCTTTGCTACCCTACATTTTAGACAATGCTCTAACAATGAATATTTCACTAGAATTGTCCATAATTGTTTTTCGGGGAATCACATGGTTTCACAGACCTTACACCTTAACCTTACACCATTGGATTTCATCCATTTTCCTTAAAAAATAATTTTATAAATTCGTTTCTTGGTATCTTCCTACAACTCATAGTCTCAGCAAAATAGAAATAAATATCTCTATAATGTCCAACCTTAAAACCCAAAGTCAGTTAAAACTATTGTGGACACATTAAATGTCGTGATTTCAAACAAGAAATATAAATACAATAACATCCTTAGACCTAACACCTAATCTCTAACAGCCATATATACTATATACCCTCAACTACAAATACCAAGGGGGGTCTAATAACATTTTTTTAGAAAACCATATTGAGATGACCTAACAATTCACCTGGTTTATCCAAATATAAGGCTTGATTTGTTTTTCATATCACCCTATATCGGAGATATGCATCAGGGTATTACAATATTATGTATTGGAAATATTTCACATTCATTAAATCAAGGATAAAATTTGTTTCTAACTAGTAACCCCAAATGAGGTCTCCTTACACTGGACAACCAATCAAAATTAAATGACTGTAAATAAATCAATTTTATCCAAACATCAAATAATATCCTTAAAATGTTTGTGATTTGATAGTATTGTTTTTATTATTCAAATATCATTCTTTATAATAACTAATTGGAGGTCCTTAAATTGTTTGGTGTACACTACCTCATAGTGGAGTAAATGTATAGTTATTTACTACATTATAAATTTTGGAGTTTGACATTATTGAATTCATTATTCATATCATTAGAGAGTTGGTTGAGCATAACAATATCATTCAACATTACAACCCAAATAATTTCTTTCCCCACTAGGAAAAGTGTTTCACTATCATATTTATTATTAACCAAAATTATCCTTCTTCCAAACATTTATTGAAACTAAAATTTTCTCTATGTGTATTGAAAAATAATCGTAGTATATAACTATATGATAAGAAAAATAAATCTTATGACACTATTAATTTTTATTTTATTGATTGGGGAAATATAATTTAAAATTCATCATGCATCACCTATGGTTCATTTTATGGTTTTGATGTGTTATTCTACATTTACATAAAATATTAGTAACTATATATAACCAAACCATTCCATGATATCATTTGAGGAGTTTGAAGAATGAAAAATATTTATATTACATAATTATATGAGAATATAAATTACATATTTAATCAACATCAGACCTATGAAACCATTTTTTCTAGGATTATTATTTATAGAAAAACAATATTTTGTGAAATAAATATCATATCATATAAATATAATCTAAATTCCCTTTAGAAAAAATAGACCAAGATGAAAAGATGCAACACTCATGTTAATCCTACATAAGGCATTATGTGTGATCCAAATAACACAATGCTGGTGAAAATAACGATTTCATGATTGGAAAAAAATTGGTAATGATTTATCCATCTTAAAAAGAAAGAAAAAATATAGCCCAATCTAGGACTTTGGAATGATTTATCCATATATTGTATGACTATGCCAAAATAAATAAGAAAAACTAAAACAATACCAACCAATAATAGAATACGAACAAATTAAAACATTTGATATCACAAAATGAAACATTTTAATTAATACATTTTAGTTAAACTTTTACATATCCACAAAAAGGAATAAATTCTAAACTATAATAAAATATACTGTCAAAAATTTCTTATACAACACCTGAATCAATAATGTTTTAACTAAAAGGGGAGAAACCCCAAAATCTCTTTTTTACTCTCAAATTTCTTCCATAACCCACACAACAGTAGGTTCCCAACATATAGTGTTATAAAACCATCTAGAATATCCATGGTATAGATTGTTATAGAAAAAGGAAATACTATATACCCTCTAATATGGGTATAAATGTATGATTATAATTCATGTAGTATACCACCATGATTCTATTAAATTATTTTTCTAGTGAAACCATGTCAATATGTTGAAATAAATAACATTATTATTTTAATTTATTTGCTTATTAAAAAATTGAAATAAAAAATATATACTACAAATACCTTCTCAAATCACACCATTTTTGAAATGTGCAGGAAGGATTATTTATTGATATAAACCCACTAGCTAAACTAATAGATTTATCTATAAAAATATCACATTTAATATAGAATTTAAGAATTCATTTTTTTGATTGAAAAAACATTTTTTAATACAACCCATGACATGGTTTAAGCAATTTTAGATATTATTTTTAAAATATTTGTCACATGAAAAACACCACCTATTTTCCTACTTAAAACTATAACCTTGGAACATTTCTCAAAATATGTGTTTGGATCAAGGGGAAATCATAACAAATGATATGGTATAATGTAATAAATAAAAGGTCCCGACATTAAGAATTAAATATTCTAGTGTATTTTTTATATAATTTACATTCATATAATACAGAGGTTGAATTATGTTTAGAATATTATGTAATTAGGAAAAAAATGTTATATAGTAAACCCAAACATTACATGTGAACACTAATAATCAGTCTCTATTTAATCCAGCAAGAAATCATTTTTAAAATTAATCATATTTTATTTTAATGATAAATCTCCAAAATATCCATATCGAACTTATCCTTATGCCTATTATTCATTAAACCATGTGAAAAATCACTTCTGAAACATATTTTGTAATAATAATAATAATAATGGATGTAAAAGGTATAAATACATTAGTCCTATGAATAATATGAATGATTAAGAAATATTTTCCTTTATCTCAATGTTCTTTTAGCTACTAAATTAAATCATTTTTACATGAAAACAAAAATATATTTAGGCCAATTATCATTCCTTGAAACCCATAGAAATAAAATAAAATAACATTTTGGAAACATAGATTATCTCAGTCATATCCACTATTTAAACTCTATGATAAATTAATGTAGCACTAATAAATCCATAAGTGAATCCTAATGGAAAATCTCTCCTTCTGTTTTGAAAATATAAAGTAAAATACCCAATGTGTTGGAGCTCTTTGTGGAAGAACCCAAATCTATAATGGGATTAACTATCACTATCTAGATACACCCAACATATAATCTATATCATTATCATCTGTGAGTTATAATGGTTCTTAACACTTCTTAAAATATCATCGGTCTCACTCATTCCACATATAATGCTCAAATGCCATGACAATAAATAAGTTTTTTAATGATTGGACCCTTTATTCATATTAAAAAACTCCATTGAAGCCAAATAAAAATAGACATTGATATAAAAATGACCTTTTCATTTAATAATAAAAATTTATAAACAATAACCTATGAAAATCATAAAGCAACCTTTTTATTTGAAAAGAATCCATGAAATATTATAAGGAAAATATAAAAATATTGTGCAGTCTTGAATGAATGAATGGATTCTCATGGCGTATAAGTTAATTTTTTTTGAACTCTTAAAAAATTAGAATGAGTAACAATATATTTTGATTTTGGAATGAAATTCCCTTACCTTGAGAATCAATCATCATGATTATCCTTCAATCATCCTCTTATTGAGAAAATATACATAGATTATAACCATAAGTCCTCAAGGGTTGGTCTTATTCATCAAAAAAGACATCTAAAAATGGGATAAAATCTAGGAATGGATTTTTCTAATTATGGAAGTTCAAAATGTGTAATGAGGTGTGAAGGATTTTGAAGAAGATGCTCCATTTATAATTGAGGGAATATGAGATAAAGAAAATTCCCACTATAATAATTTATTATTAAATAATTTTAAATTCAAAATGTCTCCAAAGTGAGTTACATAAAATAAAATATTATTATTGTAAGAAATACATTCATAAAATAAAAACTAGAAAACTTTTTATTGTATTTATATAAATATTTTTTGGTGGTAACCATTATTTAACCCGATAAAGAATTTCAGTGATAAATTGGATATTATTTCATTATGTGTTAACATCGATTCTATAAAATAAGAAATGACCCATAATGGAAGATTTTGTTTTTCGAAACAATATCATCATCACTTTTGGAACGTCCCAACCTCACTTATTATCAAACTGGTAGTCGGACCGATCGCCACATGACCTAAAGTGAACCTCCATATATTTTAAAGGCTTCTGACTAGACAATAAGATGTAAGGATAGTAAGTGAGGAGACATACCCTCATATTAGAGTTTTTATATTAGTATAGCAAAGGATAATCATATTCCAACCTAGTGATACAATTGAAATATCAATTGAATAATGGAAATGGTTAAGGTTGGTTTATAAAATGCATGCATGTCATGGCGTTAAATATCTAAAATCAATAAACAAAACATCATTAATTAAATCTTAGTAAATAAATAATAATAGAACTCAAAGAACCGAGGGAAATATCTTCGAGCATCTCATGCTTCCGCTGGTCCCTTGCTCCTAACTCCAAGATACAACAAACATCAACCGCAAGGTGCAAGGTCCTAATTACAAGAAAACATACTTGGGTACCCAGTGCAATAGTATTCCAAATATGTCATGAGATATAGGTCTCAATAGGCCATGACCACTAATTTCTATCTCAATCTAGACAATGAAATAAAATTAAAGAGTGTGTAGGTATATCGAAAAAATAACAGAATAAATGAACAACAAACCATCCATGATCCTAATGGGCAGCAGACGACAATACCTTCTTCTGCTTAGAGCCAGAATAAGTGTCTATACCAGGACAATATATAATAAAATAATGTATTTTTAACAATTTATCAGATTATTTAATATTATTTATTTACTCATATGGTAACTCTATGGTTTCGGTGGACACCTGTACCTCAAAACTAACTTCTTCCCATACCAGATCCTAAAGTGTTCCCTAGGTAATATGTTATCTTTATACCTTCTTCAGCTCCTTCTAGAGTCTATAATTTTGAACTTGTCATCATATATTAATATCTTCATCGGCTCATACATGATTCTGAAGTGTATAAAGAGGATATAATATGTTAAATCCTTCTTCGTCTAATGCCAAATTCTGATGTATTCAAAGGTGATATCATATCTAAATACTAGATTTTAAACATCTTGGAGTTCGAATATTCTCTTGTGAGGATATTTTTCTAGTTTCCAATATCTCCATTCATTAATTTCACATTTACAAACATTATTTTTAAATCTACCAAAATCACAATTGTAGGTCAGATGACCATGTTACCATGATTACTCCACAATAGAATGACCATGTTCCAATTAATTTTACTCATAACTATAATGACTATGTTACCATATATAATTCTCATTTAAAAAGGACCATTCTCCCTTTATCTTTACTCACTAGTCTAATGACCATGTTAAAAAATGTATTTTTCAATTTAGAATGACAATGTTCCCATTGTCTTTACTAATAACTATGATGACAATGTTACTATTTTTTCATCTCAATTTAGAATGATCGGGTTCCAATTCATTATCACATAATTAATTTACTAATTAATTATCCACCCCAATTTCATTACTAATTAAAAAATTAGTTAAACACATCCATTCCATTAGTTCACTAAACAATTAACTATGTGATTTAAACCATTAATTAATTCATCCCTTAATTAATTGATATCACTATTCTTATTCCATAAATAATTTTCTAGAATTCAATATCTCAATCTAATCTCATATTTCCAAAATTAATCCCCCAATTAATTATGTAGATCATATTATAAATGGAACATAACTAATTAACAAATAATTATCTCAACTTACCGAACTCAATATCTCAAAATAAATCCCATAATTATTTATCTATATTTCAATCTCAAAGAAAATATTTAATTCACAATTAATTACCTCAAATAATCCCACTCAATAACTCATAATCAATCCCCAAGTTAATTAACTACATTACACTCCCAATGAACACAATAAATTCACATTAATTGTCTCAATATATCTTACTCAATAAGTCATAATTAACAATTATCCCAAGTGAATAAATATCTAAAAGAGGTAATACATATCCTTGATAAGCCAATCCAACATAATAGTCTAATATCCATTATTTTAACATTATGGTTGTGCACCTTAGTTGTATGTGTTTTATTACAAAACTTAATTTTGTAATATAACGATACATTTAACAAAAATATAAATTAATTCTAGCAATTATAGTCAAATTTATCAACAAAGAAATATAAAAACTACTGAATTTTATCAATTAAGCAATGTGGGGAACCCTACCTCAATGAATTGGTGAAACCAATACTTTCTAACTCAAAAAACATTCTGTTAATTTACATACACTTCAACAAATATGTTTGTGTGCACTTAGAGTTGATCATAACAACCTGAAACAATCATGTCCACCCAAATTATTGCGGTGAGGACCAACACACAACCAATTAATTTACCATAACTCATATAAACCATAAAAACCTAAATTGGATGTTGCAAAAAGATACAACGGGTGTAAAACCATAACTAAATTTGATAGTGGTTAACTAAATCAAGCATAACCACATTTCTATTTGTGGTGGTCATTGGAATTTGGACCAACAGGTCTCAAGACATCTACTGCATGACCTAGAACTAGAAAAATCATGAAATCCCATCAATCCCTAACCTAGGTATTTTGAACACACCCAAAAGGGCGACGAATAGGCTGATAGGATGATGGAATTTTTGGGAGAAAGCCTTAAAATAATGAACCAAAGAGAATGCATGCTGAAATTTGGATTCCAATAATGTCTTGAGAACCCATGTAATGTGAAAACTTCAACATATACCTCTGTCCATATGGCTAAGTGGAATGAAAAATTATGTCCCATGGATTTTCAATTGCAACAATGAATATGGAATAAAATGCAAGCTTCTACCATGTTTTAACACGATTTATATTGCATCGACCATTGTAGTTCCTCTTGAATATGTATCTCCATCTAAAATTTCATATTTTTAGTGTCATGACGAACTTTGGAATTTTACACTATGATTTGGAAGCCTTAAAGAAACAGTTATTTTAGTGAAAAATAATATTACAAGTTATAATGTGGGCGATCCACTGTTATACTACCATGGTTTCTCAAATTGAAGGTAAAATTTATAAACCCATCTTGGTTTCTTCTTATATGGGGAACCTGGAAAAATTAGTTACCTACATATGACCAACTCAAGAGGACAAGAAAAAACTTGTTATCAATATGTCACCTATTCATGAGAGCTGATGAAACATAAAATTTGGAATTCTTCATTAGTTGAGGCATGTGAGCACTGAGCAACCACATAGATGTGGTTTATAATGAACCATCCTTTGAATCTATTGAGGCATACATTCAAAAACATTTAGTGCATCATCAATATCAAACATTTCCTCATCATTGAATGAACTCCTACTTCTCAAAAAGTTGACTAAAATAAGTGCATAGGCATAGAACTCCAAATGTGGCAACCGAATTGCCAAATATTTGAGTCACCTTCACCCTAGCACCACATCAACATAGAAAAATAAACATAAAAATTCAATCCACTTAAAATAAAATTTCATAGCTACTCGAATCAAGTTCTCATGTCGTGCTACTCCTCTAAAAATGCTAAAATTAACACTTTACTTGTTCTACAACACGATCAAACTAGATCTTCAACATCGATCATTTACAATATGAATAGAGAAGTATTTCTGTCCCTATCTTTGGGAAAGCTTGAACCACTCCATCATTACTAACACGAACCATCAGTGGATCACCAGTAGCATTAGCTCTACCGGTATGAACAACCACTAATAAAATTACCCCCACATAAATAACAAGTAGTAGCAATAGATATCAGTGAACTCTAGTAAACCAATTTGAGTCAGTGATGCCATACTTGAACTACCTCAACAAGATCCAACTAATCATGGACCATTATAAATGGGCATCAATTTATACAGCTTCACTAAGATCTTCAATAGGAATCTGCCACTTAGGCTCCATCTAGTGAACCCCTCCCGATCTATAGTGGTAGAAATTGTCTTTAATATATTGAAGGATCTAATAAAAAAAGATTCTGGTTGGTGGGTAGGATTCCAGTGGATGGCTAGGGGTCAAGATTCCGAATGATGGAATATTTTTATCTATCACTCTTATAATGATGGTGACATGTTACCAAATGGGTATATACAAAACATGTTACCAAGGTAGTTAGAAAATAACAATAATTTATCATTATCATGTAATGTAAAGGGTTATTGATCATGTCAGCAATATTAATTGAATCTGAAGGCATCACCCACTTTTTTTAGCTCAATAACACCATTAGCGAATAACCTGTAACCTAAATCTTCTCTCAATATTCATATGAGGATTCAAGGTTCATTACATTGAACAATATATTAACCTCTATGGAACAAAAAAATTACATTTATGAATGTAATGTTGGAAAAATATATTATATAAGAGTTTTAGAAAAAATAAAAAATGAACAGAATAATGTTAAAAATATAATTCTTGATGATTATTAATGAAAAAAACATAAAAATATAAATATTCGATAGTGAAATAGAAAATTATTACACCAATATGTCAACATTAATATTTATATACAATTTAAATATATTGAGAATGAACATGTAAATAACAATGTGAATTAAAAATTATTATTTCTTAATTAACTGAATTAATGGAATTGAAGTCATGTACATAGTTTATTTTTAAAGTCATTTATAATTATTTTTATTAATGAACAAATTATTAAAGAGTTAAAAGGGAATATAATTTAAAAAAGAGGTTTTACTATTAGTCCATTCTTTATATATTTATTAAACCAATCATTCAAAAACATATGTATATCATAGAAAATAGTTGTTGTTTTTTTAATTTTTTTGTGATGTTTTTTATATTCATTATTAAGATGAATTAGTGACCAGAAATACTTTAATTAGTGGAGACGTCATCGAGGTGAACCTAATGGGTAGACACTTGAAGTGATGTTATCACTGTATATTCTTGCAGGAGGTGATCTTGTCTCCATAATATGAAGGATTTGTCACTGAGGGGTTTCATCTTGGGGAGATGATGTAACTGTTATTTCATGAATATGGTGTTACAACTATTGAATTATTTTGTCACTACAAAATTTGGTCGAAACATTCAAAAACTTATTAGTGAAAGAACTACAAGATGTGTCATGTGCATATGGAAGTGATTCCCCCATAATGCTTGAGTCACCTGTAATATATAAATAAAAATATGTTTTATTTAGCTATAAGAATGAAAAATGCTTTATTAAAAATTAATTTTACACCAATGATAAGGATATCATGTCATAACCACTTATTGATAAAGAATATATGGCAATTAAAAATGTTACAGTATACATAAAAAAAATTTGGCTCAAAAACATAGGGAATAAAAAATACATCACATGCTAAAGTCATTAAAACAGCGACAGTGCACGAAATTTGAGTATATCATCCATTTAAATGATTTCAAAGAACCATATTTCATAATATTGGATCAAAAATCAAGTGGAGAATAACCTAAATCAAATGAAAAAATGGAAGCTATAGTAAACATTATTTATACAAGAATACAGTACATAATATTCAAGTTTAAATAAAGAATGAAAAAATTAATATCTATAACCAAAAATCTGATAAAATTGGAATTTAATTTTCCTTGTATAATTATTTGACTAGAATATGTTATATATTATTTACCATGAATTTTTGTTTTATTCTCAATTATTCGTTAATTATTCTACTTTATTTACCCATACTATGAAATTGATCCCACCATTATTCAGTTTCTTTTCCTTGGGTTATGAAGAAGAGATATTTGAATAATCATTAAAGGACATTGTTTATTTTCTATTTATAAATAATGTTTGTATTCCGGAATTCTCAATGCATTATTAATATCATGTATGTAATCTGGCTTCCCATGATTTCTAAACTGAATGGCCATTTAGGTTTTAATTCACTATAAAAATGCTGATGTATTAAAATAATGCACCTACTCCGGGCTTCTAGGGTTGGCACATTAAAAATTATACCCTTTCCTATAAATTATAGTCATCCTTTGGGGATTTAATTATTCATTATACCATATATTATTCCACTAAAACCTGAAACAATATTTTATAATATCCTTTATCAAAAAGATCTATGAAAAAATACATCAAATAATTAACCATAGGGTTATTTTCAAAATATAACATGGTTAATGTGGTATAAATTTAATGAATCAAGGAATAAATTTTTCTCCCCATTTCCATGATTGTAATGTATTTTTAAATCATAATCCATAATAATTTTCAACCATCTCCTCTTCATTATGTTCAAATCGTTTTTAGTGAATATATAATTCAAATAGTTAATAACACTATAAATCTTACACCTTTATCCATATAAATGAGTCCTCAAAATTATCAATGAAAACCCCACATCACCTATTTCAAAATAACATCTCGGCTAATATTACTCATGAGGTTTTTTGTTTTTTTGAAGAAAAAGTGATTTCCTATAAATTTTAGCTCTGGACACAACCATGTCCTTTCATAAATGCATCACTATATACAAAAAATCAGAATTTTTTTTACAATGAGACCAAAACTAAGGAATTTACTAATTATTTTTACCTAAAATAATCATCAAATTATATTTAAATAATAACTTAACTCCCTTATTTGTTAACATAGTAATTTGGTCATACTACCAAGAAATGTTTTCAATAAACCACTATGATTAACATGCCAACCAATGAAAATTATGAATCTATTCGAAATATTTTCATATTTTAAATTCATTATCGTCATTTTTTATAAGGAGAAACATTAGTTACATTATTGGAAATAATATGACCATGAAAATAAATATGTTTCAAAAAAACCAATATTAATAAATGTTCAACATATTTTAATTTATTTAATTATTTTCAAACAATTTTTTATTTTTCATCCATGTTACTCATGATTTATAGAATTTACCATTGTATTATTAAAAAAATCAAAAATGATATCTAATAACTCATGGAAAATATCTTTTATTTTTATCCCTAAAAATATATGGTGCATTTGGAACCCCAATAGATATAACTACAATCTAATAGTGATCATTTCTAGTTCTAAATGTAGTCTTTGGAATGACTTCCTCCCTCACCTTCAAATAATGGAACTTTAACCTGAGATAAATCATTAAAATGTATTATTCCCCATAGATGTGATCAAACGAATCATCACTTTGAGGAAGTTTTTAATTATTCATAATAATGAACTTAATCAAATCAATATAATAAATGAAAATAATCTGGGAATAATATTTATTTATAAAAAATATGAGAACCCTATGGTGATTTCCATGATCGAATAAAACCTTTCTTTATGAAATATTTTAGTTTATTTTTAAGATCAAATTATTTTTATTGATTCTATTTTTTTTGAATTTTTAGAAATAAAATTAGCATTTGGCACTGAGAAAACAATTAAGAAACCACCCAATCAATAATAACACTAAGTAAACCCATTGGAAAAACATTCATGAATTCATCTACTACTTGAACGTCACTAATTTGAACTTATTTTTTATTTACAACAATATGATATCTATAACTTTTGGTCCCATCACTAATAATCACTTTCAATTTCTTGATATGATATCAATGGTTTTAAATTATTAAAATACATTATTTGATCTGAAACAATCTCTATAATGATAAACCGAAAGGAATTCCATAATCAAAATAATATCAAACTCTTCAAGGGGTAGATCGACCTGATTTTCTAGAAAGACCATTCCACTAATTACAATACGTATATTTATATAAATCATCTTTTATTTTATGTTTAAAATTGGGGATTTAACTAGGAGTTTTATCTTTTTTTATGGGGGATTTTAATATTTTACATTCAATATTCTATGAAATAAAATAATGCTAACATATAGAATAAAATATTGGTTTTGAATAATTGTAATAATCAAGAATCACATCTTTCACCACTTAATTTAATGGTCCTATATCAATTTTAGTTGAAGAAAATGACTTTTCTACACATTTTTATTTCATATCATGATGATTTCCACTATATGAAACTAAAATTGGACACATGTTATCATATTAAACAAACTCATTTTTACTAAAACTATTCAATACAAAATGGATTTTGGTTAAAAATTATCTTTTTGTTAAATATTCATTTCATTACAATAATAGGAAATCTGACCAAATTGGAAAAAATGGAAATACTTTCCATATCCTATACAATGTTCCTTGAAATTTTGTTTACAAAACTTGAGAAATTTTGGGAGATTACCTCTAGATTTATTAATTGGGATATATTATATTACAGTCTATCTCAACCTTTTCTTACTATTTTCACTTTTAGTAACATAAGTGTTGGAATATTCATTCACAATATTCTCAGCACAATGCACCACAGTCCCAAAAAAATGAAATTATCTTATGAACATTTCTCCTTGTGAACTTGGTTTAAACAATTATTATAATATATTTATATTACAATAAGTGTATGGAAGAAAATCTATCACATACCTTTCTAATCTTGAAATGTTTTATTCATATCTATCTATAGTGTCGTTAACATTTTACTTCAATTATGAGATTTTTTAGCCATAATAATAAAAATAAAGGTTTGAAAACATTTTTCAAGACAAGTTGTTTTTTATATCTTCTAATTAATTTTCAACATGATCATATATCTATTTGGTTTTCATAACCAAATACAACTATCAATCAGTTTCTCCTTCCAAATGATATGTTGAAGGATCTATCTTTTGATTTTATGAACATCCAAAGGCATTAAATATATTATCCTAGGAATTATTCCATCCTTCAGATACCATAAGGTGAGATGATCAAATAAATTGTGTGGGGTTGACGTCGAATAAAATGATCTAATATTAAAATATTCCACTATGATAGACGCTTCTTATTACTTGCATGGATTCCATCATAATTTATAGATTGTTTTAATTGATTCCAACACAACAAAAACACTATTCTGTTTTAATTAAAAGCATATCAAGATGTTGATTGGAAGTATATATTCCTCCTGATTCAATACCACTATATATTCAATGATTACTATATGGAAAACCATTATAAACCTACATAGTTAAATGAAGAAACATGGTAATATTAAATTTTAATATCATTTCATTATAACCATAAGGAAAAAAATATTTCATGTGTATTCTACTATCATTATACAAATCACAAACATAATCTAAAAATTACACTAACACTAAATTAAAATCACATACAAAAGAATTAAATATTCTATTGTCTTTGATTTTGAATTCACATTCTTACATTCCATATGATCATTTTGGGTTAACGTTTTTTTGAATTGGTAAAAAATAATATAGATTTTGTCCATACATTACATGTGAAAAACTATAATCATTTTCAATTATTCCCCCCAATAAAAATATTTTAATATTATATATGGTTTCATTTCATGATATATTTACACAATTTTCATGTTCACCCAATTCTTATCACTACAATTAAATAAACAATGTGAATTTTTTTAACAAAAACCCAGTTGAGAAAAAATGTTCGGTAAGGGGAATAAATAGAATAAATCCATTTTTGACAAGAAATAAATTAATTAATATGAAATAATTAATTTTATCTAAAAATATTTTAGCTAATGAGATAAATCATTTTCATATGAAAAAAATACACTTTTAGCTAAAAAATAATAAAGAAAACCCATATAAATAAAATGAAAACAGTTTTTAAAAAAAATATAGAATCACAATCATAACATATTTTAAACTTGTGTTAGAAATAAGTAGAGTCCAGTTAAATACATATGTGAAACCCTATTCTAACTAAATACTTCTTGCCTAAAAATTTAAGGTACACTACCAAATGAATTGGATCAGTATCTTGGTGCACCCAAAACTATAACGAATTCAACTGACACTATAGAGGAACACAAAATGTCTAAGAAATATCAGGCTCATCTGTGGTTTTTAATGGGCATCAATCATTATTATATTTTATATTAATCTGATACATTTCACATATAATTCGCAGTTACCATATCATTAAATACATTTTTTAATTCTTGGAGCCTTTAATCAAATTAAAAAAGTTAAACCGCTTTTAAAACCAGAAGAAAAAACTTTTTTATATCAAAATACCATTTCATTTTATTAAAAAAATTTAAATTATAAATGTTTTGAAAATCATAATGAAATTTTTTATCTTTGAAAATAACCTTGGAATAATTTAAGTAATCATCAATTCATCAATGCATCATGAATGAGGGAATAGTTTATCAAATAATTTAGTATAGATATCATTCCATGATAAAGTTTTTATAAAATAATGAGGAACATTAAAATAACAATTCAAAATAATGTACCCCAACTTGAGTTAGATTCGTCACGTCTTTCCATTTATCTTTCTCTCCATTTGAGAAAATCTTTATCATAAAACCTTAAAACTACTTGGGATATATTTATAACAAAAAACCCCATATATATATGGGTGATATTCTAGGATAGTGTTTTGGATGATCATGGATGATCCATATAGGTTTTTAGTTGTTTAGGAACAATAAGAAGAGAAGGACGATTATAAAAATTTGGAGTGGACGAAATGGAATATCTCGAAATATTAAATAATAAAAATAAATTTTTAATTCCAAAATAATTCCAATGTGACTTTTTTTTTCTGGATAAAATCAATATATGAAAAAAAATACCCACATCCAATATATATATATATATATAACAAATTATAACTATATTTTTTCCACAATATTTTCATTGGAATTCGTAGTTATGACATGTAACCTTTGTCAATATAACATGGATTTTTTTTCTCTTTGAGGTTTAATAATGTTGTTTTAAAATAACATATAACCCTTAAATTGATTAGGGTGGTTATTTACAACAATATCAAAATAATTATTCAGATTTTAATATTTATAAAAATTAAACATCATTAAATAAATTTCTATTTATTATTAAATATCGATAATTTCAATTTTTAAAACTATTCATTACTTTGAAATTAATAATTATTAGATAAAATCTAAAATTAAAAAATATTTTATAAAAAAATAGTCTAATAACATATAAAAATTTATGGATTACATTAATTATCAAAAATTATTTATATATATATATATATTAATAAATTTCAGATATTCTTTTTTATTTTGTTTCATTAATTTACTAATTACTACATCATCATTTTATAATAATTTATGTTAATTATTCCATCACAAGAAATATAAAATAAAATTATATAGTTAATATAAATATAATATATTTGAAAATTTTATTTATAGTATATCAAATCATCTAGATGTCACCATATTAAAAATATCAAACTTATTATAAAGAAGATTGTGACATGATTTACTATTCAGTAATTAAAATACTACAATGTTCCTAATTTCATCCAAGTGGCCCAAAAAGGATATATATTTTAGAGTTGGATGATTTTGGTCATCATATACCAGTCCAATAAAAATTTAGAAATTATTTCAGTCATTTTATTATTCTTATCAGTTAAATTAATACCTAAATTACCTTATTTAGCATTTACTATGGTAATAAATATTTCTATATTAATAATCATAATTTTTTAAAAAATAATACTGATATATTTCAAAAATATAGAAATAATGAGTCAAAATTTTAGATCCATTTTTCAAAATTAATAAGACTACACTCCCATAGTTAAATTTAAAATTATGCCAGCAAAATGTAATGAAAAACAACTCTCCAAATAGATTCCTTGTAAAAAAATTGTTTTCTTATTTATGATAAAAAAATCCATTTCCAAAAACATAATTGAGTTGATTTAAATAAAAAAAAAACCAATGAATATTTATAACTAACCAAATATTTCATTTTACCTTTTAAATACACCGAAAGAATTCCCATCATTCAATATAAATATGCAATTTTCACTATTATTACAATACACAAAATATTAAAAAAATTATATAAAATAATTATAATATTATTTAAAAATATTAATTTAAAATTGGAATATGTTTTTTCGAATTACAGTTTTATAATATTAAATGTAAACATTTAAATAATTTCATCTAAGGAATATTTTTAAATAAACCATTTCCTTTATGATTTTACAAATTACTTGACATATTTATAAATGATATAACATTATAATTCCATAATGATAAAAAATATGAAACCAATTAATTCTTTATGTACCAAGGGTGTTACAATAATTGATTATAAATAGTCATCTATGGCATATAACGCACATGTGATGCTCAATCAAAAACTCTCAAGTCAACGAAGTAAGAAGATATCAAGATGCAACAACCCAAATGATGAAAAAAATTAATAAGAACCAACTACAATACATATCCTCGAGAAATAGAATAGAGGACAATGGTGAATGTTTTTCAATGTACAAAGGTGTAATCAACTATTTTTTTGTTAATGTTAATAAAAATCATCAACTAAATAACTCAATCACAAGCCTCATTTATGACACACCACTAATTCATTGTATATATTCCATTATGTTTTACTAAAGAGGGTATCACACTAAACCAATAAATAAAATGCCCTAATGGTCCTCATTAGATTCCAACATTTCTCATGTAAAGGAGAAAAGGTTTTTATTATCAATCCACAATCATCATGTGAAAATAACAAAAGACAACAGAAATATAACATTGTAATCAAATAGAAAACCCACCTCTAATACATCTACATCAATAATGGACACCATGAAAAAAAATATATACATGATTCATAAATCCTTTAACCAATAACAATCTCAAATGTACAAACAATTTGTGGCAATGAGGATAAAAAGTGTTTTAAAGAGTATCCAAACATATAGAATCACATATAGTCCAAAATGGACCTTCTACTTATATATGAAAAATAATTATATTTGGAATGGGTATTTAAGACCATGGTTATTACAAATAAAACCCAAGTGAAATCATACACATCACCATAACGCAATTTCCAAACTAAATTTGAAATCCAATTTCAAATAACCTTATAAAAATTGTAAAGACCCTTAAATTTCAAGGAAATTTTTTTCTTAATTTTCTTTGGAATTTTACAAGAGCGCAGTTTCTGACGGCACCTGATTCCGAGGCCCGGTGTGCCCGGAATCATTTTCCGAAGATTGGCTCGGGTACGTTCAGTGAACGGGCGAGCAAGTTTTTCTAACTTTTGAACCGGTGCCCGGAATCGAATTCTGAGGGCACCAATGAAATCACAGCGCCGGTTTTCACTTAGAAACGCCTCTTCCGGAGTTGCGTTTGCTCGGGTGTGGTTTTTAATTTTCGGGCTTAAAGTTAAGAAATAAAATAATTTTGCGACAACTTTATTTTATTTCACTTAAGCCACTTGGAAGCCACTTGAAGCCACTTAAAGACAGGTTGAACTGAGTTGAACTGGATAGGATGCTATCCAGAAATATCCTACCCCCTTGGTAGGATATTTGTGAGGTGGGGCCCGCACGAGCCCCGCCGTTTCTTTCCGCTAAGAAACACACCCATGAAAACCCGTCTTAATGAAAGTAAACTCACGCGTTTTCTAAATTCTTAACAGACCATTTAATTGGGAGGTTTATTTCGTGAATTAAATGGGCTGTTTCTTTCGTGAATTAAATGACCTGTTTCTTTCGTTGAATTAATTCAACGAATTAATTCAATCGTTTCTTAACCTATTTTCGTGTGTTGGCATATTAATAAAATAAGACCAACCCAAAATCTTTTGAGAAGATTTGAGAGGATCCTTGTTTCTTCTTCTCCCTCGCGAAGAACGCGAAGAATGCGAAGAACGCCAAACCCGGAAATCGACGACGCTTCCGTCCGAGATGTCCTTCTCCGCCCCGATCTCCGATCACCGACCGTTGAGGTGAGTGATTTCGGGTTTCCTCACAAGGTTCCTTCCTTTTTGGTTTTAAACACAGATTTAATTATTTATAATTTAAATCTGTTGTTCTTGGTCCGTTGAGCTCGCCGACTCAACGCCGGATTCCGCGACGACGCGACGTCTCCCCGCGACGACGCAACGATCCCTCTCTTCCGCGACGAGCTTTTCCGCGAAGAACGCCCGCGCGCGACGATCAACGAGGTAGGGATTTTATAATTTTGGAATACCCCTCTTATATTCCCGTGAACGTTCTTTGAAAATTAAAGAGCCGGTTTCAAATGAACAATTTTATTTTTTTAAAATTGTCGGTTCATGTGTTGAACAATTTTTTTTCCCGTTTATGAAACAATTTTATTTCTTCAAGAATTGTTTCGGATATGCGTTCATGTGTTGAACTTATTTTCCTCCCATTGTTTATCTCTAACGCGGAGAGTGCGGGCCAACGAACATGGCCCGACGACCCTCCGCCGTTCTTCATTTTGTGCGGATTTGACGGGCGACGACGGAACGTGCCACAACGGATGTTTGACGATCCTGCAGTGAAGAACAAGTCCAGGGAGGAGCAATGGTGCAGACGGGAAGAGAATCGGACCACCGGAGCGATCCCGGTGGCCCGCGGAACTCGCCGGTGGCGCGGGCCGCCGGGAGCGGCGGCGCCCCGGCGCGCCGCCGGACAGGCCGCCGCGACTCAGCGCGGCGGCGGCGGCACCCGCGGACCCGCGGCCGCGCGGGTCTGGTGCCCTCGGACGCGGCTGAAGCCGCGTCCCGACTCAGCGCGGCCCCACGCGGGGGGGCCGCGGCACCACCAGGCCGCGGGGGCAGCGCCCCGCGGCGCCAGGCCGTTCGGCCGCTCGGCCGAACCGGACCAGGCCGGTCCGACCGGCTGGGCCGCGCCCTGGCCGGACCGGACCGGGTCGGGTCGACCCGGTTCGGCCGACTCCCGGGGGGGGTCGGGCCGGGTCGGCCCGGGCCCGGACCCCCGTCTTCGGACGGTTTTCGTTCAAACCCCCGTAACTTGAGCTACGGGCCTCCGAACGACGCGCCGTCAGCGGCAACGCGATCCTTGGATCGAGACGGTCGTTTCGGTATACTATACTCTAGGTGCACCTTCCTTTTCGGGAGCCTACGTAGTTAAAACTCCGTAGTTAAGCGTGCTTGGCCTAGAGCAGTGATAAGGATGGGTGACCTCCTGGGAAGTTTCCCAGGGTGGGTGTGAGACGGAAAGGCCAATAAATAACAGACCGGGCGTCCGATTGACGCGCCGTCTGTTTCGTTGAATTCCTCTAAGTGAGACAGATCTTTTGGCATACTCCGCCCGAGGTTTATCGCACTCAAGGTTTCGGAATACTTTGAGTTCGGCCGGGTTGGTTCGTACACGAAACCAACCGGGCCCTCGGAGCGGAAACGCTCATATCTTGAGCTACGGACGTCCGATTGACGTGCCGTCAGCTTTGTTGAATTCCTCTAAGTGAGTTTGATCTTTTGGCATACTCCGCCCGAGGTTTGGACGCAGGTGGAGTGCGGTCGGGTTGGTTTTGCCTTAAAAACCAACCGGGCCCCTGGGACGAAAATGCCAATAACTCTCAGACCGAGCGTCCGATTGACGCGCCGTCTGCGACGTTGAGTTCCTGTTGACGATACGGAACTTTTGGATACATCAACATCGGACTTCGTGACAGTTGATGTATCAGCCTCTCGGCTCGTGGAGCGGACCCTCCCGAACGAGCTTGTTGTGTGCGGGAACCCTAGGCTGGCTGCGACTGCTACTTCGACAGCGACGACCGTGCAGAGATCCTCAGTGGACTCCGACGACGACCGTGCAGAGATCCTCCGTGGACTCCGACGACGACCGTGCAGAGATCCTCCGTGGACTGCGGCGACGACCGTGCAGAGATCCTCCGTGGACTGCGGCGACGACCGTGCAGAGATCCTCCGTGGACTGTGACGACTACTGCACTCAGCGATCCTCCGTGGATCAGTGCTACCGGTCCTGTGTGGGCCCGATCCTGTCTGGGTCCGATCCTGCGTGGGTCAGCGCTCAGCGGTTCTGTGTGAGCCAGCGCCTACAGGTCCTGCGTGGGCCTGGTCCTGTGTGGGCCCGATCCTGTGTGGGTCCGATCCTGTGTGGGTCACTGCGGGGTTAGTACCTATCGATCCTTCGTGGGTCCGACGATTTAGATGATTCAGTGATCATCTTTGTCGTCATCCGAAGAAGTATACCTGTGTGAGCTGAATCTTGAGTTTCTCTCCTTTGTGGACTGTGTTGAGATATCCTGTGTGGATTTACTGTTTACTCTCCTTTGTGGATTGTGTTGTTCTATCCTGCGTGGGTATGCGTTTTGCTTTCCTGTGTGGACTGGGTTGTGCTAGGGCTCGGACGTTGGAGCCGATCGGGGAATTGATGACTTAGGTATATGTGTGGGCATATACCTAAGCCGTGTCAGATATTACTTCGTGATTGTATCTTTCCTTTGTGGATTATCCTTTGTGGATTTCGGGAGACCTTCGGGGGTCTCGGGGTCCCTACTGAGTAGCTTATACTCACCCCTGCACGGGCTATGCCCGCACTTCGTGGTGTTGGTTGAAGACGACGGACAACGCTGATCGTGGAGGAGGCGTGCGGAGCAGGACAGTACATGGAGGAGGACCACTGGGCGGGACGTACTCAGAGCGGTCAGGTGGACCCGAGGAGCAGTGGAGGCTATCTGTACCCACCCTTCAGGTGGGACTTCCAGAGGACGGCTCGACGCTGCAGTTTTTCCTTTCAGTTGCTATTTTTCCTTTCAGTTGTACTTTACAGTTGGGCTTGTATTTCCGGCCCCTTTTACTTTCAGCACAGCTTGTACAGTTTTTACTTAGTGTTTACTTTTCCGCTTGCTTACTCTGTGGTGCTTGTTTACTTTTCAAAGGCAATGCCTTCCCTTTTTGTTGGGATTTACGTCTTGGTGCTGGTCGCCAGCCCCTGGCCTATGGAAGGTGGGCTTGGGGTAGTCACGGCACGGGCCCCGAGGACGGGTCGTGACAAATTGGTATCAGAGGCGGTCGGTTCTACCGCAGACTCTGATTTTTCTTCTATGTGAAGCAATAGTGTTTAGCATATTAAGTGTGATTATCAGTCCAGGGAGTCCAGTGTTGGTGCGGCGGCCGACGTATCCATACACCAGGACCCTGACTTCTGGTTTCCGACTTAATGCACGAAAACATTGATTGCATGTGTGTTTCGAGTTTTCTTTGTGATTACTTGTGTCAGTTCACCAGGTATACTGTTCTGACCGTGGCACACCTGTTTCCTTTTCGGGATGGCATGACGACAGCAGCCAGCTAGGGTTCCTAGAGTAGAGCGCGACGACAGCCCGCCGAGCGACGAGGCCTCGGTACAGGGCCCGTTTACAGCAGAGGCACCGGCGGTACCTTTACCAGCCGAGCCCCCGATGCTTCCAGCACTGGCATCTGACGACGCACGACGCCTCGGAGCTCTGCACGAGTTCCAGCGCCAGCGACAACCCAGGTTCCGTGGGGAGTCGGACCCCCAGGCAGCCGAGGACTGGCTGGAGGCGGTCGTCCGAGTTTTCAGGCTAGTGAGGACACCAGCAGACCTCATGGTGATCCTCGCGGCGAGCCTACTGCACGAAGCAGCAGAGCGATGGTGGAGCCTGATGCTCCAGGTACACGATGAGGCCACCCACATCTAGACGGACTTCGAGAGCCTCTTCCGCTCAGAGTTCGTCCCGGCCACCCTCCGTGCGGTGTGCATTCAGGAGCTTCTTCAGCTGCGGCAGGGCAGCTTGACGGTCGCTCAGTACGCGGCGAGGTTCACCGACCTATCTCGCTACTTGACAGACATGGTACGGGACCCCTTCTTCCGGGCCCGGACCTTCGAGCAGGGATTGAGACACGAGATCAGGGCATCGCTGATCTCCCTCAGCTTCCCGACCCAGGCAGGAGTACTGGAGCGATCCCTCCTGATCGAGAGCTTCCTGGCTGAGTCCACAACGAGACCTACCGTAGGGCGACAGATAGAGGAGTCTTCGGCAGCAGGTAGCCGACGAATGACTCAGGGTTCCAGGCAGACCAGGCCTTCCGGCAGACGACCCCGGGACACTGGCTCAGCGGTACGGGGCACACAGCGCGGAGCCAGCCTTCCGAGAGGCAGACAGTGCTACGGGTGCGGCGGGCAGGGCCACATGGCTCGTGACTGCCCGACCCGTCGTACCGAGGGGCAGCAGACGGTGGAGGGACCACCCAGGAAGAGGAAGAGGGTCGACCGTGGCGGTCCGCAGGGAGGAGGCAGACGAGGCAGAGGAGCTGGCCGAGCAGCAGGTGGTGGGCGACGCTTTGAGGCTCTGCCACCACCACCACCAGGAGGCCCGCCCCGACCACAGGGAGCTGGCGGGAAGAGACAGGCTCAGCTCCAGGAAGCGGAGGCCTACGACCACGGCGCGCAAGAGATGATTCGAGGTACGATCTGTGTCTATTCCACCCTTGCTGCAGTTCTGATAGACACAGGAGCGAGTCATTCTTTCATAGCCACTGCCCTTGTTCGGAGCTCAGAGATTCCGACAGAGCCGTTGGCTCGATCCTTACGGCTAGAGACTCCTACAGGAGCAGACACGACGATTACACACTGGTGCCGGCAGTGTGAGCTTACTCTAGGAGGTGAGAGCTTCGGCTGGGATCTTCTTGTAGCAGTGTCGAGGCCTTACGACGTCATCTTGGGCATGGATTGGTTATCTACGGTCCAAGCTCATATTGACTGCATTAGGCGCAAGGTGTGATGTGTGCGCACCGACGGGAGCAGGTTCACCTTCACCGGCGAGAAGGGAGCCTTAGCAGCACAGGATGGACTCACACAGAGGAGAGGTCAGCCCATCACTCATTAGTTGGCTAGCCTCATCCTGGGAGCAGTTGACGTGCGGAGTCCCAGTTTTCCTGCAGTGGTGGATCAGTACGTGGACGTCTTTCCCGACGACGTTCCAGGAATACCTCCTCGCAGAGAGGTAGACTTTTATTTTTGACCTGTACCCCGGGACAGCCCCGATATCCACCCCAGCATATCGGGTGGCCCCCGCTGAGCTTCGAGAGCTGCAGGTACAGTTGGAGGACTTGCAGGGCAAGGGGTTCATCCGACCCAGTGTTTCACCCTGGGCTTCCCCGGTTTTGTTCGCCAAGAAGGCGGACGGGAGCTTGCGACTGTGTGTCGATTATCGTCGCCTGAACCAGGTGACAGTGAGGAACAAGTATCCGCTACCCAGGATTGATGACCTCTTCGACCAGCTCAAGGGAGCACGGTGGTTCTCGAAGATAGACCTCAGGTCAGGCTATCATCAGCTAAGAGTTCGAGACGAGGATGTGCAGAAGACGGTCTTCAGGTGTCCGTATGGCCACTATGAGTTCTTGGTTATGCCTTTCGGCGTGACCAACGCTCCAGCAGTGTTCATGAGCCTCATGAACAGGATCTTCCAGCCATACCTCGATCGATTTGTCGAAGTCTTCATCGACGACATTTTGGTGTACTCGACGACGGAGGAGGAGCACGCCTACCACCTGCGTGTTGTGCTAGACACACTCCGAGAGCACCAGATTTATGGAAAGCTCTCGAAGTGTCAGTTCTGGTTACGTGAGATCCACTTCTTGGGGCACGTCATTTCTGAGGCGGGAGTTGCAGTGGATCCCGCGAAGATCGAGGCGTTGTACAGCAGGCCTTGCAGATCTCCTTTGTGCTGGACAGACCCTGGAGAGTCAGCACTTGTGGGACCAGAGATGGTCCGGGCCACGACAGAGAAGGTCCAGGTCATCCAGGATTGGATGAGGACAGTACAGAGCCGGAAGAAGTCATATTCTGACAGGAGGCGGAGGCCATAGAGTTTGAGGATGGCGACCACGTCTTCTTGCGTGTCTCACCTCGACGTGGTTTGCGGAGATTTGGCCGAGGCGGCAAGTTGTCTCCATGCTTCATCGGGCCTTTCCAGGTCCTCAGTAGGATTGGCGAGGTGGCTTATCGCCTGGCTCTGCCACCTCAGTTGCACCGGGTGCACGACGTCTTCCACGTATCCCAGCTGAGGAGATACGTGCACGACTCGACGCACATCATTGACTATGGGGAGCTAGACGTGGATGATGGGGCGACTTTTGCGGAGGTCCCAGTGGAGATAGAGGATCGATAGGAGCGGGTCCTACGTGGGCGATCGATTCCTCTTGTGCACATCCGATGGTAGCACGGGAACCTCCAGGAGAGCACTTGGGAGCGGGAGGCTCAGATGCGTGCTCAGTACCCACATTTGTTTCCCTAGTTTTTGATATATCTTTACGGGGACGTAAAGTCCTGAGGTGGGAGTAATGTAAAGACCCTTAAATTTCTAGGAAATTTTTTTCTTAATTTTATTTGGAATTTTACAAGAGCGCAGTTTCTGACGGCACCTGATTCCGAGGCCCGGTGTGCCCGGAATCATTTTCCGAAGATTGGCTCGGGTACGTTCAGGGAACGGGCGAGCAAGTTTTTCTAACTTTTGAACCGGTGCCCGGAATCGAATTCTGAGGGCACCAATGAAATCACAACGCCGGTTTTCACTTAGAAACTCCTCTTCCGGAGTTGCGTTTGCTCGGGTGTGGTTTTTAATTTTCGGGCTTAAAGTTAAGAAATAAAATAATTTTGCGAAAACTTTATTTTATTTCACTTAAACCACTTGGAAGCCACTTGAAGCCACTTAAAGACAGCTTGAACTGAGTTGAACTGGATAGGATGCTATCCAGAAATATCCTACCCCCTTGGTAGGATATTTGTGAGGTGGGGCCCGCACGAGCCCCGCCGTTTCTTTCCGCTAAGAAACGCACCCGTGAAAACCCGTCTTAATGAAAGTCAACTGACGCGTTTTTATAAATTCTTAACAGACCATTTAATTGGGAGGTTTATTTCGTGAATTAAATGGGCTGTTTCTTTCGTGAATTAAATGACCTGTTTCTTTCGTTGAATTAATTCAACGAATTAATTCAATCGTTTCTTAACTTGTTTTCGTGTGTTGGCATATTAATAAAATAAGACCAACCCAAAATCTTTTGAGAAGATTTGAGAGGATCCTTGTTTCTTCTTCTCCCTCGCGAAGAACGCGAAGAACGCGAAGAACGCGAAGAACGCGAAGAACGCGAAGAACGCCGAACCCGGAAATCGACGACGCTTCCGTCCGAGATGTCCTTCTCCTCCCCGATCTCCAATCACCGACCGTTGAGGTGAGTGATTTCGGGTTTCCTCACAAGGTTCCTTCCTTTTTGGTTTTAAACACAGATTTAATTATTTATAATTTAAATCTGTTGTTCTTGGTCCGTTGAGCTCACCGACTCAACGCCGGATTCCGCGACGACGCGACGTCTCCCCGCGACGACGTGACGATCCCTCTCTTCCGCGACGAGCTTTTCCGCGAAGAACGCCCGCGCGCGACGATCAACGACGTAGGGATTTTATAATTTCGGAATACCCCTCTTATATTCCCATGAACGTTCTTTGAAAATTAAAGAGCCGGTTTCAAATGAACAATTTTATTTTTTTTAAAATGTCGGTTCATTTGTTGAACAATTTTTTTTCCCGTTTATGAAACAATTTTATTTCTTCAAGAATTGTTTCGGATATGCGTTCATGTGTTGAACTAATTTTCCTCCCATTGTTTATCTCTAACGTGGAGGGTGCGGGCCAACGAACATGGCCCGACGACCCTCCGCCGTTCTTCATTTTGTGCGGATTTGACGGGCGACGACGGAACGTGCCACAACGGATGTTTGACGATCCTGCAGTGAAGAACAAGTCCCGGGAGGAGCAATGGCGCGGACGGGAAGAGAATCGAACCACCGGTGCGATCCCGGTGGCCCGCGGAACTCGCCGGCGGCGCGGCGGCGCCGGCAGCCGGGAGCGGCGGCGCCCCGGCGCGCCGCCGGACAGGCCGCCGCGACTCAGCGCGGCGGCGGCGGCACCCGCGGACCCGCAGCCGCGCGGGTCTGGTGCCCTCGGACGCGGCTGAAGCCGCGTCCCGACTCAGCGAGGCCCCACGCGGGTGGGGGGGGGGGGGGGGCGGCACCACCAGGCCGCGGGGGCAGCGCCCCGCGGCGCCAGGCCGTTCGGCCGCTCGGCCGAACCGGACCAGCCCAGTCCGACCGGCTGGGCCGCGCCCTGGCCGGACCGGACCGGGTCGGGTCGACCGGGTTCGGCCGACTCCCGGGGGGGGGGGGGGGGGGGGGGGGGTCGGGCCGGGTCGGCCCGGGCCCGGACCCCCGTCTTCGGACGGTTTTCGTTCAAACGCCCGTAACTTGAGCTACGGGCCTCCGAACGACGCGCCGTCAGCGGCAACGCGATCCTTGGATCGAGACGGTCGTTTCAGTATACTATACTCAAGGTGCACCTTCCTTTTCGGGAGCCTACGTAGTTAAAACTCCGTAGTTAAGCGTGCTTGGCCTAGAGCAGTGATGAGGATGGGTGACCTCCTGGGAAGTTTCCCAGGGTGGGTGTGAGACGGAAAGGCCAATAAATAACAGACCGGGCGTCCGATTGACGCGCCGTCTGTTTCGTTGAATTCCTCTAAGTGAGGCGGATCTTTTGGCATACTCCGCCCGAGGTTTATCGGACTCAAGGTTTCGGAATACTTTGAGTTCGGCCGGGTTGGTTCGTACACGAAACCAACCGGGCCCTCGGAGCGTAAACGCTCATATCTCGAGCTACGGACGTCCGATTGACGTGCCGTCAGCTTTGTTGAATTTCTCTAAGTGAGACAGATCTTTTGGCATACTCAGCCCGAGGTTTGGACGCAGGTGGAGTGCGGTCGGGTTGGTTTTGCCTTAAAAACCAACCGGGCCCCTGGAACGAAAATGCCAATAACTCTCAGACCGAGCGTCCGATTGACGCGCCGTCTGCGACGTTGAGTTCCTGTTGACGATACGGATCTTTTGGATACATCAACTTCGGACTTCGTGACAGTTGATGTATCAGCCTCTCGGCTCGTGGAGCGGACCCTCCCGAACGAGCTTGCTGTGTGCGGGAACCCTAGGCTAGCTGCGACTGCTACTTCGACAGCGACGACCGTGCAGAGATCCTCCGTGGACTCCGACGACGACCGTGCAGAGATCCTCCGTGGACTGCGGCGACGACCGTGCAGAGATCCTCCGTGGACTGCGGCGACGACGGTGCAGAGATCCTCCGTGGACTCCGCCGACGACCGTGCAGAGATCCTCCGTGGACTACGGCGACGACCGTGCAGAGATCCTCCGTTGACTGCGGCGACGACTGTGCAGAGATCCTCAGTGGACTGTGACGACTACTGCACTCAGCGATCCTCCGTGGATCAGTGCTACCGGTCCTGTGTGGGCCCGATCCTGTGTGGGTCCGATCCTGCGTGGGTCAGCGCTCAGCGGTTCTGTGTGAGCCAGCGCCTACAGGTCCTGCGTGGGCCCGGTCCTGTGTGGGCTCGATCCTGTGTGGGTCTGATCCTGTGTGGGTCACTGCGGGGTTAGTACCTATCGATCCTTCGTGGGTCCGACGATTTAGATGATTCAGTGATCATCTTTGTCGTCATCCGAAGAAGTATACCTGTGTGAGCTGAATCTTGAGTTTCTCTCCTTTGTGGATTGTGTTGAGCTATCCTGTGTGGATTTACTGTTTACTCTCCTTTGTGGATTGTGTTGTTCTATCCTGCGTGGGTATGCGTTTTGCTTTCCTGTGTGGACTGGGTTGTGCTAGGGCTCGGACGTTGGAGCCGATCGGGTAATTGATGACTTAGGTATATGTATGGGCATATACCTAAGCCGTGTCAGATATTACTTCGTGATTGTATCTTTCCTTTGTGGATTATCCTTTGTGGATTTCGGGAGACCTTCGGGGGTCTCGGGGTCCCTACTGAGTAGCTTATACTCACCCCTGCATGGGCTATGCCTGCACTTCGTGGTGTTGGTTGCAGACGACGGACATCGCTGATCGTGGAGGAGGCCTGCGGAGCAGGACAGTACCTGGAGGTGGACCACTGGGCGGGACGTACTTGTAGCGGTCAGGTGGACCCGAGGAGCAGTGGAGGCTATCTGTACCCACCCTTCAGGTGGGACTTCCAGAGGACGGCTCGACGCTACAGTTTTTCCTTTCAGTTGCTGTTTTTCCTTTCAGTTGTACTTTACAGTTGGGCTTGTATTTCCGGCCCCTTTTACTTTCAGCACAGCTTGTACAGTTTTTACTTAGTGTTTACTTTTCCGCTTGCTTACTCTGTGGTGCTTGCTTACTTTTCAAAGGCAATGCCTTCCCTTTTTGTTGGGATTTACGCCTTGGTGCTGGTCGCCAGCCCCTGGCTTATGGAAGGCGGGCTTAGGGTAGTCACGGCACGGGCCCCGAGGACGGGTCGTGACAAAAATGGTTAATTCAGAAAAATAATAAACTTTAATAAAGAATCAACATGATAAAATAATTAAAGGATAAAAATCAATAGAATAATATCATGAGGATAAAAACACCACTTTTAAAAAAATTATACCATTAAAATAAACAGACCCCTTTATTAGAGTAGGTGATCAATTTAATATATGGTAACCCCTTTATAATAGAATGGAAAAACACATTATAAAATGTAATGATTCCATGAAAATTTTAGAAACCAATTAAAATATGGAAAAAACTTTCAACCCAATGAATATTTCTCTTTATCAAACACAAATAGTTCAAATCACCTTGAACTTATATATTTTCTTCAGTGAAACAATCAATGATATTTTATGAAAGACCTTGAATGAATAAAATATCACTTAAAACCAAAGATCACTTAAAATATTTAATTTAATCATATTTATAAATGTAAAAAACAAAATAACCTGGAAATCCATTAAAAATATGTATCTAAATATCATATATTTCATTAATTTAGTGCTAATTTACTATAAAAGAAAAAAATTAATAACTGAATAAATTAATAAATGGAAATATAATGAAATAACATACCTCAACTTTTGTAACCTAAATTCCTTTAATGAATTAAAATAGAATAGAGATTAATAGATATATTTCACCTTTATAAAAAATCCCCAATTATTACAAGACTACACATGAAAATAAGCCAACATGGAAGATAATGAAACCAATGAAGCGAAGAGGAAACAAAAAAATTTGAATAATAAATCAATAATAATCTCTAAACATTATAGATATTTCACCAAAAAAATATTTCCCTATATAAATGGATATAAAGGGGGAAAACTATGGTTGAAACCCAACATAGAGTTGTGAAATTGGAGGATAAATCACATAAAATAATTCTGTAAAATACTATTTATTTAGTTATCAGTGACATTTATATTATTTTGACATTATTTAGTAATATATGCTAAAAACATGTCAATCCTTCTGGTAAAATATTATCAACCAATATTTGAGGGTATAAAGGTTTTTTTAAACCCTTATCAAACCATGTTACCTAAAAAATTTCACATAAAAAATCCTAAATATATTCCCAAACACATGGGGAGGCCAACCAATGATCAATGAATGAGTAAAACAAGATGTAGTGAACTGCGGGTACCATAGTCCTCCCCACCATGACCCATTAAATATCATTACTATAAATTATCCTTGAATTTCAATCAGGTTAATGTACAAGAATAACTCATTGAGAGAAAATCCATAAGAAAAAAATTCAACTCCTAAACATGGTATAAAAAATCCTTGACATGAAAATCCTCTTCAGTAAAGAAACCCACTAAAACAACAATAGATATTCCAAGTGAAAAAATCACTATGAACACTTTGAATAGATTCATCACCTTGTAAATTTTTTAAAAAATATTACTCTAGTATACCATAAATTATGAACCTCTAATTAAGACACATTTTTCATTCATCAGTCGTATTAACCTAGAAAATAGGTTGGATGAATCAAAACCCGTTTAATAATTCAGGTCATAACCTTTATGAACTAAATCGAATACTAATAAAAATAATTCCAAAATAATCTATATATGAAAAATGAAAATTCATGTAGAATAGTTAATGGAATCCCTACCATTTAGAATTAATATATAATATTCAATCACTAACTATCCATATCCAAATGATGAACATATCCATGAAACCATGGAAACTCTAGAAAATACACAATAGCTAGAAACCCCATAAGAGAGAACATCCCAAAGAAACAAATAGTTTCCAACACGGAACTGAACATCCCAAAGTAGTAAAAACACCCCCATCATGAAGATACATCAACATGGAATTAAATGGTTCATACCTCAGATCTCAAGATAGCATGAAGGATTACTCGGGGCCAACCAATGGAATACCTTCCAATGGTAATTAAAAATTGATATATCATCTCTATATCTCTTATATTCTCCCCAATAACCAAAATTATACCACCAAAACAACATCCCACATCCCTGGAATTCCCATTATATTCCATAATACAATATCAACCCATGTTCAAAATAATGAACAATGAAAATAAATATCATAATCAACAAAGCGGGATCCATAAAAAAATAATCATAAGACTCAGTAACCATCGTTTGTTACAACCAATTATGGGGGTTTTAAAAAAAATAATATGAACCAATATAGAAAAACAAAGAAACAGTACATAATACAATGGTCATAAAACCTCAAAAAATATATTTTTATTCTGTATTTGGATGTAACACTGTTTATCCCTACTTGATTAAAATATGGTTGTGTTGAATTCTTCTTTCAATGTCTTCCCATATTCTAAAATATCTAAAAGATACCCAGACATCCAAATCAATGACAAGTCTTCAATATCATCTAACATGATGGATTGATATGACTATACATCTCATAATGATATCACATAAATGGATTCTCATTTTTTGTAAGAATCACTCTTTATAAAATTTTATTGGGTCAAAGCATCACCTTTTTAGGATTACCAATCAATAATTCCCTATTAAATATTTATTTAACATTCACATACAAAAATGTATTCAGGACATACTAAATCAATACATATATGATATCCTGATGAAGGAATATAAAAAATAATCATGCCTCTATTGAATCATTGAAATCACTATCGGATATAAATAAACCACTCTGGTAAAATTATCAACATTTTCATTCACAAAATTCTCACCTTCTTGAACACTCTTGAATTCAATATTTGAAGAATATATTAATTCCTTATGATATAATCATTGAATGATGAATACCATGAAATATAAAGAAGATAAATCAGCAAACATGTAGTAATGTATAGTGTACATCCACTAATCCTATCTAGACTCTTAAAAAAATAATTAGTGAACCCCAATATAAAGAATTTTAGAGTTCATAAAGAGATAAAGATATATTTCACCATATATAGAATCTATAACACCTATTTTAATCATTCATAGACACTAAAAATGTATGATTACGATTCAAAAATTATCATCTGTGATCCCCAAGATTACAAGAACTAGGCTCTTTCACTCCATTACAAGTTTGCATAAATTTTATGATAGGAATTATTACTTCTGCTTCTCTGAGATAACCATCTGAGAGATTACCATATTGACATATTTAATCTCTTGTAGTTGTCACATTTTCAAACATCATAATAATAAAAAACAAAATAAAATCACCCCAAATTCCATCAAATTGAATGCACAAGCATAAATCACATGAAACTATATAACTAATTACACTTTAAAAACACTTTTTTGAAATTATTAACACCACCTTTTTCATTTTAAAATAAAACATGGGTTCATAATAATAAATTTGAAAATATATTAAAATAATAAAATAACTCTTGTACAAAAAATAATTTCTTTTCAAACCAAACACACCAAAATCATTTCAATAGTTAAAACACATAAAAACCATGAAATGTTTTCCTTGAAATCCAAAAAAAATCAAAAAATAATTTTATGTTTTGAAAAAAAATTCATGAAAACAACCCAATCTCTCAAATAAGGATTTCAAAACAATAATTGTTAACAAATAATAAAACATTATATTAAATATTAATCAAACTGCCATTAAATCCATATAATATTTAAATGATTACATAATAAAAAATTCCATGTAATACAATAGGGATATAATAACAATTAAGTTAAAAAATTATCCAAAATTTAAAAAATATATATTGTTTGGTGACGTGGTTTTTCAGGCCATTAACCATTAATGAGAGTGGAACATGAATTATCTATAATGGTTTTAATGGTTTGGTATATTTATATAAAATATGTTCCATTGCTAAATGATCTAAAAATTTCTCTATTATTAGTTTTAATTGATTATATTCAGAATTATTTTCCATGGATCTTCCTATAAGACATTATAGATTCAAAAAACTACAAATAAAAAAATGAAAACCATAATACCAAAATTCACTATAAATCTACAAACCACACACAGAATGTCTTGATCTGACATATGAAAGATATTAACAATAAAGTCCATGGGTCTACAAACTGAGTTCTTATGGTCCTAAATCATGTCTATCAACAACTCGTAAATTGATAGAGGTATCATATAAAATTTTATTGAAAATTAGAGTAAGATGACCTAACACATTAAATGGATGATTTTACTTGAAAAATTGACTTATTTTCTCAATCACCTTGCATTCGTGACAGGAAACATGGTATTATAAGAGAACACATGTCAATGAATTAAATCTCATTAAAATTAAGACAAAAAATGGTTCCCACCATGAAAATGGCATGAAGTCTCCTTAAATTTTATGACCCGCCAATAAGATATATGTGGATCTAAAACAAATCAAACCAAATAAGGAATAAAACGTATTATAATCAAAATATTTTCAATACATTTTAATTAAATTAACCAATTTTTATAATACATTAATATTTCAAGAACATGGAATAAATAACTAAATTGAAATAGAAATTAGTGGCAAAAAAGGAAGTCATGTTAGATGAAAAAATATTAGCAAAACTAATAGGTTGATACCCCTAATATGTATATGTTGCACTCAAGTCACCAAAAAACCCCACTTAGTAACTTCTGCAAAATGGAGAGTGGTAGAAAAGTGGTCGATAACCTATATCATGGGAACCCAAAAAAAAGCTAAATACAACACACCCACCTATACAAATATATTGGCTGTGATCCAATGAGTAGTTTTATTACACTATGAATCCATTATATATAATTTCAATATAATCCACTTGTTTTAAAATGAATTATAAGAAAATATTTTTCTTTCTCATTTATAAAAAATGGATATAGTTAAATTTATACAATATATATTTCCCCATAGAACACCATTTATACAAAATGAAAAAATGATCTTTATGAATTTTGTTTTGAAGAATCCAACCATTACTATTTAAATATCTTACTTTTAAACAAGTAGGGTCAACCATATCTATTCATTTTATGAATCTATTTTGATATGAAATCAGTAAACAGTTTAACCAATATTAAATGATATGTTACAATTGGAATATTTTAAAAACATCCATACATTACCATTATCAATCTCTAACTAACAAAAATTTATATAAATAATTTCCTAAAACCATGGTAATTCATTATAAAATAAAAATTCCTAAAGTGTTTAATTAATGACAACACTCACACAAGGCATGACCCATCCCCATGATGCTGAATCTAAAATAATGAATGCATCGATATATTAATAAAAATGAAATTGTAAATAATTTTGAAAAAATGGTGAATAACAACTATATGGAATACATATCATTATGAAACAATATAGAGTCTAGTGTAAAATTATTCTTGATACGAAATTATATAACAGAATTTTGGTATGTTAGTTTTTAAAATGCACATCTCGTGAATAGATCTCAACCCAACATCATTAGTAAAACACCACCTATGTGAGTATTACATTTTACTAGTGTTTACTAGTAATTTTTTCATAGTTATATAGTTAATAGTCATTCCTAAGAATCAAAATTGTTATAAAAAGTTCCTCATGTCACAGATAATGGATGTTAGTATTATTAATATCACATCATCATTTGATAAACATATCTCCAAATTGCAAGATGACATAATAATAAAATAGTAAATACAACTCCATCACTCCCCATTGATAATGATCCCCCAAACTAGAAATGGAAACATCAATCATAACAAACTTATCCAAGAACATACTCATAATAATATACAACAAATAGAAATTGAGATCATCTAGGTTGTAAAAAGTAATTAATCATGTAATATCACATAAGGTTTCAATAAGTAATTCTCATTATAAATAATTTTTTGGTATTCCCTTTAAAATAGTTCTGGAATAAAAATACATCCCATTTTAATTCATAGACAACACAAAAACACAATCCATGAAATTAAATTGGAAATCATCATTCAAATAATTTTCTGAAAACAGTAAATTCTAGATAAAAATCACAAAAATGTAGCATCATGATAATGAAAATTATGGAGATAATAAAAAACTATCATATGTTGAGGGAATAAAATCATCTTTTCAAAATATTTTAATCATTTAAAATGAACAAAACTTTTGATTAAGTAATATTTTATCTTAAAATGAAGGTAACACATTTATAAAATCAATATAAATACCTTTATAAACCAATATGATTTTTTAAAAACCATGGGAACTTATTTGAATAAGAGAATTTTTTTAACATAAATAGGACAAATTAATATAATTCCAATTGTTTCGAATCATAATGAATCAGTCACATTTATTTTTTTAAAAAATTAATGGGATTTTATCAAACACATTTACTTTATATAATAATAATTAAAACAAATGTTCCATTAAACTAAGTTATTTACCCATTTTCATAATGGAAAACCCCAAAAATGAGGAATAATTTTAATATCAGAGAACTATGTATCAGATAAATCATAAATTTAGATCAAACACATTTAAATTACTATGAAATAATTGAAATATTTAATAAACTAAAATTTAAATAAAACACCTGCATCAAATATTGTAACCAGTTCTACTTTAGTGAATTCCATAAGAATAGATATGGAGAGAAGAATAAAAACATTTGGAAAATAAAATAACTAATTTAAACGACCTTATAAAAAACCAACAGACATTACATGTAGGGAGAAATAATTATAAATTATGAAACTTGAGAGGGTAAAATATGAGTAGAGGAAACAAAAATTATTGAATATGAAATCATGAACAATCAAAAACTATTAGTATGAAATATAAAAAATGTAACATATATTGATGGAGATTAATGGGTGGGTCTCTATAGTCAATAAAAAATTAGATGGCATGAAATGGGAGTTTAAATATATTAAATATAGTTTTAATATAAATTTTATTTAGGAATTAGTGGGTTTTGTGGTTTTTATTCATTGTAATGTAGAATCTAAACAAACTGTGTAAATGCGTTTAGAATCATATTTTGGAACTAAACTATACTATTTCATGGTTTTATCATACCATGGTAAATTATTAAAACCAATGAAATTTTCTAAAAATCATAAAATGACACCCTAAAAACTAGGGGAGGACACCCAATGTTAAATGGAGGATTTAAACATGATTTATGGACACTATGAGTTTAACAAATTGTGTCCTGTTAAACATATCCTATATAAAAATCATATTTATAACAAGGGGAAATGGAACCATATTTAAGGTGAAGTATAATTCTTATTGTCCATAATAAATTGATATAAAATAAATAACATGTGTGGGTAAAACATACACATATATGTTGAAATAATTTAGATCTATACTTTAATAGTTATTTATTATTATTGTTAATCTATATCCATATTGATATAGGATCTTAGTGGTGATGGGAAGTGGTTAATAGGATATGATGTTTCATTTTGGAATGAATTATTATTGAAATATAGTGGTTATTAACAATTTTTAAAAAGATTATGTTGTAAAATTTATAGAAACTAAATATTTTTTTCATGTCCATGTGTTACACTCAATTATTTCATGAAACATTCTTTTCCTGATAAAACATAATTTCAATGATGGATTTCCTTACATACAACATTGTGGTTAAATAAATCATGTTATACTGTTATTTAATATCTTCTATTCATTTCAATAATGAGTATGAAAAGAGAAAACAAAATTATAAAAATTAAATGGATATATTTTTATAAAAATAAATCATTATTTATCAATTGAATATAATTTAAAATAAAAATATTTTTAATGAAAAAGAAATATTTTTCAAAAATGTTATTTATACACAACAGGTATTTTATTATTATTAACAATTGAATAAAATTTAAAATAAATTCTCATTAATTCCATCCATAAAAATATTAAAATATTCTTCTTGTGTACTTATGACCTTCCACATCTATAAACAGTTTAAATAATTTTCAATATTTGTATTTTTTGAGTGACTATAAAAATGTATTTATTGAAAATATATTTTATTAATATCAAAAATATTTTTTTTGAGATTTTTGAAACATGATCAAGGAAAAAGGGGAAAAACTACCAAACCAGAACATTTATGAAAAATGGGGATCATGTTACTCAAAATAGTGATTTCAATAGTGGATTATTAAAAAAGGTTATATAATATAAAAAGAAAAAAAATATTGAATGATATATATAATTAAGGTTGTATAATGTAATTATAATATATATATTATATTTATATATCATTTTGCAATGTGAATGTTGGAAGTCAGTCCCAAGCTATGGGATTTTCATCTCACTTTTATTTATATGGGACACATTCTATATTCAACAAATATTTCATTGATGTGTTTTATATACTAAAAATTAATGTATATAATGTTTCATAAAATGTATGTATGGGATCCAAATTTCAAACTATATTTATTTCATTCATGGATAAATTTATTTAATATATACCATGGTGTTAATGGTTTTATTGATAATATAACTATTTATGATTATTATTTATGATTATGTTGCTGATAATGGAATTATATATTATAGCCTTTAATATTCTCTTGAATTTTCGTCGAATAAAATTACTTATTGAAAATATATTACTTCTTTTCACTTTACTAAACTTATATACTAACCAAAATGAAAACAATTAGGAAAATTGAAGTCATTTTTTCTTTATTTAAGATATAATTTTCTTCCATATCAATGATTTGTTAAAACAACTTATAATTTCCTTTAATATTTTTCTATAATTTCAATTATTGATTTTTTTTAAAAAAAAAAAATTTTAATAAATGTGTTAGAAATAATCTTCTTTTAATTATCTAAATTTGGTACATTTTGACTTTCTAAATTTTTTGAAATGAATGATTTATTTTTTTCTTCAATGGAATCATCATAATCTCCCAATAAAGTGACAACAAAATGATTTTAATATTTCATTAAAAATTGATTGTATATTCTCAAAGAAATTTTTTCCCATGTTATTAGATAGATTTTTTAACTTTTCATGAAGTAATTTCACAATTTAATTGTTATTTTTTTTTCAAGAATCATATTACAAATATTTTTGGTAACTGATATTCACTAATGACAAAAAAAGTGGTTCTTTTATTTTACTAGGGATATGATCAAAAGTTAATATCCGTGTTAATTATCTGAATGTTTTATGATTAGGATTATGAGTTGTTTATGAATGCCACTTATATTCCATGGGCTATATTATGATGAAATTTTCGTGAAAAATATTTCTTTTTTTATGGGTTATGATATGATAAATGTTTAGTGTTATTGTAAAAATTCTATTTCTGGTTTTTATTATGTGATGAGTGAGGAAAATATATAACTCCAAAAAATTAGTTAGTGATTTTTAACTCATTAGTTAAATATATTATGCATGAAACTGATTCCATGTTCATAATTTTATGTATATACAAGGTTTCTAAATTTATATTATTTAGAGAGGAACTGGTATAAATGACCATATGTTATCACATGGACCTAGATTTTATGTAAAATTTTCATGTGTGGAACTATTTTTCATATTCATAAGAGCATTTTTATAGGAGGTATAATGTCCATATGTTTATGAATGTGTCTGATTTCATGTCCTTAACATAATGAGTGTATCTCTTTATATTTATACATGTTAACATATTTATAATCATATGTATTCCCCGAACTCATGTAATATTCTATTGTCATTTTCAAATAGATCATGTTCTTGAATTCCATTACAAGATATGTCGTATTAATTACCAATATTTTTTTAATGACTCGTGATTAAGATCATTGATATACATAGTTTGGATTTCAATTGGTATGATCATGTTATTATAACCTTATGTTGTTCTTATGCTTATATTATCATTGATATCACCATTTATTACCATTAATATGAATCTAATATCATACTTTTCTATGTTACCCTTCCAAATTTTATGAATAAATGTTTTAGGAATGATATATATAAGATGGGTTAGAGTTAGGGAAAAAATTAGAAAATTCTTATGTAAATATTTTTATGTATCCATGATTCCAATGATAATAGACCATTATGATTCAATCATGGATTGTTATGTTTTTTAATGAATATTCATCTATCCATTTGAAAATCCTATGTAATAAATGTATATGTAACTATATAATTTTTTGGGGAATTTTATGTGTTTATAAATCAATAAATTAATTTTCATAAATAACATTTTGGATATTGAATGATAGTTTTTTAGAATTTCATGTTTGGAATGAATTTGAAAATATTATTTTGATATTGAAATGGTTTAAAGGGAGTTAGGCTAACATGTGAATGTTTTTTATAAAAACACAACATTTAAAAGTTTTGTTGATTTTTTTGTGTAAGTAGATTTAGGTTTAATATTATATAAAGGTGTTGTTATAATTGTCTCCAAAACATGCTATGAATTCTGAGTTGTAAGTGAAAATTATATTTTGAGGAAACACACACTTATTAATATTATGAGTTGTGTGAACGTTTGATTTTTACATTAAAATAGGATTTTAATATTCATTTATTGAATCATTGTTGTATGGATGGTGTAATTAAAATTTATTCAAATTAAAATACATATAAATTTTAATTTTGGTAGAAGGAAATGTATTTGATCATTCAATTTATTAAAATATTGTTTAGTAAATGGAGTGGTAAATGAAAAATTGTTAATGTAATTTTTTTAATTATTTTTTATACAAAGGAATGATTTGAAAATTTATTTATTATACTATATATTTCATAATTAATTAAGATAATTGAGTATCATAAGGTAAGGTTCCATGAAAATATATTTTGGAATTTATTATTCATAATGGTGTTGAGAAAATGTTTTTATTAGATGAGTCATGTTAGAGAATAAAATTTAGAGTATTAATAAAAAATTCCCTATCAATATTCACATTTAGTTTGGAGGAATCAATATGATATAATAATTGTAAAACCCTATCTCAAGTAGATTATAAATGATATGTTAAAATAAATAATATGTTGGAAGGTGTATTTAAATATATAAATAATCAATTTCTAGTGATCGTACTATGATGTGACCATCACCAATAAATTAAAATTATTAAGGATTATTGTGTTAAAAAACCATCAACCATGCTTGATCCTTTTATTTTTCATTTTATTTAACCATGTAAAAATTAATGTTTTCAATATTTAAATCATGAATGGTAGAATTTTTTCAAAACATGATTAAATTGTATTTTATTAATCTCTTCCAAAAAAATAAGGGAACATGATCCAAAAATTAAAATAATGAAGTAGAAATCATTGTTAAATTTTACCCTATACTAGTGCGTAAAAATGTTACAATATGTGTAATGTAATAAATTCAATGGGAATTTACAAAACATAAGATATTCACAACCATAAAATAATATATATATATATATATATATATATTAAATCGTGATTAATGGACTATTTAATTATCATATCATAATAGATACATCATAAGGCATTGGAAGTAAATATTATATGGTATTAATATCATTGAAATGTGATAATATTTATAAATAATTTATTATGAAATGTATAAATATTATTTTTTAAATAATCTTGATCTTGTGGTAATAAAGGGTTGTATGATTTTGAAGAAGTAATTTAGATAGTAATTGTAAATCATGTGGTTGGTAATTGATTCAAGGTTTTTCTAGAGAATTTGATATCAATTTTCAGACTATGATATTAGTGAGTAATTGATGAAATACATGAAAATACAATTTTACAATTTCAAATTTAGTTAATGTTGGAGGAATATATAATAAACTTATTGTTTAATATCATTGATATTCAAATTTTTTTTGGAATATTTGTTAATGAGAGTATGTAGTCAGGCAATAAACCTGCATGGTTATATAATTTTAGGAATTATTTTAATTATTTTCCAAAGGATATGTTTGATTTTGATATCATATATTTCAAGGATTATTGGGTTAATATTATTTTAATAAATATCATGGTAATTTGGGATTCTTATATTAATGATTAGGGTAATAAGTATGAGGAATCAAACTCGAAGTTACCTATGAATAATCACGAATGATATATGAGAATTATATAGTTTGAACAAAGTGTAGTACCGGTTATTTTTATGAAATATATACTAACCTAGTAGTTTCAAAAACTAAAAACATTCAGGTTAATATATAAATTGGTTATTTGTGAAAATTCTATAATAACAATTGGATCTCATGATAAGTCTTTTTTTTATTGGATATAACTACATGGAACATTGTGTGTGAGTAAACTTGAATATATTAAATAGAAAAAACCCATGAAAATGAGAAATGGAGAAATAATACATATGTGAAACTTTTAATACTTTATATCTCTTTATCAGTCTCAAAATGCGATCAATCAAATAGCTAAATCTCATTCCACATCCAATATAAATCAATGATAATATATAAGTGTATTGATAAATATGATTTCCATATATTAGTTAGCTTGAAATTATTATTCAAATGTTTAACGTATATTTTATAAGATGTATAAAATAAAAATTATTGAAATTATAATGTATTGATACCCTTAAAATATTAAATTTTATTAGTAAGGTCTTCGTATGAAACATCAACAAAAACAAAAACAAAACATTAACACATTTAGATAAAAATATTAATATTTAAGTAATCCTATAAAAAATATCTAATGAATTAAATATAGTTAATAGGAGTAACCACTCTTTGTAATATATATATAAATATTGAAAATAAATTAAAATTTTAATATATATGAAATTCAACTAGTTTACCGAATTTGACTAATAAGACCAGTTATTGTTTAGTAAGGTATATTTATTAACAATACCCTACTGTAATATATGAATTTCTTTTTCAAAAATCATGTGATTAATTATTAACTATGTGTGTTATTAATATTTGAAAAATTTCAATTTAGTTGAAAATTATATAAAATATAAATAATGATTTTTAATATTTGAAAATTTCATTCTAAAATAAAAACTTTTTTTGAATATATTTAGTTATTTTATTTAAACATTCAATATATAATTTTAGGATATAATATATATTAAAAAATAAAATCATTAATTATTCATATAATAAAAATTTAACTAATATCAATTTCTGATATTTTTCTAAAAATATTGGAATACGGTTAACAAATTCATTATACATGAAAAATGTAATTTACATGATTTTTTTAGGCATGTTAATTTCATGTTATTAACCTTGTATATTTTCTTTAACCCTAATTTTATACCTTTAACTCTTACTGTGAAAACAATTTTATTAATTTATTACGGGTTAATATATTTACATGAAAATTAAAAATTAACCATAAATGGAAAATTTATTAAATATTTAAACTTATACAGTTTATTTTTCAAATATTTATATTTTTATATATTTTATATCATTAAATGAAATATTATTTTTTAGAAGTATCATAAATATCAATTTTGGTTCTATTCAACAAATGGATTTTATAAAATATCATAATAACACGATATCTTACAAGAAAAACCCCAATTTATCCCTAATATATCTTGGTTAGTGATAAAATTTTTGGATGACATTAATTTTGAAAAGTTACGTATATTTTAATATTTTTATATAATTTATTTGATACTTCCATTAATTAAATAATTAATACATCATAATTTTATAAAACATTAGGGTAATTAGTGATATTCTAAAAATTACAAATAAATTACCATGATGAATATAATTATTTTTTATTTTAATTTAATATTAATATCCAAATATATCTCTCAAATAAAAATATTTAAAAATTGTAATTCCTATTATAAATGAGAATGACATATTAGTCTTTAATTAGAATAAAATAAAATAAAATGGATTAATGTCATTGAAGTTGATCAAAGTGGCCATAAAATCGAACCAAGAATGATTTCGGTGAATAAAATCTCATCAAATAAAATTATGGAAAGTGATTGAGTAATTTTATAATATATAAAATATTATTTTAACCCTTAATTACTCATTTAAACATTAATTTTTTAATAAAAAAATTCTAATGTTAATATTCAAATTTCCCAAATATTAAATCGAACATATTAACAAAATTTAGAAATAATGATTCAAAATGTTTGATCCTTTTTCCAAAATTCAGAATGTTGAAGATGTAGTGATTAATTTGAAATGAATATTCTTGAATAAATGACAAAATTGGGTTATAATGTGAGAATGTTCAAAATATTGAAATGTTGTTATATCAAAATTAAATGTGAAATTGATTCAGATGACCTAATCATCATTAATTGATAAATAACTGGTCTGATTTTACATTAAAACCAATTAAATACATAATTTAGTATTAAAAATTATTTGGACCAAAAATATATTTTTAATTAAATTTCATAATTTTTTTGTACTCATCAAAACATTTAACACATCAGAAAAAAATAAAAAAACCACCAAAGTAAATTTTAAAATTACACAATAAAATAATAATTTTTTTATCAAATAGAATTTTTAGAATTTTCAAAACCTAGATTTCAAAATAGTGTGCCATCTAAAGGTGGTATAATTTCCTATAGAAAAACATAGCCTTTTAATGTGAGAAATTGGATTTATTTTTCAATCATTATATTAATAAACATATATTTAATCTTAATCATTATAATGAATGTATTATATATAAATTTCATTAATATCATTCACTAATATTAATTATTTTTATTTATTAAGATAAAATAGCATTGGAGCATAATAATTGTTTTTTATTAAACCATGTCCTTTATATTCAGTTGGGTTTTATATTTATTTCCAATAAATTGGTTACTAAACAATTCAATCATATATTTCTATAATATATTTATTCCTATTTATAAAGTACAATTAAATTGATATGATTTAATTTTCACTATAAATAAGAATTTTGGTTAAATTTTCATTGTTTGTTTTTGCCTGATGTTTCATGAAATTAAAACTATTGAATAAGTTAAATTTAAAAATATATATACCATAAAATATTATGGTGTTAAATTCTCCCATCCACCAATAAATGTTTTCATTGAAAATTTAAATCGGGATAAAAAACAGGGGTTTTGAATTTGAATTTTTTTGATGAAATAAATCATCGGAAGAAGGATTTATGAAACTTCCCTAGAAAAAAAAGAGAGTATGAATGTCACTAGAGATAACACATACTAGGGTTCCATGAAGGAAACCAAGGAAACATAATAGAAAAAAAAATATCATGTTCGGGTCGAGAGTGACAGAGAAAATGGTCATTATAAAGATAACCATAATAAAACCCAGAAATTTGTGATGATTTAAAATGTAATAGATTTATTATTAATTAATGTAAATAGATAACTTTTTTTGATTAAAGACCCCTTTCATAGATTTAAGGAATTATATTACTAGTTAGACTATTATAATAAGAAAATATATGTACATGAAAAAATTATTTTCATCCTTTAATAAATTTCCACCACAAACACATATTATTTAGAAATGACAATTAATTATGAAGAATTATTCATACATGATGAATTTGAATCAAATTATATTGAAAATGAAATTAAAAATAATAACTATATATCCACATGTCATTATACATTAACAAAATCCAAAATGGTTAGGATATGATAATACAATTTCCCAAAAATAATAAACCTTAATATGATGAAAAAAATCTAATCTCTAAAATTCATCATTAATACCCAAATTCTAATATATATCATTCAAAACATAACTATCATTTCTGGAAAATATTATTGACTATGATTGAAGTACCAAAAGGATTTTGTCACTTAGTATTCTAATCAACATCAATCACTCTTAATGTCTCACACTAAAAAATCAGTTCTTTATATCACATAATCATCCTAATCTGATAACCATTTTCATAATAATACCTAAATCTCCATAAGGATACAAAAAATTAATATTTGACTCCATACAAAAATTCATCTTTAATTTCTGAAAATATTATATTTATACTAATGATATAATATTCTAAAAATAGAGAACATCATCAAAAATAACATTTATAACAAAATCACCAAATCATTTTTATTTCCCATTGTTATCTATTTGATAAAAATGTACATAATATCAAAATATCGATTATCCATAAGATATTTTGAATAAAAATATGTCAGGATAACTAACACATCATATAGGCTAGTGTATGGCATTAAAAACATGTTACCCTTTGGTTGTGGGTTCAAACAACGTGGCCTTGCCAGACGCGACTGGTTGTCACATAACATATGGGTTGTAATTTTCTAAAACTATAGTAATGTTATCAAAAAATATGATGATAATCACAAACAATATCCTAAATACATTAAATAAATGTTTTAACCACAATTTATTTCTCATTCGTTTAATTTTTTATTTCCAAATATCTAAATACCCTTAATTACCATACATTAAAAGATCATATAAACCCTAACATTTACATTTATTGAAAACATATTTTCGTAAAATGAAAACCCAATATTCCTTAAGTAATATTATCACATATTCTAAATAATGTTCTATATTCTATAATCTATATTTCATAAACCTTGTTTCCAAGGATACTACTAGACTTCCTTTAACACCAACTATAATGCCCCAAACCCAAAATCCAAAAGATTGTGAATTATTTAATTACATTAACATGATTAGAATTAATCAAATAAAAAAGGAATGAATTCTTTACAATATTTTTAAAACTAGATTAAATTCATAATACTGATAATACATTGGAAAATAAAAAATCAATAATATAATTAATATCCCATCTACCATAAAACTCTATCAAAATATTTCTCTTTATATCCTTTGGAATAGGAAAATAATATGAGTGATCTCAAATTCTCATTAAGGGTATGTAATGTGGAGGTATTACGGGAATTGATGGGAATAAATCCATAGGGAAATGTAAATAACTGATAACACATTCCATTTAATCAATATTCTGACAATTGAATGAATTCATAGACTTTATCATATGAAAACCCAATGGATAATAACTATGATAATGGAAATATATATGAAGGTAATTTTTAATTATTGGATTCCATGTATAATCACATGAAAAGTTATATCATCAATACCATTCACAAGACAGTTTAAAACCACTATTTGAATCCCATTAAATTTTTCCATATTATTTTCATCATGGGAACCTGTCGATGCGACATTGGAGTCTATCATATGTTGGCCCCAACTATAATTTATAGTCTTAAGAATTCCTCATATCAAGTATTTTATTTAATTAATAAAAAAAATTCTTATCAATTATCCTTTCTGATTATAGAATATATATTTATTAATATTTACCCATATAATAAAATAACTATCAATGTACACTCTCTATGTAAAAATGATATATAACGTGTGATTGAATCATGAAATTAAATGAAAATGGGGGTATTTTACACACTGGTTGGTATGGCCTAAAGGCCTCCATTTTTTTACTATTTTGATAATCAACCTCTCAAGGGGTTAGGTGGAACCCTTACAAGTCCCGAAGTCCAAGAGACAATTACATAACCCATAGGTCTTAGAGGGAATCAGCTAGACAAAACAACTTGGAACTGCTCCTCCCCAGCATATGTCATGATATCATAATTTCACCATCGCTGGCTGGTATGCTAGTTGTCCTATGAAAAGCTGCACATGCCTAGTACTGATGTAATTCCATATCGTCTCATTATTCCAATATCAGTTAGCTATGCTCTAGTGAATGTTCTTTCCCTGAATCCTCCTCTGAATCCTTATCCCTCATACTCTAACTGGTACATCTGCATTTCATGTGGCCCAAAGGCCTTAGGGTGGCCATAAGGCCATAAGGTTTCCCGAAGGCCTTGAGAATCAACTGGCCCAAAGGCCTTGGGTGGCCTGAAATCCTTGTAAGACCCGAGGACCAAACTGGTTGCCCGAAGGCCAAGATAGACGAATAGTTCCTACTACTACAGTACCAAACAGTAACTGCTACAATGCTTACTACAGTATTGCTACAACAACTACTATAATACTTCTATAGTAACATGAAAATACACCTCCACCCAGATTTGATATCGGGTCTCTTGGATTCACCTACAGTAATGTGAAATGGTCCATTACAATGAATAAGTCTCAATGAAATATAATTTGAGACCGAATCCCTTACCATAAGTTTCCTTTTTAGTTAATGTACATTTATATATTATATAGTTTTTCTATGAATTTTAATAACATGAAAATAAACCATACTATTATTTATAATATCATATATTAATTTCTTATATTATTTCACCACTAGTTTGTTAGTAATCCTTCATTATTTTCACAATTTTTATGTTAATTTCCTTTTTTAGAGTATGTTTTGACTTTATAATTATTTTTCCTATTAATTAAAGAATTATTTAATATTATCTTGAAAGTAATGAATGATTTAAATATCATATATACTTATTATATATTTATTTTTAATAATCCAGAAATATTTGACATTTGAAATGAAATGCATCGTTCATGGAGATGATAGGTCGTACGTAATCGCTACATCCATTTCATTACATTACTAAAATAATGAAATATAAATGATGTATATTAAAATTATTGTAACACGTATATAAAATATATGTCAAATATTTTTATTAAAATTTTCCTTAATAAATTTCTTGTATAGTGTGAATGAATCACATCTCTTTGAGGAGGTGTTAGTACACACGTCCACAAATGATGTTATCATATTCCCATGAAATTAAAAAATGAAGGTATAAGTTATATAATAATTTTAGAAACATAAATAAATTATAAAAATCATATATATAATATATAATATCTATATATTTCATTATTTAAAACTATTAAAGGAGGTAAATAGAAGAACAAACGACATAGGTTCATAAGTCGGTAGTCTGTTGAACATAGGAATGATGACTGTGTATCTCATTTAATGGATGTGTTTTAAAGTTTAGGTAAAAATTTTATAATAAAAAAATATTTAAATATTGAAGATAATTAAGTTATTATATATTAATTTATGGATTTGTATTTAATGGTATTATAAATAAATAAAATAAAAGTGATTGTTTAAGAATGTTACATGGTTTTCAGGTACCTCCATCTAGTGAATACTAAAATACATCCTTGTTTGGTTTCGGCCCAATGGGAGGATACTATGAAATGGTAAGAGAAGTTTTTAGCATATTTGGAAAGATTTTGGACATTCTAGGAGGATAAGTGTTGTTTGAGTAAGTGAGGGAGGAGGTTAAAATTTATAATTGATCTAAGGGAAACTTTTGAAAACTCTCAAAAAATAAAATTAAAATAAATTAATATATTCAATTAATAGTGGATAAAATGTAATTTATTTCTAGTATTAGATGTTTATAGTTTTAAATTCTCTCATAAATAAATTTTCCTACATGTTTAATCCATAATATTACCATTACATTTTGAAATTTACCCTTATATAATTCCTTTAACTCTTACTATGAGAACATGTTTCTTTATTCCTAAATGGACTATATAGTCACTGTAAAATTATAAAATAACATTAAACGAATAATATATGATATATTAAACTATATACTAATCAATTATAAGAATTTTAACGTTTTATAAATGTCACTTCATTTATAAATTATTATATGATTCAAATTATCATTGTTGTCAATTTGGATATCATTCATTACTCGATTATTTCAAAACAAAATATCCTAAAAACATTATATCATTGTAAATAACCATTCAATAAATTCATATTATGTATAGGTTGCATAAAAAATTAGTATATGGTATTAAATATCTCAAATTATATTTATTTTAAACTTATTATTATCATTAAAGTCAAATTTTCATTAAATAAACAATTGTTGAATCATCATTTTATAGGACTTCAATGCAGATGTATTTTTATGAATAATTGGAAATAAATTACAATATTCATTAAAACCATTCATATTTAACATTAATATTTATCATTTAAGATATCTTATGAATTACCAAATATAAATAAATTAATAATTATTAAAAAATAGGTGTGTGACATATTTGACATTCATTAGAATAAAATACTAAAAAGGCATAAAAAATCAGTGTAGCACTAAGTGACAATTTAATCATCCAAATGATTATTTTTTCAAAAATAACTCACCCAAAAAAATTAGTACTTTTTTTATCATATTTTTCTAATATTTTAATATTATTTTTAGCCTTAATTACATTTTTTTCCTTTTACCGTGTCATTAAAAAATTAGTAAACATAATATTCATAATGTTCACAATAGAAAAAGATTATATTTACATTATTTAGACCCACTGATTCAAACCAGGAATCCATTTCTCAAATTTCTAAACACATAATTTTAAATAATTAATTTAAAATTAATATCGTTGATGGAATGAGAAAATGGTTATTTAAATATATTAAATTCCAAAAATTGAAATGTTTTTTATTTCCAAATTCAATGTGAAATTGATTATAATTACGTAAATTGGAATAAATGATAAAAAATATAATTATACATTAAATCAAATTAAAAATTCAATATATTAGTATAAATTAATTAGACCAAAAAAGTTGATTTCAATTAAAATGTACTTTTTGACTATTCATCAAAACTTGAAACTTATCATAAAAATACAAAACACTAAAAAATATAATATATATAATTCCACATTAAATTAATAATTATATTTTATAATATTTAATTTTTATAATTTTGAAAAACTTAATTTACAACAAATTCACCATAAAAAAGTTTTAAATCTAAATATTTAAAAATATGGCCTTTAATGCACAAAATTGGATTAATTTATCTACCATGTATCGAAAATAAAATCATTTAATTTTGAAAATTGTGTTTGATTTAAATTATAGTAATTTTATTAAGATAAATCACTATAATAATTGAATTTAATTTAAATGGATAAAGCACTGTTCAAACATAAAAATATTTTTTTAAAACATTCCCTTTATATTAAATAGGATTTTATATTTATATATATTTAATTGGTAAAAAATAAATTAAATAATTACAATTCATTAGATAGTTAATCATTTTCATTACAACATATTTACCAACAATGTGATAATTATTAATTTAAACAATAATAATAATAGTATATCATTTTTTGTTTATGCTCAGGTTTGTGTGAAAAATAATCTATCGAAGAAGGTAAATTTTAAAAGATATACACCATAAAGTCATGGGATGGTACATTATAACATCCTTCAATAAATTTCATCCTCACAATTTGAACTCATGATTGAAAAATAGTTGTTTGAATTTTCAAAATTTCTTTGTTCAAATCCCACTTTGAAAAAATGATTTATGAAACACCCACATTAATATACAGAAAGTGTATTACTGAGGTCAATGAATATAAAACATACTAAGGATCAATTTAGAAAAAATTTTGCATGGAAGGGAAAAAACTATCATTTTCTAGTGGTTTTTGATAGGAAACATTTTCATTGTAAAGATAACAATAAAAACCATGAAATATGTCATGGGTAAAAAGGTCATTGATTTTGTAAAAATAAAAGTAAATGGATAACATTTTTTAAAAACCTTTTCATATATTTGAGGAATTATATTACTATATGGACTAAGAACATAACAAAATATACTTACTTTTAATGTAAAGTATTACTTTTTAATCATTTTCTACCATAAACTCATCTTTTTCTCCAAACAATGAGTAATTTAGAAGAGTTTTTTATTTCTAAAGTATTTGAATCAACTTCCTCAGGTTGATAAATCCCTAAATGAATATCTAAATACTTATGATGTATTTATACATAATCCAAAACCAAAATTTTTAGTATAAGATAATATAATCCATATATATAATAATCCTTTATATGATGAAGAACAATGTTAATTTATAAAATTTAACTATAGTACTAAAATGTCAACAAATATCATTCAGAAAATAACTATGCTTAAAAATTTTCTAGAATATAAATAAATCCCAAAAACCAAAAGGATATGATTATGTAGTCTTCCATATAATAATAATCACTTTTAATGTCTCATTCCAAAAAATTAATTTCCCAAATATCATAATCTCCAATATATGCTAACTATTTTCATGAATAACCTGAACCACCTAATGTCTAAAAGAAAATCATTTTTGACTAAATAATATAATTCAATGTTAATTAATCACAATATTATAGTTACTTTAATATTATAGTATTTTTAAATAAGTGAACATCTTCTGAAATAACATTAATCACATAATCAGAAAACATTTTTCCAATCCCATGTTTATCTATTTTATAAATCAACTTTACCATTATAAATTAGATAACTTAACTAAAAAAATTTCATGATAACCTCTAATTTATGTAAGATAGTGGAAGGTACAACATGATTTACACCATTTGGTTTTCGGTTCAAACCATGTTGCATTAGAGGATGTGATGGGCTATCACTTGGCTTACAGGTTGTCCTTTTCCAAAAAATATATAAATATTTTCAAAAAAATTGATAAAATTTTGAAGAAAAAATTTATTATATTAATGAAATGCTCTGACCAAAATGTTTGTTTCTCATTTTTTATTTTTTATTCCCAATAATTCATATACACATAGTTACCTTAAATTAATTGATCAAATCAAACCTAATGGATATCGTTATATTTAATACAATGTCCATAAAATGAAAATGTGTTGTTCCATAAATAAATTTTACAAACATTCTAAACCAATGGTTTATGTTCCCAAATAGATGTCTTCCAAAATAAAGTTTCCATAGTTTTTTTATAAAAATCCTTAGATACTAATTTTAACACCCCATGCCCAGAAACCCAGAGTTGGTGAATTATTTTATTACATTGGCACATTCAAAAGGAATCAAATCAATTAGGACCAAGATGTTTAGATTTTTTGGAAAACCAGATTACATACATATAACCAATAATACATTAGGAGAATAAAATAAAGAATAAAAAAAGTAAAATATTGGAATGCATGAAAAACATTAAATGGATTCCTCTTAAAAACCTGGGGAATGGAAATTTAATAAGGGTGATTTTATATTATCAATATGATTATGAAAAGAATAAAAAATAATGAATTTATTAGAATAAATCATCATGGAAAAGTAAATAATTGATAAAAAATATCATTTAATAAGTATACTAAGAATGAAATGAATAAATAGATTTTAACATATTAATTCCTCATGAAAAATAATTGTGATAAATAACACATATATGACCAAAAATCTTTTGTAATGTCTCAGAATTTTCATGTAATTTTTTTAATTTTTTGGAAATATTTCGAGATGGAATGCATTGACCGTACATGATTCATAGGCCCAGAGTGCCCAGAATGTAATTATAAACATTTTTATGGTATATTCATTAAATATGTCAGTGGGATTTTCAAACTATTATACTGATGGTCAGAACGAAAATCTAACGGTACCGTTGAAGTTGGAATTCCAGGATTCTCCTAGAAAATAATTAGATTTGACTGGCAAGGATCTGATAGAAAAATTTATTTTTTGGATTTTCAAAAAAATATTATAATAAATCTACAAAGTAATTTTATTATTTTCACTCGAACCATTGAGCAAAGAACCACAAGGCTGCAGTTAGGCGATGAGGTGACGACATCACACATTTAAGGAATCCTCTTAATGGCTCATTGTGCAACTGTAACAACTACGTTGTTTCATAAATGAAATAGCATAATGACGCAACATTGCAGCGTAACTGAAACAATGCAATTTGTTTCTTTTTATAAAAAGAACGCATTGGTGGAAAGATGAATTAAACTATGATGATTCTATGATGAAACTCTGATGATATTCATCTCTAATGAATAACCCCAAACATCAATGAACATCAAACATCATCGACACACCTCGAAGATCTTTTTCGGAAGTGAAGAATTACGTCGATGTCTAGAATCCTCAAGGACGCAACGTTGTGTCAAAGAACGTAAAATATGTGGGGTTATTTTATTTTAATGTTTCCCAATTCATATTCCATATGGTGAATTCATATTTATAGATAAATAGGTTAATCCAGAGACTGTGAATTATTGTGGGAGGGTGACTTCTTTTTTTCTCTATCCATGATTATACTATCACTCATGTTGGTCAAATTAAAATCCCCGAACCTCCACATGTTTTAATCTTATAACATAGAGGGTGTGGGATGACCTGAACAAGGGAAGATCCCCTCCACATGTGTGTTCTTTGTGGATGATATCTTGAAATGGGGGAAATGTGAGTTTGATGCTGTCATAAGGGAGGTGATATGATAATTATTCTGTAAAAACATACGGATTGAGAATCAGACTGCAAGAGTAACACTGATGGCCTTCAGAAGAAACTGCTGGTGTGGCGGTGGCCGGCTGTGGCCAATGGTGGTGGAAGATGGTGGCCTGTGGTGGCGCCCGGTGGTGCCTGCAGTGGCGGTGGTGGTGGGTGGAGGGAGGCGGTGTGCTCATCGGCTCGCCACTGTGGTAGAGGGCCCGGGTGGCGTGGAGACAACGTCCTGTGTCCAGGCCAGCTAGGTGAATGGCGGAGGCCGCCATTGCTCGATAGTGGATCCGGAGATCCACGACACCTCCCTAGGGCCACATTGTCTAAAGTCAACTAACAGAATCTTTCCGCGAGTGACATGGAGTGTGGTTTCCCAACTACGGCAGTAAAGGAGCTAGACGCGACTCCCAACGTCATCCCGGCCATGCCAAAGGCTGGTCTGCCTCTGGCTGACCGGGCGAACGCATGGGCAACACCCAAAATATAGGTCCAAACCTACACTACATGGTTGAACACGCACTACCGGACCAGACCCCCCTACCGATCTAAACCCACTCTATGAGGCCGGTCTGGACCCTGAACAAATAGGGCCCATTTCACTGAAATGCATGTATGTCTCAAACCGGGCATCCGAATAATGGGTCTTCAGTGGTTTTGGGACCCTTGTGATGGGGTGGTCCTTTTGAGATACTCTACATGAGTTTTTGACGATGTTGGTGTATATCTCAGTTGGATCATACTTGAATCCATCTGGTCCCTTTTTACGAAAAATTTCATATCTTACAGACCAGGCATCCATTCGACGCGCTGTTTATTGTATTGGGAGCCTTACGATGAGGTGGTCCATTGAGGATTCTCTATGTGGAATTTCTTGTATGTTGATGTATGACCAATGGCATGAGGATTGGATCCTCTTGGAATAAATCTTCTTATGTTCGGGAATCTACTAGATTGTTGTGACATGAAAAATGTATAGTGATCCTGTGTGGGTCAGCACCAAGCGAGCCTCTATGGGTCAGCACCTAGCGATCCTCTGTGGGTCATCACCTAGCGATCCTTTGTGGGTCATCACCTAGAGACCATGTGTGGAACAACACATAGCTACCCTATCTGGATCACCATCAGAGCCTCTCAACTGAATCAGATGATCTATCTTTATGACTAATCATCCTTAAATTAGTACATAAGTTATAACTTGTTTAGGAGGTTTCTTTTACATCGTGCTATGTGTTTTTGATCTTTCTTGTTGGTATTACCTTTTTGTTATTTCCTTTCTGGTTTTTTCCATTGTGAATTACGGAGTGTCCTTTGTGGGTCTTAGGGTCCCTACTGAGTATTGTTATAGTCACCCCTGCACGGGTTTTTCATGCACCAGTTGTGTCTTTGCAGACGACAGACACCTTTGAACGAGACATTGGGGATCCAGAACTAGATGGTTCTCATAGGTGGATCGATACACATGGTGTGCTATAGTGAAAATAAATAGATATATGTACCTATACATCTGGTAGGATCAATAGTAGAGGACCACTAGAGCATGTACTTATTTTTCAATACTTTCCTTTCATTTAGTCTTGTATGTTTTCCTATTTACATTCAGTTACACACTTTACTCTCACTGGTGGTACTTAGGTGTGGTTTTATTACTTTTCATTCCTTTGTGGTGAGCTTAGTGTAGTTTTTCATGTCTGTTTGTGTACAGGTTTAATGAAAATGACTTCCCTTTTGGGATAAGATTTTCTAGTTCTAGTCACCATCTGCTAGCCTATGGAAGCAAGGTTTTGGATAGTCATGGAATTGGCCCCGAGGATGAGTCAAGAAAAATTTATATCAAAGGGCGGTCGATTCTACCTGAAGAATTATGCATCTCAAATTTTCAATGTGGGAAATTGTGTCACGTGTGTTGAGTTCGGATTTCCTCCCAGGGAGTCCAACATTTGTGCGGTGGCTGATTTATCCAAACACCAAGACCCTGAGTTCAATTTTCTAACTCGGTACCCAGACACACTAGTTTCTTGGGTTTTGTAAATCTTTTTATCTTGATATCTTTTGAGTCATATCAAAAGTTATGAATTACTAACTATGGTGCATTTGTTTCCCTACAAGATGCCTCCACGAAGACAACCATCGAGGATTCTGGTGAGAGATCATGAATATGGTCCATCAAGCGATGAGGCATCAGTGTAGGGACCACTTATAGTGATATCACCACTGGGTGGGGTACCAGCAGCACCTCCACCCAGAGATCATATATTTATACTAGCCCCACCAACAGACAGAGCAAGATGACTGAATGTGATGCACGTCTTCCGTAGACATAGGCCTCCGAGGTTTCGAGGCGAGACAGATCCTCAGGTAGTTGAGGATTAGCTAGAGGCAGTTACTTGGGGTTTTTGATTTCTAGAGACACTACAAACCAGATGGTAGTTCTATTCACTAGCCTTTTTTAGGTCATGTCAGAGAGATACTGGAGCTTAACGCTTCAAAAACATGAGGAGGTGATACTGGTGTGGACAGACTTCGAGAGCCTCTTCAGGGTAGAGTTCGTGCCAAAAACACTACACTATGTGTGTATTCAAGAGTTACTGCACCTAAAGAAAGGTACCCTTACTATGGCTTAGTACATAGTGAGGTTTGTCGTCCTCCCCTTCTAGTCCACCGAATTGGTATGGGACCCTTTCTTCAGGTCTCTAACTATCATGAAGGGGATTCGACGGGTGATTATAGTGTTGATGATTTCGCTCATCATCCCGACATAGTCTAGAGTGATAGAGCGATCCCTATTGTTAGAGATCCTCCTAGCTGACCAGGCACCAACGGTGAGGGACACCACATGGAAAAAGGTGGCCGATTTATCTGCGACATGTAGTAGGCAGACGACACAGAGGCCCAAATGAGCCAGACCTTCCAGGGGACAACCCCATGTTGCAGGGTCAGAGGTGCGGAGATCACAAGGCATAAGAGTTAATATTAGGGATAGAGTTAGTTAAACTAGTGTTATATAGGGTACCATGGATCGTGACTGTATGAATCCCCACATGGATGATCTGAATATGGTCTAGGGATCGCCAAGACAGTGACATAGGTTCGATGAAGGAGGTACAAAGGGTGGCTGACATGGCAGGTGACCATGATGAGAAGTAGGTAGCGGACAACGGTTCGAGGCACTACCACCACCAACCCAATGATGTCCACAACGAGCTCTGTGAGAAGGTGGATAGGGGTGGGGCCAGCCTCAGGTGTGGGAGGCCAACAACCACAGTTCTCTAGAGATGAATAGAGGTACAATCTGTGTCTACTCCACCTTAGTTTTATTTAACATAGACACATGTGTTAGACACTCTTTCCTTCCAATGGATCCAATTTGGGGATCAAAGATCTGGTGGAGCCGTCAGATCGATACATACTATTATAGACTCCTAATGGAGTGGATTTGATGATTACACACTAGTTTCTGCAGTGTGAGTGTACTCTAACAGGTTAGAGCATTGGATGGGTTCTCATAGTAGGAGTGTTGAGGCATTACGATGTCATCTTGGGTATAAACTGTTTATCAATAGTCCATTATCAGATGGATTGTTTTAGGTGCAATGTGTTGTGTGTCTGCAAGGATGGAATAATATTTTCTTCATTGGAAAAAAGGGAAACTTTGCTGCACATGATGAACATTATTAGAGGAGGTTGCAGATGATCACTCACCAGTTTTCTAGCCTCACCCTCGTTACGGTGGCTAAGGGGAGTTTGAGCTTTACTATAATGGTGGATAAGTATGAGGATGACATTCTAAACGATGTCCCATTACAACCACCTCACAAAGAGTGGGAATACTACATTGAATTGTACCTAGGGATGAAATCTTAATCTACGCCTGCTTATCAGATGGCTCCTGCAGTGCTTCGTGTGTTGAGTGTACAGCTGGAGAACATAAAGAGGAAGGGGTTTGTAAGCCCGGGTGTTTCTCCATGGGAAGCCCCAGTTTTTCATCCCAAGAAGGAAGATGGGAGTTTGAGGATATGCGTAGAATTATCGTTCCTAAACCAGGTGATCGTTAAGAACATGTATCCACTACTGAGGATTGATGACCACATTGATCAGATAAATATAGCATGACGGTTCTCGAAGGTCGACCTAAGATCTTTCTATCATCATTTTCAGGTATGTGATTAGGGCATAACGAAATTATCTTTTAGATGCCGATACAGACACTGTGAGTTTTTGGTGACGCCTTCCTGTGTGACCAATGGACCTATAGTGTTCTTGGGACTCATGAACATGATCTTCCAACCTTAGCTTGATCCTTTCATTATAGTATTATTTTATGACATCTTGGTGTACTCAGCATCCAAGGAGGAGCATTCTACACACCTATTGATAGACCTTGATTCACTCTGAGAGCACCAGATTTATGGTATGCTCTTGAAGTTCCAGTTTTGGATTCAGGAGTCCACCTTCTAGGAAACTTCATCTCGTAGGCTAGAATTTCAGTGGATCTAATGAAGATATTGGTAGTTCTTACTTAGAGCCACACATGAGTGTGGCTGAGGTGTAGAGTTTTCAGGGGATGGATGGGTACTAATGAAGGTTCATGCCCAAAATTTTCAAAGTTGCAGCACCCCTGTATGCTTTGAAAAAGAAGGGGCAACCCTTCAGGTGGACAAAGAGGTTCCAATAGTGTTTCCTATAGCTAAGGCAGAGACTGACGAGTTACCCATCATGAGACTTCCAGAAGAGGGTGTTGGGTATGTAGTCAACTATGATACATAAGGGACCAGACATGGTTTTTTCCTGATGTAGGAGTGAGTTGTGATAACCTATGACTCATGGAAATTATTTAAGTATGATTAGAACTATGTGAACAATGACCTATAGTTCGCAGCATTGGACTTTTCCTTGAAGATGTGGCAGAACTACTCAATGGGTGAACAATTTTCCGTCTACACCGACCACAAGAGTCCCAATTATATCATCTCACATAAGGAAGTAAACATGAGATAGCAGCGATGGATTGAGTTCTCTGGGGTTATGACATTGGGACAGTCTATACTCATTGAAAGGGGAACATGGTGGCAGACATACTCAGTAGGAGGTCTAGTTTTGAGTTGGTGAGTGAGGTGATGGATCAACTAGCCACGATGAAGATATGCATTGTTGATTGTGACGGGGAATCTTACCATAAGTCTATGACTATCAATCCCCCACACTTGCAGTGAGGTAGTGAGGCACAACATGTGGATGTTGACTACATGACTCAACATGCTCAGATATATTTCAGACATATTCCTTATTTATTTTCGATTTGTGGGGTTCATACCATCCTTTTATGAAGATACACTTTAGTACCAGTGACGTGACATGTGGAGGTGTTGAATGAGTTCCATACATCCCATTTTCAGGTACATTGTGTTGTGGAAATGATGTACCATGACCACTGACGTCGATACTAGTGGCCAGGGATGAAGAATCCAGTGGTAGAGTTCGTTTCACAATTCTTCACTTATTAGCAACTGAAGGCCGAGCATCAGGTCCCGTCAGGCTTGACACAAAAACTTGAGATACCATAGTGGAAGTGGGATGATTTCTATATGGACTTAGTGATGGGGTCACCATGCACGTCTAGGGGCCACAATTCTATCTGGGTGATCGTTGATCGGCTCACCATGTCGGATCACATCCTACCCATCTGGGAGTAGGGATCAGTATAGGTCTTCTAAGGCCTCTACATCACGTAGATAATGAAACCTCATTGGATACCTTCAACGATCATCTCCGACCATGATGCACGCCTTATATCATGGTATTGGAATAGGTTGTAGGAGGTGTTCATGACTCAGATGCATTTGAGCATAGCTTTTCATGAACAAATAGATGGTCAAACGGAGCAGACCGTACTGACCATGGAGGACATGCTTTGTGATTGTGTCCAGAAGTTTGGTCGTAGTTGGGAGGACCTCCAACCACTGGTGGTGTTTGCGTACAGCAACATCTATCTCTCTACTATTAGAATGGCATTGTTCGAGGCTTTGTACGAGTGACCTTACAGATCACCCCTATGATTGGACAGACCTAGGGGAGTAAGCACTTATGGGTCCGAAGTTTGTACGGGCTTCCACTGAGAATGTGACGATCATCCTGAAGTGGATAAGGACTTCACATAGCAGGTAGAAGTCTTATGCTGATAAGAGATGGAGACCCTTGGAGTTTGAGTCGGGGGATCTTGTTTACTTTAAGGTCTCACCCGAATGAAGATTATGATGATTTCTTCATGGAGGAAATCTATCTTCGAAGTTTATTGGACATTTTCAGAACCTGAGTAGAGGTTGATAGAAGTAATACCTCCTCGATCATCGCCCAATAATGCACCGGGTGCATGATGTTTTCCACATGTCACTGTTGATGAGGTACGTGCATGATCCATCGCATGTCATCGACCGGGTAAGCTGGACATTGAAGATGGTGTGACATTTGCAGTGTTCCAAGTGGATATATATGATCGACATGAGTGGGTCCTTTTTGGAAAATTGATTCCGCTTGTGTGCATTCAATGGAAGAACTGGAACCTCCAAAAGAGAACATGGGAGAGGGAGGCTCAAATTCATTCTCAGTGCCCCCCGCTTGTTTGATTAGCCCTTGTTTTTGATTTTGGGGACGTAAATCCCTAATTTTTGGAGAATTTAATGTCTTTTAATTTTCATGTAACTTTTTTTAATTATATAATATTATTTTAAGACTACACGCTTTGATGTAAGTGATTCTGAGTCCTAGATTGCCTAAAATGTAATTTTGAACTTTTTTAAGGTACTTTCAATAAATGTGTGATCAGTATTTTATTACATTGGGACCAGTGCTCAAATAAAAAATCCCAGGGAACCATTGAACTTTTAACATTATTATTCACCTAGGATGGAAATAACATCGACTAAAAATAGTCAGATATAAAAGGATATTTTTGGTACTTTTCAGAAAAATTATAAAATAACATTCAAAAGTATAACTATTTTTTTTATTTTACAATGTTGAGTGAAAGACATTGATGTTGTGGTACGGAGACGAGGTGAGGACGAGGAATAATTATGGAAGCCTCATAACAACTCATTTTCCAATCGTAACTGCTACACTGTTTCATAAATGAAACACTGTAATAACCCAACGTCACAACATAACAGAAATGCTACAACATGTTTCATTTTATTAAATAAATGCATTGGTGGAATGAGGAAGTAAACTGCGAGGATTATCTAATGAACCATCGACAAAATTACTCTCCTATGAAGAAAAAAAACGCCTATTAATCTCAAACATCTTCAACAAACCTCAAAGAATGGAGTTGGAAGTGACGAACAACGTCGACATCTTGGAACCTCGAGGATGTAATGTTGTGGCAATGAATGTGAATGAAATAGGGGTATATGATTTTAATGTTTCTCCATACATATTCCAAACTATGAATGTAGATTATCCCACGAAAATGTTATTCCACATACCATGCATTCTTCCTTAATGGTGACATAATTTGTGTTTTCTCTCTCCTAGATTCTACAATCACTTGTGTTGGTCGAATTAAAATCCCCAAACCTCCCCATGTTTTTAAACATCTAATGCGGAGGGTGTGGGCCAACCCAAACAAGGCCCAACCCACTCTTAATGTCCGTTCAATGTGGATAATTTTTAATAATGATGAAAATTTAATTTTAGGCCGTCGAAACGAAGGTGACTGCGTAGAGATTATGTAGTCGAAGACGGATTGAGAAACAGAAAACTGAAGAAACTCTGGTGGCTCGTATAAGAAACTACAGGTTCCATGGCGGATGACCATGGATCATGGCAGTGGCAGCAGGAAGAGGGAGGAGGCATGTACGTCGGCCCGCCGCTACGAAAGAGGGTTGTGGCCATTCGGTCACAGTGGAATGGAGACAACAGCCTGTGACCAGGACGCCCAGGTGAACGGCAGAGGCCAATGTTGCTCGAATGTAGTGTTGGAGATCTATGGGGCCATGCTGGCACTGCATTGACCGATTTCAACCTGTGGTCATGGTCCACAAGTGTCATGGGGATGGTCCCTCTCAACCGCATCAGATATCGCATACGACATGACATGTGGCAGGCTGCAGTCACACGATTGTGGCAACAATGGAGTCAAACGTGGCTCTCAGTTGTGTTTCGGCCTGACTGAAGGTCGGCCCACCTCTGGCGGACTAGGTGAACCTATGTGCCAGACCCACGCTATTAGGAGAGACACACACTATCATGCTAGAACCTCCCTACCGGTCTTGACCTCAGTTATCTGTGCGGGCTAGTTTCGCATCCCAACGGTCCTGACTTGGTTGGGTCGGGTCACACCAGACCCAAACTCCACCGGCCCCTGTTTCACTAAAATGCTGGTATCTATCAAATTGGGCATCTGATTGACACGTCATAAGTGGAGTTGGAACCATTGGAATGAGACGGTCCTTCTGAGATCATATATGAGATTTTTGGAGGAAGCTGACATACAGATGGGTTGGATCAAACTTGAATCCAACTGATCACTTTCTACAAAAATTCCCATATCCTAAAGACCTAGCGTTCGTTCGATGCGCCGTCTGTTGTGTTGTGACCAATACGATGAGACAGTCCTTTGGGGTTACACTATGTGGGACTTCACATAATTTTAGGTATGACCGAAGGCTTCAGAAGAGGATCCACCTGGAATCATTCGTGGTAAGTATCGAAATCCAGTGGCTGGCTGTGACATGAATAATGAATAGTTATCATGTGTGGGTCGGAACGTAGAGATCTTATGTGGGTCAACACGTAGAGATCCTATGTGGGTCAAAATCTAGAGATCCTATCTGGGTCAGCACATAGAGACCCTGTGTGGGTATGTACCTAGAGACCCTATGTGAATCAGCACCACGCCACTTTATGTGGATTAGCAGCAATGTCTCTCAACAGAATAAGATGATCTAGCTTTACGATTAATCATCCTAACTTTTTTTCTTAAACGATACCTAGTGTGAGCTAGGTATTTTACTTTGTTCAATGTGTTTTAGTTCTTTCATAGTGGTTTTAACTCTATGGTATTTCCTTTTTGGTGTTTTCCTTCATGGATTATTGAGATACCTTCGGGGTCTCGGGGTCTCTACTAAGTATTGTTATACTCACACATGCACGGGCTTCCCCCACAACAGTTGTTTCTTGTGTAGACGATATACATCTTTGATCGATACTCTAGGGAGAATGTACTAGATGGTGCTCAGAGGTGGATCGATTGACGTGGTGTGCTATAGTGAAAACGGACAGAAAGCCTTACCTACCCTTCAAGTAGGATCCTTGGTGACCGACCTCTGGGGCATGTACATAATTTGCTGCAGATTCCTTTTAGTTGGGATTTTATTCTGGACACATTACATTCAGTTACATACATTACTCTCAGTGGTGGTACTTTTTGGTTGTTTTATTAATTTTCTTTTCATCGTGGTTTGCTTTGTGCAGTTTTCCCTATTTTTATGTGTACATGTTTAAAGGAAATACCTTCCCGTTTTGGGATATGCCTTTCATGTTCTAGTCATCATCCCATGGCCTATAGAAGGCGGGATACTGGTAGTCATGGCACGGTCGCCAAGAGACAAGTCGTGATAGCTTAATTATTGGATGTCATTTCTGAGGTGCATGAAAACCTATATAGTCCGGACAATTCTCAATGATGATTAATTCCATAGGTAGAAACCCATTTAATTTTGAAAATTTTTTTTCTCATGAGCACCTGAAGAATCATCAATGGGTTGTTTAAAATCTGGTCCAAACCTATCATTTCCAGTCTAAATCGTTCCTTATATTGACTAATAAATATACTTTAAAAACATTTGGACTTACCAAATATCCATATTGATTGATGAATTGAAATATATTAAAATTTCCATAGATAACCAAAAAACTAGCAATGTAAGAACAATATGTAAAAAATGGTATATGGTTTATTAGTGAATCATGATATTAAACGAGTGAGTGGAATTATATGAAACTCATTATTGGTAATTGGTACATAACAATGAATATTATATAAGGAAATGAAAATTGTGATGATATACCTTACCTTGTGTTTCCTTTTGGGTGATCGTAATTTAACATCCTATGTAATGTTTTTATCATGTTACTAAATTATACCACAAAATTGTCATATTTATAATATAATATATTAACTTATTTTAATATCTCATTATTTTTTTGATATCGGTTTTCCACTATTTTCTCAATTTTGGATGTTAATTTCCTAGTTTTCAAAGTATATTTTGACTTGTAACATATTGTTATTATTAATTAGATCATTATATAATCTTCTATCGAATTTCATAAACATGATGTAATTGTCATATATATTCAGTATATGTGTATTTATAATAATATATAATATTTTTTAATATGAAATTAAACACAATATTAATGGAGACAGTTGGCCTTACGTGAGCATGAACGCTAACCTCCATTTCATTTTCATATCAAAAGAATGTAAATTAAATGGTGTAAATTGTCCTTAAGGTATCAAATTTATGTTTTATATCAAATATATGTTTATTTAAATAATCATTAATACATTCCATTTATTTTTTAACCGAATAACATTGATTTGAGGAGGTAGTAGTCCACACATCAATAAACAAAGTTATTATATTCCCACAATAAATAAAGCATGTGGGTATGAGAAATGTAAAAATTAGAGATGAAAAAATAAATTATAAATATAATATCAATAATACATAAAATAAAAATAAATAATTATTTCTAATGATTAATGGTGTTAAATAGATGAACAAATGACATCAGTTTATGAGGCGGTGGCCTTTCATATACACAAATGATGATTTTATATTCCATTTGACAGATGTGTGTGAAAGTGTATCTTTAACACTTTAAATAATAACAATTAAATATTTTTAAGATACTTAGGCTAACATATTAGCATGTAATAAGATGAATTGAATTTTTTTATAATTAAATTTAATAATAGTTTGCATTGAAGAATGTTACCTCATTTTCGGTTAATGATTTTTAATTTATACCAAATGACATCCATGGATGGATTTAAACACAATTTTAGGATTCTAGCATGTTGTTAGGGATGATTTTATTTAATTTGGGAAGGATTCAGATGATCTATAAGGCTCTAAGTGGTGTGTGAAAGTGAAGGAGGATGTTACCTTTTATAATTGAGCCCAGGGACACCTTTGGAAAATCTGAATTTTGTTAGATTAATATATTTTAATTTTTGATAAAATGTTTATCCAAAGTGATTTATTTAGAAGTCATGATTATTTTGGGTAAAAATCAACTCATTAAATAATTTTTTTCTTAATTTTAGGTTATATTATTATCCTTATCTTTTCTCTTTAACCCTTATTTAATCTCCTTAACTCTTACCATGAAAAAATGTGTTTCTTTTACATAAAGGGTTAATATAGTCACACTAAAATTCCAATGGAAAAATCAATTGATCACTGACTAAATATTTAACCCTATCCAAACCGTATTACCAAATTCTAGGTTTTTATGAATTTTATATCATTTAATAAAAAAATTTATTTTAAAACATCATTAATGTAGATTTTGATACTATTCATTTCATGAATTTTTCAAAATATCAAATCAGGATATCATCAAAAAAATTAATACCACATGAATATTTATGATTCATCTATATAATTCATTCATGACATATATTTTTATAAATTATACTTATTTAAATATTTTGAATAACATTTATTAGTAATTTTTATTATTTCATCAATTACTACATCATCATTATATAATACTTTAAGGTAATTATTTATTTTATAAAAACTACAAATTAATTATGATGATGAATATAAATATTTTATAACTAGAATAACTATTTATATTCACATATATCTTATGAATAACTACATATAAAAATTTAATACTTACTAAAACCATGAGTGTGACATTTAGGACATTTCGTTGATTAAAATGATAAAAATTATTAATGACATCTGTGTGGACCCAAGAGGCCATAAAATTGAACAATGGATGATTATATATAATAATAAATCTTCTAATAAATTATAACATGAGTTATGGTAATTTTCGTAAATTTATAATAATATTTTACCTTAATTTTTTAATTTACCTTTAAAGGTGTTAATAGAAAATTATTAATGTTACTATTCTTAATGTCCAAAAATAGAAGGATCCTTTTTACATAATTTTACCCAATGATATCAAATTTGAAATCCATTATTACTAATTATACATATTTAAGATTCATTAAATAATTCAAAATTAATAACATTGATGGAATGAGAAAATGTGTTTTAATATGAGATCATTCAAAATATTTAACTGTTTCTATATACAAATTCAATGTGAAATTGATTATGATAACCTAGATTGAATTAAATGATAAAAAATTGATCTAATTTTAATTTTAAACCAACTAAAAAGTTGATTAAATTCTATAAATAATTTATATGAAAAAGTAGTTTAAATTGAAATTCAATATTTTTTCACTATTAATCAAAACGTGAAACATATTAGAAAAATATAAAAAATTAAAAAGAATTACATTTTTAAAATAATATTTCAATGAAGAATTTAATTATCTAAAATAGAATTTTTAATATTTTAAAATTCTATATTTAAACAAGTACGTCTTCAAACAGTTGTAAAACTGCATTTCTAAAAATATAACATTTGAATGTGTAAAATTAGATTTATTTGTATATCATTTTTTGAACAAATATGAATATTAAAAATTTGAAATAATTTATTATATATAAATATCATTATTATCATTCAATTATAGTAATTATTTTAATAAATAAGGATAAAAAACTTTTGGTTCATAATAATATATTATAAATAATTACAATCCATTTATATTAAATTGGATTATATAGGTATTTCTAATTACTTATTATCCAATTAATTCAATCATATATTTAAATAAGTTATTTACTAATATTGATAACTACTAACTTAACATTTATATTATAATTTTCAATTTAAATAATAATATTAATAGTTATTCATTGTATCGTTATGATCGGTGTTACTTGCAAAGTAAGTTATCAAAGAAGTTAAATTTAAAAATATAAATACCATAAAATCATGGGATTTTAAAAATGAATTAATTTAATTTTTTATATAATTAACCTATCAAATATATCTAAATATGAATTATAAAAATTATTTTCAAATTTGTAATTTTATTTATCAAATATAAAAAAATTATTATTTATTTTGTTATCATCAAATTTAATTATTACAATTTGAATTAAATAAACGAGGTAAAATAAATATAAAATCATGAAAAATAACATAAAATAAATAGTCTTCAAATACACATTTTTATTTTAAAATTTATTTTTTGATATGAGTTTTTATCATCACCCATTTTTCTGTGAACAATTTTCCATTTTTCATCATTTTAATCATAAATGATAAAAAATCCAATTATATAAAATATTATGAAAACACCCAAAATTATTCATTATTTCCCATATATAAGGATATCATTTCTACCAATACAAGAAAAAATACTATATATAATTCATACATAAAATAATTCCATTATAAACTCTATATAACCCTGTCCTCTGAATATAAGCCCTCGATAATTCAATGTTGGAATAATTCCTTCATGATAAATGAGACATCAATAGAAAATTCATGTACTTAATGTGAATATTATCAACTACTTAATGTTTTTCTTGAATATATTCATTTAAAAAATTCTATCCAAAATAGTATAATGATAAAATTACCATGTATATATGTTTTGATTCTAGTTTTAATTGTATTATATATGTTTTTTAATGGACTGAATTTATAGAGACTGAAACCTACATATTTCTGAGATTCATGGTGCTTTCTAGTGGTATAGAGGATGTCTGGAAGGCTTTAGAACCAAATTACTAGAAGAATGGATAATACACGGGGTGTATGGGTTTCAAACTATGCATGATCAATTCGGAGCATGTTAAGGATGGATCGTAGGGTTTTTCATAGAATGTAAATAACATTGAGTAATTGATCAGAGGCAAAATGTTTTTTAGAGGGATCTAAAACCTGAAATTTACATGATGTGTAAAGGTTACACACAGTGTAAATATCTAATGATGTGAATCATTAAAAATATCAGTATCTCAGGTTTTCATCAAAACATATACCCACTCAATATTTCTAGGTGATCTGAAACCCTTCATTTAGCATTCTAGATTCCATTTGGCAAGGATTGATCATTGGACATTTGCCTTTGATTTTTTGTGGTCAAAGGTATGATTTAACTCATCCCACTCATTTCTTATTTGTGTTTCCTCTTGTACCATATATCAATTCTATGGTATATCATCTCCATTATTCAAATGTAGTTTTTATTTGTCGATTAAATGTGTATTTATATCACAAAATCAATAGAGGAATGCAATTTCATAGGGGAGAGGTGATATAGATTTGAAACATTGGTCAGTTATTATTTCAAGAACGTTTAATTCTTTGAGTTAGTGGATTCATTGGTTTTTACAATTTTTTACATGAAATCATATATTTAGTAGGATTTAGCACATTAGATAGAAATAAGATTAACCTAATAATTATTGAACCTTATTAAGGAAATTATTACCGATCACATGTCAATGTTATTTCCATATACCATTTTATCAATTTCCCTACCAATTCTATATATATTGTTGTTAGGTCAACTTGGAAAAATACCTTGAGAGGAGTGGTGAATCAGGGTATGAAATATTAAATCTTTCTCCAGTTCAAATCATGTTTTGTTGTTAGAAAAAACTCAATTTTCTCTTTGTCTCGTATTAATATAAGAAAAAATATGAAATATTGTACTTGACACAACAATTTTTTCATGGTTGACCCACACTTGGATACATCCAAGGGGCATAAAATAGCAATATGCCAATGTACCAAATTCACTAATGCTCAAATCCAATAATGAGACCAATGTTTAGGAAAGACCTTCTATGCCTATGCTCACTGAATTTACATGGTTTAGGGTATTCTCACTACATTCCCAAGGGCCACTCACTATGCCTCTTTCTCCAGCTCACTACTGGTGGAAAGGGTCGACATCATCCTCTTCTGGTGCTCACTGCTCATGGAATGGGATCCACACATAGTTTATCGACATGTAGGTCAAAAACAGTTTATGGACATGTAGGTCCTTTAATTTTCATGAATTCATCCATCCTCAACTATATGTAGATTCTATGTTGATGTTCCTTTTTCACCTGTACATGAATTCCACCATCATGAGTACTGCCAGGTACCAGAATACACTTTCGTAAACTAATTTGAATCCTTCACAATATTCCTAGTGCACATCGTAAACCACATTTTTCATCTGCCTACTGTGTACTAGGTTTGGTACATGGATCACCTCCTCCGTGTACGGTTACTTCTTACGCAAACCGATATCATCTCTACTTGCTGCTCCCAATGTCCCATCTTTGCGAAGTAGCATCTGTATGTGAATTGTTCTCTATTTGTGAACTGTCTTTACTTCCGTGTACCGGAGGTCCCCTTCCTCTTACCTCTTTTATAATCATCTCTTTCATGTACCAAAAATACCTCATCCACGTACCGATTCCTACGCATGTTACATCTCTCCTCTTAAATCCTTCATCAAAATTTCTTTTGCGCAAACCTATTCAGCCTTTCCGAGATTATCCCTTGAGAACCACCTTCAAACATCGTCAAAATCCAACATCAAAAGGTTTTTTTAATGATATTAGATCTCTCTATTAATCAATGGGATTAGTGATTCCTATATAGGAAATGCTATCGGAAAAAATCCACTAATCCATAATTTTTCAAATCTTCAATTCATCATCCACCACGTACCAATTATTTAGCTGTCGTAAACAGTAAGTCCCCTGCAAACCGTTTCCCCCAACTAGTTCAGATACTCTCTTTGTTCAAACATGACTGATCTCCTCCGTAGATGTCAACACATCCATGTACCGCCCAACATTCATCCACGACCTACTTTTGGATTCACAAACTGCTCTGGCAAACTGTTCCAGCTGCTCTGCATACTGTTCCTGGAACATGGTACGCGACCCATTAATTATGGTACACGATTATCAACCTTTTCCAATTTTCTTCAAACAATTTCATACCATTCACTCATGTGAAGAAATAATTCCTTTTCCAATATCAAACTCCTGATTTTGAGGCCCAAAAATTTCACAATCACTAGAAAAATGAGCCACCTTAAAAACCTACCTTCAAAAAACACCAAACATATTCATTCTCAGTCATCTGGCTTTGTCCACACAAAAAATCACACCCGAAACTCACTTAGAGGACATATTGAGGAATTTTTTCCCAAAAATCTCCCTATTTGGGTTTGTTGACAACTCTTATCAAAAGAATTATACACATATGGATACCTCATTAAAACTCCTTCCATCTTCAACCACCATTCACTTCACGTGACTAAGAAAGTAATCAAGGATCTACTCAAAACATACTCTAAGCCCACATGAGACATGATCAACATGAGAAACAAGAGTGTAATGAAATGTTTATAAATAAATCAATTCATTTGTAATCACCAATTGTTGATACCATACTAATGTACTGATAACAATGGACTACTATCATCATGAACCTCAACTGTCTCGATACCTATTCTTTGATTGATACTTCTATTATCGTCAGATTTAATACTCCCCCTATGTTACTACTCCTCCAATAGCATCTTCTCATCTTCGACTCCCCAATATTTTCTCCCCCTAGAATAGTCACACTTTCTCCCCTTTTGTCAACCAACATAAAGGGTGCTTCAAGGTTTCTTACAACAGGGTAAAGACCTCATATTAGCACATTGAGGTATGACATATCATACCTTGGGGAGAGGGAGTCCCATATCCATACTTTTTCAAATGTGTGGATTGAAATGGACCTCCATAGTCATTCGATGTCTTTAAAATTCTTCTTTGGGAATGGATTTCATAAGAATATCTTCCACTTTTTGTTCTGTAGGCACATACTCCAACATCACAAGCCCTTGCTCCACCATCTCCTTGATAAAATGACATTTGATTTTATTGTTCTTTGTCCTTGAAAGATAGACTAGATTTTTTCTATGATTTATAGCACTTAAATTTGATAAATGGATTTTGATCAGATATTTCACTTCAATTCCTATATCTTCATTTTTTTTCTTCATCAATAATAGATGTGTGTGGGCTTGAGTAGCTGCAATGTATTCAGCATCTACGGTGCTCAATGAAATGCAATATTGTTTTTCACATAACCATGAAATAAAAAACCCTCCAAGATAAAAGACACCTCCTAATGTTGATTTCATTTCATCTGTTGAACCAGCCCAATCTTCATATGTATATTTCAATAACTCTGGATGATATTTGACATTATACATCATTCCAAAATCCCCAGTTCATTTAATATACCAATGTATCCTTTTTACTACAATCATGTGTCTTTCCTTGTGATTTTGTTGATATCATGTTGTGTGGCTTGTTGCAAATACAATGTTATGCCTTGTTGCAGTCATGTATAACAAGATTTTAATGATTTTCCTATATTTTATGTACTTAATTGCCTTTACATCATCATCTTTGGATAGTTTCATCTGAATATCAACCCTTGTATCCTCTACTTTTAATTATTCATTCCAAACCTTCTCAAAACTTTAATGTAATATTTAGATTGAGAAATAAAAATACAATTCCTTCATTAGGTCACCTATAAGCCAAGGAAAAATGTCAGATCACCAATCACTGACATTCCAATCTCGTTATTCATCAATTTACAAAATGTCCTTCATTGTGCTAAATATGGTCACCTAATATTATGTCATCAACATAAACTAGAACCATCATCCTTTGAATACTGTGATGTTGAAATATGGATTTCAATCAACTTCACTACGCTGTAAACCGAGCTTCTTTAGAAACTAATAATGCCTTGAGAACAATTCTCTTGGTGCTTGCTTCAAACCATATATAGGCTTCTTAAGCCTACAAACAGTGTACTCATCATCATGAATGAGAAAAAAAATCTGGCTTCCCAATGTAAATTTTTTCTTCTAGTCCTCAATTCAAATATGATGACTTAACATCCATCTAGAAAACCATAATCGTTCTTTTCACCACTATGGCTAAGAATAATCTAATTATCACAAGCCTTTTAATAGGTTCCAATGTCTCTTCTATATAAATACCATCTATATGGGAGTATCCATTGAACACCAGTCGTTCTCTGTTTCAAATCACACCACCGTCTTCATTAATTTTGTTCTGAAAGACCCATTTTGTCCCAATATCATTATTATCAACTTTTCTCGAAACAATTTCTCATCTCTAAATCTTCACAATTTAGTTAATCTATTTATTCATTACATGGAACCAATTATCATCACCAGCTGCTTCATCGAAGCATTTGGGATCCAATTTTGTTAAGTATAAGGATTATTTTAGAGACTTCATCCTCCTTGTCTACAATAGTGCTGTCTGATCACCAATTATGTTCGGCCAGTCAATTTTTGCTCTTCTCCCTGGTCTCTGGGTAGAAATTGATTTATATTCTTCATCTGAGTCTTCTTATAAATCTATCTTTGGGTCGGTTATTTATAATTTCTCATTACAGGTTTTGTTTTCTAAAAATGGAAAATCATCTCCTAGTTTTTATTTTATAATTTCTTGTTTATAACAAACCATTGGTGACTTGGTGTCCTCACCTATGGATAGTGGAACCACTGAACCAAAACAAATTATTATATTGGGTTGGGATATCACATCTATTATTTTGGATATAACTAATATGATATTCTAAGAAATATCATTGGTAATTTTAATGTATTTATGATATTATTATAAAGAAGTTGAGGAACTAGCTATAAAGGTCTAGAATCATTGTAACGGTTTTCCTTGAGTCCCTTTTATTTATGTGAGGAATATTCTATATTTACCAAATATTTATATTGCATGGTTTATATACTACCAATTTTAAATGTAGTATCATAAATCTATCCTATATAATTGTATTTTATGTTTCAATTGGTATTATTTCATCAACTAGGATTTGACAGAAAAGTAAAAAAGCAGTACTAAATTTCATGACTCACATTATTTTAATTGGGTTATATTACTTCTTCATTATATTTAATATTATTTGATTATTTGTGTAATTAATTTTGATTATATTTTTTTATTTCAATTTCTTATAGGAATTAATAATTGATACACATAACAATTAATTGATTAGTTATCAAATTCAATAGAAAGATATTTTAATGGACAATTTTATCAAATTTTCTTTCATTAAATAATAAATTTCTGATATGCACCTTTATTCATTTTTTACTTGTATATACTTATTATTGAAATGTAATATCATGAAAATCATTATTTTCATTTTATATAATGTATCATTTGATTTTATTCATTCATGAGAAATATGAATAAAGAGATATTAATGTTGAAAAAGATTTATATTGTAATATCTATTCTATTAGGAATTTATATGTTCAGGTTTCATTTGTAGGAAGAAATGTGAAATTATTTTCCGAGACCACATGTCATTTATTTTATTCTTGTAATAAATGTGTTTCACATATTGGACTTCCATTTTCTAATTTATTTCTCATATAAACATCATGAAAGGCATATTTAAGTGATACCAATCTATTATTTTTCTTCTGATTGGGATTCGTTCTCTTCCATGTCAATGTTTTCTATATATTTTTTTAAAAATATTAATGATTTATAAAAATAATTGTTTCACTAAATTCATTTTATCATACCTTCTAAAATCATTGTAATTTTTCTAAAATTAAAAATTTATTTTTTTTGCAAATGGATCACTATTTACCCCCTATTAAAAATCTATTCAAATGAATGTTTATTCTTAACACTTCAGAAATGAATTAAATTTCCTTCAATATTGTACACTATTTTCCTTGAAGTGTTATTTATATGTTCCCATTTTTTCAAAATGATGAATTTTTTCATATATTTTATGAGTATTTAGTTTTTAAAAGTTATTTTCAAAACAAAAGGGTTTTTTACTAAAAATATGTGTTAATGATATTTTAAGGGTATTTACAATCATTGTCACTGATAAAACTAATAGCTAAATATGGCCAAATGAGGTTATCTTTTATGATACCATCCTCCTTCTTTTTCTTTATAGATTATGATTTTCCTAATGATAATGTTACATAACCCTTTCTTTTCCAATAGATAATCAAGTTCCAAATATATTATTATGGAAACCATTTCTTTTTCAATGGGGAAATAATGATTCAAATAGACTATAAAAGAAATCATTTAATTTCATATGGTTAATCATGGTTCAATGTGATTGTAATGAAACTTAATATTTTTAAGGTTTAAATAGGATTGGAAGAGATTATTATGGGAAATATTTAATGTATATGATATAATATTTATGAAAAGTGATTTTCATGGAACCCATTTTATTACCTTGATTTAATCATTTGATGAATTTAAAATTTATTTCTTCTACGATTTTCATGATGAAATTATATATCTATGTATTTTATTCATGGATCTTGGACATATTTAAATGATATGTGCACTGAAATAGCATTAGGTGATCTAGATATATTTTAATGACCTATGTACTGATATAATAAGAACTTTTAAAATTTACTAATATTTATTAATTTCATATTAATTTAAAAATAAAATGGATTCTATGATATATAGTGCATGTGACAAAAAATAATTAGTTTTCTTGAAATATTATTGTCACGAACAGTCCCCCGGGGCCCGTATCGTGACTACCCCAAGCACGCCATCTATAGGCTATGGGCTGGCGACTAGCACCAAAGGCGTATATCCCTAAAACTGGGATGGCATTGCCATTATAAAATGCAACAAACACAACCAGAGTACAAGCAGAAGATAAAACTAATAAAAAATACTTAAAAAATGTAATGAAATTAATGGGGGGCCCCAATACAAGCCCAACTGTAAAGTACAAATACAACTGAAAGAAAGTACAATAGAAAAGGGATAAATAGTTGAAATGTAGAAGCAGCTCCAGGATATTCCTTTGAAGTTCCTACCTGAATGGTAGGTAGAGATGTCATCCTCACCACTCCACTTCTATCGGCCTGCTCTGTGTACCGTCACTTCGAGTGGTCCACCTCAGGGATATGTCTAGTCCTGGCTCGCTCTCGGCCTCCGTCAGCGTTGTCTGTCGTCTGCAACCAACACAACGAGGTGCGGGCATAGCCCGTGAAGGGGTGAGTATAATGATACTTTTTAGGGACCCCGGGACCCTCAAGGTCTCATTAAATCCAACAAGGATAAGCCAACAATTATGTAATCATCAGATAAACATTACTTAGGTATATGCCCGTACATATACCCAAGGTATCATGTAACCCATCTCAATCATGAGGTAACATAAAGCTCAAATCATTATCTCAAATCTCAACTGTTCCAAAAAGGAAGGAATACCACGAAGGTAAGTACCACACATGTATGACACACTAAAGAATACCACCATGGTATTACCATGAAGTGAAATTACCACACAAGTACAAACTCACCTCACACATGTATACATCTTTGTAAAGTGATTGAGATGATCAGATATGGTCACTGATTCATCTATGTTGTCGGACCGACACAGGATATAGGACCAGGTAAGTTGTCGGACCCACACAGGATACAGAACTAGCTATTCTGTCGGACCCTTACAGTATACTGGAACAGAAGTCAGAACTATCGTACCCACGGAGGATCTCAGTATAGTACTGATCACTGTCGAACCCACAAAGGATTTTGGTACAGTAGTAATCATTTTCGAACCCACTGAGGATCTTGGTACAATAGAGTCGCTTTCGAACACACAAAGGATCCTGTCATCTCAATATCAGGCAGCCCTAGGGTTCCTGCAATCGGAACGTTTGATTCCAGGAGTGTTTGCTCCTCAAGCCACGTGTTGATACATCAACTATCATTAAGTCCTGATTTGATGTATCCATTAGTTCCATTACATTGTAAGGAACCAAACGCGACAGACAATGCGTCAATCGGACGCCCAGTCTGAGAGTTATTGGCATTTCGGTTTCAGAGAACCGGTTGGATTTTATGCTTGATCCAACCTAGCCATTTTCCAAATTTGTCCAAAACTCACTTAGAGAATCGAAAAAGGACCGACATGTCGTGGTGGTTCTAGTTCCACAGACAGCGCGTCGGTCGGACGTGTGGTCTTGAAGTTATTCGAATTTAAGCGAAGATGGGCTCGGCCCATCCACCCTAGTGGGCTGGTAGGTCGGCCCAACCCGGCTCACCAGGTCCGACCCGGGTGCGGTTCGCCCCAGCATGATGGGGTGTAGCCCACCTGCGGGCCCGACCCACACTGCGGGTCAGTCCGGTTTGCTCAGCGGCGCCGCCTCCTACTTTACCCGGCAGGCCGTAGCCGGTCAGTTTGGCCCGGCGCACACGGTCTGTGTTGCGGGCCAAAATTCTTCCCACGGGGTGCCTGCGGACGCCGCAGTACTCCATCCTGGATAGTAGGTGGCCGACCATTTCACCCAGCCGAGCGGCCCACGGATGTCGGCCGCAAACTCCCTCCACACGGCGCCTGTGGGCGCCGCGATTCTTCAGCCCGGCCGCCAGGCGGCCGGCCGATTCGCCCAACCGAGAGGCCCGCAGGTGCGGGATCCAGTCTCCCTCTAGGCAGCGCCTTCTTTGCCGCGTTCTTCCAAAAGGCTGGCTAGATTGGTCGTCCGGTCATCCCGTGGACTGGGCAACCCAAGTGGTCGTTGGTCCCTCCACGCGGCCGCCACTGCTTCCTCTGCCGCCACCGCCGCCTCCGGTTGTCTGCGCCTCTCTAGTCCGCTGCGGCCCACATGGCCACAACCCCTTCTTTCCTCGGGTGTGGTGCGATGGAACTGCGCCCAATAGGCTCTGCCACCATCATCAAGAAAATGAGAAGAAAAACAAAGGGGGGGAAGGGTCAGACCGTGTTTGTGCGGTCCGAACCCTCCTCGTTACGTCGCTAACATTCAACATCAAGAGCACAACACATAAAGTGGAAAAGAGAGTATAACTCATAAAAATCCAATTTCCAATACCTCATAATTGTTCTTGCACATTGACTAGTAGTGGAAGACATGCTTCACATAAGATGGATGTCGTTCCGTCAACGTTGAATGGAGAAGAACCCAGTGATGTCGAGTCGAGATGATTCACTCGATGTACTTCGTGGGCAGCGGTTCTTCCCTTCCTTGCTCCGGTTGAAGAAGGTTGAAGGTGTTGCTTCACCTTCTTCGGAGACATAGATAATTCTTCATCGAGAGGTTGATGTTCTTCCAAGAGTTCTACCAAGATTTATAAGGATTATGCCAACCCAAAATAAGAGAATATGATCTTATATTTTAATGTTGGCATAATGAATTCAAAACAATTCCAAATACTCATATTATTTAATTTAGTCATTAATTAATTTATGTTGGCATCATTAAGAGGGAAGGTGGAAAGTGAAGGGTTCCCACAAGTTATGGGAATTCCAAGATTTTACGATAGTTAAGGGGGTTAAGCTCGTATGGGCCCCGCCGCATAATATCCTCCCATGGGAGGATATGTGGGTGTGTTCCCCACCTCAAACTTCCCTTTAGAGGATTAAACCACCACTTAAATAAAAAATATGTAAGTCATATTTTTATTAATTTTTTTTGAAAACCCCCAAAATTAACTTCTACTCTCTATGAAACGTAATTCCAGTAATGTTCTACTTAAGTGAATATCGGCACTACGAGTTCATCGGTGTCCTCAGATTTCAAATCTGGGCACCGGTTCAAAAGATATAAAATCACGCACGTACGTTTACTGAACATACCTGAACAAAACTTCAGAAATTTATTCTGGGCACACCGGGCCTTGGAAACAGGTGCCGTCAGTTTTCACATACTCGTAATCCCAATCTCTCTACGTAGCCCCACTCTCTGATCGGTAGGAAATGGATCAACTTGGTGAGTCGGTCGACTATCACCCAAATCATGTCGTGACTCCTGGATGTACGTGGAAGACCCATCCCGATTTCCATGGATATCCCATCCTACTTCCACTCTAGGACCTCTAAGGGTTGAACCGAGCCTTCTAGTACCTGGTGCTCCACCTTCACATGCTGAAAAGTGAGCCATCGAGAAACGAACTCTGCTACAACCTTCTTCATACCCGGCCACCAGTGCTGTCGTCGAAGGTCCCGGTACATCTTCACCTCTCCAGGATGTACCACTATAGGTTAAGTGTGAAACTCACTCAAAACTTCTTCCTAAAGTGAAACGGGTACCATGGTACGTCCCTTGAAGAGAATGACATGCTCCGCACCTTCAAAAAATCCTTTGAGTGCCAGACCTATGGATATCAGAGCATGTCGTGTCTCATAGTCAGCGTCCCCATGCTGCACCTACCAGACTCCTTGAAGAAGTGGGGGAGTGACTGTGAGAGACTGTAGAAAGGTTGCTCCATCTCTATCCACAAAGGATATCTGTAATGCAGAAATCTGCCCTGTTGCCTCTTCTAGCAGTTGACTACCTGATCTCCTAATGAGATCATCAGCTATAGCATTCCCCTTCCCATGAGTATAGACTATCTCGAAGTCATAGTCCTGGATGAACTCAATCCATCTTCACTGTCTCAGGTTCAGGTCCCTCAGGGAGAATATATACCTGAGACTCTAGTGTTAAAAGTAGACTATAAAGTGTTCGCCCATAATATAGTGTCGCCACATCATCAAGGAAAATACCAATGCTGCTAACTCCAGTTCATGGGTAGCGTAGTTTTGCTCATGTTGTCTCAACTGCCGTGAATCATACGTGATCATTTCTCGCTCATGCATTAGGACACACCCAAGGATGGTTCTTGATACATCGCAGTAAACTATGTACCCATCGCCTTTCTCTAGAAGCCTCGGAGTGGGGGCACTTTTCAACCTTTTCCTCAGCTCCAGAATGCTCTGATGGCATCTCTATGACCATACGAATGGTTTCCCCTTTTTGTCAACGTCCTACAAAATATGCTAAGATTTATACATTCCCGAAAATAGATATTTGGTTTCATCCCCTGGATGAACCACATCTTTTTCCTAATACATTCAATCCTGACATGGTGGTACTAATTCATGCCATAGATGATGTTGTAAGGCCTTGACACTATTACCAAGAGATCCAACTATTACTCTCGCTTCCAAGGGTTCAGTCACACTATCAGCATAAGTGTGTGGTCATTGGGTCTCCTCTAGTAGTAATCTTGAAAGAGTGGGTCAAGTCAGCGGTTTTAACCGGAACCTCTTAGTATTAATCACACAAAAAGGCTGGAAAGAAAATTTCATAAGGACAACTCTCTTATATTATTGCAGCTCAATGTACAAAGACACAAAGCAACCACAAACAATGACATTAAAGAATCTAGAAGCATCATGAAAAAGGCCTATATGCCTGGAACTAGTCCCGATCCGGTCCACCTACTTTCGGAGCTCCATGGTCGTATGCTTTAGCTGCCTGAAGCTGTGCTATCCCCTATCCACATGTTCCCTGCGGTCGGGGTGGATCTCCGGGTGGGGGTGGTGGCAACACCTCAAAGCGTCGTCCACCACCAGCTGCATGACCAGCTCCACTACCACGTCTTCCTCCGCCTTGATGACCGCCTCGATCGAACCTCTTTCTCTACCTAGGAGGTCCTTCAACTATCTACCACTCATTTGCATCGCGGGTCGGGCAGTCTCGAGCCAATTGACCCTGCACGCCACATGCATAGCATTGCCTGCTCCTCTTATAGGTGGCTCTGTCTCAAGTTCCCCATACAACCGAACATGTATACTATGGTCTCCCACCTAATGGCCTAGTCCACTCAGACCTCTGTGATGTCTATCTACCGTCGGCTGTAGAAGACTCCGCTACATGTCGCCCTGTGGTGGGTCTCGCTGCTGGTGTATGATCACCAAGAAAGCTCTCCACAAGAAGAGGTCACTCTAGCACCCCCACCAGCGTCGGGATGCTGAGGGAGATCATTGAAGACCTGATCTCATGCTTGAGTCCCTGCTCGAAGGCACAGGCCCTAAAAAATGTGTCCCGCACCATATCCGTGGATTATCGTGAGAGGTCGGTGAACCTCTCTGAGTACTGAGCAACTGTCATGCTTCCCTGATGCAGATGGAGTAACTCCTAAATCCACATAACATGAAGGGTGGATGGAAGAAACTCTGATCGGAAGATACTCTTGAAGACCTCCCAGAGTAGTGATGCCTCATCATGAACCTAGAGAATCAGGCACCACTAGATTCCAGTTGTTGCATCCAGGAGACTCGCGACAAGGATCACCAAGAGGTCGGTTGGTGTCCCTACCAATCTGAAAACTCTCACGATAGCCTCCAGCCAATCCTCATCTGTATGTGGGTCTGTATCTCCTTGGAACCTAGGTGGACTGTAGCGCTGGAACTCATGCAACACACTCAGGAGGCGTGCACTCTTGGTCGCTGGAGCGGGTGGTATCGGTGTCCCAACGGGTAGTGGTACCGCTGGTACCTCTGCTGTGATGGGGCCATGCATCGAGGCCTCGTCCTTCGGTGGGCTACCATCTCGTACGAAACTCGGAACCCTAGATGGATGCCTTCGTGGGGACATCCTGAAAAAAAACAGGTGCGCCACGGTCAAAACAGTATACCTAGTGAGCTGACACAAAGTAATCATGAAAAAGACTTTTCAATGGAAACACACATTCAATTAGTTTTTTTTGTGCACTGAGTGAGAAATCAGAAGTCATAGTCCTAGAGTATAGATACGTCGACCACCGCACCAACACTAGTTTCCCTAAACTGATGACCATACCCAAAACACTTAATACTATATCCGCTAAAATAATTAGAGTCCAAGTTCTACGGTACAACCAACTCCTCTAATACCAATTTGTCACGACCCGTCCCCTGGGGCCCGTATCGTGACTACCCCAAGCCCGCCTTCCATAGGTCAGGGGATGAAGACTAGAACCAAAGTCGTATATCCCTAACAATGGAGGGTCATTACCTTTATAAAATGTAACAAACACAACCTGAGTATAAGCGGAACCAAAGACTAAGTAAAAACTATATAAAAAGTGTACTGAAAGTAAAGGGGGGAAAGAATAAAAACTCAACTGCAAAGTACAAATACAACTGATGGAATGTACAACTGAAAAAGTAAAAATAGATGAAAGGTAGAAGCAACTCCAGGATCGTCCTCCGGGGTTCCTATCTGAAGGGATGGTACAGATTTACTCCTCAGCACTCCACATCTATCTGTCTGCTCTATGTACCATCACGTTGTGTGGTCCACCTCCGGGTACCATCCAGTCCTGGCTAGATCTCGGCCTCTGTCAACGCTGTCCGTCGTCTGCATCCAACACAACGAGGTGCGGGCATATCCCGTTTAGGGGTGAGTATAATGATACTCATTAGGGTCCCCGAGACCCTCAACGTCTCACTAAATCCAACAAGGATAAACCACAAAGCATGTAATCATATGATAACCATTACTTAGGTATATGCCCATATATATACCTAAGTTATCAAGTAACCCATCTCATTCATGAGGTAACATAAAGCTCAACTCATTAGCTCAAAATTCAACTATTCCACACAGGAAGGAGTACCACAAAGGTAAGTGTCACACAGGTACACAACACAGAAGAATACCACCAGCGTATTACCATGAAGGGAAAGTACCACACAGGTACAAACTCAACTCAAAAAGGTATACATCATTGTAAAATGATAGAGATGATCAGATGTAGTCACTGATTCATCTAAGCTCTCAGATCCACACATGATATAAGCACAGCTAAGCTATCGGACCCACCTAGGATACAGAACCAACTATTCCGTCGGACCCACACATGATACATGAATAGAAGTCAGAACTGTCAGACCCACGTAGGATCTTGGTAAGTAGTCATCATTTTCGAACCCACTGAGGATTCCGGTACAATAGTAAACGTTTTCAAACCCATGGAATATTCTGGTATAGTATCTTCACTGTCGAACCCACTAAGGATCTTGTCATCTCAGTCGTAGTCGGCCCTAGGGTTCCTGCTCACAGCACGCTCGATTCCGAGAGGGTCCGATCCTTGAGCCATGTTTCGATACATAAACTATCATGAAGTCCTGAGTTGATGTATCCTATAGTTCCTTCTCATCGTAAGGAACCCAACACGATAGACGGCGCATCCATAGAATGTTCGGTCTGAGAGTTATTGTTATTTCCGTTCAAGGTGCCCAGTTGGATTTTATGGTCGATCCAACCCGATCGTTTTCCCAATTTTCCCAAAACTCACTAATAGTATCGTAAAAGAACTACCTTGTCACGGGGGGTCCCAGTGCCACTGATGACGCATTTATTGGATGTGCGGTCTTGAATTTATTCACATTTAAGTGAAGATAGGCTCGGCCCGTCAAGCCCAGTGGGCTGGCGGGTCGCCCCAACCCGGCTCGGTGGGTCCGACCCTGTTAGGGGTCGGCTCGGCCTGGTGGGGTGCGGCCCACCTGCAGACTCGGCCTAGGCAGTAGGACATTCCGGTTCTCCTAGTGGCGCCGCCTCATCATCTGCCCGGGCCGGCCATAGCCAGCCAGTTCGGCCAGGCGCACGCGGCCCGCATTGTGGGCCGCTGTTCTTCCCACGCGATGCCTATGGGTGTCGCGGTCTTCCAGACCATTTGGAAGGCGGCTGGCTGGTTTTTATAGCTGAGGGGGATATGGATACGGGCCGCGGTCTCCTTCCACGCGGTGCCTGCGGGCACCGCGGGTCTACAGCCCCGTGGGCAGGCGGTCGTCCGGTTCGCCCAGCCAAGCGGCCCGCGGTCTCCCTCCACGCAGCGTATTGTGTGCCGAGTTCTTCCAGTCGGTCATCTGGATTGGCCGCCCGGTCACCCTACTGACCGGGCCGCCCAAGAGGCCTCCGTTCCCTCCACGCGGTCACCGCTGCCTCTACCGCCTCTGGTTTCCAGCGCCTCTCCAGTCCTCCACGGCCCGCATGGCCGTAGGCCCTTCATTTCTCTGGTGTTGTGTGACGGCACTATGCCCTACCGGCTCTACTTCGGACGTCAAGACAATGAGAAAAATAAAATGGGGCAGAGAAGGTTCGGACCGTGTTTGTGCGGTCCGAACCATCCTAGTTACGTTGCTAACATTCTGCATCAAGTGCACAAAACATAAAGAGGAAAGGAGATTCGTAAAATTGATTCCGGGCACACCGGGCCACGGAATCAGCTATCGTCAGTTTTTACAGAGTCGTAAAATTTCAATGTATTTTAGGAAAAAAAATTCCATAGGATTTTCGGGTCTTTACAATTATCTTTCCAACATGACTAAGGAATACCAAAAAATCCTATAATGTTAATATTATTATGTATTATGTATGATATAAATAGGACAAACTATATTATCTTGAAACACAGATATAATTTTTTTAAATGCATACAATTTATTTGATAAGTATATGATTATAATAAATCATGTTTTAAGCTTAAAAGTTGTATTCTTTTCTAAAAACTAGTTTTATATCATTTTAATGGATCACTTGTTTTTAAAATAATATTTTTAAATTATATAAATATTATTTTAGAAAATAACATTACTTTTTAAACATTTATATCAACATTTATCTTTGGTTAATTTTTGTTATTTTTTTTGAAGATTCATTCATGATAAATATTTAAAATTACTGATTTCAAATTAATAATTTTTATTTCTTATAAATAAATTTTAATATTACAATATATTTATATTTTTTATTTAATGTAATATTATTTAAATTATACACCCATTAATCTAAATTCAGTTTTACACAAAAAATCATATTTTATTTGGATATAAATAATTTTGAAGACTTTTGAACATTCCTCTTAAAACACAATCTCTAACCACATGTACATGAATAATAAAAATTAATTTTTTTCAATTATATATTTTTAATTTTGAAAAATGGATTTAATATTTGTAATCAAATAAAATTTAAAATTTCTAATAAGGTGATCATAATGTTCAACCAATGTAATTAATGAAATAAATTTAAATTAATTATTCCAGTTAAGGTAAAAATTTGTTTTATTAGTCATTATGCATAGAATATAAGGTGTAAAAATGACCCTAAATTATTACAATAACAAATTTATGGCCATATTTATAACATTAAACAACTATTCTATACTTAATTGGTTAATGTAATCTAATCTCATTATAATAAAAATGGTTCACCTTATATTCTTCTCCAAAATTCCATGTGTGTCATCTCCCAACTTTTAAAAGGACGCATATTATCCATCACCCTTGACAGAAAAAATAATTTTTTATCAATTGAACACTAAAAAAATAGTGTCCAAAAATCTATACCCAGATCCTTGATTTTTTTATTTGATATAAATAATGAAAATGAATGATTTTAAAACAAACCATACATAGTTTCCCAAACAATTGGCCATATTCATTAATGACATCTTTTGTATAATTTCATTCCCCACAACATCATGAATACATATAATATGATTATATAATAACCCAATTCTCATAAAAATCATCAAATGTGGTTTTTTACGGTTGAAACCATCAACATCACACACTTCTGTAAAATGGGATAGGAAATCTCCATTCTTATGTCTGATAAACTACCACCTTACAAATCGATGTCATTGTTTATTCCATAATAACCTACAACGGTTGGTAATATTGATGGATATATAGTTTATATAAATTATATAGGATATTTTGGATGTTATTATTTATTTGGAATTTTTATATCACAGATACCTACATTCTTTCCATTTTCAAAGAATATGATATCATCATTTGTGTATGTGTGGACTACCGCCTCCTTAAAGTGATTTTATTCATTCATTAATTACATATAATTTTATAAGTATGTATTTAATTAAAATATTTGTTATAAATGTCATATATATGATATTTAGGAAATAATTAACTTACTAGAATTAAAATAAATCACTTTAATTTTACATTTTCACACACATAATATGTGAAAACGTCTAGTGTCGATGTCTGCACTGCCACATCATCAAAGCAATATAATTATTTTTTTATCACCACGTCACAAAAAATATATATATATATATATATAAATAATTATATAATTATATAATGATTATTATTATGGATATGTTTAAATAATGACTTGTTTGACCACATTCGACCTACCAAATTTGTTATGAATCATAACCAGAATATATTCAAAGCAGCCAACATAAACATAATTAAATAATTCATTTTATATAACATGGTAATAAGTGGAAATTAAAAATTAATAAAAATTAACAGCCTTCTCATGGATGTAAATATTTAACGTAATTTTCTTATTTAGGATGATAGAGACATGTATTACAATTTAGAGTCCAGCTATGGGACTTCATCTCAATTCCATTCATTTACACATATTTTGATGTTATTTACATTTTTTACTTTATAAGATTAATATAATACACCATTAAAACATTAAATTATGAAATTACCAATAATTATGATATTTGTTTTATTATAATGTTATTATATCATTGGTATTATGATTCAAATGTTTCTAAAGAAAAAGGGATTTTAATTTTAAAAATCATATTTTAATGTTTTTTATCAGAAAATTTTTCTCCTCCATGTGCAAATATTAAAAGTGATTTTATTAATGATTATATATGGTTTTAAATTATTTATAAAATAAATTTTATGTATCAATATATTGATTCAATGTTTTTCAAAATGGAATCTTTTTACGTGTTTTATATGGAATGTTTTGACAAAATTCAAAATGGATGGTTTATCCTTTATGCACATGGCGATAATGAATTTTATGACACCATGATTATTATTTGATTTCTATCATCCTTTTCGTGTTTAAAAGTTTTTTCCAATGAATAATTACTTTTTTCCTTATTAAAGGTAAATATATTATTGAAAACATGTTTTAAAATGGATTGATTATTTCAATAACATGAAATCCTTTATTATGACTGAAAATGAAATTTTATCAGTGAAATATTTAAAATTAAAGGCTTTTTGATATTATTATGTAATTGTTCTTGTAAATTATGATGGTTTTTAATATTATAAACTAATGATGGGAGGTTTCATGATAAACTATTGATGGGTAGGTAAGTGATTTTTCTCCAATGCATTAGATAGGGAAGTTGAAAATATAGTTATTCCATTTGAAAAAGTGACATGTATGGAAGTAGATTGTATGGATGTTCCATCTGTAAGAGTGTGATGTATAGAATTTGATTACATATAAATTCCATTTATAATAATGACATGTATAATTATATCCTAGGATACCATTATGTGTTGTCTATGATTTGTATGTGTTTTATGTTTATATTGTGATAAGGAAGTGTATGGAAAGATCTTATTTTCAAAGTAATGTACTTAATACTTATTAATGGTAAAAATAATTACATTATGATAACATTTTCATGGGTTTTCATGTTTTCCCTAAATTAATAGTTTCATTTCTTTTTATATACCTTACTGATATTTTATTCTCAGCACAATTATTTTTAAATGTTTCACATGGTTTAAGGATGTGTAAGGGAATGAAGTTGTCATGTTAAATTTCGTGGATATTTTCCTTGAAAAAAAAAATAATTCTATATTTTAAAAGATCATATTTTGTGGAAAATGGATACTATTCAAAATTTTCTGTGATTTATTTTATAGATTTTTTATGTGTGTTTTATGGACTAGTTAATGATAACTTTAAACCTAAACAGACCCTAACAGTGATTGATAGTAAATTATAAAATAAAACTCCTAATTTTGTAATGTTTTTGGTTGTGGGCTTACAGTTTGTATTAGTGGTCAGTTTAGATAAAATTATAGGTTAGTATATTCTTAATTTATTTCCCTTGAAATATTTTACCCTATGGTCAATATAATTGATATAAAAATTTAAAATTAACATATTGGTTCATATTTAGTATCTTTTTAAATAATGGATATCCACAAAGGAAAAAGGAACCTATATTGGAATGGCATCGAGAGGAAATATCCTTATGAATTGACTTCCTGACATAGTAGTAATTAGAACATAGTAATTTTTTAGCGATGGATCCATTGTCTCTAAATATAAATAGTATTTATTTATACATGTGATAGAAAACAGATCTACTATAATGGGAGATGAAGTTAGTGGATCATTTTGTGAGACAAAATCCCCATCATTAATAGGATCATCTCACCTTCTTCATGCTGAAGGATGTATTAATGACCTGGAAAAGTTATTCAATGTCATGGGTTGTTCAGACCACAAATGGGGACCATTTAAATTTATAAATTTTAAGTTTAACATGACTTGTAGTGGTCAATGGTTAATATTATCTGAGAAATTTATGAGAGTGATGCCTTGGAATGGGATTAGATTAGTAATATTTACATTGTGAAGTATTTTTCTTTGGCTGTTTGGAGTAGGATGTAAAAATAATTCATTTAATTGAGACAAAATGAGGGATATTTGTTTAAAACATATGAAAAAAATTCACACTGTCGGTACCTGATCCTCAGATCAATATAAAAAATAAAATAATCATCCAAGATATTATCAAATAATTAATCTATATGATGATAATAATACTTATTGTAGATAATATTTAGTTAAACTCTATAATCTAGGAGGACCATGAAGAGAAAATGGTGAATTTTGAAAATTTTAAATTAAAATTTTGAAATGAAATTCATAGTAAGAGATAATTATTTTTTCAGAAAATTTCAATACTTGTACATATTATTTCTAAATATGGAAATTCTATTAACCCTCCTAATAAAAATTTTCTTAAAAATTTCCAAGACCAAAAATGCCATAATGATTTTCTGATTTCATGGAGTCGTGGATTATTTACAATGGTATGTTTAAAACATCACATAGTTTTCTTCAACACTAACTATATTAACACAAAAGAAAGTGAGGTTTATCTAGAAAAAATAATGTGATCATTGTATTAAGGAACTAACCAGACGATTGGTGAATTCCCTAGTTTTTTCATTTCCTTCATGAAATGTTGAATTTTTTTAACTATAATGATGATTTATTGAAATGTGATACATTGAAGAATTACAAGGTAATTGGTTTTGATTCAATTTAGTTGAAAATTCATGATTTAAACTTTAATAAACATATTTTGGAATTAGAAACTTTGGTTTTTCTTTGAGTATTTAAATATTAAATTTTTATTGAGTGTATTTTGAAATATATATTAATCCCAAAAGATTTCAGTATATATTAACTAAGAATGAAATGGAATTGTGATAGAGAATATGGATACAAATGATCAAGGATTACAATTTTACGTTTCATTACCATCATAGAATGGAAGATATGGTGGCTTATTCTATGAGTCAAAAAATAATTCATCATTAACTGTGTTATATTTATAATGTGACCCTATGGTTAATGATTTGTTAAAATTTGGACTAGAAGTTGTCAATGCATTGAAATAATATGTTCTGTATCTTGTTCCAGTGTATTAGAAATTTTAAAAAAGAATTATAAATTCCCAGATTGAATGTCAATATTTTTAGGAAATATTATGATCTATTAAGAAGGGTATGTTTATTAATGTTAGTATTGATGAAGAAGGATTATATATCAATTGGAAAAAAACCATGCGTGCCTTCATATTCACAATTTTGGATATTGATGATGAATTAAACTCATTGTTCTATATTATTTTCTCATCCAGGAAGAACTACATGTATAAATAACATTAGAAGGTTATTGATGAAATGAAATGAAAAGAGACATTCCAGACTTTACTATGAATTATTTGTCATTTATGAAAGTTATTGAAGAAAGAACATTACCAAAGGGGTTTCTTCATCATTTTCTAGTCACATAGTTGAAATGGTAGAATATATCAATGGATAATATGGTACAATTACTATAAGATTATCAATGTAATAATTTTATTTGTGTTTTTATTAAGAGATTTACTAAATCTTCATATTTTAAACCATTCTAGATATAATTTCATCTGATATTTTTTCTATATTATATACAAACGACATAGTCAGGTTTTATGGAGTTCGTATCTCTGTTATATTATACAATGATTCCATATTATCATCTAATTTTTTTAAAGGTTGTTATATGACTATATGTACTAAATTAAATTATTGTACACATTATTTTCCACAATCTAATGGAAAATAAAATCAGATGACTAAGAACATGGTGGATATTCTCAGTTATTGATCAATGGATTTATAAGAAATTGGTAATAATATCATTCTTCAGTTTAATTTTGATATAATCATATTTATCAATACAGAATATAAAATGATAACATTTTATGAGTTATATTGAATGATGTGTTAGAAACTGTAATTTATAGATGATTTAGGAGAATGGATATTAATGGGAATAAAATTTGTTAATGTAACAAATCATAATGTTCTGATAATTCTGGTACATATTATGTTAGTTCAGATAAAGTATATTATTTATTCAGATAACTAGAGGAAATGTCATTCTTTTGAGGTAGGTGGTGATGTGTTTCCTAAAGTTTCTCAATGGAAATGTGTGATGTGTTTTGTTAAGTAGGGGAAGTTGGGTAAAATATATATTGAAACACATGATATCCTAGAGAATGTTGGATCAGGTTCCAATTTAGTTTATTTACCTCTAAGTTTATCCCACGTACACAACATAAATTAAATTTCAATGTTATGGAATTAAGTACTAGATTGATGTCCTGTTTTGAGCTGAGAAGTATTTATGTTAGAAGAGAATATTTCCTATGAGGAATAACTAGTTAAGATTATTTATCATCGATATCATGTATTGAATAATAAGGTAACTCATCAGGTTAATGTTTAAATGTAAAACCTTGTTCTTTACAAGGAAACACAAGAATATGACATTTCTAAAAGGGAAGTATACCCCCACATATTTAATTAGTGAATAATATTATGACGATTCAATTTCAGAAAGGGGGAATGAATTAAACAACCCATGTAATGATATAATAACTAGTTTTAAATTTTGTTAATAATTAATTAAATTAAATTCATTTTAAATTAAAAGGGATTCTATGTTCAATAGCCTATACGACATTCAAAAATGATTTTTCTTAAAATCCTATATAGAAAACTTAACTGGGTTATACCAAATAATAATATAATCTTTATAATATTATTTAATATAGAGGATAGAAATATGACTAACTATAATATATTTACCATTATTTATAAATTTTTTTACTATCACACAATATATTCCATAGGGACATATTAGGAATAAATCCAGCATTATGCTTTGAATTTTTTTTCTTCTAAAATCAACTTATAATACATTTTTGTAGAGTACTATTTTTAAGAATAATTTTTTACACTTTTTTTAAATTTTATTTGTCAAAATTATATTCCTTTTCAAAATATATATATCAATATTTACCTAGGAATGATTTTTGTATACTTCTATTAAGTTTATTTTCTGATGAATTGTGAAAAATACCTACAACTAATTGAAAACATCTTCTTTTTAAATAATTTATATTGATAATATATTTTTATATTTTTTTCAAAGTCAAATTATATCAATTACAAATATATTAAAACTATTGAGGCCATTTAAATCATTTTAATATTGAAATATGATTTAAATATATTCAGGATTTTGGTCATTTATCTTTAAAAAACTAATTATCTCATTGTGTATATGGAATTAATGTCCAATTACATATTTTTGTCACATGTTTATTGAATTTTAAAATTGTATTACATATTTTTAAGGATAATAATTTATAATTTTAATATAATAAAATAAATTTTTATTAATGTTATTAGGAAAAGAAAATAAATTTAATTATATTTTAGGTAAAAAATTAATTTAACAAGAAGTTAATAGTAGAATATATGGTGTAAAATGACCCTCAACTTTTCTAATATCAATTATGGTCAATATGTATACCATTACACCTCTATGGAAAATTTAGTGTGTTAGAGAAGCCACTAGTTATGTAAAAATGTGTGTTCAACAAAGTTTCTTTTAAAAATGCCAAGTGTGACCTCTCCACAACTTATAGAGGGATACTACATCTCCTTATATTAACACCTCTCAATAATATTGGATCATCCAATACCTACCTAAATAAAATCCCAACATCCCTCTCATTGTGCTATAATCATTGGTTTGGATTGAATGCATTCCATGAATTTATTTTAGTAGAAATAAAAAATTGTTAACCAAAGAAGAGGTAACATTCATCATTGAGAACTTTTCTTTTATTTTTCTCTACTCCACTAGAATTATTATTATATTATTAATGTATAATATCCTCAATATGTTAAATATACTAATATTTTACTGCATTTTGGGTATTATCTATAACATCACAGAGTTCCATCGAATTGCTGGGAATGTTGATGTATTTATTGATTCTATATATTATAATTGATATTTATTTTTTTATTATGATTTATTATTTAATATATCTAACATACCATTGTGCATTAAATTTTTTTATAATATGATTACATCCTTTTTGGATGTGTAGACTATCACTTCTTCACAGCGATGTGACTCTTATTATTTTAATAGCCACATTAATATAGTGATCTATATAAGTATAAATATAGAAGAAATATTATAATTATTTCATGATTATTGTTTTGTATTTGGTTAAATAAATAACCCCTTAACCGTAGTTGACCTACAAATGACATTTGTACACATAAACCGAATATGGTAAAAACATCCGACATAAACATTATTGACTAAGTAGTTGTTTATTACATGGTAATATGTGAATAAAATGTAACAATAAAATAGAATAATTCATTCATGAAAATAAATAATTAATATTTTTTTATTATTCTAGATTACCTTGACACACATAGCAAATCATACTCATGTAATGGGACAAAATCTGATTTTCCTTTTGTTGAGGAATATTTTAATGTTATAAAACAATATTATTTTATATGATTTTAATATATACCCTATGACATAATAAAACAAAAAATATATCTATTATTAGGTTATATAATGTATTCATGGATCTAAAACATTCAAGTGGATTATGATTCAATTATTCACTAAGGGATAATGGACATTTACTTTTAAAAATAATCCTTCAATGTTTTCCTCAAACCCTCTTTATCTTCCTTGTCCATGTATGATTTTGTGTAGATGTAAAATTATATAAATAATAAACTTTATGTGTATATATATTTTTTCAATGGATTTTGAAATGGAATATTTTTACATATTTCATACATATAGTTTTTGAAAATGAGAATGCGATGTTCTATTCTCAGTGTACATAGAGACATTGAATATTCTGGAACTAGGACTATTATTTTATTTAGATAACCATTTAAATTTTATATGTTTACTTAAATGGAAAACAATTTAACTTTTTTATTGGAATATTTTTATTCAAATTTTGTTTCAAAAAAAGTTTAATTGTTTCAATAACTTTAAATGTATCCTTATAAGTGAATATTAAATGTACTTAGTCGAAATTTAAAAATTGAAATCTTATATGTGATATAATTATGTTAGGGTTCTAAGAAATTATTATCGTTTTTTTGCTATAAAATAATGATTTTTGGTTCCATGATATCTATTGATCGGTGGGTTCATGAGATCCTACAATGCATTAGGTATGTTAGTATATTGTATAGTCATTCGATTTATAGGAGTGACATGTATAGTAGTTAACCGTATGGTTATTCTCTTTGTAAGGGTGACATGAATGGTTTTTGAATGCATGGTTATTTAATTTATAATAATGATAATGATAATTATGTCCCAATATACCTTTATTTATTATCTATAGATTATGATATAGTTTTAATGGGTTGTCATGTTTTTACATAACTCATGATTTAATGTTATTTTATATTTATCAATAATCTTTGGTGCTCATCCAAATTTTTTTAAAATATTTCATAGGCATTAACGATGTGTATGAGAAAGGAATAATTCATGTTTAATGCGTTGGAGATTTTAGATGAAAATAAACCATGATTTATTATAATTGAAATATATTAAGGGGAAAATTGATACAAATAAGAAGTATCCACTTTGTATTTTATGGTCATGTTATGTTTGAACTATGGCCTAATTCAAAATATATATAAACCTACAATGAGCCTCGAAATTATTGGAATTATATTCTGGAATAAAAATCAACCATATTTAATGTTTAAGGTTTGGGGCATATATATAGAATAAAAAATGGATGCACACATATAGGAATCTACTACATTGGGCAATGTTCCATTTCATAATAGATATCATACAGGGAGTTTTCAGTGGGTTTATCCTATGGATTTAAATGGGATCCATTTATCATTAAGATGTTAAAAAATCGGTTTTGATTAGAATTTTTCCAAGATACCAATACATTTTATCTATTATATATAAGGGGTAATAATGATACATTTTATTAATTTTAATAACACATGGCACATTATTCTTGATTCTGATGACTTTTTCATTTTATAAGTCCTTCTTACAAGTATTCATGTTTGATGCTCCAAGTGTTTATCGGTATTATTTTTCTTATGTTATGATTATGCTCCTTAATTTTTTCATTAAACTGTTATTCTATTATTATACTCACTAATGACATTTTATTGTTAGTTCTTATATTTATCCTTATTATGAATTTCAGTGTACATTTATATTGTTTCCTTTTCCCATAGTGGTAATGTATGGTGTTGAATGAATTCTTCCTAGTAAGAATTTATATAGATGATGATGATTACCTAATATAGAATATGAAAATATGGGTATAGTGGGATAGATACTATGTTGAATTATTAGTTATTGTTTATGTAAAAATTATTCTTAATTCCCTAAAACTCCAAAAAAATGTTCCTTAAGACTATATATGATCATATATTTCTATTTTAGATTTTATTATATTTATGGTCAAAATTGGGTCACCATCATTGATATCAAAACCTAAAATGTGTTTTTAGGATTTCAACACCAAATCCGTGTGTGTGGGTTCATGATAATTAAAGATGATCATAGAGGAAAATAAATTTATCTTATCACATGGAACACTCAATAATTAACATAGGTATATGAGTCACTCTCCATCCAAGTGATTATTAAGGAATTTTATATCACAAGGGATGATGGTGTGTAAAACCTAGGATGTATATCCAACCATGGTATTCCCTAATATGTCTTATTTATAGACACTTAATATAAGTCTGGAATGATATAGTTGGTATTAGTGGACATTGTTAGATACATTTTGAGATTATAATTTCTAAACATGAAGTAATATTAATATTTATTGATTCCATAATTGAAGTATAATATAAAGGTTGATCATATGTTTAATGTCTTAGACATTCTTTTTATCTTTTAAGTGATTAGTTCTTAATGATATTAATGGAAATTTAGGAGGTGTTTTATTTCATTTATATATATATATAATTATTCCTATAATTTTTAATTAATCATTTAAATTTTTTTAAAATTTGATTTATGGTATTTAGATCATTTTCCCTTTATATAATCATTTATATTGAGATTATTATGAGAAACCTTTTTTTAAATAGTGAGTCATATGATGGAAAAAAAAAATTTCTAAAAAAGGGATTAATGTTTTTGGGAATGAAATATAAAAGGTATGATATTTCAATTGATTTATAAACACTATTTAAGGTGGTGTATATTTAAGAGTTATTTAGTTTTAAAATTGGGTATTATTATTTATTTTTGGAGATTAATGTATTATTTCATTATATGATGGTTTATTCATTTTGAGAATTATCATACAATGTTCTTACTTTTTTAATTGAATTTAATTTCAAAATAAATTTGGAATATATTATCATACATTAAGGTATTATTTTATGTAATAAATATTGAATTTAGTGATTCAATCATGATAAAAAAGAATCTTAGTACTCATAATTTGGAGAAAAAATTTGATTATTGTAGAAATTGATAAAATGAGGAAATTATAAATCATAATGTATGTATATTTAATAATGATCATAGTATTGATGGAAAATGAACTCATTAAATCTAGGAAAAATATCTTGAAGAAAACATAGTCATATAACCCTCTTCTGTGATGGTATCAATGACCATCACCACTCTTATTTGTTTTATGGTTTTGTAGTTGCTGATATTATCACGATCATTCACATTATTGTCATCAGTAATATATATCACCCTATATTATCATCTTAACAATATATTCATCCCCTATGTATATATATTCACATCCCACCTATGTTCTCCAAATTAAAAAACTACTAATTTTTTCCCACGTGACATTTATAGATCCTTTTCTATCCAATCATAATAATTTTTTATTAAAAAAATTTATAATTTGTGCTTCCAAAAAATAATTTTTCAAATGTCCAAACATTTATTAGTGATATAATGATAAAATTTAAAGGTTTATGTATGTAATATGGTGTCAATCATATAAAACTACGATATTTTAGAGAAGATAATACTATTTGATAACATATTCAACACGCAACACAAGATCACAAAAATCATGTGATATAAATAACCAAAATGATCATGTAGTTAAACTGAGGGGTATGAATAATATTCTTTTCTTTATGAAATATATATATATATATATCCTAAGAAATATAAATTATTGATAAAGGATTAGTAAATAATCATTCAATTTCTTTTTATACAACTTTTTTGTTCAAAAATATGTTTTCAGAAAAAATAGATTTACTAATATTTTGTATAAAAAATTACGATAATTTTTCTGAATAATTAGAGATTTAATTATATAAAATTAATATAACTTTTTAAATAATAATTTAAAAATATAATTAGGATTAAATTCTTGGATTTTGGTAAACTGTTGAATTTTTAATGAGTGAAAATATTGTTTTTTCTAAACATGTCAACTATTTTAAAAAAAAAAATTAATCTTCAAAGTACCATTATTTTTTGAATGATATTTCACATAAAAAAATATTATATTTTAATATTTAATACACTTAATTTCTTCTGAATAAAATTTATATTAGATTTCAATATAATTATGTCTTTCAGTTTAAAAATATATTTTTTTAAAACAATTTTACGCCACATAATGATTATCCATTATAATTAATCCTATAAACTTGTAATGAGAAATTATTTAGATGGAATTTATAGATAATATATAAATGAATAATTTTTAATATTCATAAATAAATTATTATTAATCATATAGTTAATATAAAAACATAATTTCCATGAAAAATACACTACTTTAAAACATGGTTTACATCATGTTTTTAATTATTGTTTTAAAATTAATTTTTATAGTTAGTTAACATAATTTTTTAAAATATATTCCAAATTTTGAATAAGAATAAATTATTTCTTCTTATGGGTTCAAAAATTATTTTTTACCATATGGTTATAGAAAACATTAAAAAATAATTTCCACGGTTAAGGTAAAAGACAGGTTAACATGGGGTTAAAATTAGTTTTTAATGGTGAAATTACATAAAAATTTTCTAAAAAATATATAAATTACATATTTAGATCTTATAATGTATTATTATTTATATTTAAACACATTGGAGCCTGTTGGGATGTCGTTAATGTGGTTTCACCATTTTATTTTCAATAATTTCATGTGATCCCCTAATTCCACGTTTAAAAAGACACCTCATTTTCTACCTTATTCATACCTTAATACACTTTTAATTTGGGAAATGTGTAAAAACATTTCTAACTGGTATCTATATAATCAGCTTATATGATTTAATTTTTCCATAAACCTATCATACAAATTCATTACATTTATTACCAGAAAGGTTGTCCAATATGAGTTAAAATTATGAACATTTCATTTTGGTTTTATTTGAAATCCCACATCCATAAAATATTTTCAAAATATTATCATAAGATAAAACTAGTATATAATATATAATATAATTTTTTTGATATTAATATAATAACAAAAATCAATCTCATCTTGTATCAAATAGAATTTGAAATCATTATTCATGTGGACGTCACGCTACTCTCTCGCGATCTAATGTCATTATTTTAATCATATCACATCATGTATTGATTTAATGAAAAATTTAATGAATAGTTGTGATTTTTTTCTCATATTTATACTTAGAGAGTTATTATTTCACATATAACTTTTTATGTAAATTTTTATGGGGGATATATATCGTCGCCCGTGTTTACAGTGGACTACCGCCTCACTAAGGAATGCACTTTGTTTTTTAATAACTATTTACAAGGATGGTAATATAGATAAATTTAATTTATATAGGTTTTATATATTACATAATAATGGTGTTCATGACATTTTTATCAGTATTAAAGAATAACATTTCATTTTATCTCTTAAACTAAATAATGATAATGTCATTCATATATGTGTTGAGTAAGGCCTCCATGAAATAATGTGGTTATTTTTTTAATAACCACATCACATGAAAGATATATATAAGTATATTCAAATAAATATTGTGGAATATATTATATAATTTTTATTTTATAGTGATAAAATAATAATTACATTCTTTCAAAATTTATCTTTTAAAAATGAAAATTTTAGACATACATATGTATGACATACACTCTCATTTTTTTAGCATATATCATTATTCATCACCATTTTCATGGTTTGTTTCAAAATTTAATTCCTAAATAATCTTGATAATTATGTATTTATTTATATTATGAAGATATTAAAATAATTACCTCTTCGAACATGATCAACACACAGAAGTCATATTGAAAAAATCAATAGAATATCCCCGAAATACCTGACCTATACATAATTGATTAAATATTTTAATATTTAATTAAAAATGAATGATATATGTATAACATACCCCTATAATATTTTTAATAAATAAATTAATTTATGAAATATTATTAAATTTGTGTTAAAGGACATTCAAGGAATGTCTGTACTTGAGGTAAGGGTTTTTCTCATCTCACTTTTACTTTTTCAAGACATTTTCTATATTCACCACTAAATTTTATTTCGTGGGGTCTTTTCTGACCCTTTTAGATGTAATATATTGAATTCATAATTCAGTATATAATTTTATGTTTCAATTTGAATTATTTTATCCAAGGGTATTTGAAAGTAATGATACTAAGTGTAAAATAATTTGATAGCATAGTTTCTTTTCATTATATTATACTATATATTCATTATATTTGATATTGTATGATTATGTGAGTTATTAATTTTTATTTTATAGTGTTGTATTTGAATTTGTAAAATGTTGATTTACGTTTTCCATAGATAATTGATGTATTGATTTAATCTCAAATTCAATGTCATTATTTTTTAAGGATTATTCAATTCATGTTTTATTTCATTGAAACATATGTTAATGATATGCACTTATATTTGATTAAATGGTGTATAAAATAAACATTGGCATGTTATATAATTGACAATCTTATTTTATTGATATTTATTATATCACTTGATCCTATTCATTAATGGGTATTAGTATTTAAGAGTTATCAATGTGGTGAAGGATATATATTACAATATCCTCTAATAGAATAATTTTCTTTAAAACTTTAATTTTAACATCACGTCATCCAGACCGACGTTAAATGTCATCTATATGGACTTTTAACATGGGTTATTTAGAAAAAAAATTAAAATACAACTTTTAACATTAATTCCTAATATTTAATGAAAAATTACTCATAGAATACATTTTATGTTGGTTATATCTAAGTTTATAATAATAGACTACTTTTAATGTCGAATAATGAAAATATAATGAGGAAAGTACTCATAGAATACTTTTAATGATGGTTTCATTAAGAAGCTGAAGTAAAAAAGTCACATTTATATATTTTTTTCAAAAAAGAATACATTAATACTGTTTACCGATATATAGTTCACTTCCCATGCTTTGATTCTTTTGTAAATGAGATAGAATGGAAATACAAATCAAATGTTATCGACATTGGATGTTGAACAAGCCTATGAAAATATTAGATAAATAAATCTTTTGAAAACCATAAATTTTGATATGTAACATCATTTGAGCTACAAGTATAGTTAAATAAAATATGATGGATCAAACTAATTCATGGTTTACATTATTGACAATTTTTTATTAATCAATATCTAAAGAACTTCTAACGTCGGTTCCAGAAAAAAAAACATCATTAAAATCTAGTTCTCCAATTGGTTATCATAAAAAAACATTCAAATTGAAAAATTGATTATCCTTCTAAATATAAAAAATGATAAGAACTATCCTTTTGAGAATATTATCATAAAACTAATGTGATAATTATAAATTAATATCACTTCAATGTGAGAATATTTATTTTTTTGCAGTGTTACATCAAAATTGTGAATTACGTCCTAAAATTTGTGAAACTTTTGTTTCTTTTACCATGTAAATTATATGATTTGACACTACAAATATATTATTTTTTTAATAAATTAATTCAATCATTACTATTCCAATGACTGAACTTCTTCAATCATTTTCACAAATACACCAAATTATTATTTTAGTAATCTAATAATGGTATTTATAATTATTTTTCCTTGATTTAATAATTTCATTGATTATTCCTCATAATTTATAAACATATGAATTATTCCTTTATTATTATAATGTATAAACTTCTTCAGATTAATGTAAAACAAAAACTCTACCTTCATATTATAAAATTCCTTCTAAGCTAAATCATAGGTTTCCTTATGAGGACATTCCTAGAAATCAATTATATAGACTATGAAATTGAAAACCATTAAAAGTATATCATTGGATTATTTTTTATATATTTCATATGTTTTCATTGATAATATTTTTTTCGATCTTTTATTTTTCATGGATGGATTAATCGACATTACAATAAATATATGTTGAGAATAATCATTATGTCATTGATTGATCCTTATTTATTTAAACTCAATAAGTGTAAAATATTTATTTTATCATGGGGAAATTATTATTTCTTGTTGATTCTTGAAATTAAAATTATGAAATTTTTTATGATCATAAGAATTTTTTTGGGAATAAAATATTTTTTTAAATGATTCTCAATAAATCGATGTGAAAAATGATCCTTACCATTAGTTTTGAGGATAAAACCGTTTAAAACCTATTTTGATCATCAATTTTAAGAAATCCATTATAAAAGATATAATTTCACATTAGTTTTCTAAAAACTGACATTAATGATATGTTTTTAACAACACTTTTTGTAATAAAATTATGTGATAGATGGTCTTTAACGTCGGTTTTTAAATAACTAAAATGAAGAAATAATAAAAAAATCAATTTTTAATTGAATTTAATAACCCGTTGTTAAAAAACATATTTTAAACATGGCCTTCAAAGACTTCACCAAAAGAATATATGTTAAATATATATATAAATACATAAAAAAATGTTTTTCATCTAGTGCTTAGTAAAGACCCATAAAATTCAAGGGAATTTTCTTCTTAATTTTCATTGGGATTTTACAAGAATGCAGTTTCTGACGGCACCTGATTCCGAGCGCCAGTGTGCCCGGAATCATGTTCCGAAGTTTAGCTCAGGTATGTTAAGTGAAAAAACAAGTGGGTTTTCCTAACTTTTGAACCGGTGCTCCAAATAGAAATCTAAGGACACCAATGAAACCACAACGCCAGTAAATTCTTAAGAACACCTTTTCCAGAGTTGCGTTTTCTCGGGTGAGGTTATTAATTAAATGGGTTAACTAAATAATAAAATAAAATATTGTGCTACAAATTTTATTTCTATTCTAGGTAGTTTAAACCAATTCTTGGTGGTTGGAGTGGGACCCACTAATATCCTAACTCCACTAAGTATGATATTTGTGAAGTGGGGCCCAGACGAGCCCCACCCCTTCAAATCCCTTTTAACCTCCCTCTCGTGCATTTAATATGTAACTCACCCGCACCCCTTTTAAATACCAAGTCAACTCTCTTAATTAAGGAATTGAATTAAGTTATTCTATGTAATCAATTCTGGAATTCATTTTGAATTTCGAATTGAATGTTGTCTTGTGTGTGTTAATTAAATAACACAAAGTCTTATTTCTTTGAGGGTTGTTTCGTTGGGCGAGAAGGTTGGAAATGAATTTCTCATGCCTGGGAATGTTCATCTTCCACCTTGAAGAACGTGAAGAACACATCATCACCGACGAAGAACGCCAACCTTCGATGAAGGACGACGAATAACGCTAATTCCTCGGAGATCGACGATGCGACGTCATGTACCGCGACGCCGATGGTCCTCTTCTCCGCGACGTCGTGTACCGCGACGCCGTGTACCTCGACGTCATGTACCGCGATGCCGACGATCCTCCTTTCACAACGCCGCCTTCCGCGATGTCCCTTTTCCGCGACAAACCTCGTTCGACAACTTCATGGAGGCAGGGGGTTTGATTTTGTTCACAAATATTCGTTTCCATCCAAACGTCCAATTCTTAAGCAACTTGATATTTGATTAACGGGAGGTGTTCGGACCGCACGAACATGGCCGACCCTCCTCCCCCATTGATGTTGTGTTTGTCGCGACACGATTAAAGGCAGTGTGGTGCAACGACACCATGCAGAAACAATGAAGAAGTGGGGCGCCGTCGTGTCGCGCCATTGAGGCCGAACAAATCCGCAGCACCGTCAGGCCGCGCCAGAGAACCATGAAGAGTTCGCGGCAGAGGGGCGCGACACCGTCGCACTGCGCCGGTCGGACAAGGCCGCGGCGGTGCAAGGTGGGGTGGCCGGAACCTCTGGCCGCCGGCGCCTCAGAGGGGTGGGACTGCGGGGTCCTGTGGCGGCAGCACCGGTCGGCTGGACCGGGCCGACCATTTCGGAAGGGAGATAGGGGGACATAACCCTCGGATGGCAAAAGAGTGGCCCCCACGTGGAGACTGCAGTTTCAATCAGGGGGGGCAGTTCCCCCCCCCCTTTCCTCGACAGCTCGGCCGAGCCGAGCTGTCTGGCCACGCGGCCGCGTCCGCGCCAGGTCAATTGGCCGCCCAGGCCGGACTGGCCAAACCTGGCCAGGCCGCCCAGAACAGGCCAGGCCGCACCGGCCGGTCCAGGCCGCGCCCTAATGGGCAGGACACGGACCCCGTTCGGGTTGACCCGGTTTGGGCTGACCCAGGGGGTCCTGGGCTGGGTCGGTCTGGGCCAGAAACCCCATATTTTCGGACAGTTCCATTCAAATGCCCGTATCATAGGCTACGGACCTCCGATCAATGCACCGTTAGTTGCGATGTGATCCTTTAATTGAGGCGTTTATTTCGGTATATTACACTCAAGGTTTCGGAGAACTTTGGGTATGACTGGGTTGGTTGAAATACAAAACCAACTAGGCCCTTGGAGCGGAAACACTTATAACTTGAGCTCTGGATGCCTGATTGACGTGCCGTCGACTTTGTTGGATTCCTATTAGTGAGACAGAACTTTTGGCTTACTGTTCTTGAGATTTGGACACAACTGGAGTGAGGTCGGGTTGGTTTTGACTTAAAAACCAACCGGGCCCCTTGAACGAAAAAGTCAATAACTCTCAGACTGGGCGTCCGATTGAAGCGTCGTCTGTCACGTTGAGTTCCTCTTGTCGAGACGGAACATTGAGATACATAAACACTGGACTACGTGTCAGTTGATGTATCGACCCCTTGGCTCATGGAGCAGACCCTCCCGGAATCAAGCATGCTATGTATGGGAACCCTAGAGCTGGCTGCGACTGTGACGACGATGATTACTGCACTGAAATCCTCCATGGGTTCGGTAGTGACGACGACTGCACTGAAATCCTCCGTGGGTTCGGCAGCGATGAAGACTGCACTGAAATCCTCCATGGGTTGGGCAGCGATGAAGACCGTACTGAAATATTCTGTGGGTTCAATGGCGATGAAGACTGCACTGAGATCCTCCGTGGGTTCAGTAACGATGAAGACCGTACTGAAATCCCCCATGGGTTCGGCGGCGATGACTATTGTTCTTGTATCCAACGTGGGTCGGGAAGTGTTTGACTCTGTTCTTGCTATCATACATGGGTTTGGAAGAGTAGCTGGACTGTATCCTATGTGGGTCTGATAGCTTAGCTTGTTTAGTATCCTACAAGGGTCCCAGCTTAGATGAATCAGTGGCTACATCCGATCATCTCTATCACCTTACGAAGAAGTATACCTGTGTGACCTGAGCCTTGAATTTCATTCAACATCTTCGATATGATTTACTTGCTTTTCTATGTGGATTGAGTTGTGTTATCCTCTGTGTATTGGGTTGTACTTCTATGTGGATGTGATCGAACTTGGGCTCGGATGTTGGAGACGAACGGGAATTGATTACTTAGGTATATGTATGGCCATATACCTAAGTAGTGTTGGTTGTTACTTCGTGATTGTATCTTTCATTTGGGGATTATCCTTTGTGGATTCTGGGAGTCTTTCAGGGGTCTTGGGGTCCCTACTGAGTAGCATGTACTCACCCCTACACGGGCTATGCCCGCACTACATTGTGTTGGATGCAGATGAAGAACAACACTGATTGTGGTTGAGGTTTGTGGAGCAAGTCAGTACCCAGAGGTTGACCACTGGGCAGGACGTACACGGAGCGGACGACTGGACCCAAAGAGCTGAGGAGTCTATCTGTACCCACCCTTCAGGTGGGACTTCCAGTGGACTGCTCGACGTTGCTGCTTTACTTTCAGTTGTTGTACTTCTTTCCAGTTGAACCTTACTTTCATTTTGAGTTTTTATTCTGGCCCATTTACCTTCCACACTTACTATTGTACCCAGTTTTACTTAGTGATTACTTCTTCTTGCTTACTCTGTGGGGTTTGTTTACTTTATAAAAGCAATACCTTCCCCTTTTTGTTGGAATTTACGCTTTGGTGCTAGTCGCCAACCCCTAGCCTATGGGAGGAGGGCTTGGGGTAGTCACGACACGAGTTATGAGGATGGGTCATGACAAATGGGTATCAGAGGTGTTCGGTTCAACAGCAGAACTCAGGACTCTGATCTTAATGCTATGTGACACAATAGTGTTAAGGGTATTGATTGTGGTTATCTATCCTGGGATTCCATTGTTGGTGCGGCGGCCGACGTATCCATACAACAGGACCCTGACTTACGATTTCCGACTCAATACACGAAAACATTGATTGCATGTGTGTTTCAAAAGTTTTATTTGTGATTAATTTTTGTCAGCTCACCAGGTATACTGTTTGACCGTGGCACACCTGTTTCTTTTGAGGATGGCCCCACGATGGCAGCTATCTAGGGTTCCGAGTTTTGTGCATGCCGAAATCCCATCGAGCGACGACGCCTCAGTGTAGGGCCCATTTTCAGCGGAGGCACCGGCGATACCTCTACCCGCCGATCCACCGATGCTACCAGCCCCAGCCGCTGATAGTGCACGTCGCCTTAGTGCGCTGCACAAGTTTCAGTGTCAAAGACCACCCAGGTTACATGGGGAGACGGACCCTTAGGCTGCCGAGGATTGGCTGGATGTGGTTGTTCGAGTTTTCAGGTTAGTCTGGACACCAGCTGACCTCATGGTGATCCTTGCGGCGAGCCTCCTGCACACGACAGTTGGAAGATGGTCGAGCATGATGCTCCAAGTGCACGACGAGGCATATCTCCTCTGGACGGACATTGAGAGACTCATTCTCCTGGAGGTCATCCCAGCCACCCTCTGTGCGGTGCCCATCCAAGAGCATCTACAGCTGTGGCAGGGCAGCATGATGGTCGCCCAGTACTCGACGATATTTACCGATCTCTCGCGCTATTCGACGGACATTGTACGAGACCCATTCTTCTGGGCCCGTACCATCAAACAAATACTGAGGCATGAGATTTTAGCATCGATGATCTCCCTCAGCATTCTGTCATAGGCAGGAGTACTAGAGCGAGCCCTTCTCATAGAGAGCTTTCTTGCTGAGCCTACGCCAGCAGCGAGACCTACCGCAGGGTTACACGTAGCAAAGTCGTCTACAGCTGGCAGTCGACGGATGTCACAGGGGTCCAAGAGGACCGGACCATCAGGAAGACGACCTCAGGACACTGGCTCAGTGGTGCGGGGAACACGGCATAGAGCCAGCCTTATGAGGAGCAGACAGTGCTACGCATGCGGCGGGCAGGGCCACATGGCTCGTGACTGCCCGAACTTCCGTGCAAAGGAGCCGCAGACGGTTGAGGGGCCACCTAGGAAGAGGCAGAGGGTCGACCGTGGCAGTCTGTAGAGAGCAGGAGGATGAGGTAGGGGAGTTGACCGAGCAGCAGGTGGTGGGAGACGCTTTGAGTCTTTAACACAACCACCACTAGGAGTTCCACCCCGACCACAGGGAGCTAGCGGGCAGAGATAGGCTCAACTTCAGGCAGTGGAGGCCTACGACCACGACGCACCAGAGATGATTTGAGGTACTATCTGTCTTTACTCTACCCTTTATGTAGTTATTATAGACACATGAGCGAGTCATTATTTTATTTCCGCTGCCCTTGTTCGGGGCTCATAGATTCTGAAGGAGCTGTTGGCTCGATACTTATGGCTAGAGACTCCTACGGGAGCAAAATCGATGATTACGCACTGGTTCCGTCATTGTGAGCTTACTCTAGGAGGAGAGAGCTTTGGCTGGGATCTTCATGTAGTGGCATCGAGTCCTTACGACGTAATCTTGGGAATTGATTGGTTATCCATAGTCCATGCTCGGATCGACTATATTAGGCACAAGGTGTGGTGTGTACACACCAACGGGAGCAGGTTCACCTTCACCGGCGAGATGGGAGCCTTTGCAGGGCAGGATGAACTCACGTAGAGGAGAGGACAGCCCATCACTCATCAGTTGGCTAGCCTCATCCTAGGATCAGTTGACGTGCGGAGTCCTAGTTTTCCTCTAGTGGTGGATCAGTATGCAAAAATTTTTCCTGATGACGTTCCAGGACTACCTCTTCGTAGAGAGATAGACATTTATATTGACCTATACTCGGGACAGTCCCGATATCCAGTCCAGCATATCAGATGGCCCCCGCTGAGCATCAAGAGCTACGGGTACAGTTGGAGGACTTGCAGGGAAAGGGGTTCATCTGACCTAGTGTTTCACCCTGGGCTTCCCTAATTTTGTTCGCCAAGAAGGCGGACGGAAGCTTGCGACTGTGTGTCGACTATAGTCACCTGAACCAGGTGACCGTGAGGAACTAGTATCCTTTTCTGAGGATTGACTACTTCTTCGATCAGCTCAAGGGAGCATGGTGGTTCTCGAAGATAGACCTCAGGTCAGACAATCATCTGCTCAGAGATTGAGACGAGGACGTGCAGAAGATGACCTTCAGATGTCGGTATGGACACTATGAGTTCTTGGTTATGCCATTCAGTGTAACCAATGCTCCAGTGGTGTTCATGAGTCTCATGAACAGGATCTTTCAGCCATACCTTGATCAATTTGTCGTGGTCTTCATCGACGACATATTGATATACTCGACCACTAAAGAGGAGCACACCTACCATGTGCAGGTTGTACTAGACACACTCTAAGAGCACCAGCATTATAGTAAGCTCTGAAAGTGTCAGTTCTGGATACACATGGTCCAATTCTTGGGACACGTCATCTCTGAGGTGGGAGTTGTTGTGGATCCTGTGAAGATTGAGGCAGTGCTTGCTTGAGGGCCACCCAGGAGCCTGACGAAGGTGAGGAGTTTCTTGGGGCTAGCTGGGTACTACCAGAGGTTTGTTCCAGACTTCTCCAGAGTTGCGGCACCACTCCCAGCTTTGAAAAAGAAGGGATAACCCTTCGTGTGGTCAGACAGATGTAAGTAGAGCTTCCATGAGCTGAGATAGAGATTGACCAGCGCACCTATCTTGAGGCTACCGGAGGAGGGAGTACGGTAGGTAGTCTTCTGCGATGCTTCAGGGACCGGACTCGGATGTGTCCTGATGTAGGAGCGGGCCTTGATCGCCTATGGATCACATCAGTTGAGGCAGCATGAGAAGAACTATGCTACCCATGACCTGGAGTTAGAAGCAGTGGTCTTCGCTCTGAAGATGTGGCGACACTATCTGATGGGTGAGCACTTTACAGTCTTCTCTGACCACCAGAGTCTCAGGTACATCATCTTGCAAAAGGACCTTAATATGAGACAGTGGCGATGTCTTGAGTTCCTCCAGGACTATGACTTTGAGATATTCTACACTCCTGGAAAGGGGAACGTAGTAGCCGGTGCTCTCTGTAGGAGGACGTGCATTCAGCTACTCGGGAAGGTGACGAAGCAGCTAGCTGCTTTGCAGATATCCTTCATGGATAGAGATGGAGCATCCTTTCTTCAATCACTCACTGTCACTCCTCCACTATTGTAGCGGGTTAGAGAGGCACAACGTGGGGATGCTGACTATGAGACGTGATGTGCACAAATATCCTCAGGACAGACACCTGATGGATTCTCTATAAGAGGATAGCATGACGTCCTTTTCAGAGGACATACTATGGTACCAGATGCTTTACAGAAGGAGGTGATGAGAGAGTTTCACACTTCCCCTATAGCGGTACATCCAGGAGTGGCGAAGATGTACCAGGATATCCGACGACAGCACTGGTGGCCGGGTATGAAAAAGGTTGTAGCTGAGTTTGTTTCTCGATGCCTCACCTGTCAGTAGGTGAAGGCAGAGCACCAGGTACCAGCAGGCTTGGTGCAGCCCTTGGAGGTCCCAGAGTGGAAGTGGGATGGGATATCTATGGATTTCATGACTGGACTACCACGTAATTCCAGAGGACACGACTCCATTTGGGTGACTGTCGAGCGACTCACTAAGTCGGCCCACTTCTTACCCATCAGAGAGTAGGGCTCAATGGAGATCCTGGGGGGCCTCTACTTTGAAGAGATCATACGGCTTCATGGTGTGCCATCATCTATCGTCTTCGATCGAGATACTATCTTTACTTCCCGGCTTTGGAAGGGGTTGTAGGAGGCTTTCGGGACGTAGCTACGGTTGAACACGGCCTTTCACCCTCAGATGGATGGTCAGATGGAGAGGACCATTCAGACTCTCGAGGACATGCTCTGTGCATGTGTCCTCGACTTTGGTCGCAGCTGGGAGGACCACCTACCCTTGGTGGAGTTCGCGTACAACAACAGCTAACACTCCACCATCGGGATGGCACCATATGAGGCATTGTATGGCCGACCGTGAAGATCACCTCTGTGCGTGACAGAACCTGGGGAGTCCGCACTTGTGGGAACAGAGATTGTCCAAGCCACGACAGAGAAGGTCCAGGTCATCCAGGAGCGGATGAGGATAGCTCAGAGCCAGCATAAGTCTTATGCTAAGAGGAGGCGGAGGCCACTAGAGTTCGAGGATGGAGACCACGTTTTCTTGTGGGTCTCACCTCGACATGGATCATGGATATTTTTCAAGGGAATCAAGTTATCTCTGCTCTTCATCAGACCGTTCTAGGTTCTCAGCAGGATAGGTGAGTCGTCTTATCGCCTGGCTCTACCACCTCAGTTGCACCGGGTGCACGACGTCTTCCACGTATCACAACTGAGGAGATACGTGCATGACCAGACGCATATCATCGACCATGGGGAGTTGGACATTGACGATGAGGTGACTTTTGTAGAGGTCCTGGTTGTGATCGAGGATCGACAGGAGCGGGTCCTACGTGGGCTGTCGATTCCTCTAGAGCACATCAGATGGAAGCACGAGAACCTCCACGAGAGCACTTTGGAGCGGGAGGCTCAGATGGATGCTCAGTACCCACATTTGTTACCCTAGATTATGATGTATCATTACGGGGATTTAAAGCCTTGAGGTGGGAGTAATGTAAAGACCCGTAAAATTCAATTGAGTTTTTTTCTAAAATTTTTATGGGATTTTACAAGAACGCAGTTTCTGACGGCACCTGATTCAGAGGCCCTGTGTGCCCAGAATCATGTTCTGAAGTTTAGCACAGGTACGTTCAGTGAATGAACGAGAAGGTTTTCCTATCTTTTGAACCGGTGCTCGGAATCAAAATCTGAGGACACCGATGAAACCGCAGCGCCGGTAATTTCTTAAGAACACATTTTCTGGAGTTGCGTTTTCTCGGGTGAGGATATTAATTAAATGGGTTAACTAAATAATAAATTAAAATATTGTGCTACAAATTTTATTTCTATTTAAGGTAGTTTAAAATTATGCTTGGTGGTTTGAGTGGGACCCACTAATATCCTAACTCCACTAGGTAGGATATTAGTGAAGTGGGGCCCACATGAGCCCCACCCCTTCAAATCCCTTTTAACCTCCCTCTCGTGCATTTAATATGTAACTCACCCACACCCCTTTTAAATACCAAGTCAACTCTCTTAATTAATGAAATGAATTAAGATATTCAATGTAATCAATTCTGGAATTCATTTTGAATTCTGAATTGAATGTTGGCTTGTGTGTGTTAATTAAATAAGAAAATGTCTTATTTCATTGAGGGTTGTTTCGTTCTGCGAGAAGGTTGGAGAGGAATTTGTCAAGCAAGGAAATATTCATCTTCCTCTTTGAAGAACATGTAGAACACACCGTCACCGATGAAGAATGACGACCTCCGACGAAGAATGACAAATGACACTGATTCCTCAGAGATCGACCACGCAACGTCGTGTACCGCGACAACGACAGTCCTCTTCTCCACGACGTCATGTACCGCGATGCCGTGTACCGCGACGTCCTGTACCACGACGCCACGTTCTGCAACACCGACGATCCTCCTTCCGCGAAATCATCTTTTGTGGCATCCCTTTTCCGAGACAAACCTCGTTCGACGACTTCATCGAGGTAGGGGGTTTGATTTAGTTCACGAATATTGTTTTCCGTCCAAACGTCCTATTCATAAGCCGCTTGATATCGGATTAACGTGAGGAGGAAGGACCGCATGAACACGGCCGAACCTCATACCCCTTTGTTGTTGTGTTTGTCGCGGTACGATTAAAGGCAGCGCGGTGCAATGACACTGCGCAGAAATAAAGAAGAAGTGTGGCGCCGTCGTGCTGCGCTGTTGAGGCCGAACAAATCTGCGGCACCGTCGCACCGCGCCAGAGAAACATGAAGAGGCCGGGGATGGAGCTGGGGTGCGGTGGAGAGGTGCGGTGCCATCGCGCCGTGCTGGTCGGAGAAGGCCACAGCTCAAAGTCGCGGCGGTGCAAGGTGGGGCGGCCGGAACTACCGGCCGCCGGCACCTAGAAGGGGCGGGATAGCGGGGTCCCGCGGCGGCAGCCTCGTCCGGCCAGACCGGGCCGGCCGTTTCAGAATGAAGGCCGGGTGTCATAACCCTGAGCTGGAAAAGGAGGGGCCCCCATGTGGGGGCCACGATTTTAATCAGGGGGAAGCGTGCCCCCCCCCCCTTTCAGTGACAGCTCGGCCAAGCCGAGCTGTCTGGTCAAGCGGCCGCGTCCGCAGAAGGCCAACTGGCCGCCCAGGCCTGACCTGCCGAACCGAGCTGGACCACCCAGGCCGGGCCGCGCCCTAATGGTCAGGAACCGGACCCGGTTCGGGTCGGCCCGATTCGGTCCGACCCAGTGGGTCGTGGGCTGGGTCGGTCCGGGCCCAAAACGCCCTATTTTCAGACAGTTCCATTCAAACGCCTTTATCATGCGCTACAGACCCTTGAATGACACACCGTCTATTGTATTGCAATCCTTGGATCGAGACGGTCGTCTTGGTATATTATACTCATGGTTTCTGAGAACTATGGGTACAGCAGGGTTGGTTCGAACATGTAACTAACCGGGCCCTCGGAACAGAAACACTTATAACTTCAGCTCCAGACGTCTGATTGACGTGCCGTCGACTTTGTTGGATTCATCTTAGTGAGACGAACCTTTTGGCTTACTCTGCTCGAGGTTTGGATACAGTACGAGTGCGGTCGGGTTGGTTTTGACTTAAAAACCAACCAGTCCCCTCGAACGGAAAATCACATAACTCTCAGACCGGGCGTTCGATTGACGCACCTTCTGTTATGTTGTGTTCCTCTTGTCTAGATGGAACTTTGAGATACATCAACTACGGAATATGTTTCAATTGATGTATCAACCCCTTGGCTCATGGAGCAGACCCTCCTGGAATCGAGCATGCTGTGTGCGGGAACCCTAGAGCTGGCTGCGACTGCGACGACGATGATGACTGCACTTAAATCTTTCGTGGGTTCGGCAGTGATGACTACTGCACTGAAATCCTCCGTGGGTTCGGCAGTGATTAAGACTACACTAAAATCCTCCATGGGTTCAGCACCGATGAAGACCATACTAAAATCCTACGTGGGTTCGACGACGATGAAGACTGCAATGAAATCCTCCGTGGGTTCGGCAACGATGAAGACCATACTGAAATCCTTCGTGGGTTCGACGGCGATGACTAATGTTCTTGTATCATACATGGGTCTGGCAGTGTTTGACTCTTTTCTTGCTATCCTACATGGGTCTGGCAGAGTAGATGGTCTGTATCCTATGTGGGCCTGACATCTTAGCTGGTTTAGTATCCTACATGGGTCCCAGCTCAGATGAATCAGTGGCTATATCTGATCATCTCTATCACCTTACGAAGAAGTATACCTGTGTGATTTGAGTCTTGAATTTCAATCAATATCTTCGATATGATTGACGTGCTTTCCTATGTGGATTGGGTTGTGTTATCCTGGGTGGATTGGGTTGTACTCCTATGTGGACGTGATCGAGCTTGGGCTCGGATGTTGGAGCCGAACGAGAATTGATGACTTAGGTATATGTATGGGAATATACCTAAGTATTGTTGGTTGTTTTCGTGATTTTATCCTTCCTTTGTGGATTATCCTTTGTGGATTATCCTTTGTGGATTCTGGGAGACCTTCGGGGGACTCGGGGTCCCTACTGAGTAGCGCATACTCACCCCTTCATGGGCTATGCCCGCACTACGTTGTGTTGGATGCATACGAAGGAAAATGCTGATCGTGGTTGAGGTTTGTGGAGAAAGTCGGTACATAGAGGTGGACCACTGGGCGGGACGTACACGGAGCGGCCGGCTGGACCCGAGGAGCTGATGAGGCTATCTGTACCCACCCATCAGGTGGGACTTCCATTGGACGGCTCGATGTTGCTACTTTACTTTCAGTTGGTGTACTTCTTTTTAGTTGTACCTTACTTTCTGTTTGAGTTTGTATTCTAGCCCATTTACCTTCTACACTTACTATTGTACCCAGTTTTACTTAGTGATTACTTCTTCTTGCTTACTTTGTGGTGTTTTTTTACTTTATTAAGGCAATGCCTTCTCCTTTTTGTCGGGATTTACGCCTTTGTGCTAGTTTCCAGCCCCTAGCCTAAGGGAGGCGGGCTTGGGGTAGTCATGGAACGGGTCTCGAGGACGGGTCGTGACATGCCCCTTTAATTTTTGACTTTTTATGCTCATGAGTTTTTAGAGGAAACAATCTAGAATTATTTTCATGAAATAAATGCATTTTATAAAACACTAGTTATGAATGTGGTTCACATGTTTAATTCCATTTCTTGTAATTTTGATTAAATAATCTACAAGAATATTACTTAAAATATGGTGGAATTTTTTATTTTATTTTAGATCTATTATTTTTCTATTCCATGTCAATGTTTTCTAAAACATTTTGAAAATGATATTTTATAAAAATAAATGATTTCCTAAAACCAATTTACAATATATTTTATCATATTTTAAAATATTTTAAAATGAAATTTGTTATATTTTTTGTAATGGGTCACTTTTTTCTCCCTTTTTCAAAATGTTTTGAAAATAATATTTAGTTTTTACCCTAATGAAAGGCTAGAATTTTTCTTCACTAATGAATATTATTTTCCTTGATGTATCCTTTAAGTATTACAAAAGTTTTTCTCAAAAATAATTATATTTCACTATGGTTTTTATGTATAGATTTTTTATATTAAAATTTTAAATTTCAATTTCCTCATATATCTTTCTGAACATAGATTAATGGTGATTCCATTTTTCAAAATCAATAACACCTATTTCTACAGATGATTCAATGGTATTTTTTTAATTCTACAATCCATATTATTTTTTCAAGATGTATTTTTTTCAAAGATATTGTTATAGAAACCATTTCATTTAAATGTCTTAATCATGTTTCAATGATATTCTTCTATAACACATTTATTTTCAAAAATTTAATCATGATTCAAGGATATTACCATGAAACCCTATTATTTTACATGGTTTAATCAATTTTCAAATTGATTTTTATGGAACCCATTTTCTTTCCATAGGTTAATCATGTTATAAGAAAAAAAAATTCATACCTTTTTCACATCCATAGGAAACTCATGTTTTGAAGATATTATTATGGAACCCTTTATTTTTAAACAAATTAATCATATTATAAAAGGAATAATTATTATTTTTAGAAACCTTATGATGAAATATTATCCATATGTAGTTTATTTAGGCTTCACAGTTGTTTTCTTATGATGTGTGTATTCAGATATTGTCGAGTGAGCCTGATATAGCTTATAAAATGGGTTCATGCTGATTGCAATCAAATGAATAATGGTTTCAATATTCACATAAAATAAGTTAGTTACTACTGATGTTTTTCTTTCATGTATGTAATTGTGTTCCTGCAATCTCACTCATGCTTTCAAAATTGGTTAAGAATAAAATGTTTCCAAAAAACCGTTGTGTTTTATCTAATATTTCTTTGGTTTTATAATGTTTAATAATGGTTGATGTCACAAGGAAAGTGTTTATGGATTTTGATGATAGTTTCCTATGTAAAATTTTTATTCCATGTATTCATTTTTGATTATATAGTTATTTATGTGTATGAATATTCTTATTTTATTCTCATTCACTTCTATTATGTCATCATACTCTTATGATCTTTTTATAGTCACTGATGAAATTTAATTGTTAAATATTATATTCATATATACTATGAATTCACGCTCAACCTCCTTATTATTCATTCTACATGTGTTATCTTGTATAATGTTTAATTAATTATTTCTAGAGAAGTTTAATATGATGATGTTAATGAATTAATATGAAATATGAAAATGTTGGTATAATGGGAAAGATACTCTCTTGAATTCGTATTTATTATTTTTTTAACAGATTTTCCTAATTATCTAAAACTCTAAACCAAAAACGTTTTGTAGAATGTAAGTGGTCCAATATTTTTGTTTTGAATTGTTCATTTGTTAGGGTGAAAAATAGTCCACCTTCATCAATAAAAAATATTGAAATGAAAAGTTTCTTTTTCAATACCATATATATGAGGGAGGGTATGAGGCTATTATAGTTCCTCTAATTTCATGATATTAACTATAATATTGGTAGTATTAGGGATAATAATGTTAAAAGTATTAAACATAAAAGGAAAACTCAGAACACTAATGAAAGAACTCATTATTTTCATATATTCCTTAAGCTATGAATTTATAGGATTAAATATAAGATATAGATTACCTATTTCCCAAAAAAAAATATTGTAGTAATTTTGGTCACTTATTAATAGTTTGTAATGGTATGACAAATTTACCAAATCATATCACCATGGAGTATCAAAAAATGTCTAAAATGACTATTTTAAAAAATTTAAATGGTTGTATATATTCAAATCTACAGGGATAGAATTAGTCACCAGGGTGCACACACCAGGGATCATTCGAACCAGATTACAAGTGATGAGAATCAATTCACTCATTTGATCAGATAAGAGAATCATGTGAGGGGGGCTAACTTCAGGTGTTTCGCTTCCATGTGATCTTTTAATTTCCCCTCTGACGTAGTGAAAATGAACCTTTGCATGAAAACCTTTCACTGAATGATCACAGCTTTCTTATTTTCTTCCAGTTGGGTCCCTTTTCAAACAACATTATTTTTCTCCAAGTTCCTCTCGCTATCCATCCTAGGCTTCTTGTCGTTACCTCTAACCATAAGGCATGCCTCCAGAAATTTAAAACTGAAACCCTAGAAAAGGAACAGAAGATCAGAGGATGGAATAGGTCAGCACCAATGTGTTCTATGACTATTTTCGTGCATTATTTTATGAAAGACTCTATATCATTATTCCATTTTGAGGTTCTTAGCCATATATACATCAATTCCAATGAAAAATTAACTTTTAGTTACCATACACTGATGTATTTTTATAAAAATATCCTAATCTATAGAATACACAAATTTATGGATTTTTTCATTTGTTTAACCTTATACCAATGTCCTTCACTAGTGTTTTCATATCATAATCACAAAAATTACAGTGCATTCCATTAATACAGACTATGAAAACCCATATCATGAATAATATTTTAAAGGATTTATAACAACAATGAACAGATAGAACAAAATAGTGGATCAGGATGACGATTTTATTTGGGAAATTTCATAGATAACATAACAACATAAAATAGGGATATAACATTATTATTGAAAACATCCTTAACATGGATCTAAAAATCAATTTCTCAAAAAACTGCGTGGGATAACCAGGGGACATAATTAAGAAATGGTTGAGAAATAAATCCTATTGATGGATTAAATAAATAATAACACGATGAAATTAATATAATTTAGTCAATATAAATTTTAGTGGGGTATGAAAAATTGGGAATCATAAACATGAACATTGAAGTGTGATATATGATGATAACAAATAGTCAACATAGAAATGTGGGAACAATGTGAGACATGAAATCATTAAAATATTTCAACAATCACCACCTTGTAATCATAAAATAGTGTTTTTATGAATACTTATTATTAACAATTCAAGAATTATAATTATTTTAAAACATTACCCATTTAATTTTTTGTATATATATATTTTTCCCACTCGTCACATTCATATCGTGTATATGAATTAATGTTCCACATATATCAAAAATCATAATAATATATTTCATAAATTCAATCCCAATAATTATGGTGAGTGGGTAAGTATATTTTAATTGCCTAATAAAATAAGGATATGTAAATATTGGTGAATAACCATGCGAAAAACTTTTTATAGTATTCACTATTCAAATGTTTTTCATCAAAAAAGAACACGGTAATTTCAGCAGCATAATTAGGGATACATAATAAATTTTGGGTGAGATTAATTGGAGTCAAATATATATCTCATAATAAGTATGTAACAATGGTATTAATATGGATAAAAAAATATCCCCGCATGAAAATTTGGAAAACAAATGGAAAATATAATTGACATGATACAGTAATGAGAAGGGGTCTCTAACCATAAGAGGGAGCTTCTAGAAGCATTAGAGAAGTATCTAAATAGAAAGAGGGAGAAATGGGAGTTCTATTTGTGTCATTGAAGATTATTTTTTCCCTCCACATATTTTGGGTGAATAAAAAAATTATAATTGGTGGGTTTATTATGAAAAAATGGGAGTAGTTTAAATTATTTTAAAAAATATGATTATGACTCTATACCATAATGTAATAAAAATAATAAGCCATCCCATGTTTATTCCATAGTTTCATCCAATGTTATATTTTTTTCATTATTTCATAAGAATAAGATCATCCCACTTTAAACTATTACCCATGGTGATGTGGAAGTGAGTCATGTTAATAATGCATTGATTTTAAAACCTCAATATATAATATAGTTTATGGGAGATTCATAATGGGTTTATAAAAATAATTAAATAACATAAAATAAACACAATTTTAGAGTATGAAAATAATTTTTTTACATTTATTCCTTTTATGGAATATATTATATAACTTTAGGATCATTATGAGGTCATAATACATAACATATATTTATAATTTATTTTATTTTGACACAAAAATTAGTCTATGCCACAAAATTATAAAAAATAATTGATGGATAAATTATACATTCTAATTCAATTGAAAATATTTATTTAATTCAAAAATATCTCCCTGTATGAGAATTTTCGGTTATAAATCAAAATTACAAATTTATAGAAAATGTTGTTTTTTTTACAATAACATTTTTTGGAGCTGTATAAAAGCTACATTATCATTTCATAAAATTAAATTCACATATATATTTTTTATTTAATATTAATAAATTTATGTTATTAAAATTTTATTTATTTAAACAATTATTTACTGAATCAAAAAGAGTGTCCTCATTGAAATTATATAATAAAAAATCTATTTTTTCATCTTACAAAAATCTAATTTCTTTCGAAACCATTAATTTAATCCTTTATAAATTAAGAAAAATAGGAACTAAAAATAATAATTATATTATTGAAAATAATATATAAATATATGTACAATTATGTTCAAGAAATATGTCCTATAATTGTAGAAATGTACTTCATGAGGGTATGATACATGTTGATGAGATTCTCTTGTAGTGGTTTAGTGAACAAGGTTTGCATTGTGATCCTAATGAGATTTAAATTCAATATAAAATTGTTTCAATAATTCTTTAGTTGTATAATAATTCAATTGTCTTATTCAACGAAAATAATAGTGATTGTATCTCCTCTAGAATCTCTAGTAAATGAGCTTCATAATGTATGATCCTTTTAGTTGAGGTCATCACTTTTTTTCCATGTGTCAATAGTGATCTATCATAACCATTAATATATTCTAATTATATGATCAATATTAAATGACTAAATTATCATTGTTTATTATGGTTATTTTTATTTTTAAATTGATATATCATATGATGGCCCAAAATGACCAAAGTAGTGCATGTGTTTTCAATAACCACATTACATTTTTTCCATTTAATTTTGTCATAAAATAAATTTAATCAATTAAAATTAATATCATTATACACTTATCTAATCATAATGTACAATATTTTTTCCTGTGTTTTATAACCATACAAGAATGATAGGTCCCCCAATAAGAAAATTTCCTAGTGTGGTGGAGTGGATACTTTCATTTGTGTCTATATAGTAGATCTGTTTATAATGATGTGTGTGATGGAATACTATAGAATGTATTATAGTGATAACATAGGATCATTAAATTAATGATATTCTTCTATAATTAATTGAAAATGTTGAATAAATATGAAATTTGGAGATATCATTCTAGATAGTGAATATTTATTCAACCCCATATTTTCTGACTCATGTTATGTGTTAATTTGGTTTCTCATGTTTTGATGTTTTTTATCTTGATTACTTTGAAATCATGTTACATATGATTTATTTTAAATAATTTCTTGAATCATTTAGAATTTCATATTCATTTATATGTTTATCAAGAGACATGTTAATTATTGACCTATAGTAGTTTGTCGATTACACTAATTTTTTTGATGAAATCCTAAATCAATTAACTTATTTATTAGTTTAGTTTGTTAATTAATAATGAAATTTTGTTGGATTTTTTTAAAATTATGTTGTTCGTTATAATTTACTCTCTTCTATGTGGAATTATGTACAATAATACACAATGACAATCCCCTGAAACAAATTATTTTAGTAACTAATTCACAGAATGGAACAAAAACATTCTCAAATAACATTTTCATTTACATTAAAATAATTATTTGATATATATATTTGATATTTTTTTTTGATAAATAAAATATGTTCATACATTTTTATCATTAAATATATAAAGTGATTTTATCATTTATAACATTTGAAGCTTAGTGTGATTCGATGTATAAATGAATTTTTTTGAAAAGCATGTTCAATTATGAACCCAAAAATCGTTATGATATAATGAATTGTTTTATGTATTATTCCTAATATTTTTATAAACATGTTTTTTTAGAATGTGAAGATATTTTCATAGATTATTTATAATTCTATATTTTTCAATCATTTTCTTCATGGGAGAATGATTTATGATGTACTGTTATATACTATATATTACCAATGAATAATATAATCAAATTGTATAGAAACCATTCATGTCGATATCATATATGATGTTTTATGAAGGATATGTTCTGAAAAATATATTTGAATATTTTAAAACTATTTATTATGCCATGTTTCAATTAAGTGGTAATTTTAATGCATGGTAATTTAGGATAAAATGCGTTTTGATTTTAGTTAAATGAATGAATTAGAAAATTTAGGATGTGGTGAATATGATGATATCTCATAAAATAATATTAGAAATATATCTATTTTTTGAGTTTAATATATTGTTCCATCATATACTAGGTGCATATAGTTCTCTATTGATAACATCAAATTATTAATCTAACCTTTTACCTATTAAATAATTATTATAGTATTTAAATTGATATTATTGTTTAAAAAACAAAAAATATATTATAAATAAAATTATGGACGTTCATATATGTTCTTGGTAGAGTAAAAAGCCCATCATATAATTAAAAATTGATTTACTCCTGTGACATGTTTCATTTTTGTATTCTTTGTGTGTGTGTGTGTGTGTATATACACATATTAGAGTATTTTTAGTCATTGTATAAAAATTTTGCTAAAAAAATTCATGTGACTATGGGTTTCTATATATATATATATTCTTATCGATATTCTAATTTAAATTACATTATTTAGATTGTTCATATGGATATATATAGAATTGGTTATATTTTTCTATATAATATAAAATTTCAAAGAGTAAAAAAAATTTGGTTATATTTAAATAATTTTATATATTCATGACATGTATATATATATATATGTTATTATAATAATAGATCATAATAGTTGATAGAGAGTGGAAGATGGGTCATGGTCCTATATAATTTGAGAGAGGAATTAAAAATAGAAATAAAATTAAATTGTAGAACACATAAAAGAGGAGAGATATAGGAACCATTTTCTAGGATAATATGTAGATTAGGATGAAAATAAAAATGATAAAAAATGTCAAACATGGAAAATGAGATATTAGAAATTTAGCGAGAGCAGAAATTATTGGCATTGAAAACCAGATAATGTTAATATATCCATAACCTAAAACATGATGGAGAAAAAATAGGTGAATATAGGGATGGGAATATAAAAAACATTTGTATATATATATATATATTCTTTTTTTTACCTTTCTCATTTCCTATCATCTTCTATATTAATCGAATCGATGCATAATCATTAATGAAATAAAATAATCAATAATAAATAATTTGTAAATTATTCTTGAGAGATTTAATTATAAAGTATGTGTAGATTGACTACTTACTATGAAGTTATATCAAAATGTGTGGATTATATTATTCATATGATCAATTATAGGTACTGTAAAAACTAGTAATTCTAAATCGATTGAACATGAAACGCATTATTAAATTCATGAAATATTCATATGTCATATCGACCCTAAAAGAATTGGAAAACTATTATGACATCAAGATTATTATTAGTATTATTATTCTATTTTTATATTTATAATGTTTCTTAAAATATTTAATGAAAAAAAATGTTAATTATATTTAATGATATAGTTATGTCAATATTTCATACATAAATATTTAATGAATTGATGTGCATGTATTATCACATACATAAAATTATATTATTATCCAATGAACAAAATTGACTGGATTCAAAAAGGCATAATTATTATATGATACCAATTAGAATTTATAATTATTCATTCATTGAAATACGTAATGGTTTTATAAATATTTTAAATACAAAAACTTATAGAATAATTCTGGATGTGTGGTTGAATGTACTATATGATATATTTAATTTCCACATGAATGATAAGATAACTCGTGAAAAATTATTCTATTTTTTTATTTAATATCATATAAGTTAAGATTAAAATTATTAATCAATGAATATTATAATAATTAATCTAAATTCTAAAAATTTATTAGTTTTTTTACTATTAATCTATGAATATAGTGCAATATGACATTACATCATAAAATATGTGTTATAGAAAATTTTGAATTAATTTCCTAATGTTTAAATAATTTTCCATATATTTAAATATACATATATATAATTAAATATTGTAATAAATTGGTTTAATGGATAATATAAATATTTGGGGATCTTAAGACCATTAATGTTTGAGTGTATCTGGAATTCCTTATTTATTATGGACTTAGTTGAAATTGAAATTTTATATTAAACATACATTTCTACATTTAATGAATACATGATCTCAGTTATATTAGAGAATTAATCTGAAATGGACATGGAATAATTTTTTTATGTCTCAGATTGGACAATGATTGTGGAAAAACATTAATACAATTTAAGCTAAATGTGGTGTCATCATCAAACCCTATTATGTGGAATCTTTTGTGAATCACATTTTTATTTTATCCTTCTTGAATAATTTGTTGTAAATAAGTTGGGATAAGGTTATCTAGTATTGTTTTGACAATATGGGACCTACAACTAGTTAATGATGTGAATTGGCTAGTCAATTCAAGATTGTAGAACTACTACAAGTCTACAGGTGCTACATGCCAGATAGAATATGACAAGAACTGATCCACTGGGACCCACCAGATAGACGATAATACAAGTGTAATACACCATTCCAAACTCCAATAGGTTAGTGGATGGAAGAAATCATTGAGTAGATATATCACGCACTTGGGAGGCCTTATAAAAATATATTGGTACACTCAAAAACATATCCAACCACTAATACAATGTCGAAGAGTAAAATTCAGCTCACAACCAAATGAACTACTACAAATTTGCATATTAAAATCAGGAAAAAATGATTTATTAGTGCTAAAAATAGTAATTGTAAGCATCCTTAAAATAATATAGATTTTATTAAAGCCAAAAATTATTTGAAATAGTTGTTCTTTTTTATTGATAAATGGGAACTGATAATTTCCTTATTGCAGTAGTGTGCTACTAAAAACAATATCATATTGTAGTAGTAAATAGAGAATTTAATTGAAACTAAATTTAACTCAAAAATACAACAAAAAAGCTACATTATGTTAAAATGAAATGTTTTTGTTTTAAAAATTACATTGGTGAGTAAAATGCATCACAAAAAAAAATATGAATATTCCATTGTCTTTGATCTATATCCCCCTCAAAAAAATGGTTAATCATGTTACTAGTTGTTTTTCAAAACCACTGCAACTCGAGCGAATTATTACACCTATATAAAAACCCATTGTAATGTTAGTAATAATATAAAGAAATAACTGTAACTAAAATATTATATAACACATTAAAAATGATTTTAAATAGGGAACATTAACATTGTGTCCTACCATTCATATCATTGTTCATTTTCTATGAGACTACTTCCTACATTTACCAATATACTTATAAATTGTTGTCCTAATGTAGCACTAAATTACGAATGTTTTTTTTGAGAATGTGAGGTGTTTTTGAAGTAAAAATTACATTTTAAATAAAAAGATGAACTTTCAGTCATACATTTCACACCATATATCGAATTTATGTACTGTTGATTCCTAGATGTGACTGTTGCTACTCTATTCCATTATAGAGTCCAAATATTGACTAAGGGAAGTACATAAAGAAAAAAAGAGGGAAGAACATCAATAATTGAAAAAATTCATTAAGGCGGACAAGTATACCAGTGCGCCAGACTTGGGTGCGCAAGTCACTGTTTCGCCATTCATGGGCTCACAGGTGACTTGCGGGCCGAAAGTGGTTTTTCTTCCAAACTCAGGTGGCCTACAAATTGCCCCTGTGTGCCCCCATTATAAGGATGGATTTTCCAGAATTCAGATACAGTGCTCTAGGCACCCATGTCTCTTCATCAAGTCTTCCGAACACCTCTAAGGTAATTTCATACCTAGAATAGAAGATCTAAAGAAGAAGAATAAGGACTAAGTGTTAGAATTGATCAACACTTGCGTACCCAAGTGCCCAGGAATTAAGAAAATGGCCACACTTGTGTACCTCCTTACCCCTTCAAGGAAACTTGTGTGTCGCCCTTCTGGAAGCCTCTAAGGATAAAACTATGGGCATGTGGAATGTATCGCACAAGTATTACCCTACAGGTTAAACGTCACCCAAGTACACCTAAGTCGTGCAAGTCTACTTGCGTGACCAGAACTTTTGCGCCCAAACAGGACTTGTGTGCCTGCCTCTTTTGTGTGTCCCTCCTTCCTAGTCACCTCCTTTCCTCAAATTCACCTCTCCTCTTCAATACGTGGACTTCAAACCCCTCTTCATAGCCATTTATGTTATGGTTCCTTTTTTTGATTCCTTATCTAAGAGGAATTCATTGGACCTCCTTCTCAAGAGTAATCCCCAATCATAATTTCCTTTAATTAGGCCTCCTCTTCAAGAGTAAACCATAATCATAATTTCCTTTATCACTGGGTCTCCTTCTCAGGATTAAGCCCCATGTTATATGTGCCCTTTAATTTGGGAATCCTTCTCAAGAGTAAGCCCTTATCATAAGTTAAAGTCCGCATTTATTTTGGGCTTCCTCCTTAGGAGAAAGCCCCAAATTAAGAGTATATATCTCCATAAAGCACATACATCATTATGGACCTTGTTAATCTAGGTATCCTCCTTAGGAGTAAGCCCCAAATTCCCCCTAATCTAGGCATCCTCCTTAAGAGTAAGCCATAATTTATTGTATAAAAATATTCATAATGCACAAATACCTTTACAGATCCTCTTCCTAGGATTCTCTCCTGAAGTAAGTCATAGTCTTCATCTACTTGGGTAGTAATACATACATTAGCCCCATATCATTCAAAGTGACCACATATTTCATGGCACAATCATCAGGTTTACTTATACCTCTTGTTTCTCACAACGAGCATGACTCACGTGAGCTTAAAGTATAAAAGTAACCATGACAAATATTCATGTTCCATTTATCATATGTAAGCCCCAATCTTCTTCTCCTGAACTACATGGACTTTGATCTCTTCCATAAAAGTATAGTACGTAGGAATCCATTATAAGGTTCAATCGCATCCTTCATTAATTATTTCTCATCCCATATAACGTTAAACTATATCCTTCCTGTCGAACTACGTGGGTTCTAATTCCTTTATTTTTAACAACGATAAGTAGGTATCCCATCTGCGGGTACAATCCCAACTCTAAAATAATCTCTATCTTTCTGAATGATAGGAAACTTCAAATTCCCCACTAAGTGGCTTTTAAACCTGTATGGTCATCATAATGACCAAGATATTTCTATATAATACATTGATGGATACCATTTACTAAGAATCTCCAATACATACAGATGATTCTCCATCGACGATGAACCTAAAATACATATAAAATATTCTCTACATTTCATAAATATCAATCGTTGATTGCCAAATCTAAAGGAAAACACATTTTCTTACATGGTGAATTAATAAGGATTCGTGAACATAACATAAATCTATAATAGAGTCCCAGAGTTGTTAATAATTCCCCTCAAAAGGTGTGATAAGCCTGACCTCACATCCTCTCGACCAATGCAAATTTTTAAGCCTCATTGGTCCACAACTAATGGGCACCTACCTTGGGAAAGTAGGTCCAAATGGATATAGAATTATTGGATGCTTCTGTTTCTATGAATAAAACTGTTAGAAACTGATTGGAATGTTTGAACCAAAAACACACAAGGTCATCCCCATCTCCAGAAGAAACAAAAAATGGTGAACCCGATGTGAATCCTTAACCAAGTAAAATGATGTTTTACCTATTCGTTAGGCCCTATTTAAATAAATATGAGGGCCAATAAATAAATCAATAATATATGTGCTCATATAGAAAATGTAGTCTGTCCAAATTTATCTTGATTATATCTTCTATATTGAACATGCACTCTTTTTGAAGATCTCTTTGAAATACGAAATGTATTCTTTTAAATTTACACATGTGAATGCCTCGGCCGCTACTCCTGCTGGATCCTGGTCTGCTCCGAGGATGACATAACCTACTCAGCATTGGCAACGCTGGTTCTCAAACACATTAGTGAGGGAATACCATCAAAACAGTAACATACTGACTTTGGAGGCCGCTCGACAAGCCCTCCATGTTAATAATTCACCCTAGTTGTCTGGACATCGACAACCAGTGGGCAAGAAGCAGGTGGTGCCAACCACCTTCTCCAACCATTTTGGGTCGTTATCCCCAGAATGGAATCACCAGTCTCTCCCATATTATATGGAGGTGATTGAAGAGGTCACCCAAGGCCTCAATTCAATAAGACAAGAGTCCTTTCTGAGGGCTCCCACCAACAATCACTGGAAGACTCATGCGGTAGTGCACCCTCAACATGATGAGGGTATCTCTATTAGGGGTTAGGATCTGGTTCCTCAAACCCGAGAATGCAAGAAGAACCACCAGAGGTGAAATTAGGACAACATGGAGAAGGTTATTACCTCTGCCCCCTTCGAAGAAGTCCATCATCCTAACTTGATGGCATGCAACGAGTGGGCTTATACACCCATAGGTCCCAATTTTATTGCCTAGTAGACTCGTCTAGCTATAACACGCCAAACCCACTAGGAAATTCTGGAGGAGTATTATAGGAAGGCATATACACTTGTTTATAATTCATTAACTAGTCAGCAGGCTTGTCTGACTGTAACCAAAGAAGATCGCCAATCTAATATGGTGGAAACTGGTAAACATTAACATACACCTGTTTACAATCACCAATTCTGTCAGTAGTCTCATATACCAGTATTTAAGGACACCCGTCAACCATACATGACAGAGGATACACAACAGGCACATACACCTACCAATGTTCATCATGCCTACCAATAGTCTAATTTGGAAGCACCCGGAGATGTCAATTAGAAAGCTCTCATGACAAGCAGGAGGCATACAAAATTTTATGCCCCCACTTATGAGTACTGTCATAATTCATTGGCAGAAAAAGGAGGACAAGATCAGGCACATACACCTACTTCAGACATGGAATAGACGTATATTCTCGTTTCAGCAGAAAAAGTCACCAAGCACGTTCTAACAATTGTGACAGAGCAGATGTAATTCTCTGTCCGTATTCTAGACACCTATCAGAATATTAAAATAGCTTCAACAGAATCATAGGGAATAAATCATAAATCTATCCCTATCAGTACAGTGACTCATTAAAATATCACTCCGGAGCAGATACACACCTTTTTCCTAGTCCAGGAGGGTCGTGGGGCATACTCCCCCATGTCATACGCACAATTAAGTCAGCCACATACACCTACTTTTAATGGAGATAATTAGCCTAACCTGACCATTTCTCTTAAGCAGGAACATACACCTGCCCATAATAACCTCTTTCATTAACAAGTGGTTTCCAAATTAAGTAATAAGGAATATAAGAAAAAGACTCATCTAGCACAGTTGAGAAATCAAGATCCAATCCGTAATAAGTCTTTGCTCGATGCTGGAGTTTCTGATGCGTTCAGACAATTGTCTATTGCAACTCAAGATTCTTCTCTCTCATTTCTAAAATCTGGAAGTAACAACAATAATTCCAAAGGTCTTCATCATACATTTCCTCATGAAGGATTTCTTCATGACAATTCGGTCAATCTCGAAGTATTATCTTCAGATGAGAGCCCATATAACCCTCTGTGTGGCCAGAAGACCAAGTATCAAGAGGTTTCATCTTTTACTGTAACCCACCATGATGGTCCTCCCCATGATGTTGAATTTAGTTATGAAAATCCTCTCCATAGTGGTAATTCGCATTGCCTGTAAAATTCTTCAATTGAAAATACAGTAACGTGAAAGACCTCTTATCTTGAGGCACTTGAAAATGCAAAGCCAGTCATGTCTGATGCCGTACCACTAGCAGGTAAAATAAATTTTCAATCGAAAGATAGCATGGGGTGTATGTCATTATTCGAGCCACCCATGGGACATTCATCTTCTAATTTGACAAATTAATTATCTACCAATCTTATTGAATTTGATGAAGCAACAAAGAAGTTCCAGCTTTGGTTCAATTAGGTAGAAGAATCTTCATCGAATGACAATGAGGAAGAACTGAATATGAGAAAACAACTTGCTGAAAGTGAAATACCAGTCATGTGTTTGGCCTTTGGCTGACTCTCATTATGATATTATAGAAATGTTTACTGAATATTTTATTCATGATATTCATCTCAACATATGGAAAACACTTTTTCACTTAAAATAGAAACTATTATCTTATGATGAATATCAAAATAATATCAATATAATAGAATGGTTGCAATGCCAAATTGATTTGGCATCACTCTAAATTTTTTGACATCTAAAGGTTGAAAAGCTGCAGAGAGCCCTTCAGTGTTCATGCCTTGGTGCGTTGAAAATGTTGCGCTTGTTAATTACCAATGCCTCATCTGTTATTCATATCACGGGATGGGGTGTTCAAGGAGCATTTCATTTCACTATTCTCTCCCGTCAACAAAGCCATCCAAAAGTGGTCTCATGCAATGTTATTTCCCCTGGACGACCACATCCAACTGGTTTTGTGTGTATTCAAATGCTTTCCCAAGAAAATTCCTCTACTAGTTCTTCCCAAAGTCAGGCATATAGAGAACAAGTTTTTGAATTACTCTTGCATAAATAAAATGATAATATCGAACAGGCTCCTCGTTTAGAGAATGCCATCATCAGGTGACAGAAGTGTATGAAATAATCCAACAGTCATCTGAGCCATGTGATTTGAGTGGATGTAGGTTGATGCATTCGGCCAATTTCTAGAATAAAGTCTTCAAAATTAGTAGAGCTTTTAAGATAGTTTCATATGTAGCAGCTCAAGATCCACCTCAGATTTTTAGACTGGAGACTCTTTTAATCCAACCTTCGGATTCAACAGATAGGATTTGGGGAGTTCAGCAGAAAAAACAAGAACATCCCTAGTCCACTGGACTGGGGACTTTTTCAAATTCTGAATCTCTTCCTCAGCGAAAGTCAGTCTTCTCTCGATTAAGATTGAAGCCACAAGAGGAACGTAGAACCGAATTTTCAGGAGATTCTCTCCAATTTACGGTTCATTAAGAAATTCATGAGGGATCAACCAAACAAAAGGAAATGTATCATCAAGGACATGGAAGAAGTCGGTATCATAGAAATTCTGACAGAAGGGATGTAATGCGTTATGCATCGATAAATGTCATCAATGTTGTTGTCACTGATCCCCCAGAACATGAGGTTCCCTCTGAAGAATCATATGAAGAAGTTTCTATTAAAGAGATTGTACACACATAAATCAATGAATAAGGTGTGCGTATGAGAAGCCAGATGATTCCTTAGAGGAATGATATTCCTTCGGGTAACGCCCTTCCATAATCCAGAAAGGAAAATACCAAGGAAAAGGGTAAAAGTCATTTTACATCCCACCCTACCTCTAGAGAAGGAAAATGAATCTCATTAGAGGAAAGGTTCGCACAGAAGGATGAAGACATGGGGGAGTTAAGGAGGTTAAATGCAGAACTAATTCAAGATAGTCTTCCTCCTAAGAATGATGGAGTTAGTCAGTCAAGGGAATTCATTTTCTCTACTGGGATAGATCAAGAATATACTCCTCTACAAGTACACCCTCACATGTCCAATCCTATGGGTCAAGCACGACAACAATCGTTAGTACTACCCTCAGGGGTAGTACCGGTCGCCACACCTGTCCAAACTCCAGTTAGTGCACCTGCTTAGGTCTAAGTTAAACCAGATGTTTCTCAAAATTTAATAACTACAATTGAGTCATTAACCGCTCGGTTGGACACTATGGAAGGAAAACATGGACACGTTCGACTAGAAAATAAAGCTTACCTGGAATGTGTTGATGCAATTCCTCCCCCATCAAATTTTGCGGATACCACATTCCAAATTTTTAATGGTTTGGGAGATCCAGAGCAACACTTAAAAAATTATGTTTCTCATTATGATCCTATGATGGGAACTATTCAACAACAAGAATCAGTTATGCTTAGGTGTTTTGTACAATCATTATAAGGGCCTAATTTTGTTTGGTATACAAGTTTTGAATCTCGGTCAATTACTGGTTGGGAAGATCTTCGTTAAAGGTTCCTTCTTCAATTTAGTTCAACCTTTCCAAAGACGACAATTTTTTATCTTACCAATTTTAAATAAAGGTAGAATGAAAGAGTTTCAGATTTCATTACTCGATGGAAGGGATTAACATATTCCTTAAGTTCACCACTCCCTCAAAAAGAATTTCTGCCGTTCTATGTGGAAAATTGGAATGATGAATTATGCACACCGTTGATCCCTGTAAAATACACAGGAGGGTTTTGAGACCTTACTTCAATCACTCAGCAGATAGAAGATTCTCTTATATAGAATAAGACTAAAACTTGTGTAATTCCATTAGTTCAAGGAAGGATAATTGGGAAAACCGAGACTTCTACTGTTAAACTTAATCAAGCACATGAACCTGCTTACACCTCAAAACCTTCATCATATCAAATGGATCCACCTTCTGAGCGCCAACAACAATGGTAGCCTTGTCAAGATGATCAAAGTGATCAATGTCGGAAATTGTTTGAAGATTTGATGAACAAAGTTTATTCTTTTGAGAATGAAAATGTTCCTGGCTATATCATCTCGACTCTAGAGAACAATCTGGTGCAGTTGTCATGGCCCAAAAGGCAGGACAAGGATGGATATGTTGACCTCCCCAACTCTTGCCCATTTCATCAAATGTTGTGGATTCCCATTCCGGAGTGTTTTTCTTCAATGACCTCTTGCAAAAGATGGTGGACTCTGGATAGGTTAAACTAAAAGGTTCTTCAGCCCAAATAGCATGTGTTATTGCTATTGATCCAGAAGAAGAAGGCAAGTGGCATGATGTCAAAAGTCAAAATGTGTAGAAATATGATGATTGTATGGTCAGGAAAACAATCAACCAAACTCATTCCGTTTTACGAACACAATTGAATCATCCAATTGTGTCTTCTTCTATGAGTTCCATAGCAAAACCCCCTTCATCAGAAGGAAAATCCTTAAAGAAGCGGCATAATTAGAAGAAATAAGAGCAGTCAGAAGAAGACGAGTTCATGTCAAAGACTAAATTATCTTTGATTCTGGTAGATTTTATTCCATATTCGTCAAAGGAACGGGCACCGCCCCACCAAATGGCACGGCTTGAACCGGCTAATCGGGAAGAATCTTCATCAGATGAAGAGTTGATTTTGGTTATGTTAACATGATACATTTAACATATCCTTATGCCAATTATAGTTTCGATCTTGATGAGCCTGAGTTCCCTGTATCAAATAGTGGAATTAGAGGAAGAGAAAGAGTTCTAGGATACATGGGAAGTAGTGGATAATCCAGAAGCCACTATTTCGATCCTACCCTTGCTAGAACTATATATGCGGTAGAAACTCATGGAAAATCCCTCCGGTGGTCTCAACATGAACATGAATGTTCTTCCACACATGGCAGATTCGGTCCTGTTATAGTTATTTTTCAAGACCGGTTAGAGGTCACACCTTCTTCCTCTCAACAAATAAATAGACTTAGTTGGTCTAATATTCCGAAACTAGGAGTATTTCCAACTCCTACCTTGATAATAAATGCATCTACTGCCAAAGAATCAACTTCTAAGGCACCTTAAAAACCAAAATTTCATGTTGGGAAATGTAGATATTTGGATCAAAATTATGATGTCTTGAAACATTAGGGCCGATTACCAGCCATGTTATCAATTTTGGATGCCTGGAATCTATCAAATGATATTTGGGATGTCACGACCCGCCCTCGGGGTCCGTGCCGTGACTACCCCAAGCCCGCCTTCCATAGGCCAGGGGCTGGCGACTAGCACCAAGGCGTAAATCCCGATAAAAAGGGAAGGCATTGCCTTTGTAAGGTAAACAAACACCACAGAGTAAGAAAGCGGAAAGTAAACACTAAACTAAAGCAGAGTACAACTGAAAGTGCGGAAAAATAATTGGGCCAGAATACAAACCCAAAACTGAAAGTAAAGTACAACTCAAAAGGGGAAAACAGCAACTGAAAAGTAAAAGCCGCTACACCGAGCTGTCCACTGGAAATCCCACCTGAAGGGTGGGTACAGATAGCTCCACTGCTCCACGGGTCCTGCCGTCCGCTCCGAGCACGTCCCGCCCAGTGGTCCACCTCCAGGTACCGTCCTGCTCTACAAGCCTCAGCTAAGATCAACGCTATCCGTCGTCTGCAACCAACACAACGTAGTGCGGGCAAAGCCCGTGCAGGGGTGAGTATAAGCAACTCAGTAGGGACCCCGAGACCCCTGAAGGTCTCTCAAAATCCACAAAGGATAAACCACAAAGAAAGGTACAATCACAAAGTAACAACCGACACTGCTTAGGTATATGCCCATACATATACCTAAGTCATCAATTTCAAATACGCTCCAACCTCCGAGCCCAAGTACAACTCAGTCCACACAGGAAAGTAAACGTATTCCACACAGGAAAGCAAAACGTAATCCACACAGGATTGCACAACACAATCCACACAGGAAAGCAACAGGGTTCAACTCACACATGTATACTTCTTCAAAGGACAATAAAGATGATCACTGATCCATCTAAGTCTTCGGACCCACGAAGGATCGATATGTAACTAACCCCCGCAAAGACCCACACAGGATCGGGTCCACACAGGACCTGTAGGCGCTGGTTCACACAGGACCGCTGAGCGCAGAGACCCACACAGGATCGGACCCACACAGGATCGGGCCCACACAGGACCTGTAGCACTGACCCACATAGGATCGCTGAGTGCTGTAGTCGTCGTCGTCGAATCCACACAGGATCTCTGTACTGTCGTCGTCGCAGTCACAGTAGCTGTCGTAGCAGTAGTAGTCACAGTAACAGTCGCAGCCAGTACTAGGGTTCCCGCACACAGCAAGCTCGTTCGGAGGGTCCGCTCCACGAGCCGAGAGGCTGATACATCAACTATCACGAAGACCAGAGTTGATGTATCCAAAAGTTCCGTATCGTCAACAGGAACTCAACGCAACAGACGGCGCGTCGATCGGACGCCCGGTCTGAGAGTTATTGGCATTTTCGTCCCCAGGGCCCGGTTGGTTTTTAAGGCAAAACCAACCCGTCCGTACTCCACCTGCGTCCAAACCTCGGGCGGAGTATGCCAAAAGATCCGTCTCACTAAGAGGAACACAACACGGCTGACGGCACGTCAATCGGACGTCCTTAGCTCAAGATATGAGTGTTTCCGCTCCGAAGGCCCGGTTGGTTTCGTGAACGAACCAACCCGGCCGAACTCAAAGTAATCCGAAACCTTGAGTGCGATATACCGAAACGATCGTCTCGATCAAAGGATCTCGTTTCCACAGACGGTTCGTCAATCGGAGGTCCGAGGCTCAAGTTATGGTCAAAAGACCGGAACTGGTTCGAAACGGGGGGGTCTGGGTCCGGGCCGACCCGGCCCGACCCCCCCCCCCCCTGGGACGGCGCGGCGGCGCGGGGGCCGCGGAGGCCGGGCGCCGCACGGGGGCCGCACGTGGGGGGGTGAAGCCCCCCGCTGATTGGGATGGCGGCGCGGCCTTTGTGCCACGCCCTTTGCAAGAAAACGGCCCCCACGTGGGGGCCGGTTTGGAGGAAAACCGGGGGGCTGCTGCCCCCCCCCCCCTTTACATGGAAACCGCCCCCTCTTAAAGAGGGGGGTTTTTTATGCGCTGGCCGGGGGATTAATTCCCCCGGTTTAACGTCATCCGGCCGGCCAGCTGGCCGACCTGTTTTTCTCCAACGGGACCGGAAATTCCGGTCCCCTCTTCGGCTTCCGACGCCGGCGGCCCGGCCGCCGGTCTCCTCATTCCGCCGCGGCCCAGAACCGGCCGCGGTGTTCGTCGTCCGGCGCAGTGCGGTGGCACCGCGCCCCTCCGCCGTGCCTTGATTCCTTTCAATGCAGCGCGACGGCGCCGCGTTCTTGAAGATTCTTCCTCGGCATGGCGCGACGGCGCCGCGCAATATAATTGCACGATTATCCGCGTGGTGCGACGGCACCACGCCACTTTGCTTCCACCCGCAAGAATAAACAACAAGAACGATGGAGGGGGGGGGGTTCGGCCGTGTTTGTGCGGTCCGGCCCCCCTCACGTTAAACAATAACACTTATATAATATATTCAAAAGCCTCACGTAGATATGCGAGATCCACGATCAAGAATAAAATAATTTAACAATAAAAAACAACCCCTACCTTGGGTATAAGTTCGAGGATTTTCCAACGTCCGCGGAAGTCAACGTCGCGGAGAGCGGGCGTCGCGGTCGTCGTTCATCAATTCCGTTGACGAAGAGATGCGTCCGATGTGATACGTCGTTGGCGAAACCTCTCATGTCGACGAAGGGAATCCGAGGAGAAAGCGGCGTTCCCTCTCGTTGACACGGAAGACGAAGAAGAGTGGAGCGGCGTTCTTCGTCGGAGCTTGAGCGTTCTTCGTCAAGATGAGCGTTCTTCGTCAAGATGAAGAAGATGGAGGATGAGCTCTCAAAATGAAATCCACACAAGTTGGCTAACAAAATAAAATAAGGTCCCTCCTTATTTTATTTACCAAGCCAAGGAATTCAAAACTTCAAATTCAAAAACATAACACTTAATTAATTAACATTTCATGTGTAATTAATTAGATGTTAAGTTTACAAACATTTAAGAGGGAGAGAGGGGAGTTTAAGGGGGAAGTTGAGAGGTTTAGGTTCGTGTGGGTCCCACCACACTTAATCCTCTCAAGGGAGGCTAAGTGGGTGTGGGTCCCACCCCTAACTCCTTTTGAGAGGAGTTAACCTACAAAGTGAAATAAAAAGAATCCACATTTTTTATTCAACTTTTTATAAATCTCCCAAAAACTAACTTTCAACCCGCAACAAACGCAACTCCCGAAAGGGTCTCTTTAAGAGAATATCGGCGCTACGAGTTCATCGGTGCCCTCGGATTTCAATTCCGAGCACTGGATCAAAAGTTAGGAATTCCCGCTCGTTCGTTCACTAAACGTACCCGAGCCAACTTCAGAAATTAATTCCGGGCACTCCGGGCCTCGGAATTAGGTGCCGTCTGAAACCGCGCTCTTGTAAAATTCTAAAGAAAATTAAGAAAAAATTTCCCTTGAATTTTACGGGTCTTTACATTACTCCCACCTCAGGGCTTTACGTCCCCGTAAAGATACATCAAAAACTAGGGAAACAAATGAGGGTACTGAGCACGCATCTGAGCCTCCCGCTCCCATGTGCTCTCCTGGAGATTCCCATGCTGCCATCTGATGCGCACAAGAGAAATCGATCGCCCATGCAGGACCCGCTCCTGTCGATCCTCTATCTCCACCGGGACCTCCGTAAAAGTCGCCCCATCATCAACGTCAAGCTCCCCATGGTCAATGATGTGCGTCGGGTCGTGAACGTATCTCCTCAGCTGGGATACGTGGAAGACGTCGTGCACCCGGTGCAACTGAGGTGGTAGAGCCAGGCGATAAGCCACCTCACCAATCCTGCTGAGAATCTGGAAGGGTCCGATGAAGTGCGGAGATAACTTGCCGCCTCGGCCAAATCTCCGAATACCACGTCGAGGTGAGACCCGCAAGAAGACGTGGTCGCCATCCTCGAACTCTAGTGGCCTCCGCCTCCTGTCAGCATATGACTTCTGCCGGCTCTGAGCTGTCCTCATCCGCTCCTGGATGACCTGGACCTTCTCTGTCGTGGCATGGACCATCTCTGGTCCCACCAGTGCTGACTCTCCGGGGTCTGTCCAGCACAAAGGAGATCTACAAGGTCGGCCGTACAACGCCTCGTACGGTGCCATCCCGATGGTGGAGTGGTAGCTGTTGTTGTACGCAAACTCCACCAAAGGTAGGTGGTCCTCCCAGCTACGACCAAAGTCGAGGACACATGCGCGGAGCATGTCCTCGAGAGTCTGAATGGTCCTCTCCGTCTGACCATCCGTCTGAGGGTGAAAGGCTGAGCTCAGATGTAGCTGCGTCCCGAACGCCTCCTGTAACCCCTTCCAAAGCCGTGAAGTAAAGCGGGCATCTCGATCGGAGACGATAGATGATGGTACACCGTGGAGCCGCACAATCTCCTGAACGTAGAGACGTCCCAAGCTCTCTACTGAGCCCTGCTCTCTGATGGGTAAGAAGTGTGCCGACTTGGTGAGTCGGTCAACAATCACCCAGATGGAGTCGTGACCTCTGGAAGTGCGTGGAAGTCCAGTCACAAAGTCCATAGATATGCCGTCCCACTTCCACTCCGGAACCTCCAAGGGCTATACCAAGCCTGCTGGTACCTGATGCTCTGCCTTCACCTGCTGGCAGGTAAGGCATCGAGAAACGAACTCTGCTACAGCCTTCTTCATGCCCGGCCACCAGTGCTGTCGTCTGAGGTCCTGGTACATCTTCGCCACTCCAGGATGTACCGCCAAAGGATAAGTGTGAAACTCTCTCAACACTTCCTCTCGCAAAGCCACTGGTACCATGGTACGTCCTCTGAAAAGGATGCCGTGCTCTGCTCCAAGGGAGAAACCATCAGGTGCCTATCCTGAGGATATCTGTGCACGCCGTGTTTCACAGTCAGCGTCCCCGCGCTGTGCCACCCTGACTCGCTGTAGTAGTGGAGGAGTGACTGTGAGAGACTGAAGAAAGGCTGCTCCATCTCTATCCACGAAGGATATCTGCAAAGAGGCTAGCTGCTCCGTCGCCTCCTCAAGTAGCTGAATGCCCGTCCTCCGGCTGAGGGCATCGGCTACTACGTTCCCCTTCCTAGGAGTATAGACTATCTCAAAGTCATAGTCCTGGAGGAACTCGAGCCATCGCCGCTGTCTCAGGTTCAGGTCCTTCTGTGAGAAGATATACCTGAGACTCTGATGATCGGAAAAGACTGTAATGCGCTCGCCCATCAGGTAGTGTCGCCATGTCTTCAGAACAAAGACCACTGCTGCTAGCTCCAGGTCATGGGTAGCGTAGTTCTGATCATGCGGCCTCAACTGACGTGATCCATAGGCGATCACGGCCCGCTCCTGCATCAGAACACATCCGAGTCCGGTCCCTGATGCATCGCAGTAGACTACGTACCCTACTCCCTCCTCAGGCAACCTCAGGATAGGTGCGCTAGTCAATCTCTGTCTCAGCTCCTGGAAGCTCTGTTGACATCTGTCTGACCAAACGAAGGGTTTCCCCTTCTTCGTCAAAGCTGTGAGTGGTGCCACAACTCTAGAGAAGTCTGGCACGAATCTCCGATAGTATCCAGCTAGTCCCAAGAAACTCCGAACCTCAGTCACGCTCCTGGGTGGCTCCCATGCTAACACAGCCTCAATCTTCGCGGGATCCACTGCAACTCCCGCCTCAGAGATAACGTGTCCCAAGAAGTGGACCTCACGTATCCAGAACTGGCACTTTGAGAGCTTACCATAAAGCTGGTGCTCTCGGAGTGTGTCTAGTACAACTAGCAAGTGATAGGCGTGCTCCTCCTCTGTCGTAGAATAAATCAGAATGTCGTCGATGAAGACCACGACAAACCGATCGAGGTATGGCTGAAAGATCCTATTCATGAGAGCCATGAACACTGCTGGAGCATTGGTTACACCAAAAGGCATAACCAAGAACTCATAGTGGCCATACCGACATCTGAAGGCCGTCTTCTGCACATCCTCGTCTCTGACTCTGAGCTGATGATAGCCTGACCTGAGGTCTATCTTCGAGAACCACCATGCTCCCTTGAGCTGATCAAAGAGGTCATCAATCCTCGGTAGCGGATACTTGTTCCTCACTGTCACCTGGTTCAGGCGACGATAGTCAACACAAAGTCGCAAGCTCCTGTCCGCCTTCTTGGCGAACAATATCGGGGAATCCCAGGGTGAAACACTGGGTCGGATGAACCCCTTGCCCTGCAAGTCCTCCAACTGTACCCGTAGCTCTCGAAGCTCGGCGGGGGCCATCCGATATGCTGGAGTGGATATCGGGGCTGTCCCGGGGTACAAGTCAATATAAAAGTCTACCTCTCTGCGAGGAGGTAGCCCTGGAACATCGTCGGGAAAAACGTCCGCAAACTAATCCTCCACTACAGGAAAACCAGGACTCCGCACGTCAACTGCTCCAAGGATAAGGCTAGCCAACTGATGAGTAATGGGCTGTCCTCTCCTCCGCGGAAGTCCATCCTGTGCTGCAAAGGCTCCCTTCTCGCCGGTGAAGGTGAACCTGCTCCCGTCGGTGCGTACACATCGCACCTTGCGCCTAAAACAGTCAATCTGTGCATGGACCGTAGATAGCCAATCCATGCCCAAGATGACGTCGTAAGGCCTCGACGCTGCTACTAAAAGATCCCAGCCAAAGCTCTCGCCTCCTAGAGTAAGCTCACACTGCCGGCACCAGTGCGTAATCGTCGAGTCTGCCCTCGTAGGAGTCTCTAGCTGTAAGGATCGAGCCAACGGCTCTGTCGGAATCTCCGAGCTCCGAACAAGGGCAGCGGCTATGAAAGAGTGACTCGCTCCTGTGTCTATAAGAACTGCAGCAAGGGTGGAGTAGACACAGATAGTACCTCGAATCATCTCGGGTGCGACGTGGTCGTAGGCCTCTGCTGCCTGGAGCTGTGCCTGTCGCTGTCCGCCAGCTCCCTGTGGTCGGGGTGGACCTCCTGGTGGTGGTGGTGGTAGAGCCTCAAAGCGTCGACCACCACCGGCTGCTCGTCCAGCTCCTCTGCCTCGTCCTCCTCCTCCCTGCGGACCGCCACGGTCGACCCTCTGCCTCTGCCTCGGTGGTCCATCAACTGACTGCTGCTCCTCGGCACGGCGGGTCGGGCAGTCACGAGCCATGTGGCCCTGCCCGCCGCACGAGTAGCACTGTCTGCCTCTCGTAAGACTGGCTCTGCGCTGTGTGCCCCGCACTGCTGAGCCAGTGCCCTGAGATCGTCTGCCCGAAGGTCTGGTCTGTCTGGACGCCTGAGTCATCCGTCGACTGCCTGCTGCAGATGACTCTGCTACGTGCTGCCCTGCGGTGGGTCTCTGTGCTGGTGTAGACTCAGCAAGAAAGCTCTCGATCAGAAGGGCCCGCTCCAGTACTCCTGTCTGAGTCGGTATGCTGAGGGAGATCAGCGATGCCCTGATCTCGTGTCTCAAACCCTGCTCGAAGGTCCGGGCCCGGAAGAATGGGTCTCGTACCATGTCGGTCGAGTAGCGCGAGAGATCAGTAAATCTCGCCGAGTACTGAGCGACCGTCATGCTGCCCTGCCGCAGCTGAAGAAGCTCCTGGATACGCACCGCACGAAGGGTGGCTGGGATGAACTCCGAGCAAAAAAAGGCTCTCAAAGTCCGTCCAAAGTAGAGATGCCTCATCGTGCACCTGGAGCATCAGGCTCCACCATCGTCCTGCTGCTGCGTGTAGTAGGCTCGCAGCGAGGATCACCATGAGGTCTGCTGGTGTCCTCACTAGCCTAAACACTCATACTACTGCCTCCAGCCAGTCCTCTGCTGCCTGGGGATCCGTCTCCCCGCGAAACCTGGGCGGTCGCTGGCACTGAAACTCATGCAGTGCGCTGAGGCGACGTGCATCGTCAGCGGCTGGCGCTGGAAGCATCGGGGGCTCGGCGGGTAGAGCTACCGCCGGTGCCACTGCTGGCAAAGGGCCCTGCACCGAGGCCTCGTCGCTCGGTGGGCTGTCGTCACGCTCGACTCTCGGAACCCTAGCTGGCTGCCGTCGTGGGGCCATCCTGAAAAGGAAACAGGTGCGCCACGGTCAGAACAATATACCTGGTGAGCTGATATAAGTAATCACAAATAAAACTTTGAAACACACACGCAATCAATGTTTTCGTGCATTAAGTCGGAAATCAGAAGTCAGGGTCCTGGTGTATGGATACGTCGGCCGCCGCACCAACACTGGACTCCCTGGACTGATAACCACACTCAATACGCTAAACATTATTGCTTCACATAGAAAAGATCAGAGTTCGCGGTAGAACCGAACTCCTCTGATACCAATTTTTCACGACCCGCCCTCGGGGTCCGTGCCGTGACAACCCCAAGCCCGCCTTCCATAGGCCAGGGGCTGGCGACTAGCACCAAGGCGTAAATCCCGATAAAAAGGGAAGGCATTGCCTTTGTAAGGTAAACAAACACCACAGAGTAAGCAAGCGGAAAGTAAACACTAAACTAAAGCAGAGTACAACTGAAAGTGCGGAAAAGTAAATGGGCCAGAATACAAACCCAAAACTGAAAGTAAAGTACAACTCGAAAGGGGAAAACATCAACTGAAAAGTAAAAGCCGCTACACCGAGCTGTCCACTGGAAATCCCACCTGAAGGGTGGGTACAGATAGCTCCACTGCTCCACGGGTCCTGCCGTCTGCTCCGAGCACGTCCCGCCCAGTGGTCCACCTCCAGGTACCGTCCTGCTCTACAAGCCTCAGCTAAGATCAACGCTGTCTGTCGTCTGCAACCAACACAACGTAGTGCGGGAAAAGCCCGTGCAGGGGTGAGTATAAGAAACTCAGTAGGGACCCCGAGACCCCTGAAGGTCTCTCAGAATCCACAAAGGATAAACCACAAAGAAAGGTACAATCACGAAGTAACAACCGACACTGCTTAGGTATATGCCCATACATATACCTAAGTCATCAATTTCAAATACGCTCCAACCTCCGAGCCCAAGTACAACTCAGTCCACATAGGAAAGTAAACGTATTCCACACAGGAAAGCAAAACGTAATCCACACAGGATTGCACAACACAATCCACACAGGAAAGCAACAGGGTTCAACTCATACAGGTATACTTCTTCAAAGGACGATAAAGATGATCACTGATCCATCTAAGTTGTCGGACCCACAAGGATCGATAGGTAACTAACCACCGCAAAGACCCACACAGGATCGGGTCCACACAGGACCTGTAGGCGCTGGTTCACACAGGACCGCTGAGCGCAGAGACCCACACAGGATCGGACCCACACAGGATCGGGCCCACATAGGACCTGTAGCACTGACCCACGTAGGATCGCTGAGTGTTGTAGTCGTCGTCGTCGAATCCACACATGATCTCTGTACTGTCGTCGTCGCAGTCACAGTAGCTGTCATAGTAGTAGTAGTCACAGTAACAGTCGCAGCCAGCACTAGGGTTCCCGCACACAGCAAGCTCGTTCGGAGGGTCCGCCTCACGAGCCGAGAGGCTGATACATCAACTGTCACGAAGACCAGAGTTGATGTATCCAAAAGTTCTGTATCGTCAACAGGAACTCAACGCAACAGACGGCGCGTCGATCGGACGCCCGGTCTGAGAGTTATTGGCATTTTCGTCCCCAGGGCCCGGTTGATTTTAAGGCAAAACCAACCCGTCCGTACTCCACCTGCGTCCAAACCTCGGGCGGAGTATGCCAAAAGATCCGTCTCACTAAGAGGAACACAACACGGCTGACGGAACGTCAATAGGACGTCCGTAGCTCAAGATATGAGTGTTTCCGCTCCGAAGGCCCAGTTGGTTTCGTGAACGAACCAACCCGGCCGAACTCAAAGTAATCCGAAACCTTGAGTGCGATATAACGAAACGACCGTCTCGATCCAAGGATCGCGTTTCCACAGACGGTTCGTCAATCGGAGGTCTGAGGCTCAAGTTATTGTCAAAAGACCGGAACTGGTTCGAAACGGGGGGGTCCGGGTCCGGGCCGACCCGGCCTGACCCCCCCCCTGGGACGGCCCGGCCGGCCGGAGGCGCGGCGGCGCGGCGGCGCGGGGGCCGCGGCAGCCTGGCGCCGCACGGGGGCCGCACGCGGGGGGGCGAAGCCCCCCGCGGATCTGGATGGCGGCGCGGCCTTTGTGCCGCGCCCTTTGCAAGAAAACGGCCCCCACGTGGGGGCCGGTTTGGAGGAAAACCGGGGGGCTGCTGCCCCCCCCCCCCCTTTACATGGAAACCGTCCCCCTCTTAAAGAGGGGGGTTTTTTATGCGCTGGTCGGGGGATTAATTCCCCCGGTTTACGGTCATCCGGCCGGCCAGCTGGCCGGCCGGTTTTTCTCCAACGGGACCGGAAATTCCGGTCCCCTCTTCGGCTTCCGACGCCGGCGGCCCGGCCGCCGGTCTCCTCGTTCCGCCGCGGCCCGGAACCGACCGCGGTGTTCGTCGTCCGGCGCGGTGCGATGGCACCGCGCCCCTCCTCCGTGCCTTGATTCCTTTCAACGCGGCGCGACGGCGTCGCGTTCTTGAAGATTCTTCCTCGGCGTGGCGCAACGGCGCCGCGCAAAATAATTGCACGATTATCCACGTGGTGCGACGGCACCACGCCACTTTGCTTCCACCCGCAAGAATAAACAACAAGAACGATGGAGGGGGGGGGGTTCGGCCGTGTTCGTGCGGTCCGGCCCCCCTCACGTTAAACAATAACACTTATATAATATATTCCAAAGCCTCACGTAGACATGCGAGATCCACGATCAAGAATAAAATAATTTAACAATAAAAAACAACCCCTACCTTGGGTATAAGTTCGAGGATTTTCCAATGTCCGCGGAAGTCAACGTCGTGGAGAGCGGGCGTCGCGGTCGTCGTTCGTCAATTCCGTTGACGAAGAGATGCGTCCGATGTGATACGTCGTTGGCGAAACCTCTTATGTCGACGAAGGGAATCCGAGGAGAAAGCGGCGTTCCCCCTCGTTGACACGGAAGACGAAGAAGAGCGGAGCGGCGTTCTTCGTCGGAGCTTGAGCGTTCTTCGTCAAGATGAGTGTTCTTCGTCAAGATGAAGAAGATGGAGGAGGAGCTCTCAAGATGAAATCCACACAAGTTGGCTAACAAAATAAAATAAGGTCCCTCCTTATTTTATTTACCAAGCCAAGGAATTCAAAACTTCAAATTCAAAAACATAACACTTAATTAATTAACATGTCATGTGTAATTAATTAGATGTTAAGTTTACAAACATTTAAGAGGGAGAGAGGGGAGTTTAAGGGGGAAGTTGAGAGGTTTAGGTTTGTGTGGGTCCCACCACACTTAATCCTCTCAAGGGAGGCTAAGTGGGTGTGGGTCCCACCCCTAACTCCTTTTGAGAGGAGTTAACCTACAAAGTGAAATAAAAAGAATCCACATTTTTTTATTCAACTTTTTATAAATCTCCCAGAAACTAACTTTCAACCCGCAACAAACGCAACTCCCGAAAGGGTCTCTTTAAGAGAATATCAGTGCTCCGAGTTCATCGGTGCCCTCGGATTTCAATTCCGAGCACTGGATCAAAAGTTAGGAATTCCTGCTCGTTCGTTCACTGAACGTACCTGAGCCAACTTCAGAAATTAATTCCGGGCACTCCGGGCCTCGGAATTAGGTGCCGTTTGAAACCGCGCTCTTGTAAAATTCTAAAGAAAATTAAGAAAAAATTTCCCTTGAATTTTACGGGTCTTTACATGGGAGGCAATTATTGAGGCTTTGTCAAGTACTCAGGAATTCGAAATTAAAATTGATGCGGCTGAGGTTTAATATATAGAGAATGGTCCTGCAGAATGCCATGTAGTGATATCTTTTACAGATAATGATGAAGATAATGTTGTATATAGACATATGAGACCTTCGTATTTATCTAGAAAATTCAATGATATAGACATCTGATGAGCTTTCTTTGATAATGGATCAAGAGTCAATCTCATTCCTATTGATACTCTTCATCGATTGGGGCTCACCGAATCTGATGTATCTCATTCTACATTGATGTTGCAATGATATGACAAAAATTAACAAGAACCTCTAGGTGAGATTACACTCAGAACTCAGTTTAGAGACCTTGTGTCTAGTTTAGATTTCATGGTTGTTCATCATGACAAAGCCTTCAACATTTTCCTTGGAAGACCTTGGATACATCAACATGCAGCTACCTTCATCATACCATCAATGTCTCAAATATTATTTCAATGGTCAAATTGGGACATTGTATGGTGATAAATCCCCATTCAAAACATGTGAATATCAATACATTGAGGAAAAATTCTATCACATGGAGGGAAAATAGAAATCCATGACAAAGGAGGATACCAAAATTATTGCTCCAAATGGATTGGAAAAGATTACATTAAAACCATCCATACATTTGAGTACAGATTATGTGTTGCCTATCAGTCAAATTGATAGGATAGACCCAAATCCAGACACTCTTATGGAAACTTCCATAATGTCAATTACAGAAATTGTGCCAGATAGCATGGGAGAAATTGTTGATTCACTAAGAAATGGTGAAAGATTAAATGGATATGTCTTCATTTTATCCGCTGAAATCCATAAATTCTATAAATCATCAACCAGGCCAGAAGAAGTTATAGAAATGTCAGAGGTGAACAATTATGTCGATTCCAAATCCATCATATCCTCTTTATTACCGAAGGAAGACCCTTCATCATCAATATGGTCATAAATGGTAGTATCTTCTTCAAGATGTTCAAATTTTAAATTCTCCCTTGGTCATGAATTTTTTTTCGTCATCTAATATGAAAGTAGAAACAATAGAGGAACCACATATTGAAGAAGAAGAAGAAGATATCAGGATTCTTCTCCAGAATTTTTAGATGGTATCTCTACCTCTGTGGATGAACTCAGAGAAATAAATCCGGGTACAAAAGAAGATCCACGACCCACTTTAATATGTGCGGCCATGAGTCTTGAAGAGCAAGAAATGTATATATAATTATTAATGAACAATCGAGATATATTGTATTGTAATTATTCCGAAATCTCAGGTCTTCATCCTGATGTTACTACTCATCATTTGGGTTTGCCAAAAGAAAATCGACGATTCAAGAAAGCTGCAAGAATAACACACCCAACTTATTCCTCCAAAATTGACGCTAAAGTGGATAATCTTATCAAGGCTAACCTCATCAGAGAAGTTCAATATCCCAAATGGATGGCTAATATTTTCCCTGTGAAAAAGAAGAATGGACAAATTAGAGTTTTCATTGACTTCAGAGATCTTAATCGGTATTGTCCCAAGGATGACTTTCCAAATCCGATAACATAACTCTTAATTGATGAAACCGCTGGATAAGAAGCTCTTTCCTTCATGGATGGTTATTCTAGGTACAATAAAATACTAATTTCCTTAGAGGATGAGGATCCTACAGTTTTCTGTTCCCCTCATGGTGTGTTTTGATTTCGAGTAATGCCCTTTGGCCTAAAAAATGTAGGTCCAAGGTATCAACATTTGATGCACCATATCTTCAAACCATTTTTTGGGAAATTTTTTGAATGTTATGTGGATGATTTGGTGGTTATATACAGTCAACTTTCTGATCACTTGTCCCATCTAGAAATCATATTCCAAAAGCATCGACAACACAATTTGAAGATAAACCCCTTGAAATGTGCTTTCAGGGTAACCTCAGGAAAATTTCTCTGCTTTGTTGTATGCCATCGTGGAATCGAATATGATCCCGAGAAGAAAAAATTAATGCTAGGTATTTCACGTCCTTTAAATTTGATATAATTAAGAGGATTTCAAAGGCACTTTTCCTATATTCAGCGTTTCATCGCCAATCTGGTAGGAAAATGTTTACCCTTCACCAAATTAATGAAGAAGGGAGTCACTTACCAGTGGACTGAAGAATGTCAAGAAACATTCAATATTCTCATGAAATATCCCTTGATTCCACCAGTATTAATGCCACCCATTGAAGGAAGACAACTTATTCTCTATGTAACAGCCTTAGAGCGATCATTGGGTGCCTTCCTTTCCCAAAAGAATGATGTTGGGAATGAAAACAACCTTTACTACCTTAGTCAGACTATGCTTGAGGTAGAAACTTGATATTCAAGTATTGAATAGTGTTTCCTAGTATTAATCATTGTAGTTCAGAAATTGAGACACTACCTACAACATCATGAGGTTCAATTAGTATCTTGCAATAACCCACTCAAATTTATCCTTAGTCGTCCAATGCTCTTTGTCACGAACAGTCCTCGGGGCCCATAACGTGACTACCCCATGCCTGCCTTCCATAGGCCATGGGCTAGCGACTAGATCCAAAGGCGTAAATCCCAAAAGAATGGATGGAATTGCCTTTATGAAGAACAAACACAACAGAGAATGCAAGTGAAGTAAGAACCATGTAAAACAGGGTACAAGGTAAGTGCTGAAAAGTAAATGGACTAGTATAGAAACCCAACTTAAAGTATAGTACAACTAAAAAGAAGGTAAAAAAGCAGTAAGTAAAATAGAAACATCGAGTCGTCCTTTAGAAATCCCACCTAAAGGGTGGGTACAGATAGTCTCCTCATCTCCTCGGGTCCTGCCGCCCGCTCCGTGTCTGTCCCGTCAAGTGGTCCACCTCCGGGTACTATCCAGCTCCACAAGCCTCCACCTCTATCAGTGATATTCGTCGTCTGCATCCAACAAAATGTACTGTGGGCATAGCCCGTGTAGGGGTGAGTATATGGTACTCAGTACGGACCCCGAAACCCCCGAAGGTCTCTCAGAATCCAGGAAGGATAAACCAAAAATGAAAGATACAATCACAAAGTATCAATCGATTATACTTAGGTATATGCCCATACATATACCTAAGTCATCAGTTACAGTTCGTCTCCAACTCTCGAACCTAAGAACAACCGAGTCCACACAAGAAAACAAAACTCAGTCCACATAAGAAAGCAAGACAATCACATCAATGATAATGATTGAGAATCAAGACTCAGCCCACACATGTATACACTCCGTAAGGAAATGGAGATGATCAGATGTAGTCTCTGATTAATCTATGTTGTCGGAACCACATAGGATACAAGACCAACTAAGTCGTCGAACCCACATAAGATACAAGACCAACTACTCTACCGGAACCACATAGGATACAAGTACAAAGGTCAATACTGCTAGACCCACATAGGATACAAGAACAGAATTCATCTCCATCAAACCCACATAGGATTATAGTACGGTAGTCATTGCTGTCGAACCCAAGGAGGATTCCAATACAATAGTTGATGCAGTCGCAGCCAGCTCTAGGGTCCCCACACACAAAATGCTCGATTCAAGGAGGGTCCACTTCTTGAGAAAAAGAGTTGATGAATAAGATTTCACAATGTATAGATTTGATGTATACCAATTTTTCGTCTCGTCAAAAGAAATGCAACACGACTGACGGTGCGTCACTCGGATGCCCGGTCTGAGAGTTATTGGATTTTCCGTTCCTCGGTCTCGGTTGGTTTTAAGCTAAAAGAAACTCGGCTGTACTCCAGCTGCATCCAAAACTCAAGAAGAGTAATCCAAAATGACCATATCATCAGGAGGATTTCAAAGAAGTCGACGGCATGTCAAACGGACGTCCAGTACATATGTTATAAGTGTTTCCTCTTCAAGGGCCCGGTTGGTTTCGGGTTCGACCCAACCTGGCCATATACAACATTTGCTAAAACCTCGAGTGTAATATAACAAAACGACCATCTCAATACAAGGATTCCTACACAACTGACTGTACGTAGATCAGTTATCTGTAGCTCATTATATGGAAAAAGACCGAAGGCTGTTCGAAGAGGGGGGTCCGGGCCCTGTCCGACCCGGCCCAACCCCCCCTCTGTCGGCCCGAACCGGGTCGACCCGACCTGGGTCCGGCCCTGGAGGGCACAACCCGGCCCGGCTGGGTGCGGTCCGACCCAGCTAGGTTCAGCCCGGTCCATGAGACCCGGCTCGGCCCGGCCAGGGGGCACGTTGGCTCAGCCAGTGAACGGGAGCGGGGGGGGGGGGGGGCTTTTCTGATCTGCGGACGCAGTGCCTGGCGCCGCCTCTCCCCTGGATCCCACGCGGTCACGGGATCCGTCCCTCACCGCCACATCTTCAGCCGTGGTGGGCTTCTGGCTGGGGCACGCCGGGGTGCCTCCGCCTCAAGGCGGCCGGCCGGTGCCGCCCGCTGGCGGCCCGCGCCGCCGGGGACTTCTGCGGGCCACCAGAGTCATTCCGGTTGACCGATTTTTCTCTGGTATACGCCTACGGTCGTCTCGGGACCCGTAGATCACTTTGAAGCCCTCCAATCACCATTTCAGTACCGCCTCGTCGTCGCGAATTGATCCTCACATTAAGAAAAAAATAGCGGTGGGTTTGGAATGTTCGTTAGTCCGCACCCACCGCGTTAGTGGTTCTAAACATCATAAAAAAAATTGAACGCCATCCCGAGGGAATAAAATCACATAAATAAAATTATACAAATTAGCCTACCTCAATAAGAGAAGGCGAACATGAGCATCGCTGTAGACAGCGTTGCGGTAGACAACGTCGTGGGGAAAGGGTTCGTAGGCGTTGTCGAAGTGCGCCGAGGAGGAAGTGGTGTCCCCTCTCTTGTCGCAGAGAAGATGGTTGGTGGTGCTTCGTTGTTCTTCGATGAACCTACGTTCTTCATCGTTTGTCGTCGGAGGCCAATGTTCTTCCAAAACAAGAGTTCTCTCATTCTTCCTCGCACAACGTAGATCTCCTCCTTGATAAAATAATAAGTCCCTCCTATTATTTTATTATACATGAAAAGTAACTCTCCAAAATTAAATCACCACATTAAATAAAACGTGATGAAAATTAATTAAACAATGGATAGAGAAGGATCCCCATTATTAAATGTGTTGGCACTTAAATAAAAAGGATGAAAGTGGTAGGTTCCTCATTAAATTATGGGTTGACATAATTTAATGGATTGAGGTGGAGAGATTGGTATTTAATGGAGGTTTTCCAATTTAAAGAGGGGATGTTAATGAGGTAAGAGGGAATTAAATGGTGGGGCTCGTGTGGGCCCCCACCTCTCTAACATCCACACTTGGGTAGTTATGTGGCTGTGGGAACCACCCTTAACTACCCATGGGAGGGAATAACCACCGTGTAAAATAAAAATTGTTCCGAAAATTTTTATTTACTTCTTATATAAACCCCCAATTAACTTCTCCTCCTTTGCGAACACAACTATGGTAAGTGTCCCCTAGAGAAATTATTGGCGATGCGAGTTCATCGGTGCCGTCAGATTTTAATTCCGAGCGCCTGTTCAAAAGTTAGAAAACCCACTCGTTCGTTCACTGAACATACCCGAGTTAAACTTCGGAAATTGATTCCGGGTACCCGGGGACATGGAATCAAGTGCCGTCAGAAGCCAAAGACTCGTAAAATTCCCAAGTATTTAAAAACATTTCTTTGAAATTTCCGGGTCTTTACATCACACCCACCTCAAGAATTTGTGTCCCCGTAAAGCTATAACATAAAATAGGGGAACAAATGAGGGTACTGAGCATTCATCTGAGCCTCCCGCTCCCATGTTCTCTCCTAGAGGTTCCCGTGCTGCCAACGAATGCACATTAGAGGTATCAACCGCCCACGTAGGACCCACTCTTTTCGATCCTCGATCTCCACCAGGACCTCTGCAAATGTCACCCCGTCATCGATGTACAACACCCCGTGGTCGATGATATGAATTGAATCATTCACGTATCTCCACAGCTGAGATATGTGGAAGACGTCGTGCACCCGGTGCAAATGAGGTGGAAGGGCCAGGTGGTAAGCCACCTTGCCTATCCTGCTGAGGACCTGAAATGGTACGATGAAGCACATAGATAACTTACCACCTCGACCAAATCTATATAATCCACATGGAATTGAGACCCGTAAGAAAACATGGCCGCTATCCTCGAACTCCAGTGGTCTCCACCTCCTATCAGTATAGGACTTCTTTCTGCTCTGTGTAGTCCTCATCCACTCTTGGATGATCTGCACCTTCTCTGTTGTAGCCTAAACCATCTCTGGTCCAACGGGTGCTGACTCCCCAGGGTCAGTCCAACATAGAGGTGATCTCCAAGGTCGGCCTTACAATGCCTTGTATGGTGCCATCCCGATGGTGGAGTAGAAGCTATTGTTGTACACAAACTCCACTAAGGGTAGGTGATCCTCCAAGTTGTGACCACAGTCAAGGACACATGCATGGAGCATGTCCTCGAGTGTCTGAATGGTCCTCTCCGTCTGGCCATCCGTTTGACGGTGAAAGGCAGTGCTCAGGCGTGGCTACGTCCCAAAAGCCTCGTGAAACCCCTTCCAAAGCCGAGATGTAAAGTGAGAATCTTGATCGGAGACCATAGATGATGGCACACCATGAAACCGTACGATCTCTTGAACATAGAGGTGTCCCAAGATCTCTACTAAGCCCTGCTCTCTGATCGGTAGGAAGTGGGCCTACATGGTGAGTCAGTCCACGATCACCCAGATGGAGTTGTGTCCTCTGGAATTACGTGGAATCCTCGTCATGAAGTCCATGGATATCCCGTCCCACTTCCACTCCGGGACCTCTAAGGGATGTACCAAACCTGCTGGTACCTGGTGCTCTTCCTTCATTTGCTGACAATTGAGGCATCAAGAAACAAACTCTGCCACAACCTTTTTTATACCCAGCCACCAGTACTGTCATCTGAGGACCTGTTACATCTTCGCTACCCTAGGATGTACCGCTAGAGGCAAAGTTTGGAACACCTCAGCACCTCCTCCTATAGTGTAACTTGTTCCATGGTACGTCCCCTGAAGAGGATGGCATGATACCCACCTTCAGAAAATCCATCAGGTGCTAGCCCTGAGGATATCTGAGCACGTCGCGCCTCATAGTCAATGTCCCCATGTTGCGCCTCTCTGACCCGCTGAAGAAGTGGAGGAGTGACTGTGAGGGACTGTAGATAGGCTTCCCCATCTCTATCCATGAAGGATATCTACACAGTGTCTAACTACTCCATCTCCTCTCCAAGTAAATGAATTCCTGATCTCCTGCTGAGAGCATCATCCACAATGTTCCCCTTCCCAGGAGTATATATAATCTCAAAGTCATAATCCTGGAGGAACTCGAGCCATCACTGCTATCTAAGGTTTAGGTCTAGTGGTCAGAGTAGACTATAAAGCGCTCACCCATCAGATAGTGTCGCCACATCTTTTGGGGGACGAACACTCCTGCTAACTGCTGGTCATGGGTAACGTAGTTCTTCTTGTGCTGCCTCAACTATCGTGAACTGTAAGCGATCACTACTCGCTCCTACATCAAGACACACCCGAGTCCGATCCCTTACACATTGCAGTAAACTATGTACCCTACACCCTCCTCTGGCAGCCTCAAGAAGGGCGCACTGGTCAATCTCCACCTCAGCTCCTGAAAACTCTACTGACATCTCTCAGACCACATGAAGGGTTTCCCCTTCTTTGTCAAAGTTGTGAGCAATGATGCAACTTTGGTGAAGTCTAGCACTAACCTCTGATAGTTCCCAGCTAGACCTAAGACAATCTGCACCTCTGTCATGCTTCTGGGCATCTCCCAAGCAAATACCGCCTCGACCATCATGGGTTCCACTACATCTCCTGCCTCTGAGATGTCATGCCCCAAGAAGTGAACCTCTCGAATACAGAACTGGAACTTCGAGAGCTTACCATAAATCTAGTGCTCTCAGAGTGTATCCAGTATAACCCGTAAGTGGTAGGCGTGCTCCTCCTCGGTGGTCGAGTAAATCAGTATTTCATCAATGAAGACTACGACAAATAGATCGAGGTAGGGCTGGATGATCCTGTTCATGAGACTCATGAACACTGCTGGAGCATTGGTCACACCTAAGTACATGAACAATAACTCATAGATTCCATACCGACACCTGAAAGCCATCTTCTGCACATCCTCATCCCGAACTCAGAGCTGATGATAGTCCGACCTGAGGTCTATCTTAGAGAACCATCGTTCCCCATTGAGCTGATCAAAGAGGTTGTCAATCCTCAGAAGCGGATACTTGTTCCTCACGGTCACCTGGATCAGGCGATAGTAGTCGACAGACAGTCGCAAGATCCCATCCTCCTTCTTGGAGAATAGAATCGGAGAATCCCAGGGTGAAACACTAGGTCAGATGAATCTTTTCCCCTGTAAGTCCTCCAGCTGTAACCACAGCTCACGAAGCATGGCGGGAGCCATCCAATAAGCTGGAGTATATATCGATGATGTCTCAGGGAAGAGGTCTATGTAGATATCTACCTCCATATGATAAGGTAGTCCAGGAACATCATCAGGAAAAACATCCACATACTGATCCACCACAATAAGAAATATCAGACTCTGCACGTCAACTGCTCCGAGGATGAGATTAGCCAACTGATGTGTGATCGGCAGCCCTATCCTCTGCATTAGTCCGTCATGTGCTGCAAAGGTTCCCTTCTCACTAGTGAAGGTGAACCTAGTCCCATCCATGCGGACACAGTGCACCTTGAAGCTAATACAGTCGATCTGAGCATGGACTGTAGATAACCAGTCCATACCCAAGATGACGTCGTAAGGCCTCGACGTCCCTACAGGAAGATCCTAGGATAAGCTCTTGCCTACTAGAGTAAGCACACACTACTAGAACTGGTTTCTAATAGTCGAGTCTACTCCTGTAGGAGTCTCTAGCCGTTAGGATTGAGCCAACGGCTCTATCGGAATCTCTGAGCTCCGAACAAGGGCAGCGGAAATAAAATAATGACTCGCACTTGTGTCTATAAGAACTGCAACAAGTGTGGAGTAGAAAAAAATAGAACCACGAATCACCTAAGGTGAGATGTGGTCATAATCCCTTGCTTCCTAGAGCTGAGCCTGCCTCTGCTCGCCAGCTCATTGTGGTCGGGGTGGACCTCCTGTGGGTTGTGGTGGTAGAGCCTCGAAGCATTGTCCACCACCAGCTGCTGGACCATCTCCTCTACCTCCGCCTTCTCCCTACGGACCGACATGGTTGATCCTCTGCCTCTACCTGCTAGGTCCCTCCCCTGTCTGCTGCTCGTCTACGTGGCGGGTCGAGCAGTCACGAGCCATGTGGCCCTGCCCGCCGCATGCATAGAACTGTCTGATCCTCGTAAGGCTGGCTCTATGCCATGTGACCCGCACAGATGATCCTGTATCCTGAGGTCGTCCACCTGACGGCCTGGTTCTCTTGGACCCCTACGACATCTATCAACTTCCGGCTATAGAAGACTCCTCTCTCTATCATCTTGTGGTGGTCTCGTTGTTGATGGCTACTCGACGAGAAAGCTCTCCACTAACAGGGCTCGCTCCAGCACCCCCTGCTGTGTCAGGATATTGAGGGGAATCGTCAAAGCTCTGATCTCATGCCCCAGTACCTGCTCAAAGGCCTGGGACAGGAATAATGGGTCCCACACCATGTCTGTGGAGTAGCGTGAGAGGTCGGTAAATCTCGCAGAATACTGTGCTATTAACATGCTACCCTACCACACCTGTAGTAACTCTTGGATATGCACCGAACGAAGGGTGGCTGGAACAAACTCCGAGTGACAGAGGCTCTTAAAGTCCATCCAAAGTAGATATGCCTCATCGTGCACCCGGAGAATCAGGCTCCAACATCTACCTGATGTTGCGTGCATGAGAATCGTGGCAAAGATCACCATGTGGTCTGTTGGTGTCCCTCCCAATCTAATGACTCTGACGATAGCCTCCATCTAATCCTTAGCTACCTGAGGATCTGTCTCTCCGCGGAACCTGGGAATCCTATGTCTCTGAAACTCGTGCAATGTGATCAGGCAACATGCACTCTCCACCACCGGGGCTAGTAGTATCAGTGGCTCAGCGGGTAGTGGTACCGTTGGTGCCTCCACTATAATGGGGCCCTCCACCGAGGCCTCGTCGGTCGGTGTGCTTCTATCCCGCATGTAACTAGGAACCTTGGCTGGCTACCTTCGTGGGGACATCCTGAAAAGAAATAGGTGCGCCACGGTCGAACAGTATACCTGGTGATCTGACAGAAAGTAATCACAAAGAAAATCTTTGAAAGGAAACACACACATAATCAGTGTCTTAATGCACTAAGTCAGAAATAAGATGTCCGGGTCCTGGTGTATGGGTATGTCGGCCTCTGCACCAACAATGGACTCCTTGGACTGAAAACCACACTAAATACTCTTAACACTATTTCTTCATAGAAATGAATGGTCAGAGTCTTGAGTTATGCGGTAGTACCGACTCCCCTGATACTAGTTTGTCCCAACCCATCCTCAGGGCCCATGCCATGACTACCCCAACACCACCTTCCATAGGCCAGGGGATGGAAACTAGCACCAAAGGTGTAAATCCAAAAAGAAGGGAAGGCATTGCCTTTATGATGAACACACACAATAGAGCAAGTAATTGAAGTAAGCACTAAGTAAAAGTGGGTACAAGGTAATTGCTAAAAAGTAAATGGGATAGTATACAAGCCCAAATGAATGTACAATACAACTAAAAGGAAGGTACAACAGCAGTAAGTAAAATAGCAACACCACATCGTCCTTCGGAAATCCCACCTGTAGGGTGGGTACTGATAGTCTCCTCAGCTCCTCGGTTCCGGTCGCCTCCTCCGTTTATGTCCTGCCAGGTGGTCCACCTCCGGGTACCGTCCAGCTCACCATGCCTCCACCTCGATCAGTGTTGTTCATCGTCTGCATCCAACATAACGTAGTGCGGGCATAGCCCGTGCAGGGGTGAGTATACGATACTCAGTAGGGACCCCGAGACCCCCGAAGGTCTCTCATAATCCACAAAGGATAAACCACAAAGAAAATATACAATCACGAAGTATCAATCGAGTCTACTTAGGTATATGCCCGTACATATAACTAAGTCATCAGTTGTAGTTCGTCTCCAACTCTTCAACCCAAGCACAACATAGTCCTCACAGGAAAAAAACAACTCATTCCACATAGGAATGAAAGACAATCACATCGATGATAATGATTGAGAATCAAGACTCAACTCACACAGGTATACACTTCGTAATGCGATAGAGATGATCCGATGTAGCCACTGATTCATCTAAGCTGTCGGACCCACATAGGATACAAGACCATCTACTCTACAGGACCCACACAGGATACAAGTATAGAGGACAATACTACCGATCCCACATAAGATACAAGAACAGTAGTCATCTTCATCGAACCCACGGAGATTCCAGTATGGTAGTCATCGCTGTCGAGCCACGGTGGATTCCAGTACAGTAGTCGATGCAGTCTTAGCAAGCTATTGGGTTCCCGCACACAACATGATCAATTCCTGGAGGGTCTGCTTCTCAAGCCAAAGATTCGATACATCAACTATCACAAATTCCAGAGTTGATGTATCCCAATGTTCAGTCTCGTCAAATGAAACCCAACACGACAGACAATGTGTCAATCAGACGCCCGGTCTGAGAGTTATTTCTTTTTCCGTTCCAGGGGCCCAGTTGGTTTTTAAGCTAAAACCAACACTACCGTACTCCAGCTGCATCCAAACCTCAAGCGGAGTAATCCAAAAGGACCATCTCATCACGATGATTTCAACGCAGTTGACGGAACGTCAAACGGACGTCCAGTCCTTAAGTTATATGCGTTTCCACTCCAAGGGCTCGGTTGGTTTTGTGTTAGAACCAACCAAGCCATAGACAAACTTTTCCAAAACCTCTAGTGTAATACACCGAAACGACCGTCTCGATCCAAGGATTCCTACACAACTGATGGTACGTCGATCGGAGATCCGTATCTCATGTTATGGGCAAAAGATCGAAGATGGCCCAAAGTGGGGGGTCTAGGCCCGGTCCGACCCGACCCAACCCCCCTAGGTCGGCCCGGATTGGCTCGACCCGACCCAGGTTCGGGTCCACCCCGGCGGGGCGCGACATGGCCCAGGCGGGCACGACCAGGTCCGCGAGACCTGGCCCGGTCCGGCCGGCGGGCACGCTGGCTCGCCCAGCGAGCCGAGCGGGGGGGGGGGGGGACTCTATTTTGCGGACGCGGTGCCTAGTGCCAAGTCTCCCCTACATACCGCGTGGCCACAGGATCATGCCATCACCATCGCGGCTTTAGCTGTGGTGGGCTTCTGCCAACGACGCGCCGGGGCACTTCCGCGCCTGTGACCCGCACAGCAGGGGACTTCTGCGGGCCACCGGATTAATTCAGGTGGTCTGATTTTGCTCTCGTTTGTGCCTACGGTCGACTCGGGACCCGTACATCACTGTGAAGGCCTCCAATCTCTATTGCGTTCTCGCTTCGTCATCGCCAATTTATCCGCACATCATGAAAAAAATAGTAGTGGGGTCGGACTTGTTTGTTAGTCCGCACCCACAGCGTTAGTGGATCTAAACTTCATCAAACAATTTGTATGTCATGCTGAGGGTATAAAATCACACAAAGAAAATTATACAAATTCCCCTACCTCAACAAGGTAAGGCGAACGTCGGCCTCGTGGTAGATGGCGTCGCGGTAGAGGCCGTCATGGAGAAAGGGTTCGTAGGCGTCGTGGAAGTGCACCGAGGAGGAAGCAGTGTCCCCTCTCTTGTCGCGGAGAAGAGGTTTGGTGGCGCATTGTTGTTCTTAGAGAAATTGGCATTCTTCGTCACTCTTCGTCGGAGGCCGGAGTTCTTCCAAAACAAGAGTTCTCCTGTTGTTCCTTGTACAATGAAGCTCTCCTCCTTAATAAAATAATAGGCCCCTCTTATTATTTTATTATACACACAAAGTAACACTCCAAAATTAAATCACCACATTAAATAAAACGTGATAACAATAAATTAAATAAGGGAGATAGAAGGTTCCCTGTTATTAAATGTGTTGGAAGTTAAATAAAAATAAGGAAAGAGAAAGGTTCCACATTAAATTATGGGTTGACATAATTTAATGGATTGAGGTGGAGAGATTGACATTTAATAGAGTTTTTCCAATTTAAAGAGGGGATGTTAATGAGGTAAGAGGGAATTAAATGGTGGGGTACATGTTGGCCCCCACCTCTCTAACATCCACACTTGGGTAGTTAAGTGGCTATGTGCCCCACCCTTAACTACCCATGCGAGGGAAATAACAACCATATAAAATAAAAATTGTTCCGGCAATTTTTATTTACTTCTTAAATAAAACTCCAATTAACTTCTCATCCTTTGCGATCACAACTACGGTATGTATCCCCTTAAGCAATTACTGGTGCTGCGAGTTAATCAGTGCACTCAAATTTTAATTCCGAGTGCCATTTCAAAAGATAGAAATATCCACTCGTTCGTTCACTGAACGTACCCGAGCTAAACTTTGGAAATTGATTCCTGGCACCCCAGGCCTCGAAATCAAGTGTCGTCAGAAGCCACAGACTCTTAACATTCCAAAGTATTTAAAAATAATAATTTCCTTGAAATTTCCAGGTCTTTACACTTACAGGACATCTGAAAAGGTGGGCAGTTATTTTTCCGTGGTTTGATATCCATTATGTGTCTCAAAAAGCAATAAAGGGCCATGCTCTAGATGATTTCCTTACTGAACAACCATATTTAGAAGATACATCTTTATATATTGAAATTCCTAATCAGGAATTCTTATCTATTAATGATAATCTTCAAACAGGAAAGGTACTTTGATGGTGCCTCCGTAAGTCTAACATGGAAGAAAATAGAAGATCCTAAATTCAACAAAGTTGGGTTATGAATCGTGCTTATTTCACTAGAAAAGGCAGTGCTACGTTATTCCTTTTTGTTGTTGAAAGGTTGTACACACAATGAAGAAAAATATCAATCTCTCATCGCAGGATTGGAATTGGCGCTTCCGGAACATATGAATCACTTGAGGGTAAAAGGTGATTATGATTTGGTAATCAAACAAATAAACAGGGACTATGCCATTAGAAAATAATATTTAATCCCTTTGAATGATTACTTCATAGAATTAATGGTGGAATTTCCTTGAGAAATGGCATTTTCTTATGTCCCGCAATAACAAAATTCCCATGCTGATTAACTGGATAATATAGCCACAACCTAGGTAGATGCAAATCGGGATGAAACAATCATCAGTATTGCCCACCATCGTGTAGTTTCACCTTTTGTTCAAACCAGAACAGTGGAAATCAATGAAATTAGTCCCATTTCTGAACCATATGGTCATACAATGGGATGAATGACACCTATCGGGGAATACCTTCAAAATGGAGGACTCCCACCTGATAGAGATGGGAAAAAACATGTCTGGTGACGTGTGGACAATTTTACTCATTATGACAGCCCAGATCACAAAACAATTCTCTACAAGCAGCGTTTTGATGGAATTCTCTTCAGTTGTATTGATGGTGAAGAGACAATGGATATCATGAATGAAGTACATGCAGGAGTTTGTGGTTCCCACCAGTCTGGACATAGGCTTTCTGATCAAATTTGAAGGCTTGGATACTTCTAGCCTTCAATGATACAAGATTGTGATGATTTGACTAAGAAGTATCATTCATTCCATGTATATGCCAATTTCATTCATCAACCCCAATAGTTGCTTCATACAGCTAAATACTCATGGTCATTTGCCACATGGGGAATGGATGTAGTAGGAATTTATCCTCTATCTACATCCAAGCAGTTTAAGTATATTCTTACTACTACTGAATTATTTTCCAAATGGGAAGAGGTGATACCTGTCAATATAGTTATTTATAAAGGCATTATTATATTTTTCAAGTCTAACATCATTAACCGATTTCGTGTCCCTCATACCATATTGATGGACAATGAAACCAACTTCAGTTCATATGAGGTGAGAATGTTGTATCAAGAATACAAATCAAATCCAACCATTCATCTCAATATAATGCAGCAGCCAATGGCCAAATAGAAGCCTTAAATAAGACTCTTTAAAACATACTACAAATATGGTGGATAAAGATAAGAAATCATGGTCTGATAAAAATTTTCATGCTTTATGGGATTATCAGACCACCTCCCGCACTGCTATGCAGTCAACTCCATAGTCATTGGAATATGGAACAGAAGCAGTCGTTCCCATTGAGGTTCAATTACCTTCACTCAGAGTATCCATTTGTTATCAGTCATCCACAGATGAACCATATCATAAGAGATTTGATGAATTGGAATGATTAGATGAAAAAAGATTTTGCACCCTGGACTACATGGAAGTCTATTAGAATCGAATAGCACAAGCTTTCAATAAAAAAGTTCTTCGTTCATTAATTCCAGAAGAATTGGTATTAGTCCTTATATCTCCAATGATACCCGGAACGAAACCTCCAAAACATGAGCTGAAGTGGGAAGGACCTTATTCAATACATAAGGTCTACTCCAAGGGGTCTTATTATTTAATCTCAATGGATGGAGAACTCATTACAACTCCGACCAAAGAAAGATTCTCAAAGATGTATTTTGTGTAATACAAATACACCTCCTTGTCCTCACTCCAAGACTGTAAACTGCTACGTCCCCCATTGTCCTCACTGCAAAACATTTAACAGCATAGCCCCTCTATCGTCCAACATGATGTTAAACTGTTCGTCCGAGATGCAAGACATTAAACTTCCAAGCACCCCTTCTTTGTCCTACATGACGTTAAACTGTGAAAAAATCCCTTTTACATCCTACATGACATTAAACTATTTATTCATCCCACATTATGTTAAACTGTATGTTCATCCCGTATGATGCTAAACTATATGTTCATTCGGCATGACGTTAAACTACATAACCAACGTCCTGGATATGCGATGTTGAAATGTACAACTCAACTTACTACAAGACGTAAAAATGTATTGTCCCACATGACATTAAACTGTGTGTTCATCCTACATGATGTTAAACTGATGAAAAAAAATTCATCAATTACGTCCCACATGACATTAAACTATTCATACGTCCCACATGATTTCAAATTGTAAACATTCACCATCATCCTAAATGACGTTAAACCGTAAAAGTCCCCAATTCGTCCCACATGACGTTATATTGTGCATTGTTAGGTTTGTTGCTACCTCTTGTTTCTCACACCGAGCATAACTCACGTGAGCATAGAGTAAGTCTCAAACACAACATCCTCTCTAGGCCACTAACCACACGTAACTCCCACCACCATCTTCCGATTAAAGACCTCATGTACACCTCGATCTCCATATTCACCCTCAATCCAATTACGCGGACTTTGATCCTCGCCTCTTAGGCTGGGTACTTAGGCAACCTCTTGAGGTTCAATCCCAAAACCAATACCATCACATTGGTTCACTGTCGTCCTTGCAATATGACATTAAACTATACAGTCCCCCATTTTCCTCACTACAATACATTAAACTGCATAGCCATACATCCTAGCTACATAACGCTAAACTGTGAAGCACTGGTCCATGCATATGACCTTAAACTATTTGGATTTTTTTCTTGTACGACCATAAACTACAACATTCTTTGACACCCTCACCTGAGAAGGAATCATTATTAACATTGATCTCCAATCATGTTATATTCCAAAGACTATGTGTATACATGGCAATGCCCGAACCTTTAATTTTTGGATCCAACCATCATAGCACTGAAGTCCTCATTCACCCTTCACATGTACGATCCAAATCTGTACAGAGGGTATATCAAGAACTACATATGGAATGATTCATATCCTTATGGGATACATAGGAACGTTCGAGCATCCCTCGATCCCATCCCCAAGTCATTGGGCCTAACCCCAAATTCCACTTTCAGTACCTTGGCTGAAAAGTCCCCCTCAGAGCACATGCCATTGGTATGAAAACCATAGTCTTTATTCACAATAGGATTATAACAAACACAAAATGTGTCTCCCTTATTATGGTCTGAGCTCTATGACCCAAAACTAAGATCCTCTATTCTCTCATCCCACATGACGTAAAACTATATTTCAAGAACTACGTATGTCTGGATTATCATTATAATGAGATACGTATTGAATTACTTTATCTCATTTCATGACCCAGCCACAACATGATTATTGTCATAATTAGTCTATGTATCTCCTTAATGCATTGGACAATACTCATTTTCATGTGTCATACTCCTATCCTTGAATACTTCCAGATCTCCATAAACCTTTTCATGACTTCCGGTCACAAATTATCTTATACCTAGGAATTCTTTTTCCTAACCATGCAGCATGTGACCTTAGGCGGCCTTGCATAAATATTCTACATAACGGACCTGTTAGCCAAAAGATGCTATTATTTGACTACGCAACAAATGACCTTAAGTGTCCCTACATAATTAAAACCCCATAACGGGTTTGTAAAATAGTTGTAACTTCATTATAGGGGGAAAAACTCTTTTTTCTGTATTGGTCTTAACAACGATATGTAGGGATCTACAAAAACATCCATTCTTAACATATTTTTCCCATACTCCTTTTCATAATCTGAAATTATTCAAGTCTATGGATTACATTTCCCTTCCCTACGTTTGGGCCAGACCTTCACATGATTGACCCTCATCCAATTCTTTGACAATATTAATTGGTAATATCCTCTCTATATTCAAATACATATCTCTATACAACAGACTCTGTGCTATGGAAAATTTGAATCTCCATAAAATTCCACTGGCTTTTAGTAATAGAAAATTAAAATTTCTGAGAGTTCTTTTTCCTGACTATGCAGCATGTCCCCCCACATGGCCTTGCATTAATAGTCTATATAATGGACCTATCAGCCAAAAGATGCTATTATTTGACTATGTATCTAATTCCCTTATGTGGCCCAACATAATTTAACCCCCTAACGGGTTTGTCAAATAGTGGTAACTTCATTCTTTGGAAATAATTTCTCTAATGCCTTTTATCACTTTTCCCTTGTCATTCCTCAGATTCAAAATTTCTTAAGTTGCAGTTTACAATTTTCCACTCCATACCTGAATGTTCTAATATGTTTCCAAAGAAATTATCAAGGAATTGAGTCAAATTTGAATCCATTTAGTCAAAGCTATTTGACCTTTTACATTAGACTTTTTATGTCCGACGAGCATGACTTTAAACTGCCCAAAAAAGACAAGGGAACTCAGGACAAAAGTCATTTCCCAGCTAACTAAACATACATTTTGTATGAATTAGGTAATATTTAGCAATTAAAAGATGAAACTTTTGTGGGGTTGTTTGTATCACCCAAGAAAAAATCAATCTATTCTTACTAGGCCCATTGTATTAGGTAAAAATTTAAAGCAGGTAGCAAGAGAATGAAGGTACAAATGATTGAAGATGAAAGTGTTTTTCATTGATGCACATGAGTTAGAAGGATATCCATAGACTAGAGTCTCGTCCCTTTTTCAAGAATTTCAGGAGGCTTTCAACATACCTCTTCATTCTCTTCACAGCATCCTGAGCCTCATCAGCCGCCACCTGGAATTCATTCATTCAACTAGATACAATAAAAGACATAGTGATACCATCTCTTCTAGGAACAATTTTAAAAGAATGTTCTTGAGTGCGATTTGAGAAAATTTTCTGCTGATCAAATATTGAATCTGTTTCTTTCCAAGAGACCTGGAAGATGGATAAATGGATTTGAGAATGGATCATTGGAAGAAAAGAGCCATTTGTAGAGGGTACTCTTTTCAGGTTTTTTAATGTCATGATATTCTTCTCTCCACCAACCAGTAGTGGAAAACATATCAGCCCATGGGTTTTCCATTTGCATATCTATAGGGAAATGGCATCGAGGAAAAATTTGAAAGTTCACACCATTTTTTCTGCTCTTAATGCACATCATAACCGAAATAGAGGTGTAGCAGCGCGGATGCATCTCGGGCGTATAGATCTTTGGCTCTAGGATGGTGAGTCCTTTTAAATTTCCATGGTAATACAAAGGAAAGTAAATCCTATTTGGGAAATTGACATGATATTTCTTCAAGTACATGGAAAAATTTGGGAGAGTGATGTCGCAGATATCATAATAGCCATGTCCAACAATGTTCATCAGGTCATCAATCCTCTTGCTGGACAACTCATCAGCCGATCCAATATTCTTTGGAGCCATTGAATCTGCACAATGATTGAATAATTAACTTTAAATTAAGATGGTTTTTCATAAAATTTGTGATGAAATAGAAAAATGGATAAGGCATTAAGTCGCATAGGTATTGCTATGCAAGTGTTGTCGCGCAAGTAGTTCCGAGCTTGTTCGGGTGTGCAAGTCAGAAACTCACTACAGAAGCGCGACACGAACAGAAGCACAAATGAGCAGAAATCCAAGACACTTACGCGATGAGAGCTCACTCGCGCGACGAGAGATATAAGATTTTAAGGCCATGTGCATTGCATGAGAGTGGAGCCCATATTTATAGGCGAGGTCGTACCCCTTCACGCTGTAACCTGCGCGCCGCTAGACCTTGGATTCTCCTTTTTTTCCTCAGTGTCAAATCCTCTTTCCTTTTTCGGATCTCACTCTATGGGGGAACTTTTGTTGACGATCCGTTCCATCATAGAGTATAAATATTGACTAAGGTAGTACCTCAAGAAAAAAAAGATAGAATAACATAAAGAATTTCACAAAGGAATTAAGGTGAGAAAGTATACCCTAGCGCCAACCTTTGGCGGGAAAGTCACTTGCGTTCTAGTCATGGGCGCGTAGGTCACTTGCACACCCAATGTGTTTTTTCTCCCAAACTCAGGTGGCTTATAAATAGACCCTATGGGACCCCATTACGAGGAGGTATTTTTCAGAATTCAGATAAAGAGCTTTGGGTGCCCAAGTCTCTTCTTCATGTCTTCCAAACACCTCTAAGGTAATTCCATACATATAATGGATGATCTAAAGAAGAAGAATAAGGCCTAAGTGTTTGAATTGACCAACACTTGCGCACCCAAGTTCCCAGGCTTTAAGAAAATGGCCACAATTCCGCGCCTCCATACCCCTTCAAGGAAACTTGTGTGCCACCCTTCTGGATGCCTCTAGGGATAAAACTAAGGGCTTGAGCCAAGTCTCGCCCAAGTATTACCATACATGTTAACCATCGCCCAAGTACAACCAGGTTGAGCATGTCTACATGTGTGACCATGACTTTCGCGCCTGCCTATTTTGGGTGTCCTTTTTTCCTAGTCACCTCCTTTCCTCAAATTCACCTCTCCTCTTCAAGACATGTCCTTCAAAATGATCTTCAAATCCATTTATGGCATGGTTCCTTTATTGGCTTCCTTATTTGAGAGAAATTAATTGGGGCCCCTTCTTAGGAATAATCCCCAATCATAATATCCTTTAATTGGGAATCATTCTTAGGATTAATCCCCAAGTTATTAGTCCCCATTAATTTGGGAATCCTTCTCAGGAGTAATCCCCAATCACAAGTTAAAGTACCTCATAATTCTGGGCATCCTCCTTAGGAGCAAGCCCCAAATTAAGAGTATAAATCTCTATGAAGAACATACACCTTTATGGACACTGTTAATCTAGGCATCCTCTTAGGTGTAAGCCCCAAATTCCCCCTAATCTGGGCATCCTCCATAGGAGTAATCCTCCTGTTAGAGTATCCAAATCTTCATAAAGCACAAATACCTTAATGGATCCTGTTCCTAGGATTCTTTCCTGAAGTAAGTCCTAGTCTTCATATACTTGGTCGGTCATACATACATAAGCCCCATATCATTCCTTGTGACCACATCATTCATGGAACAATCGTCAGGTTTACTGATATCTCTTGTTTCTCACACCAACATGACTCACGTGAGCTTAGAGTGTAAAAGTAACCACGACACATATTCAGGGGATGTTAATCATATGTAAGCCCCACAATTCTTCTCCCACACTACGTGGACTTTGATCTCTGCCTTAAAAGTCGAGTACATAGGAAGCCTTTCAAAGGTTCAAGAGCATCCTTCATTAAGTATTTCACGTCCCATATTTCTTTAAACTATATCATTCCTGTCGAATTACATGGGTTCTGATTCCTTTATTTTTAACAAGGATATGTAGGTATCCCATCTGTGGGTACGATCCCAACTCTAAAATAATCCATGTCCTTCTGAATGACAATAAAATTCAAGTGCCCCATTGAGTGGCATTAAAACAAGTATGGTCATCATAATGACCATGAGATTCCTATATAATGTATTGAAGGATCCCATTGACTAAGAATCTCCAATACATACATATGATTATCCATCAATGAAAAACCTAAAATACATATAAATTATTCTCTAAATATCTTACATATCAATCACTGATTTCTAAGTCTAATGGAAAACTCATTTTCATACATGGTGAATTAATAAGGATTCGTGAACATAACATAAATCTATAAGAGAGTCCCGAAGTAGGTAATAATTCCCCTAAAAATGCTTTGACAATCCTGACATCCTATCCTCTCGACCAATGAAAATTCTTAATCCCCATCGGTCCACAACTAATGAGCACCTAACTTTGGAAAGTGGTTCCAAATGAATAAAGAATAATTGGATGTTTCTGGTTTTGCGAATAAACCTGTTTGAAACCTATTAGAAAGTTTGAACCATAAACAAACAATGTCATCCCCATTTCCAGAATAAACAGTGTCAATGGATTAAAGGATAATATTCCTTATATATCAATACAATCTAAATGAATTTTATCAGTTTTGAATATGTGATCTTTCATCTTAATAAAATGTAGATTTAAACTAAAAACACACACATTGAATCATACTACTATCATCGTGTGTCAGGTTTACATGACACAAATTCATATGTCTCACAGTTGACATTTGTATCATTTTCATAATGATTCTAGAATATACATGTGATTATAATTAGTTTTCAATGACTGAGAAAATTTTTTAACAATAAATTAAATTATAAATGATACATTGACTAATACTAGGAATAAAAAGTATTTGATTGAGGTGGTCCTGATTCTTAAACATCAAAAATGAGAAATGGATAGTTATTATAATGTATAAAAACAATCTAGATTTGTTTTACATGTTTTGAGAATATTACACATGATTTGAACAAAAATGATAATTACAAATAATAAGACTCACTTCAAACCATATCAGTCAAAATGTTCATCATATTGACATGTTCTTGATTCATAAAAATCAGAAATAACATATAGAGAATTGATCAAATGTATAAAAAAAATCCGATTATGTTTTCTTATTTTTGAGTATGTAATTTTTCTTTTTCATAAAAATTCAATTTAAATTGATAAATTTCACATTAAATAATACAAGAAAAATCATTTATTGGTCTGATATCAGACTAAATCCTACACACCACAATTTAATTACGAAACATTTAATGAAATTAAAAAGACAATACAAGCATGTTTTCTTGGTTTTCAATGATTGAAACATGTTTTCTTAAAAAAATTTATAAAAAAATAATAGTCTATTTGAATCATATAGGGAACAATAGGAATAAAATTTTTGTGAGACTAATTTTTTAACCACATAAATAACATATCAATAATTTTCAAATTTAATCAAAACATTATTAATATGATTTCCTGGATTTGAATATGTGACAAAAATGGTGATCTAAAACTCCAATGATAAATAAAAAACAGATGTGGTTTCATACTAGTGACATTGTGAAACATGATGATGTGTGGTTTATTAATAAATGTCAAAACTTACATATAAATCATTGTAAACATGTTTAAAATAATAAAAATGTGGTCTCTCAAATTTTATTACACCACATGTTTTTTTAATAAAATTTAAATTTAATACGGAAACATTGACTATGATTCATACTTGTGACATCATGTAATGATTTTATGTGAGATTAATTACTACTAATCACAATTCACATATTAGTTTTTCCCCAAATTCATCACGAAAATTTGATCTCACATTTATGGTTTGTTTTGAGTGACACATGCATTGAATTAATATATAAATTTTAAACGGATAGTGGTGACATTAATTCATATCAAACACCCCATGAATCAAATTGAGGAGTGTCTAATTGTTAAATGTGAGAAATAAAACATGGGACATTTTCTTAATGTGTCATAAAAATTGAGTGTTTTACATTGTTTTGAGTATGTTACCTATGATTTGAACTAAAATATCACTTTTAAAGAAATGGAAATCTTGGAATCATGCATGTTATACCTTGATTTAATTAATTTAGGGTTAATTCCAACACATCAAAAATTAAATAAGGATCATTTTCTAAAATTCCCTAAATGATTGGAATGTGGTTTTTTATTATTGAAATATAACATGTTTTTTACAAAAATGTATATTTAAACTAATAACACACACATAGAGTCATACACGTAACATTATTTGGTAAATTTACATGAGACTAATTCCTATATAAAAAAATACATATGAATAATTTTCATATTATATAATTAAAATCCAACTTCATTTTCATTGTTTATGGGGATTGGGAAATTTTGTGAATTAAAGTATAAATATAACTATGATAATAGAAATGTTGAGTCATAATAGGAACCCCATGCATAAAATTTAGGTCTTTCTAAATCCCACATGTAAAAAATTATTTTTGTATATTTATAACAATTTTCAAAAAAATAATAATATCCATTCATGTTTTTCAGTATGAGATGAGAATTTAGAACGAAAATGTAAATTTTAAATTAGAAAAAAAACCTATATTCATACCTATCACTCTATGCATAATATTAGTGCATGGTTGATTCCTATTCATCAAAAAATTAATTATGGATCATTTCATAAACTATCAAAACAAGTCAATATGATTCTATTGGTTTTTATTTTATCATATGTATATATTTCTAAAATGAAAATTACAAAATTAAATAGACACGTTGACTCACATCAGTCCCATCATCTGTAGATTTGACTTGATATTAGTTTGTACACAACAATATTAACTATGAATAATGTTCCTAATATGTCATGAAAACCCGAGTTTTTGTTCTTATATTTAAATGAGTGACACATGGTTTGAACTAAAATGCCAATTTTAACTAGATAACAGAAACATTGAGTCATAAAAAGTTCACTATGTGTCAAATTGTGGAGTTTATTATTCCTACACATAAAAAATTAAATTAAGATAATTTTATAATTTTTTCAAAACATCAGAGTTTAATTTTCTTGGTTTTAGTATGTTAAATCTATTTTTAATTGAAATTTTTATTTTAAATAAAAAACATAGATTGATTCACACTGATCACACCATGTTCTATATTGATGTGATGCTTACTCCTAATCAACAAAAATTACATAAGTACTTTTTACCAATTGTTTCAAAATATTACGTGTCCATTTTCTTGGGGTTGAGTAGGTCACATGTATTTTTTTGGAAAATATAAATATAAATTAGAAATGGACACATTGAATCATATTGGTCCCATTAATTGCTGCTTTCACATGAGAAATTTCCTTCATGTCCCAAATGAAATATAAATACTTTTAATAAAATATCAATTAAATTTGAGCACTTCCTATGGTTTTTTCATAGAGTGAGGTAGGTTTTGATCTAAAATGTCAATTTTAAACAGATAAGAGAAACAATAAGTCATACCAGAAACATCACATATTATATTTATGTGTGAACAATTTCTACATAACAAAATTTACTTATGGATCATTGAAATAACATATTAAATAAATACTAATTCGTTATTTCAGTTTTGCGTATATTATATTTAATTTGAAATAAAGTGTCATTATAAATAAAAATTTACACATTGAGTCATACCAGTCACACAATAAGTGATATGAATGTGCAGTTTATTACTACACAACAAAAATTAAATAAGGATACTTTTTCCAATTTATTAAAAAATTATGAATGTTTGTTCTTATTTTTGATTATGTGATGTTCATATTTTATTAAATTATCAATATATACAAAAAAACACACTTTGAGACATACCAGCTAAATTGTGTGTTGGTTTTACTTCATACTGATTACAACACATTGCAAATGACTCCTAATTCATTTCCTAATGTATATGGACAATGTGAATGTTTATCCTATATTTTTTCTAGGTAACTTGTGTTTGGAAATAAATTTTAATTTTTAAACAAAAAACATAATCATTGATTCATACAAGGAATAAAAGGTATTAGGTTGAGGTGTGGTTGATTTCTACACATCTCACATGGATTTTTTTAATAATTAATGCATTCAATATTTAGGGTCATTTAATTATATATCTACAATATAAAAGATAATGTTGATTTCATTATAGAATAAAAAGAGAAGTGCATCATCATGACTAAATCATCCTTATTGAAGGCATCATCTATAATGGTTTTTTCATTTATTATTAAGTACTATTAGATGGAAAAAATGGATGCATAAAAAAAATTATTGAAAATTTTATTTTATCATGACCACTATGAATATTAAGAAAAAAATTACCAAAAAATAAATCATAGATTATATTAACAATGTAGATAAAAAGGATATTAATTTAACTAAATAAGTAGTTGGAAGACACATCTACTTTATGTCTATATATATACTGAAACCATGTATACATACCACCCATTTACAAATAAATATATTTACCCTTTTCTATATGCTAAATGTTGGTGATCATGGTAGTAATCTAAAAATATAAATAATCAATGGATTAATAAATATTGTAACTTAATTTTAATTATCATAAATATTACAACCTACTGGATTCTTGTTTTTTGATAGAATATGATATATTTAATAATTTTTTTGAAATATTATCAAAAAAAATCCTTCATTTGTTTAGGAATTGAAAAATCATAGAGAAAAATATGTAATTTATATTGATATTTTTTCTGATAGTGACATTTTATTATATATACCAAGATACTTATCTACTTGTAGAAGTGGATTAGATTTCTGTGCTCATGGACTTTCCTCATGGCATGATTTTCATAATATTTGAACACCACCCTGTCATAACTAACTTCTCATTAAAAAATAATTTTAAAATTATAAAATGAAGATTATTTATGGAATGTTTAATTTTTTGTATTAAAAATTGATAATTTTCATAATATGTGGTAACTTTTTCAGGTATGGATGCATTCAATCTAGAAAAAAAATATTTGGAATATCCAAATTGATTGTAATGAGTAACCAATTCATCATAAAAAATAATATATCCTCAATTCAATGAAAATATATGTGATATTATTTTATATTATAGTTTTACCTGTGCATCATGGGTATTAAGAAGTGTCATTATTCTATATGTTTGATTTCAATAATTTTATCTAGCATTTCCAACTTTACATCATATTTATTTGGTTCATATTAGAATATTTATGTAGAAGTGGTTTGAGTATGAAATAGTTCATTTTTTACATAGGGTTTTCCATTTAAATAATATTGATATATATTCTAATAAAAAATAATAATATAATTGAATCATAACTGATATACTATATCAACTATTGGAGAAATAAATTATGACAACACTCACCATGAATACATTTACAAATGATAATCTTTTTCAAATATTTCGTTAGTATTTATAATACATTTAACAATACAGTCTTTAATGATCCTCAATATATATTCTCGAAAAAATAAATTATGGTTGAAACACTTTAAGCTATAACTATATCCACATGACCCAATACTTTTATTAGATTATGAAGTTGGACAAGTGGGTTAATCATATGTTATAATGATATTTTAGATTTTTTTCAATGATCCATTAGATAGATTCGATTCGAACTTCTAATTCACCACCTTTGCATTATCTATCTATAATAGTATTCATTTTTTCATTAATTTTTTCATTAATTGTTGATGTTTTTACAAAACATTGAAATGAATAACTCTTTTCAAAATTTATTTTTAAATGATCAAACTACCATACTATAAAAGATACAATGTAATGCTTGACCATATGAACATCCAAATAATCATGTGGAACTGCTTCATTGGCACTAGATTATGAACTACATGAATCCCCACTCTAAAATTTTTATATATAATATTTGTTTGTTTACATTATCTTCATAGATATTTTATGATGTTACCCAAAAAAGAAATTCATGAGTGGTTATTGATTAGTATAAATGAAATTCATTTTCATCATGTAGAATATTATTATAGAAAAGGAATCATTGTATTCCAAATATGATTTTATAATAATAAATTATGACAAGATTTATTAACTATTCCATGTCATCCATTCGAGGGGACTGCCTCATCTAAAATATAGAGGAGAGTGGGGGGTGATACATTCATGTTGTGGTTGTTTTGTGTTGTGTCTTATTTTTTATTCCACCCATAACATAATTTATCATCTAAGAAAAAATATTTGGGTTTTCATATATAGTATCTATTCATTTCTTCATCTATTACAATTTCTTATCATTATCTCCAAGTTAATTTTTTTTCAAAATATGATTCGGGTGACACCCAAAAACCAACACCTATGATGCAACCATAAATTCTTGTCCACTTCAAAGAAACTAATAGTAGTCATTCAATGAGTATATATGATGATAATTATTATATCAATTTCAGAAAAAAATATAACTTATTGATATATATTTTCTTTTTATAGAATATCACATTTTTATTATATAATACTCACCCATTAATCCAGTACAATTTTTTTCACCTATTAGTATCTTTTCTTATTTTACATGATCCTCCTTCTATAGAACATGCCTTGAAATTAATGTTACTTTGGGTATCAATTCATCAATATTTATATAAAAAATTAAGGGTATTATGTTGTTGTTTTTTATCACATAATACTATTACCATAAGTTTAAAATAAATATATTTTTTTTGATTGAAGTGTACCCCATCCTTGGTTTATGGTAAGGGTATAATCTATTGATTCATGTTATTTATTTTCAAAACTTAGTTTTATTTCATAAATTAATACTATTTAATAAACTTGATTAATATAATTATTTTTTATAAATTTATTATTAATAAAAAGTTACCTAAAAATTTATCTCCTCCCATTACCAATAATCACATTCAATGTTTTTTGTTTTAATATCTATTCATAAATTTTTTGTGTGGGTGGGTTTATATTACCTTTTCAAAAATTGAGACAATATATTTTTTGAAAATTATGAAACAATCTTTGAGAATTTATAATTATAATTAATTTATATTTCATTAAGTATATATCTAGTATAAATTCACTCTACATGGGATAATCAAGGGTAAATAAATGTTTCATTGCATTTTTGTTTTGTAAAAAACAATTTATATCATATTTTCCAACAAATTTATTAAAATATTAGTGCTTCAACTTTTGGACAGACATTTCTCCATAAGTATCCATCATCCTTCTTCTGTATTAAAGTGTTTAACCCAATGTAACTACTAAAATTATAATTATTGATGTTTATATACTAGCTATATCCATTTTGTCCAACCTCATGTTTTATTCCATTGCCACTCCCCATAATAATTCTTATTTACACCATCACACTTTAAAACAAATTTTTTATATGTCCCATGTTTTTACTCTTCTACAATTTTTGTACCATCAATGTCATGAATATGATGTCACTCAGTAATGGTAGCATTGACATGTGAATATGCATGTTGTTCCTTTGTATTGGGAGAAACAACATGTTTAAAATCTTTTATTTCATCAGAATTTGGAGCATCATCATGTGAAGAAGTAATTATATACAAAATTATATGTTAATTTAATTTAGATTACTTAAATTGTGAAGTGAAAATATAATAATATGATATAATGAAATATATATTTCATAAAAATTAATCCTTGTTATTGAAATCACTTTTTTAATGCTTGATGGGATTTAAATCCCTCTATAGTTTATCCAAACTCCCTCCTTAAGGTCTATAATAATATAAAATATAATGATACATAGGTAGAAATGTGAAAATATTGACAAAAACTAATGAATGGTCCATCCTCTATTGAATCACCAAATGACCCTTCATTGGTTTTGGAAGATAACAGAACAATTTTGAATTTTTTTGAGGATCTTGAATGTTAAATACATATTTTTCTTGTGAGTCCATTAAAAATTGTTTTAATTAATACCCCAACTTAAATAAATCTATGTTCACAAATCCCACTTCATCTATTATAAAATAAATCCTATTCTCAAATCACATACATTTAAAATAATCACATGGAATGTTGTATCATCTAGTCCCATATTTTTATAGGATTCCAATGTATGAGATATTCACTTAAATTGGATTTCATTCATTTAAACTAGATACATGAATCTATTTAGCCACACTTTTATATCCACTTTATTCAATGGTCTTGTGTTCATCATGTTTATTTTTAATTAAAATATACCCATTAATTACCTATTTATTATATGATAATATATGCACACATGGTCCTCTAGATAACCATTAATGTCATAGAAAAAATGAATCTATATTTTTATTCGACTCCAATAAATATGGAGTCGAAAAGAATTTATAAATTGTGTATTATTCATATTTTCTATCTATAATTCATCTTTTGAAGGATTAAAATGCCTATTAATTACATTGTAGGTTTAGAATTATTTTCCTACCACTAAATAGTTATGAAAAATAAAAATATGAACCTACCTATGCTCTATACTATGATTTATGATAATATCTATTCTGGAAAATCGATAACCCAAAAAATTCTTGATTTGATGAATTTTTGGTAGACCAATTCATTCCATATTTGAAATTTATTCATTACATTATTCAATGTCTTCCTCAACAACATATCGATCAAAAATGAAACCTTCAGGCTGACATTGATTTTTTACATTACCATTAAAAATAATTATATAACGTTCAATAGGGTATGTAAATCTTTGATTTACATGAATACATAGTTGAATCTCAATAAATATGTGAACAATAAAGAAAATAATCATCTTAAATAAATTTAGTGGGAAGAATATATTAAATTCACATACCATGAATGAAATATCCATTTCGATTGTTGTAAATTTCAAAGGGTAAATAAAATTTATAAAGATGTTTTAAAATGAAACAATCCATTTATTTTGTTAGATATAAATTCTTGTAGAAAATGAAATTTCATGTTATAATAATTATTTCATGCATTAGAACATGACAATCATTTAATTTAAAAATCATTAAATTTAAATCATTCATTGAAATGATATTTTTTTTATTTTATTAACACACATTTGGAAAAATTACTTAGCTAAATATGTATAAATCCTGATATCCCTTTAATGGAATTATTCTAAGGATATTAATGAAGAAAAACCTTTTTTAAACACTTCACATACAACAACACATTTTGAATTCGATTTTAATATTTTCTAACATAGTCTTAATTCCTTTCAATTTTGGGTGAATTTAGTATTATGGAAATAAAACTATAACATATATTTCTTTCCGCCTGTATAACTAAAAAAAATTCATAACCTACAAAAAAATCATGTAAGGTATTTCAAAATAAAATCTAGTCATTTTTTCAAACTATATTTTCTAATATTTTCATAAAATTAATTACCAAAAATAGTGTCCATATATTTTATATTATAAAATTGTTCATAGGTTCTTATTGGAGATAGTTTTGTTCCTATTTTTGAAATCTAATAGAATGATATCATCCATGATAGATATTTATGTCTCCATAGTAGAATCTTTTGACATCCAAGAATCTCATTCTTCAATGAATTATACAATATAATTTTTTGTCATTCATTTTTCAGAAATGGGAAACCCTTGAGTTCTTTTAATTCTATACCCTAACAATTTCACATAAGTGAAAAAGAAATTTATCATCCAATATAATATGTTTCTCAAAGTGAAATATTGTTATCTATAAGAATCACATGACATAACATCTAATCCTAAACTAATTTAAGATCATCAATAAATGGATTCAAATTAACATCAATATCACTACCCGGTTAATTTGGTCCAGTAATAACCAAATATAAAATAATTTATTTTGGTAATATTCATAAGGCTGGTGTAATGTTATAATTTACCATCATAACTGAAAATATACTATGAGTGATACTTCAATCAATTTTCTTGTGTCTAGGTGCCCCAAACTTTGAGAATTTTTATGATATTTTTTCTCCTTTGGAAAGAGTAAAATGTAAGTTTTACACGCATGTTTTCATTCTGAGATCATACCCCTTCAATGTAACCATCATTTAATAACAAATGTTTTTCATGAAATTTCATTATCTATATGGAGCATATCATTAAAATGAGAATGTAGTTCACTATTGTCGGTGTGACTCAACGAATTTCTAGATTTTATATTATATAGCTTAAATATAGATGAAAATGTTGATGTTTTTTAAAAAAATAGAATAAAATGAAATATTGTAATATATCTTTATCCTCTCAAAAAATTTTGGACAATCATTAAGAAAATTTTCAACTATCTCCTTCATTTCCTCGACATGATTGTATTTTTTGTTCAAATTAGTAATCATATCAATGCTACAAACATCATCACTGTTTATACTTATAATAATATATAATGATCCATAACATGGAGTTTTATCATATATACCATCTACATTTCCATTTTCCTAGTTTTCAATGAAACATTAATAACACTGATCTATTCTGTGATGGATCATATGATCTTCTATCTCCACTAGATTACCTAATCACCAAAAAAAAAGTGTAAACATAGCCAAATAGATTAGAAATATTTATATGCTTGATCATGTGTTAACAAAATAAAAAAATCCACACTATCCTCATACACTAATTTCGCATGATTGTATCTAAACATTTTTAATTCATATATGACAAATTTTCTTATTAATATTAATATTTAGAAAACTACAAAAAAATAGGGTCCTAGAACACAAAAAATAACATTCTAATGATTCATTTTATTTACATGGAGTCATTATTCTATGATAAGAAGACCATATTTATTCTATGGGGTAGTTTTTTATGTGGTGGAAAACATTAATGGATAATAATTTGAGTTATCAATAATGTTACCAAGAATTTAATTAATTTTTCCTCTTTGGGAAATCTCTGAGTCCAATTATGGTTTAATATATTTGTTGGAATGAGTACAAAAAAAGGGTAGAGTTAATTGTGGTTATTTTTCCAAGAAATAATATCCTATAATATATGTCCAATAAAATAAACATATAAACATGAATTGGGTCCTTTTTCTTCTTAATTGAAGAAAATGTGTAGAATTTTTTCATTTTAATCCAAGCGAGAGTTAAGCATTCCCAGAACATGGAGAAGATTACCATATATTCACTATAATAACAATGAAAACCTATCACATGAATTCATAATCATTTTTCACATGTCACTGCTGAACCTGTATCGGGGTTTGAGTCGTAAATTCCCCAAGCCCACCCCCTTAGGCCAGGTGATGGCAACTAGTGCCGAAGGCACATCAAACTAGGGGAGGCCTTTTCCTAAGAAACTATACACACACATGTAGCTAACTCAATGAAAAAGTGAAAAGGAAATGAAATAAATATACAAAAATATATAAAAGAGAATCCAAACACCTTTTAATTGACCTCTAAACATTACGAGTACAATAAATGTAAAGTTGAAAGTTAAAGGGGAATAATACACACCTAACTAGAAAAGTGCCACAAACCGGAAACAGGTGAAAAAGTAAAATAGATGGGATAGTCCCACTCCTGAATCCTATTCTACGACTACCGCATGTGGTCCAAGAACCATGTATCCCTAAACGCCTCTAATATAAAAATAATCTTCTCTGTTTTCTGCAAGGGTACACTAAATGCGGGAAAAACCCAAGCATGCGTGAGTATAAAAGTACTCAGTAGGATTCCCTGGAGGCTCGGGGGAGCAAAAAAAGAGGTACTAAAGAGGGGATCAGTAAGAGATACACTGAAGAGAGGCAGTGGAGAGAACAAGGTACAAAAAAAGTGAACAGAAAGAATACAGCTCCACCAAAAAATAGATTTTCTCATTCAAAGAAAACCAAATAAAGAGTAAGTGGATCCCCATCTCAAATTATCATCCCAAGAAAGTGAGTATCCATTAGTTCCAAGATAAAAACCATCTTTGATTCCTTTCATCTCATTGAATCTTCCTAGGAGGAACAAGCCAAATGGGCACAAATCACCGCACATTGATACTATCAACTTTATATGACACCGACTCACCCGCGTGGTTTCATGTATCGTCATAAGAATTTTTCATGGTGGGAAAAGCACCCCTCTTCCACATGGGTCTATAGGTAAGTCAAACAATACATTTCTACTATGTCACATGGTCGATGGTCTTCTCTGAACCATCAGGGACTACGCTACCTGGCTCGCTGGGAGGGTCAACCTGATATCTCCTCGAGGAATACACTTTATGTCAGCCTGGAATCTCGTCGGGGACAACGATCTGGGTCAGCATGGTATCTCGTCATGGACTATGTATAGGTTAGCCCAGTATCTCCTTAGGGACTATGATACCTGAACTGGCTGGAGGGTTAGATCTATATCACCTCAGGGACTACACTCTGGGTCAACGTGATATCTGCACCGGTCATCCATGCTATATGGTACCTCTTAGAAAGCACTATGATCACCAGTCATCCCTGTTGAATGGTAAGTCTCAAAAATGCATTAAAGAACTCTAACCATCCAACATGGATGATACTTCTCAGAAGAGCATCAAGTAACAATAATCTTCCTCGATGTACGGTATGTATTAGAACGGAATTGAGGATCTCTGATCCTCCCCGATGGATGGTATGTATTGGAAGACCATCTAGGAACTCTGATCATCCCCACTAGATTATACGTCATGGAACAACATCGAGGAACTCTGATCATCCCTGATGGATGGTATCTCTCAAAAAATCATCAAGGACCATTGATCATCCCCATTGGATGGTACATCTCAAAATACCATCGATGAACTTTGATCATCCCCGGTGGATGGTATGTCTGATAAAAGCATTGAGGAAGTCTGATCATCCTATCTTGATGGTACCTCTCAAAAAAACACTGCTACCGTCATCTGGTGCCACCCTGGGTAGGCATCACACTCGAAACATCTCTCATAATATCTCAAAAGGCACTATAGACGGATCTATTTCATTCTATGTAGAATAACACTCATGATAGGCTACTCATATGCCAATGTTTGAGTTCAAAAGAAGGAGATATGAGAGATAGAAGATTCGTAAATTGGTTCACGGTGCGTGTGGGGCCCTCACATTGTGTGGCCCCAACTTTTCTCCTGGATTTGTACCTTTCCATAATTGGTTACTAAACTTCTAATCAAGTACCCCTAGGAATACTACTGTACTCCCATAGTACATGATATCTCAAGACAAAAACATGACAAGTGCGCATTGTTCATTGTTAAACCAAACTGAGAAAATGTAATTTTACTGGCAGTCCACCTCAAACTGCATCGGAATACCAAATGGATCAAACTATTGTGATCCTTGGAAAAAAAACACACAAGTTTGACTATTCATTCGCCTAGAATGGACATCTGATGGAAAATAAATATAATGTTGCATTGCACTTGAATGGCATTTTGTGGGTCCCATTCCATGGTGTCAAACCAAATCATACGGATCACGTCATTGCAATACTTAATGAGAAACCCATGAGGTGGACTACTCATTGGTCCAAAAAGGATACATGATGAAAAAGTTTGATTTCACCAAAACACATGTGAAGCAGGCCCCTTGGGGCCCACACCTCATCTTTGGTTTAAACACATGAAATTAGTCTTGAAATGTCTGCCTCAATGTCAGGGCCACGATACCGCAGACGGTTCGTCATGCATATGTTTTATGGAAAAAGTATGTCGGATGAAATATTTCACAACAACCATAACAACAACTTACTATTATTATTCTTAGACATTTTTTCCACCCAAGCCATGAGTTCGAATTATGTATCAAAAATTGTTCTTGAAATGAAAATCTCAAGGTTAGGATTATGCTGTCGCTGATGGCTTTCCAATCCGATGTCATATGATAGAGTTAAAATCATTGCAATATTCGGTAACAATATTATTATTATTATTATTGGGGTATTTCGTTGGCCCATTCCATGAATCAAAATTTATAATTCATCCTTAGACTTGAATCAACTGTCTTAAATATAGGGTAACATCGTCACAGACAACAAGTCAATCAGACGTCACACGTTGGAGTTAGAGTGGGGAAAGATTTAATAATAATAATAATATATTATTATTATTTGTGAATTTCGGGTACCTGATCCAAAAAACCTAGAATAGAGATCCTATATTGGACCTAGAATGTCCGTCTCAGAGTAAGGGTCACATAGCCGTTGATGGTTCATCAAATCGAGGTATCTGAATCAAGTTATAATGAAAACATGATTTGATAATATCGATAATATTATCATTAAAAATAAAATTTTATAACAATAAAATAAAGAAAGGAATCCATTTCACTTCAACCTAATTAAATGCATAAGTCACCCCCCTTTTTCTTCTTTGTTTCCACATGAATTCATCACTCCCCCAATCCTATTTTATTTATTCCTTCTTTTTCATGTATTATTATCTTTTTTTCTTATATCTCCTATTCATTCTCATACATGTTTTTCTCGGACTCAACGCTGACTGCATGGTTGCTCCGCATCCCCAAAAACCACCCCCACCGTTCACGTTTGAAACACCATCCCACACTGGCCATTTTCACACCCCCCCCATCACCCTCCCCTCAGATGGCCTTGCCAAAAGGTCCCTTCAGGCCATCGTTTTTCACTCTGATCTGCTGTTCCGACGCCCATCTGGCCAGCCACATCGTTGTCCTACCACTTTGGGATGCTACTACCTGGACCGCCCCACTATCGGCCTCATGCCACCTCGCTGCCTACACACAACCTTCCTGGTCACCTGCCTCATCGAAGCCACGTTGGACCACCCTCCCATTCAACTGCCCCTCTCGCACCAGCAAAACCCCTGGACCTCTCTTATGCCTCGTTTGGAACCGATGGTGGGATCCTGGGCATTAGATCTATTTGAGAAACGTCATCTGATCGCAAACCTCGATTGATCACGAATTTGTGTCCTTATAAATGATCTAATGTGTTGAGGATCAGTTTCACTTCGATTCATTGTAGGGTATTGATCAAACAACTGAGCACAACAAAATATGGTGATGAAGGGAGGAAGAATGAGGAAAATCATGATAAATAACTTTGATTAATATCCTTGGGTATTGTTCAGATTAGCCTTGACTCATCTCCATTATAAATATGAACAAAGTACAATAATAATAATTTATAAACTAATTCAATCAATTTATTTCAATTTATGGGATTGTGAAATAAGGGGAATATTGTAGATTCAATTGTCAACATGCTCAAAGTTTAATAAGAGTCATAATGAAAACAAATATGTTTCCTACCTAGAGATTGGATCGATCATTAGTGAATAATTCATTCATCGAGCTCCATTGCATTCGTTACGCTTTGATCCATCTAGATCTAAAGTATCTTCGTTCATTATTAATTGTTAATCATTGGGGAGGAGAGGAGAGGATATGATTTTTCATCATTAGCAAAAAGAAATTATGAGGTCAATCCCTTTTCAAAAAAATTATACAAATTCATTACATTATAATAATTTTTAGTCAAATAAATAAATTAATAATCATTTAATTATTTTATTATTTTCCCACATTGGCTAATAAGTCGAACACCCGACGCCAAAAAATGTTATACCCTAACTAGGTTATATCCTTTGTTCTGAGATCATCGGTGATCTCAGATTTTTCATATGAGACCTTATCCATGAGTTATTCCTGTTTTACATATTAAATGAATCAATTAATAATTTAATTTATCAATTTAACACCCCGCCAACGAGCGAGGGGTCTGAAAATCCATTGAAGACTTATTTATTGTCACGGATAGGGGAAACACCACGTTTTGGACCAAATTTTGGTCTCAGATTTCTAATCAGATCAACCATTTAATAGATATCCCATTTTCTTTAGTCAACCACGTGTGCGTAATATGAAAACACATAACATTCATATAAAAATAATTCTGGGCACACCGGGCTTCAGAATTGAATGCCGTCTTAGTGCCCATCTCTAGTAATATTCTTAGAAATATTTCAATGTTTTATTAGGAAAAAACTTGGTCTCTACTTTATTCCCTCCATCACTCTTTTCTTCCTTGAAAATAAAAACTATGGACACAACTCGAGATACCGAGCCAACCCTTAGCTCTTCAACTGCCAAGGAAACCTGTATGTTTCCATACTGCCAAATAATTTGGACCAAAGGGATGGTCCACCCTCATAAGGCTTTCTTCAGTTGATCACGTGTGTAAGAACACACATGTATATCCTCAGTTGTGACAAGTGGAAGATGTCATGTACCCACTCCAACTATTTGGGGGTAAGGCAAGGTGGTATGAAACCTCTCCATCTCTTTGAACATTTTGAATGACCTTATAGAAATCAGGGGATAGTTTGACTCCCTAGCTGAACCTCTACATCCCATTTACCACTGGAATAACTTTTTTCACTAGAACATGGCCTCGTGATTCCAACATTTAGAATATCCATATGGTGAAACACCCAAGGATATTTGGTCACACAAGATTACACAGTTGCTACATCACAATAGAGACTCCCTTACGCGCTCAAGAAGTGAAGGAGACAACACCTTCAATTAAAGAATAGTTTTACCCTACTGCTCAATTGGGGTTAGCTGTAGGGAAGTTAAGTGTTCTGAATCATCCCACACGAGGTTAGTGCGGGACTTCCCACACTTCCTGCTAAGGGAATCTTCTACACAACCACACCCTCAGGGGAAAATTCATATGGACTCTTCCACCATGCTTCCACTATGATGTCCAGGCCCTATATGACGATGTTTTTCAGACAGATCATGGGAAGATCTCTTATGTTGAGATCTCATCATCTTGCGTGTGCTAGCTACAATAGATGACACATCTCTGTTGTGCTAACTACCACAACTAGGTGTATAGAATTCCTATGAAAAAAAAGCTCTGTATCACCAATGATTGCTCCAAAACACTAGCATAGGTGGGTATAAATAAGGATGAAATGATAGAACAAATATCTATATGGAGTCCCTGCTCAAACGTTCATGCTTGGAAGTAACCGTTATAGATCATACCCAGAGTGTAGTGTGCATGGTCTGTGAACCAAGTCGCATATTCAGTCATGGTCATAGCTCCCCATCATAACTATATGAGCTCTTGAAGTCTAACAGAGTAAAAGAAAGAATATTAAAACTCCTCATGAAACAGCAGCTGGAAGTCATCTCACGATAGTGCTAACTCATCATGTATTTGAGTAACCAAGCTCCATCAACATTTAGGTGCTACGAGGAAATGTTCGGCTGCCAAAGCCACCATCTGATCTGCCTGTGTACATACAATCCTATAGAGGCAGACCAACGACTCTAAAAAAACCTTTTCTGTCTGAGGGTCTGGCTCACCACAGGACCTCAGCGTTCTCAGGCACTGTAAATCGCGATGTGTGCTCCACCTGCACATGTCCTTATCCCACTCTGCTAGGGCTATCTGCTGCCCCAACAGGTAGGGGTGATGCTACCAGCCCAGTTGATGAAAGGGGATCACAAAATGGTTTCCGAACTGAGGCCCTGTCTCTCATGGAATCATCTTCATGAATCGTAACTAGTATCTTGAATGTATATCATCATAGATACATCTGGAATGTTTTAATTTATTATCACGGTCATATGGCCTTATCTGTATATATCAATGGAAGTGGGGAGCTTACCCAAGAAGGATATTCAAAGACTCAATCCTATATAATTAATGTACCCTTGATCCCTACAGCAAGTGTCTCAAGGTGATGAGTCAACAAGCAGCTAATCAGGGTCCTAGTGAATGGATACATCAGCCACCCATACCATCATTGGACTCTATGACCTGATATCCGCTCTCAACACACTTCAAAACTGTTACCCTAAACCCAACCAAGCCCGTTTTAGTGAAATGTCCATAAAAATTTCCCAAGGGTCGAACCACTACTAATACCACTTTGTCATGACCCAACCTGTACCGGGGGCTCGAGCCGCAACTACCCCAAGCCCAACTCTATAGTCCAGGGGATATCGACTAGTGCCAAAGGCACAATAAACAAGGTGCAGCCTTTTCATAAGAAAATATAATCACAGACACACTGCATACTAAATGGAAAAGTGAATATTAAAAGAATACAAGATAAAACACCTCTATAAATTAGAAACTAAACACATATTCATAGACCTCAAAATATTACATGTACAAGAAATTCAAATCTGAAATGGAAAGGGGTAAAATAAACAACCAACAAGAAATGTTCCACAACCTGATAATAGTTGAAAATGTAAAAAACATGGGAGAGTACCACTCCTGAATCCCATTCTATGACCACCACACGTGGTCCAAGCACCCCATATCCCTAAGCTCCTCTGATATCACAATCATCATTTCCTTCCTCTACAAGGGCACACCAAATGCAGGTAAGGCCCAAGCAGGGTGAGTATAAAAATACTCAGTAGGATGCCACAAAAGTTCATGGTAGAAGAAAAAGAGGTTCTCAAGAGGGGATCAGAAAGAGATACACTAAAGATAATTATTGGGGAGAAAAAGGTACAACAATAGTGAACAAAAAGAGTATAGCTCCACCCAATAACAGATATTATCTTTCAATGAAACCCAAATAAAGAGTAATGGGATCTCCATATCAAAATCTCACCCCATGAAAGTGAGTTTCCATCAGTTCTATGATAAAAACCATCTGTGATGCCTTGGATCTAGTCACATATTCCTAGGAGGCAAAATTCCATGTGGGAAAAATCACCGTACTTTGATTCTATCCTCTTTGGGCGACACTAACAAACTCATGTGGGTTAAGGCCATGTCACATGAACTCATATCGCTGGGTAAAGAACCCCTCATCCTTATGGATCCTTATATGTTGAACCTTAACTCTCCACTGTGTCACATGGTCTAGGGTCTTCTCTGAACCATCAGTGACTATGCTACCCAACTCACCGAGAGGATCAACCCAATATCTCCTCGGGGACTACACTATGGGTCAGCCAGAGATCTCGTCAGAGACTATGCTCTAGGTCAGCTCAATATCTCGTTAGGGACAACGCTCTAGGTCATCCTGGTATCCCCTCAGGGACTACACTACCCGACATTGTGGAGGGATCAGTGCCATATTTCCTTGGGAACTACACTTTTGGTCAACCCGATATCTTCATTGGTCATCCCTGCTGGATGGTACCTCTCAAAAATCACTGAGGATCACTACTCATCCTTACTAGATGGTACATCTCAAAAAATCATTGAGGAACTGTAATCATCCCTGCTGGATGGTACGTCTCAGAAGAGCATTAAGGAACTCTAATCATCCCAACTATACGATACTTCTCAGAAAGGCATCGAGGAACTCTAATCATCCCCGTTAGATGGTACGTCTCAAAAGAGCATCGAGGAACTCTGATCCTCCCCTTTGGATGGTACATCCCCGAACAGCATCAAGGAACTCTGATCATCCCTACCATATGTTACCATCTCAAAAAATTATTGAGGAACTCTAATCATCCACACTGTAGGGTACATCCCAGAAAAGCATCAAGGAAATCTCATCATCCCCTCTAGATGGTACCTCATCCCTGCTTGATGGTACCTCTCAAAACAACATCAAGGAACTCTGATCTTCCGCACTGGATGGTACCTCTCATAAAAACGCTGCTACAGTCATCGAGTGCTACCCTGGGCAGAAGGAACTATGGAGGGCACCATTGCTTTCTAAGAAGAAAAAAACTGAGGATAGGCTACCCATATTCCAATGTCCAAGTCCAAAATAACGAGATATGAGATATAAAAGACTCATAATGTCATACACGGTGTGTTTGGGGCCCACATGTTTTGTGGCCCCGCCTCTTCACCTAGCTATGTAACTTTCCATAATTGGGTACTAAAATAAAAATCAAGTTCCCCTAGGCATGCTAGTGCACTCCCAGAGTACATGATATATCTAGAAAAAAGTTGACGATAGCAGATTGTTCATTCTTAAATCAAAGGGAGAAAATGTAATATTACTGGCTCACCTCCTCAAATGGAACTGGATAACCAAATGGATCAGACTATTGTGATCCTTGGAGATAAACATAAAAGTTCATCTATTCGTTCTCCTTGAATGGAAATCAAATGGAAAAGTTATATATCTCTGCATTATACTTGAATGGAATCACATGGGTCCCATGTATTGGTCCCAAAACAAATTATATGGATCACTCCATTGTGATCCTCACTAAAAAACACACGAGAGGAAATAGTCATTTGTCCAAAATAAATACCGGAAGAAAATGTTTCATTTCACTACAACCCGTGTGAACAGGGCCTCATGTGGTCTGCACCTCATCTTTGGTTTAACAACATGAGATTAGTCTTGAAAACTCATCCTTAACGTCGGGGTCATGACGTCACTGACAATTCATTAAACGGATGTTGTATGAAAAAAGTATGTTGAATGTAATATTCCACAAGAACAATAACAATAATAGTATTATTATTATTCTTAGACATTTCATACACCTGGGCCATGATTCTGAGTTAAGTATCCAACATTAATCTTGAAATGAACGTCTCACGGTCAGGTTTATGCTATCGCTGACGGTTCTCCAATATGATGTTATATGGGAGAGTTACGACCATTTTAATATTCCACTACAATAATAATAATAATATTATTGGGGTGTTTCATTTAACTGAGCCAAAAATATGAATTTAATATTCATCCATAGACTAGAATAAACCATCTTATAGATAGGGTCATGTTTCAACTGGTTGCAAGTCATTCGTACATCGCATGTAGGAGTTAAAGCAGGCCAAAGACTTAATAAAAATATATTATTATAATTATTATTATTTGAGCATTTCGGGTACCCGATCCACAAATATAGAAAAGACATCCAATATTGGACTCAGAATTTCCGTCTCAGATCCAGGTTCACATTTCCAGTGGCGGTTCGTGAAACTGAGGAATCACAATCAAGTTATAATGAAAACTAGATTTGATAATAACAATAATATTATCATTAATAATATTATTATTAGAACAATAAAATAATGGACTCCCTCTCACTTCCCCCAAATTCCACACATAATTCACCCCCCATTATCCTCTGTCTCCACGCGCATGCATCACTCCCCAGATCCTATTTTATTTATTATTTCTTTTTCAATTACTATTATCTCTTTTTATTGTTATCTCTCAAATTCAATATCTTCAACATTTTTATCCTACTCAACCTTAAATGCATGGTTTCTCTGCACCAACTAAAACCACCCCCACCCAATCACATTCGAAAAACCAACCCGCACTGGCCATCTTCAAGGGCTACTCCCCAATCAGTCACCCCTCTGGTGGCCTCGCCGGAACATCCCCGCCGACCACCGTCTTGCAACCTGCTCCACCACGTTGACTCCCACCAGGACAGGCACACCGTCGGCCTTCTGCATTGGGACACTTCCTATTAGACCGCCACACTACTAGCCTCGATCCACCTCACTTCCTCTGCAAGGCCTTCCTGGCCACCTGCCTCACTGGAGCCACGTCGGACCACCATCCCGACCAACTGCCCCTCTCACACCAGCCGAACCCCTTGACCTCTCCACTACCTAGTTTTCCACCGATGGTGGGATCCCGACCATCTGATCTGTTCGAGAAACGTCATATGAGCACACACCTCAACTGATCATGATGCTGTGTCTGTATAAATGATCTAATGTGTCAAGGATCAGTTTCAAATTTATTCACTATCGAGTAATGATTGAACCGCCGACCACATTAAAATACGGCGATGAATGTATGAAGAACGAAGAAAATAATGATTAAAAAATTTGATGAATAACCTTAGATATTGTTCGAATTAGCCTTGATTCATCGCCATTATAAGTATCAACAGAGAACAATAATAATAAATTATAAATTGATAAAATCAGTTTATTTCAATTTCCTGGATTGTGCAAGAAGGGGAAGATTGATGAATCAATTATCAACATGATCAATGTTTAATCAGAGGTGTAAAGACACCAAATATGAGTCATAACTGAATATTGGATCGATCGTTGGAGAATAATGCGTTCATCGAGCTCAGTTTCATTCATTGCGCTTTTATCTGCATGAATCTGAATTCTCATAGTTCGTTCTTCGTTGTTCATCAATGGGGAGGAGAGGAGAGGAGAAGAGTTTTCGTTGTTACCAAAACTGAATTATGAGTTCAACCCCTCTAAACAATGAATTTATAACCTATAATTATGATAAAAGGATTTTTAATCAATCAGTTAAATAAATAATCATTTAATTAATTAATTATTTTCCCAGGACAAGGCATAAGCCAGATACCCAACGCCAACAAAATTTATACCCAACCAAGTGTAAAGCCTACGTTCCAAGCTCATCAGTGGTCTTAGATTTCTCATCTGATCCCTAATCCTTCTGTTATTCTTCATTGATCCATTAAATGAATAAATAAATAATTTAATTTATCCATTTAACACACCGCCAATGAGCGAGGGGTCTGAAATTCCCCCACCGATTTATTTTATGTCATGCCTTTGGGAAACACTCCATTCGAGACCCAATCTTGGTATCAAATTTCTGATCTGAATAACTATTTAAGAGATATCCCATTTGATTTAGTTAACCACATTTGTGTAATATAAAAACACCTAACATTATTATAAAATTAATTCCAGGCACACTGGGTCTCGGTATTACATGTCGTCTCAGTGCCCAACTCTGGAATTTTTCATAGAAATATTTCAAAGTATTATTAGGAAAACACTGGGTCACTACATTATATGTGGGTTGACTTTTTTACATTAAAAAGATGGTATATTCATCCATATCATCAAGTAGATGTGAGATCCATGAAATCATCGTGAGAAATTTGAAAAAAATATCTCACATATAATTAACTAGACAATATATCATATGAATTAATAGATAGAAATGATCCAGTAAAACCAACAAGCGATTGAAATCAATAAGAGGGGGGATTTGATCATTATTCAAATAATCAATTTCTATATGTCGGGGTAGGTGGTATTTTAGTAACAAGATTATTAGGTTCATTTTGTCAAATTTTAAATTGATGAAAGTGTTGCTAGAGCCCAATCATCTAGTCTTGATAACTAATCATTTCAAGAAACTATATTATTTAAATATGGTCTGATGTCGGAATTTGTGGAATTTTCTTAATGTCATGATCCAATAAAGTCGACTAGAAAATGTTCAAAATGATGACATAGTGAAATACAACGACGATCATAATTAATTCATGTTGGTCTAATGGTATGAAAAAAATGAAAAGAAAGTCCCACATATAAAAAATATATGTTGAATGAAACAAATAAATATTTTAAAATAGATTTGGTGTAGAATAATGGTAGAGGATGAATAAATAAAATATAAACATGGATAATATATTTAATTTTAAAAATAAGCTTGTTTTTATTCATTTACTACTTAATTGCAACAATTTTGACATGAATTGAAATATTCAATCAGTAATAAACATATATCTTTTCATTTCTCTGTGAAAGATTTCTCTTCGTCCAACATAATCGTTCAAAATAGTGGGGATGGGATTTAATCACTCCATATTGTTTAAACTCCCCCAAATCATCATTGTCAAACAAGTTTTTAATGTAGTGGAATCACACCATGATGTTTTCAACACCTCTAATAAAGTAAATACACTACAAAGATGATAAGTTAATGGAAATATCTATCATCAATTAAAGGAGAGCTTGAAAAACAAGATGATGATGAGCATGCATATTGAGTGATGTAATATTGATTATATATAATTATTAATATTCCCATTCCATAGTTTTTGAAAGGAATATTTCATTCGGATGATTCAACAGGGAGCGGCGATAAAGGTGGAAATACCTGAGATCTTGAATGACACAAATGAAAAGGTTTTTTTTGTGGTTATATATGTAACAATGGGAAGGTTTTTATCATCACATTCTAAAAGCACTGATAAATATACATTTTATGTGTGCTAAGAAACTTTGTACATATAAAACCAATTAGTGCTAAAAATGATTTTTTAAAAATTTATTATAAAAAAATACACATATATTAAATTTCTATATATATTAAATATGTATAAATTATGAAAAAAGTAAAAATATTTTACTTATTCAATGATTATATAAAGAAACATTTAAATTTAATATATATATATTTCACAAATATTAAGAAATTTTCATGTTAAAAAATAAAATTGAATGTATATTAGACATTTAAATTTAAAACATATTAAGGGTATTAAAATTTAGAAAATAAGGTGGTATAGTTTATTTGATGGCCTATAAGTGTTTTAAGCAAGTAAAAAATGAATAAAATATTAGAAAATTATATTAAATATATTAAATATATAAATTTAAAACATTTTATATAATATTTCATCATCCTAAATAGAATTCAATAAATATTAATCATACAAATTTAAAAAATATTATGAATAATAAATCATAGTAACTAATTTTGTAAAACTGAATATTACAAAATGAATAAATCCTAAATTGTTAAAAATTAATAAATAATTAAAATGAATAAATAATATTAAATGATTAATTTTAAAATTTATTAAATGAAATTGAATGAATTAGAAATATATTAAAAAAACTCAATTCGTGATAATATACTCCTTAAATATGGACACATACAAGTGAATAAATAAATATTATAAGCAATATAAATAAAAATAATTATTCAAAATAAATAATACATTGACAATTAACATATTAAAAATAAAATACATTTATATAAATAAAATATATAAATTTTAAAAAAAATTAGAAATATAAAAACATAATAAATAAAAATCAATAAATATTTATAATATAAATTAAAAAAATATTGAAAATATTAAAACTCTTTAAATACATATTTAAAAATTTTATAAAATGTATATATTCGAAAAATATTAAAATTTATGAATTATTAAAATTAAAAAAAATAATTAGATTAATATTAAAATTGAATAAATATTAACTAATAAATTTAATAAGAATTAACTATTTAAATAAAAAAATAAAAAATATTCTAAATAGAATAATTAGATAAATTTTAGACGAATAATAATTATTAAAACACAATATAAAAGTTAATAATAATTATTTTAAATTAAAAACATATTGAAAATTTTACATAGTAAATAAATATGTGTATATATATTTATTAGAAAATGATTAAAGTCCAACACATATAAGAATCTCTAAATATAATAACTGAATAAATAATACTACTTGAAATACTATTATAAATAAATAAATAAAAATTAAAAGAAAAAAAGTTTAAAATATAAATTAATAAGATAAACTACATGAATTGAAAATACATAAAAATTGACGAAAACATTAAAAAATGAATTTAATTAACATAATTATATAAAATTTATACCATTAAAAATAATAAAACGTAATTAATAATATTGAATAGGATCTAATCATAAAATAAAATACATATTACCAATAATAATAACATTAATAATAATAATTGTTTAAATTTTAAAAATTGAATAAATTTGAAAAATGTTATATCAAAAATAATTAAATATCCATTAAATGTGAAATTATATGAAAAATATGAATGGTATATTTTATATATACACATTAATATGGCCTATAAATATACATAATCATGAATATATGTACATCCATCAAATTTACATATTTATAAATAGTTAAATTCAAATATGAAAAATTAGTAATAAATATTCATATATATATTTATAAATTTTTTAATTATTGAAATTTAATTTACATATTCTTTTTAAGTTAATTTTATAAATTTAGTAATTATTATATATAATTACACTTTACTTTTAGAATATAAATATGATAATTATTTATATATTGATAAAATTTTAATTCGATGTTCTACAAATCATTAATAAATGATAGAAAAGAGATGATAAAGCATAACATTTATCTATGATGAAAAAATTCTATAAAAAATTTATATGGTTATCAATTTTTAACGATGATAAATGTGACCAATGTTAATAATTTTATCTAGTGTAGAAATAGGTTTCACTATTATCAAATGATTTATTTTTAATGATGGCAAAAACTAGTGATACATATATCATGCAATCTTTGGCAGTGATGAAGTCATACAACTATATCACCCATTATTGTACAAAAAGTGTATATGAGTGTATAAAGGGATAATATATGCCAAAAAAATATTTATAGGAGGGGAAGATACAAAAAAATTAGAGACTTTTTTCAAATGAAAATTCATGAACTAACCATAGTCTTCCAATCCCAGTTATGCTCTACCATCTCCTAGTCCACCTAGGACTCTGTCATTAGGCATGTCATCTATATAAGACATGACTGGTGTGTGAAAATTCCATGAATGGGTGTGTATAACATACCCTATAGGACACAATGAAATCACCAAACTAAAATAATTAAATAGGGAATTTAGTTCATCATTATAAATATTCATTAATCAAAATATGATATAACATAATTAATAACCCTGATATACTAATTATAGTCACCAAGTCTCAAGATAAGGTCAAAATCGTACTACCAGCCTAGGATTCTACTTGAGACTTCCCAATAATAGTCTTATGGTAGAAATCAACAATCTTATCAATCTAACATTGATGATCTTCATTAGATAGGCTGGGCTCATTGGGAATTTCCATGAATATTTACTTAGTAAAACATAACTGATTTTGATACTCAAAAAAGGATAACACATGGCCTATAGGGTGTACCGAACAAAGCCTATGGTAATCCTATAGGATAGGGATCACATATTTTATATTTCTATAATGGGATACCAGATACAACATAGGGTGGAATTATAGTGTATCACGTATTGGGACAGAAAGATCGATTCCATAATTTATCCTTGAATTATCCATTGAGGGGATCACCCATCCAATTCCTATGACATGGAAACTGATAATAAAATAATATGGATTTATTATTGGATCATACCCTATATATAATAATCATTAAAAATGAGTCTAAAGTTCATAACCTACAATGGAAGAATTAAATAGTTTGTACAAGGAGTACATGATGTGTTCCTGCTATCCTTGGAATGTGCATGTCCTATGGATCATTCCCATGTCTTTCAGCACATTCCCATTTACTTTTTCAACGCTCCTGTAAACATTTAATGTGTGAATGAATTTCCTATGCCCTTATTTCTTAACAATACCTATTCAGTTGGATGTACCAGTGATCGTGTACCCCAGGGGTCCAAGCAAGCTTTATAGAATCGGGTAACAAATTATGTAGTCTTTCAACTTTTTATGCGATATTTTTTCTAAACCTCAACCCTAGATTCCACACATATTGGTATTCTTGGGATGTGTTATTCTAAATTATTAGTCTTGTATTTTAGTATTTTCAATATTATACCACGGATCTAACACATCTTCAAAAGTGTCTCTATCACTTATGGATTTGTCGCCAATCTTTCCCATAGATCATGAATATATGATTTACCATTATCGATATATCATAGGGTGTATAATTCTATTCACCCATAATCTCAATAATCACCTCCCATCATACCACATAACCATCACAACAACAAAACATAAACCATAGATCCATGATCTGCTCACAGTCTCTGTTTACACTACATCAACCCTCAATTATACACCCAATGCTAATTCTAAACTTAAAAAAATGAACAATTATTAGGAAGATAAATTATACAATTATTTTTTTATTTTTATTTTTTTGAAAATAATTAAATACCAACAATTATTTCATATAGAAAAATGGGATAAAAACACAAAAATTCTAGGAATGATCTTCTACCATTTTTGGGTCGTCATCAATATGATGATGGAGATAACATCGAATGAGTTGATAATAAACAATGAAAAAAAATATAAATTCAAAAGTCATGTAATATAAATCAATACCTATAAATAAATTATCTACTAATAAATATATTTTTAGTGGAAAATGATTCACATTTGAAAATGTATAAACAAAACATGGATTAAACCATCATAAATATAAGTCCTACCTCAACTCTGGATCTATTATCAATGGTGAATAGTTATACATCATATTAAATAGTGAGATCCATGAACTCCTTCATTAAATATGACCTCCTCATCACATCGATCACCAAAACATAGTCTCATTGTTCTTCAAGGATCTCCTCCAATAGACCCACTCATATCCCTATGGTTATTCTTATAATACAAGGACTTTTACATAAGAGAGATTATATAGATAATGATATGGAATTTACCCTTAATAAATAATAAATAAATAAATCTATTTATTTATATATTAATCCTCCCATGAACAAAAATCTGAAAAACATCTGACAAACCCAATGGTACCTCATAACAAGGGTAAAATCCACATTCTCGATTTAATGGAATTCTCAAATTACACATATGATAATCATTTGGGGTGATGAAATTATCACATAAAAAATTCAAGTGTAATATAGTATAATTATTATTTTATTATATCAACATTAAGGATCCTCATTCCCTAGAATGTTATAGTGACTCGGTTGCTATATTTTAAAATATTATTAAAAATGTTCAAATATTTTTTACGGAAAAAATTCTATTACCTTCTCATCACCATTAGTGTTTTGATCATGAAAATAAAAAACATACTAAAAGTGATGAGAATAAAGATATTTTATATGGTACTTTGGATCCAAGGTTCTCTTATTAATATTCTCATGCTTTGTCATATTTTAACCGAGGTAATAGATCTATGATGAAGGTTGTTATCCTACATATTCATGATCTATATTGTATTCTCAATGAATTAGATCAATCCTTGATATCCATCCTGACCCACATAATTGAATATGATGATTCACACACATACCTCATCATCATTGACACAAATAATACATTATAAACCCAATCATACAATGACTTTAGGGTTTTGTGGGATGACATATATGCAAACATATGCAATATATAAATATGAAAAATTAATCTCATTCATAACATTAAACCTTGAAAAACCCTCCATAAAAGAAATTGAGGTTATACCATCAGGAACACATGGTCTTCCTCATCGAACATCGATGGAATCCATCATTGGTACGCACAAGACATATGACATCTTTGACTAGTCATCATCTATTCCTGGATGATCTGTATCATCTCTAATGCAACCCTCACCAGCTCTAGACCCATGATTTCTTACTCTTATGGATTTTGCCTACAGATTGGTTCCATGCTGGGTCTCCCATGAAATACCTCTTGGTTTCCATACTGATGGTGGAGTGGTATTTGTTGTGGTATGAAAATTCCACAAAGGTTATGTGATACACCCAAGTATGAACAATGTCCAACACTCAATCCTAAAACATGTCCCCCAGAACATGAATGGTCCACATAGTATGGATTTTAATTTCTAGTAATGTATCATTTTAAAATTCAATTGAGTCTAAAATCCCACATGAAATCCTATCCATAATCATAATGTCATGATAGAATCACAATATAAAATGATAATTTAGGGGAATCTATGGAGTCAGACTATCCCCTTCATGTAATTCTATTCAAATTTCTCCACTTAACAAAACTCTAAGATGGATAGGAAGTGGACAATCATTGTAGGTAGGTCAACAATCAACCAGATGATCTCATCTCCTATTGATAATCATGGAATTATTATAATTAATTCTATAGATACACCATACCATTAGAACTCTAGAACCTAAAGGGTTTTAACTATACCCATGGGAATATTGTACATTGCGATCAAATTCTAACCAGACAAGTACCAAAATAAAATTTCAGCTACACACATCTTAGTCTCTATCCACATGAACCGCAACACAAGGTCTCAGTACGTATATTCCAACAATGGACGTACTACTATGAGGGATGTTTGAAACACTCCTATAAACATCTCTCTTGGAATCATCAGTACCATCATCCATTCATGGAAAATGATGATTTTCCCCCACCTTCATAAAATCTATCAGGAGCACAACCAATGAATATATAAACATGTAAGACCTAAAAATATATACCTCTAATATATTCCACCATAAAAAACTAATGTAGAATTTTGGTAAAAATCAACCAAAGGGGGTATTATACACTTTCCATTTTTACAATGGACTCCTCCAATGAGACTAAGTTATACAACACCTATCAAAACTATTATGAACAATATCTATTTCAAAGAGAATCTACAAATAATTTTTCATTCTGAGGTTAATTGACTATCTATAAGTTATAATGCTGGAGGAACACTATCCAATAGCACTCTCTCATGTTAGGATGATTCAAAAAATATATTTAATTTAGGGTCCAGTGGTAAGAATAGAATATAAACTACTCAACCATTAAGTAGTGTCGACATGTGTAAATGTAAAAATCCCAATATTTCTATATCAATATCATGTGTTTTGTATTTCTAAAAATGTGGTCTTATTAGTTTGATCCCGTATTCAATCACAATCTTCCAATTTCATGGAACACAAAAAGCTTATTTTTAAATGAAGCCTAGAAAACTGAATTATAAGAACTATCCTCTAGCAGTATCAACATTGGGGTACTCGTTAACCTCTCCAACATATCCTGATATGCATTATGGATCCTCTATATCCACATGAAAGGTTAACACATAGCTGTAAAATTATGTAATGTTGTCAATATAAATGATAATTATAGTATGAATATTCTATATCATCCTTCCAAACCAATGACAATCCACATTCCTGATACACTATTGGGTGGATCCCATTATTAGAGTACCTCAAAATTTACTAGATCCCCTATTAACCCCCCTTCTAGGATGAAGCTTCCTAAGAAGTGAAACTATCAAATACAGGAGAGGACACATGGGGTATTCCTACAAAATTCGTGTTCTTGGTGTATTAATAGGACCAAATTCAAGTTCTTAGTGTGATCCTCCTATGATGTTGAGTGCATAATGATATCATCGATAAAGACTATTAAAATCAAATTTTGGAATGGTTTATGAACCCATATCATAATTACCATGAACATTATTGGGGAGTTCATCATGATGATATACGTCACCAAGTAATCATAGTGTCATGAGAGGCATCATAAATTCATCTTCAATATGTCAATATATCAAACTCAGTGCTTGTGATATCCTGACTTGTGTCTAATCATCGAGAACCAACCCAACCAATTCAACATTGTGAAGAGTTAATCGATTCACAATAGTATATGCATCATCATGAAGGTTAATGTATTATGAAGATATAATTCAACACATATCCTCAAGGATGCTTTCTCCTTGATGTAGTAAAAAACTGGAAATCCATAGGGTTACAAACCAGGACAAATAGAAAATTCCTCTTAAAATTCCTAAACTATACCTTGACATCTCATAGCTCTAAGGGGTATATATTACATGATTATGTAGATTCCATATATAACTATTAGACCTTCTCATCAATGAAGGAAAACCTCATTCCATCAACTCAGATAAACCACATCCGCCATTTGAAACCTTCAATAAGAACATGATCAATATATAGGCATTCCAAACCTATAATTATTTCATAAGGCCTCAGCATGGATATAAAAATATCACATAATAATCTTTGTCATATATTAGTTAGGACACAATATTAGTAAAAGTGTGTGATGGTTGAATCATCCATGATACGACTATATAAAAACAATGTTCGAGGCAACTACTCCACTAGAATCTATTGTTATCAAATAAATGATGTGGCATGGAAATAATAGATCACTCCTATATATATCAATATTGTATAAAAATTAGAGAAGCCACGTATCAGTAATAAAATCATCCATACAGCCTCTGGAGTATAAGACCCCATTGCATGCATCTTCCCTGATCCTTGACCATCAGATCCTTGAGCATGGTGTGGACCACAATGGTATGGCACTAGAAATTGATTACCCTGTCGGCTGATACTGATACACTCCCAATACTTGTTTCACAATCTATTCCATGTGGACCTCTCCCTAATCATGTCATTTCCTTTTCCAGGGTTGTTGAATAACCACTTACTTGTCTTCCAGATGACAGTTTGGACTATCCCACAAGAGATGTCCCTTCACATCATAAGATAAGAATAGCATCTCTACATACTAAAGGAAACTATCCTAAGAGCCATGAAAAACTAAACCTCCATATCGATATTGAAATTGTAAATTCCTTGAACGTATGGACCCTTTTATATCCAATTTTATACCAGTTGTTGAGCACTCAACTCTAGTGTTCCCACAACCATCAACAACTATTTGTTATTTCTACACTATGAATCCATCAATCACCATGTCTTTCTAATGAATATAAAAATAAGAAGTAAAGAAAATAGATATCACTATAAAGCTTAAATATCACTGATGTCTTTACTCAATGGTTTTTTTCTAAATAATGATTCTAAAATAGTATCTTTGGCGTATGAAGATATTTTAGTGAACCCAAATTTTTACTCTCATACTACCATTATTCATTGATGAGTCCTTAGAATTTGTAAGATGAATAATACTCACGGCATACCTGGATAAAAATCCTCTCAAAAGTGTCAAATAATCTCTATCAAGGGAGAGTTTTCTAATCATGCATAATAGTCAACAATATCTAAAATCGCCCCACGAATCCTTAGATAATGATCACCCCTAGGACCACAATATTATATTTACTGGTCCGGAAAAGGATGAAAACTCAACCAACTACCTCAAGCTATTCCTTTACTTCATAGGGTCTAGCTTACAATACGACATAATGGGAATATTACATTATAACCCTGGGATAATTCCCATCCTACACACTTCCTCTTCCAAAGCATTTGGATAAACTTTCATCTCAATATATGGGGGAAATAACATAAAACCACATAGAGTAACCACCTCTTAAATAATTCACCATATTGAATCCACATAACAAGTCAGATCATCCCCATGTTTCTTATATGAAATACTAATTGGTTGTAACCATGGAGACATCATGAAAAATTAAAACATTACATGGTCTAAGTGTATAATTGGGGAGATGACTCATGATGTATATATAATCTAAAAACCATTCATAAATGAATCAATTACCAATTTTTTCATGTGGGATGTTCCTATACGTATTGATTCATCATGTATGTTATCATAGTCCATGTGACATGATAAGTCATCGTTACACCAACACTAGATTCTATATCCTAAAATAGGAATGGTATACACATTAACAATATTCCCCTAGTTCCAAATCCAAAAAACATAAGTAGGAAATCTCCAATCTAACAACATAAGATGACCCACTTTGATAAAAATCAATCTTAACCTGACACATTGATGCCTTCTTGTCTAGTGATAAGTCGAGTGTGACACCCCAATCAGACCTCCAACAAACTAGGGATTGGAAAAATGCATCGAGTATCATAACATAGAAATGATATATCATAGACTAACATTCCTATACATATAGACACACACACATATCCAACCACCAATAAGACGTTGAAATATAATGTAAAAATAAAAAAAATTACTCACACTACTATATCATCCATCATAGTGTGATAAATGTCTAGGAATTTTTAAATGGTTAAATAAAAGTCCAATGTCACTATAAACGTGTTCAACCTGCTAATATGGAGTGGACTGTAGTAAAATGAAATGACTAGAACCAACCATGTTCTGTCTTTCTCAAATATGATATAATTTCTCTTGGTATACCATGGAATGTATCATTAGGTCTATCATATGCATATTATAAGATATTTTTGGGATGACCCATTATGTTTTGAGTGTAAAATACCCCATAGGACACCCTGAAATCACTAAAAATTATGATTTGAAGTGGGATGTTATGTCATAATAGTGAGGATACATAGAACTCAATATGAAACAATATTAGTAAAAACATAGATATATGTATGATGGACCCTAAATCTCAGGTTATGTTTACAACCAAATGGCAATACAAGGATTCTGGTAGATACATCAGCGTAAAAATCAAATTATAGAAGTCACTCCTCAAGACTCTCTATCATTGATTGTGGAAATATTAGTGTTTTTCTAGTCATTCGTCACAATAAATATAATTATTATTTGACTCAAAATATTCCAATACATATTTAGGTTATAACAATGATGTCCTATTGGGGATAACTGATCCTACCTAGGATAAACCGTTAGAATGGTGGTCCCATTACCCAGATGGAATCATTGAGATATGTATTCCATCATCAGAAGGAATTATAGAGGATCACACCCCGATACTCATAAAGGGATACCCAATTCATCCATGTCCTATCCATAGAGGGGATCAATAATCCTATCCATAGTATGGTATTCCACCAAATACATTCATATTGATGAATGATGGGAACCCAACCTACAGATAATATTCTATTATAAAGACATTGCGGGCCTTAAACTTCCATATAATGGGTACATGATATGTACATGGAGTAAATTACATGTCTTGGAAATCCCATTTATGATAATTTACTCCAGAAAATGAATGTCTCTTCCTGACTATTCCCCTGTACTCTTTAAATGGATGTTTACACAAGTCGTGTCACAGTACTGTAGTTGTGGCCATGTAGCATGGTTGTGCTAGTGTACACTAGTTGTGCTCATGTACCCGAACATGCTTATACCTATTTAACCTATCTATACATGAATGGTCAACAGAATTTCATCACACTACATGTGGTCTGACTACATAGTATGTGTTATTTTATTTTATGTGTAAGCCCCAGAAGCTATGAATACATTTCCACCTAGGTTTTTCTCTTCTGGGGTATTTGTTGTGAATGTTGGCAATTTATACTAACTATTGATGATATCATGAATATTCATGAATGCCACAAACACTTGTGGATCAATAATCCACTATTTCTTTATATCATGGATTATATATTTACTACACCTAAATTAGCATGTGTGGATGGATTCTAGGCAACGATCCTCTCAGGAACAACATCCTATCACATTGTGAAGCCACCACAATTTCAAATAGAAAACCCTTGATCGGTGATAAAATCATGATCTTCTATGGAAACATATCAGTCTACAATATTCTTCTCATTACTTATTATGATCCCATTATATAGAACCCCTTTTCCAATTATATATTGTCAAATGATCAGTTTCTGGTTAATTTTTAGCTGCCTTCCAAATGAAATATTGATGATGAACTCATGATGAACAATGAAAGAAAAAAAGAGAATAAACATGAGGAAATTACATGAGAATTGTTAAGGGTGGATAGAATACATTGACAGACACCATATTTAACACGGGGAGAATAAAGGATGAATGAAAATATCATTTCCTAATTCATTGAATTTAAATAAACACCTGTAAATCAAGGATTTACATGGAAATAAACTTTCTAGTGGATTTTATTCACATCAAAAATTAAATAAATAAGAACATGGATTAATGAAATAAAATAAAATACCTATCTCAATTATGGACCGATCACTAATGAAAAATGTTCTAATTATGTTTTCATTGGTGTGATCCATGAGCTCTGTTATCGAATATCAACTCTTCATCACACTGTTCACCAAACCATTATCTCACAATTCATGCAAGATCTCCATGAATTAATCCTCTCTAATCCAAAAGTTTATACGGCTGATCATTGGGATTTTTTGTGTATGATATTCTATAAAGTATTAACATGTATTTCAAATTATTAAATAGAAAAAAACTACATAATTTTTATAATCTTCCCAAAATAATACATAACCCAAACAACCAATGTGGACAATTGTTTTTTCATGCCTATGGTAAAACAAACATTCTATATTTAAAGAATGTATTATATTTCATATCCAATAATCTATTTTATATTTATTCAATTATTTTATAGAAACTAATTTCAAATTATATAATATTTTAAATAATTTTTTATATCAACATTGAGGAATCATATTCCCTTAAATGTCTTACTAACACACTACCGTTCAATGAAAATATTATAAAAAAATTGAAAATATTTATAAAGAATAAAAAAACACATTATACTAGTGGTACCAAAGGTATATAATTTTTTATTTACCAACTGGATGGTCAGTGGATGAAATATAGGTGTATTCTTTCTACATTCACCAACTGGTCCATCATTGAGGTCTAGTATCCAACTGTAAACACTATTGAGTGTTCATATTTGTATAGGGGTAGAATTTCCTATAGAATGAAATATTTTTTTTTCTAATATAATCTAACCCCTATGAAAGTGAAGTATTTTATCTCAGTTTTGGAGCTCCTGGGGAATGATTTAGTATCTCTCCTTATTCCTATTATTTATTCTTCATATCAGTTAGATGCATGGATCTCTATTAGATGTAATATCTTACGTGGACACATTCAAATCCATTAATTATTATTAATATTGGATACTATTCCTTATGAAAAATGATGTATAGATCTACAATGGACATAAATAATTGAACTTTTTTATATCAGAACTAGGTTCATTATGATCTGATCTCTTCCTCCCCCATTACCTATCAAAAAATTAATGAAATTTCCTCATTTATATGGTTGTTTTGCCTATATTATTTCATATAAAATAATTTTTTTATATTTTTTATGATTATTTTATATACTTATGATTGTGAAACCCACTATTGGATAGAAAATTTATACTTGATGGTAATGGTTATTGGTTTTTTAATGTGTAGTTTCTTTGATAACTAGATTCATGCAAATTTTGTGTTTGATAAAATGACACAATGATCACTATGAAATGGAACTAGTTTTTAATGAATGGAATTGTTGTGTCATTAACATATAAAAGGTTTTATGAAATTATTTTCAAGAATTTGAGTTGGAATTTTCCATACAATTTGTTTTTGAATCATGATATTACATTCACTGACTCTAATTATGATGTAATTCCACAACAGTAGAACATGGTATTCAACTGATAAATTTTCATATGTGAGCCCCTGTGGTTTTAGTTATTGATGGGGAATGGTTTTATTATGCCATGGTGCTAGTGAATAACCCTTTAGAGGGACCACGGTCCCTAAAAATTGGGATTCAATTAAGCTCGTTAGTGTATCAAATTTGTCTTACCTTTGTAACCCATCATGCCATTCATTTCCTTTGATTAGTTTCTGAAACATTTCATTCATTTATTTGAATATTATAATTTTACCACTTGACAATGATATTGAAATTGATGATTGATGTCCTTGTACTTTATGTACTTATTACACATATACATGTTTTGTCATATGTGTTTATTTATTTAAATATTATATTTTTTTAAATGAAAACCGAATGATGAATTATATTTTTAAAATTATTATTCTTCAATGGATTATAAAAATTTCTATACATGTATTACTAACTTCTTGTGTACACATAAAATATATATTCTTTTTTATATCCTACTCATCTCAAGTGAGAAAACACTACTTTTTTCATTGGGATTATATATCTATATTTTTCCCTTATATAGATAATGGAAGGGGTTTCATGTCGAGGAAGACTCTACTAGTTCATATTTCATTTCTCATGGGTTGTGATTGTGGTGAAATCAGGTCACAATGAAATGGAAACATGACTTTCTTCAAGCTCCATTTTTTATTATCTTTTTGTTCATTTATATATTGATATTTTATTGTAAGATTTTAAGTTAATTTTTTGTTAAACATATGATTTATATTTGTCTATATTTTGTGATGTGCTGCTAATTTATATAATATAAAATGTTTGTTATATTGTAAAATCAGTCCCAAACTTCTTTTTTGTAAACCATTTTTTGTCACCAGTCAGTGACGATCAAGTACATTCTTTTGGGCTTATGTTGGGACAACTCTGATAACATTTTTTGTCAAATCAAGTGGTTCGTTTTAATTTTTTTATTAGATACTCAGATTATGATAAATTATATTTTCATTATTATTTATCAAAATATTTTTTCACTATCAAAAACCATATCATTATGGTTTATGAATTTTGGATGGAACATAACCATTTTCTAGGATGGACAGATTGTTCAAGGAACAAGTTTTTTAACCAAGATGGTGCCTATAGGAACATTTAAATGAAGATTTTTTAGACAATAATTTTTCCCCAAAGGTCACTCAATGATCAGGTTACATAAGATAAATCCACATGAAACTATTATATAGATCCAGTAGCTAGTGGGGTCGGTAGTAGCCAAGTATCCCGTTTGTAGTCACAAGATAGCTGGTGAACCTTCTGCAGGTTTCTAGCGGGTTTCATATAGAATAAATCATTTTTCATAGTTTTTAGGAATTTAGCAACCAAGGCCCCTTAGGGTTTTCAATCCATGATGAAGATTATGGCGCATAATAAAAAATATATTCATCATATCATCACTAAAATATAATTCCTTTACAAACATTGGATCTAGATGATATCATTTTTTATCTCTGTGAGATCCTTCATTCGATATCGATCATGGACACCTTATTCCTCATATGGTGGTGGATCATTTTTCCATACATTTTCTTTTAATACTATTAAAATTTCTACACCTTTTTTGATCAATTGATATCCGAATTCACCTTGGATTATTTTTATCATTTTCATAAATAATAATGTGGATCATTTTCTTATTTCTGAAGATGAATTGGATGAAAATTCCACTAGATCATAGTGTATATTTCTGATAAATATGGGGATTTTAATCGACATTTATAGAAGATACCCCATGATGATGAAAACATGTATTTTTAGGTATTTTTATCAAAGGAACATCCCTTTTTGGTTCCATTAATGGGTTTAGTATAATATAGTTGAATCGAAAGCCATATCATTTAATTGAATTGGTGAATTTTTGCTCCATAGATTTAGTAATGCACTATGAGTGACAAAAATTATAAAATTGATGTTTCAACTAAGGTAAATCACTCGTTATATTATTATTTTTTAAAATATATTTATTTAATATTGTATATTATTTTTCTACCTCAGGGTATTGATTTTTCCTAGAATAATGATGGAAATGAGTTACAAACATTCCATGGGTGGTTGGTCCTTGTTCCTACAAGGTTATTATATCTGACTAGTCTGTAAATAAGAAAAAATTTCACTTTTGGTTATACGTTTTCATGAAATAATTTAATTTAATATAAATTCGTTATAAATTTTTTTATAAGAATTACCATGTATGACTTAAAACATAATGGATATTGATGAATGCTAAATGGACTTGGAAAATGAAGACAGTGGTACTATGACATTCTTTGATGGGTGTTTACATAGTATTGATATATGTGACTCGTGTACTCTAACCAATGATATTATTCGTGTATTATTGAAAAGTATTTTGAGGATTACCACAATGGAAGAACAATGTTTAATTAATTTTTCTTTTATGAACAATTGTTAATTATTAATATGTTAATTATGTTCCATAAGAATGTAATATAACCATGCCTAATTTTGTTGGACAGATTATCGAAGGGAAAAAATATCACATTCACACAATCATGATATCAACACCTAATGGAAGTGGCTTGATCACTAATGAGTAAAATAGATTAAATAGACCCCATGTCTTGTTTTTATAGCCTATAATAGCAATGTTTATTTTTATCACATGTTATGTGTTTGTAGCCCATGAAAACTATGATTGATGTTTGATTACATAAGTTGTGTCTGCGTATTCCACAAGAACTATGTTTGATGTTTGATCACATGTATTGTGTGTGCGTGTGTGTGTGTATTCTATGAGAAATATGTTTATTTATTGACCACATGTGTTTTAAAGAATTCCAAATTTTTCATACCTTTCCAATGCATTGTTTTTTTATAAATAAAAAAAATTATTACCTATTATCTAAATATTTAATTTATTAAAAAAACAAGGAGCATACAAAAAATATAAATTATAAAGTATGAACATTATTTAAATCAGTATTCTCAATACTCAAAATTAATCTCATGTTATCCTTATATCAGGTAATTACTATATGATATAAATAAAAAAAATTTGAAGCAAAATCCGAGAAAGGGGGGAATATCATTGGGGGAATAAGAGATATAAATAAACAGTACATTGGCGGACATCATCAATATCATCGTAACATATGGATAATTTTATCATCATAATATTGAGGTATTCATTTGTAAAATTCATGGAATGTGTCAAATTTATATTAATGAATCATGATAATATAGTGGTCAAATAAAATACATAGTTTTCAACAAGGATTGTATAATGTTTATTCATGTCATAGAAGCATAAATCACATAATTCTAACTCTGAACTACTCTAGAATCATTTTAATTCATTGTACACATAATATCTCGAGATATTTCACATTTCCAAATTAATTGGAAAGATATATAATTTTTTTCCCATGCATCACATCATAAAATGCTAATAATCATTAATGATAGATGGAACAATAACATATATCGATCTTAGTCCTTATATAAACCCATGTAAAGGTATTAGTTTCATAATGGATTTAACAAATCATACTTTATAGTATAACAACCTAGAATACAAAATGAATAAGGTAGATCATTACATGTTATTAATTTCATTGATCTTTGTATAATAAATAACTCTTTTTTACTCAATGACATGTTTATTAAAAATAATTTATTATTGTTAAATAATTTTATCTGGATTAGAATTTATTTATGTAAGGTAGAAAACATGTATATCTTAAAAAATAAATAATTTCAATTTTAATGATAAAATAAGAATATCAAATTTGAAAATAATTTGAAAGAGAGTATGAACTGAAAATAATGAATTGGCTTCGAGAATCCCATTACCTTAAAAACCACATTATTTCCTCTTTTGTTCTCCTCATGAATAATAATTATAATTTTATTTAAACAATTATCATTAGGGGAAATAGGTAAATTATTCTAAATATTTTCAAATTATAATAACAAAATTATGTTACATAACTCCTTTAGATAAATTGGAAAATTTTCAATGTCATATTTTCCTAAAAATGTCACATCATGCTTCGTTTTAAGGATATCCATTTATTGTTATATAAATACCATTATGTCTAAAAATAAAATCATTTATATAAATATATTTATACATGTATATATTTTCCATATGATTTTATAATCATCAATAAGGGTGGTGATATGAAATTAATTGAAAATGTTCTCATTAGATGAAAAATGACCATTAAGAAGACATTATCCATTATGAAGGTGTGAGATATATAATATTTTATTCTCACAACCCGACCTAATGGGGATCAAGCTACGACTTCCCAAGCCCATCTCCAATATGCCAGTGGCTTTCGATTAGCACCGAGTAGGCTATCACACGCAAGGGAGGACTTATCCTATCATATCTGTACACACGCACCCACATACACCTCATTGTAAAAGTTCAGGGAAATAGAAAAACTAAAATTAAAATGCATGCATACATCTATCCCAAACATAGTGAAACAGATTTAAAAAATTGGAAAATATAGGGCCTACCAAAAATAAACTGGAAAAGCATCCAGCCTGCTCAGAAGGAGGGGATCACTGTCAAAGGCACTTAGGAAAAGCTCCTTGGCCCAACTCCAGTAAACACCAAAGTCGGTCAAGATCATTATGATCTACCTTCTCTAGGTACTCTTAGTACTATTTCGAAAGGAATGTGATCTGTACTAGACATAAAACAAGTTCGGGAAAATCGCATGCATGGTTGAGTATAATGATACTCAGTAGGCACCACAAAAACCCCAATTTAAAAGTAAGAAACTACAAGTCAACGACCATCTTATCCCAACCAGAGTGAACCCAAATGAGAAAGAAACTTAATATTGAGACCATCCTCAGATAAACATGACTAGTAAGATTATCTTAGGTACATGCCCATACATATACCATGAAAATCTAGATATAATCATTCCATACACCAAGCCTCATGATATTCCGACCCATCACCATCGACAAGTTATACACGAAACCCAGAGAACACACTCGATGAGATCTATGATACCAAATGACACCCATTTTAGAGATAGACTTTATCATGTCTCACACCAACATCCCATACACCCATAAAATAGATAACGCTCCTCAGATATCATCACTGAGAACATCAAACTGAAACATAGGAAAACAAATCTTCTCAGATATGGAATCACTCATAGGGTCCGCTAGGGGATACAAGAACCCACTCTGGTATCTCGAATATCTCACAGATAGGGGATCACTCCTAGGGTCCGCTAGGGGATACAAGATCCCACTCTGATATCTCGATGATCTCACATATATGAGATCACTCCCAAGATCTGTTAGGGGATACCAAAATCTGATCTGACATTCCATTGTTCACATCACTCAGATAGAGGATCATTTCCCATGTGAAGATGGTCACAACGATGCCGGAAACTCTATCTGGTATGACATGCGATATATGAGATCGATCCTATGATGCACCAACCCCACTGAAACCATGAACTGAGTTGGGGATCGTATAACCAAGGATTTCAAAACCCTACTAAAACCACATGCTGAGTAGGGCATCGTATACCAGACGATACCATAACCCTACTAAACGACCCACTGTTTAGGGGATCATTTTCCTGATGATGCCTCAATCTCTAAGGAGTTGACCAACTAGATAAGGGGTTGTCAGCCATGTATAAGAAGTCCCCGCGATACTAAGAACCCGATCGTGGGAAGTGAATCTATAGGATCCCACTCCAGACCCACGATAGGGATTCCAAAACTCTACCAAGAAAAAATACTATTGAGTGGATCAAAAACCTATAATAGGGATTTAATTCCACAAAAACCCTCATAAAAATGAACCAAGGGAGTACACTCAACCACCACTGGTCCAAACGTCGCTAATCCGAGTGACCAGCAACATCAACACACTGCGCAGCTCTTAGGCCCAAACTGATGCCACTGACACGTTCTACGCAGTAAAATACGCAGGGTAGACAATTTATTTGCTGAAAATGGAAAACCGGTGAAAAAGATATTATTCACCATAGAAAGACCAGGTGAGGCGCACACCTTGATCCCGAAACTCATCAAGAAGACCCCACTATAATGATCCCCTTGAAATAACGCATGATGTGGACTACTCATTTGTCTAAAATAGGTACCAGACAAAAAAGTCATGTTTCTTTGTAAACGCCCAAAACCATCCTCATGAGGCCCACACCCTGATCTTTGTCCTGTCACCTAGAAACTATCCTAAAATTTCTGCCTTACAATCAAGATCACAACGTCACTTATGTCGTGTCAATTGGATGATCCCTACAGACAATACGACGGGTCGAAGAAGAAGAATAATAAAATATTATTACAATTTCAATGTTTTGTGGCCTTAGGCCACGAACCTAACTCATAAAAATCACTGAAGCAAACTAAAAAGGTTTTCCTCAATTCATGTAATGTGTTGCCGCAAATGGATCACTGGATTCTTCCATTTCCACCGCTGGAATCTAGGTTTTCCACCAGAAAAATTGTGGGAACCACAGAGAGCACCATGGTGCCACCAAATCAGATCTGAAATATGTTTTTGAAATCTTGGACCCCAAACTACAAAAAGATAATAAGGATTTGAAAAAAGTGAATAAATTTGTTCGGGTATTTTAAAACTCAAATTTCCTACCTTTTGGTGGAACTCCGACGCTTTTCACGCTCTTCTGCTGCTGCTGCAATATCCGGGAGTGTCTGACGTCTAGATCTGAGACCGTTAGCGCTTAGTTTTCTCGATTTGTTGGATTAACAATGAAGAACATATGAGGATATGATAGGGAACTCCAATGAAGGTAGAGGAGAGGAATAGGTTGGCATGATTGATTTCCCTTATTAAATTAATTAATTTAATAATTAAATCAACACCCCCGACCAAACCACTCGGCACTGATGAGATTAGGTCGCCCCTTGGGTAAACGTGATGTTCTGAACACAACAACGGGCTATGAAAAGCGATCAGAGACTCCGTTCATGAGTTATTCTTGGTGACTCCAATAAATAAACTTTTCCATTTATTTACTAAAATTCCACGGATCATCTTTTTCTACTGCAGGATTGTTCCTGCAAATATAAAACCCTGCCACAGGTAAACAACATGTTTTGGAAGCAATCGTGCCCTCAAATTTATGATCTGAACTACATTTTATGAGATAACTAATTCCTGAATCATTCATAGTCAAAAAAGTTAATATTATTGTAAAATTAAATATGGGAACACATGGTCTCAGAATCACATGTCCTCTTCGCGCCTAGCTATGGAGTTATTCGTAGAAATATTCCAAAGGCTCATAGGGAAAAATATAAGTTGCTGCATTTCTAATGTTAACAATAAATGTTTTGTATAATACATAAATCAAACGTATCATGATAAAAGATAATTTAATTTATTTAATAAGTATATGTTAGAAATAAAAATTTGAATATTAAATTAGAAAAGGAAAACTAAATAAAGGGCTGAAATTAATATACATATTTCCTAAATTACTTCCATTTCAGGGAACCATAACTTCTTGAATGCATTATGTATTATTACTCTATAATGTCCCTAAGGTTTCAAATTTTCTTCATATAGGTGAATTGGGTAGAGGTTTGGATTTTTAATGTTTGGAAGGACTGGTTTTCCAATGGACATTTGAGTGGTCCTTAATACATCAGGAGAGGGGTACATTTAAGATACATTATTGAATAAAATATAATAACAATGGAAACCCACTAAAAATTAATATCAATGACATTATGAAGTATATATGAATTAAATAAAATATTTTTATGACTGTAAAACACTTTATAATAAAATATTATTCATTTAATACAAATGGGATGTAGAAAAATAAAAAAAATATTATTTTCTAGAATAATTTCGACTTTTGACATTTAAAAAATAAATTTAAGGATTGAAAAATTTTATTTATATTAAATGACTCTTTCTTCAATCAAAAAATTATTTTGGTTGAATTTTATTTTGAAATGATTAGGTTATTATTATATAATGAATGATGTAATTTAATATATGTCAATAATGAAAAAAATTATTTTTTACTATTGAACAAAAAAATTGAATTATTTCATAAAAATAGAAAAAATAAACCTTAGAAACTATTGACAAGAAGATTCATAAAAGACCATTTTTTAAAAAAACGTTTTATAACATATGTAATTATTATTTTTTTAAAATCATTTTTATTTCTATTAAATACTTTAATATCAACATTTTTAGAAATGTGATTTCTATATTTGAGTTTTTATACTTGATATCTCTTACATTGAATTATAATATTAAATATTATAAAATTACTCAAGGGAAATATTATTTATACCAGATTGTATTATTTTTATGTGAAATTATTATTCCAATAGTCAAGTTATTATTTATAAGGGTCATATAACTACTCATTATATTTATGTTACTATTCTAAGGGTTAGATTATTGTTACAATGGTTATATTACCATTAATAAATTCAACTTCATTTATTTATACATTATTCACTATGATTCCTCCCAAGGTTCTTTATTTTTTACGATGTTCATTCATTTTTTATATTTTGACAATTTTATATATTGTTGTTCTTGGGGGGATGATTATAGTAGGTTTAAAGTATCCAAATATTTCTATTTTACTTTTCTTATTATAAATTTCTCTATTAAAATGATTAAAATTTTCAAGGGTTTTTTTTCTAATTAAAATAACTCCAGTAATATAATGAATTTTTTTTATTTCACTATATATTGTAAGTGTATAATTATACATTATATATTTCACATTTATTAAAGAAAAAAGATTACAAATAAAAAAAATTTCAAGACATTCTTCTACAATTTAGATATTTCATCCCAGAAATTAAAACGCATATTCTCATTTGAGAATATATTAGGGTACTTATGTTGCAACATTTCCTCCAATTACCATGTCACTTATTCTTATTTATTCATCATTATAATGATTGTTTACAAGGTGTGTTATCATGTTAATTAAATTAGAGTCTCTACGGTCCAAGATCATCACTCGATTATCCTTCAATGATAGATAATTCTATAGACGTACTACCTATGGATTCAGTACATGTGAGGGATCATGTATGTACATCCTTTGGAGACATATGTGGAAATAATAATGAAAATGACATATGATTGGATGATTTTGTAGTTGGAATGACACTACCCTTATACGATCATGGATATCAGAGGGGATAATGTACATTGGGCTATGATTCAATTTATTTTCAAACAACATTAATTTATTCAATGGTGAAATTTGAAGGAAATTATTTTCTCCAAAATCAAACTCCAATTCACATAGATTATTATTAAATAACACTTCTTAAAACTCATAGTAGCATTTATATTCTATTTAATGACATGATAATGTTCTATCATATCTTACATATGATCATGTCCAATCTCTTTTTGGTCACCATGTTTATCCCAAAATGTATGATTTCTTCATTTATTACTATATAATGCTTCTTATAGATCTATTTTAAATCATTAGGGGGTGTTGTTGTTGTATGATTACTTATTTACTTTGATATATTGCTCACATACACCACAATATTATGGAATGTGGTTCCCTAAGTATCTTCAAAATTTCCATTATATATATCTTCTCAAGTTTCCAACTGAGAAATATTTCAAAATACAACTGATGTAGACTATCATAAAGACTCAATAAACCATATAAAATATCACATTGCTTCATTTTTTATCTATATGATGGACTAGTTATGAAATACATGATTATGTTATACTTTTTCAATGTTTGTTTGAGAAATAGTATCATAATCTCTTCAGACTTTTGACGCTATGATATATCATTCTAGAATACTGAGCACATTGAGGAGAGCTCATTGATGTCCTCTTTCATATTTTCCTCCATAATTTCTCATAATTATAATGTTATTTTGTGTTACTCATTAGATGGATGGAAAAATATCTGTTATGTACATTCACTAATAGACCATTCATCATCTTAGGTGATAAAGTCACAATAAATCTATTTCCAAACCAATTGAACCCATGTTAATCAATGTGTAATTCATGAATCCTACCCTCCATTACAGCTTAAACCTATTTAAATTATTTTTAACAACCTTTTGTGCGTCCTTGATCCTCTCTTGGATATATGGTTGGTCAGTCATTCTGGTGAGGAAGGATGTATTTCTTACAATAATAAATTCTTAATCAATCATTTTCATATCAATGACTATAGTGTATTTTTTAAATCAACATCATGGATACAGTAATAGGTTATTTTCTTAAAAAGGTAACACATTACTTGTTATACATTAGTGGATTATATTGAATAGGGAAATTGTTTTCCTTGATTAGATCTAAAGATCTTCCTTGAAACATGTTCAAATATTAATGGATGGATATATTCTTTATGATTTTTTATCTGTATATATTCTACACTTCTAACTATATAGGTAATAAGGCCAAATCATCAAGAAAAATATCACAAATGGTAACTCTAAATAATTTTCAGGTACTTATTCCCCTAGATATTCAAATATTTTGAGGCACAAGCTATCACCATATCATTATTCATGAGAGAACATCTCATTACATATACTAATATATCATAGTATATCAAAAAAACATCAATGTGTATTGGTAGTGTGATTATAATAACATATATGAGATATTCTGATTTCTTTTTTAAGGTTTACTTAGATTCTTCCGTCCAATCATACTTTTTCACTTTCATTGTTTATCTAGTTATCATGATAGTGTTTTATGAGAAATTTCATGAAACGATTTTGTAGTACCATTATATTACCTTAAAACCATGGTTATTATTGAAACATAATTCTATGGTCTATTCCTAAATACTCATATTTTATTTAATGGTACTCATGAATTCACATTATAGTGATAATATTCCCTTATAATATGACATTATGTATCCAAAATTCAAACATTCAAAATGTATAATTCAATTTCCCATTTTATAACATCACCACCTTATTCATTAGATGATCTTCGAAAACATCCTAGATGATAGTGTAATTGAGAATATCATTAATAAATATCAGAAGGAATTTTTTACAGTAGTTACTAAATACACTATTCATAAATCTATTTTGATTGCACGTCCATGAATAATTAAAAAGGGAATCACTATGAAGTCATAATGTCTACACATTATACATATGGAATTATTACGAACATCATAATTATTTACCATTAGTTGATGAGAAAAATGATGAGAAAGCTTTGATAATTCCTGGGATCATTTTAGTGGATTAGTGATGTTATTAATCCATGGAAGGGGAAATGTTTTCTGAATGGTCATCATGTGGAGCACCTGATAATCAATAAATACCTGCATTGATCCATACATTTTCTTGAAAAATAGCTTCATTGAACCACATAAAGATACACTAAGGAGTATCAAAAACATTTCCATATTCACATACATTTACTTTTTTAACTATTCTGGTTCAACTAGGGTCATCCTGTAGGGGAATTTTTAAATAGGAGGGGGTAACAGTAAAATCTCTATTAATAACTCTCCCACATTATCTAGGGGATAACCATGTAGCTCTTAGATAAATTCATTAGTGTATTCCCACTTAATGGGAATTTATGAATGTTTGATACATTTCATCAACTAAACCATTTTTTATGGAATTATTCTTCACTGGGTATCATCACACACCATTGAGGGATTTTCCAAAGTACAGTCTTGATCCCTCTTAAAATTGTATAAGATATTGAGATGGGTTGGAATACAAAAATAAATTTACCTCTCCAAAATGATGATGTGATATCAATATAATTAGAGCCAATTCATTCCCCTTATAGGTTAAATTACAAAAAATTATTGATTACATCATTCATATGAATAATCACCCCATATATTAAAATAAGATAATTTTTCAACACTCAAGATTAATTTATTACAATTTTTTTTTGTTTTTTTGGATATCTATAATTCATGGTTCCATGGTATTTATTTTACTATTTTTGAAAACATATATGATATAAAGGAATGTGTATAACCATAATAAAATAAATTTTCTTCCACTACTGATTGAATAGTTAATGTACCTAGAATTAATTAATTTTTTATCTCATTGGTGGAGATGAATAATTATTTACCTACCTCCTTTGTATTCTCTTGATACTAACATTTATCACGCTTAAGGAATCATGGATTAGTGAACTAGCTTACATAGTCCTCTTTCTTCTTATAGTTGATGTATTTTACTTTGGGTGGTGCATTTGGAGGTTCCATACATTCGTCTATATCATTAGTGTATTATTAGTGTCTCTATGTAAATCATGAGAAAGACAGCCTTATCCCATAAACCTGAAGCATTTACATGATCATTTAAGTAAATACCCATGATTATTATTACCAAATTAATGACATGTAGTTGTTTTGATATTCTTTACCCCATTTTCATTTGACCATGATTCTTCAAACTCCATTATATTTTTATTATCTCTATCGCCATGGGACGATTCTCTAAAATCCAACCCTTTACTGAGTTCACATTTAGCTTCATCATTGTAACTCCCATAGTTTTATATAGACAAATAATATTATCAGTGTGGTTCTCAACCACTAATTATCCTTTCAATTATAATAAGAATGTTTGAAATAAATTAGGGAATATTCTTCTAGACTGGTGAAATATTCCTTATATGTTATGACATATTATCAACCCTTTTCTCTACGATTTAGGAATTCTGCCTCATTATTTATTTGAAGAGTTGAATGGAAATACTTATTATGAAATACATTCTTAATGTTTTCACACTAAATTTATTATACATAATCTGTCATATTTTTATTAATTATCAATCCCCACCATTTATTGACCTCATCCTATTAATGATAAACATCCAAGGTTACCTTATAATTCATATTGTAGTGGATAATGGAAAATATCTTCTCCATTGAGTTTTCCCACTATTCTGTAACTATTGGATCATAAGATTCACTAATCATTGGTGGTCATTCCGGCATTAATGGATTTATGGAATGTTTATCATTCATGGGAGAAGGAGTACATTCCTCTTGGTTTGGTTTATTGCTCATATCATGATAGATATGTGTAATACTTGAAATAATATCGTGAAATACATCACCCATTTCAATGATAATGTCATTTTGAAAATCATGTCATTGTCCCTCACAAGGGTTATTGTTCTAGTTTCTTCTAGTTCCTACTATTTTATAAATTCGAAAACATTTTCGAAAACATAAATTTATATTTAATTAATAAATAGTTTATTTTGAAATTAATATTGATTCTAAAGTCTTATATTATGATATACCTATATTTTTCCTTTTTCTAAAATGATTTTTCCAGGATTAGGTACATTAATCATTTAAATAATTAATAGAATTAATTAAATTGTCAGTATATCCTTCATAATGGATTGTATTTTTTTATGTATAATTGATGCATATCCCACCATAATTTCAATCCAGTCTTTTAATAAGGAAACATTTTCCTGAAAAAGTTATTCATTGGTTCATTAAAGATAATCATTTTTTCTAGGTCACTTCCTCTAGGTATATCTATGCCAAATCATAATAATCATTTAGTATCTATAATGTGAATTAATTTCTCTAAACACACAATCTAATATACATTACCAAAACATATGATGGTTACTAATACATACAAATGTCCTTGTGGGTTTCACTAAATGTTTCTTATTCTAATTATAAAAATAACTAAACCATTCTCTGATACAAACTATTATAACTGAACATTTCCTAACATCATTATTTCCTTATTTTCAAAATATAAAAGAAAATATTGTTACAATATAGGATACAAAGGATGGGTATCATTGTAATATTAGGCTCACACACCACTTGAATATAATAAATTTTAAAAATTATCTAAATATAAATTATTTACCCTTCTAATATCCCTCACATTATCATTATTTCATGTAATCACAAGAGGATATATATAAATGAAAGTGGTGAGAAAAATACATGTTTGGGGAGAAATATCATGAGGGGAATGAGGGACATAAATCAATAGTATATGGGTGAGGATAATCAAAATCGTCATAAAATAATAATAAGATCATCACACAGTCACGAGGCAATAATTTTATTGATGAATGGAATTTTGAATATTCAAAAAATCAAATTATCACAACATAGTGGCCAAAAGCTACGAGGATCATGAATGTCACTTGCGCATTATCCTGAAGACTCTGAGAAGACATGAATTATATGGGAAGTTTAGCAAGTGAGAATTCTGGCTTCATGAGATTTCTTTTCTTGGCCATATTGTCTCTAAATATGGAATCTCTATTGATCCCTCTAAAACCAATGCAATCCAAGAATGGCCAGAACCTACGAGTATAACTGAGGTACACAATTTTATTGGTTTGGAAGGTTATTATCGACGTTTCGTCCAGAATTTTGTCCGATTGGCTAACCCATTAACAAAGCTCACACGTAAAGAGGTTAAATTTGTTTGGACAAAAGAGTGTGAAGAATGTTTCGAAGAACTGAAGAGAAGATTAGTCAATGCTCCTATATTGACTCTACCATCGCGGAATGATGGGTTCATTATTTATAGTGATGCATCGAAGAAAGGACTTGGTTGTGTCCTTATGCATAATTATAGGGTTATTGCCTACGCATTACGACAGTTGAAAATTAATGATCAAAACTATCATACTCATGATCTTGAGTTAGCAGCTATGATCTTTTCTTTAAAGAAATGGAGGCACTACCTCTATGGTGAAAAATGTGAGATTTATACTAATCACAAGAGTTTGAAGTATATTTTCTCATAAAAATCACTCAACGTGAGGCAAAGGAGATGGATTGAATTACTTAAGGATTATCATTGTACGATACACTACCACCCGGGGAAAGCAAACAAGGTGGAAGATGCTTTGAGCAGAAAAGATCACGGAGTTTTGAAAAATATGATAATTGAAAGGGATCCAATTTTCATGGATCTTTTGAAGATGGACATGGGAATAACTAGGGAAGGAGAAACATCAATTCTTTTTCAAATGGTTCCCAAACAATATTTACTAGAAAGGATTGAGTGTTCTCAGACCGATGATAAAGAATTTCAAAAGAAGATTAAAGCTGTGAATGATGGGAGATTGAGAGACTTTGTGTATGAAGAAGGAATTTTGAAATTCGGGAAGAGGCATTGTGTTCCCGATATACCTGATCTAAAAAGGGAATTGTTGGAAGATTCTCATACTTCCAATTTCTCCATACACCCTGGGAGAACAAAAATGTATAGAGATTTGAAGGAACATTTTTGGTGGGACAACATGAAGAGGGAGATTTCTGATTTTGTGCAAGATGTATGGTTTGTCAACATTTGATTGTTGGAAGGCAACAGCCTGGAAGAGTCATGCAACCTCTTCCCATACCAGAGTGGAAGTGGGACAATATTATGAAGGACTTTGTCATGGGGCTACCAAAGACTCCTAGAAGGAACGATGCAATATGGGTCATTGTTGATCGTCTAACCAAGTCAGCACATTTTCTTTCTATAAGAGAAGATCTACCACTGGAACATCTAGCAAGACTATATATTGATGATGTTGTGAGACTTCATGGAGTACCCCCCTCAATTGTTTCTGATCGTGATCCCCATTTTACTTCAAGATTTTGGAAAAGTCTTCAGAAATCCCTGGATACTGAACTTCATTTGAGCACTGCCTACCACCCTCAAACGGATGGACAAACAGAACGAACTATTCAAACCTTAGAAGACATGTTGAGATCCTTCCCACTTGACTTTCAGGGTATGTGGGATCAATATTGACCTCTGTTAGAATTTTCCTATAACAATAGCTTCCATTCGAGTATTCAGAATGCACCATATGAAGCGTTATATGGAAAGAGATTTCGTACACCAACCTATTGGGATGACATTGGTGAAATAAAACTTGTAGGTCCAGAACTGGTAGAGAAACAATGGAAAAGGTGATGGTAATCCAAAATCACCTCAAAGCATCTCAATGTAGGCAGAAGGGCTATGCTGATAATCGAAGGAAGGATTTGGAATTTCAAGTCGGTGATCATGTTTTCTTGAAGGTATCTCCCTGGAAGGGAGTCATATGTTTTGGTACGAAAGGTAAATTGAGTCCCAGGTACATTGGACCTTTCGAAATTCTAGAACGAATTGGGGCTTTAGCTTACCGATTGGCAATGCTGCGAAGTATCTCCAAAGTTCACGATGTGTTCCACATATCTCTATTGAGGAAATACATGCCTGAACCAACGCATGTACTCACCTATGAAGAATTACAACTAGAACCCGATCTGTCTTATTGCGAAGAGCCCGTCAGGATTCTTGATACGAGAGAACAAGTACTGAGAAACCGAACGACTCGTCTGGTAAAAGTTTTGTGGAGAAACCATAAGATGGAAGAGGCAACGTGGGAACCTGAGGAATTTATGATGAAGAACCACCAGAGTCTTTTCGTGCGGTAGTATTCTAGAAATTTTGAGGAAGAAATTATTTTAAGGAGGGGATAATGTAACACCCCAAGCTTCTACGGTACGCTTCTCTTTTAATAATGCAATAGCATGTGTTGTACGCAACATCGAGTTCTAACACACACCACAACCGATCAAACTAGCCGTTATGAATAGTAATACCTATTTTATGAAATTTTACCTCTCAAAATGGACTTCATTTTTGGATTCGGAGTATCGAATTTAGCCTAAGGTGAAATTTTGGTACTTTTCGGATTACTTTAATATTTTGATGAATAGTAAAAATTACTAAATTTTAATTAAAAACAACTTTTTTAATCAAAATAATTAATAATGATAAATTATGAATTTGTGTGGTTTTAAGGTATATTTAGAATTTATTTTTACGATTTAATACAACGTTTTCCATTGTACAAAATTTCACAATTAAACTGGACATAAACAAGTATCAATCTTTTGATAGTTATTATATCTTAAAAACACGCTTTTTGTTTTGACAGCGGGAATTAATTTTAAATTAATTTCTGCCACTTCTGTATTTTGAATTTGGAAAAATGGATTCCATATTTGGAATCAGGATGTTCAAATTGTGTAAATAGGTAACTTTTATTTTTAGACATTTTCAATAATTACTTCGGTAAATATTTTATTTACCATGGTTAAAAGTTAAATCCGGTAAATAAGGGTTAAAAAAATAATATAATAATAATACTAATTACCCTAAAACGTGTCCTAACCTTATTAGATGATACATGTCCGACCATGGGCATCTTTGGGTCGATTTGGGGACCCCATGGTGCCACTTGTTAGTGATAGGGACACGTTATTTTAATTACGTTAAAATGAATACAAAAATGACACAAGCATATATCTTTTAGAAAAACAATTTTTACATAAGGTTATATATGTTGGATTTTAGACTATAAATATTCATTAGAAAGATAAAACAATTTACTAAATAATTATTGTTTCTTTATAATTTTTAGACATTATATAATGTAATTTATTTATGACACAATGATGATGTACTAATTACCATAATAGTGAAAAATTAAAATAATTGATATTATAAATACCCAAATAAATACAATTTGAGGCTTTTAATGAATTAAACTAATTTTATAGGATAATATCACATATTAGGAGTGAATTAATTGACTTTTTTCGAAGTAATCATTATGTTATGAGTTTTACAAAAATAAACTATTGAATAGTGTGAAAATTGACATAAAAGAGTTTTTAAAACAAATAATAAATTATTAATTGATATTAAATTCCTAAAAATCTAAGGTTCGGCCATGAGACTTATATCATGACAGGTGTATCATTAATTGACCACTTGGGGGTCGTTTGGATGTATATAGTAAGTTTATCAACCATATAATATAAAAATACAAAGACACATTGTAAAAGTGAAACTAATTAACTAAGAGTTAATACTTAAAGATAAGGATAGTATAATGACTCAAACCTGTCTAAATTCTATTGGTTGGGTGGTTTTATACCTATACCCACCTTAAAATTTAAATAATCCAATTTGGAGCCTTTAGAAACCGAATATTAATTTATTATAAAATAATATTTCTAGCTTTTCCAAAGGTTCCCGTCACCCCTCTTATAAAAGGGTACTCTCACTTCTCATTAACTCACACCTTCAAAGCCTTTTTGTTCGGCGAACCTCTTCCCAAATACACTCCAAACTTCCCTAAATTCATCCTAGAGGCCTTCCTTTAGTCAGAAATCCAACTTAAGGAGCCCTTTTGATCAAATCAAAAGGAAGAACCCAAAGAAGAGGTGATGATTTCACCACCATTTTTCAAGTTCCTTTGTTCTTCCACTTCTTCTTTATTTTTTATTACCATTTTAAAATAATAACTCCCCTGTATTATATATACTGTGATGTTATTATAAATATGGTACAATCATATTCATTATTCTATCCATCCTTTGAATAACATGTCACCATACGTGCGTACGTACGGCTTACCGTCTCGACGTCGTGGTGTAATTGTTATTCAATAAATTATTATTTGGATGGGTATAATAATGATGAGTGATTCATGTAAATAATAAATGTAACATGATAATGATTCTTTATATATAATATACCATCCAATTATATATTATTTTATTATCAAAAGAATGATATTGTCGCTCGTGCGTACGTACAGACTACCGTCTCCACGAACGTGATGAGATTCATTATCCATCATATCCATTCAAGTATAATTCTCATTTGATGATTAATAATAGTATATAAGGACTTGATATCATTCTGGATATGAATAAGATACAACCTATCCATAACAAACACAGCTTATGTAACAAAACATATAAAAGAAAATGAGTTAGTTAACACCCGAAACGACAATAATTTTAAGATATTATTAACAAAGCAATGTTAGAAGATCATATATGATATCATATTAATGTATATGATTCTTGAATAATTTATTAACAATTATTTCACCATTATAAAGGAGTTTAACCTCCCCCAACCAAGTAAAAGTACAAGGTAAGGGTATATTTTGCAATCTCTTCATTATCCAAGGTTGTTTATATCTAATAATCTACTGGGATCTCTTTATAATCCACATCCATGTTTCTTAAAAATGTATTTCAAAACATTTTTACTATTTAAATGAATATGGATTAATGTCATTTATACCCTTTTTTGACTTTTTATAAGTGGTTTATAAAGGAAGCTTTCCATCGTTTTCCAAACAAGGTGTTTTTTTAACCTTTTCGACAGAATTAATGTAAGAATGTTTTTTTTATCTTATACGGCGGGGGCGGCTATTTTCATCCGTTATAAAATCGTCAAAGATTCCCTTACAAGATTATAAGAATATTTTCAAAGAAAATGTTTTATTTTATAAATATATGACTCTTAAATGATTTCAAAATAGAAAGATATATTTCCTTAAAAGGAGTTTTGATTTCATCAATGTCAACATCATTTGATGGATTTTACACTTATTTAAAGTTGATTTATTATGATACAAAACTTCTATATTTTATTGAAGGTTTTTTGATATGTTTGACTGTGGATGTGCTATTTTTATACCATTCATTTTTTATGGTGAAAGTGTTGACATTTCGTATGCTAATTTTAATATGAATTTTTATGTTATGTTTAAACCTTTTCATATGGGAATGCATTGGACTTAATATGTGACGTGTGGAGCCCGCTATAGCTCCTCGATTCATCGGTAGGTCTCATGAGACAAACTAGTGTCTTGGCAGAAGGCCTAGGAAAAATATTATTTGTAGTCTTGGCACAAGGCCTTGGCTATGTGGTGATGATAGTCTGGCATTATGGATTCCATCATTATGAAAGTGGTTATTGATATTCCATGTGATTATTCGATTAGTAGAATATCCATGTGAATAGGTAAATGGAATCATTTCATTTTATTTTTTCCATACTATGTTGAAGTTCAAGTTTAAAATTATTTTGTTTTAGTTATATATTGCCTTAAATGTTTATTATTATTTATGAATGATTCTGCTATATTGTTATCCTTACTGGGCATTTGAGCTCACCCCTTTTCTATGTTTTATTTTTCCCAGGATGTGAACAAGTAATTTATGAATGACCTACAGGGATAGTATGTGGGGATATAGTGTGGACTATGGAGACAATATGTTGTTGTAGTAGTTTTTCACTTTATGATGTAATGTAAAACATTTTTAATATATCTAGTGCTTCCAAGGATACTAAACCAATCGTTCTTTTGAGATTTGATCTTTCTTGTGATCATGCCAATTTTATTTAATAATGCACCGACTCTGGGTAACAGGGGTCGGGCCGTTACATAACACATTTATTTATTGTCGTAACTCTATTGACCTCAAACCCGATTATAAATATCTTCACAACCCCAACACTTTTAAGAGCCATTTTTTTTTGTTCACAACAGATTTGGAAATACTCTCAAGACATGAGAGAATTCCCTTTCCACAAAAAACGCCGTCAAGTTACAAGAGCGAGATCCTCCACCGGATCAAGGCGGTCGAAGGAGGACATCACAAGCGAAGGTTATTCGGCACCAGCACCCAAAGATCCCTTGGTTGAAATCTAGAGATACGTAGAGAACGTGTGGATCACCGCTAGAGAAATCCTATACTTGGATTCTACAACGCAACGACGGGTCACATGATCATGAACGGGGACATCGACGAAGAAATAATTCCACCGAGGTAATTCTTGTAAATTAATTAAAATAATTATAACCAATATATGATGATCCTATCTCAATGGTTCTGGGACTCTTCTTTTCTTTTTCGTTCTTCATTACATTCCAATGATCCGGCGTTCTATATCATGATGGATCTCGGATTGAACGTTGTTTAACGCTAAAATTATAGTTAGCCAAACCCACCAACATGCTTCAACTGTGCTCGGAACCTACAATAGAGAGAGAATAATCCTATAGTTAGTTAATACTATCGTACCTTTTGGTAGATGACCATGATGCTCACTTTTTTTTATATATGAGATATATATGTATGCTAATGCTTTTGAACTGCTTACATTCCTGCTGAATTTACATAAACTGTTTTATGTAACTATTTTTATTTAAGCCATTGTTTTAGAAATATTCCATCATTTTAAAGCCTTTCTTGATGAATTTTCCATCATTTGAAAATGTATTGCATGATTTGTAAAAATATGATTTTGAATTTCCAAACCTATTTATTTGAAAATTGAAATATTTTCAATGGATAATCTATATTTGGAATCTGTTATGGAATCTTTGGTGATATACTACTGGTCTTAGGCTCACACCATACTTTTGCCTTCGAGTGTTTGTAGACTTTCTCCTTCCAGGGTCAAGCAAAGGGAAGGGATCTCTTGGAGGTGGATCCAGTTGTTGATCTTTGGACTTGGTGAGTTGTGTCGTTAGGGACCATGGGGATGTTTTCCTTGTTTTAGTACTTGGGTTGTAGTACTTTGGAATTTTATGCCTCTTGTAATCTAGTACATTACTCCCAATGGAGTTTCTTTTGATATTCACACAGTTTTGTTTTACTCTTGCTTCCACATTCTTGTGTCAAAATCATTCCCACTTGTATGTTGTACGATGTCAGGTGCTAGTCGCCGACCCATGGGGATTAGGAACTCCATTCGGGCTATGTCAGTGTCGGCTCGGTTATTGGGTTACCAGGGTACCCGGGCTGGTTCGTGACAAAGTTGTATTAGAGGAAGGTTGAACATCTTGCCTTGATGACAGTATGCATTTGAGTTTTCTGGTCAGGACATAGGAGGTAGTTGTGATTGAGTGCCTGGGTAGCTCTCACCCCAATGAACCTTAAGTCACCAGGGGTGGTTAGGGAAAGGCGACTTGTGGATTAGTTTTATTCTTTTCCATTTTTTGATATCTATTGAGTGAAATTAAAATCTTTTTATCAATCCTATTAAGAGTAGTTTTTCTTATTTCTCAAGTTGAGTGTTAATCTAATGACTTATTTCTTGTCTGCTGATGTTGTGTACCATCATGCCTTCGAGAAGACATGGGAATCAGATCCAAAAAGAGGCTGCTGCTGAACCTCAGCAAGCGAGTCCTATGGTGGATCCGAGCCTGGTTGAGGTGATTGTTCACACTTTCCACGCTCTGGGACATGCACAACCTCCAGTTCTTGTTCAGGATCCAGCTATAGATCCTCATAGTGATATTCTCTGAAGTCGTTCTCAATAGTACCTATACCAGAAACCACCAGTTTTCAAAGGCCCCGCTGACCCTCAATATGTTGAGGTATGGTTGAGTAATATTGAACGTCTGTTTGAGTTCTTGGATACAACTGATGTGATCAAGGTGAAGTGTTCCACCTTCATGCTGGAAGGACCAAGTAGGAGATGGTGGGACACTATGGTGACGGCTGGGAAAAATGAGGGTTTGTAGTGGAAAGTCTTTAGGGTTCTTTTCACTAACCAGTTCTATCCAGAATCAATGGTATTGGCCATGGTTTTGGTGTTTTTCAAGCTTGAGCAGGCCATCAAAACCGTGACTGAGTACACAAATCATTTTTCTGAGTTGGTACAGTTTGCTCCTGAGATTGTATATACTGAGAGGATGAAGGGACGATTATTCGAGTTGGGACTTAGATTAGATATCCATTCTCAGGTTTTCATACTGAAGATAACCACTTATACTGATGTGCTAGATAGGGCGATGATGGTTGAGATGGACATGGCAGGAAAGTCAGGGTTGAAGGAGGTTTCTTCCATCCTAGACACTGTGTGGGTTCCTTTAAAGTAAAATAAAGGAAGCGTGACTATTCTCATGGCGATTCTCGACAGAAGAGTCATTCCAGACCTCCGGTAGCACTAGGAGGGGCTTCTTTGACATTCTATCAGTGTGGAAATCCAGAACATTCTATGAGGGTTTGCACTGAGGTGCCCAAGAATAGTAGCTCTTGTGGATGTTTAGGGAACTTGAAGAGATTCTCCCATCACTTCTATACTCCACATGGTGGATCATGATCATTATCACCTCCAGAAACTTCGGGGCAATCAAATTCTTCACGTACAAAAGGGTTCCATCCACAGGCATCCAGAACAAATCTTTTTCACATAGTAGAAGAGTCGACATAGGTGGATGATACAGGTCCTGCAACTACGAGAGGTACCATTACTATAGCTTTGTCTTTAGTGACAACTCTTTTTGAAACTGGTGCATCTCACTCTTTTATTTCAACCCATCTTGTTAATCTGCTTAATCTACCTATGGAAATGTTATCTTGTGCGATGGATATTACTACAACACTTAGGGTATTAAGAGGGAAGGGTCTTCATAGTCCTGCTTGTGTCTTGTCTCTATCAGATGTTGATCATGCTTGGAGTTTCATCGTTCTTGACATGAAATCTTTTGATGTCATTTCTGGGATAGATTGGCTCATTGCCAATAAAGCCCAGATCGATTGTTATCTTCGACGGGTTTACCTTACCACACCAAGTGGTGTGCCCCTTGTTTTTCAAGGAGAATGGGACCCAAGTTCAAGAAGAGTCGGACCCTCTTATCCAGAGTTGGGGAATGTTATATCAGCGATTTATTTTGATATGGATAGAGATTCAATGTGTGGTGATCTTCCTCTAGTCGTCGCTGAGTTTCCCAACTTGTTTCATTCGGATATCTCTGGATTGCCACCAGTGAGAGAGGTTGATTTATCTATTTACTTAATACCTGGTACTCAACCAGTTTCTATTCCCTCTTACAAATTGGATCCAGAAGAACTAAAAGAACTGAAGTGTCATTTAGACGATCTTCTTGAGAATGGTTTTATATGCCCAAGTGTGTCTCTATGGGTAGGACCTGTTCTCTTCACCAAGAAGGCTGATGGTTCTCTTCGTTTATGTGTTGATTATCGAAAACTCAATCGAGTTACTATAAATAAAAAATATCTGTTACCACGAATTGATGATTTGTTTGATAAATTAAAAGGGGTAAAGTGGTTTTCAAGAATTTATCATTGATCTGGTGACCATCAGTTGGGGATAAAACAATCTTCCATTCATAAGACTGCTTTTCAGAGTAGGTATGGCCATTATGATTACCTAGTTATGCCCTATGGCATGACAAATGCTCCAGTAGTTTTCATTGATTTGATGAACAAGGTTTTTTTTGAGTATCTAGATACTTTCATTGGAGTCTTTGTTGATGAAATTCTTGTCTACTCCAAGTCTGAGGAGGATCATGTGCATCATCTGAGAATAGTTCTAAGGCTTTTAAGGAATCACCGACTTTATGCCAAGATTTCAAAGTGTGATTTCTAGATTTGGGAAGTGATATTCTTGGGGCATGTCGTATCAGAACAAGGAATATTAGTTGATCCTGAGATGGTGATGGCTTTTATGAATTGGGAACAACCACGAAATGTTTTCAAGATTCGGATCTTCTTGAGATTAATAGTACATTATCATCATTTTGTTAAAGACTTATCAATGTTAGATTCCCCAATGACTGCTCTGACTCAAAAGGGAGTGAAAGTTTCCTAGAATGATAGATGTCAGAATTCATTTGCTGATATTAGGCATCTTTTAACTACTACATCCATATTTACTCTTCCTGAGGCTATGATTGGTTATGTGTTCATCTGTGACGCATCAGGTTTGGGTTTGGGATGTGTACTCATGCAGGTTGATCATGTTGTTGCCTATGGGTCTCGTTAGCTTAAGCCTCATGAGAAAAACTATCCAACTCATGACCTTGAACATCTAGCTGTAATGCACACACATAAGTGATGGAGGCATTACCTTTATGGAGAAAGGATTAATGTGCAATCAGACCACAAGAGCTTGAGTTATATATTCTCTCAAAAAGATTTGATTCTTCGCCAAAGGCGTTGGGTGGAGTACCTGCAATCTTTCGACATTAACATTGACTATTCTCCAAGTAATGTGAATGTAGATGCATATGCGTTAAGCAGGAAATTTGCATCACATGATATGAATGAATCTTCAGAAGAGTGGAGTTTGATGGGTTTTTTTTCTCAGTTACATATTAGAGTTCGGTGGAAGGGGAATGAAGTTTCTTTAGCTAGTGTTCAGTTGACTTCCACTCTCCTCGAGTTAATTCTTCAATAACAACAACTTGATGATGAATTCCATAGAATTAGGGAATCTATTTATGGTGGGGAGACCGACACTCTGTGGTCTTTCTCCAAAGTGGGTGTTTTTTGTTATAGAAACCGTTATGGTGTGCCGTTAGTGTCAAGGAAGGATGTGATGGGGGGGTTTCCATAACTCTCGGTGGATTGTACACCCAAGAACCATGAAGATGTTCTATGATATGCAGCGGCAGTTCTGGTGGCCAAATATGAGATGAGACATTTCTATGTTTATATCATGTTTCTATACATTCCAGCAAGAGAAAGTCGAGCCCCAGAAACCTTCGGGTTTACTTCAACCACATACAGTTTGTACATGGAAGTTAGATAAAATATCAATGGACTTTGTGGCTAGGTTACCTCAAACCCAGAGGAAGAAGAATGTGATATGGGTTGTGATGGACATGCTGACCAAGTCGGCTCATTTTATACATATTCGAGATACAACCAAAGTTAAGGAGTTGGGGAATATCTATGTGAAAGAAAATTTTCATTTTCACGGTGTTCCATCTGTTATAGTCTCTAATTGGGATTCTCTGTTTACTTCTCACTTTTGGAGAGGCCTTTAGGAGGCACTGGGTTCTCAGGTCCGTTTGAGCACGGCCTACCATCCACAGTCAGATGGCCAGACATAGAGAGCTATTCAGATTCTTGAGGATATGCTTTGTGCTGGTGTTCTTTATTTTGGTGGGTATTGGGATGATCATCTATGGCTAGTTGAGTTTTCTTATAACAAAAGTTATCAATCTGAGATCAAAATGGCTTTTTTTGAGGTTTTGTATGACCGTCTTTATAAATCTCCTTTGTGTTGGTCGGAGATTGGTGAAATCTCTTTGGTAGGACCGAGATTGGTCCAAGAGACGACAACTAATATCCATTTGATTCCTTAGAGAATGTTGACACCGCAGAGTCGGTACAAGTCTTATGTTGATCGTCACCATAAAACATTAGAGTTCTCAGTTGGTGACCAGGTGTTCTTGAAATTTTGACCCCGATTGGGTCATCAACGGCTTGGGAGGCAAGGGAAGCTTGCTCCTAGTTTTGTGGGACCTTTCAAGGTTGATGGTCTTGTGGGTAATGTTGCCTACCATCTAGATCTACCACCACATCTAACATCGATACATAATGTGTTCCATGTATCACTGCTGTGAAAGTATCTCTCTGATCCATCTCATGTTGTGAGTAGGAGTGATCTTGAGATTGAACCCGATTTATCTGTGACTGAATGACCAGTCAGGGTTGTTGACTCTGAGACCAAGGTACTTTGTGGGATAATGATACCTCTAGTCTATATACATTGGCAGCATGGTTCTATTTCTCATGAGACGTAGGAAAAATGAGGCACTAATGAGAGAGCAGTGGCTTAATCTGATTGACGTGGAGGTTTCTTCATAGGCTTTCTGGGGACAGAAAGGTGTTATGGTGGGCAGGTTGTAACATCACGTTACGTTTTCAGGTACTTTTTGACGTTTCTAAGTACCTATGTTTTGGAGTAGTGGCCTGGGGTTGTGTTTGGGTGAGCTCTTTGGTAAAACAAAAAGGAAATGGCTTGTGCACAGTTTGACAAACCGTGCAACCAAACTGTGCCAACAAAGCAGCACTGGACAGAAAGGTACGCATGGTCTGTGCATGGTTAGAAAAACCATGTGACCGAACCGGGTGGACCGAGTATCTTTGGATAGTGAGATCCGCACTGTGGGTGCACGGTTTGACAAAACGTGCGCCTCTACCCAGGTAAACCGTGCATGCGGTTTTTAATTCTGAAAATTCCATTTCAAACCACCCAAACCCCTGGGAATCCCATATGTTTGACCTTGGATCAGGCTTGACTCATTTTAGGTCTTTCCAAATCTTCCAAGAGAGATTCCAAGGCGTTCCAAATATCTTGAATCGAGATTGAAGGCTTGGATTAAAGATCTTCTCTCCTCCTGGTAAGTGGATTTCATCTCGTTGCATATCTCGTTTATTCCTAAATCATTCCTTGATCTTTTCATGAGATATTTCCTCTGATTCCATGGATCTATACTTATGAGTCTAAGTATTGATCTAGGATTGTGAATCTAGATCTAGTTTTGAATGATCTTGATCCCTTTGATCTTATTTTTGGTTTAAAGGTTTTAGATACAGTTTTAGATCGATGTTGTTGTGTCGATCGGTTGTTGGGTTTTCTCGTGGGCTAACTCCCATCATTAAATTGAGGTAAGTGGAACCATTGTGATTAGCCAAATTAATTATCCTTGTATTTCTTGGTTTATTTCAATGGTTGATTTAAATTCAATTGCTCAAGTAGATTTCTATTAAATTGATCAAAACTTGATTCCAATGAATCTATATATTTGAAATTGTTTTGGCATGAATATTTGGAAAACCCCAATTCCATTGAATTGGGTGTGTTTATGGAAATTGGACGATTTAAATTGTTTAATTTAATTGGTGGATTTAATGGGAATGATTTCAATTATATTTTTTAATTTAATTATGGAAATGAATTTGTGAAATGATGGAATTGGTTTTAAATGGATTTTAAAACTTGTGAAATGGATTAAAATGATATTGATAGAAACCCATTGGTTTTATCTTGTGAAAAAGGATTGTCTTGATTAAAACCTATTTTTTTTAAATGGAATGAGATTGGCACTTTTTAAATGGAAGAATGGGAATGATCGTATTTTAAGAAATCATAATATAGTTCCCCCATCATGTAGGAGCGCATGCAAGCCTTAGGTAGTTTGTGAGTTATTTGGATACACTCTACGCTACGAAAACGTTTTAAAACATACTTTCGTTAGGTCACATCCCTGATGGGTTGGTGACGAGTCTCCTTTGGCCAGTGTCATAGGGATGTGTGTATACACATTTTGATGAGTTCACATAGAGAGTGAGGAATCATATAGCAGGTTAATACTATCGTACCTTTTGGAAGATGACCATGTTGCTCGATTTTATATTTATATATGAGATATAAATGTATACCAATTATTTTTAACTACTTACATGACTACTGAATTTAAATAAACTATTTTACGTACCTATTTTATTTAATCCATTTTTTAGAAATATTTCATCGTTGTAAAGAATTGCATGATGAATTTTCCATCATTTGAACATGTATAACATGATTTTTTAAAACATTTTTTTTGAATTTCCAAACATGTTTATTTGAAAATTGAATGCTTTACTTTGGATAATCTATATTTGGAATTTGTTATGGAATCTTTGAAGAAATCCTACTGGGCTTAGGCTCACACCATACTTTTGCCTTCGGGTGTTTGTAGAATTTCTCTTTCCTGGTTCGCACAAAGGGAAGGGATATCTTGGAGGTGGATCCAATTGTTGATATTTGGATTTGGTGAGTTGTGTCCATAGGGACCATGGGGCTATTTTCCTAGTTTTAGTACTTGGGTTGTAGTACTTTGACATTTTATGCCTCCTGTAATCTGGTAAATTACTCCCAGTGAAGTTTCTTTTGCTATGCACACTATTTTGTTTTACTATTGCTTCTGAATTCTTGTGGAAAAATAGTTCCCACTTGTATGTTGTACGATGCCAGGTTCTAGTCACCGACCTGTTGGGATTGAGAACGCCCTTCGAGCTATATCAGGGCCGGCTCAGTTATCGGGTAACCAGGGTACCCAGGTTGGTTCGTGAAAATTAATATTTTGATGAAATATGTTAAAATATTGTTTACTAAAATTGTTATTTTTTTTATTTTCTGTTTTCATATTGACATTTATTTTATGAAATTATTATATTTATATTTTCATAAATTATTCATGATAAATATTATTTATATTCAATTATATTATTTTGAGGTCAAATTATTATTTTAATTCTTAGGTTATTATGCCCAATGGAAATGTTAGTATTCATATTATTGATGATTCTATTCCAATGGTCACATTACCATTACAAATGTCAAATTACCTCCATCAAATACCTATAGATTAATTAATAATTTATTCACTAAAATTCTTCCCTTGGCTATATATTATCATTTTTTAAATGTATATTTTTTTACTACTATTATGTTTTAATTAATTAGTGTTTCTAATTTTTGAGATGATTATATTATATTGGAAGGATACAAATTTTCCCATTATAATTTTCTTATTTTCTATTTTTATCCCATTTTAATGTTTTAAATTTTAATGGTTTCAGTTTCTAAATAATGTGACTGTCTACATTAATGGAATAAAGTGTTATTTGATTCAAAATGTTATGCATATGTATAATTTTATATCAATAATCACTCATTTATTTAGGAAAAAATTAATAATAATAATGTTTGCATCATTAAATAGTATATTTTAAACTCATGAGACCTCATTCTATTGTTTTATCACATGTAATGCACATACGTGACTTGTGAGTCCTATGCTTGATGATATCTCACATTAGAATTTTCTATGACTATGAATATTTTTAATAAGAAATGATTTTTGATCTCTTATCATCTATATATATTAGGTGTTGTTCCTCTATTATATATAGTTAATAGTGTAGGGTGATGCGTAAGGAATATCTACCAATGGGGGATGTATCAGACATTGGTCTACTTGTTTATGGGATATACATTTTGAAAATATGTTTAAGACATGTATTTTGGGATATCCCATCATTTGAGGATTTTTGAGACAAAGTTGGTGGACATTCATTCTTGTATGGAGCTAGTGCAGATGACTAGGGTTGTTCAAATCACAGTAATCACACAACATCATGAAATATGTTTCGTTTAAATTTTCATTTTTCATGGGTGGTAATATGTTGTGATTGTTTATTTTATTTAATTTTCATTTCCAATTATCTGGATTGTATCACATTTAGGTCAAATTCATTTAAATGACAGGTAATTGACCATGTTAGTGGTTCCCTAATAATTTTTATTCACACCATACATGAGATTAGATAGAATATAGGTTCCTCATAACCCCTCAATTATGGTTGTACGGGTTGTGTGGATACCCATATTAATTGTGGAGATGGTTATCCCACTATGATTCAAGAGTTAATATATAGGAGAGAATTGGAATTAGGTACAAAACTGCCTTTTAGATTTATTATTATTATTTTAATGTATTTTTCCAGTCTGTAATGTCCCAAACATTTCATACATTGATATAACATCCTATAGTATGTATATTCCTTACGTTACACAAACACACACCTCAAGATCATAGAGGAATATATCATTTAGAAACATAGACACATGTACAACAAGTTGATAATTGAACTACATCATATCCTACTTTGTTATTTATACCTAGCTCCCTTATTATAAATATTATAAAAATTTTCATTCATCATAACCATGGTAAATAGAAAATAATAAAGTTAGGACATAAATTCTTATTATGGGTAACCATGGGAGATATCATCATTTCTTGAGTATAAGGGTATACGAACATAAGCATAAAATTAAGAAACCATACCACGAATTTAATGGATCATAAACATGAGTCACGACATTAATCTTTGTAATTTATACATAATGATTCGATTTGTGAACAATGAACATGAACCAGGAAAATATAAAATTTTCATAAGGAATAGATTTTTGGTATACATATATAAATAGAAAAAAATTGTACTTCAAGGTTCGTTTCAATGACTAAAATAGTGTAATTGATGAACTCCACAAACCATTATAGTAGTAAAGGTTCAATACCAAAATGATCATAGTGGATAATGTCCCTTACATAACTAGGTTCAGTCCAAATTCTAGTTTTTAATCTCTTTATATATCAATCATTAATAAATATTATGGAGGAATATATTGGACCAAACCTTAAAATATTTAAAATCATAAAAACATATTCCATATGATCATAAAATAACCATTATATAAGAACCCATGATAATAATTGGGTTTTATATTCATTACCTCATAGCGTAGCCATTCCTATTAAATGGGATTGATATACCATTCATCATTGAATAATTGCTGGGATTGAATTGGGTTTCATAAACACATGATTATAATAATCATAAACCATCTAATAAATGAATAAAAATTTAAAGAAATTATCACATCCCTAGTAGAACATATGTAACCCTAATGGTTGTTGTCATTGATGAATAAATATTACATTAAAGTTACATTAAACTATTATTGAGAAAAATAAACTTTCTATTTTGAAAACAATTCATTAATATCAAAAAAGAACCACAATATTGATTAATTTTTTTTAAAAAAATAACCTTGGAATCATGTAATCTAATATTTTATACATTGTGTGTTCATGAATGATAATATTTTTGTTCATTCTGTTAACATTACAACAAAAATTCATTTCAAACATTTGGTAAAATTCGAATCCAGATCATTTAAAAAACAAAAGGAGGATTCTGATTATTTTTTTAGAAAATTAATTCAAAGGTATAAAATAAAATATAAAAAATTAGGTACTTTTAAAAACATATTTAAAATATTTTTTTAAAACATGGACATGGAAGAAAAATCGTTTTTGAATGAAGAGAGAAATAAAAAATATTATTCCAAAAACAATATGTTGTATAATTGATTAACTAAATAGTGGAAATTGAATATAACATATTTATTATCATTAGATAACTATATAGTAATAAAAATAATATGTTTTCTGTGAGAAGGATTATAATATTTCATGATTAAAAGTGTTAAAATAAATATTTTGGACAAATTGTGATATTATATCATAAAACACATACAACATTAGTAACATTGAATCATAATTCACATTGAATAATTGAAATAAATGATAATTAAAATATCATGATAATAATTAACTTAATTATATTAAATGCCAAATGGGATTTATATACACTTAATAAAACAACATTGGTGCATAACATGACATATATCTCATATATGGAAAATCGAGACAAAGATCGCTTACCTTAAGTCTTGACTTACATAACACACATTATAACATCCTATATAATAAATATATTTTAATTATAATTAAATTGAATAACCGTGAATATATATATATCTTACCCTATATGTATAATGACCCATATATTACATACATGGTTAATACTTCAAAATTGAAGAATACTTATTACAACATATAACAAAACCTTGAATGGACCGTACAGGTATAGTGTCTTTAGAAACTGGGAAACATAATCAACTGGTTCATAAAGCATCTACATTACCTCCCATTTATTTCATCATATCTAGATTCCCTTTTGGAATATCCTACTTAATAACCTTCTTCCTGACCTGGGGAAAAAAAACATACAAAAGGGTGAGCTCAAATTCTCAATAAGGGTAAAGAAAAGAAATATCAATCACATCATATTCATAAGAACATAACATTTTGGAAATATTAACCTGCAAAAGAGGTCATAATTTCATAACATGGGATAAATCATAGTAGTGAAATGTAATCTCAGTAATCATAACTTAAAACATGAAAATTTGTGTCATACACACATAATCATAGAGAATCATTTCTTATTAGTCAAGACTCATTTCCAAGACTATCTTAGTGGACAATGTCCATTTTTGAACCGAGTTCACTCCTCGTTTCAGTCCTATTTCACTGAACCAGTTTAACCTGCTGTTCTAGCCATGTCTATCTCATGAGATATAAGATCTTTAACCAATGCATTAGAGGGAGATATAGGTCCCACCAATCTCATAATGATACCATTCTTATGTGTTCCACACAATCAAAAAAATCATACATCATTGCATAACCCATGTAATAAAAATTGGATTCTTAAAAATCGTGACATCATAAAACAATTCATATAAGATAAAGGAATTCATAAAAATAATTTCATCACAACATAATCAAATAAATTTGGTAATAGGGATAGAAACAGAACCCTTTATTATCTTAGATGGAAAATAATTTTGATAAAACACTTGAACTGCATTCTTGAGGAAAAAACCCTTTCTACTTCAAAAACACTTTTCCTTTCTTACCATGTTATACAATTATAAACTAAAAGATGTTGATTAAAAATAAACTTGAAAACTTGTAAAGGAATATTCTTGGAAATAATGTTTTAAAAATCCATTCATGTCGTATAAGTTAAGAAAACATTTTTCTCGTACTTTTGTCAGAAAAGTCAAAAAGTACCTCCTACAAAAAACGACATAAGATTCCATTCATATCATTTACTAAAAACTCGCCGAAGTGTAAAATTGGATTTAAAAAATTTTATGTGGATGGAAATAATATTACATATTGAGGAAACATGGATGTGGATGATAAAATACACCCCAGTAAATTCCAAAGTATAAACAATCTCGGATAAAAATGAGATTGTGATATTTCCATTACCTTAGGTCCGATTTGCTTTGTAAGTGTCTGAAACTCCTGTATAATGATTTAAATAAAGTAATTTACTTATTTCAGAATCATACTAATTTTTATGATATCATATATGGTCATATTCTTAGCTTATTATTAGTAATATTTCATTGCTACTTGTTATTCGGGTGTTTATTACTTTTTGTTCTTATGCGTGTTTTGACGAATAAATTATTATTCTTCTTTATAGGTTATAAATAACTCAATTACATAATGGTATTAGTGTAATATATATCATATTTATTCAGTCAATTCATTTATGTAATAATTATTCAATGAAAATCATGTAGAACGAGTCGTATCACATCGTGGAGATGGTATTCCGTACGTACGCTCGAGCGATGATATCGTTCCCATGATCGTAGAATTGTATTGGAGTTTATGTATAATATTTCAGAATCAATATAACTTTACAATAATCATATATATTTATTATTTACACCATTATACCCATCCATGTAAGGTGGTGGTGGAAAATAGATTACACCATGGCGTGGAGACGGTATTCCGTACGTATGCACACGCGGTGATTTCTTTTTCCGTAGGATGGATAGATGGTAAAATAGGGTTGTTTAATATTTATAATTACATAAAAGTATATGAGTGATACTGATGTTATTAATTGATAATGAAATAACTAAATAAGAAGAAGTGTAAGAAGAAATAAAGTTGAAAGAATCGGTAACGGACATTACCTCTTATTTGAAGCGCCTCGTTGAGACCTCCTCTTAGGGCACTAAAATTGGTCTTTGAAGAACACCAGGACATCTAGGATGTTTCTAGGGAAGTGGAGAAGAGAATTTGGCAGGGTTTGGCTGAGCATCAAGGCTCAAAGTGGTGTGAGGAAGAGAGGGATGAGATGCCCTTTTATAAGGGAGGAGAGGGGTACCTTTGGAAAAACCAAAAATATTATTTTATTATAAAGCCATATTTAGTTTTAAATGGATCCAAATTGATTTATTTCAATGATAAGGTGGGTATGGGTCGCAATACTCTCATCCAATATAATTTGGACAAGTTTAGTTTACTATTTCAACCTTATCATTTAGATTTAACTTTAAGTTAGATAATTTTACTTTTAACGTGTCTTTTTGTGTTCATACACTATAAGGTTAATAAACATACTATAATAAGAAAAAATAACCCCACGTTGTTTATTATTAATATATATAACCTTATCTAAGTCATTTGACTGAACCTTATATTTTTAGGAATAAAATAACAGTTAATAATATAATAATTGTTTCAAAAACTATTTTATATTAATTTTGACACTATATAGTAATTGATTTTTGTGAAAATCATAAAAGAATGATTAGTTCGAAAAAAGTTAATTAAATCAATAATAACATGTCATATTAACATAGAAAATAATTGGAATTCAAAAAAAGTCTCATATTACATTTATTTGGGTATTTATAACATCAATTATGTCAATATTTCATTAATAAGATAATTACTGCATCATCATTGTGTCATAAATAAATTAAATTATTTAATGTATAAAAATTACAAATAAAATACCATTATGTCGGAAATATTTTTAGATTTCTAATGAATATTTATAGTCAAATTTATCTTATGTATAACCCTATATTAAAAATTATTTACTTCTTAAACATTGATTTTAACTATTTTAACCCTTCTTTAAATAAATTAATAATAAATGTCCTAATCTAATCCATTTGGGCCTAAATGGTCATATTTTAATCTTAAGGTTGTTTTTGGTAGAATTAAACTTATCTAATAGAATTATGACATGTGTTAGGGTAATAATAATATCATTTTTACCCTTAATTACCCTATTTACTTTTAACCGTGGTAAATAAAAGTAAAAAGTTACTTTTTTCCAAAAATTATTTTCATCTATTTGAACCACATTTTACTTACTGACATCAGCCGTGTCTCTCAGATTTTTTAAATTCCACTCACAGAAGAGGTAAAATTATGTTTTATGTAAATTTGCAAATTCTCCTAGGAGGTGGGTAAAATACGGTGAAAAGTTCAATAAAATATTTATATATCTAAAATTATTATAAAATTACTCCAATGAATTACATTGAACTTATATATGTATTATGTATCAATTTTGACCTAAAATAAATTTAAATAGAATAAATAATTATTTAAATAAAAAGTCGGTTTTTAAATAGTAACCTGGTGTTTTCACTATTCATCAAAAATTGAAAGTTTCCAGAAAAATACCAAAATTTCACGCTAGGCTAATTTCGATATTCCGAATCGAAAAACGAAGTCCATTTTGAAAAGTAAAATTTACAAAATTTCAAAAAAGTGGTTATTACTATTCATAATGGCTAGATTTAATAATATTTTAATAGAATATCGTTGTTTAGTGAAACTCGGTATTGCGTACGACGCAAGCTACCAAGGAAGGTCGCGATTATGTGTAAAGCAAGCCAAGATAGTTTTGTGTGTATTGAAAGATTCGTTTGATGATTTACATAAAATAAAAACAAAATATTTCCCATAAAAGTCTTGGGTGTTACATTCTACCCCCCTTAAAATGAATTTCGCCCTCGAAATTCGTCACTTTGTAACAAACAGATGAGGATACCTCTCCCTCATCATATCCTCAAGCTCCCATGTGGCTTATTCTAATTGGGGTTTCCTCCGTAAAACATTCACCATGCGAGTGGTCCTGTTCCGTAGGAATTTTTCGGTACGATCCAGAATCTCTATCGGTTGTTCTTCATAAGAAACATCTTGCTCTAGCGGTACAACTTCTGAGCTGAGTACATGTGAAGGATCAAGTATATACATTCTCACGAGAGATACCTGGAACACATCGTGAAATTGGGAGAGATTCGGTGGAAGCGCCAATCGGTAAGCTACCTTCCCAACACGATCCAGTATTTCGAAAGGACTGATATACCTAGGGTGCAACTTTCCCTTCTTTCCAAATCTCATTACTCTCTTCCAAGGAGATATTCTTAAGAACACATTATCACCCACTACAAACTCTAAGTCTTATCGTCTATTGCCGGTATAACTTTTTTGTCGACTCTGAGCTGCTCTTATGTGTTTTTGAATAGATCGGACCTTTTCTGCGATCTCACAACAAGATCAAGTCCCAATAGCTTTCTTTCCCCAACTTTATCCCAACAAGTTGGAGTCCTGCATTTCTTTCCATAGAGAGCTTCATAAGGAGCCACCTGAATACTGGAGTGGAAGAAATTATTATAATAAAATTCCACCAAAGGTAGGTGTTGATCCCAACCACCTTTGAAATCCATAGATCAAGCTCTCAATATATCTTCTAGAGTTTGAATTGTCCTCTCAGACTGACCGTCTGTCTGAGGATGATAAGCAGTGCTGAAACTCAACTCTGTATCCAGAGTATGCTGAAGACTTCGCCAGAAAATTAAGGTAAACCTCGGATCCCGATCAATATGTGTGCAGACGTTGTAAGACGATCAACTATGACCCAGATAGCATTACTGCCTTTGGATGTTTTAGGAAGTCCTGTGACAAAGACCATAGTGATGTTTTCCCATTTCCATTTGGGTATGGGTAATGTTTGTAACATCCCCTTAGACTTCTGTCTCTCATCTTTAACTTTCTTACAAACCAAGCATCGAGAGACATATTCAGCAAAATCTCTTTTCATGCCATCCCACCAGAAGTACTCTTTCAGGTCCCTATAAAACTTTGTGCTTCCATGATGAATAGAGAATGAAGAACTATGAGCCTAATCTATTATCTCCTTATTTAATTTGGGTATTGGAGGAACACAAACCCGATTCCGGAACTTTATTATCCCATAACAATCAAAGTTGATTTCAAGAACATTTCTCACCTTCTTTTTTAACTCTACATTTTCTTTCTGTGCCTCTTTAATCTTAACATGTATAGATGGTTGAACATTCATTTGAGAAAGATACGAATTGTCCCCTTTCATTATAATTGCAAGATCCATCCTTTGTAAATCCATAAATATTGGATCTTTTGTGATCCTCATCATGGACAAACTGGCATGGTCTTTTCGACTTAATGAATCTGCCACCTTGTTTTCTTTCCTAGGGTGGGAATGAATTGAGCAGTCGTAATCCTTAATCAACTCCAACCATCTTCTTTGGCGCATATTCAGATCCTTTTGTGTGAAAATATACTTTAAACTTTTATGATCAGTATAAATGTCACACCTTTATCCATAAAGATAATGCCTCCAAATATTTAATGCAAAGATTACCGTAGCTAACTACAAATAATGAGTTGGGTAATTTTGTTCATGGATTTTTAACTGTCGTGAGGCATAAGCTATCACCATATTATTTTTCATAAGAACACACCCCAATACCTTCTTGGATGCATAACTATATATCACAAACATTTCTCTACTATAAGGCAGTGTGAGCACAGGTGCACTGGATAACCTTATTTTCAACTCCTTGATATTCTCTTCACATTCCTCCGTCCAAACAAACTTAACTCCTTTCCAAGTCAACCTGGTGAGTGGATTAGATAATTGTGGAATATCTTTCACAAAACGTCGATAATATCCAGCCAAACCATGAAAACTTCAGATCTCAGTTACTGTTGTTGGTCTCGACCATCTTTCGATAACCTCTGATTTTCTAGATCCACAAATATCCCCTCTTTTGAGATTATGTGACCCAAAAATGAAACTTTTTGAAGCCAAAATTCACACTTGGTAAATATGGCATAAAGCTACTCCTTTCTCAGGGTCTTCAATATAATTATCAAGTGATCTTCATGTTCTTCCTTTCTCTTAGAATATACAAGAATATCATCTATAAAGACTACCAAAAACTGATCAAGATAGTATCTAAAGACTCTATTCATCAGATCCATGAAGATAACAAGGGAATTAGTAAGACCAAATGGCATTACTATAAATTCATAGTGTCCATACCTTGTACAGAAATCCATCTTTAGTATATCCTCCCTTTTGACCCTTAATTAATGATACCCCGAATGAAGATCAATTTTGGAAAAGTATTGGGCTCCGTGTAATCGGTCAAATAAGTCATCAATGTGAGGGAGAGGATATATGTTCTTGATAGTGATATTGTTAAGTTCTCGATAATCAATGTAGAGTCTCATTGATCCATCTTTCTTCTTAACAAACAGAACAGGTGCTCCCCAAGGTGACGCACTAGGGCGTATGAATACCTTATCAAGATTTTCATGGAGTTGCTTCTTCAATTCCTACAAATCAATTGGGGTCATTCTATATGGTGTCTTCGAAATAGGTAAAGCACCCGGTATGAGTTCTATTAAAAACACAACTTCAAGATTTCATGGAAGACCTGACAATTCCTCCGGAAAGACATCATCAAACTCCCGTACAATGGGAATATTCTTAATCGTGAGTTTCTCACCAACCATTTGAGATAAATATCCTTCATTTAGTGGAATCAAAACCCATAAGATGGAAGAAATTTCCACTGGAAGGTTATGTTCATCCTGGCATCGATAGACGATCAAAGATTGATCTGGAATATGAAATGTGACTTCCCTTGTTTGGAAATTGATTTGAGCACCACATATAGAAAGCCAATCCATGCCAAGAATCACATCAAATTCCACTATAGGGAGAATCACAAGATTTGCAAGAATCACTTTCCCACAAACTTCAATTGGAGAAGAATTATAAACTTTTGATGCGACTGTTGTGCCATTAAGGGTTGTAACAGCTTACTCAGCATCTAATTGTTGAGGTAATATGGTGATACCCTTAGAAAATTCTTCAAAAATAAAGGAGTCAGTGGATCCAGAATAAAATAAAACATTTGCTACTTTATAGTGGATGGTAAGTGTACCTTTCACCACTTCATTATCGTACTCCACATCGCTGATAGAAATTGCATGTGACTTTCCTTTTTCCTTATCCATAAGAGTTTGTTGACGTCGATCATCATAAAAAACCCTTGGATTAGGGCATTGATTGGCATAATGCCCCATTTTCTTGCTCCTATAACATTGAAGTGTATGAGGTCCACTCTGTGTATCCTTTTCATTATTCGCATCACTAGACATCTTCTTTCCATCATTGCAGCATTCAAATGCCTGATGACCATCCGTTCCACATTTGAAACATTTACTTGTCCCTTTAAGACAACTCCCTCCATGATTCTTTCCACACTTTGAGCATAAGGGAAAACTCATATTTTTTTTCAATGTGCTCTTTATATTTTCCTTTGAATTCCATTTTCCTCTTCTTATCAAACCCATATGACTGATGGGTTACTCCAATATCCATCTCAACTTTGAGAGCACATCAAACGATTTCCTCATAGCTATTGAAGTCCCTTATGGCTAACGCCCTTCGAAGACTTGGTTTTAATCCACTAAAGAATCGATCGATCTTACTCTCAGGTTGGACAATAATACTAGAAGCGTACCTTGCATGTCTTGTAAATTTTTTTTCATAGGTACCAACAGATTCATCATCCTTTTGCTTTAGTTCAAGAAACTCCTTCTCCAACTTTGTTTGGAGAATACAAGGAAAGTACTTATTGAAAAATAAGTTCTTGAACTCGTCCGATTCCATGGACTCAATCTCATCTGTTGGCCTTGTATTCTTGATAAAATTCCACCATTGAACAACATCACCTTCCAAACAATACACTGCGAGGATGACTTTATCAGGTTCAGAACATTGAAGAACTGAAAATATTTTTTAGTGGTACTGCTCCTTTGTTCAACAATGAATGGATCAGTAGACCCACTGAATGAAGGTGGACGCTATCTCATGAAGGATTCAATAGAATGTTGCTCCTTCCTTTGCTCGTTTGGAAGTCCTACATGATTCATAGCATGAGAAAGTTCTGTGAGCATGGCTAAAAGATTTTTCATTCCAGCTCCCATAATTTTTGGTTGCTCAGGGGTACAATCACTACATTGCCCGTCGCATTCCGCATTAACATGGTTCCTTCGGGTTCCAGCCACTGACTAAAACCAAGAAGAATAGTGTGAGAAATAGTAATTATAAGAGGAAAACCACATAATCGAGATTAAAATTTCACACTTAAGGTCTTATCATAGGTTATTCATGGACATTTCTAAAACACTAAAATTGTGTTCTATGCGTAGACTTATCCTTAGGTTTCTTACTAAGGCTTTCACATCCTAGTTTCCAAAGGTTGACTGTACCTTTCCTCTGATACCAACTATAATGACCCATACTTTACATACATGGTTAATACTTCAAAATTTAATAATAATTATTACAACATATAACAAAACCATGAAAGGACCGTATAGGTATAGTGTCTTTAGAAATTGGGAAACATAAACAACTGGTTCATAAAGCATCTACATTGCTTCCAATTTATTTCATCATATCTAGAGTCCCTTTTGGCATATGTAACTTAATAACCTTCTTACTGGCCCGGGGAAAGAAAACATACAAAAGGGTGAGCTCAAATGCATAGTAAGGGTAAACAAAAGAAATATCAATCACATCATATTCATAAGGACATAACATTTTGGAAATCTTAACCTGCAAAAGAGGTCATAATTTCATAACATGGGATAAATCATAGTGGTGAAATGTAATCCCAATAATCATAACATAAAACATGAATCTTTGTGGAATATACAAATAATCATAGAGAATCATTTCTTATTATTCAAGACTCATTTCCAAGACTATCTTAGTGGAAAAGTCCATTTTTGAACCGAGTTCACTCCTCGTTTCAGTCCTGTTTCACTGAACCGGTTTAACCTGCTATTCCAGCCATGTCAATCTCATGAGATATAATATCTTTACCCAATGAATTGGAGGGAGATATAGGTCCCACCCATCTCATAATTATACCATTCTTATTGTGCCACAAAATCAAAAAAAATCATACATCATTGCATAACCCATTTAATAAAAATTGGATTCTTAAACACCGTGACATCATAAAACAATTCATATCAGATAAAAGAATTAATAAAAATAATTTCATCACAACATAATCAAATAAATTTAGTAATAGGGATAGAAACAGAACCATTTATTATCTTAGATGGAAAATAATTTTGATAAAACACTTGAACTGCATTCTTGAGGAAAATATCCTTTCTACTTCACAAACACTTTTCCTTTCTTAACATGTCTTACAATTCTAAACTAAAAGAATTTGATTAAAAATAAAATTGAAAACTTTTAAAGTAAGCTTCTTGGAAATAATGTTTTAAAAATCCATTCATGCCGTATAAGTTAAAAAAACATTCTTCTCGTACTTTGGTCGGAAAAGTCAAAAAGTACCTCGTACGAAAAATGACAAAAGATTTCTTTCATATCTTTTACTAAAAACTCACCAAAGTGTAAAATTGGATTTAAACAATTGTAGGTGGATGGAAATAATATTACATATTGAGGAAACGTGGATGTGGATGATACAATACACCCTAGTAAATTCCAAAGTATAAACAATCTCGGATAAAAATGAGATTGTGATATTTCCCTTACCGTAGGTCGGATTTTCTTCGTAAGTGTCCGAACCTATTGTATAATGATTTAAATAATGTCATTGACTTATTCAAGAATCATACGCATTGTTATGATAACATATATCGTCATATTCTTAGATTATTATTAGTAATATTTAATTGCTACTTGTTATTCGGGTGTTTATTACTTTTTGTTCTTATGCGTGTTTTGTCGAGTAAATTCTTATTCTTCTTTTTAGGTTATAAATACCACATATCCAGAATTCTATTAGTGTAATATATATCATATTTATTCAGTCAATTCATTTATGTAATCATTATGCATGTAATATCATGTAGAATGAGTCGCATCACATCGTGGAGACGGTATTCCGTACGTACGCACGAGCGATGGTATCGTTCTCATGATAGTGGAATTGTATTGGAGTGTATGTATACTATTTGAGAATAAATATCACTTTAAAATAATCATATATATTGATTATTTACACCATTATACCCATCCCAACAAGGTGGTGGTGGAAAATAGATTACACCACGGCGTGGAAACGGTATTCCGTACGTACGCACGCGCGGTGATTTCATTTTCCATAGGATAGATAGATGGTGAAATATGGTTGTTTCATACTTCTAATAACATACCAGTATATTAGTGACACTGATTTTATTACTTCATAATGGAACAACTAAATAATAATAAGTGGAAGAATAAATAATGTTGGAAGAATCAGTAACGGACATTACCTCTTCTTTGAAACGCCTCTTTGAGACCTCCTCTTAGGGAACTAAAATTGGTCTTTGAAGAAGACCAGGACCTCTAGGATGTTTCTAGGAAAGTGGAGAAGAGTATTTTTCAGGGGTTTTATGAGCTTCAAGGATCAATGGGGTGTGAGGAAGAGAGGTAGGAGGTGCCCTTTTATAAGGGAGGAGAGGGGCACATTTGGAAAAACCAATAATATTATTTTATTATAAAGCCATATTATATTTTAAATGTATCAAAATTAATTTATTTCGAAGATAAGGTGGTTATGGGTCGAAATAATCTCATCCAATATAATTTGGAAAATTTTAGTTTACTATTTTAACATTATCATTTAGATTTAACTTTAAGTTAGATATTTTTACTTTTACTGTGTCTTTTTGTGTTCTTACACTATAAGGTTAATAAACATACTATAAGATGCCAAACGAAGCCCAAGTTATTTATTATTAATATATATTACCTTATGAAAGTAATTTGGCCGAACCTTAAATTTTTAGGAATAAAATAACAGTTAATAATATAATAATTGTTTTAAAAACTATTTTATGTCAATTTTAACACTTAGTAATTTATTTTTGTGAAAACCATAACAGAATTATTAGTTCTAAAAAAGTTAACTAAATCAATAATAACATGTAATATTAACCTAGAAAATTATTGGAATTCATAAAAAGTCTCAAATTACATTTATTTGGGTATTTATAACATAAATTATGTCAATATTTCATTAATTAGATAATTACTACATCATCTTTGTGTCATAAATAAATTAAATTATATAATTTCTAGAAATTATTAATAAAGTACCATTATGTAGGAAATATTTTTATCTTTCTAATGAATATTTATAGTCCAATTTATCTTATGAATAACTCTATATTAAAAATTATTTACTTATTAAACTATGATTTTAACTATTTTAACCCTTCTTTAAATAAATTAATAATAAATGTCCTAATATAATCCAAGTGGGCCTAAATAGTCATAATTTATTCCTAAGGTTGTTTTTGGTCGAATTAAACTTATCCAATAGAATTAGGACATGTGTTAGGGTAATAATAATATCATTTTTACCCTTAATTACCCTATTTACTTTTAACCGTGGTAACTAAAAGTAAAATGTTACTATTCACCAAAAAATATTTTCATCTCATTGAACCACATTTTACTTACTGAGATCAACCGTGTCTCTCGGATTTTTGAAATTCCACTCACAGAAGCGGTGAAATTAAGTTTTATTTAAATTTGCAAATTCTCCTAGGAGGTGGGTAAAAGACGGTGAAAAGTTCAATAAAATTTTTATATATCTAAAATTATTATAAAATTACTCCAAAGAATTACATTAAACTTATATAGGTATTATGTATCAATTTGGACCTAAAATAAATTTAAATAAAATAAATAATTATTTAAATAAAAAGTCGGTTTTTAAATAGTAACCGAGTGTTTTCACTATTCATCAAAAATTGAAAGATTTCAGAAAAATACTAAAATTTCACCGTAGGCTAATTTCGATATTCCAAATCCAAAAACGAAGTCCATTTTGAAAAAATAAAATTTAAAAAATTCCCAAAAAGTGGTTATTACTATTCATAACGGCTAATTTTATTAATATTTTAATAGCATATCATTATTTAGTGAAACTCAGTATTGCGTACGACGGAAGCTATCAAGGAAGGTCGTGATTGCGTGTAAAGAAAGCCAAGCTAGTGTTGTGTGTAGTGAAAGATTCCTTTGATGATTTATATTAAATAAAAAAAATATTTCCCATAAAAGTCTCGTGTGTTACAATATGATTTTCTTTTGAAATTTAATTTCCTATTTATAAAAAATTCCATGTTAGTGTATTGGTTAGGATAATAAGGGCTTTTTCATTAATGTTTTTTATTTTTAATTTGTTTTGGTCCTCTTAAATTAAACATGGTTACATATTCCCAACAATTTAAACCTTGATATAAATATAATATATAATATATATATACGTACTTATATTATTCCATAAAATGTAGAGATAGAAAATGAAATACATCGTTCACAGAGGCTATGCGTCTTATGTACTCCTGAAATTTTCTTCGACTTTATTGATGGATTATTAGAAAAAAAAGATACATAATATAATACCATTATATATTAATTTTTATTTAACATATACCACATATGTTAATTAAAACTAGCATTATTACCTTCCATGTAAAGTGTGAATGAATTACAACGCTTCAGGAGGTGGTAGTCTATCATAAAAATTATAGATGTTATAGTATTCCAATAGAATGAGATGTAATACGGTATATGTGGAATAATAATTAATGAAATTTAATAATATTAAATATATAATAATTATTTTAATATAATAGATCATTATAGCCAACCATGATTGGTGGTGAAATAAAATGAATAACATTGGTCCATGAAGCGGTAGTCTACCATACACATGAATAACAAATTCATATCACATATAATGAAATATTTGATGGTTATATGTTATTACATTATAATATTTATGTTTTATTGATTTTACTATCTATTTTTATTAAATATTATTATATAATAATATTTCAAGAAGGTGGAAGATGAAATAAATTATAGATGTTTGTTGAAGAACGTTACATGTACTTCATGAATCATACAAAAGATTGTACGAATAGAATTCAAAGGATGTATATTCAATAAAAATAAGGATTATAGGATGATAGGAGGTATATAATATTGTTATTTTGTTAGGTATTATACAAAACAAAGGGCTATGAAATTCTGAAGAGGAGATGACAGAGGGTGACCTTTTATAAGTAGTAGAGATGACACAGATGGTATTCATGAAAATAATAAAGTGTAGCCACAATTTCTACATTCAAAAAATAAAAAATGAAAAATAAATGAAAAATAATGGTGATGATATTGAATTACTTCTATATTATTTGACTTTCAATTGTTTTGCCTAATTTTTAACATGTAAATTTTAATTTTACCCACCTCCTGATAATCCCATTTTTTTACATTACCACAGTAAATTATTTTCACATTTTAATATTTATTTGGGTGAAAATTTAAGGTTGATTTTATTAGATAGAAAATTATTATTATTCAAATAAAATAATTTTTTTTTCCAAATTCAAATCCTAGACATTGAATAATTTAAATTAGAATTAAACCTATATATGTGAAAAAATGTTCAATTTTCTATGACAAATGTTCCAGTGTTTAAAATGTAATTTTATAATAATTAATCATATAATTGATTAAAATATCATAAATCATATTAATAAATATATAATTTAAATTATATTTCTATTATAAAATTTTAATTAAATAATGAACCATATATATTATTCATATGAAATTTTAATTTTTTTAAAAATCCAGTACTTTTAACTATTCCATTAAAAAATCTTCTTTTCAGATAAATCACATAAATTCAAACTATGATATTTTTACATTATGAGCAATAAATAATTTTTATTTTGACATATTAAATTTGTAAAATTTTATAATTTCAATTTGATTATTTATTAAAAAAACAGATTTTTTTGAAATAGTATTTCTGAAACATATACAGTCTTTACAAAAAATAAGGGGGTTTTTATCTATATGTATACGTTATATAAAACAATTATACATAATAATTAAAATTAGTATATATTTTTTCATTATTCCATTTATATGATACTAGTAATGATGGTTATTTTTTAAGAAAAAAAATTTATAGTATGACATCATTTTTTAAATCTTGGTATTGCATGTAACGCAGTCCATTAAATACTAATTTGTTCAAAAAATACCATAAAACTCCTGGTATTAAATTATACACCATTATAGTTAATTTATATCATTAAAGTATTCACATCAAAAAATTAAATCTTTACATCCTCAATTCCTATGGTTCAAGCATAGCTTCTTAATATTTGTGGTTTCGCCACAAAACATTGATCAGTTTTGTGGTGTTGTTTTATTGGAAATTCTCTCATTGATCCATAATATCATCCAGGTCATCATCATAAGAAATATATTGGTCTTGTGGTAGGTTATGTTTTTTTATTACATGTGATGTGTCAGGTATTTAATTTCTTAGGATAGATACATGGAACCCATCATGAAATTGAGAGAGGTTATGGAGAAGTTATAACAGATAGGTTACTGTCTCGAAATGAATAGAATTTTAAAAGGAAGAAATATAAATAGGACATAAGATACCGTTATATACAAATATACTTAACGTATTTTGTGAATAAATTATTTGAAACACCTTGGCACCATCTTTAAATTCAAAATCACACAATCAATTGTTAGTATAAAATTTATTCCGACATTTTACAACCCTTTGGTGCGGCTAAATGACTCTATCATTCAATTGAATATATTAAAAAATCCTAGTTCCTAATATATTTCTTTGAAAAACATCATTCCAAAATATTTTTTCTCATCAATCCAGTCCATGGACATATTGTTAAAGGACTATCATAACTCTCAACTAAAATACATTCCTTTATGAAAACATAGAGAGGGAACAATGTTAATCCAAACCATATTTTAAATATAGAGAAAAAATACAAACTTTTCCTCAAGGGTTTTAATTTTTCTCTTTGATGGATCATTTATCGTAGTATGAACTATGGTTCTGAACCTCAACTCCATATCAAAATCATACTACGAAAATCACCAAAACATCGATGCACACCTAATATACATATTGAATACAATTTAACGTAGAAATAAATGAATCCTTACAAATTATTTAATGTTTTACTAGAGTTATCAAACAAATATAGATATTCTATAATACCGATGAATTATGTTGACCTCTTATGGTGACTGAATCTAACCCAGATTAAATTATTTCCATTAAGATGTATTACATATTACAATTAAAAAATCCATTGTGATGCATTATAATTTATATTATAGTATGGTAAATGGATATCACATTACCTTGGACATTTCTCTTCCATCCTACACTTTCTAGAAAACCAACCACTATGACATAAACTCTATGATATCACACATTTTTCCATCTCACCAAAAATAATATTTTATTTCACTATAAATCAATATTGTTCGATGATGTGTAGATAATGTAGAACTATGAGATTCCTATAACAACTCCTTATTCAAATATGTTATGGATGTAATACATACATGGTTTCTAAACCTTATGATTCCAACTTTAGCAAGGAATACTCAGCAACAATCCAAGACTACGTTTTTATCTCTATATCATACTTTTGTGAAAATTTAATTCTCATTTGGATAGATGGTTGAACATTCAATTGAACAAGAAAATATTTATCCCCTACCACTGTATTTTCATATCTAAAAATTCAAAATCCATAATAATGATATCCTTTGTGATCCTCGTCATTAGATAAGATAACATGGCCAATTCAACTAAATTCAAGGACCACCTTGTTCCCATTACCAGGGTGGTAATGTATTGAGTATTCATTATCATTAATCAACTCTAACTACATTTTATAGAACATATTCAACTCCTATTATGTTATTATATACTTTATATTTTTTTTTAAATTAATATGTATCTCAATTTTCACTATTTTTATAATTCATCCATATCATTAATGAATAATCTCCTACAACTAACTCCAAATAATGGGTTGGGTAATTTATCATATGAATCATTAATAATCCTAATTAATAATATATAATAAGGTAATTATATTTGATAATTCATCTTCTTCCATTCATGGATGAATCACTATTGATTCCAAACCCTTCTCCACTATTTGGTAATTTAAGCCTTGTCATGGTAACTAATATTATCATCAGTTCCTTGAAATTTTCCACACATTCCTCTTCTTAAAAGATCCTAGCTCTATTTTGAGTTAACATGGTGATTATAATAAATTTTAATGATTAATTTTCTACAAATAATCTATAATATCCTACTATACAAAAAATTATATCTTAGTCAACATGGATGGTTTGGGAAAACATTATGTAGTCTATGACATTTAATTATCCATTGATATACCCTCTATTGATATTATATTCACCCAAAAATCAAAACATTGTTTTCCAAATTTAAAAAAAATGATGATTCTCATAAACTTCATCCTTCCATAGGGTCTTTTTTAAAATTCTCTATTTATCATCATGATCTTCCTATCTCTTCAAATATTATTGACTATAATCTATAAACACTACCATAAATATATCATGGTAATCTCAAAAAAATCTACTCAATAAAACTATAAAGGTAACTAGGAAATTTGTATGACTGAAGGACATCAATATATATCCATTGTGTCAATACCATGCTAAAAATTTCATCTTCGGTATATCCTCCTTCTTGACCCTCATTTAATGATATATATAACTATGTTCAATATATGAAAAGTACTTAGTTTATTGTTGTTGGTAAAAAAAGTCCTAGATATGGGGGAGAAGAGACTTGTTCTTCATGATGATGTTTTTATTCTCCTCATAATAAATTTATATTCTCTGTTACACCCCAGGTAAATAAATAATATTACATTTTCATATTTATCCATATTTGTGAATAAAATATTAATATTACTTTAAAGGGAACACTATGCTCGATGGCGTACCCAATACACAACAATGAGTTTCTTTGAAATATTACATTGCACTCTAATAATAAAATAATATTATATTAAATGGTAGTTAACGCCTAGACGTTGTAATGGCGGGAATGAATGGAACTAACTAAAAAATGATTATATATGTTTGTCAAATATTTTTACTTTTATCCAATAAAAGTTAGGGGATTAAAATGAAAATGAATCCAATTTTAAGCATAAATCTTCTAATATTCTTTAAAAAGTCGATGAACCGCCTTTTGATGGAGAACCCTTTTTAAATATACTGTTGAAAATTTTATATGTTGTATTTGACAAAATAAAATTCTTCTTTAGAATCTGGACTTCAAAATTTACTTTGTGTAAATTTTTGTTATTTTTCCGATAAAGATCATTTTTAGTGAAAATGTTGCATTTTAATTCAAAACCTCCTTTTAATCTGATTTATTTATATGGATATATTATCTTTTTAGTTGATATTAAAGTGTATTTATAATATATTTTTACCATTTAATCCAGTGGTGTTCATTGGAATTAATTTGACATTGAAATTGGACTTAAACTAGTGTCAATCTTTTAATAGATATTGTTTCTTAAAAACACTCTATTTGTTTTGATAGCAGGAATGAATTATTAAATTAATTAATGAAACCTATATATTTTGAATTTTATAAAATATATATCATTTTTAAATTCGGAATATCAAATATAGCTTAGGGTAAATTTTTGGCATTTTTCTGAAAACTTAAATTTTTGAAGAATAGTGAAACCACTAAGTGGTAGTTAATGAAACTAATTTTTCATTTAAATTAAACATTACCATTTCTGGGATTTGATTTTCAAAAATATGACATACATGGTTTCCATTAGGAAGTAAAATTTTGTTCAATGAGATTAAAATAATATTTTGGTGAATAGTAACTTTTAAGTTTTATTAATTGCGATTAAAGGTAATTAGTATAATTTAAGGTAAGGATTGTGTTATAATACTATGAAATGACCTTGACACATGTCTTACCCTTATTTTATGAGTCATGGTCTACCAGGAAAATCCATCGGTCAACTTGGGGACCTCATGGAGCCACTTTTGTTGGAAAATGACATTAATAACTTTTTATTTAATGTTAAAATTGAAATGTCGCAATCATGTATTGTTTTATGAAAACAATTTTTAAATGTGGTTATAAAAGTAATATTTTTTATTAAAAATATTCATTAGAAATATAAATATATTTCATACATCATGATATTTTATTTATAATTTTTAGACATTAAATAATATAATTTATTTATGACACCGTGATGATGCAGTGATTATCTCATAAATGAACGATTTAAATAAAATGAGAAGATAGGGTGAAATATAAGTCTTAAACTATTAAAAAACCTATTGTATTGATTTAGTTCTAAACCTTATGACCTTATACTTTAAATATATCCTTTTGGGACCTTTAAAATCCGAAAATCAATTTATAATAAAGTAATAGTTTATAACTTTCCAAGAGTGCCCCGCCTCTTCCCTTATAAAAGGCCCCCACGTCTACCACCTTACTCACACCTCTCAAGCCTTTGGCACGGCCAAACCCTACCCATTTCATCTCTCCACATCCCTCTCTTCATCATTGAAGCCTCACCTTTGTCATAATGCTTTTCAAGAAACCCTTTTGGTTCAAACCAAGAGGAGTTCTCCGATTTAAATGTAATGTTTTCACTTGTGTTCTTTTGTTTTATTTTGCTTCTCCAAACCCCTAAAATATTTTTAATACTTTCTTTTGTGACAAAATCAGTATCTTAAATGTTCTAGGATGTTTTTATGTGAAGTATTAGAGATACACTTACACACACATCCGTCTAATGGTTAAAGAACATACTGTTTCTGTGGATGGCGAATTACTGCCTCACGAAACGATGATTGTTCAATCGTCTCTTAACACCTTTCATGGTGTCCATTATGATGTAACTGTATTTTATATATGATATATATGGTATTTATTTTTCCCATATTCTTCTGTATTTTATATTTAAAACATACTTTTATGCTTTTCATGTTGTGTAATAGCGATAATTTCATACGAGGAAGTGTGGACTACCGCCCCCTCAAGTGATGTGACTAGTTCATGCAATACATGGAATGTATAAATAATGAAATTAATGAAATTATGTGACCTATATAAAATAAATATTATACTAGAATTATAATATATATATATATATATATCTCAATTATTTTTAATTCCATTAATATGACCAAGAAATGAAAGTAGCGTTCATGTGTTCGTATGGCCTACCGTCACAATAAATGGTGCATTTCTTTTATTTTTATCTCAAAATGTTATGGAATAGTATTAAATGAATATTTACTGGATATATATGATATTTAAATCATTAATAATATTCTGGAGATGATGTACTTATAACTACATGGACAATCATTTTCAAACAAGTTCATTTTTGACTCATGTACCAAACATCGACAAAAACGTCTGATATGAACTCACATTATTAACCAATTATTATAACATTATAATACGTGATATTAGCTGAATAATAACCCTTAAATTAGGTCCTTAAGAATTTATAAATTGTTCAAAGTTTGTTATTCAGTAATATAATGAAACGAACAAGACAAGTCCGACTTGAGGTAAGGGATCCTATCTCTCTCTTTCTTTTTAAGTACTCTCTTTTATGTCCATTCTTTTAAGATCATATTTCTTAGTTGGGTGATGTTATTTTATATTACTATTACTGTAATTTATATTTTAATATGATGAGAGACCCTATTTGATTTCATCAACAATTTTTTTGGATGTTTTAAGTGGTGTCGTTAGGCTGCCAAGTTTTCGTAAGGGGTTTTTCATCTCACTTTTATTCCCATGAGATTTATGCAACATTTTCCACCATTACCTTTGAGTGGTATATGTACTGCCCATTATTATACTATTTTTTTAATATAATTTCGTTTATTAGTGTTTACATCAATTTTTTATAGTCCTTAATTCATGGGGTGTACGTTTCGAAAGTTACCCAAATCGGTAAGGGAACCTTTCACCCTCCTCTTTTTAAAAGACTTATTTTGTTATGTATTTTAATTTACATACTTTTATGTTGGGATATGTTCTTATATATCTTTATTGAATTAAATTTTATGTCCAATTTATGGGATATGATTTTCTCTCTCATCAACTAAATTTATGCATTTTAAAGTGACGCCGTTTGGCTGTCGAATTTTATGAAAGGAACTTCTTAACCCAATTTCGATTTCTTTGGGATCAACATGTAGTTATTGAATATGTAATCCATTGAATATGTGTGAATGAACTTTGATTGTTTTACACTTAATATCAACTTATATTGGGTGTATTTATATTTGTCACACATAATTATGAAATTGATTTATCTTTAATTTAATGATACCTTCGTTATAGGTAATTTCATCTCATTTTACATTTCTATTGAGACTTCATTGTTGTTATGAACCAATTCACTATTATATGGTTTATATACTATTCCTTGTAATATTATATCATGAATCCCTTTATTCTCATGATATTATAATGTTCTGATTAAATGTTATTCCTCAATTATTGTATTCAAGTGTCTCTCATTTTGTTAAAAACCCTTTAACTAAAATATCATTTTAAATGTTTTAATTATTTATTATTATAAATATTTCTCATTAATATCCATGTTTTCAAAATGGTTTTAAGGATTGTTTTATATGGATATTAATGGTTTAAAATGATAAAATCATCAAAGTGGTATGGGACACTTTGATTCAAAAATCTTTTCATTAAATGTTAAATGGTTTTTAGAATGGATTCATTATTTAAATATCTTAAAAATTTATATTGTTGTTACAATGTGGGAATGTTATCTTTCCTTTATTCTTAAGTTATGTGCTAAGATTATGTTATGGTTCTTGGGCATTGTTTATGAAGACGGGTGGTTCCGTGATAAACTAAGGTTGGGTGAGCCCGATATTGCTCTCCAATGCATTGGGTTACGCGAAGGGGTTAAACGCTAAGGTTTCTCCAAAGTTATTTAGGGAATATACTGTGATGGGTACTCTAAACGTAACCATGAGGGTTACTCCCTACTTAAGAATGTTATGAATTCCTCAAGTTACCTTTGTGTCTTATGATTTCTATGAGTTATTCATAAATCTTACGATTTCATGAGGTTTGTTAACGTGCTTATGTTTTATGAGTAATGTATAATATCATTGATTCTTATGTATACATGGACTGATGTTTTCTTTCCGTATTGTTATAACCCTTACTGAGCTTTTTATGGTCATCCCATGTTTTTTTGAAATGTTTTTCATAGGACAGAAAGATGAATAGGGTCAAGGATGGGATCAAGGAAATGTCAGGCTGTCTAAAACAAAGAACTAGACATGAATCCTTTGTTCAAGAGTTTTTATTTTGTGAGGAAAAAAAGAAGCTTAGTAGATGTGTATACTTTGTAATCTTTGAGATGTAATAGTTATTTCCTAATTCTATAAAACTCTAAACCTGAAAAGACCCTCAATTTGAATTATTCATTTAATTCAATAATATGTAATATTTAAGGCCGGGTCCTTATAGTTGGTATCAGAGGTCGGTTTGGATAACTTTAGATGTTAGACTATTATTTAAGCATAAGTGATATTACTATAATGTCTAGGCTTTTAGAAATAGCCATAGTTTTTAGATAAAGTGAATGAATATATATATATTAGTGTTTATCTTCCTCTTTTGTACATGATGATTTTTTTGATATACTCACACTGAACTTTTCGGTTTTAGTAAATGGATGGATCTAGAAGGCACCAAAGTGACAATGGGTTTGAAGGAAACTGCTGGTGGTTCTCTGATTAAGAGACTAGATGAAATGGGGGATTCAATGAGAAATGTTGTGGTTATTCTAAACCAACTATCAGGAGTCATGATCAACCACTTGAACCTTGGTGAGTTCTTTAATGCATCATGTATGAGAGAACCAACTCGATGGGGATGTTCAGGTAATAATTATAAAGGTAACCATTAGGGTCTATATGATCCTTACTTTTTAGGTAATTATGGGTAACTCTATGATATGATGGAATATAAAAGGAATGAGATAAACTTGAGGTTAAAATATGGTATGGTTATTTTTGAAGATTTTATCGCTTTTTCAGTAATGTTATAAGAAATATGCAGTTTTTGAAAAAGGATAACACGTAGACCGTGTGACAACCTGTCGCGTTTGACGAAGCTACGAGAATCGAACCCACAACCAAAGTGCGACTAGTATTTATCACCTACCACTGGACTACGTGATGTCCCTGGTTAGTGTGACTAATTATTTTTAGTTAGCTGATATTATGAATCTAGAATAATTTTATTTTGGGTTATCTATGGAAATTAGTAACCTATCATGGAGGATATGTGATTAGGTTAATTACTTTTCAGTATGAGACTTTAAGAGTAACTGATGTTATTTGGAGATAAATGTTAAGGTTTATCTTGGAAGACTACGTGATTAAATCCTTTAGAGATTTGGGTTTCAGTCTTAGTTTTGATTACCTTAAATAATTTTATGGATATATGTTTATTGAGTGGTCTTTGTTAAACTTTGGGTATTGTTTGACAAATCTTGGAGATTAAGAATAGATTTCTTTTATAAAGAATTATCCTTTTTGGGTATTATCTGATCTCATACATACCTTTTTGGTTTTAGTTTTGGTTATGGTCTAAAGACATGGGAAGTATGTTGTTCTATTTTGTGGATTAGGTGATTCTCTAGTTGTTTATTATAGCTATCTTAATGTGAAAAAGTCTTCCTAAATACTCGTCTTTTGGAGAAAATATGAGTTCGTGTGAGAAATATAGTAAAAGTTGAAAGTCAACATGATATGTAAGTATGTTTACTTATGTTTTAGTTAAGATCATAAAGAAATTCCTCAATGAAAAGTAACTTAAAACAAAAATGTTGTCTGTTAATTTTTCCTACTGGGGAATCAAATACCGTTTAACCCATCACAAGTTTGTGATTTTCATGTGGTTAACTTTCTCCTAAACATGTTTTCTATCACTCTCCATCAGGACATGACCCCTTTTTTTCTCCTCCATGTCCATGTTTCCTACATGGAATCCTAGTATGGGTTAACTCAGGTGACCTTTGTACTTCTCTTTCTTTATTTTAAAATGACAGTTTTACTAACTCTTGTTCTGATGTGGGATTTTCAGTGAAATTTCCAAGCCCAATTTGAAAATTGTGAGGACTCAATTCCTAAAAGGGGGAACGATGTAACACCCCAGGTAAATAAATAATATGACAATTTCATATTTATCCATATTTGTGAATAAAATGTTAATATTACTTTAAAGGGAACATTATGCTCGATGGTGTACCCAATACGCAACAATGAGTTTCTTTGAAATCTTACGTTGCACTCTTATAATAAAATAATATTATTTTAATTGGTAGTTAACTCCTAGCGGTTGTAATGGCGGGAATGAACGGAACTTACTACAAAATTATTATATATGTTTGTCAAATATTTTTACTTTTATCCAAAAAATGTTGGAGGATTAAAATGCAAATGAATCCAATTTTAAACATAAATCATCTAATATTCATTAAAAGGTCGATGAACCACGTTTTGATGAAGAAACCTTTTTAAATATACTTTTGACAATTTTATATGTTGTATTTGACAAAATAAAATCCTTATTTAGAATCTGGACATCAGAATTTTCTTTGTATAAATTTTTGTTATTTTTTCGATAAAGATCATTTTTAGTGAAAATGATGCATTTTAATTCAAAACCTCCTTTAAATATGATTTATTTATATTGATATATTATCTTTTTAATTTAGATTAATGTGTATTTAGAATATATTTTTACCATTTAATCCAATGGTGGAATTGGAATTAATTTCACTTTGAAATTAGACTTAAACTAATGTCAATCTTTTAATAGATATTGTTTCTTAAAACCACTCTATTTGTTTTGACAGCAGGAATGAATTATTAAATTAATTAATGAAACATATATATTTTGAATTTTTAAAATAGACATCATTTTTGAATTCGGAATATCAAATATATCTTAGGGTGAATTTTTGATATTTTTCTGAAAAACATAAATTTTTGATGAATAGTGAAACCACTAAGTGGTAGTTAAAGAAACCGATTTTTTGTTAAAATGAAACTTTACCACTTCTGTGATTTTAATTTCAAAAATCCAACATACATGGTTGTCATTAAGAAGTAAAATTTGGTTCAATGACATTAAAATAATTTTTGGTGAATAATAACTTTTTAGTTTTATTAATCGCGATTGAAGGTAATTATTGTAATTTAATGTAATGATAATGTTATAATACTATGAAATGACTTCGACATATGACCTACCCTTATAGGATGAGTCATGTCCGGCCAATAAAATCCATGGGTCAACTTGGGGACCTCATGGAGCAACTTTGGTTGGAAAATGACATTAATAACATTTTATTTAAAGTTTAAATTAAAATGTCACAAACATGTATTTTTTTACTAAAACAATTTTTAAATGGGGTTATACAAGTAATATTTTTGAATATAAATATTCATTATAAATCTAAAAATATTTCATACATCATTATATTTTTTTATAATTTTTAGATATTAAATAAATTAATTAATTTATGACACCGTGGTGATGCAGTGATTACCTCATAAATGAACGATTTAAAAAAAATGAGAATATAGGGTGAAATCTAAGTCTTACACTTGTCAAAAACCTATTGGATGGGAGGATTTCTAATCCTTATTACCTTACCCTCTAAATATATCCTTTTGGGACCATGAAAATCCGAAAATCATTTTATAATAATGTAATATTTTATAACTTCCCAAGAGTGCCCCTCCTCTTCCCTTATAAAAGGCCCCACCTCTACCACCTTACTCACATATCTAAATCGATTGGCTCAGACAAACCCTACCCATTTCATCTCTCCACATCCCTCTCTTAATCCTTGAAGCCTCACCTTTGGCATACTACTCTTCAAGAAACCCTTTTGGTTCAAACCAAGAGGAGTTACCCGATTTAAAGGTAATGTCTTCACTTGTGTTCTTTTGTTTTATTTTTCTTCTCCAAACCCCTAAAATATTTTTATTACTTTATTTTGTAACAAAAACAGTATCTTCAATGTACTAGGATGTTTTTATGTGAATTATTAGAGCTACACTTACACACACCTCCAAATAATGGTTAAAGAACATACTATTTCTGTTGATGGTGAATTACTGCCTCACGAAACGATGATTGTTCAATCGTCTCTTAACACCTTTCATGGTGGCCATTATGATGTAACTATAATTTAGATATGATATATATGGTATTTATTTTTCCCATATTCTTCTGTATTTTATATTTAAAACATACTTTTTTGCTTTTCATGTTGTGTAATTACAATAATTTCATACGAGGAAGTGTAGACTACCACCCCCTCATGTGATGTGACTCGTTCATGCAATACATGGAATGTATAAAGAATAAAATTAATTAAATTATGTGACCTATATTACATATATATTATAATGAAGTTATAATATATATATATCTCTCCCAATTAGTTTTTAATTCCATTAATATGACAAAGTAATGAATGTAGCATTCATGTGTACGTACGGCCTACCGTCTCCATGAATGATGCATTTCTTTTCGTTTTATCTACAAATGTTATGGAATAGTATAAAATGAATATTTACTGGATATATATGATATTTAAATAATTAATAATATTTTTGAGATGATGTACTTATAACTATATGGACAATCATTTTCAAACAAGTTCATTTTTGACTCATGTACCAAACATCGACAAAAGCGTCTGATATGAACTCACATTATTAACCAATTATTATAACATTATAATATGTGATATGAACTGAATAATAATCCTGAAATGAGGACCTTAATCAATTATAAATTGACCGAAGTTTATTATTTAGGAATATAAAGAAATGAACAAGACAAGTCGACTTGAGGTAAGGGATCCTATCTCTCTATTTCTTTTTATGTACTCTCTTTTATGTCGTTTCTTTTAAGATCCTATTTCATGGTTGGGGGATGTTATTTTATATTTCTATTACTTTACTTTCTATTTTAATATGATGAGAGACCCTATTTTATTTCATCAATCAATTTTTTTGGAAGTTTTAAGTGGTGTCGTTAGGCTGCCGAGTTTTCGTAAGGGGTTTTTCATCTCACTTTTATTCCGATGAGATTTATGTACATTTTCCACCATTTACATTGAGTGGTATATGTACTGCCCATTATTATAGTCTTTGTGTAATATAATTTAGTTTATTATTATTTAAATCAATGTTTTATAGTCCTTCTTTCATTGGGTGCACGTTTTGAAAGTTACCCAAATCGGTAAGGGAACCTTTCACCCTCCTCTTTTTAAAAGACTTTTTTTGTTATGTCTTTTAATTTTCATCTTTTTATGTTGGGAAATGTTCTTATATATCCTTATTGATGTTAATTTTATATAAAAGTGATGATATATGATTTTCCCTCTCATCAACTAATTTTATGAATTTTAAAGTGACGCCGTTAGGCTGTCGGATTTTACGAAAGGAACTTCTTAACCCAATTTCGATTTATTTGGGTTCAACATGTAGTTATTGAATATGTCGTCCTTTGAATATGTGTGAATTAAATTTGATTGTTTTACACATAATATCCCCTTATATTGGGTGTATTTATATTTGTCACACAAAATTATGGGATTGATTTATCCTTAATATAAGGATACCTTCCTTATTGGGGATTTCATCTCATTTTACATTTCTATTGAGACTTCATTGTTGTTATGAACCAATTCACTATTATATGGTGTATATACTATCCTTTGGAATATTATATCATTAATCCCTTTATTATCATGATAATATAGTGTTATGATTAATTGTTATTCCTCAATTATTGTATTCAATTGTCTCTCATTTTGTTAAAAACCCTTTAACTAAAATATCGTTTTAAATGTTTTAATGATTTATTCTTATAAATATTTCTCATTAATATACATGTTTTGAAAATGGGTTTAAGGATTTATTTATGTGTATATTAATGGTTTAAAATGTTAAAATCTTCAAAGTGGTATGGGAAACTTCGATTCAAAAATATCTTTATTAAATGTTTTAAATGGTTTTGATAATGGTTTTTAGAATGGATTCATTATTTAAATATCTTAAAATATTATATTGTTGTTACAATGTGGGAATGTTATCTTTCCTTTACGCTTAATTTATGTGCTATGATTATGTTATGGTTATTGGGCATTGTTTATGAAGACGGGTGGTTCTGTGATAAACTAAGGGCGGGTGAGCCCGATATAGCTCTCCAATGCATTTGGTAATGCGAAGGAGTTAAATGCTAAGGTTTCTCTGAAGAGATTTAGGGAATATACGGTAATGGGTATTCAAAACGTAACCATGAGGGTTACTCCCTACGTAAGAAAGTTATGAATGCCTCAAGTAACCTTTATGTCTTATGATTTCTATAAGTTATTCATAAGTCTTATGATTTCATGAGGTATGTTAACATGCTTATGTTTTATGAGTAATGTATGATTTCATTGATTCTTATGTATACATGGACTAATGTTTTCCTTCCATATTGTTATAACCCTTACTGATCTTTTTATGCTAATCCCAAGTTTTTTTGAAATGTTTTTCACAGGACATAATGTTGAATAGGGTCAAGGATGGGATCAAGGAAATGTCAGGCTGTCTAAAACAAGGAACTAGACATGAATCCATTATTCAAGAGTTTTTATTTTGTGAGAAAAAAAGAAGCTGAGTAAATGTGTCTACATTGTAATCTTTGAGATGTAATATTTATGTCCTAATTCTCTAAAACTCTAAACCTGAAAAGATCCTCAATGTGAATTATTCATTTAATTCAAAAATAAGTAATGTTTAAGGTCAGGTCCTTATAGTTGGTATTAGAGGTCAGTTTAAATAACTTTAGATGTTAGGGTATTCTTTAAGCATAAGTGATATTTCCATAATTTCTAGGATATCAGAAAGAGTCATAGTTTTTAGATAAATTGAATGACTAAGTATATATTAGTGTTTATCTTCCTCTTTAGTACATGATGATTTTTTTGATATACTCACACTGACCTTTTCAGTTTTATTAAATGGATGGATCTAGTAGGAACCAAAGTGTCAATGGGTTTAAAGGAAACTGTGGTGGTTCTCTGACTAAGAGACTTGATGAAATGGGGAATTTAATGAGAAATCTTGTGGTTATTCTAAACCAACTATCAGGAGTCATGATCAACCACTTGAAACTTCGTGAGTTCTTTAATGCATCATCTACGAGAGAACAAACTCAATGTTGAAGTTCATGTAATAATTATAAAGGTAGCCATTAGGGTTTATATGATCCTTACTTTTTAGGTAATTATGGGTTACTCTATGATATGATGGAATATGGAAGGAATGAGATAATCTTGAGGTTAAAATATGGTATGGTTATTTTTGAAGATTTTATCGCTTTTTGGGGAATGTTATAAGTATTATGTAGTTTTAGAAAAAGGAAAACACGTAGACCATGTGACAACCTGTCGCATTTGACGAAGCTACAGGAATCGAACCCACAACCAAAGTGCGACTAGTATTTATCGCCTACCACTGGACTACGTGAAGTCCCTGGTTAGTTTGACTAATTATTTTCAGTTAGATGATGTTATGAATATAGAATAAATTGATTTTGGGTTATCTATGGAAATTAGTAACCTATCATGTAGGATATGTGATTAGGTTAATTACATTTCAGTATGAGACTTTAAGGGTAACTGATGTTATTTGGAGACAAATGTTAAGGTTCATCTTGGAAGACTACGTGTTTAAATCCTTCAGAGATTTTGGTTTCAGTCTTAGTTTATATTAACTTGATGAATTTTACGGATAGATGTATATTGAATGGTCTTTGTTGAACTTTGGGTATTGTAAGACAAATTTTGGAGATTAAGAATAGATTTTTTTTATAAAGGATTATCCTTTTTTGGTATTATCTGATCTCATACATACCTTTTTGTTTTTATTTTTGGTTATGGTCTAAAGACATGGGAAGTATGTTGTTCTATTTTGTGGATTAGGTTATTCTCTAGATGTTGATTATAGCTCTCTTAATGTGAACAAGTCTTCCTAAATACTCGTCTTTTGGAGAAAATATGAGTTCCTGTAAGAAATACAGTAAAATTTGAAAGTCAACATGTTAAGTAAGTATGTTTCCTTATGTTTTAGTTAATCTCATAAATAAATTTCTCAATGAAAAGTAACATAAAACAAAAATGTTTCTTGTTAATTTTTCCTTCTGGGGAATCAAATACCATTTAACCCGTCACAAGTTTGTGATTTTCTTATGGTTAACATTCTCGTAAACATGTTTTCTATCACTCTCCATCAGAACATGACCCTTTGTTTTCACATCCTTGTCCATGTTTTCCTACAAGGAATCCAAGTATGGGTTAACTCGGGTGACCTTTTTACTTCTTTTTCTTGATTTTAAAATGATAGTTTTATTGACTCTTGTTCCGATGTGGGATTTTTAATGAAATTTTCAAGACCAATTTTAAAATTGCGAGGACGCAATTCCTAAAATGGGGGAAGTATGTAACACCCCAGGTAAATAAATAGTATTAAATTTTCATATTTATCCATACTTGTGAATAAAATATTAATATTACTTTAAAGGGAACACTATGCTCGATGGCGTACCCAATACGCAACAATGAGTTTCTTTGAAAGCTTACATTGCACTCTAACAATAAAATAATATTATTTTAAATGGTAGTTAACACCTAGACTTTGTAATGGTGGAAATGAACGGAACTAACTACAAAATTATTATATATGTTTGTCAAATATTATTACTTTTATCTCATAAATTTTAGAGGATTAAAGTGGAAATGAATCCAATTTTAAGCATAAATCTTCTAATATTACATAAAAGGTCGATGAACCTCCTTTTGATGTAGAACCCTTTTTAAATATACTTTTGACAATTTTATATGTTGCACTTCACAAAATAAAATCCTTCTTTAGAATCTGAACATCAAAATTTACTTTGTGTAAATTTTTGTTATTTTTCCGATAAAGATCATTTTTAGTGAAAATGTTGGATTTTAATTCATAACCTCCTTTTTTTATGATTTATTTATATGGATATATTATCTTTTTAATTGATATTAACGTTTATTTAGAATATATTTTTACCATTTAATCTAATGGTGTTCATTGGAATTAATTTCACTTTGAAATGGGTCTTAAACTAGTGTCAATCTTTTAATAGATATTATTTCCTAAAAACACTATTTGTTTTGACAGCAGGAATGAATTATTAAATTAATTAATGCAACCTATATATTTGAAATTTTGTAAAATAGATATCATTTTTTAATTCTGAATATCAAATATAGCTTAGGGTAAATTTTTGGTATTTTTCTGAAAAACTTAAATTTTTGATAAATAGTGAAACCACAAAGAGGTAGTTAAAGAAACTGATTTTTTGTTTAAATGAAACTTTACCACTTCTGTGATTTGATTTTCAAAACTCTGACATACATGGTTGTCTTTAGGAAGTAAAATTTGGTTTAATGAGATTATAATAACTTTTTTGGTGAATAGTAACTTTTAAGTTTTATTAATCGCGATTAAAGGTGATTAGTGTAATTTAAGGTAAAGATAATGTTATAATACTATGAAATGACCTTGAAACATGTCCTACCCTTATTGGATGAGTCATGTCCGACCAAGACAATCCATGGGACAACTTTAGGACCTCATGGAGCCACTTTGGTTGGAAAATGACATTAATAACTTTTTATTTAAAGTTAAAATTAAAATGTCACAAACATGTATTCTTTTACTAAAACAATTTTTAAATGGGGTTATACAAGTCATATTTTTGACTATAAAATTCATTATAAATCTAAAAAAATTTCATACATCATTATTTTTTTTATAATTTTTTGTATTTAAATAAATTAATTTATTTATGACACCGTGATGATGCAGTGATTACCTCATAAATTAACGATTTAAATAAAATGAGAAGATATGGTGAAATCTAAGTCTTAAACTTGTCACAAAACTATTGTATTGGTGGAATTAGAAACCTTATCACCATAGCCTCTAAATATATCCTTTTGGGACCTTTAAAATCTGAAATGCATTTTATAATAAAGTAATAGTTTATAACTTCCCAAGAGTGCCCCTCATCTTCCCTTATAAAAGGCCCCACCTACACCACCTGACTCACACCTCTCAATCCATTGGCTCAGCCAAACCATGCCCATTTCGTCTCTAAACATCCCTATATTAATCATTGAAGCCTCACCATTGTCAGAATGCTCTTCAAGAAACCGTTTTGGTTCAAACCAAGAGGAGTTACCCAATTTAATGGTAATGTCTTCACTTGTGTTCTTTTGTTTTATTTTTCTTCTCCAAACCCATAAACTCTTTTTCTTAATTTCTTTTGTAACAAAACCAAAATCTTCAATGTACTAGTATGTTGTTATGTGAATGATTAGAGCTACACTTACACACACCTCCGTCTAATGGTTAAAGAATATACCGTTTCTGTTGATGGCGAATTACTGCCTCACGAAATGATGATTGTTCAATCGTCTCTTAACATCTTTCATGTTGGCCATTATGATGTAAATGTATTTTATATATGATATATATGGTATTTATTTTTCCCATATTCTTCTGTATTTTATATTTAAAACATACTTTTATGCTTTTCATGTTGTGTAATTGCAATAATTTCATACGAGAAAGTGTGGACTACCGCCCCCTCAAGTGATGTGACTCGTTCATGCAATACATGGAATGTACAAAGAATGAAATTAATGAAATTATGTGACCTATATAACATATATATTATACTTTAATTATAATATATATATCTCCATCAATTATTTTTAATTCCATTAATATGACAAAGAAATGAAAGTAGCGTTCATGTGTACGTACGACATACCGTCTCCATGAATGGTGCATTTCTTTTCTTTTTGTCTCCAAATGTTAAGGAATAGTATAAAATGAATATTTACTGGATATATATGATATTTAAATCATTAATAATATTCTATAGATTATGTTATTATAACTACATGGACAATCATTTTCAAACAAGTTCATTTTTCACTCATGTACCAAACATCGACAAAAACGTCTGATATGAACTCACATTATTAACCAATTATCATAACATTATAATATGTGATATGAACTGAATAATAATCCTTAAATGAGGTCCTTAAGCAATTATAAATTTTGAAAAGTTTATTATTCAGGAATACAATGAAACGAACAAGAAAAGACGGACTTGAGGTAAGGGATCTTATCTCTCTCTTTCTTTTTAAGTACTCTCTTTTATGTCGTTTCTTTTAAGATCCTATTTCTTAGTTGGGGGATGTTATTTTATATTCCTATTACTGTACTTTCTATGTTTATATGATGAGGTACCCTATTTTATTTCATCAATAATTTTTTTTTGGAAGTTTTAAGTGCTGTCGTTAGGCTGCCGAATTTTCGTAAGGGGTTTTTCATCTCACTTTTATTTTCATGAGATTTATGCTACATTTTCCACCATTTCCTTTGAGTGGTATATGTACTTCCCATTATTATACACTTTTTGTAATATAATTTAATTTATTATTATTTAAATCAATGTTTTATAGTCCTTGTTTCATGGGGTGTACGTTTCGAAAGTTACCCAAATCAGTAAGGGAATCTTTCACCCTCCTTTTTTTAAATGACTTATTTTGTTAAGTAATTTAATTTACATATTTTTTATGTTGGTATATGTTCTTATATATCCTTATTGATGTAAATTTTTTGTCCAAGTTATGAGATACGATTTTCTCTCTCATCAACTAATTTTATGAATTTTAAATTGACGCCGTTAGGCTGTCAAATTTTACGAAGGGAACTTCGTAACCCAATTTCGATTTCATTGGGCTCAACATGTAGTTACTGAATATGTCATCCTTTTAATATGTGTTAATGAACTTTTATTGTTTTACACTTAATATCTACTTATATTGGGTGTATTTATATTTGTCACACATAATTATGAGATTGATTTATCCCTAATTTAAGGATACCTTCGTTATAGGGGATTTTATGTCATTTTACATTTCTATTGAGGCATCATTGTTGTTATGAACCAATTCACTATTATATGGTGTATATACTATCCTTTGGAATATTATATCACGAATCCATTTATTCTCATGATATTATAAAGCGCTGATTAAATGTTATTCCTCAATTATTGTATTCAAGTGTCTCTCATTTTGTTAAAAACCCTTTAACTAAAATATCGTTTTAAATGTTTTAATTATTTATTCTTATAAATATTTCTCATTAATATCTATGTATTCTAAATGGTTTTAAGGATTTATTTATATGGATATTAATGGTTTAAAATGTTAATATCTTCAAAGTGGTTTGGGACACTTTGATTCAAAAATATCTTTATTAAATGTTTTAAATGGTTTTGAAAAGGGTTTTTAGAATGGATTCATTATTTAAATATCTTAAAATGTTATATTGTAGTTACAATGTGGGAATTTTATCTTTCCATTATACTTAAGTTATGTGCTATGATTATGTTATGGTTCTTGGGCATTGTTTATGAAGATGGTTGGTTCTGTGATAAACTAAGGGCAGGTGAGCCCGATATAGCTCTCCAATGCATTGGGTAACGCGTAGGGGTTAAATGCTAAGGTTTCTCCGAAGAGATTTTGGGAATATACTGTGATTGGTATTCCAAACGTAACCATGAGGGTTACTCCCTACGTAAGAATGTTATGAATTCCTCAAGTTACCATTATGTCTTATGATTTCTATGAGTTATTTATAAATCTTATGATTTCATGAGGTATGTTAACGTGCTTATGTTTTATGAGTAATGTATGATTTCATTGATTCTTATGTATACACGGACTAATGTTTTCTTTCTGTATTGTTATAACCCTTACTTAGCTTTTTATGCTCATCCCATGTTTTTTTGAAATGGTTTTCATAGAAAATAATGTTGAATAGGGTCAAGTATGGGATCAATGAAATGTCAGGCTATCAAAAACAAGGATCTAGACATGAATCCTTTATTCAAGAGTTTTTATTTTGTGAGAAAAAAATAAGCCGATTAGATGTGTCTACTTTGTAATCATTGAGATGTAATAGTTATGACTTAATTCTTGAAAACTCTAAACCTGAAAAGATCCTCAATGTGAATTATTCATTTAATTCAATAATAAGTAATGTTTATGGTCGGGTCCATGTAGTCTCATTGATCCATTAATCTATTTATCAAAAATAATTTTTTCACCCTATGGAGAAATAATTGGTCGAATGACTCCCTTGTCAAGGATCTCTTGAAGTTTCTTCTTCTATTTCTACAACTCAATCAAGACCATTTAATAAGGATTATATGAAATAGTTACAGAACTAGATGTGAGTTCTATTGATAAATCAACATCACATTTTTGTGGATGTATTCGAATATCTTCTACAAATACATCAAAAAAATTATAAGAGAATATGCATATCAATGATTTTGAGTTTCAATCAAACCATTTGAGATAAATACCCTATTATTATTATTGAAATATTCCCCATAAAGTGGATGTAATCCACTTTTAATGTTCATACATATTGTTATAATTATAGATGATCATAGGTTTGTTTATAATATCCAAATACACTTCCCTTCATGGAGAATTGATGATGGATTTATGTAGAAAAATATACTTCGTGACTATGATAGAATAAAATTCAATTATAAGAGGAATGGAAATATTTGAATCAAATATATTTACAAAAAAATAAAACAGCGTGGAATCGTATACATAATATGTGACCATTGTACCATTAAGGGATTTCACTTATAATTGAAAATGTAATCATTTGGTTGGAATCATGATGAACATCAAAAATTATTAATATAGAAACCATTGTTTATATACAAAGTAAAATAAGATATTATCAGTCTTAGAGTATATTGTAGGTGCACTTATCACCATGTATTTATATCGCACAACTTTATAAATGATTATAGAATGATATTTTACCTAATAGCTTGGCTTAAGAGGCTGAGGAAATTAGTCATAATTTTTAATATTTGGATTTGAGATGTAGAAAGAATAAAACATATAATCGTTTCATTTGAAACACTGATGTGTGGGTGGTGAATTTTAAAGGCCTTTCTATTTATTTACATATTTTTATAACATCAACCAATCAACCCATCATGTCATTATTTGATGTCCCAATGACAATACTTTCCATACACAAAACAAATTATTGTCTTGTTAATTCAATTTCCTACTTTTTTACTTATGCACTTTGATCATGAAGGAAGGGTCATATTCTTCTCTCTATGGTTTTAATAGTTTCAATTAAATCCTTTGGTCCCTTTAATGTTAAATACATATGATTTATAGTTAACTCTAATATTAATTTCTCATTTAGAGAACATATAAAAATTTCATCATAAATAATGTCTTCCCTATTATATAAAACTCTTCATTTATTTGTTTTTGTGCCACTGAAAAATAAACCAAACATACTTAATTATTGGATGATATTTCCAGAATCCCACATCACATGTCTTGTAAAATTTCCATCAAAGTAACAAATTATTTATAGTAATTATTAATTATATGAGTTAATTCATTATAAACTTTTTAAAAATAATATGAGGGAATCAGTTATTGAAAGCTACACTCTTAAACACTAACCACTCTATGGATAAAATTTCCTACTCTTCCCTTATACACATGGTTAGATTCCACCATTGATCAGCTTGACCATTCAAATTATATACCAAATAAATTATTTTTTAATGTTATAAACAATAGTTAATTGAAAAAGTATCTTAATATCTAATAATAATATTTTTGTAAACTATAGGATAAATTGAACTAGAGAAGGAAGGATGATATAGCTTCATGAAGGAAAAAACAGAACTTTGATAACAGGTTTTATCATTTGGAATTTTTTCATGATTCATGCCTTCAAAATTTTTTGTGAGCTTAGTAATTATATTTTTCATTCACCCTACCATAATGATTGTATAGACTAGAGAATAATTATTTCACTTTCCATTGAACTCAACATTAACATGGTTCATTCATGTTCAATCCATTAACTAACACAAAAAGTTACTTGTGCATAAAATAGTAATATTAGTTGGGATCTAAATAATCATGAAATATTAAATATAGTATTTACAAATCATGAAAAAATATTTTTAACATATATAAACAATTTATTATCATATGAAATTATTAGTAATAACCTACTTAAAACTTTAATAATGTTTTATAAATAGTTTGTGAATTTCCCGATCATATCATCGAGAAGTGTCAAACTAGTTGTGCCGAATGGCCTATTGACATACACTAGGTGATGATCGATACTTTCTCAATACACACTTTTTGTTTTATTACCCATATATATCTCTGGTCTATATACATGTCTACTTGTAGTAACCAGACATGGATGTAATTTCATTGAACCCACTCTAACTATTAACTAAATTCTTATACATTTTCTTAGTGCTCGACACCCCTTTAATATTATCCTTATGGATCTCACTGGTATTTTCTAAACCATGATTCAAATCATACCAAAATCTTATGCACTAAAACCAAATATAAATAATAACCCTTTTAATACCTTGATATTTAATTTTTTAATGGATATTTATTACATTACCCAAACACAGACCTGAGGATCGTATAGGTAGAGTGCCTTTGGAAACATGGACTCATAAAAAATGGGTTTATATGTGAGATCATATCCAAAAAAGTTCTTCATAACATGAACCATTCTTATAAATTTCAAACATAATACATATCATCATAACCTAGATAAGTGATACATATGATTGGTTGACTTAATATTATCAATAAATTCAAATGTGGGAGATATAAACTTATCATCCATTTAAGGGTGTTAGAACATAATAAAATCATTTGAAACCCACAAAAAATATTATGTTGATCCTAAACATGAGTCACTTCATAAATAAGTATTTTTTATAAGACATGATACATATTGGAATCAATGAACATGACCCCCGAGATCATATTATTGCAATAATCCTTATGTTTTTTTCAAACATAAGTTATTGAAAAATTATTTCCTTAGTAGTTAAAGGATTATTTAAATGACAATCATATGGTTTCAATACGCAATTTACCATATTAGTTATGGTTTACTCCCAATAATATCACAATAGAAAAATTACAAAATTGAACGGGGTTATGCTCCTCATTCTAGTCATACTTATCTCATAATATTATAATCTATAGAAAAAATAATTCAATTAGGATATAGGTCTCACACATCACATAACATAATTAACAAAAATTTGTCCCACAAGAACATAAATCAATCAATATATCAAAACACATGAGAATATGTGGGTTTCATAGGCATTATATAATATCATAACTCGTGTAAATGAAATGGGTTTCATATACATTTCATCATATCATAAGCACTGAAAAATAAATGGGCTTCATAAAAATATCCTCCCCAAAATTACAAAACATCCAAAGAGATATTAATAATTTTAAAACTGTTTCATGTACATATTAAAACATAAGAAATATTAAAGGGTTTTGTTATTACTAAATAAAAATTAAATGATAAATTTATTAAAACATTCTTATGGAAAATATTGTTCCCATTTTTAAAACCAATCATTAAAATATAATAACATGCCAAATATTAAAGAAAAATTGTTCATTTAAAATGAATAGGGAATTTTGTAATGTAGTCATGAAAACATTTATTTTTCAAGATGGTGAAAAATATTGTTCATGTTTTTCACTTTAAAAATTTGACACCATTCACAATTTCGCTATAACTCAATGGAACCCTGATAAAAAATGACAAAAAAATTCAGGTTGAATTGAATTTGGAAAAATAATACAAGGGTATAATTGATTCTCAAAAAACATTGGATATTTTTAGAAAAATCGTTATAACCTTTTATAAAAACAAGGATATGGGGGAAAAATAATTTATGATCAAAGAGAAAAATAGAGGGTATTTTTCTATAAAATCCCCCGTTGTACTCTTGAGTACATAAAGAGAGGAAAATTAAGTGATAAAATGTTTTATAATGAAATAACCAGTAGAAAAGAAAATTGATTAGTATCTTTAAATATGTATCATATGATTTCATCATCAGAAGTGTTAACATAAACAATCCTGATAAAGAATGATATTGTATCATAAAACACATAATAATTGGATTACATTTAACCATAACCCCATGAAAGAATATCATTAAAAAAAATTAAAAAACAAGAAATAATTAATATTTTCATTATATTACATGGAAATGGGGTTATATATAAATAACATAAAATAGGATTGGTGTAAAACCTAAAAAATGTATTAAATATGGAAATTTGTGACAAAGATAACTTACCTTAAGTATCACCATCCTTCATACATTTTAACAACTCATTTTTAATAAATATATGATTATTATAAATCTAATATGAAACTGTATATATATAATATAACATTTATGATTTACATGTGACGTTTTTGTAAAAAAAATTTGTGAATTCAATTTTAATGTGATGTTTCATGCAATAACTGTATTAATTTTCATGAATGTGTTGAATTATGACTATTTTTGTTCCTCCAACATTGATAATTATTAAATAATAATTATAATTTTCTAAATTCTATAAATATCATAATATAAATTATATATTTATTTATATTATTACATAATATTATGATTTGGAAAATGTAATACACCACTCTCGGAGACATTAGGTCGTATGTACGCACAAACGCTATTTCTATTTTCTCAAATTATTTAAATAAAAAAATATAAATAATATATTCAAATTTTAGAATCATTTTTATGACATATATATCACATATTATAATTAAAAAAATCATTATTACCTTCTATATAAAAAATTAATGAATTACATCACATTGTGAGGTAATAGTTCACTATACTAATGAGGGACATTACCATATTCCTATAAGACCAAAGGTAAGATGGTAAATTTAATATAATAATTTATAAATAATAGTTATATCATAACTATCATTTATTATAGATTATTCCATCATTATATCCAAGCATTAGTGGTGGGAATAGAAAATAAAAAACATTGTTTCATGAGGATGTATTATATTGTACATATTAATAATGATTCCACAACTTATTTGATGGAAGAGGAGATGGATATATGTTATTCTAGAAAATTCATAATATCTCATTATATGGGATATATTTATGTTATTATATAAGTATAATTGAATATTATTTTAATGTGTTGTTTTATGAAATAAAATATAAATTCTTGATGAATAACATTACATCTTCTTCAGGAAACCTCTTTCAGTTTGAACCAAAATCCTCCATAGGGTTGGTTTTTATGAATAATAAGTATTATTGGATGATATCATGAATATATATGGAAGTTATTTATATATATATTGTGAATCAATTGGTTTTTGATGTATGGATAGGAGATGAGAGTTGATGACTTTTTTATCTTCTAATGATTGGATATGCATGGTGTTTATTAAAATGAATAAAGTGTAAAAAAAATTTGTATATTCACCAAAGATCCAAAATTGACTATTATAGAGCCATATTTTCTATATGATAAAAATTTTCAAAATAAAATGGGTTTTGGAAATGCATTGGGTCATTTTTAACCATAAATTTTTATATAAATGTCATGGTAAAACAATTTTTACCATAACCAAAGTAAATAATTGTTGATGTTTTTACTATTGATTATGTTCAAAAAATGTAGTTGAACATATTAGTTAATATAAATTACTATGATTTCAAATATGAAAAAAATGATTCCAAATTAACTCATAGAACTATTATAATTCTTTTAAAAAATAATCCCATATATTCGACAAGCATGTGGGTTTTCAAAGAGAAAACATATAAATGAAATAATAATGATATTGATGAAATATTTAATATTATAAAATTGTAATATATATCATTTTTATTTATAAATTATCACTCACATAATGAATATAACATCCTTTATGTACGTATAGACAACAAACATCACAATGCAATCTGATTATCTTTTTATCACCACAAAACATAGATGATATATACAAGTTTATAATATGATATATATTATATTTGGATTGTTTTTAAGGAAAAAATATTTCTTATCCTCATTCAATATTTATCATTAAAAAATGGATGTGTTACACATTCGTACATATGGCGTACCGTCTCTTTGATCGTAACATATAACATTTTTCATAACCATCTATCCTGATTGGTTCGAAAGTATCCTTTATTTTAAAATATAATAATGATGTCATTGTTATTATTATTCTCATTATATAACAATATCATATGAAAATGAATGGGATGTTAAATGAAAAATCATGCATGGGAAAACAAGGAAATTACCACCCGAAGAAATGAAAATAATGAAATAATATTATTGAATAGGTGATAAGACGTAATAAATGGATGATGCATGATATTATAGATATTAATATGTTTATTGATAAAATCAATAAAATTTATAATACAACTATAAAAAAGGTTAAAATGTTATCATTAAAAAGTAAGTCTGTGTTAAGGGAATTCATCTCAATTTTATTTCATTGATCACTATTATAATGTTAAACAACTAATTTATTTTATATGATGTATATACTGACCATTTGAAATGTATTATATTTAATACACAATTTTTAATAGTATTATAATTTTTAATTTAATAATTTCTTCTATGAGGATTTTATTTAATAGTTACTCTATGGTCAATGATTTCCTATGTCAATTTATGTTCATTGGATCAATCTTCTAATTCATTTATTATTTCATTATTAGATTATATTTATAATGATATTTTTTACTTAATATTGTTTTTTCACTTATTTTATAACTATTTACAATTTAAACACATAATTAATTTATGTTATTAATTCTCAATTCATTATTATGGTCATTAAAGAGGATTATTTCACAATCTCATTCTAATTGATATTTTTACTCTTGAATTTTAGTTTAAGAAATATATATGAACATTTCCAATTAAATCCAATTAATTTTTCTATCTAGTAGTTAATAGTAATGTTTTCAAGTAATTTTCCAATTTTTACTCTCTTCGGTACTTATTTTAATAGAGAAATTATTTTTATGAAAATTTACTTTGTTTCTCTTTTTGTAAAAAAATATTGTTTCTTCCAAATTCATGATTTATCAATTTGTTAAAAAATTATACTAACCATTTAAAAAATGATTTATATAATTAATTTTGAATAAGTATTACCTTTATATGATTTTTGAAATGAATGATATGTCTTTTTAAAAATATTTTTTATTTTTTCAGCAAATTTGAATGGAATATAATTTTTATTCTGCGACCAAGGATCTCTCCAAATAATTTCATTATGAAAATGGAAATAGATGTTTTTAAATTTATTTAATATAATGAATTTCTATTTGTCCTGAAAATCATTTCATTGATTATTCTAATGCATGTTTATGAGTTATTTTTATTGAAATTTTATTACTAGTAATTTTCAATAAATTGTATTTCCAATATGTTTTCCAAAGAGAAATGGATATTTTACTCATGAATCATTTTAATGATCAATTATGGTAATTAAAATCAACATCAACAAAAATTGTTTGTTATTACTACAATGGATATATGTTCTATTGATACCATCCTAATTATTTCAATGGTTTTTTTATGATAATTAATAAAATTGATGGTATTGTTATTATATATTTTTTATTTACGTAGTTATTGACATTACTTTGAAATTGACACTTTTTTATGATAACTATACCTTAAAATTATCCTAAATATACATATAATATATAATGAATATGTTTATTATTTTAAATGTATTTCATTTCTACATATAGTTTTTATAGTAAATGACCATTTTTAACTCTGGGAATATTTATATATTTTTATTCATTATTGAATAGGTATATTTGATGAAAAAGAAAATATTAATGAATTAAATCAATTATCAGATAAATGAGGAATTATTTTGATATTCTATGTTGGGTGGGGCTCTGTATAAAATATCCCTTTGATCCATCGATAAGTTCATGATATAACAATTTTTATATAATATGAAATTCGATTCTATATGTAGTAAAAATTTCTTTATTAATGGTCTTGATAGTAAAGGTATCATGATTACTGAGATCATGCGCCCATTAATAATAATTCGTTGAATTTGGAAAATAGTTTTTATAATCCACAATATTATGAGTATGATATTATCTCTAGATTCATTTCATCTTTATTTTTTTGATTAAATGTTATGGGTTTCTAGTTATTTACATTGGATGATTCATTATTCCACATATAGTTATTTATATGTCAGATGTCAATAATTATTTACCTAGTCATTTTTATTATGCTTATTGATTCATGATAGCGTCCACTATGCATATCCCTTACTATGTATTTGATCTAACCCTTATTTGGATTCCTTTCTCAGGAATATGTCAATTTTACAATGAATGGTGTAAAAGGAAAATCTAGAGATATTAAAGTCATAGTAAAATGAAATTTATGTTCTCTTTTATGTATTAAAATTTTATTCAAGGATCAAGTGTGTATCTATTTTTCTGAGACTATTTAACTATTTTATCCTTAAATATGTGTTTCCTGTTCTCATATTCAATTTTAATAATGAAGACATTGAATCTAGGATAAAGTGTTCATGGTCACTATATTTGGATTCAGAGAAAGATTATTAGTTGACTTGGGATATATATTTAGGAAATCATAGATTAGGGAACAAAACCCTATGATCAGATTTGATGATTTTTATATAATACAATCCTTATGTTTTGTTCTAGAAAATATTATGTTTTATCCATTAAAATACATCCATATCTATATACAATAATTGGATTTGGTTCTTGTACAGATGTACCATGGGGTAAATACAAATAAATGGGTGCATTGGAATTACCTCAATCATCACCTTGTGCATTAAAACGAGCCTTACTACACGACTTGCTTGGAACTTCCATGGGATATTCATAGGATAAATCATATATTCCCTAAAAAACATAAAAACTATTGGTATATATGATGATAATGACTGTCCTAGGTTAGAAAAAGGTGTATTATATTTAAAATTAGGTGAATTAATGGAATCCAAATTTTTTTTATATATTTAGATGATGGTCATAATATAAGAAATGTTTTCGTAAAAACGAAGTGTATGATTGAAGGAAATAAATATCATCATAGGGATCCATTTATAGTTCATTGTCTTTAATGTGGAGAATCCAGAATGAATCAAAACCAATTCTATCTTCTATAAGATAAAACCTATACATGGAAGGGACTATGTTTAAATAAAACAGATGATGTACTTATGTATTAGGATTCCAAAAATTTATTTTTAGAATTATTTTTACTAACCAAAATTTGGTTATAATAATAATGAAATGTATATATATCTTTTTGATCTATATATGAACATGTGTACTAATTAACATCATTGTTATTTATACCATCATGATTTAGTGATTTTAATATAGATCGTTTGTTCAATGTCTCAAACACCTTTTTTAGGATTTATGTGATTGGATTATTCCATGATTAAGGAAATTATTGTTATTTTTATGTAATTTATATTTTTTAGTAAAAAATTTAATTATAGATAATGAGATTTTATTTTATAGCCATAACTATAATGTTATTACTAACCGTTAGGGTTAACCTGATCATTAATGACGTTGTAATAACAGTCAAATCATATTTTCACACTTTTTGGAAAAACGATTTTGTTTTTAAAAACATTATAAAATTGATATTTACTGAATAATTTTATTTTATTGATTTCCATTATATTTTTTGGTAAAATTTTATGAATTATATTAATACAATTTAGAAAAGGGACATTATTCTTGCTGGTTGACAACCTAATGTTTCAAGAAAAGAAACAGGTTGGATTCAATGATCAAAATATGATATGTAACAACCACAAACCTAGAATCATAGAGACGGTGTATTACATTATTAAATATTCATATCATATAAGTAATCACATCCCAATGGACCCAAAAAAAATTATTCTTGTTATACAATGTCCATACTATATTTATACATTACAGTTGAAACAAAAAATTCAAAAATATTTTTCTTCATTAACAACATTACTCCCTCTAGAATATACTATTATATCAAACATAGTAAACATCCTTGGATAATGGGGAGATGAAAAAAGATAAGCATGACATAAAATTATCTGTAACGGTTATGTACACTAGAAGCTATCATGAATTAATGAATTGTAACAAATAAATAATGAAATACATGGGAAGGTAAATGTATGAACACACATTCCATTAAAATAATTTACTAGAATAACTAAAAAGAAGTAAAATAACCAGGACACCCTCTATTTAATGAAAAAAATTGACTATTGTAACAAGTTAAAGAAACACAAATATGGATAGATAAAAATATTAAACACATTCCATTTAATAAATAAAATGTAAATGAAATTAATTCATAGATAATGTCACAGATTAAATATCATGGTTATTAACAACTTAATTCCAAATTAGGGTAGTTCTTAATTATGCAATGTCATGTTACCCAAGATCATGATAACATTTCCATCATGTTCTATCCTCAAAAAATATTAAAATTTTCAATGTAAATAACCATCTGCTTTGGAAAATAGATTTGTATCATGACACTAGTGATTCATTGAGGTGTTTTCAATAAACATTTAGTATCCGCATTCCTTTATATACAAGTTATTTACTATATATATAATAATAATATTAATTAATAAAAAAACTATCCTTATCGTCAAATATACATATTGAGTAAATAATATGGATTTCAGAATTTTTCCCTTGATAAAAAAAACATTCAATGTAGACACAATATGATTTAATGGTAATTGGATTATGTAATAATAATACCCAACAAAATTGAATATGGATATTTTATAGAAATATATTTTCTAATGAAACTTGGTTATAATAATGTGATTGTTTCAAGAGAAAGTAAGTAATTACAAAAGGAATTGATATTACTCCTTAACATTCATCAATTTTCAATTTTTAGTTAAACTACCATTAAATGAAATTTTTTAATTTGGAATATAATATATCAGAATTATTAAATAAATCATGATGTTACATGTCCAAGGAAAAGTAATTACAAAAATTATCAATATTTTATAATTTGAGATGAAATTCCATACAACATGCTTCCTTGTGGTCGAACATGATTTACCCACATGGATGGTTCTTTTAAACATGTTATTAAGTTACTTCATTACTATATTAATATTTATCATTTCATAAATGATCTTTTCGTACTATCTTATTACTAAATACTTTTTAATATTTCCTTATTCTAATTGAATCAAGTGTTTAATTCCCTATATTATTATGTGTGTTTTTGTTGAATTTATGGTTCTTGAAAATATTATACAGGTTCATCATTCAAATAATATTTATAATAATCACATATTTATCATATTCACACATCAATTATTCATATAAAACTAATCATGAATGATTCTTATGTAAAATAATATATGTTATGATCATGGAGATGGTATGTTATGCGTATGCATGAGTTGCAATTCCATTTCTTCGAAGATGATTTCAAAAAGAATATAAGTGTTGTATTTACATTATATATAACGACCTACCATTAAACATTCCATAATATAGTACAATTGTATTATAATTCAATTAGATATAGTCTAAATGATATTTTCAAATTAGTGCTTTAGAGAATTAGGCCATAACTCAAACATGACAACCCACAAACAAAAAATGCGGATACTACTATAGAAATATCTATTTTATCAAAATATTATTCATTAAAAAATTCAATTCTTACTTTTTATATCAGTACTTCATGACATTAAAATTGAATCCTTCCATTTACATTTCACATCCATAAACACTATGAATTTTTATTGAAACATGGGATGAGAATAATAAGATCAGTAAGGGACATAAAAATAATGAAATCATTAGACATTGAAAACATATAAATATATGAAATAATTTTTTAGATGAAATATTTTTCACCCATAATGTATCATGTATATACTTGGTGAAAAAAAGTGATTTCCATAAAACATAGAAAATACAAATAAACCATTTTTGAAACATGGGAAACTAAAAACCTAAGATCATAACCCTCATGAATATCATATTATTATTTTACCTCAGGGAAAAAATAAAATGTTACACTCATCGATACATTATGATATAACCCTCACATATACCTTATGGTGTACCATTGCAGTTATACTTGGATTTACCCTTAAAATTGACCACAAACATAAACATACCCAATTAATTAGAGTGAGATATATGTCCATATTTTCTTAATAAAAAATTCCCACAAAACAGAACATTATAACAAAACAACAATACAAGAGTCATAAAACAATCAATTTATATTTTTTAAAAATAGGATTATAAAATTGTATTTTTTGAAGAGAAGTCTATTACCTCAGGATCAACTTCCTCTAAACATATTGAAACCAAATGTATACTATTTTGAAGAGTGTTATTATTTTATTATATAAATATTATAATTCTTATAATAAATCATATTACTATTTTATGACTACTTTCCTCACATTTATTAATAATATTTTGTTAATTTCACTGTTTCGAGTGAGATTATTTCATAGTTTCCATAGTTGGTTCATTATGAGTTTTCAAGGAAAATGGATTGAAAGACACCACAAGGGGAATGAAATTGTATTAAAATTCTCATATAATTTTAAATGATACCATATATAATTTTCTCATGATATGATGATAATTCATTAAAAAAAGCATTAAATATATATGTTTGGTTTATTTTCTTTCTTATCAGACCAACACAAACTAATTTCATTTTATTTAATGTTATGATGATTAATTAGATATATAACATTAAAAATTATATAATATACACATTATGTTTTTATTTATCCATTAAAATTATTTTAGGACCATCATTGAAACTGGTAATGTAAGATAAGAAACTATCATCCACAAAGGCGGTGAATCGATACCTCACGAATTATGTTTTCATTTTATAGAATAATAGGATAATATGATATTTTTGTTGGTGGATACTAAATTAAAACAATTAAATTATAGTATAGTTATGATACTCAAGTCATAATGTCACTAGTATTAGGATATGTGAGGAGAAAATACGAATAGAAAATACATTTAAAATAAAATAAAAGAAAATGAATGGGGATTTTAACTCTAATAATTTTATCATTGTGTACCTCCATAAGGCCCTATGATTTTTAATATTGGAGATAATACCTAGTATTATTTCTGTGGAAGAAGATTAAAAATTAAATTTAATTTAAATTAAATAATCTTCAACGAATTATTGGTGTGAGGAGATGTGGTGGTGTGGGTTGGTATTTATAGTGGAGAAGAGTGGTGGTTTTTGATAATTTGATTCATCAGTTTGTTATTTTGGGTCAAGATAATGAATAATGTTAATTATTGTGACAAAATATAGTAAATAGATCATGTGAGTTCAAAATAATGGTTCTCACATACTCCATACATTATTCATAACTCAATATTTCATTGTTTAACTTATACCGTAAAATATATTATTTCAATATTCACAAAAAATTCATCTATTTTAGGATAATACCAAAAATTTACCATAGATATTTTTCAACGTGTATAATTCATGAATGAAATAAATTTTATGAAAATATATTTCTAAATATTAGAAATTTGTAATTTATTTAAAATCTCTATTTATTCAAAAAGAAATTTATTAAAATTATAAGTAATTTTATGACATGTTGAAAATTAATAATGGTCTCATACAATTATCATATAATCATAAGAAGCCAATATATTAGTATATTAATATATTATATGAAAATAATTTTTTTAAATCATTATATAAATTTTAAAATTGTAAATAAAAATTTATGTGTAAAATAAATATCGACACTTAATTTATAGTTTTCATATCATTTATTTAGTTATTCAACTATATAAATATATAATATATTCATTTATATGATACATAAATTTTATTCATACTCTCATATGTGACAATGCTATTATATTAATGTATATTCCTTAATTTTTATAAATACCACTTATTCCATTATGTATTTATAAAGAATTGAACTATTTAATTCTAAAATGAAAAAAAATTATTTTATCATATCTAAGTTGTTATATTCTACCCCTTTTTGAAATTTCATAAACATAAATTTTATTTACATACTAAATAATTGACGATTAGTTTAACTTATATAATTTTCATATTTCCATGTTTCTTCCTCAACCATATAGAATCTCCACTAAACCATAACCTACTTTATTAAGTTAGTCCTCAATACTTTCTCTCTCTGGTCATGAATAGGAATAGGAATATCTCTATAAGATTGTTTCTATTCCTTCTATACTACATCTAGGCACAATAAATTAAATGAATTTGGAACATAATATCTTTACATAAAAACATGAAAAATATTATTTACCTGGGAAAAACTAAGGGGAAAAGCACTTTGTAGGAAACAGATCCATATTTCTCCAGGATTTAATTGGGTCCAATGAACTATTGACTTAACATTATCTTCTTACACAAACACATCACACTTTTACATGGAGAATAATTGTTAAAACATGATCACCTACCTTGATGTAAAATCCTTACTCTGGTTATCTACATTACTTTTCTTCCTACTTTGATGTATCCTTATATGTTGATAGATAATATTTACTTTCTCAGCAATATTCTCTACTAATTATGGTCACATAAAAATCATTTCCCTAATTTATTCCAAAAATGATGGAATTCAACATCGCCTTCCATACAATGCCCTCAATTGGTGCCATTTATATACTGGAATAGAGACTATTTTTATAATAAAATGTAACTAATGAATGATTATGATCCTAATTTCACTGGTCATCCATTGAACAGGACCAAAGCATGTCCTATAAGTCTGAATTGTTTTCTCGGTATTTCTATAATATTGATGATGAATAGAAGTGGTGAATTTTATATATGGTTCTTGAGACTCATAAAGTCATTTCCAAATGTGATAACTTCTTTTGGGATCATGTTTCGATAGAATGGAGAATGGAACACCATGTAACATAAAACTCAATTTGATGTATAAAAAATAAATATAATGTAGAGAAAGAATGTCTCAAATAATAAATAAATGTGTAGATTTAGTCAGTAGATCAAAAATAAAACAAATCCCATTGTTAACTCGAAAAGTCCTTGGCAGTCCCATAATGATGTCCATGGGTATATTTTTCCATTTCCACATTAGCACTACAAAATGTTGAGGCATATCCTTTGGTAGTTTTCACTGCTCTTCAACCAATTTCAAAGTCAATCATCTCTTGGATAAACTATCAATATATCTTTTCACTCCATCCCACCAGTAATACTCTTTATGTACTATATACATCATTTTACTATGAGTATGATTTGGAAATAGAGAAATATTAGCTTCACTTAACAATTATTTTTTCAGTTGTGAATCACAAGGCACACATAATATATTCTCAAATTTAAAAACACAATCTTCATCAATATCAAATTTTGAAAAAATACTATTTCTAACAAATTATTTCTATTTCTGCATCTGATGATCATCCTTCTGGGATTTCTTTAGTATTTTAAGAGTGGTGACATCACCAACACTGATCAAAATAATTTCCTGAACAAAAAATATCCAATAATATTCTATATAATAAATAATCAAAGATTCATGTTCAAAAGGTATCATTATTAATGAATCATGATGTTTTCAAATCAAGTTTTCTTGCACATTTTTTTCTTTTCCAGGTTGGTAATTCATTATTTAATTATAATTCTTTATCATTTCATTCCATATTTTTTGGTCATGTTCAATTCTGTTTGATTAAATTTATATTTCAAATATTTATGGTAAATATTTATTTCACATTTGGTTCAATATAAATAATTCCTCCAAATTCGTAATTTGAAAATTACAACTGCTAATTCCAAATCATTTGTGGGAAGAAATTACTTATGATAAATTAATTGGCATGAAGAAAAAAAACAATTACATGATCATTATACATCAATACATTACAAAGTCCCTTCAATGAGGAATCACTCTAGAAGAAAAAATCACCATTCCTAAAAGGAAGATCCAAAACTAGAGCTTTATCCAATCTTCTTTCCAGTTCCTAAAAATAAACATTATTGTTTTTTTTCCAAATAAATTTTACCCATGTTTATGTTAACATAGATAGTGTACTAGATTACAATGATTTTTTTAACAAATCATAGGTAATGTCATAATAATCAATGAAAACATTGAATTGCGTTATCTTTTTTAGGAAATGGATAATTCTCAACAACTTTTGTTTTTTTGGATTCAACCATTTGTTATATTTATTTAAAATTTTCTCAATAATATTTTTTGTAACCAAAAATTCCATTTTTTAAATTCTACATAAAAATTCATTTCCTTAGGAGTTTGCAGGAAAATCCTTTGATATTTTTCATAATCCTTGTAACTTTTTCAACACACAAAAATATCATCAATGAAAAAAACAGAAAAAAATAAATACTAATGGAATATTATATTAATAAAATCAATAAATACTGAAGATGAAGATTTTAAAACTAATGGGAGTAAAAAAACTCATAATGTCCATATCTAGTATTGAAATATTTTTCCATAATTTCAGATTCCCTCACCAATAGTTTATAGTACCTGGATCTCATTTCAGTATTGGAAGAATACTGATCTCCATGGGGATAATAAAACAAGTCATTGAATTATTTCAATGCATACTTATACAAAATAGTAATGTTATTAATATATATAATCAATTAGAATTCTCATGTAACAACCATTAATTTAAAAAAACAAAACCTCATCACGTTATGGTGACATTATAGGATGAATGTAACCATGATCAAGAAACTCCTATAATAACATGTTCAATTATAGAAGTTCCACATGAGCCATTTGATAAGGGGGTTATGAAACTATATTAGAATAAGGAAATATGTTAATAATAAATTCAAATTCCCAATCATGTATAAAATCAATAAAGTATTTAGGAAAAACATCAATGTTTTCATTTACCACTAAAAAATCATTAATATGAATAGTTTCATTGACTTCAACAATATATGAAATATAACATTCATTTCCATATTTTAATAACTTTTCAGATTCTTCATATGTTATCTATGGTATGGATTAATTATTGTATACAAATAGAAACTCTTTCCTAAAAACATTTCTTTAGCACTGCAATCAAACTTATCAAGTTAAAAGGAAAGCTATTTCATACCAAGAAAAACATCAAACTATACTTTGGAAAAAAGGTTGGAAGTAATTTTATTTCCACAAAAAACAACATGATGATTATTATAATATATTTTTTCGTAATATTTCCCATTTTCATTAAACCAAAAGATTTGGAATCATTTTATGATGTTCTCTCTTGAATTTTCATGAAAACATCTCAGAAATAATGGAATGTGTATACCCCATAACAAATAGGAAATTTTTAAAATCGTAGTAAATAAAAATCAAACCTCATACCACATCATTAGAATGCCGATAATCTATTGGAGCAGTCAAAATGGATTTCACTAAACCTTTCTTCTTATAATCAACCTACTTCCTATCATTTGGGTCATTCATTAGGAACAAATTTTCATAATTCCCCATGTCACCTAATTTATATCAATTTATAGTTTTCCTATCATAATTAAACATATGATAATTTTTATTATAATCTCAAGCCGTATGTCCAAACATAAGACAATAAAAAAACATACCATATGTTTAAAGGCAATTCTTAGGGATACTTTTAACGGGCCTCCCACAAATATGAAACTTAATCTTTTTACCATTCAAATTTCATTGAATGATTCTTACCCATTTCCTTCTATCTATATGTTTTTTCTAAATGTTCTCAAATTTATTGTGATGATTATAAAACTCCATTTATACCCTATCATGAAATCATAAAAATATCTCATAAATTTTTAATTAAATAGAAACCGAATCCCTTAGATATCTTGACTATAATCCTGAAAAAAAATGATTTATTTTACTGTTAAGATATCAAATAATATTTGGAGCATACCATGCCAATCAGATGATGCATTCTTTATACATTTCAAAAATATAATCCTCTTTTTGGTTTAATATAATGAATTACATTTCCATTAATATTCAAAAAATTGTAAGAAAATACTTTCTAATAAAAATATTCTAAAATTAATCTCATTCCAAGGAATCAATATCATTGTTATCATGGATATTATTGACCATTGACCCCCACTGGTCAACATAACCTTAAAACTATAAATAGAAAGACTCAATATTTGATAATATAAACACCCCATTAAATAAAATATATTTTCATGGGAATTAAACAACCCTTAATCCACCACTAGGTTAGAAGATCCCATGAAATTAGGAGGGTGCTTCCTCATAAAATGTTCCACATTCGTTGTGATCCATTATGATATAATTTTCCTTTATATTCTTGGATTCCATGTCCATATATGGCCTATGTAAACTAATTCATTACTATCACAATATACCCAGTTAAAATTCCCACAATTCTAGGATATGAATTTTGAATGATATTATCCTCTTGGTGCCTTCCTACGCCAGCTTCCTTATTTCTTATTGGAAAACCATTCTGAGCAGACATATAATAGATGAAGCAATAAGGTAATATTCACATTCTATATAATGGAAACATATCCATATGGTAAAAATAATTTACAGATTCTATTTAAAAAATACTAACCTCTAATATTATCTAAACATTTATCTGATACCACTTATAAGGACCCATCTTTAAATATTTCATAACATAGTAAAATTTAATTAGAAATAACGTACACACATTCTCAAAGATAATTTTTTTTAGAAAATTATGTCATAACTCATACATGAAAATACAAAATAATACAATGTAGACACTACTAATACAATATCCATTTTTTCACAGTATAAATAATTTAAACTATATATGATTTTATTTTGTAAAAAATAATCAAGTATTTTACCTTTAATCAATCCTTTTCCTTTACCCTTCAATAAAACCAGTTAAAAAATTTTAAAACATGGGATGATTACAATAATCTCTGTAAGGGAAATAAATAATGAAATAAACCATTATTCAATAAATACATATAACCATATGAAATCATTCTCCAAATACGTACATCTCACCCATAATGTATCATATGACTTGCGAATACAATAGATTTTTATAAAACATAAAAAACAAAAATAAAACATTAATTAAATGTGGAAAATTAAATACATAATATTTTAACCCTCAGGGATGCCGTATAATTTTCTATCCCTCATGACAACCTTTTTATGTAACCATAATGACTACATTATGGAGTAACCATTAATGTTACACTTTGTGTTACCATTACATGTGTCATCCATAAAAAACATACACAATTCATTGGTGGGAGATATTATTTCCACACTTCATCATAAATAATTCCCAGTAACTAGATCATAATCAAAAAGGAATAATACATGCATCATAAAACATTTATTTTGAATTTGGAAAAAATAGATATTTAATAGAAAACATTTTAAAATAAAAGACCCTTACCTCATGTTTAAATTCTTTTAAATATCTTCATTTATACTCTATAATGGTTGAATAGTATTATTTAATTATTATAGAACTATATTCACGTTTATAATTACATATATGACCATTTTATAACATCATTCCACAAATTTATTAATAATATTGTTTTATATTCCTTATTTTGCAGGTGTTTAATTTATGTTTCCCATGGTTGGTTCATTATAAATTTTATGTGTAGATGGATGAAAAAAATCCATAAGTGGAATGAAATTTTATTTATATGTTTCAATAACTTTATATGATACCATTTAATATTTTCTTTCTTGATATTAGGATGCATCGTTTAATAAAATATTAATGATAAAAGTTTTGGTCATTTTCTGTATTTTTTCATTCATTCACAAACTAGTTTTATTTTATTTAAAGTTATGTATATAAATTAGATACATGACCTTAAACATATAATAATATACATTTTAAATTCTTTTTTAACCATTAAAATAATTTTATGACCATCAATGAAGGTGTTAATGTAAAATGGAAAATTGCCCTCCATGAGGTCGGTGAATCGAGACATAACAGATGATGATTTAATATTATAGAAAAAGAGGAGAAGTGGAGAGGTTTGATGGTGGATAATAGATTTTGAAAATAAAATTTAAATTTATTTAAGATAGTAAATTTTTTATTTCACTATTATGATTGGATGTGAGGAGAAAATAAGAATATAAAAATTGAAGAGAAAATAAATAAAATGAAAGAGGATTTTACCTCTTAAATATTTATCCTTGAGAACCTCTAGAAGGACCTTGTTTTTGGCCATGTGGTGAGACCAAAAGATATTATACATGTTTATGTGTCTTTGTAAGGGAATTGTAATAAAATTAAACAACATACAAGTCTTTAGAGGTGTAATGAGAAGATGTCATGAGGAGTGGTATTTACAACAGAGGAGAGGGTTATTATTATTATTTTATCAATTAGATTATTATTTTGGATTACGACTGTGAATACTATGGATTAATGTGACTAAATATATAAACTATAACCAATTATTTAGAATTAGTGTTTCTAACATCATCCATTAACCTTAGATGACTAAATAAATCATGTATTTTTCTTATGTCAGAACTTAAAGTACATTACTATTAAACAAATATTCATTTATGTTAGAAAAATCCAAAATATTCACCCTACAATTTTTTTTATTTATAGAATAAATAAATTCCCTCCATTTTATGATATTAGATTTCCAAATATTATAAAATTTAAATTTTTGTTAAAAACATCATTTATTCAGAATATAATGAATTTAAATAAAAAATTATTTTATAACAATTTGAAAAATTAATTAAGATATCATAAAAATGTTTTATAAACATAACAATATAAATTCTTAAATTATTAATCAGTTTTATGAAAATATTTTTTTTAATCAATTATTAATTAAAAAATTGAAAATTAAATTTTTGCGTTAGAAAAATACCAACACGTAATTTATCAATTTCAAAAAATTTATTTAATTCTTCCATAATATAAATATATACCAATTTTCACATATAATATACAAAAAATTTATTTAGAATCTCATAGGTTAGGATACAACTATATTATAATTTATTCCTTAATTTATACAAATTCAATATATTTCACTGGATGTTTATATTGAATTTTACAATTTAATACCATAATAGGAAAACAATTATATGTACATGGGGTGTTACATTATATAATTTACATAAAATCATATATACCATATTTTATACTTATATATATAATCCATCTTTGGTGGATATGAAACGAGATTCACATTGCTTCATCATGGTGGTAGTCCATACATAAACAAATGAGGTTATCATATTTAAGTGAGTGAAACAGTAAGAAATAAAATTATATATATTATCATTAATGAATGATAAATATTTCATTAATATCATTAATATTAACTTTATATCACATATAATCATTAACATTAATATTTTTTTATTCCATGTGAATCATTATTTAAATTGAATCACATCTCTTTATGATGTAGTTGTCCAATGTAGACACGAGTGATGTTATCGTATGTCCACCTCAATGGAATTTGAAAAGATATATATATATATATATATGATATAATTACTAAAAAATAATAAATCATTTATAAATATCATATATATACTTTATATCTATCATCATTCCCAACTGTGAACGGTGGTAGTAGATGAACGAATGACATCAGTTTTCTAGGCGATAGTTTATTGTACATAGAAATGAACATTTGGTGACCCATTCGATAAAAGATGATATTTTTAATTTCATTTCAATTAAATAAATAAAATCATTGTATATTATTGATACTGAGGTTATTATACAATAGTGGTTTAATATTAATTTAAGGAGTTTGAGAACGAAATAAAATAATCATACTTATTGAGGGACATTTCCTCTTCTTCGAGTATCCTCTTTATGTTTGAAATAATGACTTCCTTGGTTTTATTTCTCCCTAAACTCTGGATAATATGATGAATTTATGTAAATTTGGGATGTTATTTGGGTAGGTGTTGGCCAACCCAAAATTGAGTGATGGTCTAAATAGAAGAGGATATTGGGTAAAAATTTATATGTGGAGGGGAGGACATAGTTTGTAATTCTTAAAATAAATGAGTCATCCCACATTTTTGATTTTTAATAGGGGTCCAAAATGAAATATAATTGATCAATATAAGTTTTTAGATCTATAAATCCGGATAATATTGTTTAGACATGTTTATAGGTCAGTTTACCATTATCATTTTAGTTAACCCCTAGTAAATACATTTATTACATACCCACTGTCATAAATTTTTACAATTTTCAATATTAATTTTGTCTAAAAAATAGTTAATATTATTATTAAATATAAACAACTATAATAAAAAATATTTAATACATAATTTCAAATTCAATTCATATAATAGGTAAGAAATCTCAAATTTATCACGTAGAGGCAATGAGAAAACCTGGTTCAATTTAGAAAATGATCAAAAGTTTACAATGAGTTTATTTTAACTAAAAATTTGGAAATGATTCCAATGAACTAAATATTATTAATTTACATATAATTGAAATAAATTTACTTTAAAACCAATTAAAAAAATATTTTATAATTATAAGTTTTTAAAATGAAAATGTAATTTTGAATTAAAATTTAGTTTTTTATTATTCACAAAAAAATAAAACATCACTAAAAATACAAACAAAATTCACCCAAGAATAATTGTTTTGTTGAAATTTCAAAAAAGAATTTTATTTTTTCAAAAAATATTTATAAAATGGGTAATATGTAATTTAATTTTATATATGTAAAGCATGACTAAGCCCCCTTTTAGACAAAATATTTTTTTTTCAGAAAATATTTCGTATACGTGTAATTATTCTTATTTTATTACTAGTCAATAGTAAAACAAATTTCTCTAAAAAATATATTTTCATAATTTAGTTATTCATATTCATACCCATAAATTTAATTTCAAGGTTATATGTATTATATTTGATAATAATATTTTAATAACATATTATAGTTCGGTGAAACTCTCTATTGCGTGTAATAAAAGGTGATGATAAAACCTATTGTTTTATGTAACTAAATCTATACATAGTTTTTTACTTAGTGAAAACTATTGATGTGATTTAATTTATTTAAAATTAAATATATCCAAATGTCATATGTCTTAATATTCCAGTCTATTCTTGGTAATTTGTGTCATACACCCGACCAAATACAATATAATTGTTTTATAATTTTGGGATGTTACATTCTTCCCACATTACGTTAATATCATCTTCTCATTTTAATCATGATATTTGAAATACATGGATTTATATTTGGAAATTCCATTATTGAAAAGACTAAATATTAAAAGGGTTTATAAAAAAATTAAAATATTTAAAGTTGATGTAAAAAAGTCATAAGGAATAAAAAATAAATATGTATATACATAGAGAGTGATAGAGTTCATTGATCAAATTATTATTAATGATCAATTGATTGTTAGGGGCACAGAATCCATATAGCTGTTATGATTTAAAAGCCCATTGGTTAAAAAAAATGAAGGTATTACGATAACATTTTTATTTCATGGCCCTTTCCCTAATGTAGAGGAATTATTTTACTATTTAATATTACATATAAATATACATATATAATATTTTTCTATTTTATAACAGAAATTCATAATTTGGTTGTGCTTTGATAAATTTTCAATTCATTCCTTACTCAATGAAATAAATATCCCAAATTGAAATTTTTATGCATGAGGGACTAAAATACACATTCAACTAATCATAACATCCATGAAAGTTTGACATGTAATTATTTATATATATAATTATTTTTGAAACACCAATATGGCTCGAAAAAGTTATCTAGTTTTCATAAAACCCCATAGTGTGAATAAATATAACAACTTATAAAACATCATGTGATTTTTAAATAAAAACCTTTTATAAATAGTAAAAAATATAGCCCTTCTGAAAAATTATGATCCACAACATAAGAGAGAAGGTCACTTAATTTTGAATATAAATATATCATTCATCCCCAAAGCAATAGAAATTTTCTCTTAATCATTACATACTAAACATTTTGTTATATTATTCATGTACGTTCATTAAAAATTATAATAACTTAAATTACAATATACCCTTATTTAAAACAAGAGGGATTCCTTTTTCACAGAGTAAAATATATATTAATGGATATATTCTGTAAATACAAAGATATTATCAAATCCATTAATGATATTATGAACCTATTTTTCACCAAGTATTTAATCTATAAAAATGTAGTTAATACTATCAAATTTAAATTACACATTTCAATCATTACTTCATCCATAAATTATTATCATAGAATGTAGTACATATTAAAAGTTATTATTCCGCACATTATTTTTTTTCTATGCATCTCATCTTGCCAATAAATAATTTTTCATGGTCAACAACACCATTAAACATATTCTCTAAAATAGATAATGAAATAGTATGGTAGAAAAATCCATATATATTTCATAATATATATGATGAGAATATCATACATAAAATAGTTTTACAAAATTTCCCTTGGATCCAAATATAGAATAACATTATTCAAACTATATTAGTTGTATAAATATCATAACCATAACCATAACTCCATAGCTTCTTCTGATATATATTCCATTAAATATGAGAGGATGTATTTTATAATTTTCACATTTCTCTAAAGATTAATAATTTTACATTATAAAAAATTTACAAATGAAATCAACATCATTGTGTAATTTCTCTCCACACTTGTAGAAAAATCCTATTCAATTGAAAAAATTACAGGGGTTATTCTTTCCACAATTATCACATGTGGGAAAATCATTCATTCCCTTAATTTATTCTATCCATATATTTATAATCTTTCATATTATTATCATCATTCCTTCTTAATCTATATGTCTTAGAGAACTATTGTCTATTAATTCAATATCTTCCATCATTTATCTATCTACTACCAGAATGTTGGTGGGGAGTATAAACTGGAAAAAATAAGAAAAAAATATATCAAACTCTATCCCATTTAATCATAAATTACCTCATTAATTCATTATATGTGACCTTAGGTGGAAAATAATAATTCTACTCATAGTTATATGTGTACTCTATTAAAATTTGGTCATTCATCTAAAGAGATTGGAACTGCATGGATTAACCAATATTTTCATTTCAAGTTAAAAATAATGGGAACAATAGTAATAATGATCATCAAATCTAAACCTTTTTATTACTTATCCAAATAAATATTGTTCAACCATATCCTATTAAGTCCCTCAGGCTTAATGGTGTCTGATTTAACCATTTCATAGACTGGTGGCAAAAATATAAATATCCTTCAGAATTTCAATAAAAATTAACTAAATCCACATAATAAATTTTCCAGTGGATGTATGGATTCAAATTGTGATCAATCTCATTGGAATAATTATTTTATCTTAAATATCCTAATTTAACATATTTTTTTATTTCTATGGATGAGATTACTCATTGGTCCATGAAATAGACCATATACACCACTAATTTCAAAATAATATATCCACAAGGTAAATTTTCATATAGAGTATCATCGACATCACCCTCTGGATAATTTTTTGATACCTTTATTGAGGGTTGGTACTACATAACATCAATTAAAATTATATAAACTCATCCCAAAAAGTTACCTAAACCAAAATCAATAGTAATTTATAGATATTTTATAACATGTATAATTGAGAAACAATAAATAAAAAATATCTCAAGGTATTTCATTTACAGATATATATGGGTAAATTATTGCTCATTATGATGAGATCTAGATAGAAACTCACTCATAATATACCATAAAGATTAAAAATATCATATATTCAATTATCATTAACATATTTGATTAAATTTCCTTGGAAAAATAATTATTCAAGTAATAAAATTTGGGAACAAACATGTGTCACTGATAAATCTAGGAACTCATGATGGAACATTGCATTGTTGAAAGAGGGTTATATATCCCCATTTGTAGGAAACATGTTCTTCTGAATTAGGAATAATCTTCTCAAATGATTTCAACAATAGTCATAATAAAGAATACATCAATAAATAATACTAAATTTTAATTAATAAACAAATGCTAAGGTCTATACTAGAGAAATAATATACAAAAGAAATAGAATGGATCTATAAACTACCGTATAAATTAATATGTTTACCAAGAAATATAAAACAATTATACATGATCTATAAGAGTCTGTAATTGAGAATTTCAATTCCATCATCCCACGGAACACTAGAAAGGATCCCCAATACATTTAAATAATACCATTCCTTTAACAACATATAGAAAAGAATGATATTTATAATCAAAATGGTATATATATAGATTTGGTAATACAATCCATGTGGGATACCACCATGTGATTCATAAGAAAGAATTATATATTAGGCCAATTCATCTTAATTTTATGAAATAGTTACTCTACATAGTAATAATTTTAATGATTAAAAAAATGTAAACACCATTATTTTTATAATAGTTCCCACTATATGTATAATTAAATCATTTTGACATGAATGTTTTAATTACATATTTGAATAGAACCATCGTATTATGAATTAAAATTTTATATTAGAGTATATATAACTATGATAATCACAACCCATTGATCTATTACCCCTATATTTATCAACTAGTAATGTTTTCCAATGTCAATTAGGTGTGTTAGTTTAAATCCACTACTAGGTATATGAATTATATACAAGAATGATTATCATTTTTAACCCTAATATACACAATATCACATGTGTTCTAATCCATCACATGGGTCATTAGTTCCTAATTTTAATATTTCAGTGAGTTATTTCATATATAAATACTTATGTAGCTCATACATCAAATCATAACATTCATTGAAATAAATTTTCATCATGAAAACTAAAGAGGGAATCCATTTATAAAAAATATCAAAACAATAATGAAATTATATAAAATAAATTATTCCTTAAATAATTTGAAATCATTTTCAAATGAGAAATCCTGAATAGTTCATACAAAATAACTAAATTATGATTCAAATAGTACCAAACCAAAAATAGATCAACATGTCGAGTATAAAGAATGAAATTTAGAGGAAAGATTCATATTTAAATTATAAATGAAAAATATAAAATAGATAATAAAAAAATAAAGGATTCCATATCGATCATGGTAGAATGATACATAAAGAACATAGAAAAAATATTAATGGATGATGAATGATATAATGTACTAAAAAACCCCATTATTAATTAGGAATAAACTATAATAAATAGAACTATGATGTAAAGGAGAGAGTCTTCACATGGATAAGATGCTTATATTTGTGTGGCTGGACAAAATAAAGGTCATGATAATGATAAATACATGAATATATTTGAAATTTCATAGCCTCTCCATGATTCAATGAAACCATAATACATTTAAAAAAACCACAACAAATTACACTTTAATTTTTTATTCCCATTATATTCATGGTTCCGTGACAGAAAAACACCACCAGATACACACCATGATGTCCAATCATTGATAAATAGAAATTTAAGCACCATTTCTGGCCCAGTGATCTTTGGTATATGGTTTGATCAGGAAACAAAACATATTTAAAAAAACACAAAAAAATGATAAATCTACCAATGAAACTACTATTTAGTATAACCCTCCCCTTTTTCTATATGGAACTCCTATGAAAAAATATAAATAAACATTAAAAATCATAAACACTTGTGCACCTCAATGGCAAAAAACAAACTTTTTTGTATTGAAATCTCTATAATCCATTTAAAAGAAACTAAAAATACCATCAATCATAAAAATACCAAAACATAACACCAACATTATAAAAAATAATTTTCATATAATAACTATATTAAGAAAAATATAACATCACCTATGATACTATATCAAAATATCAATTGAATTAAAATAATTTTATGTTTTACTTCAAAAAAAGGGATGATGAAATGTAGGATATATTCTATACAAACATACTTATGAATGAATTTTTTCTCAAACTATTCATAAATTCAGTTTGATAAAGAAGAATAATATAAAATTTTATAAATATTAATTTTTTTTAATAATATATTTGAAATATTATTGTTTTAATCATATCCTTTAGATCTATCACGACATCATAAATACACCATTTTATAACCAATCTTTCAATATTTCTAACAACACACAATGAACCATTCAATTTGTTTAACAATTCATCATTATTTTATTGGTTGATAGTTTTCAGCTAATTCAATGTACCCCGATTATTAATTTTTTTCAATCTGTTTTTTCTTATCAATATTATAAATAAAATATATTATATCAATAATAAATTTTTAATAATATTTGTTTTATGTGGTGCAACGAAATCATTATATTTAAATTTTTTTTATAGAAGATGATGTGGTTTTAGTACCTTTATGTATATCTGAGTCTATAATAGATGTGATATGGGATCATAGGCTAATATAAGTTATGGAAAATGATGGTAATTTTTCATACCCATCTAGGAAAATATCAATGTTTTCCTAATGGTCATAACTACATGACAATTACATGAAAATGATTTATCAAATTCATTAAATTAATATAAATTTCAAAATTTTTTTCATAAACTACTCTAAATTTATCCATTTTTTTCATTTTTTTTCCCCTACCCTAAACCTAAAAAAATAAGAAACTGGAACTCAATGAATTTTTTTAGGATTTATCATGGTGTTTTTTATTTTAAAAATTCTGAAACGCAAAATTGTTATGTAATTTTAATGGAATAAATTTTATGAATATTCATATAGTTTTAAATATCATACTACCATATTTTATTTTATGACACATAGTCCTAATCACTTATATGTGTATTTGATTTATATCTTCTATATTTCATAACAATAAATGTTTTTTTAAAAACTATGCATTATATTTGTCTGTTAAAAGTTCTTGCAAGGTAAATCATGAAATGTGAACAAAAATGGTATAATCATATTGACATTAATCTCTACATAAAGATATATATAGTTTAGAAAAACACATTATCTATCTCTTATTATTGAGAGTTCAAAGAAAACAATTCAGTATTGAAAATTTATTTTTCAACCTTATCCATCTAACATTGGGTATATACCATTATTATTATGAAACAATATTTTATAAAAACCATATATATTATATTGAATGAAATTTTCACTGGAAAATGAACAATATAATTTCAAAATATACACTCACATAGCCAATAAAAAATATTTAAATAAAATGTGGAACTCTTTTATGACATGAAGAGTAAAATAAATTAAAATTATAAATATTTTTATTTATATTTATTGTTAATAAAAAGTAATTAATTTATTATATATATTTCATGAATAATTCTTGCAATTAATATACAATTCATTATTTCATATTTAACTAATTTCGGATTTTATTTTCCATCATTTACAAATTTAAAATTCTATATAATATTTCATTTTTATGATAAATTGATCATAAAAAATTATTTTCCATTTTTCATTCACTATATATTTAATATATCATTATTAAAAAATTATTATATCATTTAAAACATGAGTATTCACAAATGAAATTAAATGAACATTCATTGTGCATGTATAATTAATTCTTATTTGTGACCTTCAAACATATAACTAATCCGAAGCCCATATAAATTATCGGTGACCAAATATATTGAAATTAAAATTTACCTTTTATGATGAGTAACACTTTTCACTGATTTATATGTTTTTTTGTATTTTTTCAGTATTTATATTTTTATTTAAAAAATATGGTCCTAATTAAGTAGTTCAGACTATTCTATAAGAATTGCACTAATATTATCTATTTCTTTAATATTATAATCATATTTCTGTACATTATTTTTTTTAACTAGTAGTTAACGCTACATTTAATAAATTTTTACTTATCAGAAAATTCCATAATTGTCTCCTATAACATGAATTAATATTATAACAATCTCTCATTTATCATTATTACTTCATCTATAATTTAAATTAAAAATAAATGTATATATATGTTACAATACAATTTGATCAATTTAGTAGGATATTTTAATTCAATAGGGGTACACAACTACAATAGTAACCTATATCATTGTAGACATCCTTAATGATACATTTTGTTTTAGATATTGTGGCATTATTTTAAAAAAAATTAATTTCATATTTTTTGAATTTCAAAATTTTAATTTTAATTTGATATTGTCCTACATTTTTCATTCAAATGTGATCACCTAACAAAGGGATTGTTTATTTATTTCATTGGCTCCTATATCTCATATTGGTTAGATTTTTAATATCTTTTAATTATTCTATTTTTCATGAAGAATGTTCTAAATTATCATTCTATGCGAAAAATGTATATATAACTATCATCTTTTTCCCACTAAATGTCATTTTATATTTTATTATCAGAGTTTCCATTAATTAATAAAATAATTCCATTTAAATTATTCTTATGTTCATCAACACAATTGGGTTTGACATTATTGGATATACATTGATCATTATCTCTAAAACATGTACCAAAATTGTTTTTTATGATTTTTTTACATAAATTGTCTATCAATAAAATTAATTCTCAACTTTCCATGTAAAATATACAGTAATCTTAGTATCATCCACATTTGTTTCATGGTCTATCTAAATATAATTATTTTGATTTAAATAATACTAACCTATTAATTTTTTAGACATTTATTCATTAAATGTAATAAAAAAAATTATCAAATTATGTGGTATATGTATATAGTGAATTGTATAATCTTTAAACTTTTTCTTCTATCATATTAAATGTACAATGTGCTCAATATATAATATTTCATATCATAGGATTATACATAATTAAATTCATTACAAATAAATAGTTAATTATTTAAATAAATTATTTTAATTTATAAACATAACTATTATTAATAAAAACATCTAAATCCATCATAGTACCTTTAGGTATCCCAAAAATATAATTAATGCTTCCCTGTATATAAAGAAAAACAAATTCAACATTATATTTTAATTTAATATTATATAAATTAATTTTTAATACCATTGAATGTAATATCATTTACACATGAAACAAAATTATTTTTTAAAAAATATTATTTTTAGTACCTATTCATATGATCCTTAATTAACATGATCAGTAGCATTAGTGTTAATGACAAACAAAAATATATAAATGTACAACTAAATATAATAATAAATACTTTATAAATTATTCTAATGATTGGGGGATTTATGATGTAATGTTTTGAAAAAAAATTATTAATATAGAATAAAAATATAAATGACCATAATTATAAAATATATAATAAATAAATTTAATAATAAATTTATTTATAATTTTCAATAAAAAATCATGGAAAAAGTGTTCAATACACTAGTAAATACCTCATTTCAATCCTATATGACATTCATTTATTTTTTTATTGTAATAGTCACAATTCATAGTACATAAAATAAAAAATATAAGTAAAAATGTTGTTATCTAAAAAATTTATATAAAATTTCATTAAATTAAAATTATACATACAAAAATTTAGTAAAAGAGTCAATCTTGCGATAATATTTAATAAAAAACCAAATGATATAATGATAGAAATTTTTTTTTGTCTAATAATGGATATCCTAATTTTATAAGATATACTAATATTTTCTAGGACATAATATCATCCACAAGATTAATAAATAATAATGAGGTTCTTTATAACAAATTATAATATAAAATATATCTGATGATCCCACACCTAAAAATGTGATTGAACTATTATAATAGTCAAAATTAATAGATAATACAATATGAATATAATATAAAATTAATTGGAAGAAGTAAAAAATAGTAAAAAAATGGAAATATATTTAACCAATCCATTAATGAATGATAATTAATGTTTCATTTGTATAATGTAATTTATTTTATAAATCTATGTATTATACGAGTATAAGAAAAATCTAAAATTTATAATAGGGTTTTTATCGAATAAAGGTGTTTGTTATCATTATTATTGGATTTAGTATTAACAATTTACCTACTAATATCTATTTGATGGATATTTAGAAAATAATGGATGATTAATTTATATAACTACTATTTTAAAGATTAAAATGGAGGATGAATATTTATCTTCATTTAGATAGTGAATATATATATATATTTAATGGAGTAGACCATATATCATGTGATGAGGTGGGAAATATTTTTATTCAATAACAGGTTCTACTATTGTTTTATGAAATCACTATCAACAACAGGCTCATGATGATTTTTGGAATGATAGACTTTGTAAATATTTTTGACATATATGTTTGAAGAATGGAGTTGGTTGTTTGTTAATGTCAGTATTTATCATTGTTTTTAGAAAAAAATTTAATGAATTAAATTATTTATATAGGTATTTAATTATTATAATAATAAATTAATGAACTAATATTGAAAATATTTTATTAACAAATATAATTTATTTATGTTTTGGGAAAAAATAATGATATTCATGATGCCCCTTGTATTATGTTTACGCAATGGGAATTATACTTATGAAATTTATAATTGTAAAAAAAATTGGAATTTCATTATTGTTTTTATAACATGCACTAGAAAGGATGATGTTTCATAAGGGATAATTTATAATGTCCCATTTTTCATATAATATATTTTCGAAATATGGATTCAATGATTAATAGAGTTGACCAAGTCATAAATAGCATATCATTGAATAAATTTTTTTAAGTTTATCGTTGATAACAATGATACATAATATTTTGAAGATTGTATAAATGGAGATGGGGAGCTACCCTTAAATTTATAACAATTTTTAGCTGCAACGTAATATATATAAATGGAAATTCAATATTTTTTAATGAATATGGGAAAATAAATAAAATGGTTTGAATGAAATATAATAAAGTCATGGCTATACTTGGATATATAAGAGAATATAGAGAATGTAGAAGTTGTAAATGGTGATACATAAAATCATTTATAAGATATGTATTTCATATAAATTAATACATAATATCATATAGTTTATGTATAAGAAAATTTGATCATTGAAGTGATATTTAACATTACAAATTCTATATAATTTATTAAATAATTTAATAAATGTGCTTTTATTGATATTATATAGTGATGATGTCAAGACAATCATAAAAAATAATTATTATTCATAGATAATAAATGCATGATTCATGTGATGATTTTTATATTGACCATTGTTTCATGATGATAATCAATACACAAAATGTGTTTATGAATGGATAATTCATATATAATAAAATGGAAAATAAAAATTTTATAGAAGATAAAAATATCATGGTTGTTGCTAAAATGTGAGGTGAAATAAAACTGAATATATAGAAGAACATGAGACATTTATTATGGTCATTCAAATATTAATATTTGAAAATTATTATTTAAAATAAATACTATTGTAATATTTTATAATATGAATACAACTTGTTTTAATTAGGAGAATCACATGGAAATATATTTTGGTGTTTTCTATATTCAAAATATGATTACAAAGTATCACATTATAATTTCTTAATTATCAAGATATAAAAAATAGGCATATAAGTTGATCATTAAGTAAAAGTAAGAGAATATAATGAAATGAATATTCCGTACAGTGAAGCAGTGACAATAGAGAAGGGATACTGACCTTCTTCTACCATAAATGTAACATGTAAATTGGGATGATATTAAAGAGACACTATTATGAAATTATGATACTATTTATAATCAATAAAATAATGACTCTTGAATAATTAGTGTTTGTAACTATTGAAAATTATAAAAATATTAACAATTATTAAGGTGAAGGAAGACTATTAATTATTACATGTTATGTACACATTGATCATTATGATGGTGGGAGAAAAATTACTTTTTTAGGTTGATGCTAAGGAAAATCAACTAGAAATTTAAGTCCTTAGTATGAGGATAAAACTGAATTAATTATATATTGTCACATCTTATATAATGTACATGACCTTTTTAGGGTGTTTGTGGGATATCATTTAAAAAATTAGTTTGTATACTGATCTAGTAACGATACTTTATGTACTTTAGGATTAATCCTTACATTTTTCTTATTTTTTAATTGAGATATATATTCACCATATGATATTAGTTAAGCACATGTGTCTCAGACTCAACCTATACATTGAAATGGAATATTCACCCACCTCAAAGGAAAACCTTGTAGAAATATTATATATACTATTCTAATTACTTTATTAATTTTATGTATTATGTTCGTGTTATATTATTTATATATGATGTACTAACTATAACATGTTTATTGTTTTATGTTAATTGGGTGAATATAATATGGAAAAATTAGATCTCAACAATTTACCATATAACTCTTACTGTGGCATTAGTATATCATTTGGAACATAAACAGGTATCATAGAAACGATCATATTCTAATCAAATGTATTTTATATTGAATTAAATTTATCAATTGGATATGATTAATTGATTAAATTAGTTTTTATTATTTCATATCATATTATACATGGTTTTCAAATCAAATAATACATTATAGACTAAGAATAATATTTATGTTAGGAAAATTATAATGAACAGAAATATGTGAAAATAAGTAGATGATAAACCACTTGATAAATTTAGTCAATGTTGTAACATTTTAACATTTCAATATAGAATTATTAATATAGATATTAAAGAATACATTTTCATGAGTTTTTGAAAATTGAATAACATTGTGATTATATTTCTAAAATTAATGATTCATTGAAAAATATCTTTTTTAATGATTTCACATGTACTTTTATGAATATTGTACATATATTATGAAAAGGAAATGTTGTATATAGAGTCCAATTAATTGGATAATTAATTAGAATGGATGTGGAAATCTGTCAACAGGCAAAAAGTTGTAAAATCCATAGTGTATTACTTATGGTTTTTTACGTTAATTTATTCCATAGGTGAATAAGATTTTTCAAATACATGTTATGGGAAATCATTGATATGTAATTTATATTATTAATGGACAAATTCATTGTAAGAAAAATAAAATTCTTCAATAGGTTTCATGAATTCTCAAGTGGAGTTCAAATCATACATATTAAATCAATGCGATTGTAATTTATATGAAATTAGTTAGATGACTAAAAATAACATTGAAAATATATAGTTAATATGTGGTTAGTTATTGAATATAAAAATTCCAACATCATAGTGTTTCTTTGATATAGAATATGAAAGGGGAAATGTGGATGTGAAAGAAGAAAAATCATTACAAAAAACTCTAAGAAGATGTGATGAAATAGATTATTCCAAAAGTATTATTTACATAAAAGGCCTAATTAATATGAAATGAATATATTTAAATAATAAATATTTATATATATAGTAATAAATATGAAATTGTTAACCATTTATCTACAAAATAAGTTATGTAATATTACTTTTGAATAAGTGAATCTTATTGTAAAAAATACAGGAAAATATATGTGGAATAATTTGTTTTTGAATCCTCTCAAAAAATAAATGGTGGATGTGATAACATGAATTTTTTTCACATAAAATTTAACATTATTTAAAGCATATTATCATAGAAATTGGTAATAAATAATTATATTTGAAGTACATTTTGGCGAAAATAAATCAACATTTAATAGTCACTATAGGTTCTTTGAATTATTTGGTGAAATGGATACTAATTAGTTTTATAACATATAATCTTGTGGCCTAAGTTTTTTTTCAACATTGGGATTATTAATTTCTATTTTTTCAATGTTTTTGGATGGATCATATTTAAAAATGGTTTTTGGACATTTCCAATCACAAAATAGGTTATACCATTTCATTTTCAACGTTGTTTCGCAAATGGTTTATTATTTTGCACAAGGGGTAGTAACCACACCCAATGTAGGTAATGGTATAATTCATGTTTCCCTGGTCATATACCTATGAACTGTGAACTACAAGACAAAATATAGGCATAGTGGAGGCCATGATCAATGAAAATCGCATAGCTCTTTTTTCAAGGGAATGACATAATGTCATGTTCAGCACCATTATGAATTTAAAAGAAGGCCACCATGGTCCTGGAGAACCCCCACCATGTTTGGGTGAAATTTTTTAAGAAAATTAATATTCTCATGTAATTTAATACATTTGAGGACTCTTTTATAACTATTTATAGAATCATGGGGGATCATAATGTGGTTTTTTAATTCATTTTGACTTTCATTTCTCCCATATTAGTATTTCCTTTCTCATTCCCAATGTAGTGTTTTGAATAAGGAGATCATGAGATTTTCAATGGAATCTATTACACTTTGGGTGATCTATTTCCCTCAATATATTCTCTCTGTTCTTTTAGTACATCAGATCCTAGTGGAAAAATCCCAATGGATTTTCTATGGATCATCTATTCTATGAAGGTATATGATATCCTATCATTTCATTCAACCATGAAATTAGGAAAACATGATTATAACAAACGATATTCTATGTCTAGGTATGACTCCCTCATTCTCATGTGTTTCACTTTCATTATGGTTCATTGAACTCATTATTCTATTTGTATGAACCTATGATCTTGGTTAGTGTTTCAATTTATAGACATTGTTCTGGGAGCTACAAATTTCCTTTTTTCAAACTTTTTTTTCTAAAAGATGAATTGAATTATTCATGAAACACATGATATGAATACATAAATAGATGTTGATAAAATATAACTTCTACTTATTTTGGAGAATTTAGGTTCTTTTATAAGAAATGGGAAATGGTTTTTGATTTTTTTATCAAAGCATTGATTTTAAGAAAAATGGTTTTTTTCTTTAAATGGAATGATAGGTTTTGAAATATTTTTATATATGAACCACATGGGAGCCATTGGTACCTACTAGGGGGTATATTGTTTTCGCTTGTCAATAAATATTTAGAGGTTTATCTTTTGGGGTGTTCATCCATTTAATATTACATGTTATTAATGTCACGTGATTCTCACAATTTAGGGGGTTCATTCATGGTGTGTTCCTATATTCCAAAGGTCTTTTTGTTATTGGGACATATCTTTGGAAATTAAATATTAACATGATTATTGAGGTATGAGAGAAATTGAAATCCCAATGCTATTTTTTCCTAGTGGTTATCTTTACTATGATCATCTATTCATTATTTGTATCCTTTTCTTATATCCTAGTATGGAAATTATACATGATATAAAAAATGGATTGTTTAAAAAATTATATAATATATATGGAATCTATTTTAGAACTATGAAAAGGGGAATTGTTTGATAGGATTTTTATTTAAATGTGAAAATTAATTTATCAAGATATTTCTTTACTATATTTAGAAGATTTAGATATTTTTAAAGTATAATTATATGTAACAATTTTTTGGGATCCAAATGAGGACTTTATTCACACACCCTACACAATCCATTGAGGGTAGTGAATATATTTTTCTGATGGAGTACAGGTAAACACGTTGTAGTGAGACGTTGAGGATTCATGTTAGCCGGTAATCTGTAGCTGGTGGTGTGACATTAAGATGTTTCCAATGTGTTATATGGTTGATCTATCAGTTGTTTTTTTTTCTTTTGTTTCTTTTGGATTTTTACGTTGTTTTTATATTTTTTACTTAGTTGAATCACTAAAAATTGTTTTTTGGTTATGATATATATCCTATATTGTAGTCATTCTATTTGTATATTCGTTGTATAATTTTTAGTTTGGAGAGATCATTCACTATATAATTTTTTATACATGGGTGCTAATCAAATGCATGTGGGGATTGGGATATCCCTTTGGGTTGTTGTTTTATTAAATTTGGATGCTCATCAGATGGGTTTTGTAGCCTAGATCGTGAATTGTTTTTATCAATGGTGATCTATCCTCATTTATTCTTATCCTATGGAAATTTCCTATATAGGAGATATAAATTTTTGGACTTATGTGGCATGGAAAGTGAGTGTTCTAGGAAAACTCTCAACGTAATGATCCTTATTGCACTTCAAGATATTGGTTTCTTTTTCTACCATGTTGGGTACTGATCATGATCCTAATATCATAGGATGTAATTATGGTGTAAAATAATATTTTATTTTTGTCTGAGTGCCTCTTATCATTGGTATATTGAATCATGAAGCTAAGAAAATTTTTATGTATTCTTATAGACAGTATAGTGGGAAATTATCCTGATTGGAATCCTCATATTGAGTAGAATTCCATCAATTATATCATGAGGTTATATCTTGTAATGGGTCAATAAATTCATCCTCTTGGAAAAAAATTGAAACTAGGAGTTTTAGGATACAATTTTCTATGTAAGAAGTTCATATTCTAGAATCCCATGTCTTTTAACGGTATAAATAAACACCAATAGGTGAATGATTCATTTGAAAATATTTATCACATCTTTAACATCCTTAAGAAACCCTTTTATATCATTTTAAAGTGAGAAATTATTATACGTGGGGGTCCTAATTAGAGGTTGTAGGACTACATGGATCAGCTGAGTCAGCCTATGGGTTTGGAGTTGAAATACTTCTTGATCCTTTACTTTATAAATTCTTACTAGAATAATTGATTTATGAAACAAGTGTTTTGTTTTCATTATTCATATAGGGAGATCATTAAAAGGTAGAATACATAAACAATTTTTTTTTGTTTTTTTTTTGTTTTATCTTGTGGTGTTGATGAATAATAAGTTTAAAGATCATAAATTCCAAAAAGGATTATGATATAAAATCCAATAATTAGAATATATTCTTATTATCACAACCTATATTGAAGTGTTCCACTAAGCCTTGATAGTAGAGAATGATATGGTGGTAATGATAGGCATTCATAGTTTTATCCTTTAACAAATAGAAATTTATGTAGTATACAATGGAATAAGAGGATGTTGAATGATAATCATTATATATGTGAATGGAGTTCTTAGTAGTGATAACTATTTACTCCACCCACAATGAATATAAATAAACCCTTGACCTACTGTTAAAGTTGGATCATATGGCACACTCAATAATCATTTCCTGCACATTATATGAATTTAAATGCATATAGTCCATGAGGCCAATAACATAGCTTCCTTGAGTATTTATCTATGTCTAGATTTGATCATGTATCATCAGTACAAAGGTGTACTATTCTATATGTAGAAGAATCAAATACTATAGGGATCTAACAATAAGGATCTAGAGTGACGTATATTTCTATTGGGGAGTTTTTTTCAGCATAAGATGATATGCGAACAAACAATAGTAATAAGTATCATTTTGGTTAAATATTTTTTAATAATTTATTTCATTGATACTGTTACCTTGTATTAATTTATATATTCTCATTTCATCGATGTAATGAAACTAGTAATGAATCTCATGTACAATTTCATAGAGTTAAAAATAAACATTACCAATAGGATTTAGTCGGATTATCACTGTGCTTCAAGTCATACATTGATAGTCAATATTCAGTCTGTCTGGGATATTTTGCTTTTTGATCTATATATTTTATAAATTATCATTTGAATGGATTAGTAAGTTGATCGTATAGTAGAAATTAAATGTTACTATTAGTGTGATTCATTCTTCACTGCCGATTAGAGCTCTTTGTTGTTTAAGGGAGAATATGATTTGGGTTCTTTTCATGGTAGACCATATAACTAATTTTTTTTATTAATCAAGATTTTTTAGACATGGTTTATCACAGTGATGTTTCATTTAATGTTTATCTTCCATTTTATAGGATTTTGTAGACGTTTTCAAAGATAAATTCCCAAGGATTCATAAAAAATTTAGGTAAAATTCTCATTGGTTCTACTGTTAGGTACAAATTATATTTCAATGTCCTCATAACATGAGGAACATGATGAGTTTAAATATCATAAGATACATTTCTCCAACCTATTAGTGAATAGTTTTTTCAACATAGGGTTTCATCATGGGTATCCCATATCCTCTTTGTCAAGAAGTATGATGGTCACCATTGTCATTTCATCAATTATAAAATTCTAAAGGGGTAATCATGGTTTTGAAAATTGATCTTCTTTTGGGTTATCATCAGTTAATAGTTATGATGTTGATTATAACAACGATCACTATCAAGAGTAGGTATGACCACTATGAAAATATCATGATTCTTTTTTGGAAAACAAATTCTATTATAGAGTATGGATTCGATGAAAAAAATATTACTCAAAAAAATAAATAAATTTTTATGATATTCAAAGATTATATCATGGATTACTAAATATCTTTGATTGAGAATGGATTCTATATGATTTCAATTTTTGGAATATAGATTAGTACCCACTTTTATGTGATGTTATCGAAAAAAATTCTATGATATGATAAATGATGTTCATGAAGCTTTTTATTTTAAACATGGTCAATCAATTAATCCCAAAAATTTGACGGATCTCATAAATGAGTAGGTAAAATAAAATTTCATCAACAAACAAATCTTCTTATTCCTAGCTGATATCTATCAATGATTCTTTAAAGTATTTTCAATACAAAAATCATTGGTGAATTCTACTATAATGAAAAGTCTAAGATTATTCTTGGGTTCAATTTATCAAGGATATTTTGATGACTTAAACTGGTTTCTGACTTAATATCTAATTTTTGTATTATCGAAACTATGTATGGTGATTTATATATATTGTGATTCCTATGATGATGGTCTAGGATGTGTTATTAAACTTGATGATCAGGTTGTTTCATATTGTTGTTTTTAAATCCATCCACTTATGATGAACTATCCCACTGATGACATGGATTTCACTAATACTAAGAATTATCATATGTTATTATTATAGTATATTTTTTATGTTTATTATTAACATCTATTCTGATCAAAAGTTGTTATGTAATATCTTGCCTCGGAAGGGGAGAAAACCTTATGAAAATGAGATGTTTGGAGTTCCTATAGATATTTCAATTCGATATCTACTAAACCCATAGGAAGGGTAATTTTATAGAATAATCCCTTTTATAAAAATTTTCCTATAATTGTATTATTCCTAAAAAAGGCTTTAAACATTATAGGTATTTTAACTCAGTTTCGTCTCAATTTTCAAATTGATAATTCACGAATGGATCTAAAAAATGATAAATTTCCATTATCACACTTTTTGTTGATTTTAATAAAACCCCAATATTAAAAAAAACTTACAATAATGAGGGGATAATTATTTTATGTGGGGACCATACATGGTAGTTATCTCAGATCTAATGGAATTATTCACTTTAAGAGTCTTCTCAACATCCAGTTATCTATCTTTATTTTAGTGATCAATTATTTTCATGATCATCATTGGTTTTTTATACTAAAAGGATTATTATGTGATATTAAATGATATGGAATTGCTGGTGGCTGAGTATGAAGTGATACGTTTCCGATTAACTGTCTCATAGTTATAGCTTCCTGCATATTAAGGTAGATAACATGATTCCTCCATGTTAGCTTCTACATCTAATGTCATTGAGTAAATCAGATGAGTTATCCATGGACATCATTGTTGGATTACTATAAAAATCATGAAGGAATAGTGAAATTTAGGGTAATATTTATTTGTGGAAAAATCAGCTCATTAGAATCTAATTAAAGACACAACCAATTTTGATGATCTTGTCAATTATTATATGATGGTAATAATGAGGTTTTTTTGGGTTCCCTATTCCATTATATATAATAGGGATTCCATGTTTACATCATAGTTCTAGGAATGAATCTATGTGGTGATGGGGAATTGGATTAGTTTTCATAAAACATGTCATCCATATAAAAATGTATATATGATGAATTCTATTAGGATTCATGAGGATATTTTATATGCATATTTCTTCGATTTTAGAGGATCTTAGCTTGGAAATATTATACTTATTCTATTTAGTTATAATAATAGTTACTAGATCTCTATTATAATGAATCCATTTGATTATTTTTATGGCCACCCATGTAGATCAACTCTTTTTTAGTCAGAGGTTAGCAATACCTCTACTATTGGAACAATAATCATTCCTGGTATAAATCAATTCTTGGTCAAAACTCAGTAAATAAAAAATCTTATGTTGAACATTGACACAATCTATATGATTTTTTTGCATCATGTATTTTCATGAATTTTTCTCTTCATTTGGGTCGCATTCCTCCTAGGATGTATGGTATGTTTTCATTAAGACCTAGGGGACCATTAATGATCACTAATATAGTTATATAAAAATCCAATATGATTTTGTTATTAGATAAATGGGAAGGAATCCATGATGTTTTCGGCATAACATATCATAAGAAATTTCATATCGACCATTCATATTTTCATATATTTGCGGAATTCAGGTTTGAGAAATAAATTTTCTTGTTGTAGTAACTAGTTGATATTTTTGACACTCATGTGAAATTTCTTCAGAAAAAATATGGCCTATTTGCCAAAATTTTATGTCTTAAAAAATATAATTATTATGAGATGTGGGAGTGTGAGTTATTAGGGATGGATAAATGTCCTCATAAAATCATATCAATTAAATTTTATATATGAATTAGGAGGTATAATGTCATATAGTTGATAGATTTTAATATACTTGTGTGATGTACAATGTTTTTTTATTTTAGAGAAGGTTCTTTCTATGTTACAGATGTTTTGTGAAGGAATAGGGGCATAAAAAGAGGGGTTTTTGATATTCATAGTAATTACTGGATTAAAAATGTTGTGGTCCAATACATTTCATAGTCATGTTACTCATATGAACTACATGATGAGATAAAATGAACTAGTAAAGGAACAATCTATAGTGTAAACCTCAGTTAGTCACCCTTTGCGCCATGACCAATATGCACCACCATGGGTGTAACTGAGGCTATGATCGGTGATAATTTCCTAGCCTAATTAAGGTATGAAATTTCCATATAAAGTGATGGGTGACGTGTCTAGGTTACACAAAGGCCACCTTAGTGTGGTATATCCCAACAATTCCATGGTGTTATCTGTTTTAGAAAATTCAAGCTACCAAATTTGACAGTTGTTTTTATGGTATCCATTATGACCATTTGTAATGAATTTTGGGATCCTTATTTGACATTTGATAATCTTTTTTGGACACATGTTTCTATAATATTAATCTCTTATTTCTCCTTCCTGGTATAGGTTTTTGAATAAATAGATTTTGGGAAGAGCATTGGTTTTTATTCTACATAGGGGGATCTAGTTCCCTCAATCATTTACTGTTGTTCATTCTAGGTGTTGGTTCATAGATACTGAATCATATAAGGATGTGACCTAATGTTAGATTCTACCTAGGTATAGGATATCTTATATTCTCCTTCATCTATGAATTTTTTGGAACTCAATTATACTATATGATAAGTGATCTCTACAGACTCCTATCACTTTATCATTTGTTTCCCTTTCAATCCTATACATGGATTCGATTGTTATTTTCTTGTGAACCCAAGTATGTGGAATGCCGTCCCACTTCGACTAACTATTTGGTGAACCAAATATGATCTAGTTTTCTATAATTTTTTATAAAATACGTCATATCTTCTATGATACTCTTGATATGAGTGTCTAATTATATTTTCAGAAAATATGATTGTTCTCAATTATTTCTAGAAAGAATGTTGGATTAAAGAAAAATTATATAGTTTGGTGAAATTGGTTTTCAAATTATGGTTTTTAAAAAAAATGATTGTTTCATAAATTGTTTTTGAGATGTGATAAGTCCATTTTAAAAAATAATAATATATGTTGTTCATTGTATCCTTAAGTATCTAAGAGTGGGTATAATATAGGGCCTTCTAAAATTTTTGTGAGGGGTATAATCATGGGTTATTCCCACGTTACATATTCCATATTTATCTAGGTACATGAATCTAACATCGATGGGTGTTTGTTCATGCTGTGTTCAAATAATGCCTAGGCATTATTATTATAAGGAATTGATTGTGTGCACAAATTCATGATGTGATTATTGATTAAGAAGATACATAGTTATCCTTGGCCTATGTTATCCTATGTGTGATCTCTATTATGATATTCTTTTCATTATTGTTTTTCCTATGTTATATCATTGATTTGAAAAGGATGCATGTTATACTAGATGGATTAATTAAAAATGTTCATTTCCTATTGTTATATATAATATATGTTTTAGAATTTTGAAAAGGCGACATTTTTTTTAGGTTCATTCAATATAAGTCTGAATACTAATTTAACGCGTGTATTTTTAATTTATTGTGAATATTGGGATTTTCTGATGGTGGATAGTTCTCGAACACATCGGCTGGATCCCAATATGCTGGCTATGCTCAGACCATAAAAACTCACTTTGGGGTGTTTAGAGAATTTATGTCAAATGCATGAAAGGGAAAGGTTCCATAGTGAGATGACAATGGTTCATGTGAGTTGGTTATTGGTATCTAGTGTTCATATGGTGTGATGTTTCTGAAATATCAGATAGTGTCTTTTGGATGTTTTGTTATATTTTTTTGGTCCGGACTATGTACCTTGATTTTTGTTTTCTTCCTTAGATCAATCACTACTACTCTTGATTTTTCGTTATGTAATATATGTGTTATGGTTATATATCTCATTGAATGTTCCATATAACACATTTAATTTTTGTCAAATTAAAGGCTCTATTTTTTATGATTCCTTGGTGCTACTTCGTAGTCCATGAGGATCATGAATGTCCTTTAAGTCATTCTATCGTCAGGTTTTCATACTACTGGGATTGGTTGCCTGAGAGGGATAGTGACCATTAGGATAATAGTTGAATTATATGATTATAATAGTCATATTTTAAGGGTGATAAATACTGAAATAATGTGTAATTATATAGTTTAATTGAAATGAACATATAATAATGTTGATCATTTCAATATTAATAATTTTTAATGTCTTGATAATTTATTCTAGAGTTGTAAATAAAAGATCACTATGATGATGACAGATGGTATACCTAAAAAATAATATTAATCATCTATTAAATTTTTAATGTCACAATATATTAGTAAAAATCATTGAAATAATGATTTCTAGTTTACCAGATAATGTGAACCAAATATTCTACAGAACAAAATATACACAATTTGATTGAAAATGATTTTACCCTGAGGTGAAGATTCCTTTACTATTGAAGAAACAATCCCATAAAGGGTCCTTGCAAGAAATACATGAACATAAATCTTGTAGGATGTGATTTCATATATAGAGGGGAATGAAACCATAAATACAATAAATGGATTAAATTAAATTTTAGAATTAGTGAGTATAACATAAAAATTACATAGAAATGTATAATCAAATACAACAAAAGAAATCATTGATAATGATATTTATTATTCATGAAAGTCAATCTAGATCAAAAAAAGTTCGAGATTTGATTCTATATTATGTATAATATGTTAGGAATATTGATAATAAAATATTCAATACAAGTTACTTTCTATTGATTTTTAAAAACCAATTAAAAATAATGATAATGATGATAAATGAATAAAGACTGGGGTACCAAAGGAAAATCATCTATTAAAAATAAAAAGAACCATAAAGAATAAAGACTTCTCATACAGTAGAAGAAATATATAAATTAATTTATAAGATGAACAAATACTCTTAACATTGTTTTTCTCAATTGGATTTAAAAGAAGAACAATCTTATGCCCATATATTTAATAAATTTTTTACCATTGTGTTGGGAATTAATGTCAATGAGTTTTGAAGAGGTAAATTTAACAGTTGTATAAGGATTCAACATAAACTATTATGCATTATGGATATATCTAATATGGAAAATTTATATCATATTTTCCACAAATTAATTAGTATCTTCATGTATTAAGGAGTTGTGTATTATTTATATATTAGTTGGGTGATATATGGTGTATCCTCAAGATATCATTCTCTAAGGTGATGATTATTTTTTAGAATGTACTAAAACATTTCAATGATGATATAGGATAATCACATGTCCTATACTATTATGAAATGTTTGAAATATATTTTTATGGGGAATGGATATATTAATTAATGAAAATTGAATATGTACATAAAAATGGAGGATCCCAAATTTTAATGAATTTTTATATCAATATATAATGACGGATGTAGTAGAATTATTGATAATCTATTTAAAGGATCCCTAATAGATAAAAACATAGATATAATCACAAGGTAAATAATTTTAAAGATTTCATTGAAGTCTTGATTAATCTCTCTCGTATTATACTCAATGTAGTCTCATTTAAAATTAATTTTAATTAATTTATAGAATAATACCATAGTAAAATATGACATATACAATATGAAATATTTAATTTTATTTACCTTCAATAGGGGGAGATAAAAGTTAAATAAAATGACAAAATGTAATTATTGATTTATTTAAAGGTATAGAAGTTAAATCAAAAGTGGATGATTGAAAATAATTATGGACTATGATGAATTTTCCATTTTTATTAATATGTACATCTATCCATACGTTTTGGGTAGTAATAATATACCTAAAGAATGGAATATTTTTATCACTACCATTAGGAAATCTTGAATGTAAAACAATGTGATTTATTATAGGATATTATAAATATTATTATTATAAATTATAGTATATATATCTGATTATCATAGAGACATGCTTATATTCACTAAATGATAGTTTTTGTTATTTTTTTGTTACAGAAATATAAAATACATGGTCATGATTATTTTAAGAAGATGGATATTGAAAATTAATGAGGCGTATAGTGTTAATGAATGACATTGTTTATAAGATAGAATGATTAATGAAAATTAATTCCATATTGTGAGTATGTTGAGAAGTATTCAAATGGATGATAATGATTATAGAAGGAGATAATGTTGAGTATAGGGATGATAAATGTGTTATGTTAATAATATATTTATTAAATAACAATTATATTTGATATTTTATTTATATGTATCAATGTTATTTAGGTATTATAAATATATTAATTTACTAAGAAATATTAATTATATTCGTCATATGTATTGTTACAAATATTAACGATATTTTTGTATATTTGTTAAATATATAATGTCATTCATATTTTTCTAATATATGATGGAGTGTATAATTATTCCATACTAGAAGATTTTTATTTCTAATTTTTTGAAGTTCTAAAAATATGGGTCATATGGTGGGAAGAATTTAAAATGAATATGAAAAATTTTATATAATATATTATTTTTAATCTTCCTATGTTCAATGTGGTACATTTGATTCCCAAGTTGGTATGTAATAAAAACATAGAGTTACACTTCCATATATACATTTTTCAACCCATAAATATAATTTTGGAAGACCATTTAATGATATAATATCTTTTTATTCAAAAAAAATAAAATAATAAAGAACCATAAGACATGTTATTAGGATAAAAAATTAAAATAATTGATAAATTATAATACCATAAGAGAACACATTAGATAATAATATTAATAAGTTGAATATATTCACATTTAAATAAAAATGTAATATTTATATAATCATTATCCTCATGATTCTCTATTATGTTCAAAGCCTCTATTAAAATTAATTTACGTGGGAGATATATTTGAAATATAATAGTCCTGAATAGATTAATATAACAAAGGAGTATTCATTACATTAATAACATTACATTAATGAATCAAATATTAATATTCTATATACAATCATTGTGAATCTGTTTATTGGTTCAATATAATTCCAATGTAAATAATGAGTTTTAAAAATTTTTAATGATCAATTGAAAATAAAATAATTCATTTAATGTAATCATGAAATAAAAAAGATAGTATATAATTATAAAATAAAAATATATTTATGTACAATACACTCTATTACTAATATATTTTTATATGATTTCTTATATAAATTAAATTCACATAATTACTTTAATTAAAAAATTGACCAAATTTATTGTATAACAGATAAATTAATTTTTTAGGTGTTATGACTAATGTAATTTAATGTTAAAAACTGTTATTTTGTAAATAATTAATTTATTATTTGTTTTTATATTTTTATATACAATTTCTTTTTTAAATTTAATTTCAAACCTAGAAATGGTTATTTTTAACAAATTCTATAAATTACCCTCAAATAAATAACTAATTTACTGATTTGGGGATAAAATCATTTTCACTTTTGAATATATATTCTCTGAAATGTTGAATATTAAATAGATATGTGTTATTATTTTAAGAAGAATTTTATATTATCAATAATAAATTAAATTATTAAAATATTTTTTAAAAAATAAAACACAAAGCAACAATACAATTTTAATTAGTAATCAATAATAAAAAAGAAAACAAAAACATAATGTTTTAAATGTTAATTTTCGATAAAAAATATTTCTTCTATATATCATATGATTTACATTAAATTTTTCATTTCTCAAATATACAAATAAAATATAAATAGTTTGAAAACAAAATTTTTAAAAAAAATTTATATGCCATCTAATATATTCACTATTAGAATAATTACGATGCTAAAAAGTTATAGAAGGTAAAATGGTGGTGAAAATAGTTAAATTAAAAATAGATATAATTTATTGTAATTAAATTCATAGTTAGCTTATAATGTGTTCTATTTGTATGTTTTTTAGTCAATCCCACATATATCACTAATATTTCCACATCTAACTCACCTATTTAGTATTCAATTTCATTTTATCCTTTCTGTAACCTGATATTCTAAATAATTTTATCACATTTTCCCATATAAATTATGCAACTTCTCATATACTAAAAAACACTCCAATTGTTTTATTATAATTTAATATAGATATATTGTTATATCACTTAGAGTCATCAATAATGATTATAGGACTCATTTCACATGATGTAAGAAAAAGTCCATTATTAGTTGTGAATATATCAATAGAAGATGTGAGTTTAACATCTAAGAAATGTAAAATTTTTATTGAGTTAGTTTTTCCTTGTAAAACATTGAAATATTACTATATATATTTATAGATCGTGGGGCTAAGATAATGTACGATTCCAAGGCTCAGTGTGCCAATAAATTATCTTATAAAAATATTAAATAAATTATACATTCGATGCACAAAAATTAATAATGAAAATCGGATAACAAATAAAATGATGATCAGTTAGGAAATCAAAGAGTGTAGTTGGGTCCAGAATGTTGTGTTTACCCATGATGCGACATAAAGTGTGTTGGTGTGGGATGTTCAGAACCATTTATCAACTGAGGTGCATTAAATTATTTAATGAATGAATTAGATGATTATTAAATGTAAAAGAATAAATTTTATGTACATCACACTAGAAATCCTTTCCAGGGTTGGCTTATAATTTCTGGTCTATTCTAGCGAGAGATCATTCCTCCTCCCTTCACTTATTGATGAAAAATACTTAGATCAATGTCAATCGAATCATGATTAATGAAACATATATACATTCTATGTTGGAGTACACATTCTTCATCAGTGACCAATCCAAAGATGACGTGGGACTCCACTTTTTCTATTTTTATGTTATTGGGTAAAATTATTAAGTAGATCCTTAGTTGTTCTTTGATTTAAAACTCTGTTTATGCCTCTACACAAGCTGACATATTGAAACCTCAATTGTTCTATATTTTTTTCATTTAAAATCACTATTCTTGGTCATTCACCATTATCTTTTTTCCATCATAGTTTAAACATGGTTTGTGGTTATTTTCTCCCCGGTTTATTCATGTTTTCACTGGCTATATTCCTACGCTCCAAACACAACTTTATAGGGAGGAAATGATCTCGATCAAACCCCCATATTCATGGACAATCGATTAATGGAGAACTGTTTGACAAACTGGTCATATATGTGGAAATCATGCTAGATAAAGATGCTTGTTTTTTTATTAATTTCATGAAATTGAACCATGAAGTCCTGGGTGTGTGTAGAACGAATGATGAAACCCTTCTTGGAGAATGAAGACGATTTTCCTCAAAATAATAATGGAAACATGATATTTGGTATGGATCCACAGGTTCTTTCTGATTTCAAAGAGATATCTAGGGTGAAATGAAACAAAACCACCATATCTATAGTGTAGATTTCATATATGAAATTCTGTGTAAATCTCAACTACACACCATATTTCAAGATGAATACACGTCATGTATCCCCATCAGCAGCAGTGTTAGTTTTATGGAAATCCTTAGTAGGACACGATGTGTGGTCCCCCTAACACATCGTGTACCCCATCCCTGGTTTGGCAACCAATGTGATGGGTCACAAAGATGGGATTCCATGTGGATTTTTACAAATAAGAAAATGATGTGTATTAAAGTACATTGACATAAGTTCTAGACATAGACACATCTAGAAAACACAATCATAGTGTAGGTTAGTCTAGATAATGTGTGAAGTGCACCAACATGGTGTGTAATACTAAATGGGATGGATCAATGTTCCTTCAATGTACACAAGTAGACTATAAATTATGATCACACATCATGTGGATCCCCTAACACAATGTGTACCCCTTCAGATATGTCAATAAAATATCCATCATTTGTATCTCTATTATTTCAACTCAAATTTTTTCTTGTGAGTATCCTATACATATATTTTTTCAATGTAGAATGTGATGGTTCAATAAATAGTGGAATTTACGATTCAATGTGAACTATTAAAGTCATGGATGATAGATAAGCAATGTTCGACGATGTTTATTATCAGGCCGGATAACTAGATTCCTTTTCAGTCAATACCCTCTAGTTTCTCTGGGTAATGGAGATCCATAATGATCCCCATGAGTCACCATCCATTAGGGCTAAGTAGTGGAGTTACCTAACATTCTGGTAAGTTCCATCCATCAGGGCTAGAAAGTGGAGCTTCCTAATGATCTCCATGAGTTTCCCTCTATAAAAGTTCGAAAGTGGTGTATCTCGACATTCTAGTCAATACCCTACACTAGGGATAGGTAGTGGAATTCCACAATTATCTTTCTTAGCTAACCTCACATTGGGTTGGGTAGTGGAGTTCCACGATGTCTCAGAAGGTACCCTCCAGTAGGGCTAGGCATTGTAGTTCCAAAAGGACCTTTCATGAGTGGTAAAAACCAGTGGGATTAGGTAGTGGACTTCCCAACTAATATTTAGAGAAGAACCCCCCGGACATACTAGGGCACGAGTCCTCTAATTTGTGTATGTGGCCTCATGATAGTGTGGCATAGTGAGGAAACAAGGTTTGGCATCTCATTGGAATCATGAAGAAGATGGAATCATTCCCAAAAAATGCATGTTTGTTTGAAATGGACTAATTCAATTTAGTCAAGTCAGTTCTTATCAATTCGGATAGTGTCCATGTATTTTAAAGGATTCCCATTGACGTGTGTGTTCAGGGCGGATGCATGGGATAATAGTAATCATTGATGGACTTTGGGAAATGTAGGATACTTTTATTTTTGTGATAAGATATAGGATGGATATCCTGTAACACTCTCATTTGGTTTATAAGAATGAATATATTTATATATATTCATTCTTCTGGATTCACAGCTTGGATTTGGATTCACTCCTTCCATGAGAGGTGAAGATGTGCGTGGAATGAAAAATTCAATCACTATCTACCTTCTCCGGGTTGGATTATTCAACTCTCCTACTATAAATGGTGATTAAATTATGGGTAGTTCATCTACTAACAACTTTTATGGTCATATTTTTAGATTATATTACATTAACTATGATACCACAAAACTCATTTCTCATTTAATAATATTATTATGGTTTTATTCAATATAATTTTCATGTTATCTGAAAAAAACGTGAGAATTAAACACAAGGAATTTTATTTTATTAAACACCGAATTTTTTACATTACAAAAATATCAGAAGTAACCATACTACAAAAAAAATACCTACTAAGAGTCCTATTAGAATTATTGGGAGACCACCCAATACAGCAAAACACCCAAGAAGATAACAAGGGTCTTTCAGATTTGTCACAACGAACATTAGTATGTCTGAGCCACTAAAACCTCATTGAGCCTCAGTGGAATGATGTACACCATCTTCCTCAATTGTATGGAATTTGTAACACCATAATTCATGGTTTATAAGGCCTCAATTTGACCGTTTCCCCTTGGGGGACCGTTGAGTTTCTAACAGCTATAATTATAGCAGTTTGTTTTCTCGTGGTTTAATTTAAAATCATTGGGTATATTTAGTTTTCCAAAATATTTAATGTATTCATTTTAATTATAACATTATACATATAAACAATTTTTTATAAACATTAAAAGGGATAATGATTTAATATTTTAGCTACCCTTACTGTGATTTCAAAATTAGGTGTAAATTTCAAATACATTCCAAATATTTCAAATGTGTTGAAATGTTTTTATAAATACATTCATTCTTAATGTTTAAACATGGTTTTAACTAAAACATAGTCTTTGTTTTTATAATAATACTATAATATTTTCTTAATGATGTATTAAACATTGATTTATTACTTTATGTTTTAATCCTTTAGCATGTGTAAAACAATTGAAAATGTTGGTTTTAGGACTTGGTTTATCTGTAATAGGAAATAGACACCTATATAAGTACATGAAAACGTATTTCTATGTCAAAGAAAAAATGAATATTTACATGAAAAAATATAGGAGAGTACCCAACCAAGCTGAGGGCCACTTTGTGGCATCTCTCAAAGAGTTGATGGTGATTCTGACCTACAAACCCCTAGAAATAGCCCCGGGGTAGTGCACATGCATCGTGCATTCTAGGTCTGGTGTGCACAATGGGTGTGGCTACCACTAACCCCCTTCTCTCCTTGTGGGGTTCTCTTAGGGCCCTTTTGCTTGTACCCTTCATGTGATAAATAAAGAAATGATGATGAAGGGAGAACATGTGTGTGTGAAAATACGAGAGTGTTCCCCCATGAAAGGGGGCACATAGGCATGGGTGGGTGTAGGAGCACGCCCACATAAGAACCTGGTACATGGCGGTACTGGGAGGGGAGAGGGATTAATTTGAGCATAGGCTCGGAGTACCAAGATAATACTAGAGTCGTGGAGTTTCATCAGTTTCAATGTGGGACAGTGGAAATTTTTCTAGGAGCGGATTTGGGTCGTTCGATCATGGCACACGTGATCTGAGCCATCTGATCCATTGTGGATCTATTCTGGGCAATTCAAGTCTTTTAAATCACCACATATTACCGTAGTCGTTAGATCGAGTCACGACCCAATCTTGGTGGTCTGTCTTTTTAAATCCCTATATTAGACCATAACCAAATGATCTTCAATACTTTAGATCCCAGATGTTCATTCTTTTTCATGTTTTCCTCCTCACAACGCCTTCTTCTTCCCTCACATGCACTGTACCAGTGGGATTCCACTCCACTTGCACCATTTTTCTTCCACACCCATGACTCCAGAGGACCCTCCCTTGCCCTCATCATCCAAAAAGACTCACCCAATATCAATTTATATACCGAGTGGGACTTGGGTTTCCAGTAAGATTCATTAATATAAATATATATATTTTATATATAGTATAGTTTATATATATGACCCATTACACTTCCATCCACTCGAGTGTTCATTTTCTCAAGACTCCAACATGTTTCTGAGCCTCTCCTCCACATAAAACTAGGTAAGGATCTTATATTGTCTTGCCTTGCTACGGTTTGGTTTACTATATTTAAACATAGATATATATACATATATGTATATATATTGTTGACCATAAGACCTACTGATTCTTTCTAAAATAGTGAGTCTTTAATACTACATGTAGTTATAAATGTTTATTATGCAAATTATGTGTGAAGTTTTGTGGTTCGATATAATTTGAAATATATATGGGTATACATATATGAATATATAAATTAGAAACAAAACTTTTTATATTCAATTGAACGTTTTGAAATTAATGAACACTAGGTTTACTTAATGCCCTAATATATTTACAAACATGAAGGTGGCATTCAATCTTGGGGTAAGACCATTATATATATATATATATTGTATATTCGACTATATAAATAAATTATATATCTATATATTTTATAACTAAACCCTTTTTATATCAAATGGCTTATTTAGAAGACAACCTATGTCTTACAAATGTTCGTCATAATCTCAAAACATGTAAGGGTTTAATAAAATTTTTCTTCCTTGGGAAAAAAAAACAAATTATATATTTTTTATATTCTATTATATATGTATATATATACATATACCCTTAGGTTTTAATATTACACTGTTTTAATTTTTATAAAAACCAATTTTTGTGATTCAGATATGTATGTGAGATATATAATAATCATAATAATTTATTAAAACATGTGTTGTTTAAGAAAATTATTTGTATACACATTGTGTTTATGTAGTTAATATAATTTTCTTTTGACCAAAATTTACCAAGAAGATTAGAAACCCTAGTGCATTCCCTCCTAATATTCTTTGAAGAATTAAATAATCTATTTATTTTTCTAATTCACTTGAATCTACTGCAATAAATGTTTTTCAATAATTAAGTACTATTTTGTTAAATATTCCCATTTATCATCATGTTTTTTAAATATGAATAACAATTATAATAATTTTAGAATTGTGAATTTTGAAATATATAATGTTTACATTCATAATATGGATTTTAGGGATTTTTATTTTATGTGATAAACTTGTATTTAATGTGATTTAGCTATTGACACCGGTGTTGCCTACCATACATGTCATTCATTGTCCAATATTGATAGTATTGTTATTAACACTTAAAAATCATGATTCACGTTATATACATGTAAATGATAAAGAATTAAATTTAACTATTTTTTTCCAAATATGGATTAAACACTAAAATTTTCATAGTGGTATGAGACACCATGAATAATATGAAATGATAAATTAAATATTCAAAGAGGTGCGGAACATTTTTAATGCACGACACTGTTTGGAATATGATGAATGTATTGGACTTGGTATAATGGGTTGGGGACCGGTTAATGAAATCCCCTCGATGCATCGTTAGTTCTCATGAGACAATCTGGTCATGGCACGAGGCCATCGACATTTCATGTCTTGACATGAGGTCTCGACAGGGTCAAGCATTATACCTTCCCCCGATTTTGTGTAATTAATCAAGTGTGTGTTCATTTAGATAATATGTCTGATTAAGAGATTTATAGATTGTAATTAACAAAATAGATATTCGACTAGTAGAATATCCCTAGTTAAGAGACTGTAATTATGAGTATCATAGAAGTAAATTCCTATGGAATTATGATTATTCAGAACTTAGAGAAATTATTAGCTAGTTATGTCTTCTATCTAGTAATGAAATAAATTGAAGATATTATTTCATGTGAAGCTCTGATAATGTGATATCCTTTGTTACAAATGTTTTACTTTCATATTCACATGTCATACCTATTTAATTTAGAATTTCTCTTAGTTATTATTCTGAATGAGAATTCCTATAATTGAATCATGTTTTTTTGTAACTCTGTTAGTATTCATTGATCTGTTCTCTTATAATTCTTATAATGAATTCTATGTATGATATACGTATTACAACATCCCATAAAGAAAATATTGAATGGAAATTTTTGGAATGAATGTTTTCAAATGGTTTTAATTAGTATAATATGTTATTTTAAAACCCTTTAATGGTCATTCATATGATCACCCTATGTTTCAATCTATTTTCTTTTACAGGTTTACAAGATTGAAGTCATTTTTTGTGTGGATGATTTGTGTAGATACTTTATCTTCATATATGGATGTAAATGTAATAATTTTATCTGACACTCCAGGACCTAAAAAAAAATGATCCTCTCTAGTGGATCATGTGTGTGTTTTTCCAATTTACATTAAAAAACATAATACACACCATGTTTTATTTCATCTTCACACCGGCTCCGGGGTAGTATAGGGATGGGGCGTGACATTCACTCTAGGTTTGTGGTAGGGATTAATTGTACATTCATATTATAGGATTGAGTCCATGAAAATTATTCTTGAATCATCTCCTCATTGTTGTTATATATATATATATATATATTCTCATTTTACCATGATACTCCTTCATAACCTTGAGGATGCCTCCACGATTTCAGTCATCTACATTACCAACGTAGGTTTGTGATGATGAATTGATGTGTGATGAGGCCACAGTAAATGGTCCATCTAGTAACCCGTTCCCCTAGGATGGTTGGTAGTGTCACCTTCACTTGTTGAGATGTTGATCATACCAATAGGGTAGGCTGGGGATACTTGTAGGATTTTCATGCTCTACAAGCTCTCATCCTAAAGGCCGCTAATGATCTACAGTGTACCATGTCCTCAGGAAGGGGATGATTGGATAGAGTCGGTGTTCCATGTCTTTAGCGTCACAAAAACATTTATGCATCAGGTTGTTTCATGGAATATATAATTTTTTAGATAGCATGTAGGCAATAGTGGTTCCTTTTTATGCATATTCAAAATGATTCGAAAATCTCATAAGATGACTTCCAACAACTATTCTTTTAGGGTTAGTATACATATTTCTTGCAGTTAATTTAGACCTGAGAACTTTAAGAGTTGATTTAGGGAGAGAGGAATTCATATTAGTACCCAAAAAGGTTCATATACCTTACTGTGTACTTAGCTAACAATATATAATGAGGATACATCCCTACATGGAGAATTGATATGGGGCTCCACCGGGATTATTGTGCCATTATAGTTTCCTTGTGCATACCCACCTATGAAGGGGTGCGGGAGAAGGAATTTATGATGAAGTGATTTCTATCACATGGATGCCATGTATGTGGAGCTGTCATTGGGAATTTCTAGAGATTATATTTTCTCGCATGCCCAAAACGTTGGGATTTATGTTCAACCAACACTTTTGTGTGAATGCTCAAGGATATTTTCATACAGTTCATGGTCAGAGTAGATAACTAGGTAACCCCATGTAGAGAATTTTCTATGTAATGATGGGTGATGTGACATAGTATGAAAAATCCCGACCAGGCATGCTATCTATCCAGAGATGATTGATGATGGGACACCACGAAAGAGGCAGAACCATGATTAGAACCCTCCTAGGCATGGATAGGGTGGTCCCCATGGAGGAGGATCTATAATAAGTGCAGTATGGGCTACATTTGGAGTACATATATAGGTCCCCATCAATAAACATTACATATTATTGAGTTATTTCAATAATTAACATTTTAGATCTTTTTAGTTTTAGGTTCTTAGAGAATTAGGCCATAACTATTACATTACATCTCACAAAATTACAAAGTATACACTTCTCTTCTATCGATTTGTTTATAAAAATAAAACACCCTAAATAAAACAAAAATTATTTACTTGATATAAATATACATGAATTTTTTCTTCTAATTTTTCTTTCTTATACCCTGTGGAAAACATTTCAAAAACATGGGATGAGTATACACAACTTATTGAGGGATATAAAAAAAGGAAAAAAAATATTTATCTATTAATAAATACAAATCAATCAAATCATAATTTTCAATAAAAAACATATTCTCTTTAAAAAACCTCATGAAATTATAATATTATGAATAACACATAGAAATCCTAAATCATAAAGGTAACTTGTGGAATCTAAAACATACATACATTATATCATTCGAAGCTACATAGAGAGTTAAGTTTGGAATCACCATCACATTATACTCTGAAATTATCATAGGAGAAGAATTAATGTTTACCTGTGTCATGTTACCTAATGCATTGGAGATCTATCTCAAGATCCCCTGTTCTAGGATTTTCACGGAACTACCCATATTTGGTTTGTCATGTAACCACATGTAAAATGTCCAAATACCCTTACATAGTCATAACACAAAAAATATTGAAAGTATCAACATTTGACTCATCATTTAGAAGAAATCAATTAATATTATAGAAATATTTAATCCATTTCCAAAACAATTTAAATCCTTTAATAAAGATATTTTTGAATCAAAGTGTCCCATACCACATTGAAACTTTTAAACTAATTAAAATTTTAAAACATTAATGTCCATATAAATAAATCCTTAAATCCATTTTGAAAACATGGAAATTAATTAGAATTATTTAGAAGAATAAATCTTTAAAACATGTAAAACAATGTCTTAGTTAAAGAGTCTCGTAACAGTTTAGAAACACTTGAATAAAAATAAATAAAAAATAACATCAAAAGGAACATTAAATATCATGATAATATTGAGATTCATGATATAAAAATGTAAAAATGATTATATATAAACCTTATTGGATATTCAATATTCAACATATCATGATATACATCATTGAAAGTAGATTGAGATGTAGTCCTTACAATGATCATATCATTAGATTAAGGATTAATAAATGAAATAATTATGTGTGAAAAATATAAATACACCCATTAAAAGTGAATATTAAGTGTAAAAAAATCATAGGTCATTCACCCATATTCATGAAAAAACCAATGACAGTGATATTTAACTCAATTAAGGGAGATTGAGCTATGATTTCACTTACAATGTTCGCATAAATGATGATAGAATTTATCAATGCTGTAATTATGTGTTGAAAAAGTATATCCACACAATGGGATGTGAGAATTAAAACATAAATAAATAAATAGTGATTACACACATAATGTTGGCACAATATAATCAACAAAGTATACGTAAAACCCAATGAGTGGAAATTGGGTTTTGAAATTCCAATACCAAAATTCGGTAACCTAACAGTGTCACATAAAAATTTAGAAAATGACTCGATGGGAGAGAAAAGTTATCTAGTCACATGGACATAAAATGTACAGTAATAATGATATATATGATCTTATCCCAATATATGAAAATGGAAATTAAAAGACATAACATAAAATAGTCTTTGACAAAAAGAGGAGGGTGATAGTTTCCCTTACAAAGATATTTTTTGTAAATAAAATAGATCGATTATATGTATTCAATATATGTACACATAAAGAAAGTATAAATTCAAGATAGTACATCAAATTTTATTTTTCACATAATCATAGCACGACATATTCAATAAGTAGAAGATCAACCCTAAGAATGGAAATTGGGTTAAGAAGTACCCTTAACTGGTGTCTGACTTGTCTTGTTTTTACGTTATATTCCTAAATAATAAACATTGGTTAATTTATTCTTGAATTAGAACTCTTTTTACATTTATTATTCATTTTATACTACTTATCATCATGTTATAAAAATTACATAATTATTTAAGTTCATATTGGTCGTTTTGTTGATATTCGGCACTTCAGTCGAAATCGAATTTGATATGATCACCCAATGGCCCAAAGGCCCTCATTTTTTATTGATTTTGATAATACACCTTATAAGGGGTGAGGTGGAATCCCTAAAAGGCCCATATTCATAATTATTAGGTGGCCCGTAGGCCTTAGATGAATTCATTTTCCCATAAGCTTCAAACATTACATTCAACCCATACTATCTACTTGGAACTGCTCCTCCCCATTATCATCATCGTGAAATCATATCTCCACCTTCACATGGCTTTTTAGCTAGGGATTCTCGTGCATGCATTGGATTTTCCCGATGGTAGGTTCCATACCCTCTCATTCATGCATTCCGTCTATTGTGGTGATAGCTCATTGCTCATCCTCCTTGTAGAGCTTGTTCCTTGTTGGAATTATGGTTTGCATCTGTAATTAAGGTGGTCCAAAGACCTTGAGGAGGCCCGAATGCCTTACTGACCTGATGTATTGGGTGTTCTGAAGGCCTTAAAGGACTCGGGGACCAAATCGGTGGCCCGAAGGCCCAAACCAGGGCATATTCCCAACTGCTACAGTTCCAAATAATACCTGCTACAGTTCCCGCTACAGCACCTGCTACAGTACTACACAGTTTCCGCTACAGTACATGCCACAGTACATCTACAGTACCTACTACAGTACTACTATAGTAACCCAGAAATAATTTCTCAACTTGGATTTGATCCCCGGTCTCCCGGATGCACTTACGGAGTCCTTACCTACTGGGTTAAGTCTCATGTGCAAAAACGAATTTGATATAATTACAAATTTTCCATGTGGTCAAAACTCCATTATCTATAGAATAGTATTAATTATTTAAATATCATATATATATATATATATCTAGTATATATGTATTTATAATATTCCATAACATTTTGATATAGAAATGAAATGCACCGTTCATGGAGACGGTAGGTCTTACGTATGCATGAACGCTACTTTCATTTCAATGTCATAGTAATGGAATGAAAAATAAATGATATGCAGGTATATTATAATTAAATTATAATATATGTGTTATATATGTTAAATAACATCATTAACAAAAAACATTATATGTTCATTGTATGGAATGAACGAGTCCTATCACTTTGAGGGGGTGGTAGTCTGCACCTCCTCAAATGAAATTATCGTATTTACCCATCAAAGAAAGCATAAGGGTATAATGAAAATGAAAAATGAAGAATAATATAGAAATAAAAATATAATATATATCACATATAAATAAATTTCAATCATAATCTCCACCATGAGAGGTGGTAGGGGAAAATTGAGCAATCATCGTTTCGTGATGTACTATACTAGTTTGTTGTCCATAGAAATAGTATGTTCATATCAATTAGATGGAGATGTGTGTAATTTTATTTTGAATAATTATCATAACAAAATCCTTGTATATTTAGGATGCTGGTTTTGTTATGTAATCAAAGAATAAAAATATAATCGAGAGTGAAAAAGTAAAAAATGGAAAGGAACATTATAGATGATGCTACCTCTTAAAATGAGTAACTACATTTGATTTGAGCCAAAAGTTTTTCTTGAATAAGCTTATTCTAAAAGTAAGGGTTATAGTATGAAGGGAGGGATATAGTGAGATTATTTGGTCAGAATTTTGAAGATTCATGGGGAATGATACGTGTTATTAAATGGGTAGTGGTGGTGGCCTTTTATAAGAGAGAGGAGGGGCACTTCAGGAATGTCTAGAAATATTAACTTGTTATACATTCTATTTCGATGGAAAATGAGTCCAAATTCAGTTAGTAATAATATTTTATGAATATAAGTCAAAATAAAATCATCAAATGAGAATTATACAGGTGTTGATAATTTTTTAATCCCTATCTTTTTTATTTAACCCTTTTTTACTCTTACTGTTTTATCAAGAATTCAACACATTGTGATTCAAAAGAGATACGAAAACATGTAAAATGTCAAATTAATGTGTAATTAATAAAAATTTATACATATCAGAACCATTAGAAGAATATTTTTTTTAATTTAATATCTTTTAATAAACTATTTTAAATTTTACGTTATGAATTATGTCGTTTTTGGACACTATTCATTCTAAACATTTTTACAAATTCATAACAACCAGATTCCTTCTAAAAATTGCATTAAATCAAACCTAATATGTCAATATTGTCTAGAAAATTTTTATATGATATCAAAATAACCAAATTATTTTTAAAAAAAAACTATAATATCATTTATTTGAATCCCTTATTAATGAACCAATCATTGCATCATCATTGTGACAAAATTAAATTAATTAATTTTTTGTATAAATATTGTAAACAAAATAAAATGATATAGTAAATATTTTAATCTTACTAATGAATATTTATTGTTGAAGTGATAACTTATATAACTCCATAAATATTTTATTTTCATTAAAATATATTGGTTAATGTTAATTTTTCATTACATTAAATTAATTCTTATAAAATGTCATTTTTAGGTTCATGTGGCTCCATGGGGTCCCAAAACCGACCCAAGGCTGCCCATGGTCATAAATATCTCATATAATAGGATTAGGACGTATTTTAGGGTTGTTTAATACTATTATAATATTATTATTACCTTTATTCACCAGATTTATCCTTTAACCGTGGTAATTAAAATAATTACTGAACATACTATTCATAATATCTAAAAATAATAGGTACATAATTACAAAATTTAGACCTCCTAATTCCAAATATTGAATCCATTTTTTTAATTTTAAAACATATAAGGATCAGTAATTAATTAAAAATTAATTCATCTTGTCAAAACCAAATAGGGGGTTTTTATGAAGTAATAACTATCAAAAGATTGAAATGTTTTTATGTACAATTTCAATTTTAAATTATTTCCAATGACAAACACTAGAATAAATGAAAAAAATATAATCCAATTACACTTTTAAACTAATAAAAAGAATAATATAACTATATAAACAATTTAGATGAAATGGCAGTTTTGAATTAAAATGCAGTATTTTTCACTATTCAAAGAAATATTAATTTTATCAGAAAATTCAAAATTTTCATCAAAAGTAAATTTTGATGTTCCAATTCTAAGTAAGACGGTTATTTTATCAAATAGATAATATAGATGTGATAAATACTAGATTTAAATTTGGTTCTTCATCATAAGGTTGTAAAATGACCTTTACAAAATATTAGATTATATAATTCTTAAAATCGAACTAATTATTATTTGAAGCCTATAATATTCATTCGATAAATGTAAAAACATTTAACAAATATGTAAAATCATAATGTAGTAAATTAATTTTCATTCCAACCAATATAATGACAAGGCATTAAATACCATTTAAAATAATAATATTATTATCTTAATTTTCAGTATAACTCAATATTGTGAACACCGTAAGATTTCAGTGAAATCCGCTGTTATGTGTTGAGTATTCTATCAGACAAAGCATCTCATTTATTGTAAAAAATAATATTTTGTTCACAAATATTAATATAAATGAAAACATAATATTCTAGAAATACATGGGTTGTTTTATCCTTCCCCCTATTGGAAATTATGTGCTTTCAATTTTAAAAGTAGTCTTAGAAACATAATTTAATGTCCCACATTGGAAAAGGAGTCAATAAAACAATCACATTAAACGAAATAAATATATGTTCAAAGGTCACCTGAGATAACACATACTAGGATTCCATGGAAGAAAACATGGATATGAAAGAGAAACTAAGTGTCATCTTCTGATAGAGAGTGATTGAAAAACATGATCAAGAGAGAAATTATCCACCAAAAAACCAAAAACTTGTGATGGGTTAAATGGTATTTGATTTTGCAATATAATTTGTAAAATAACAACGTGTTTGTTTGATGTTCCTTCTCATGAATTTTAGGAATTTATTTATGAGCTTGACTAAGAACATAAAGAAACATAATTACTTCTCATGAAAACTTTCATCCTCTAATAAATATCTACCAAAAACTCATATTTTCTCAAAACGATGACTACACAAGATGACATGGTCACACTTGAAGCACTAGAATTAACTTCTAGAGAATCAATTTAAACCACAAAATATTTTTTATAAATTTACTCTTTCTATAGACATTTACCAAAACCAAATGGTTAGTATGAGATCAAATAATCCCCAAAGGGTAATCCTTTATAAAAATAAATACTACTCTTAATCTCCAAAATTCAACAAACAATAACCAAATTTCAACATAGACCATTAAATACACAATAGTCCATGAATTTATTCAAAGTAAACCTAGCTAATATTAAAACCCAAAATTTAGAAGTATTTAATCACTTAATCTTCCATGGAAAATCATAAAATTTATCACCAAATAACATCGACTACTCTTATAGTCTCATACATAATAGTAATTATTCTAAAAACATAATCTCCATGAAAGGTTAACCATTTCAATAAATAATCCAAATCAACATAAGTCCAAAATAAAAACATATATTCTTCCGAAATAAAATTCAATCATTACACATCAAATTATATCCCATAGTATTCTATTTTCCTTAGGCATTTGTTGTTCCCAAAATAGAAAACATCTTCCAAAATAACAGTTTTCACTTAATCACAAAATAATTTTCCTATACTAAGGATATTCATTTGATAAATAATAATCTAGATAAATACACTTATTATTGATCCATAATATAAATTAAACTAAAGAGAATATGTCATACTAACTAGGGAATTTACGTAGGCTAGTGGGAGGCAATGTTCCCTTATTCCCTAAAGTTGGGGGTTCGATTTCTGCAACCTTTCCAAATGCGACGGGTTGTCACCATTCCCATAGATTTCCCTTTTCCTAAAAATATATAATTTTATAACAATCCAAAAAAAATTAAATAAACACATCAAAAATAACCATAACATATTTTACCCTCAAAATTGTTGTCATCCCTCGTATTTGCATCTCAAAAAGTAATAACTGATATCTACCTCAAAATCAAGGAACATATAAACCGAAATAGTTCTTTATAAATATATACTAAAAAAATACAATTCTTCTTCAATTAGAATTTTCACGTCACAAACATCAAGGTTACACATACAAGAGAAAACTCATCCAATGTAATCCCATCAACAAAATAACATTAACACTTTTAAACATTTCAGCACCCTGATATTTAACATAAATCTCGAATTTCTAAAATGTGGAAATCTTAATCATCTAGAATTATTCATGATCCCTGAACCATTTTTTTCAAAGTTATTCCATATTACAACATTCCTACAAAAAAAATCATGAATCATATCCTAAGATTCAATAATGTTAAAACATTAGCTAATAAATAATGGATACCTTTCTTAGGACATTGTTTGTTTCCTCATCCTAAATATGAATTCAAATAGGTATTAGAAGAACATATATTTATAAGTTATTTCTCATCCCATTGCAAAAAATTCTTTGTAGGAAATCTATTTGCGTAATGATGATGCGCACCACATTTAAAACATTCAATTTATCCCTTGGCAAGAACTTCATTCCCTTTCTTGGAGTCAACTGAACAATTCCTTTTTTAATGACAAGTTATTGCTTTTTGACCTTCATTACCACATCTATAACGTCTTATCATCCCCTTGAAACATTTTCTTAGGAGTTACTTCCACATCCTTGGAACATAGGTTTTTGAATATACTTGCCTTTATGATTATTACCTGGACTTCCATAGGGATTTATTTCTCGCATATATGATTCCCTAGAAATATCACCAAGGTACAAGTTCTCCATCATGGCTCTAGATAGTTGGTTATGAATAATCATAAGAGTTATCATTGAATCTCTCATTTCATTCGGTTTCTTATTAAAAAAACCACCACATTTTCCTTCACATCCATTGATACTTTGTTTCTTGCTAGATCCATCCATTTAATAAAACCAAAAAATGGCTAGTGTGATTATATTTCTAAAATAATCATATACTATCTTATGAGGAGGGTATACACTATGAAATAATTATCCATGTTATCTTAAACTCAGTCAATTTTTCTAAAATAATTATGACTCTTTCTAATATCTCATCACTATGGTTATATAAAACACGTCACTTATGATTAAATAATACCCTAACCTATAATGTTATCTCAAACAACCTTTGATTCCAACTATAGGGCCTCAGCCTTAAATATTACATAATAATTATTTAAGTCATGAATTCACATTGTGTATATTTCCAGGAATATTATTTTATAGAATTAGGCTATAACTATTACATTACAACTCAAAAAATTACAATTTAGACAGTTCTTCTATATCCCATTTTTAATATATAAAAACTCCATAAATAAAACAATAATTCTTTTCTTGATATAATTCTTATTGTATTATTCCTTTCTATTACCCATATCTATGACCTATGAAAAATATTTCAAAAACATGGGATGATCATAAAATTATTAGTAAGGGATATAAAATAAGGAAAGAAAACATTGATCTGTTAATACATACAAATAAAAGAAATCATACTTTTCAATAATAAAACATAAGACCCTTAACATACCTGATAAAGTCATAAATTAATGAATACCACATAGAAATCATAAATCCTAGTAGTAACTTGTGTAATCCATAACATACATACATTGTAGATTTCAAAAATGCATAGAGTGTTACGTTTGGAATTCCCATCATAGTATATTCCCTAAATCACTTAGGATAATCATTAACATTTAACTCTTTCATGTTAACAAATGCATTGGAGAGATATTTCGGGCTCACCCACCCTAGGTTTATCAAGGAACTAGCCGTATTTATTTTATCATGTAAACAACCATCAAATATCCACATACCATTACATAATCATTACACCTAAAAGAAGGAAATTATCAATATTTCGCTAATCAGTCAGAAGAAATCAATTGAATATATTGAAATATTCAATCCATTTCCAAAACCATTTAAATCATTAAAAAAAGATATTTCTGAATAAAAGAGTCTAATACCACTTTGAAACATTTAATGAAATTACGATTTTAAATCATTAGTGACCATATAAATAAATCCTTAAAACTATTTTGGAAACATGGAAATTAATGAGAAATATTTAGATGAATAAATTATTAAAACATTTAAATCAATGTTTTAGTTAAAGAGTCTTGTCACACATGAGAAACACCTGAATAAAAAATTAAATAAAGAATCACATCAAAACAAACATTAAATATCATGAGAATATATAAAATCATGATATAAAATGTCAATAGGGTTATAGATAAACCTTATAGGATATTAAAGGTGAACAATATCAAGATATGCGTCAAAACAACGATAGTGAGACGTAGTCCCTTACAAAGATCACATCATTAGATCAAGGATAAATCAATGAAATAATTATATTTGTAAAATATAAATACACCCACTATAATTTTATATTATGTGTAATAAAATCATGGTTATTTCACACATATTCTTGAAAAAACAATACCAAATACATAGATATTTAACTCAATGATTGTAGATTGAGATAAGATTTCCCTTACAAAGATCGTATGAATGACGTAAGAATTTATCAATGGGGTGATTATGTGTTGAAAAAGTATATCCATAAGAAGGGAAGGTAATACTACAATATAAATAAAAAAGCAGTGATTCCACACTTAATCATGGTATATTATAATCAATAAAGTATGCATAAAACCCAATGAGTGGAAATTGAGTTTTGAAATTCCCTTACAAAAAATCGGAAACATAACGTCACATAAAATTTAGGAAAATGAGTTGATGGGAGATAAAATGGTATCTAATCAATTGGACATAAAATGTACTGAAATAAGTATATATATGAACTTATCCCAAAATAATAAAATGGAAATTAAAATACATAACAAAAAAGAAGTCTTTAACTAAAAGAGGAGGGTGAAATGTTCCCTTACACAGATCATTTTGGAAATAAAATAATCAATTATCTGTTCACACAATAAGTACACAAAAATAAAACATAATAAAATATAAGACATAAAAACATTTTTTGAGCATAATCATATTACAACATATTCATTATGTATAAGATCAACCCAAAGAATGAAAATTTGATCAAGAATTTCCCTTACATTTTGTCCGACGTGTCTCTTTCGTTCATTATATTCTTGAATAATAAACATAGGTTAATTTATACTTGATTCAAATAATTTTTCATGTTTATTATTCATTTTACATTACTTATCATCATGTTATAAAATTTACATAATTATTTAAGTTCATATCATCCATTTTGTCGATATTCGTTACATGAGTCGAAAATGAACTTGATATAATTACAAATTGTCGATGTGGTCAAACTTCCATCATCTCCATTATATTATAATTATTTAAATATCATATATATTTATATCCACTATATATTTATTTATAATATTCCACATAATTTGGATATATGAAATGAAATGCACTGTTTAGGGAGACGACGGGTTGTACGTGCGCATGAATACAATATTAATTTATTTTTCATAATAATGGAATGAAAATTAAATCATCAATAGATATATAATGATTCTACTATAATATATATGATATATGTTACATGATATCCTAATTTCAATCTTTTATACATTTTATGTGTGGAATGAACGAGTCATATCACATTGATGGGGTGGTGGTCCATACTTCCTCAAATGAAAATATCATATTTATCCACTGTGGAAAGTAAAAAGGTATGGTGTAAATGAAAAATATATAATAGTATAGACAATATAAATATAATATATATCACATATAAATATATTACCATCATTATTTCCACCATGAGTGGTGGTTGGGGAAAATTGAACAATCATTGTTTTGTGAGGCAGTAGTTCGCCATCCACAAAAAATAGTATGATCATATCCATAAGATCGATGCCTATTTAAGTGTAGTTAGATAATTCTGAAAAATAAAATATATTATATTTAGGATATTGGTGTTTTTATATAATCATATAATTATAATATAATAGAGAGTGAAAATCTAAAATAATAGAAAGGAACTTTAGAGAAGGAGTTACCTCTTAAAAATGTGTAACTCCCGTTAATTTGAGCTAAAAGGCTTTCATAAATTTCCTTCATTTAAATATAATGGTTATATTATGAAGGAATGGATATATGGAGCTTATTTGGAAAGCATTGGGATGATCCAAGGGTCTTGAAAGGTGTGATTAAATGGGTAGAGGTGGTTGACTTTTATAAGAGGGATGATATGCACATTAGGAATGTCTATTGATATAAATTTATTATAAATTATTATTCGACTAAAAAAGATCTAAAATTATGTTAGATAGAATATAATATTAATATAAATCATTATATAACCACCAAATAAATATTTTATATATTTTTATTATTTTTTAATCCTTATCTTTTTTATTTCACCATTTTTTACTCTTACTATTTTATCAAGTAGTCAACATTTTTAAAAGTAAATAGTTACCAAAACCTGAGAAATGTCCAATGAAAGATTCGTTAATAAAAATATAGACATATTTAACCATTTGGACAAATATTATATATTTTTGAATTTAATATCATTTAATAAACTATTTTATAATTTATGATATGAATTATGTAAATTTTGGACACTATTCATACTTGACATTTTTACAAATTCATAAAAACCTGATTCCTTATAAAAAAAGGAATTAAATAATACCCAATATGTCAATATCAACCAAAAAATTCATTTAAGATATCAAAATAACCAAATTAAATTTATTTTAACATTTATAATATCATTTATTTGAATCCATTATTAAGGAAGTAATCACTGCATCATCATTATGTCATAAATAAATTTATTTATTTAATGTATAAAAATTATAAATAAAGAATTATGATATAGGAAATATTTTTATATTTATAGTCAAACCTATCACCTATATAACCCCATATCAAAATTTATTTAGTAAAAGATATATGGTTATGCTATTTTTTTCTTTACATTATATTTATTCTTACAAAATATCATTTTCAAATCCATGTGTCTCCCTGGAGTCCAAAAATCGACCCAATAATACCCATGGTCGGAACTATCTCATCCAATAGGATTAGGATATTTTTAGTGTAGTTTAATATTTTTATAATATTATTTTTTTCCTTAATTACCAGATTTACCTTTTAACCATGGTAAATAAAAAAATTACTGAAGTTACTATTCATCATTTCTAATAATAAAAGATACCTATTTACATAATTGGGACCATATGATTAAAAATATGGAATCCATTTTTCCAAATTCAAAACACATAAGTTTTAGTAACTAATTTAATGTTAATTCTTATTGTCAAACCCAAAAATTGGGTTTTTATGAACTAATATCTATCAAAATATTGACAAGTATTTATGTCCAATTTCAATGTGAAATTACATCCAATGACCAAAATTGGATTAAAATTTTAAAATATAATTTAATTACACATTAAAAACTATTAAAATAATAATCTAAATATACAAAAAAAATTATATGAAAAGGAATTTTTGAAATAAAATGCAGAATTTGTAACTATTCAAAAATATGACTTTTATCAGAAAAATACTGAAATTTCATCCAAAGTAAATTTTGTTGTTATGATTATAAATAAGAACATGATTTTGTCAAATAAAAAGTATAGAAGTAATAAAAACTATATTTAAAAATGGTTCAACATTCAAAGGTTGTCAAATGACCTTTTCAAAATATTAGAGTCTTTCATGCTTAAAATCAGATTCATTCTTATATGAAGTCTCAAATATTAATTAGATAATTGTTAAAATATTTAATAAATATATAAAATCATAATATAGTTGTTTTTTTCCATTCTCGCCAATAAAATGGAAAGACTTTAAGTACTATTTAAAATAATAATAATATTATTATCATAATGTTAGGTATAACTAAATGTTGTGCGCATTGTATGATTTCAAAGAAACCCGTTGTTACGTGTTTTCTATGATATCGAAAAAAGAATATCCTTTAATTTGAAAAATATTATCTTATTAATATATATTAATATAAATAAAAAATTACTATTCTACAAATACGGGGGTCGTTACGACAAAAATATGAGATCATTCCCCTACCACGACCAGACGGCCCTTGTCAGGCCTAACGAGCTGGAGGATGGGGCTGAAGACATTGGTCGGACTTGTATATCTATGATCCTATATTAAACAATATGTATAGAGGTATGATTTATATAAGTAACAGACCTTATTATATACTTAATCTTGAATTTAGTCTAGAAAACACTTACATTTAAATTGAGGATCTTTTCATGTTTAGAGATTTAGAGAATTAAGAAAATACATTCATAACATTAAAACTTGTTTCATAGTGGATACCATAAAAACAGTTTCCATTTTTTCCCAAAATATAAAACATTAAACCATAAACATGACTCCTTATCAATTCTTCAACATTTAACATGGCTTACATCTTTGTCTTAATAATCCATTAACCTGTGAAAATAATTTAAAAACGTGGGATGGGCACAAAAGCTCAGTATGGGATGAAAAAGAAAGAAAGAACACATTAGTCCATGAAAACTTGTAACGTGTGAAATCATTTTCAAAAGACTAAATTATCACCGGTATAAATATATATATACAAATACTTACCTTATGAAACATGAGATTTACACAAATATATAAGAACATAAGTAGAATCATAAAGGTATCTTGGGGCATAACTTACATAATCTTGTAACCATTCCTGGCTACCTTAAAATTTGTAACCGTCACGACTACCTTACTTTGTGTAACCATCATAGTTACACTTGGAGTAACCATACATCTGACCTCAAACATACTCATACCCAATGCATTGGAGGGAAATATACGTCCCACCCTTTATCATAAACAATTCCCATGACCAGAACATAATCATACAACTTGAATAATAGCATAAAAACATTGCTTTTGAATTTTGTAAAATATAATTTTAAAAGTGGATGTTAAAAGAAAAGACCCTTACTTAAATCATATAATGGAATATAGACTTAATAGAGTTAATGGAATAGAAATAAATACTATAAAAATACATAATTCAACATAATAAAATCAAAATCCATCACGCAAAAATTTTTTAATACCACATAAATAATGAAGTAGAAGTTTATCCCAAAGAATGGAAATCGGGTTAAGAATTCCTTTACCTCAGGCTTGTCGTACCTCAAAATTGTTTAAAATTCCTTTATAATGGTTAAAAGAGTGTTATTTTTATTTTATAGAAACATTTTCATGTTTATAAAAACTTATATGGTCATTTCATAACCTCATTTCCCACCATAATTGGTAGTATTTTTCCCCTTGCATTGTTTTGGGGGAGTTCTTTTATAATTTCCACGATCGGTTCATGATGAATTGTTCTTGTTGATTGGAAGTGAAACTCCAGAATTATAATGTAATAGTATTTACATATATCCAGTGACATAAATTATACCATTTATCATTTTGATGTTTAATATGAGTATGATTCATAAGTTAAAACATTCATGATGTTTGTTTACATCATTTTAGTGGTTCTTTGATAATAACAACCTCATTTTGTCTTATAAAGTAGAACCATGAGTCAAAAAAATTACATAACCATGGATGAGTCATAAAACATATATTATAACATATTTCAACTATATAAATGGTTCCATGACCACAATTTAAGTAATTAATGGAAATTAAAAAAAATTACATCGTCCACGATGTCGGTAATTTGACACATCACAGACAATGTTTTTATTTCATAAATAAGTGGGAGAGGAGAATAATAATGATGATGAATTTTCCATAAACATGATAAAATCCAGAATATAAATGATTATGGAGATTTCAACCCTCTTGGATAAGATGGGGTGAGGAATGAAAGAAAAAGGAATCTTGAAATAAAAGAAAGGTTGAGAAATTTCTCACGAAAATTCGGCAGCCTAACGGCATCTATTAAAATTTCAAAAAAACAATATTAATGAGAGGAAGAGGGTATATCATCATTCAAACAAAATATGGACAGTAAGGGGAAATATTTAAGGAAATATCCCATCACAATACAAAATTAATGGAAGAGAATATCATAAAATGAAAGAAAAGAAAGAAAATAAAAGAGGTTGTTTACCTCTTGATCTCTTCTCCTTGAGATCCATCTTATGGGATTTGGTTTTGGTCTTTTGGTGAGACCAGTAGCTCTAGGACGTGGGGAAGAAGATTAGGGAGGGAATTTGGCAGAAATTAGAAAATTATCAAGTCTTGAGAGGTGTGGGAGGAAGAGGGGAGTGAGGGTGGTATTTATAGTGGAAGAGGGGAGGTATTTTAGATTATTTTAATCATTATTATAATATTTTTATCAAAGACTATGAATAATCTCAATTAAAGTGAACCTAAATAGTAATAATATCATGTGAGTTCCAACCAAGTGGCCTTTCATCACTTATGATGTCATAAATAGTGAATTTTACTAATAATTTGATTATACAGTATTTTATAGTATTTGACTATTCATCGAAAAATTCATGAAATTTAGAAAATTCCCAAACATTTACCCTTCCCATTTTCCGATGTGTAGAATTCAAAAATGAACTTCATTTTTTGAAAATATTTTTTTACATATTTTTAATTTAAATTTTAAATAAAATCATACATAATTAAAAAATTAATTATTTAAAAACTATAAGTACATTTATATCACATTGAAAAATTAATCAAGATGTTATTAACTTAAATCCATAAGAAAATAAAATAATAATACAATTTACTATTCATTAGGGTCATATTACTATTCATATTACTATTCATTAGGGTCATATTACTATTCATATTACTATTCATAAGGGTATGTTACTATTCACCAAAAAAAGTTGGTGCTAATAGACTACAAATAACATACATAACACAAATGTAGATGACAATTTCTTGAAATTCAAAACAAAGATGGGGAAATGTTATGTTTTAAATGATCGTTATAAATATCTACTTAAAACAAAGATCCATGAATTTCTATTTTTTTAGAAAAACATGGGGTGTTACATTATCCCCACCTTCTGGAAATTGTGTCCTCACAATTTTATTTACTTCTTAAAAAAATGGAGGTACTTTTCCCTCATAGCATTTTCAGACTCCCATGTTGCTTCTTCAACCATGTGGTTTCTCCACAAAACCTTTACCTAGTGGATTACCTTATTCCGGAATACTTGTTCCCTTCGATCAAGAACATGAACTAGTTTCTCTTCATAAGAAAGGTTCTCTTCCAGTTAAACTGCTTCTTGGTTCAAGACATGTGATGAATCTGGCGCATACTTTCTCAACATAGAAACATGAAAAACATTGTATTCCTGAGACAAACATGAAGGCAAGGCTACTCGGTATGCAACTGTTCCACCATTCTCCAATATTTCAGAAGGACCGATGAACGATGGACTAAGCATCCCTTTCATACCGAAACACATCACACTTTTCCAAGGATATATTTTAAGGAAAACATGTTCACCTACCACGAAAGAGAATTCATTCCTTCTGTTATCTCCATAAATTTTCTTCCTACTCTGATCTGTCCTCATGTGCTGTTGGATCACCCTCACTTTCTCAATCACTTCCTCTACTAATTCTAGCCCCATCAACTTTCTTTAACCGAATTCATCCCAAAATGCTGGAGTCTGACACCACTAACCAGAAAAATCCTCAAAAGGTGAAATCTGAATACTGGAATGAAAACTATTATTATAAGTAAAATCAACAAAAGAAATATGTTGATCCTAACTTCTCTGATAGTCCATTGAACAAGCTCGAAGCATATCCTCCAAAGTCTGAATTGTTCGTTTTGACTGCCCATCTGATTGAGGATGAAAAGTTGTACTGAAATTTAGCTCTGTACCAAATGAATTCTGAAGCCCCTTCCAAAAGTTAGAAGTGAACCTGGGATCTTGTTCTCAAGAAGCCTTTGTTAGTCCCACCACAAATCCCATGGATACATTCTCCCATTTTCACTCTGGAACTGGAAAAGGCTGAAGCATCCCCTTTGGTAATTTCCACTCTGAATTAACCTACTGACATGTCAAAAATTTCATGGTAATATCACAAATATCACTTTTTATTCCATCCCACCAATAATAATCCAGAAGGTCTCTATACATCTTAGCACTTCCAGGATAAATAGTAAATGGAGAACTATGGCTTCAAATAACTGTTATTTCTTCAACTGGGAATCACAAGGCACACACAACCTTTTACCAAATCTTAAAACACATTCTTTATCAAGGTTAAATTCTGGAAACCTACCCACTTTAACCAATTATATCTTCTTCTGTAGCTCATGGTCTTCCTTCTGTTCTCGCTTAATTCTATCTGACAACGAAGACTACAGTGATACTTGAAACAAAACAGATGTATTCCCTACACCAACAACTTCTAAGACAAAATTCATCAATTTTTTTAATCAAGGGATCATGTTCTAAACATAACATGGTTAATGATGCATGATGTTTTCGACTCAAGGTATATTCTAATTTGTTTTCTTTTCTAGGATGGTAATTGATCATGTAGTCATAATCCCTTATCAATTCAGGTCATCTTCTCTGCCTTGGGTTTAATTCATTCTGAGTGAATATATACTTCAGACTTTTATTGTCAGTATATATTTGACATTTGGTTCTGTATAAATAATGCCTCCAAATTTTCAAAGCAAAAATCATAGCTGCCAATTCCAAATCATGTGTGGGATAATTTAGCTAATGAGGTTTAAGTTGTCTCGAAGCATAGGCAATTACCTGCTCATTCTGCATCAACACACAACCAAGTACCTTCAAAGAAAGAAACTCACCATTTCGGGAAGGTAAGGCCAAAACTAGAGAATTAACCAATATCTTCTTCAGTTTCTAAAAATAAACATCACATTCATCTTTCCAAACAAATTTAACCCCTTTCTGTGTTAACTTAGTTATCGGGCTAGATAACTGTGCAAAGTTCATAACAAACCGTCGGTAATAACTTGGTAAGCCCCAAAAACTAAAAATATCTGTAACATTTGTGGGTCTTGTATATTCATCAACTACTTTTGTATTGGTAGGAACAACTATTATTCCATCATTATTTACAATTTTCTCAAGAAAATAAATCTATTGAAACCAAAAATCACACATTCTGAATTTTCCTACAGTTTATTTTCTTTTAATGTTTGTAAAACCACCCTTAGATGTTTTTCATGGTCCTCATTATTCTCGGAAAAAACAAAAATTTAATCAATAAATACAACCACAAACTTATCCAAGAACTCATGAAATACTCTATTCATAAGATTCATAAATACATCAGGTGCATTAGTTAATCCAAATGGCATAACAAAAAATTCATAATTCACATATCTAGTACGAAAGGCTATTTTCGGGGTGTCATCCTCCTTCACCTTCTGCTGATGGTATCTGAATCGCTAGTCAATCTTGGAAAAATACTAAGATCCCAGGAGATGATCATAAAAATTATTGATGTGAGGAAAAAGATACTAGTTTTTAATAGTGATTCTATTCAAAGATCTATAATCATTGAAAAGTATCATGGAACCATCTTACATTTTAACAAACAAAACAACAGCTCCTCATGGTGATGTTCTAGGATGAATGAAACCCTTTTCAAGCAAATACTACAACTGAATTTTCAATTCAATAAGTTCTATTGGAGTCATAGGATATGGGGGTTTTGAAATTGTCTTAGCATCCGTAACTAAGTAAATTGTGAATTAAACTTCTCGATCTGGTATCACACTGGGTAACTCATCAGGAAAAACATCAACGTATTCATTTCCCACTGTCACATCATTAATTTGAATAGTTCCCTTATTTACAAAAATATGAGCAAGATAAAATTCATTTCCATCATTCAATAGATTCTTATATTCTTGATATGATATCAATTGTATGGATTCATTCTTGAATACAAATTAAAACTCTTTCTGAAAAACAACTTCATTAGATCTACAGTCAATCTTAGCCTGATAATCAGAAATCTAGTCCATCCCCAGAATAACATCAAACTCAACTAAAGGTAAAACAACCAGGTTTGAAGGTAAAGTCTTTCCACAGACCATAATATATATATTCTTATAATTCCTATTTGTAATAACATTTCCCCCTGGTGCTTTAACCAAATGTTCTAGTCTCATTTCTTGAGGTGATATTTCCAATTTACCAAAAAATTTCACAGAGATAAAGGAATGTGTAGACCTCGTATCAAAAAAAAAACTTTAGAAAAATATGAGTGAACAAACAAAGTACCTAATAAAACTTCATTGGATGGCCAGTCATCAGCTGACATAGTCGCAAAGGATCTCACTACACCTTTCTGCTTATAGACTAACTTCTTTGCATCATTCGGATCTCTCTTTGGCCAGACATTTGCATAATGACCCATCTCACCTTGTTTAAAACACTTTACAGTCTGCTTATCAGGATTAGTCATTGGATCATTTTTGATACAATCTTGGGCCATATGTCTAATCTTACCACTTTTTAAACACTTCCCAGTTTTGATAAGACATTCACCAGGGTGTTTCTTGCCTCACTTTTCACAAACTAGAAATTGGATTTTCTTACCATCAGTTTTGTTTGGTTTATTCTTACCCATTTCATGCCATCTGGACCTCTTCTTCACTTTGTTTCCCAAATGCACATGATCATTAGTAAACTCCATATCTACCCTCTCATCTCATCGGAAATGTTTATAATAACTTTTGAATTCATGGGAGACCAACGCCCTTCAATACCTAGGCTTCAATCCTAAGTTAAAGCGGTAGATTTTTCTATCAAGATCCCAAATAGATTTGGAGCATAGCTCGCAATTCTGGTGAAGTTCTCTTCATAAACCACCACTGAATCTTCCTCTTTCTGTTTCAATTCATGGAAATGCTTTTATATTCTATGTCTCACCACCTTAGGGAAATATTTTTCAAGGAAAATACTTTAAACTTCATCCCAATCTAAGGCATAAAAATCCCCTCTACCCCTGATATTCATTACCATTGATCACCACTGATCATCTTCCCCTTTAAAATGATAAAAGGAAAGACTTAACTTTTGATTTTCTGAACATCCCATAACATCAAATATCTTTTCAAGTACCCTGATCCATCCTTCAGCAGCTACTAGGTCATAATATCAATTGAAAGAAGGAGGATGTTGTCTCATAAAATGCTCCACTACTATCATGTTCTGTTGTGGTACCTCTAGTTTTTCTCATGCATGAATTCCACAACCAATTATTGCATGCATTAGTTGTGCCATTACTGCCCCAAATGGCTGGTTCTAATCCCTACAATTCCAGGATGTAGTTCCTGAAGGATTTCATTCTGTCGGTGACCCTCTTCTTCAGCATCCATATTCCTTCAACAGACAACCATTTTGAACAAAAATATATTTTAAGAAGCAACATGGTAACCTATAAATTCTAAAACATTTCAAATTAAACAAAGAGTGAAACAAACATTTATGGAATTATTTTAACATAATCCTAACCATTAAAGTTATCTAAGCCATCCTCTAATAACACCAATAAGGACCCTACCTTATTACATACATAATCTTGAATTTAGTCAAGAAAGCACATACATTTACATGGAGGATATTTTCAAGTTTATATCTTTATAGAATTAGTAAAATACATTCATAACATTAAACATTGTAACAGAGTGGATACCATAAAAACAGTTTCAATTTTTTTGTAAAATATAAAACATTAAAACATAAACATGACTCCTTGAAAATTATTAAACATTTAACATGGCTTCCTCTTAATCATCCATTAACCTGTGAAAATCAATTAAAATCATAGGATGAGCACAAAATCTTATTAAGGGATGAAAAAGAACGAAAGAACACATTAGTCCATGAAAACTTGTAACGTATGAAATCATTTTCAAAACACTTACTTATCACGTGTAGAAATATATATATATATAAATACTTACATTGTGAACCATGTGATTTTCAGAAATAAATAATAACATAAGTAGAACCATAAAGGTATCTTGGGGCATTACATACATAATCTTGTAACCATTCTTGGTTACCTTAAAATTTGTAACCCTCGTGGCTACATTACATTGTGTAACCATCGCAGTTACCCTAGGCGTAACCATACGGACGACCTCCAATTTACTCATACACAATTCATTGGATGGAAATAAAGGTCCCACCCTTCATAATAAACAATTCCCAAGAACAAGAACATAAGCATACAACATGAATAATATCATAAAAAAATTGCATTTGAATTTTGTAAAATAGAATTTTAAAAGAGCATTTTAAAAGAAAAGACCATTAAATAAATCATATAATTGAAGAGGGACTTAATAGAGTGGATGGAATATTTATATATACTATAAAAATACATAATTAAACATAATATAAACAAAATCCATCACAAATGTTTTTTTAATACCACATAAATAATGAAGTAGAAGGTTAACCCAATTAATGGAAATCGGGTTAAGAATTCCCTTTCCTCGGGCTTTTCTTACTTAAAACATGTTTAAAATTACTTTATAATGGTTAAAATATTGTTATTAGTATTTTACAGAAACATTTTCATGTTTATAACATCTTATATGGTAATTTCGTAACCTCAATTCACACCTTAATTGTTAGTATTTTACCCCTTGCATTGTTTTGGGTGAGTACTTTTATAATTTCCATGATCGGTTCATGCTGAATCGTTATTGTCGATTGGATGTGAAACTCCATAATTGTAATAGTGTAATATTTACATATATACAGTTACATATATTATACCATTTAACATTTTGATTTTTAATATTAGTATGATTCATATGTTAAGACATTCATGATGTTAGTTTAGATCATTTTAGTGGTTATTTGATAATAACAACCTCATTTTGCCTTATAAATTAGGACCATGAGTAAAAAAGAATTCCAGAACCATGTATGAGTCATAAAACATATATAATAACCTGGTTGAACCATATAAATGGTTTCATGACCAGACATGAATGAATTAATGGAAATTAAAAAAATTACATCATCCACAACGTCGGTAATTCGACACATCACGGAAAATGTATTTATTTCTTAAATAAGTGGGAGAGGAGAATAATAATGGTGAGGAATTTTACATAAACATGAAAACATTCAGAATATAAATTATTCAGGATATTTCATTCCTCTTGGATAAGAGGGGGTGGGGAAAGAAGCAAAAGGAATCATGAAATAAAAGAAAATTTGAGAAATTTCTCACAAAAATTCGGCAGCCTAATGACGTCTCTTAAAATTTCATAAAAACAAGATTGATGAGAGGAAGGAGAAATATCATCATTCATATATAATATGGAAATTAAGGGGAAATATTTAATGAAATATCCAATCCCAATTCAAAAGTAATGGAATAGAATAAGATAAAATTAAAGAAAAAAAAAGAAAATAAAAGAGGTCGTTTACCTCTTGATCTCTTCTCCTTGATATCCTTCTTAAGGGATTTGGTTTTGGTCTTTTGGTGAGACCAGCAGCTCTAGGACTTGGGTTAGAAGATTGGGGAGGTAATTTGGTAGAAATTAGATAATTATCAATGCTCTAGAGGTGTTGGAGGAAGAGGGGAGTGAGGGTGGTATTTATAGTGGAGGATGGGAGGTATTTTATATTATTTTAATCATTATAATAATACTTTTTTCAGGACCCTGAATAATGTCAATGAAAGTGACGCTATATAGTAATAAAATCATGTTATTTAGAACCAAGTAGCCTTTAATCATTTATGATTTCATAAATAGTGAATTTAATTGATAATTTCATTATACGGTATTTTATCGTATTTCACTATTCCCCAAAAATTCTTGAAATTTAGAAAATTACCAAAAATTCACCCTTACCATTTTTCGACATGCTGAATTCAAAAATGAAGTCCATTTTTTGAAAATAAATTTTTAAATATTTTTAATATAATTTTTAAAAAAAATCCTACTTAATCCAAAAATTAATTATTTAAAAACTATAACAACATTTATATCACATAGAAAAATTAATCAAGATGTTTTTAACTTAACTCTATAAGAAAATAAAATAATAATACAATTTTATATTTATTAGGTTCATATTACTATTCATATTACTATTCATAAGGGTATGTTTCTATTCACCAAAAAAACTAGTTGGTTCTAATAGACTCCAAATAACATACTGAACACAAATTTAGATGAAAGTTTCTTGAAATTCAAAACATATAAGTGGAAAAGTTCTGTTTTAAAGGCTAGTTATAAATATCTACTTAAAACAAATTTCCATGCATTTTTATTTATTTCTAGAAAAAACTTGGGGTGTTATAATATGTTTTTATTCTACTCTAGCATATGTATTAGTAAACATAGGTTCCTACAATTATATTAGCTCTCAAATCCTTGTATGAGCACTAGAACTCCCAATTGTGGCACTAGCATAGAAACTTCATCTTGATGTTCCTGCAAAGAATGATTCTTATGTGTCATTCAACATCTAGTAGTTCATTATATCATATATAGTATAGAAGATCACATGGGACTTTTTGGTTTTGATGATAGAACCCTATGATGTCATCTTGGGTACATATTTTCTATCCATATTTTGAGCCCATAGTGACTGTCACCACAGACTAGCCAACTACCTAAGAACTGATTGTATGAGATTGTCCTTTTTCGGTGAAAGAGAACTCATGGAAGGGTATATGGGATATTTGATCATGAGGCTTAATTCCATCACCCATCAATTACTGAGTTTATCCCTTATTAATGTAGGCTCTTCCGGTATCTGGGTTCCTTATTTGACAGAAAATTATCTGGATGTTTTCCTTGAAGTTGATTTTAGACTACCATCATGGAAGTAGATGGGGTTTTCCATAGACATGCATCTCGAAATAGATCTAATATCTATTTTGGTATATTGGATGGAACCTACTAAGATATGGGAGCATTGGTTGTAGTTGAAGGTCCATTGATAGAAGGGTTTCATCTGGCCAAGTGTGTCATCTTGGGTAGCTATAGTTTTATTTGTGAAAAATGTAGAAGGGATCATATGACGTGGAATTATTTATCATCTCCTAAACTAGGAAAGGATAAATTACATGTACCCTTTATCGTTGATAGATGAAATATTTAACCAGTTACAAGGAACAATGTGGTTCTTGAAAATTCATCTTAACCTACCACTATTTGAGGGTTCGTGATACTAATTTTCTTAAGCGGGAATTCCAATTTCAATTAAAAAAATTATGAGTTTCATTTTATTCCCATTAGTGTGATGAATTCCCCCACCATTTTCATGGATTTCAGGACTAGGTCTTCCAACCATACACAGACTAGTATGTTGTTTTCTTTATCGATGTCATACATGACTACTCTACGTCAGAGGAGAATCACACATAACACTTGAGGACAGTTCTTGACATCCTTCAAGATACATAGTTTTATAGAAAGTGCTCATATTTCTAGTTCTAGATACATGTGGTAAACATTCATGAGCATGCGGTTTTTGATAATGGTTTAGTCATGGATCCAAAAATTATCAATGAAGTTATTTTTCATGATCCACCCAAGAATTTATAATAGGTTCAATGATTTATTTTCCTAGAGAGTTAGTATATAATATTTCTCCAAACATCAACAATACTATAGCCAATTTGACTACCCTACAATGGAAATGGATGTCGTTTACCTAGTTTGAAAATTTCTGAGGGGCCTTTGTGGAGTTGAGGTAGATGCTGATGAGTTTTCCATTATTGAGACTACCATAATAGGGAGTTTAATCAATAGTATATTTTGATGCCATGGGAGCTGATATTGGTTGTGTGTTGATGTAGAAGCAAGTAGTTATATTATATTAGTTTAGGCAGTTTAAAACCCACTAGTAGAATTACACAACTCCATACATAGATCTGGAACCACTCGTCTCCCCCCAAATGATGTTGAGACACTATCTTCTCGGAGAGTGTTTTGTGGTTTACTCAAACCACAAGATTCTCAAGTACCTCTTTACTCAGAGTAACATTAACCTCATACAACAATGATGATGACAGTTCTTGAAGGATTACAACTTCGAGATAGTCTATATTATATTTAAGGGAAATATTATAGCTGAGTACCATAAAATTAATTGATTGAATAACTTAGTGCAATATGATTTGGAGTAATAATATTCCCTACAACTAACCCTCATGGAGTTTGAGGGTATAATCATTCTTCGGTTGGTGATGTTGACTCCTTCATTACTTAAGAATATGAGAGATTCCTACATAAGGGACATCGACTGTGAGGTGTTTCATGACATAATATCCATAGGTGACTCACAATATATATTTGTAATGGTGGTAATCAAGTCCTCTTGTTTCATGAGTGAATAGTTTTTCCATTCATGATGTTGGAGGAGTTTTTGAGAGATTTCCAAAATTTTCTCTTAGTTTTACATACTAGTTTAGAGAAAATGTATAGATACCTTCAGCAATAGTTTTGGGGTTCCATCATGAGACTAACAAATGGTTATTTATTCTCTTGGTGCCTCACATGTCAGCAGGTGAACGCTGAGTACCATGTGTTGGCGGTTTTGTGGCATATCCTTGAGATCCAATAATGGATGTGGGAAGACATATCTATGGGATTTTTCATCGCTACTCCATGCACAGTAAAGGCCATTAGGCCATCTGGGTGATGGTTGTATATCTAAAAAATATGGCACACTTCATTGCCATTAGGGGTCAAAATTTGGGGGATAGTTTGGGGTAGCTGTATAAACAAAATATCATTCACCTTCATGGGATTCCATTTACGATTGTCTGTGATCATAATTCATTGATTAACTCATTATTATAGAGAGGCATCTAAGAGGAATTCCAGAAAAATATGAGGATGATTATATCCTTTCACCCCTAGACCAATTGGATTACTGAGCACACTATCAAGGTCCTTGAGGATATGTTGAGGGATTTCATGTTAGAGATCAGATGGAGATGGGGGATCACCTTATGATTGTAGTGTTTTCATACAATGAAGGACAAAACTCAACCATCACTATGGAACCTTTTGATTCCATTTATGAGAGACCCTATAGGTCACCCTTAAGATGAAGATTGGTCGGGGAGACATCACTGGTGGGGATAGATTTGGTGTAGGTAATGATGGAAAAAGGACAAGGTGATCCATTAGATAATGAGGATAGCCAAGAATAGACAGAAATTCTATGCAAACCTCTAATAAATTCCCTTGGAGTTCGAGTTGGAAGATAATTTTTTAGAGATTCTCCCCATGATAATGATTTTAGTGGTTTGGATAGGGTGATAAGATCTTCCCATGGTTTATTAGGATATTTTAGATCATGATGCAGGATATTGAGGTTCCATACTTCCTCAGACTACCCCCATAATTGGATTGGGTGAATTATGTCTTCCTAATGTCGTAGTTGAGGTTATACACGCACGATACCATTGATGTTATATATTGAAGAGAGATAAGAATTGAGTATGGAGACACCTTTTTAGAGAACCCAGTTGCAATCAATGATCAAAAGGAGAGGACCATGCAAGGATTAAACATACCCTTGGATCACATTTTGTTGTAGCACAAGAACATCTAGGATATTTCCTATGAGTGGGTGAGCCATGACTGGGCTTAATATCCAAATTTTTTTCTAGTATCTATTTTGGGGAATGAAAATGTTGTAAGAGGGAAGGATGTAGAGACCCAATTTTTCCATTTAATACTTTTTAATATTTATATATATATATAACTTTCCATAGCTTGGTGATGAGGCAACATTCAATTATGAGTCCTAGTGTGGCCAAAAATAATATTATAAAAATATTAAAAATATTTTATCTTACAAACATGCTTCTTACTGAATAATAATTGATAACTCTTAAATGATGGATCTAATCGGAAGTCAAATACTTTAATTGGGTCCAGAATGTGGTTTTTACCCAAGGAGAAATATAAAATGAGTGGGTGTGGGTTGTTTGGGAACCTTGTTCATTGGCGGTGTGTTGAATGAATTAATGAATGAATGAATAAATGAATTAGTTTAGTATTTATAAAAATCGTTAAAATTATAATTATATCCCCCGATAAACCCTTTCCAATGTTGTCTAATATCTTCTAGGATTCTTCGGTGAGAGCCCCTTCCTCCTCCCTTCGATGAGCAACATTGAATCCTCAGATCGTCATGAATCAAAGAAATAATAATACAATATATATCCCACCTAAATTGGATGGATATTTCTTCTCTAGATACTGATCCAAATCTATGTTAGGGCACATATATTGGAGTTTTTATGCCTTTTGATTAATTGAATTATTATATCATTAGTTTTTTCCTTCATCTACAGCTCTGTTTCAGCCTCTGCATGTCCCTAAGTACTTAAATATCGATTTGGGTTTTTTTATAATCTACAATTGTTGCTCGTGGTTATTGAACATGGAAACATTGAAAACAATGTTTAAACATTAGTTACGGTTCTTTTCTCACCTCGATTCATTGTGTTATTCTCTAGTTGGATCCCTACACTCTTGGTTTGACTATACGGGGAGGTACCAAGCTAAATCAGAGTCCTATTTTTATGGAAAAATGATGAATTGAAAACGGTTTGACAAAACAAGAAAATATATCGAAATATTATGAGACAAGGATTCTAATTTTTGTGGTTTATGTTCATCAAATGAAACAATTAACCCATAAGAGCATGAAAATCAAACAAGGAAATCCTTACCCACAAATGGATCCAATTTCTAGAAAAAGGATGTTGGAAATAGATGTTATTGTACAAATACAAATGTATCAAGTGATTTCAAGGTGTGATATTTGATGAAATTATGCGAAATGGATTGATCCACTATGTGTTTAGCAGATCATTCATTCTATGAAAATCCCGACTACACATTGTGTTATATGATGAACATACAGCATGTAACTCCATAGCGGGGATGCTGGGGTTTTGGAAATTTTAAGGGACACATGATGTGTGGTCCCCCAAACACGCCATGTAACCCTTTTGTAGTTTGAAAAACTTTTTGATGGGTCGCACTGACAAGATGCTATGTTGAAGAATAGTTCATAGAGAACGTCATGTACTAATGTAATCATAAATGGACAAAGTTCATGGTCTCGGTCCCAATTGTTTTGGAAATACTATGTAATCCAACAAAAAATCATGTACTTATACAAGGTATGGAGTCATGTTCCATCCAAGGACATTGGTTGGTTATGAAGGAATAAATTTTGTGTGTGTACCCTCACACAATGTTTACCTTATGATCTCTTTTAGGAAAAATTCCATCGTCCATACCCAATTCCTTTTAAATTTTATTTTGGGCCTTGAGTATCCAATAAAGAGTGTTTTTATTCATAAAATTTGATTGTTCCTTCTAAAGGATATTTAGAGATACAATATGAAATGTTTTGGGAATTGGTCATGGATAGGCATTGCTCGACAATGAGTGAAATCAAGCGAGATCACTAGTGACCTTTCTAGGAAGTCACTCCAGATGTAATAGGATGTGGAGTTCCTCGATGATCTCTTTGATTTACCTACTACAGGGTAGGGAAGAAGAGTTTCTAAAAGATCAGGTCGATTCCCCTGAATAGGGATGTGGAGTGTAGTTCTTGATGATCTCTCCATGTTACTCTCTCATAGTGATGGACAGTGGAGATCCTCGATGTTCATGGAGATACCCTCCCGTCAGGTAGTGTAGTGCAGTTCCATGATTAAAATTATATGTTACCCAATAGTAAGTATGTTAATTGGAGTTCCTCAATAACTTGAGAGGTACCAAACTACATGGTTGGGAAGTGGAATTCTCCAATGACCATTATTAGGTGGTACCATCCAGTAGGACTGGACAATGGAGTTCCTCAATGACTTTAACAGTAGAACACCCCCAACATAATAGTGTGTGGGTACTCTAATTTGAGTTTGTGGCCCCACAACTATGGTTCACACTGATGAAACTTGGTTTAACATAAATTTTGACTCACTAGGAAGACAAAAACATTCCTCAACTAAACACATTTTAATGACATGACCTACAATAATTTTGGTGTGTCAGCAATGACAAAAATTGATAGTGTCATGTTGAGGAGAATAATTCCATTAGAAATGTGTGTTTATGGAAGATGAATGGAATTCTGATAAACATTGATGGACATTGGATACTTTTTTCTAATCTTCTTTATGGGTTGAGCTATGAGATAGAGATCCCCTTACTCTCTCATTTGGGTTTCTTTGAATGAGAATATATATATATATATATTATTTCTTATGGAATCATACCATTGATTCAAAGACTCTTCATTAAATATAGGTCAATATAAATTGGTAATTCCCCTAGAATTATGTGTTTTTATTTTTTTTATTTATCATCATACTCTCGGACTATTGGTGGTGATGACTCGATAGTTAGTTTATCTACTCACCATGGTTAGAACCTTTTGTGCGATTGAGTATACATTCACTCTGGGTTGGGTTCAACTATACTCTTTCATTTTACCTTGTTCTATCTATACTTGTCCTCTCCACCTATATCTCAAACTATACTCCAAACAAAATTTTTGGTGTTCTACTATGTTTTAAAATACTCGGACATGCATGGGTTCTCCCACACATATTGTGTGTTTTGTAGATCATGGAAAAGTATTACATGGATTCATATGATATTAGGGTTATTATGTGCTTGGACCATGTACCGTGGTCTTAGATTTGGATTTAGGAGCTTGTCTCTCTCAGTTTTTACTTATCTAGTTTTATGTTAGGTTCAGACCCATTTTTGGTTGGGTGTGTATTTTTCACCATTACATTCAGTTTAAAGTACTGTAATGTAGTATGTTATAGTGTTTCTTGCTTGATTTATTTACATTATAGTAGTGTTTCAACTTCTCCATATTCCGCACAGAATGTTTTCATAGATTTAGATACTTCTGTGTGTATAGGTACTTAGGAAAAGTCCTCCCCATGTTTTTTATTCCATCGACACTGGTTGCCACCCCTTTCCTATTGAGGCATGAATAGGTATTTGTGTATCGAGCCACAACCTGGGTCAGGTCATGAATAAATTCATCATTATTTTAATTTAAATTATTATTACCAGCAATCGAAAATCATATTCCCTAAAATAAGGTTATTTTAAAAACCTGACTATTAATTAATAGAAATATTATAATTATAACAAAACTCAATGTCCTTAATCACTAATTAGTTATACAAAATATTTATTTCTTCGATTTTGTAACCAGTTGAAATATTTTTAATATATATATGTATATATATATATATAATAGTAAGAAAACATAAATAATAATAATTTTATGTTATAGTGTTGAATTTAATTTGTTCTCATAACATTGGAATTGTATTATTATTCAGTATATATGATAATAAAACATATTTCCTAATAAAAATTCACACTGAAAGGGATATTAACATCTCATTATAAACCTTAAAATGAAATAAATATAATATTTTTTCATTATAACTATAAAAAATTACTTGTTTAACCTCTATGACTATTTTGTACGAGGTAATTACATAATAAAGGATCATGGAATGGACCACCATACATATGTTTTCATAAAATAAAGGTGATATTAAACCCCTAAATATGGATTATGAAAACTATTTATATAGAAACAATATTAAATAATTAATAAATGGAATGAATTCAATTTTTAGAAAAAAATTAAATAGGATTTTGGAGCACATTTAGCAAATAAAGATTTCAATGAATGTTCTCTCATGACTCAATTCATATTTAATGAGTCATGATATATTTAGATTGGCCTTGTTCATATGTTATGGATATATATATATATATATATCAATATACATTGAATATTTTCATTATATATATATCTCCCTCAATGAAAAAAAATTATTTAGATTAAAAATATTTTTTTGAGTTATTTCATTTGTTTTTATATTATAATTTTTTTTTTTGAAAAAATCCCATCTTCTCGCTCCTTATATTTGATGCCCCTATTAATTTTATATTGTCTTCATATATTGAACTAAAAATATTTATTAAACTCCACACACCCATTATTTATTATTATAACTCATCATTGTGATATTTCATTATTATTTATTTGATTTGAATTTTATTAAATGTTCATAAATTGATTAAATTGGTATTTGACTTCACTATACTAGATATAGTATATTCCACTATTTAATTTTAATTGTCATCCTTCATGTTATTGCATAGAATTTTTTTTAAAATTTCTCTTAAATTAATATTCTAATATTTCTTATTATCATAATCCAAATGATAAATTTGTAAGCCATGTATGGTTTTCATTTTTTTAGAACATTAAAATTTCTCAAGGAGAACACTTTCTCTTATTTTATGCCCATTTTACACTACACCAAAAAAATATCTCTTATATATTTATTATACGTAAAACATATATTAATGTGAATTATAATATATTTATTATTTTAAATTGAAATGGTTTAATCAGCTAACAAAAATCATGATTACATCTTATCTGATACCATTTCAATATGTAATGTGACCCATTTTCATTCCCTAGGGTTATCATGATAAGATGTGGGATTAATTTCTTAAGGATCGCATATAATTGTTTTTTCATTATTATATTGAAATTCCATTAATCCTCTTAATCTATAGAATAAATAAGTATATCATAAGAGATAATGATTTTAGGGATGGGAATAACTATGGATAACATTTTTCACAACATTATGAATTTAATGAATTATGGTTAGAAATGATTAAAATAATGTTATACACTATGATTATGTCTATGGAAAACTTTTATATTATACATTGTGACTCTCCAAACAAAATCACTAGGTCTGATGTACTGTTCCAGATATCTTGATGAATATCTCCTAGCACACACTAGGTTTACAAGTAGCAATAAGGGCCAAGATTCCATTCGAATGGAGACTAAATTCCCATTTACAGTAAAAACATGCATAAATAATAACAAACATTTACATAATTTAACAAATAATCAATTATATGTCAAATAGTATGGATAGTTACTCATTTCAAATAGAATAATAATCTTATTACCACAATGTGGTATGTTGAAGTATAATAATAGTAGTGGATAAATATAATAATAGTGTCACATCACTCTGGAGTTTGTTATTGTGATTCCTATAATCAACAAGCCAATCTCCTAGCTCCAATTAATTATGGCCTTTCACTTTCTTGTATCCTTGATCATGATGTCATCAAACATAATGAGATAATCTTGTATTGTATGAGAATATACTTAGCACCAATACATCCTTAAAACTAGTCCAGATGTATTTGATTTCATGACATGATAATAAATAAGAAGATAAACAACAACATATAATCATTTTTTAAATTCTTTTATTCTATTTATGGTCACATGAATACCTAAAGAATCCTAATTTGTATAAAATTCAGAAAAAAATTCATAATTGATGTCGTGATCCTGTGCTAACCTCAAGCTAACAATATGTATTCTAGTGCCACCATAAGGATAACGAGTCTTGTTTATGATAACATAACATCATTATGTCACATATCTCTCATGATTCATGAAACAAAGACATTGTACCCCAACAATACCTGGAGTCGAGACACAAGGTTGGCATATCATAACACAAGAGCATAGATTAGGTCATGAAAGACCATCATTCCCTAATATCACCTTCTAGGTCAAACCACATAAGACCATCATGCCACTATTTCAGGCCCCATATGGAAATCATTCCCCATTATCTAACTTAGTCTAGTCAATATGTTATATCTAGTGTTTGAAAATGCTCCCCCTATAGGGATATTAATCAATGATCGGTCCACATGTCACATTTGTACAATTCATAGAATAAAAAAAATAGAATATACCAAATACCATATAAAGAGACCAGTTATATCATATCGAGATGCAATATAAAAAATCCATAGAATGAAGCTATCTCCAAACACAAACATATGTGATCATAATATATCATGGGTCTCACGTACAACACTGGAACACACATGTGATCAAACATCAAACATGGTCTCATTGTCTACACACACATGTGATCAGACTAATGATTTTCCTAATAATATATCCACCAAAATTATATAATTAAAAAAAAATTCCTCAATATAGTAAGGAATATTTTTTCTCAAGTTTGTTAACATAAACATCAATATTATTTAAGGGCCTCATCACCTTATCTATGTTTTTATTCTAACTAGCACAAAAATTGACACCATGAGTTAATATTAATTATTTCAACATGGAATAACCAAGGATCTATAGTGTGATTCAATATAGAATGAACAAAATTTGTAATACTATATCATATTCCTTATAGAAAACTTTTGAAGACAATCATTTAAATATAGTTAAATAGAGGAACTCACCACTCTTGGACAATGATAATAGAAGATATGTTCTTCTTTCATGAATATGGTATATAATTATTAGTATCATCCTTCTACGGATATTTATCTATCTTGGTTATGCATGGTGATATTAGGAGATTAACTCAACTAGTATAGTATATTCATAAATGGAGATCATCCAATGACATTCCATAAAATTACCGACAATTATTCTAGAAATCAACTCATTCAATGGAATTATAAAGGTAGGGGTATTGATTGATTAGCATAAGGGTGAAATAAAATTAAAACAATATTCAAGAAACACCATTTATTTCCCATGAATTTATAATTTAAACCGGTAATGATACAGGTATAATGAAATTAGTTTGGCCCATTTCAAAACCCTGAAAAACTACACCACAACATCCAAAATAGAAAACACTATGGAAACATTGTTCTTAAACACCTTGTGAAAACATTGAATGATAATAGGAATGTTCTTTGTACCAAACCATTTTCTCCCACCAAAACCTCTAATATGGATGATTAGGTCTCCCAAAATGTGTCCCGTATGAGATCTTCTTGAGCACTATACCTATGGATTTCTATTTTTTCTCATGTATTTTAAAGAAAATAACTTAAAATACATTCGTTTTGGATGTAGTGTATCAATATTTTTTGAAAAATAACCCAATTTTTTATTACTTTAGTAGATTCTAGATTCATGTATTAATAGTATAAATGCTAAAAAACCCACTAAAGACATATCAAAACATATGATAGAATATACATTGAAAATGAGGGTCTTGAAATTCCTAGATATAATGTCTTATTATCCTCTAGAATCATATATAGAGGTTATTCTCCATAAAATCATTATATTTCTCCTGATCCAAAGACCATTTACTCCCACATTCTGGCCTTCATCATTTCATGATACCACAGGACCAAAACAAGTGGGTCTTTCTTCCACCATAACTTATTCAAACACATTCCAACGAGCTATAATATACACTCCATAAAATTTCTTTTTGGTCCCAACTCAACATTATCATAATAAAATTCTTCGTAATTTTTAATAATTTACCCAAAAAAATGAGAAAAATAAATCACCTCATTCATGACTTGATAACATCATGGAAATACCAGTAGGCAATCCACTATTTTTATACGTTTAGTGTTCTCAAAATTTCACAAAAATTTTAGTTTTGACTTCCCATTCCTTTAAAAAAAATCACTAAACAAGTTGATACTAACAAGACAACTCAATCTCCCATAGAGAACTATTTTTTTCATATCCTTATGTTATAATATGATTTATTCCTTCACTAAGTAGTATCCAATAGTTTATTGTATAATCTACACTCTCTCAATGTTCTATTTAACCATCTAAAGAACCAAAATTTCATCCCCACCTACCTATTTTTATAACTATAGTGTGTACTATATCCTTCCAAATAGGGCATGAAAAGGATCCATCCACATAAAATTCTATATATAGTTTTTATATAAAATATATATGAATGTTAGGTGCGCATCCCTCACTCAATTGAGTAATAATTCACAATCCTAAATCATTTTAACATAATTCCATTTTAGGAAAGAATTATCTTAAAATATTTTCAACCGTTGTTTTACTTGATACAATGAGTCTAAACGAACTACATAATAATATTATAATATTATATATCCGTTATCCCATATCCATTTTATTATCAAGTAATAAATAGAAAAATTATATTATGAATAATATATGGGATACACATTTATAAAATAAATTAATTGGTAATCAAAAATGAAAATAAATTTTTTTTTAAAAAAAATGGATGTTTTTATCTCTTTTTTGTGGACAATGTATTTTGTACATTAAGAAATTAAATTAATCACAACTTTTTGATGCTTATAATTTTAATTTTAAAATTTATATGTAATAAATTTTTTTATAAATATATAAATTACTTCTCTATTTATTTGATAAGAATGAATTCAATTTTTTACAAAAAATATTATTTTTATAAAAAAAGGGTTTTATTACATATCTCACTTTTAAAATGAAAATAACTTCTTCCAATTATATTTATTTTGGTTGATAAAATTAATTACATATTTAAAATTAAGTAGTTTAAATTTTTTTCAAGGAAGACCTTTTATTTTTTTATGAAAATTGAATATTAACCCTTTTATATTTTCAATCCCATTAAACGATAAACATGGATAATCATGATGAAAAATTGGTGACAATGGAAAATTAGTCATCTTAATTATTTTTTATGACTTTATAGACACCCTTAGCAACTTAGGATGTAAATTTTTTCCCTTAATGGACATTGATTCTTCATAATGACTTATATATTATATTAATCAAATAACGTAAAAAATTCAACTCTCTTTGTTCTTAATATCTCTTATGTGTAAAAATAGGGAAAAATTACATTTCAGACAAATAAAAGTGTCTAGATTGATATTAATAAAAATAATTATCATTATATATTTTTTAAAATAATTTTTTATATTATATAATTTCATTAATTTATTGGGAACTATCAATACAATGTTGCTCGATTTAGCAAAAAAAATACTAAATTTTAAAAATATTAAAATTCATATAATTTTAAATATGTAATGTTTAGAAAAAAAATTTATATTTATAAAATAAATTATAAGGAGATTTGGAAGAAATTATTTAAAATTAACCTTTTTTATTGATGAAAATATAATTAAATTAATTTCCCTTTTAAAAAATTGTATTTTATCAATATAATATATTATTAAATTAATTAAAAATATAAATATCCTTAAAAAATTCATTTTGGATATGATATGGTAAAAAATATCATAAATTTTCCACTTATTGTCCAATTTTCACCATATAAATAAAAAATTAAAACTCATTAATATTGAAAAAGTTATTAGCATTGTTAAAATAAATAAATGTTTATTTAAGGGATATTCAGATTGATAATTTTTTAAATTTAACCATAAACTATATAAATTATATAGTTTGATCATAATACAACACTATCAAACATTATCCCTAAATCACAGACATTTTGGATGATTTTTATTAATAATATATTTATTATAATTTAACCTTGGGATAAAATCCAAAAGTTCTCTTTACGTCAATTATATAAGAGAACTTGTTCCCACACATCATTACCAAAAATTGAGCATTAAATAATAAAAAAATCTCTGAAATTATCTTTTAAACTTCATTATCTACATTATATATGTTTTTTTCTTCTAATGGAGACCAACCCTTGATCCCATTTGAGGATATCTAAAATAAGAATTTCCAAGAAGTGGTAATAACCATAACTGGTCACTTTCTTTTCTATTATTCATTACCTATTAAAAATTTATGCAACTTATCATAAAATAATTAATTTAGTATACTCAATATTCTCAAATTTTATTTGAATATGAAATCACCATTATAAACCCTCTTTCTCATCAAATGTGAAGTGAGTGTAATGATTGAGCGTATGTACATCTTATCGTCCCCACATTGATATACAATTCATTTTCCATCCCCATAAATTATGGATGGGTATTATTATGGGTTTAATTTTAATATATATTAATTATAATATAATTATAATTATTTAATAATTATAAAACATACCCCTTCTAACATTTCATTCCACGGGGACATGATAATGTTTCGCAAGATTATGGAAGACAACTACCTCAAGAATAGATGTGATTCATTATTCATTTCCACTATATATTTCATGTAATAAGGATAATTTTGATGAATATATATTACATATATGAAATCATAATGACTAATTTAATGGAGAATTAATATTTATATTTCTTTTATTCAATGTGTTTAAAACTGATAAAACAAATTCATACATACATGTGGCCTACCATCTTCAAAAGGGCTGTAATTCATTTCACTATTTATAAATTTTATGGATGAATCTAAATATTTATATAATTAATATATTTTATATTTATATGATGATTAATATTATGATGAATATGGACCGAAGATAAATTTACCATGATTGGAACCACTGAAATGAAATTCTCACGAGGAATGAAATAATTAACACCTATAAATAAAGAATCTAATAAGTGTTTATGTATAAAAGGTGCTCTAAAATACCTTAAAAATGTATTTTATAATTATTAATTACCTGAATCTAGTATATAATTATAATATAATGAGTTTCAACATATAAGGGATTCTTTTATTTTTAAATAAGAAAAATTTAATATAAGTGCTTCCATTAACATTCTCATTATTATTCAAGATTTTTTATGTTTGAGCATTAGATGGGGATTATGTTTCCATCAATTTCAACATTTTCCAAAAAAAAATTAAAGAGTCTCATTACCACTGTCATAATATTTATTAAATTCATTTTTACCCATTTTTTATTTTCTAAAAAATGCTTTTAGAGGAATATTTTTTGGTTTTTCAAAAGAGGTACATTGATAATTTCCCAAAAAAATAGAGATGGAATGGTTTTTAATTTATACAGTTTCAATATATATTCACACTAGGATGAGTAATATTTTCTTTGAAACTTCTGTTTCATGATTCAAATGTTATTTTCAATGAATTTTTTTCTATATTATTTTTTATTATTTTTTATTTTAATTATTTTTTATAAAAATGAAAATGTTATTTTCCTAAAAATATTATTCGATGTGAAATTTTAAAATAATGTTACATATACGATTAAATAAATAATTTAAAATAATTATAATTAGCTATTTATCCATTAATAACGTTATTATTCATTTTCTCGATGGTTTATGTTTACGATTGAACTATCTTTATGAATCCCATCTCTATTACATGGGTTATGCTACGATAAGATGTTTAATAGTCGGAAATCGTTTTATTTGTTTTGATATGATTAATTTTTTATGATATTTTTGAACACATACTTATATTTTTGATAATTTCATGGTGGATACATTATAATCATGGAAGGTTTTGATGTAATAATCATGGATAATTGTTATATAAAAACTATTTATGGATGTTACTCATAAATAAATAAATTTAATTAAATCTTGATGAAAAATATTGTTTCTATGATCACAAAACATTATCTATCCATTAATCATGGAATGAATCCAAATAATAAATAGAGGGATTAATATACTCTTGAGTCCTACATGAGTCAAATTACAACTTATTTTAGTTGTTCTTCTAATAGACTAGTCTCTATGAAATGGATATGTACCATTTAAATGATATTTTTTATTCTACAATGTCAAAAACAATGGATCATTATTTTTTATTTATGTAATTTTCAAGGTGAAATAGATCAGCGGTAACTCGTATCTAAAATATGAGACAAGAAGAATAAAATCACTCTATGTAGTGGGGGAAGTTTAAGGGGGTATTTTTTTGGTATGTACATCCCTTACATTCAATGTACAATGATAGAGAAGGAATTTCAGAATCCCAAGTACAAGGATAATTATTCTATTTATAATAATAATGCTAATTTTATAGGACATAAAATTCATGTTTATGTATTATTCATCATCCCAAAAGAACAATTGATTAAAATTTTGGGGTCATAAAACCATGTCTTTAGAATCAGTTATCTATAGGAGATTTAGTATCAATGATGATATAAAGTTTTTATTTCTGAGGATTGAAATTGAAATTAGATATCCCCACAATTCACATGGTTATGATAAGAAAAGGTAGACTGATTCTTAAGACAAGTTTAATAAATCACATAGTGGAAATAACTTCTATTAACCTACTTGATAGAAATTTTGGAATAAACAACATGGGAATTTCTTGGGAGGAAATAGGAATAGTTTTAGTTGAAATAAGTCTTTTTATAGAGATAGTTAATTTAAAAATGTAATGAAATGGACTACTGATACAATGGAGGAATGAATGAAACCCAATAATGAACCACCCATGCTACAATACATCAAATTTGAAATTTAACGGAATTAGGCCAACTAGTACATGATTCTAAATGTTTTTTATAATCAACATCAACATCGTCATATCCCCAAGATTAAGTAAAATATCATATAAATACAATAAATAAGTCGATAATGGGAAGGATGTGGTGAATGGTATACTTATTATCCACACTCACACTACTAATGTTTTATTTGATTCTAGATCTATCCACTATATTATATTATATGATTTTGGAAAAGGGTATCACATTACTAGATGAACGACATAATATTATGTTAATAGTAAAAACACTAATGGTACAACGATCTCTTCTCTAGTTTATGCTTCTTTTATGATTAATGATTTTGTTATAGTGTTTCCTATATATTTTTTATTATTCCTCTAGTTAACTTTTATATTATTTTGTGATTTGGTTGTATTTTTTATATAAATCTCACAATAATTATGGAGAAAGGGAACTTATGTTTTTTTTACAAATTAATAAATGTAAATCTGTTAATTACATGCAATGTGGGGAGATAATGTGATCAATGATGCAAGACGCATGAGAGGGGAATTCTAGTGGGCTATGCCTACGGGTCATGTAATGGGGATGGTATGCCTTTGGGCCTTCAGGTCATGTATTTCAAGTCATGTCAGGCCTTGTGCCTTGGGCCTATGGGTCATGTACGGGTTCCCCTTCAACCCTTAATAGTGGAATTATCTTTGATAAAATAAAAAAGAAGGCCTTTAGGCCATTCGGGCTAAATATAATCAACTGTATGGGCCCTAACTCTAAATCAATAGGGTCATTTAACTTAGATGGTTGGTAATAACCTCATTATAAAAGATATGTCTCTTTTGTGGGATCTTATTGAGGTCATTTTAGAAGTGTTTTATTATTTTCCATAAAATCATGAGGTTTTGTATTCAACAGAACCCATACGTGGAAAAAAATGTATTTCAAAAACTAAATAAAGAATATAATTGATAGATTTTCAATACATTAATATGAAACATCAAGAATATATTTCCATGGGATTCCTTAATCCATGTGAAACCCCATAGGATTCACTTATTGTACTCAATATATATAATGATGGATCAATGAAAGTATAGATTGAATACATAGATCTTAATAATATCACTGTGAAAAAAACTATCACATCCCCTATATTGATGTTTTATTTGATCAACTGTGTTGTGCCAAATACGTCTATAAAATTGATATCCTTTATGGATATAACCATCTCAGATTCAAGAAGGTGGATATTTCCAGGAAATCAGTTGGTACAAGGTAGTGGAATTGTAAATTTATTATTACTCCATTTGGTTAAACTAATTACCATGCTATCTTCATGAATTCAATGAATAGTTTCCATAGAGATTACAATGATTTATTTTTTTTAGTATTTATAGATATTATTCTTATATATTCAAAGATATATTAATAGCATGAAAATCATTAGAAAACTGGGTTTTAGAGCCTATGGATGTGGAAACATTATGCGGTATTTAACAATTGTGAATTTTGATTTTGGAAACATACATTCTTGAGATATTTAATTTCATGTGAGGGTATATCAGTATTAACCTCAAAGCACGTTGTTTTTGAGAACTATAATTGACCAACAACTATGATTTAATTATATAATTTTATAATATTCATAGGATAATATTAGTGCTCTTTGGATAATTTTAAATTTCTATCAAATCCAACAACAATGTTAGCATGGAATGGATCCATATTCCATTGTGTGGATGAATGTGAGGAATTTTTTATGGAACCCAAGAGAATTATATTAAGTGAAATTGTACATACACTACCCTATTGTGTAGAATGGTTTATAATTTTTAGTTACACCTCAAATAAGGTATTGGGATGTCTCCTCATATAGAATTATATTGTTATAGTTTATCCCTCATGAAAATTTTTGAACTACATGTTAAATTCACCAACTCATGAGTTTGTTGTTTGCTGTATTGATTTTTATAGTTATGTTATATTGAAATTATATCTATGGGAAAAGGTGTGATATATATACTGATAAAAAAATTTAAGTATATTTTCACCCAAAAGGGCTGGACATGATCTAGGGAAGATGGTTTGATCTGATTAAATATTATGAATATTTGATATATTACAACCATGTGAAACTGAAAATAGTTTAAAAAAATTTATTTTTAAAGGATCATTATAGAGTATTTATAATGATGATAAAAAATTATCCAATATTTACAAACATTGAATTTATGGATATTTAATCCACTATGGAAGGGAAAATATATTTTCCTTCCCAAATTAGAGATCAACCATCTATCTAGGTGAAAATGTAAGAGGCACAAAAATACTATATTGTTTTGTAAAATTAGGTGAGTAATTTTCTTCATATAAACCAAGATAGTGATAGATTATAAGAATAATTAATAGCGTGTTTTCACCATAGTAAATATTTTGGTGATGGAGTTATTGGAAAAATCACATAGTTCATAATTTTCTATTTATAATGGATTTGAAGAATTATAGCGACATGAAAAACTATTTATAGTGTGTTGGGATGAAGAGAGATATCTCATATATATTTCTCAATTCTTTGTAAATCATCATTTTATGATTGAAATACCAATGTCTATGGGGAAATTTAGACCATTACGAATAATATAATGGAAATAGGAAAACATCACCATGGATTTTTACTTCAGTCTCCCATAAACATTGAATAGGAAAAATAATATATGGGTTGTAGTTGATCACCATACACACTCTTCATAATTCATTCTAATGATATAACAAGTCTCTATTGATATAATTTATAGGTTTTATAATGAGAATGTTGAAAGAAATAATGGTGTACCCATATCCATTGTATCTGATTGGGATCTAAGGTTTTCCTTGATGTTTTGTACAAGTGTTCTGATGAATATGGATATATAGTTTTTTAGCACTTATCATCATCTTTACTGGGATAATTATTCTATAGGGAGTATTTGACACTATAATACATGTTGATATTTTTCTCTATGGATTACAAAGGTGGTTGGGATCAACGCCATCCTTTTATAAAATCTTCTTACAACAACTAATTCCACTCCATCATTAAGATGAATCCTTTTACAGGAATATATGGTATGATGTTTCTAAATACAACATCATGGAATTATATTGAGGAATGAATGTTATTGGTACCAGATCATGTGGAGAAAATGATGTAGAATTTTAGGTCCATTCAAAAGCACATAAGTCCATCTAATAGTTAGATTATAATTTAAAAAGATAATCTTTGAAATATATGGTGTTTCATGTTAGTGACATTGTTTTCATATGAATACATCCATAGAAGAGGGTGATGAAATTTCTAATGAAGGAAAATTTTATCCTTATGTATATCTGTACTTTTAGAATACATGATAATACCAGGATGATAGTTAATTTATTGGAACTTCCATTTATCCTCTCTCAACTTATTTTTTTATTGAATGTATCTCTCTAGATAAAGTAAATAATTGATCCTTCACATGTATAGAATTTGGAGACCATAACCCTAGGTTGAGATCCTTGTTTTGAAGAAAAACTTATAGATATTACTGATCATAAAATATATTTTTTGAAATAAGATTTCTCACCTTGTCAATGATTTAAGGATAAGCCTTTAATTTGAGGAAGATATGTGGGAACATGAGGATGTGATGAGGTAGAAGTATCCCCATATATTTATGTTAGAGTGATGAATTTTTAGAGAGAAATTAATTTTATGGGGGGTAGAATCTAACAAACCTATATTGTTATTAAATATTACTATTTAATATTTTTTTTGCCACTATTACACACAAGAATGTTTTTAACAGACTATGTAACATTATTAAAAGTTATTTTTCTATATTCCCTTAGTTATTTTATTTTTTAGTTATAATTGTATTAAATAAATTATGAATGATATATTATGTACACATTTACAATATTAATTCATTTTTTATATAAATATTTGGATTAATATTTTTCTAGAAAATAAAAGTGAATTTTATCAGAAGAAATATGTTTATGTTTGTTACATTATTTTTATAAATTATATAAATCAGAAAATATTGGTGAATAAATTTAATTAAATTTATATAATATTTAATTTAATTCAATCATGAAATATTTTTTTCGGAACATGATAAAAATAAATCCAGTATTATCCTTAATAATGTATTTTTTATAAAATTAATTTTTTTATCATTTTATGAACTTAAATTAAAATTAATTTCTCCTTTTATAGGTACTGAATTGGATAAAATTAATTAATTATGTATTATCTAAATAATTAAATTCAATAAATAGTCCCCTTTTATTTTTCATTAAAATGAATGTTAATAGTGGAAAATTTTTTCACCTCAATAAAATAGAAATTTGGATAATCTTGATTAAAAATAAGTGATAAGGAAATAATTATTAAATATATATCTTGAATGATTAAGAAAATTAATTCCACATCACCTTCATTTAAAAATTGATTTGTTTAATGGATGAATTTCTAAGATAATTACTTACATAAATCATTGCATGTTTCAAAATGTCACTCTGTTTATTTTTGATATCCCTTCTTGGTTCACATTGGGTAAAAATAAATTTATGAATGAATAAAATATAATAATTTCAGTTTAATTATTTTAATTTCATTATATAAATTTATTTTTAGAATTATTCAATAATATATCGACCTTAATTACTTATGTAACACCAAAAAAACATTTCATTATTTAATAAATATATAAAAAATACTAAAAATATATAAAAGTGATATAATTTAATGGTTTCAATAATTTACAATAATTTTCATGTTAAATATTAAATATAATGGGTTTTTAATTAATTATACGTGATTCAACCCATTTTCCTGATGTATTAAAATTCAAATTAAATAAATAGTGTCAAAATTTGTAATAATATTTTCTTAACAAAATAATAACATCATAAATATTTATAATTAGTAAAAACTATTAAATAAGACTAGGTGGATATTATATGGTCTAATATGTCATAAATTATCAATATATGATCCAATTTTTACCTTATATCTAATAATTAAATCCCCTTAATATTGAAACAATTATATCTCTTGTTAAAAATAATTTAATTAATTAAGTTATAATGAAAGTGATATTGTCTAAAACAAAACAAAAAAAATTAGATATTAAATTTTTTGATGTTATTAAAACCCAATAATACCTTATATTTTAACCACATTCCATGTTGTGGAATGTGTATTGAGTTTGAATTTATTATAATTTATTCTTTTTCTAAATTCCCAAAGTTCCCCTCACCTCAACTATAAAATGAAGATCCTCCCTCGCTCATTTTCAAAACATTGAAATTTATATAATGACCAAAATAATTATCGATAAATTCTAGACAACCCCATATACATAATATAGTTCATCATGTTCCCAAATTTCAATCCCAAAAACACATTAGTGGAGATCAAAAGGATTTTTTTCGATGAAGATGTGACCTCCCTAACTGATCGAATTATCTTCCACTCTTATTTAACACCACTAAATATATTTTATTTATCATTAAATAATAACTTATGTTATTTGAATATTACAAAAAATTATTACGATTATGAAAACACATTAATACACCATATTTCATATCAATGAATAAATGAAATTGTCACTTTTTTATATGTATGAATTACAATCTCAACATAGCGATACAATTAATTATTCATCACCATAATTTATAGATGGATATTAAAATGGATTTAATTTTTATATATGATAATATTGGAATATTTATTCTTCTGGATTAATTATATACCATATTACTTCCTATATTCCATTTTGTGGGGATACATTAATATCGAACGTGGGTACGACGAAGTAACAACTACTGAAGAGATATGATTCTTTTTGACGTAAAATTTACATGGAAGTTCATAATAACAAGGTTAATGAATATATGTTATAAATATGACATCATAATGAATCTAGAAATGTGAATTAATAATTAAAAATCTTTCATTCAATCTTTCAAAAATTTAAATCAACATTTATGCATATGTACTACCTACGATCTCCATGAACTGTGTATTTTATATTTCTATTTATAATTTTTATGGATTTCAATATATATATATAAATAATATATTTGATATTAATATAATTATTAATAATATTTAGTTGAATGAACTATAATAAATGTATAAGGATCAGTTAAAAAACTCAAATTCTTATGATAAATGAAGCAGTAATCACATAGAAATGATGATTTTAATAATGAATTATAGATAAAAGGTGATTCTTAAATAATATAAAAGGATCATATATGATATATTATGTATTAAAGTGACTCTTTTATTTATGTATAATAGATTTTAATTTATTATAATGAAGTATATTCTTATTTAAAACTAAAGGGAATTCATGGGAAGGGTTTAATTTTCACAATCTCATCAATATATGGGATTGTTAATGTTTAAATCTTTAGTAGGAAATATTTTTTTCTTGAATTTCCATATATTATAACATTTTTAAACAATTTTTTTACATTTTTCCTATGATCTATTAAATTTAATTTTCCCCATGTTTTAATTTTTATAAAAATGTATGAAAAGAATCTTATTATAGTTATAAAATGGGGTATATTATGACTTTTCTAACCAAAATATGGAATGATTGTTTATTTGAAATATATGACATGAATAGATCCTTTAAAAATAATCAAATAATATTTTATTTTATGATTCCAATACATGTTTCCATGTATATTTTCAAATTAAATGTTTTCCATAATATTGTAAAAAAATTATATTTTAAAGAACTGGTTTCAAAATAGAATGGTCATTTTCCCTAATAATTTCCCAAAGTGATCTTTCAAAATTAATTTTCATCTATATTGAAATCCCTGATGAAAAATAAGGTTTATTAGAGATATATACAATTATTACATTTTTATTAATTTTCTAGATGGCATATTCTTATAATGAATATATGTTTATGAACCCAATCTCCTTTCCATGGATTATGATATGATGAAATTTTTATGAATCACATTTCATTTCTTGGGTTCTGATATGATGATATTTTTATGATCATGTGGAACACTTATATGTGATTTTTATTCTATTATGGTGGTAATGATATATCCATGGGAAATGATTATTTTATAACCATGTATGGTTCTGACATTATAACAATGAATGGGTTCCATCAAATGCATTGGGTAATGATTGATATCTAATGAGATATACAAGTATGGAATGGGCTATGAAACTAGTTTTATAATGGTCCTTATCCACCAAAATAACATTGGAAGTGAACATTGAATACTATGTTGGTTTTGGGAGTGAACCCATTCCACTATAATAATCTAGGAAAAGAGACTTGACTAATAAGGAAATGATTTTTTATGTTTATGTATATGTCAAAGGTCCATGTTTTATGACATTATCTCTCTCCCATCGAACATGTTATTTGATTCAATTATAATTCATGTATTAATAAATTTATTGATTTCTATCCTGAATCAAGAATATGATCTATGACATGAATTATGTGGGTTTCAAATGTTATGCTCATGTTCTAATACAATTTTTCTCATGTTGTTCAAATATATTCATTGAAATATCCCTATTTTACAATTATTTATAATATAATATCACATTTTTTTATTTTTAATTTTCCAATATTATTATGAAATTTATTAATTATTTTATTTCAAAAATTATTATAATTAGGGAGAAATAGGTACGAGATGATATAGATATTTTAGGAACTATTTATTTATGTTCTCATGCATCCAAATATACTAGACCTAATTGATTATAACATGGATCATATTTTATGTATAAAATATTCTCATATTAAGATATTATATACATGTATGATCAGTATATGGATCTATTATCATATACCCAACGATTTGAATATTTCATTATTGGTATCCATCTGGAAACATATCTTATTTTAGACTCATATTCAACTGAGTTCAGAAATCCTTCTACAGTCCTTTATAAAATTACAATGTAAATCATGCATCCATATCTAATATGAAATATAAAATACGCCATGAATTCAACAAATCTTCATGTAATATATCTTACCAAACTTATCTACAATTATTATCTCTTAAATATATATTAATTGTCTTATATTTTTCTAAATATCAACTTCCACTAAAAAAACATCACAACTCCTTGGGGTCCTGGGTCATCCCATCAGGAATTATATCATCACCTCATTTTACATCCTTATAGGAACTATATGTGGAAGAAGAAACCAACCAAGATGCTGATGCTCAACATTTTCCCTCTGGAAGTAAGTCACGATGAGACATAATAAGTGACATCTATCATTATACCTATTCACAAAAAATATCAATTCATTCCATAGTACATTATCTCAGATCATATATACTATAACCACATTGAAGTATGAGAGTCTCTAATCAACTAATATATTATGTAAGCAACCATAACTACCCTCTCATGGATATATATCATTCTTCCATCATCAAAGGACAATCTTGGTACATGACTATCTTGCACAATGCATTCCTACAGTTCCTCACTCCCAACGCCAAACTATTAACCTTATTATTTTATTCCACAAAATAAGACATCATTAACAAATAAGTTGATTTCTTAAAACCAAAATCCACCATTTTATCAACCATAATCTCAACCATGTAAATAATATTATCATATTCCTCATGTGAATGATGAATTCTATGCTTCTATGTCTTTAACAGTTTTGTAATAAGTCAATCTTCACTAAAATTATTGTTTAATTGTGTATAATCCATATCAATGTAAAATTTCTTCTATATTGAGCCCAACTATATATCCTTAAATTTAAATCGATATGATGGATGATATATTGAATGGTCTTTTTGGTCTATGTAACTGATATATCTCTCACTAGAGAGATAATATCACCAATTCACCAGAGCATAGACCACAAATAAAAAGTATATGTCACCCTAAAGGATGATCTACTCTTGCAGTGACATCTAAAATATCCAAGAATAATCTATCAGATCTCACTACATCATCAATGTTCTCAACACTACTATTGATGTGTACCAACACAGTTTGTAACTAATTATAAGATCTAGAGGGTTCAAAATAGGGGATGTATTCAATATACTATTACACTCTAGGAAGAATTACTCACACTACTATGAACATTGAAAATTCACCGTCTTTTTATTCATAATTTTCATAAATTGTACTAAAAAGGAGAACTCTTATATATAGAATTAATAATTCATTATAAATCCAAGGAATCACTATATCTCAAAGTCATTCCTAGGAAAATACCAAATCATCAAAGCATCCACCAACTCTGAGTCCATATAAATTCATTCCACAAAATTCACATTCCAATATAAAACCAACTTTTTAATCCATAAGTGATACTTTTACATTTAATATATAAATTTTATACTAGATGTGAACTCAATACTATTCCATGTTCCTGTCATATACATCTAAATTCATAGAGTATAATGGGATACCTTCAAATATCAAAATTTAAAAAGTGTATTGTTATGGGTATAATATACTTTCTATGAGGTCAATGAACACCGTTGGGGAACATGTCAGCCCAAGAGGCATCAATGAATACTCTTACAGTCAATATCCACTTTTAAATTCTATATTGGACTTATAAAATAAGCTTACCCAAATATAATGTTAGAAATACTATAAGATAATAATTGAGAACCACCAAGATCTTTATAACTAAAATTTGATATTTTAAATCCAAGATAAAGGATAAATTTTCATTATTGATACCATAAAACATATGCTTCTGTCTAAAATTAAATGAATATTATCAATGAACATCTTATAATCAAACACATTATCATTTCATGGAGATGTATATGTTCTAATAAATCATTTTTAAAATAATTACTTTATCTAAAACATCAATAAATTTTTCATAGATGTTTTATATGGTACGAATCAATTAATATAGGTTGGTTATCATGTCGATGCTCCTTCCCAGACAGTATGATTATGTCTTCAGGAATACCTATTTTGTTATCTAGTAATGTGTCTCATTAATAATCCACTATTGAGGTGAGATAAAGAGTGATACATCTGAAAATGCTGCAAGGGCCAAGACTACAATGTCTATCGTGATTACTATGATCTAGATACAATGTGGTCCCATCCTTACTAGTTCAACATATGACTCTTCAATCAATATAAAATTCTCTTAAATAAGTGAATATAAGGACACCCATCTATGAAAGATATTTTTTAGAGCATGGTAGCATGTAAGGAAGTCCATCCTAAATATCACATCATTTCTACTAAAATTAAATACTATGAATCCCCATAAATATCAATTTCCAGTAACTAATATAGGTTACTAGTGATCTTTTTGATGATGTTATACATTCATTAATAAGGTTTTACCGAGATAAAGAAAATCTAATGAAAACATTGTCGATAAGTAAAGACCTGAAAATACATGAGAATATATGAATGAATGAGAAGAAACAATATCATATAATGTTGTAGATAAAGTAGTGGTAATTAAAACTGTACCTCATATGGTTATTGGTCACTCGCGAAATTGATTCAAAACCTGGTTTACTACATAAATGTGGCAATCCTCAGTTCCATGACCCTATCAGTGATATACATGAGATTCGTATGTTATAATCATCTATGGGGTTTTAACCTACTGATGAATACCCATACTAGTCACATAGAAAATTCTATATGATTTAATCTAATCTCTAAAAAATATCATCCATGAAATAATTGAGCAAAACTGATGCATATTACTTGTCATCCAACATCAGTGGAACTAGATTTTAGGGATTGGGTAAAATTCAATGTAATTACCTCAATTTATTTTATTTAAACACAATAGATATTCTACTCCAAATGAAGGATACGAGGAACCTCTACTCTACTATGGATAAATATTTCTATTGTGAAATAATCTACTAAATTCATACACATTTTAGTAGATGTGTCCCTCGGATTTCAACTCAATGATGAATGGACATAAATCATTCATCTTGTAGGCCATTCTTAATCATTGGGGCCTTGTTAATAACAAGCCTATATGTATCTAGTTCACTGTTCCCAACATGGAATCTCAACACCGGTTAGAATTTGATCATGATCTTTGTGGTCTTCTTTTCTTTGATCACAACTAAGAGTGGTGTTAATAAAAGAACATAAATGAAATTTACTATGTAATATGACACTAGAATGTAACTTGATGAATAAATATGAACTCCTAAGCATGGTCAATCGTCAATATACTTGTAAAACACTCCTTAACGAATATGATAGTAAATATTGTTGAACATACACACAAAAATATTCCATAATAAAGGAAAACAACCCACAACCTCCTAAAAGTTTCTTATAACATAAAATAATCAATAATAAATCATCCATCCACTGGGGTTCTCACTAGATTAATTATCTTCTTAATGATGTCAATTTTTTCTATAGTATCATGAGGGCCTCTCGTTCCTAGGATGGATTGATAGCATTGGTGTTGAATTTACCATAAATAATCCTCTAGTGTCAGGGAAAATACTACTACATAAACATGATATTTGAAGAAGACTCATATGGGAAGTTTCCCTTCCTTCTAAACCAATGGTGTGGGAATATTAACAAGCTTAATTACATTCTCATATATGTTAAGAGGTATAACTACAATGTCCTCCTTTAAAGGAGTATCCTAGCATTCATCCCTATATGGGCCCATAAAGTAATATCAATGAAATATTGGCTGAAATTTTTATGTACGTATTGAAAACATATATAAGCTTACTTATATAAGATCAAAATATTTCAACAGCATACATAAAGGATTTCCCCAGAGAACCCACCAAAGAAGTCAACAAACAGAAAGAATGTATAACCATCCTAGTAAATTTCTAGGGAAGTTATATTACTCTCTACCAATACATTACTCATAATCATATATATACCAAAATTATAACATCATAATCAGATTACATTAAATAATTAAAGAGTATATATATAACAAATGAAGGTAAAAAAGATATTTAATCATATAGATAGCACATATCCTGGAATTTAATTGATGTACCACCAACTGACACAAAACATTTTTATATATGAAATGTTATCAAATATACCTATTAATAATGTATGGTCTCACACATACCCCCTAAATTTTTAAAAAATACAATATAGTGAATATCAACATGGATCCATAAAACATTAAACATAATAGTAGTAATAAAATAGTATCCAGTAGGTCTATTAAATATATGCGATTATGGGACCTATAAAACTCCATTATCCATGTTCTAGACCACTATACTACATTATGGCCTACCCAAAAATGCTAAAATGACGAATGAACTATGGAATCCTCCTATGATATTTCATTATTACACCCCATCCATATCACCAGTTCAGAGCCAAAGTGTTTCCATGATCATTTGAGAATCCCCACATATAAGATGTTTTCTCCTAGTAACGAGGGGAAGAATACCATATAGGTATTTATTATAAACATATTATAAATTATTTAAATCATTAATAATAATATAAATTAACATATTGTAATAAATAAGTAATTTTATTAAAAATTTCATTTCATGTATTTGTTATCATATATAATAGTAATCCATTGACCCCCAATGTGTTTGTCCACAGTAGAGTGTGAGTGATATTGGAAAATAAATAAAACAATATTGAATCTATAATGAGTGTTTTCTGATACCACCTTCATTGTACATTATCAATGTCCAATCTCCCTATTGTTGGCGCCATTCCCATTCCCTTTTCCTTGATCCTTACGTTTTCACCATATTAAATTTTTTTTGCAGGCTGTTATTATAAAACCAATGGGACACCACCATTGCATCATTAACATTATTTCACATTAATAATATAGTATTCCATGACAATAAATAAATTCAAATTAAGGAATCATATAATTTTGGACTGAGTGGTAATGTGAAAAATAGTGTTCCACAAACCCCACCCACACTTTCTTTGCTCCAATGCTATAGAGATGTTATTAGTCAAGTTATAAACCTAAGTAAACCTCATGTTTTCCAAATATATTATAAAACCAATAAATAGATAAAAAATTATAGGTCATGTTACATTAGGACATTGTTCCCTATCTCTCTTCTCTATCAAACCATAAGAAAACCAAATTATGACTATAGATTGGATCAGTACACATGGACATCATATCCCAACATTGTACTTTTGATCAGGTCACTAGATAATATCATGCCCCACTATTGAATCACTTCTTATATATTATATAAACATAATTCACCCATGTTAGGAAACACAATCTCATCATGCACCATTTTTAAAATGTTTTCTATCAACATGTATAGGTAGGGCCAGAACATGCTCCCCCAATAGAGATTCTAATTCATGAAAGGTCATCTAGACACTTTGTTACCAGGCATATTACACAAAATTCATAGAATATACCAAAATCATCACTTGGAATTAGGGGAAATAATATAATGGAACAAATTTATAGTTCATGATTTGGAAACAATATCCGTGAACCAAAAAACATAAAAACTTGTGGTCATACTCCAACAAGGGTATAAGAGGATATGAACTCATACATTTAATCAGATGTAAATCATGGTATAATGGGAGACACATTCACACACATGAATTTAATCTCAAGAATAATCTAAGAATACATGTCAAAAAATTAATATCATAATAAAAATCATATCAATAGACTATACATGGAAAGGAAATTCAAACCTCAATAATTTCGACAAAAACTCATGATTTATCAAGAGAATCACTACCCAAACCATATTAACACTTCAATTGGAAAAATATTTCACAAAATGTATCATAGTTCTAATTATAACAAGGAATATAAATTTTCATAAATGTGTTATAATAAATAATGATTCTATGGGGAAGATCTATCATACATCCCATTTCAAACACTAATAATGATAATACTATAGATTTAGTTGAAGGAAGAGGAATTCATCTCTATTTTATATTGACAAAAGAGGAGATGAGAAGATCTCATAAATTTAATTAGAAAATATCAACCACCATCATCTAGGGTATGATTTATAGTAAAATTAAACAATGAAATTCCAAGATAATGAATATCCAAATTCTTTAGATATGATATAGATGTTAATTTGAAGATATTTACAAAAAATTACATATATTTATCTTGATGTCCTTACATATAATGTCAATATCAAGATACTAGTGTCGGGTAACTAATCATGGTAATAAAATGATTTAAAATAATATTCAACACCACTCTTATAAGAAGAAGATATTTTCTCTTTAAATTAGTCATGATTCATGTAGAACACTTATAGTTTTGGTAATTTAAAATACTTACAGAACCAGTACAACATCATCCACGTTGACCTCAACCCTAACAATGGTTTTCATGAACAATCAGAGAAAAATAATGACCCACCACTAATGCCTTCCATGAAACTGGACATCTTGATGCATATTTATCTCCTCCATGATTCGGGTATGGTCACCCATGTACTGAACCAAATGGGATATTATTGAGCACCATGGAAATGGATTGTTCATTTTCCTTGTTATTTTATGTACAGGGTCCTCCAAGACTTTCACTATGTCCATTGTGTGCCAATTTTTGTAAAAAATCATTAAACATAATTTAATGCTTCCACCACATTATAAACAGTGGTTTTAACCATATAATGGATGAACTGTACCACATATGTCATGGAATATCTCATATGAACATATATATTAAAAAATATGCTGTTTAATTATATATTATTGTGATATATTCTATAGATCTTGATTATGGTCTTTATTTTTATAATTATAACTCGATGTTATAGGTTTGATAATTATATATTAAATTTACCACAATAAATCCTTATATGTTATTTAAATTACATATTCATTTAGATAAGATATTTCTCCCCATAACATTATTGTTAATCATACCCTTTTCAATGAGACTTTGAAATTAGCATTTATTAATATTTCTGTGTTTTTTGGATCTTAGTTAGAGGTTCGGTAGTCAAAAATAATGTTTTCGAAAGTGTGATGAAATATTAATGAGAAGATAGTTGCATTAGAATGCCAATTTCTAGCTGGTGGAACTTTTATAGGTGCGAGATAATTGCATAGAACCACAATCTAGAGGGTGGTGGTCACTGGGTTGCTGAAAGACTGGGTCGAGAATGAACTAAACATTTGAAGATTATACCTTTATTCCCTAAACATGTTTTTAAGAACTATAATGACCCCTATTAACATGATTCACTTATAAAAACTCTATGGACTCCAACTGTATGAAATACAATGTATCCATCATCTATTATTGTGGATTTTCTCTGTTGTCGATTAGTTTATCCACCTTTGTTAGGTGTTATTTATTCCATTCAATTTACTATATTTTCATGGAATAGGTTGTGGATGTAGGATACAATGGGGGAATATATTTATCAGGTAAAAATATCTATGAACCCCTTACTGGTTCATCATGTGTTTTTCTATGGGTGGTTTGATTTCTTACTAAATTTGGTGGAGCACGTGTGAACATTGGTGTATCTGATAGAATTTATCTCTAATGATCTTACAATAATGGAAACTAGAATTTAGGACATTGGAATATTTGTTTAGGTCCTTCTACATATTCATATTGTGTTTACATTACTTATTTTGGGGGGATCCCATACTTTTTTACATTTGATCCAAGTCTATGGAATGTCAATATGTCTATAGACTGTGTTTTGGGAACATTATATGATATTGATTTTGTAAATTGTTTTCAAAATTTTTCTCTTCCATGATTATTGAATCTTTATTATATTCACATAAAATAATTTTGATTACTGATTGGTATTAAATTTTTATGAAATGAAAATATACATTAAAAAACATTATAAAATGATTACTATAATTGTAATTTAAATAATTATTATAATAAAAAGAGAATTATTGAAATTATTTTTGAAATATAAGGATCCCCTGGACACAAGAATGGATTAAATATTTGTATCACATGGAAGCCTTATGTAACTATGAATAGAATTATAATATTCTATTCTCTTTTTATCCATAGTGGGTTTACTAGTGCAGTATTTATCCATTCCCATATCCATATATCAAATGGACATTATTGTCATACATTGAAGTGTTCCCTTCCTTGGATGATTTCTTATTTTATCTATAATGTTTTTCAGAGGAATATGATTATTGATATATTTTAAGATTTATTACTAATAGGTAAGAGATCTAGCTATACTGAGCCTCTTTTAACATTGGTGTTATCACTATTTGGGTTAACATTGAATTGTTTAGATTTTAAGGATATATGAAATATTATTTGATAAACTTTTATTTTTCATGAAATAATATATAAAACTATATTATAGATATTTTTAGTTAGAATAGTATAATAATGTATTTTTATACAATTGTTTCTAATGAAATATGTATTTTTTATCATGACCCATTTTCTTTATATTGAACATCTAATTATAATTTTATAGTGGATGTTTATTGAAAAATCACAATGGATCCTGTTAATCTTATTTAGCACACACTATTAACATTTTAATTATTTTTTTAGAACCATTTTTCATGTTTATTAAATGTAATGGAGATGTATTGAGTCTTTATAGTTATTTCTATTTGAACATGGGTAGATGATGTTGGTATGGTGGGATGTTTCCCTTGTATCAAATAAAGTAGAAATTTTTAGTTTTATTTATATATATATTTTTTATATGTACCTCAATATTTTTACCATTATAAGACTTATATAACTCTACATTATTTGGACTATCTAATTTTACATTTTTGGTAACCATTCTCTAGATGCATTCCATGTATTTCATTTCACGTTTGGAAAATTATTTTTTCTAGTTGGTGTTGGATACCATGGTTCTTATCTCTAGCCTCTGGGGAAAAAAATACCATTAGTTCATGTCTTGGTCTTTTTCGAAGAATATTATGATGGGTGGTCTAGGCTTGGTCATGAATGTTTCATTTTAGTGAACAGGTTTGGATCAGTCTTGGGAAGTTGGACGACATGAGATATGGTTTTTGAGACATACAAGATATTTTTTAAGCGATCACCTATCCAGATATCATCATAAAGTGCCTTATGTCTACATGGGGTACTCAGATGTGTGTATCTTATGCATGGTTCTAATCTGTTTATTATTATTCTGTAGTTTCATTTTGTGTTTTAGAATAATTTGTTTCATTGCATGATTATTTTATTTTGTTTTTGTAATGTATAGAAAACATATAGGAAATTCTCAAGGGGTTCATCCAAAGGGTGTGGTGGGAAATGGTCATCATGGGGATTGAAATCTTGTTCAGTATAACCAAGAGGTAATCATGAATCTAGTTCATGTAATTTAGTACAATTTAAGACTGATTTAAGACCTATCTAGAGAGGTGTATCAAGGAGGTTATAGAGTCAAGGATCGAGTGCAAGAGATCATATAGAAGTAATCACAAACATTTAAATATATGAATATAACTCAATTGGTAGAGGTGTTTCTCGATAAAATGTAATTGGTATTTGAAATTATATAGAAACATGAATTATTCAAGGTGATGTGTGTGAATTTTAAGCTTTAGGATCCTCACAGGAGTGGGGTGAAATTGGTGTACAACAGAATCTATATTTGTAATGGAGTGAAAATAATCAAGATAGATTTCATTCAATAGTTCTACTAGTAATCCATAGAGTCCTATATATTTAATAGAGAAAGCATTTATTGAGAGTATAGATAAACCTTTTTACAGAGTTGTTTCATTTTCCTATGAAGGTGGAAATGAATGATCAACCTATATATTATAGATACCTATAAGTCTTGTGATCTATTATCTGATGTCATGTATATATATTTAATCTCACCACCTATCCGGATGTAGATTATAAGGTTGTTGTAGAATATATTTACAGAGTAACAAATAGAATTATTTATTTTTTATTTTCTACCACCTACTGGCAGTTACAGTGTCGAACATGGGAATAATAGAATGAGGAATGGTATTATCAAGTGTTTTATTGGTAGTTATAATTATTTGGAATTATCTAGTACATTAATAGTGAAATTTAGTGTTCAATTGTCATGATACTAGTGTAGCATGTTTGTGTACCACTGAGGAATTTTTACCATGCCTCTATGGAACTATAGTGATAATGGTTTCTATGAAAATATATATCAATTTTCCAGTCTCATCACATTCATTCATATATTTATGAATCATTAGCTCCGAATGAAACTATGTTGAAATCAGAGGATTCAAGGTTAATATGGATATAGGCACTGGAAAATAGAGTGATGAATCATCACACAAAGTTGGTGTTTTCATTTAATTTTGATTCAGTCTATGCTACTATTTGAGGTAGAATATTTTGGTCAACATCTATACCAAGTACGTTATTTAATACTTTTTCTTCTAATTATTTTATATCATAATTTTTTTACTATATGATTATTATTATATATCTTGTCTCATTTATTATGGTGAAGGTGTAACCTCTTGTTATGAGGAATGAATTGTGTTTTAGTCATCCTCCTTGTTCACATGTTCTAACCAATTAATTGTTAGTTTTGGACTCTATGGTTCTTCATAATTTTATCTTTAGTGTAATTATTATGATGTATTGGATTGTAGAAAAATGAGAAAATATTGATTTCATCATTGATATGTTACATTATCATAAGATGATGAGGGATCCATGTTATTTTCAAGAGATGGGGATCCATGGTGATTTTGATTAAGAACATTTCTCCCATAGATTAGGAATCATGTTTTTATATTATGGTTGAGATCAAAGATGTAAATTCATTGGGTGATCCTCCATTGTGTGTTAAAAATTTTGAAAAGGTGTTCCAAAATAACTTCTCAAGTCATTATCATTAGAAGGAGGTAGGTTTATCCATTGGTCGGTTTACTTCCATGCAGATTATTTTTAAACCCTTTTACCATTTGGAACCTACTGACTTGAAGGAGATCAATATAATAATGGGTTATTTAACAGAGAAAATATTTATTCACCTTTTCATTTCTCCAAGGGATACCCCCATTATAGTTTCTAAAATTGATTATGGTTCAAATTTTCTCTACATAGACTACCTGATGTTTTAGCAGTTAATAATTAAAAAAAATCCCCTATATTCCAAAACTATTTGATCAGTTAATGAGGGCATGGTAGTTTCCAAAATTGATTAGTAGAGGGGTTAATATAGGATACGAGTAAGGATTAAGATACCCTAAATTCAACTTCTTAGAGCCGGTATGACCATTATGAATATATTTCCATTCATTTTGGCCTATGTAATAATCATGTACTATTTATGGATTTTAGGAACCTTATATTTCACCAACATATCAGTATTTTTGTTATGGTACTTGTAAATCATATAATAATTTATTTGAGATATGAGTGTTTACTTGATAACCTTATAAATTTTGATTTTCTAATATTATGGAGTCACCACCAATATATAATGATATTAAAATACAAATTTTGGATCCAAGAGGAGATGTTCCCAGGGAATGTGATTTCAAAACTGTATATCTAACCAGATCATGAAAATGTTGAGTTTGTCTAGTAAATTGAAGATCCCCAAATTTTCAATGTGATATGGAGTTTTCTAATCCTATATAGGTAATACCAAAAATAATAATGGTTTTATATTATAGGGAATAAGTATTCATAAAACATAACATGTAAGGGGTGAAATTATCATGAGATAATAAATTTCATAGATCTTTTATTGAATTTATACGGCACCTAACATTTTTACCAATTATGATCTTTCTAATTAATTTATTAATTTATGATTATTAATTTTAGGATGAATAAAAACATTATTTTCTAATATATGTGAATTTATACATTCATTCCCTTTTTGGTATGGTGAATTGATAATTCATATATTGGGAAGTATTAATCTCTTTTTTAGATTATATGAGACACATGTATATAAATTTCATTATCATAGATTTGTATGATATATATAATGAATAATTAATGTCCTTTAATAACAGATTCTCACCATTTCATTATAGATTTCTCGTTTTTTGGGTAATAACTATTATGAAGGATGAATAAAAAATGTAATTTGTTTTTCTACGTGATCGATATGAAAAATGAAATCACCATAAAATTTATAAAATATTAACCATAGACTAATAAATTTATATTTTTTAGAAGCGTATCCTCATCAATCGATAAGTAAAACATTAATACCCTTTCTAAGAAATAAAAATTTAATCTTAAAATAATTGTACATATTTTTTATAAATGATATGTTTCATTATAAAAATATATAGTCTTATGCTATTGTGTTATTATATTGGACAGATATGTAAAAACTATTATGGTGATAAAGGACCCAATATTTGAACAAAATTACATATATACATGAGTTCATAGAAAATTTATAACTACATGGTATTTTGAATGGGTTCCATATGGCCCTAGGACAATAAAAAAAGCATTCTGACAGTTTAGCATTAATAGGTATTTAATAATTGTTCCAGGTCAACCATAATATGTTATCAAAATTTTATTTTCCAAATTAAAAAAAAAATATTTAGAATCATCACATTATTGAATATGGTTCTCTAAATGATTTTATAATACCATGATAAATTAACATACACATTATTCTAATGAAAAGAAAAGAAATGTTATATTATTATTCTATTAATAATAAATTTCATTACTATATTACATTGGTCCATGGCTACAATAAGGAAAATATTTTTTAAAATCTAAACTCTAAAATAGACTTTTATTAAGATCATTATAATATATTTAAATATATAAATAAATCATTATTTTATTAAAGATATCAGTCAATAAATATTTTTAGGGATTGATATTAATTCAATAAAATTGATATTGATGATGGAATTGTTGAATGAATTCATTAGTATTTAATTGGGATATAGGGGTCAAAATTACATATATGAATAATCATAAAATGTTAAAAATTAATCAATGTGATGTGAAATGGCGTTAGAAATACATTACGGGTTGATGTAACATGGTAATTAGGATTGTGAGTACGAAATTCCTAGAGATTTATTTTTTAAATTAAATATATTTCAAAACAAAAATGATCATAAATATTTACAAGTAATTGAATTTGTTTTAAAACATTTCCCTTGAGGATTTTATAAAAATTAATGTATGTCTTTAAATTGTTTTTTTAGGTTATCATTAATATTCAACAAGATATACTCTATTGAAAAAATCTATATTCGATGTGAGAAGCCCCAAAAAATGATAAAATAAAAATTCATTAATATACTAATAACCCCTGTAACATGTATTAGATGTTTATCTGTTCTTGGATTTGGTGTTCTCAGAATGTATTTAGATTCTTATTTAACTATTCCAAATATTGTAAAAATATTATTTTTATGATCGATTGACAACAACTAATTTACACTAATATTGTGTATCATCTATAATTAAAGAAATTATTGTTCTTGAATAATGTGTCATACAAATACACAAATATCTGGATTTATGGATGTAGTATTAAATCTATGTTTTTGGAAATTATATTAAGAAGAATATGAATGATAAATGTTTGATATATTTATGAATACTCTATGAATTACAATTATAGGCTCTTAAAAAAATAAACCATTTTAATACATATATGATGATATTCAATATAGATCATGTAAAATTAATATAATATATGTTCCAATACGAATTTGATAATGAAATAAACCTATTATTTGATACTGAATAATAAGGGGTTGATAATTCCACTTTTTTATAATATTTTATCCATTTATTCAATTAAATTTTCTGAATATATATTAATTGTACATATCATTTAGGTGGAGAATATGATTTTTTATTCTTTATTAAATTGAATAATTTGTATGAATATTTTATGATTGATTAAATTGTATGTTTTATTTGTAAGGCTATGGAGAGTTAGTTCTTTCTCCATCATATTTTGTATAGTCTCATGATAATTAACATTGAACAATACTAATGATAAGTGATGATTTATAACATATTTTCATTTCATTATAAATTTTACTAATATAAAAGTTTACTTCACAGAAATATTATACAATCATTTTATTGTAACGTTATAGCTGAAAATGTTACTAAATTTGAGATAATGAAAAATTTCAATCTTATTTTCACTTATCTTATTCAATATAATAATTTTTATAATAAATCATGGGTTAAATCAACAAATTCAATATGATATTAGAATCATTTAGGATTATTTAATATCATACATAAATTATTTATAGGTTTTTTGGAATTATATATTTTCTCTCAGAAAAAATCCTAGGAATTTGTCAAATTATTTATATGTATTTAAAATTATATTCCAATTAATTTTTTAGTTTTTTAAATTAATTAAGATAAAAAATATAAAATTTATTTATAACTAATAAAATAAATTAAATATGGGCTTGTTTTTATCTCAATATTAAGGATATATGCTACTCATATCACTAATATTTAAGTAATACTTTTTTTACATTGACCATACACATCATTACCACATGACTAGGGATTTTTTTATTACATTATGTATGATACCTAGTTACAATTGATAGGCTAAAAAATGATACAATTTCAGTATCCCATAGGGGGTTATTTATCCTCAAATAGGTAAGAGTAATTATATAAATTTAGTATTTTAGTAAACAATGAAAAATGACGCCTTAAGATATTAATATGACTCTTATATCAGAATGAAAAATTCAAATATATCTTATATATAATAAACAAAACAATAATCAACCCATAATGGTACATTAAATTATCAATTTGAAATTACATGTAATTAAATTGAATCTAATTACTAAATAAAAAATTTAGAGTTATCTAGTGACACAACAAGAAATCCACTGCATAGTGAAAGTTTTTTTGTTATGGCGGCAGTTTAATCCACCACAACATTATTTTATAGCAGTATTATAAAACCACTTCTAAATTGGGTGTCGGAGTTCAATACACAACTGTTTCTTCAATTTAGTAGATTTTTCTATAAACCTTCATAGTACACACATTTAGCGGTGGTTGGTGTGGTTTTGGTGGGTTTTTTCCAACAAAAATGAAAACTTTTTTAACGACAGTTCAAACTGTCGCCAAAAAAAGTTTCATATATTCCTGGGAAAAAATGATGAAAAAAACAAACCAACCACCATTAAAGGATAACTGATAACGAAAATTGAATAGGGTGGTTTTAACTATCCCTAAAAAATATACATTTTTTCAGAAAAACATCTGGTAAAGCACAAAACCACTGATAAATTATATTGTGCATGTATTTAGAAATGATTATAATCACCAGAGATAAAAAAATACCAAATAATTGGAGTAGTTTAAACTATCTCTTATTATGGTCCATTTACCTTGTGGTGGTTAAAAATGCCACTAAAGTTTGATTTACATATAAAAAATGATGTTGATTCTGGCACCCCAGTAGCAGTACACTGAAAAAAAACCATGTGAAAAATTCATATAACACATGTTATGGGTGATGTAAATATTGAAATTAAAATACACATACAATGAACACATATATATATATCCACATACATGCCCATCCTATGGTTTTACAACAAGAGTTCCAACCAAATAATAACATCCCCACCAATGTTCACAACAAGAGTTCCAACCAACTCAAAACATCTCCACCAAACCTCAAAACCACCACCACTTTTACAACCACCACTATATTCATAACACCATAAATCAAATCCATGAACCCAAATTTATATCCACTATTTATTTTAAGTTAACATTGCTCCACAATATCCAATCATCATATGTAATATGAAGGGAAACTACATTTGGGGCCAGCTGGCCTAGAATCTGGCCAAGTAATCATGTGGTGTCATCTATAGGGACCCCATTGGAATTAAATGGGACAAAAATATTCTCTCAAGTCAGATTCCATACATCTGATCATTTCTTATTTTTCCCTATACATTCATTGTTTCCATATTTTATGAACAAAGAGTTAGTATACAAAATTTTCAATAAATATAATCATATTAAATTATTACTTATAACAGTCACCATCAAGAATCCATGTGAAGAAATAAAAGTGGCACCCCACATCCTCCATGGCATTCATATCATTTAATCAAATAAAATTATGTTTAGAACATATATCTTAAAAAAAATATCATTAAAAAATAAAAAATGGTAACAGATGCAAAATACTAACAAACAAAATATATATAACAATGATAAAGAATGAAAGAACAAATGAAAAAAGTGGTTGCTAAATCAATTCCAAACTATGAATATAATAATTTTCCCCTTCAATCATTTTGGTTTCATGATCCATTGCATCATTGAAACTATCCACCATTTCTAGACTTATATTTTCGATACTGTGGTGGATAAATATGTCGGATTCTTGCAGTTGATGAGATTCAATGTGAAAGGTCAAATCTTTCACTTCATCACCTATATCATTAAAATCTCGTTGTTTTACATGAGAAACTACACTCCACCCTTCATCCACAACATCAGTCACATAATATACCATTTTTTCACATCATGATAAGATATACGGGTCATACAGTTCACAATCACTAACATCTATCACGTGAGAGAAGTTCATAGAAGTAAATTTCAAGGAATCCCTTTTAACACCTCTGATAATATCGACCTGACTTCATTTGAAAAAAAAACAACTGAAGAATTCCCATGTTAGTTTAATTCAATAATATCAGCCAACCATTCCTAGTATCTCACTTCATCAAATGTAAATATACAACTATTCCATGTTTTGAAACCCTCTTCAGAATCTACTGTATGAAATCTAAATTCATTCACGTTGTAAGTGGTGAAAATTATAACTTGTTTTAGAGGTCCTCAAGAAACAAACATCAAATATTTTGAAAAATCATCTTCATTATCATTATTCATGATCAAAAAAAAGAAATTTACAGTATTAGATTTACAAAATATATGTGTCAGCCTAATATCCATATATATTGCAATATTTATGTACATACCCATCATCCAAACCATTCTACAAGATCTTTATTAACATCTTTCATTATATAATTCTCATTTCATGTTCATCCTCCCATTTGTCTCCTTTTTATATCATAAACTCTATAATAAATGGATCTATTATTTCACAATTTAGCAGCACATATCAATGTGCCCGTCATAATTCCATTTCTATTAGTGTAACATTTAAGGTACTCCCCACCGATCTGCCATTAGGAGGAAATATTATTGATTTCCATTTATATGAGATTTAATTGATGTTTCATCAACATTTCCAACATGACTAAATGATTTCTAAATATTATCCTTATATATTGACCCAAAGTTCAGACACTCCTGTACCAAATTTACTTCGGAAATAGAGCCTTTAAGTTGGGCTTTTTTTCTCATGTATGATTTCAAATGCCCAAGTTATCTGTGAAATAAAATAAAAAACAGAAATATGTATTTAACTAGTCTCCATGAAGTGTTTACATAACTAAAAAATATAAATAAATTACCTATAATTGGATACATCCATCTATAATGTATTGGACCTCCTAATTTAGCTTCCTCAACCAAATGCACAATTAAATGTATCATGACAGAAAAAATTACGGAGGACAGATCATATTCATTGAAAAGAGTGTTAATAAAAATATATAAAGAAGGTTTTCAAGCTCAAATGGATGTAGAAATTTCTCACATAGTTTTTTGAAAAAATTTCATAATTGGAGTCCAACATCAGTAAACTTTTCATGTAATAATGTACGAAATTCCAATAGTAGTAACTACAGTAACAAAATATGTTAATCATGGCTTTTCAATCCATCTAACATATGATTCTTTAAGTAAAAATGCCTTAAGATGTTACTTTAATACCCATTAGATGCCTTCACATGATTTATAATTTGAAGGAATTTTTTTTATCCCTATTTTTTATTGAAACAATTACCAGAGCATTCTTATCATTCTCATCTAGCTAGAGATCTCATTTTATGTTCAGTGCTTGTATGTCTTTCCACGAATTGTGATGATCCTTTGGCTTTCCATGATCATTAAGCAATGGGATGGTAAAATTTTCACAAATATTCTTCTCAATATTCATCACAACAAGATTATGCCACAAAAAATTAAATTCCCAATATGAATGTTTGAAGAATATACTTTTTTCCTGAATTTTTGCCTTCAGATTTTCACTTGACGATGCACTTAGAACTCATTGACCACTATCATTCAAGTGATGCACCTTCCCAAATTCTATTTCAAAATTTCCAAGTTGTTCCAATATTTCATAACCATTTATCAACATTGGAGGTGGTCTGCGATCAATTAAAATGGTGAATTTTGACATGTTCACCCAAAATCTATGAGATTCATTGATAAATCTTCGATGGAACATGAATAATCACTTTATAGTGTGAGGTATCCATTTGGGATCAAAATCGATGTCACAAAAAGGACAAGACAAACCCATGTAATGTTCTAACCAGCTAAATTCCCATGTCTGGGGAAGACACTAATGGTCCACATTAGAGCATCATTCATTTTGAACATTGTTTTAGAAGATACATCATATATCACATCACAGTTACTCCATAACTCCTGTAATTATTCAATTACCGTCTGAATGTATACATAAATATCATTTCAACGCATTTTTCTCCAGGAATAATCATCGAAATCATAAAAGACATTTTTTTATACACATCCAAGAGACATATTGTAATGGATAAAAACAACTAATGAAATTCTATAACTGGTACTCAAAGTCAAAAATGGGATGAATCCATCGGTATTAAATCTTAATTGAAAATTTACAGGATCAGATGAGAATTATAGATTTAATGAACCTAATTTATTCCATGGATTTGAATCTCATGGATGTCTCATTAACCCATCTATGTTATTATCTATAGAATTCAACTTCATGTGTTTGGTGGTTTTTGATGACATGAATATTAATTTCAATATAGGAATTAATGGAATCTAATGAAAACCCATTGTAGGCATATTCCGTTATATCTTCTTTATAGTAGTTTGTTGATTCAGACTTCCAACATCACCCCTTGATAACCATCAACAAGAAGAACATTTTCTAAAATCATGTCGACTTGGATCATCTCTCTAATAAAGCATAAAATCATTGGGTCACACTTTTATTTTTGTATAATTTATTACATTCATATTAACATCTTTTTTCATATCATAAAAAGTCTTGGGGATGATTTCTTCAATAAAATCATCATGAAAAAATTCCAATATCATGGAAATTTCCTTATTTGTAATTTCACATAGGAATTTGATATGATACAATATCCACAAAAAATAATTCTTTGAATATTACAAAAATCCACTGTAAAACTCTTGATTTCCATCATCAATTAAACCATGAAATTAACTAGTCTCCTTAGTGAAGTTTTCTCATACATTATTCTCCACAAAATCAAGAGGAGGATCTAATGATTTATTACAATATTGATCTGGTTTTCCAACAGTCTCAAAAATATTACTTGTCACGTTGCTATTTGACTCACGCACAACTAGTTGTTTCGATATGTTTTATGCATATGTTGGTGTCTTACAATAGAAAATTCATCTTGTATATGGTCTTTCATTTTATTTTACATTGTCAACGAAGTTGGTAGCTCATTTTTTGGATTGGAATCAGTGCTCAAATTTTCTATAATGATCGATTCTCTGTGCCAAATCCTATTCAAATATCGAGTGGGTAATTTCTTCAATATAAAATGTTCATAAAATTTATATCTCATCAACCATCTTCTAAATTTACATTCAGTACATGAATATATTATTCTCCATTCAAAAGATCGATTGGAAATTGAAAAATCTAAAAACTCCACCAAACCCATAGCATACTGAGGTGTGTTCTTCGGTAATGTGATCCAACTTTTATCCATGTATATCACATTGTTCATACACAGTATCAAAAAAATTAACACACACAACTATTACTAAATTGGGAAAGATATTCATATATACTAGTAAAAAAATAGGAATATGTTAAATTAGGTCTTCCTATATAAATACTTATAGTAAATAAGGAATAATTTTAAAATGGATAAATAAAATCTATAAAGTCTAGTTGTGATGGGAATGGTGTGTAAAAGAGTTAAACTTTTTATTTAAAAAAATTGAGAAACCCAAGTGGAAAAATACATGTTGAAATCCATTTTTAATAAAAATATCATTTTATGAAATCATTGAAAAAATATCACTATACAATTTTAATAATTGATTAAGGGACCTACATGATTCTCAAAAATGTTAATCTACTATCATGATACTATTTTTTTGTTTAATGTATAGATATTTTAACATTTTTTTCATTGATTGAATTGGCGGGTTGATTTTGATAAAGGATGTGTTATTGAAATTGGATAGGGGGTGGATTCTTTAGTAGCTCCTTTTTGGACTGCGTTTTTAGGTATAACAATTAATTTGTTCAATATTTAAGTTATAGGTTTAATTTCATTAGTTTTAAGAAAACCTATCATAATTGTCTTAGCTACAAGTATTGTAAACATGCTTTTGGTTGCAAGGGAATTCATTTAATTAGATGTGTTCTTGGATATACTTTAGCACATTTTGATTTTTATTAACTAGTTGATATTCCATTAGGAAGAGACTTATGAGAACATTCCTATGTTTTATAAAAAATTCCTGAAGTCATATCATTTATATTCATTTAATAGTATATCATAAGGCGTAACCCACATCATAACCAATCTCAAGGTCAAATAAAGTGTTGTTAATGGCTCGTGCCTTAGGGTGCCTTGGCGAGAGGCATAGTGATTCATAGCTGGAGAACCTCTTCCCAGGTGAGTTGAGGCGACGTCACTGGGGCCCGCAAAAGGCATGTGCCTCTCGTGCCATCTTAGGAGGTGCTATGGTGAAAGACACTGTAATGATGCGCCCTCTTAAAAACCAGGACACTTTTCCAAAATTCAATAAAACTAGAAGGCTAGAAACAAATAAAACTAGGATCACACAATAATATATTTCCAAACAACATATTTTAACATAATAACTATAAATGGGGCATTCACATTAAATTTTTTTCATATTAATGGGTATTTTTATAGAGATTCTATATTAACATGGGAATAAAATTAATTGAAAAATATTCATATTAATGATTTTATGAACTATTGGTTTAAACAACAATTAAATGGATGGGTTATCAAATCCCAAAACTATATTACAATTCATAGATTCCAAAACATACATATCACAACATGTTAAAATATTTGTGAGAAAATAGTTAGAAATAATAAGGAAATTGATAGACTAATGCGATTACACTCATTTCCTTCCAATTTAATTTAATCTAGTTAATTAAAATCATTAGTTATTCTATAGAACCCACCCACTAGAAAAACAAAGGATGAAAATGAAAAACTTCTATAAGAGAAGCGAAGAACAGGGATCCCATCCATGTAGTTTTTTGTATATCGTGTTGCACCAATACAGATAGACAAACTAATGATGCTATAACTATGATATCAACAAGGTAAGGGCTTGATAAATCATATAATAGTGGAATAGAAGTTAAGAATATGAAATTGAAACAAACTCCTACCATAAAAATGAATCACTACTTTAAAAAATAAACAAGGAACCAAGATATAGAATATGATAGAAATCATAAGGTGAAAGGAGTCATAACTAGGGTAGATGAATCCAAGATTATGAGTAAGGTATTTGTTATTCTGGACCCAAAGGAAACATGAAATTCCTAAGATAAATGAAATCATGTATATTAAATTTCCCAAAATATATCATTAAATAACACTAAAAATTATTACTATTAATATACCTTTTCAATTTCCATTAATTTGTTTTTCAATTATAAAAATTGGTATAACCAATTAAATCCATAGATTAATGGAATAAAAATAAAATATTCAGTCACCAAAAAAGTTATATGAAAATATTTATTTATTACTTTAATTTTACATTTTACATTAACATAATTTTTCACATAATTTTGTTAAAAGTCATGTAATTTTGATAAACTTGAAATTTTTATAAACTCTTAAATGGATCATTAGAATAGATATATCACATTGAGAAGATAAATTAACCAAATGAAGGTACTAACCAACAATAATAAATAACCATCCAACTTTATTAAGGATAAATTAGCTCCAAGAAGAAATAAACCAACTGCATGAAGGAACTAGTCAACTGAAAAATGAGACAAACTGAATGAATGAAGGAATAGGTGACTATAAGAAGAAACCAACTAACTTCATAAAGGATTAAGTGAATGAAAGAATTTATCAAACAACCATAATAAGGAACAAACTAACTGAATAAATGAACCTACAAACTACATGATGAAACCAACCAGCTACGTGTAGAGACTATCAAAAAACAATAAGGAACAAGCAAGCCGTACAAAGGAACCGATCGGTCGTACCATGGAACGAACTAAAAACACATAGGGTAAAGTGATAACTCTGTTTTTCAAGGGACCATGTACGAAAATTTAAAAATTTAATGTGGAAATTTCATTTAACCCCCATGATACTTCCAAGACATAGAAAATAAAAAACAAAGGGTTTTTGCATCCTAGGATATTATAATGGAAAACATAAGAATTTTATATGATAAAATTATTAGTAAGAAAAAAATTATCTATATAAAATTAATCGTTAGATCATAATTATAGGGTAAAAATGACCATGGAATAAATAAATTATTAAAAATGTCATTGATTCATGAGAGTTGATCACATGTCATGATAGACAGACATGTAATCTCAAATGACAAAACATTTACCATATTGTAAGATTGCAGAAACATAAAATGATAAAGATGATCCATTGATCATAATTTAGGTATTTAAGATTTTGGCATAAAATTTTTACATAGAAATAATAATAGTAAATCATAACATAGAGGATATGATATCACTAAATGTTTTCCCTAATATAGTGGAGTATGGATTAACACATGATTCCCATAACATATTGTAGAAGACATCATTACCGAATATCATGATATAACCCCATATCATTAACTCAATAGTCATAAATCTAAATCTAATTAAAAATATTTACACAATTCATGGAACACATTTAGAAATCATAAAAAATAAGGCAAACATGAAACATAACCAATTACATTTTCAAAATCATATTTTAACCCATAAACACCAGAAAACCCTTTGAAAAAATATTTTCCTCTATTCAAAAAATTCATAAAACCCAATAAGAATCACATCAAGCATAATAAATTCATTAAATAAAGTTAAATTATAGAATCACCTACCACAATCTTGGAAACAACCATAATATTGTGCAAAAACATAACCTCACAAGAATGTGATCTTAAAAGTTAAAGATCATGCCACAACCATCAAGATATAAAATAATGAACTAAGATTCAACCCAGTTTAGAGAAACCAACCCATTATCATACCACAACCACAAAAAAAAGGTACATATACTACTATTGAGGTGGGATAAGGTAGTGACATAAGGTGATGAGTTGTGAGGAGTGGTGAGTGGTGGCGAGACGTGTTGAGGGGCGGTGAGATATGTCGAGGGGTGGCAAGGGTCAGGACCGATAGCAATGGAGGTGATGTTTGGGACTCCTAGGGCTATAGGGGGGTCATTGGGGTTGATGATGTGGGGGGGGGGGGGGCTAGGGGATAAGTGTTAGGTTTGTTGGAAAAAAACATGTTTAGCGGTTGCTTTTAATAATCCTCTGATAAAATATTTAAAAAAAAGATATGAATTAATAAACCACCACTAAAAACCCACCACTAAAGGATAATTATGTTTTATTATGACATCAAGACAAACCCATATCTGACAGTCAATGACTCAATGTCCCTACTAATACCATATTGAAAAAATGAATGAAAACAAGTACCTGACATGTAAATTTTCTTGTTATGTTATTTAAATACAATTTGAAATCAATAGAAATTAATATTCTCCAACACCGAAAAAGGTTGTTGGTGATATTGTAGAAAAATAATTCATGACATTTTCCTCATTTGAGATTCATGATATTAAAGTGAAGTTGTATACTAGTCCCTCCAACCCTAATCCTATAAGTATTTTTTTATGGCCATTCTCAAAATATGACTAATTTTTAATTCTGTCGGATGTTTGTATGAACATACAATAAATTAAAATAACATCATCATATTGAACATTCTACGATTCAAATACATTATATTGTATGAATATTTTCTGAACTAAACTAATTATTATTTCTCATCTCAAGGTGTTATTATTTGATATAAATAAATTAATGGGTAAAATAATGTTATTTCATCAATTTTGGGCCCCAAATATTTCCCACATTATTTGGATTGAATAATAACATAATTATTTAATAGGAAATTAGTCTGTTTATTAGCATTGTCAATTAATTGAAATAATATTTAACTTTTATGGTGAAATATGTTATTTCTAGATTTTCATTTATGTTACTCTATCAATAGTGTGATGTTTATGCATGTAATTACTTGTGATAAAATAAATATATTTTTTATCTCAGACCATTACCAATATAAGATGTATGTGATTTTAATCTACGTTGGATAAATTTATTTGTAAAACAACTTGGTCTTTTTCAAAAATTAATATAATAGACATAATATGTCTTCTATAAGATAAAAAACATCATTACCCAGGTTTTGAGTGTTATAGATTTATATTTTTGAGTAATAATATTTATGGGATACATTTTTATATAATATAGGATAATTTTTTTATAAAATGTCTTATTGTAATCAAAATAATTAATTTCTAGGTTTTTTATGGTTTCCTTATTAGTCACATCATTCATTAACAATGTAAAATATTTTTTATAATGTTCCATTATATTTTTTGTCTCATTTACCATCTGATTTTTTAATGAAATCTTTTTTATATCAAAGATACCATAATCCAGTAATATTCTAGTACTATGTACTTATAGGTTTTTCTTTTCAAGGGTAAATTGATTGGTTGGAAGTAGTTATTTCTCATCGGTTGAAATTAAGAACCGTGTTTAATTTAGAATCCATATTTACACTAGAGTGATTAATTATTTAGGTGATTCAATCTAGTCTGCATGCAATAATCAGTGCTTCCATCAAATTTTATAAATGAAAAATATGCAGGTCAATATCATTCTTATGGATGATATATAGAAAAACGAAAGAACACATGATTTGCACTTTAAATAATGTGACCACAAGTGAACACATTGACATAATTTTTTTGAAATATGTGAATGTTTCTAGGATATATTGTAATACCCCAATATTTTGTGAATATGTTTTCAAATTTACTTAATCTTTATGATATTTTTTATTTGACACGACACTGATTTTAGCTTTTCTTATAAGAATGTACTATGTTTAGATTGTGTTATATGTAACGTGTAGTTAATATTTCACTACATGATACATTTTTAATAACTTGTGGAACATACACCTCAATGTTTTTTTGGGTTATACACAACACTGAGCCCCTTCGATAAGATTTGTTACATACAAGACTGTGCTCTACAAAACTATAATATACTATTAATATTATTACTAATATATTATGTAATTATAATCTATCCATTAAAATGGATTATATGAATGATATTGGGTATGTTATGAATACATGTTTACACATGTATATAAACTTAATAAAAGAGAATCAATTAGTTATATATTAATATTTCAAGTTTTTTTTATTAATGAAATTCATTTTCTAATGGAAAATTTTTCTACATAAACAAACAATTTTATCTCAAAAAAATTAAATAGAAAAAAATTTGAAGAATGCTATTAAAAAATGATATATAATACTTATTCAAAAAAAAATATATCCATCCAATAGATATTTCTTGCATAATATTAGAATAAAAAAATTTATAAATAAAAATATTAATTTTCTAAAGGATAGTTTTAAAACCATTTATTGGAGAACCAATTTTATAATATAAATATGAGAAAAGATAAATAATTTCATAAATAATATTGTCAATATTTACTTTAGGTGAATATTTCGTATTTTTCTGAGAGGGTTCATGTTTCTATTAATAGTGAAAAATAATGGACATTAATTGAAGAAGGATTCTCCATCTAATATGTATATATATATATATATATATATTTAAATTATATTATATTTTTGTTTTAATGTATAATTATATAAATTATACATAAATTAATCCAATTTATGTCATTGTGACCATTTCACAATTTAATTGGACATCAAAACATTTCAATATTTATTGTCTATTTCAATTTAAATACGTCATCTTTTTCTATATGCGTGATGATTTTTAAACTATTGTTTGAAACTTTTTTGATATAATTTTAGTAAAATGGATTCAATATTTAGAATAAACATAATTTTTATTTTAAATTAATATAATATAATCATTTATTTACAAAAATATCATTGAATTTAGTTAAAATTAATTTCATTGACTAAAGCTAAAACTGGATTTCATAATGATTAAACCTAGAATATAATGTTTTAAATTACCCTAAACTTGTATAAAAATAATTGTCTAGAAATATTTTCATCAGAAAACCTCTAAGGATTTATAAATTTCTTATTATTAACCATTTGGAGATAATTAAAATAGGGGGAGCACTCAAATATTTTAAAGAATACCTGATGTGTCCTTTTCACCCTAATAAAGGCCCTCCTCGACTCCTATCATAACACCTCTCTTGACCATTTGGCATGTCCAAACCAAGGAAAAATAAAATCCCAAAATCCATACCTTAATACTATAATCCTCCATTATGGATGAGTTTCAAACATGGAATCCCTTTGGTGAAAACGAAAACGAGTTAAACCATGAAGAGGTATCATCATTCAATAAGAATATTGTTTTTATTTCATTCTCCAACCCCTGAAATATTCTTAATACATGATTAAATAAAAACATTAGTATCCCCAATATATTAATATTTTGTTATACTATGTGTTTTACCTAAACTCACACATGCACATATATCAAATGGAATACACAATTATCATTCATGTTTATAGTGGTCCACGGACCCATGAACTGATTGCGTTTGTTCATCGATTTCCACCTTTCAAGGTTGGGAATATTTATGGTTTTTATTTTTTAAAATCATGTATATGGAATTCTTGAATTATTATTATTTTAATTATTTTATAACAAATACTTTCAGGATTTCAAAATTTTTAAATGATAACAACATTTTTGTGTGTGTGGACTTCCACTTTCTCAAAAGGGATGTGATTCGTTAACATGTTACACATAATGTATTAAGGATGTGTTGAGTGAATTTATATGATATATATAACATAAAATTTTTATTAAAATTATAATATATATAATCGTATATTTCCTTTTCCTTTTTTATTTGAATACAACAAAAAAATGAAATAGTATTCCTCCATATGTATAACATACCTTCTCTATGAAAAATTTATTCAATTTCATATTAAAATATTATATAAATTGTTATAAATTAATTTAAAATGAATTTATATGATAATAATATGATTTTTAAAGTTCAATAAATGATGAAATCATGATCTATGCATGTGGACGAAGAATAACTAGTCAAATCTTATATGAAAACAAATTTGTAACTAACTAAAATATAACATTGACATGAAATAGTTAATAAACCATTAATATAACGTCAAAATAAAATCATATATGGTATGATATATAAGAATATGTTTATTTTGTAGATTTATAATAAAATGTTATTTATTATACATTTAAAGACCCGTCCCCCGGGACCCGTGTCGTGACTACCCTAAGCCCACCTTCCCTGGGCCAGATGTTGGAAACTACCACCAGAAAAAATTTCCCAAAAATGGAAGGCATTGAATTTAAACCTATACACACATAGACTATTTATAAAACAAAAGAAAAACAAAAAATTAGAACAAAAGATAGTAAAAGTGTGAACTGAATGTAAAAAGGGAAAGTATGCAAACCTATCTGAAAAGAAAGTACAATAAGAGAGGAAAAAAGTGTTCCAGAGTACTTCCACCAAGGATTGTACCTGATGTGTAGGTACAACTCGTTGTCCCACTGATGCTCACCACAATTATAAATCACCTATGTTCACCATATAGTCCTGGTTCCCCAAGATTTAGTCAAACTGTCTGTTGTCTACACAAGACACAATAAATTGCGGGAGAATCCCGTGCAGGGGTGAGTATAACAATACCCAGTAGGGACCCCAAGACCCCTGAAGGTCTCCAATAATTCCACAAAATAAAAACCATAATTTACAATCTCAATCACAAAGCACAAAGTAAAAGACATCTCCCACTAGGTATACAACTTAGAAAACGGGAATAAAGATGTTTAGTTTTAAGGTAGATCATTTTATTCAGTTTAGAGGTTCTGATGCTGATCCATGAAAGGTCGATGAACATCTAATCCACAAAGGGATTCTCTACTACCGATAAATAGATGGTCCCACTACTACCGATCCATAGAGGGTTTCATTACTGCTGATCCACAAAGGGTCAATCTCATGCTAATCCATAGAGGTTCGCACTACTAGTGATCAATGAAGGGTCACAGTCATGACAATCCACAGAGGGTCACACTCATGCCGATCCACAGAGGGTCTCTCTTCACATGAAATCCATATACTTGGTTCCCACACTTATCACACTAGATTTATATAGGATCTGCTTCTCATGCCACCAATAATATTTTATCTTCCATGAAGTCCCATGAATAAGTAATCAAATGTACCCCCTTGTAAAAATCGTTCCAACGTGATAGATGGTTCATCAATCGGACCCCATGTTTGTAAGATATACGCAAAAAGGTTAATAGGGAACGTTTGTATTTGAGTTTGACCCAACCTGGCCACACTCTAACATCTTCAAAAACTCAAGTGGAGTATCTCGAATGGACCTCCTAATCGTGAGGGTCCTCATGTCGTATATATCGCATCAATCAGATGACCAGTTTGAGAGTTATGTTAGATTTAGTGAAACGGGGGCGGTCGGGTCTAGGTCTGGTAGGGGTCTGGCCCGGCCAGCCCGATGGGCCAACGGGTCTCGCCAAACTCCTCGGTCCGGCCCGTCTCATTGGTCTGGCCCAACTGGCGAACCCTACACAGTAGGGGGTTTTGGCCCTGCCTGTGGGTCCAACCTGTTTGGAAAAGATGCCCACATGTGGTGTTGTTGTGCTGGACCTCATGCATTGCGTTAGGTTTGTCCAACTGGCAGAGCCAGCGGGGAACCACCCTAAGCCCTAAAACGGCCAGCATGAGCCGACAGTTACATCGACCGAGCTACCAGAGCGGGCCACTCTGTCTCTCGCGATGTGAGTCGACGTCGTTCCTTCCACCCACCATCGATCGTGCCACTACGACGCGTGCAGGGGCCGCATCTCCACATGGTCGGCATGGGCTAGCAGTCGCTGCCGCACCAAAGACACCTTCAGCATGCCAACAGAGATACTTTGGTGGTCTGTTTTCCTTTTCGTCTGCACCTAAGGGCCTCCTGTATCACCGTCATCATTTTGAAGCCCATAGAATCGCCTTGCCACCACGTTGCTCAGTCACCCATGAAGAATGCATTATCAAAGAGTAAAGAATGGTCTAGGACTTGTTTGATTTGGGTCACGCCCTCCGCGTTAGTGTTTTAACAAAGGGATGGAATAATAATCATTTAAAAGAATATGGAAAACCCCAAAGTGAAACCCCTCAATAAAGAACGAATCATAGATCAGCCCATTGATTAGTTGATCTATTTTCTTCAGATTAGTAATGAATTGGAAAAGAGGTTTATTAAACAAATGAATCCTCAACAATGATTTGGTGGAATCCGCTGCGGATAAAGGAATGAAATTCCGTGTTGGTTCTTGTTCGACGTTCTTCACCACTTTTCGATCATCAGATCGATTCCTCCAAATATCGTCGCTCGATCAACATTCTTCGTTAGAGAGGAATGTCGTCGGCTTCATGATAAAGGATTCTCCCATGGTTGTGAAATTTCTGTCCAACGGTTTCATTATTGAAATAATCAAAACACACATTATATTCATTAATATGGTTTATTAATTACCCATTTAATAATGAACCATTAAACACAAATGTGTTGCAGTTACACAACCTATGTATTAGGCCATTAAATGACTCTTATTTAATGTCAATCATTACACTGTGATCCCACCAAACACCGCTCAACAGTTAAAGAAATAATCAATTACTCATTTAATTATTTTATTGTTTTTCCAAACATTCAAAAAATTATCTTTTTTTTTTACCATTTTCGGCCAATGTTATGCTTCACCAAGGAGAATCTTGGTGCTACGAATTCAACTGTTCCCTTATATATTTAATCATAGCACTGTTTTATATGATATAATAACCCTACATGCACATTTATTAAAGATACCTTAAAAATTTTCAAAATTACATTGCGGGCACTCCAGGCCTCGGAATCATGCGTAGTTGATTTTCACAGTCTCAAAATAATTCCATATATTTTTTAAAAATATTATACGGAATTTACGCGTCTTTAAATTCTCTCCACATTATGAATTTAAATCCATGAAATCCACAACAAAATCTACGAAAACAAATGGGGATACTGAGCACAAATCTCAGCCTCCCACATCCATGTGCTCTCCTGGAGGTTATCGTGTTTCCACAGAACTCACACCAAAGGGATATACCATCAATGAAGTACTCACTCCCACTGATCCTCTATATCCACTAGGAAATAATTAAATTTTTCCCCATCATCAATGTCTATCTCACCCTAGTCGATGAAGTGCAATGTATCAGGCATGTATCTCATCAACTAAGACACATATATAACATTGTGCACCATGTTCGTCTGTGGGGGAAGAGTTAGGCGGAACACCATATCAACAACTCTTCTTAGAAACTGAAAAGGTTAGATGAACCTCGGAGATAGCTTGCATCCCCAGCAAAACCTCAGGAATTCCCATCGAGGTGAGACCCTTAGTAAGACATAGTCTGCCTCCATGAACTTCATGTGTCTCCGTATTCTGTCGGCATAAGACTTCTACCTGCTCTGCGTAGTCTTCATCCACTCCTGGATTATCTTCAGCTTCTTAGTGGTTTCCCGTACCAACTCTGGACCCATAAGTGATAACACCCATAGGTCTATCCCGCATAGAGGTGATCTTTATGGTCACCTGTACAGGGCCTCAAACGATTCCATATAGATGTTGGAGTGATAACTGTTGTTGTCAGAAAACTCAACTAGTAGTAGGTGGCCATCCCAACTACAGTTAAAATTAAGGACACCAGCATGAATAATTCCCTCATGTGTGTGTATGGTATTCTCTATCTGACTATCAGTTTGAGGATCAAGGGCGATGCTCAAGCATATTTGAGTCAGGAATGCCTCCTGTAATCCCATCCATAACTGGGATGTAAAACAAGTGTCTCGATCTGAAACGATTGTCAATGGTATCCTATGAAGTTGTACTATCTCCTAAACATAGAGGCTTCAAGAATCCCTCTACTAAACCCTACTCACGGATCGATAGAAAATGGGATGACGTAGTGAGTCGGTCAATGATCACCTAGATAGAGACATTGCCCCTAGACGTGCATGGTAACCCAGTCATGAAGTCTATAGAGATACCATCCCACATCCATTCTGGTACCTCTTGTGGCAATACAAAGCCTCCTAAAACTTGATGCACAACCATATCTTACTGACATGTGAAGCATCGTGAAATGAACTCTGCCACTTCTTTCTTCATCCATGGCCACCAGTATTAACATCGGATGTCCTGGTACATCTTCGCCACTCTGAGATGTACTTCCAAAGGGGAAGTGTGGAAATCCATCAAAAAATCCTCCTGAAACGTCACTAGTACCATGGTACAGATTAAAAAATGGATTATGTGCTCCCCACCTATAGAAAATCCATCAGGATCCAATCGTGATGATATTTGACTAGGTCAGGCCTCGCAGTCAATGTCCTCAAGTTGTGCCTCCCGAACTCACTAAAGGGGTGAGAGAGTGACAGTCATAGGTTGGAGGACAGCTGGTCCATCACTATCTATGATGGATATCTGAAACGCAGCAAGCTATACTTTTTCCTCACTCATATTCTATAGACCCAACCTCCTACCGAGTTTGGAAGCTACTACGTTTCCCTTACAAAGAGTATAGAGTATTTCAAAGTCATAGTCCTATATAAACTCCACCCATCATCATTGTCTCAGGTTCAGGTCCATCTGTGAGAAGACATACCTAATACTATTGTGATCAGAGAAGACAGTAAACCGTTCACCCATCAAGTAGTGACACCACATCTTCAATTAAAATACCACTACTTCTAACTCCAGGTCATGGGTATCATAGTTCCTCTTGCATTTCCTCAGATGTCGTGAGCCATAGGTGATCACCACTTTCTCCTAAATCATGAAACAACCCCTTCTGGTCTCTGATGTGTCGTAGTATACTATATACACAACACACTCTTCTGGTAGCCTCAGGATGGGGGCACACATCCATCTCCGCTTCAGCTCCTGGAAACACTGTTGTCATCTCCCCATCTATACGTAGGGTTGACACTTCTTTGTCAATTCTTTCAAGGGTGCTACAACTCTGGAAAGGTTAGGTAAAAATATCTGGTAGTACCCATGAAATCCCAGAAAACTATGCACCTTGGTCACACTCCTGGGTGGATCCAATGTAAGAACTGCCTCTATCGTTGCTGGTTCCAATGCAACTCCAGCCTTTGAGATATTGTGTCCCAAAATGTGGACATTCCATATCACGAACTGGCACTTCGAGTTCATTCCATAATGTGTGTAATCTCATAGTGTATCCAAAACTATCTACAGATGTGTGGCGTGCACCACCTCTAACGCCGAGTGCCCAATGATTTCTACAATGAAAAATACCACGAAGAGATCGAGGTAGGTCTAGAAGATCTTGTTCATGAGCCCCATGAAAACTGGTGGAGCATTGGTAACGCCAAAAGGCATCACCACGAACTTGTAGTGGCCATATTGGCATCTAAAGACTGTCTTTGTTACATCCTCCTCCCATACCCTGACCTGATGATAGCCAGGTTTGAGGTCAAAAATCGAAAACCACCCTCATCCCTTCAGATGGTCGAAGATATCATCAATACTCAGTAGATGATTCTTCTTCTTCACGGTCACCTGGTTCAAGCAGCGAAAGTCCAAGAAAAGCTTCAAACTCCCATTTATTTTTTTGGTCAACCAAATTAGGGCTACCCATGGAGAGCCACTAGGTGTTAAAAACACCTTTCACTGCAAGTCCTCCAATTATACCCTCAACTCACAAAGCTCCACGGGTGCCATCAGATATATTAGTGTAGATATCAGTGTCATGCCGGGGTACAGGTCGATGTAGAAGTCTACGTCTCTAAGAGGAGGTAGTCCTAGAACATATTTAGGGAATAAATTCGCATATTGGACCATCAAAATAGGATTTCTCAGACTCATCTTGTCCATTACACCGAGGGTAAGGCTATAAAATTGATTAGTGATCAGATTCAACCTCCTCAGTTAACGTCTATCCAATTCTTCAAAGGTTTCCTTCTCACCAGTGAAGAAAAACATGGTCCCATCCATGTGGAAACACCACACATTTCACCTAAAACAGTCGATCTTGAGCATGGACTGTGGATAGCCAGTCCATACCAAAGACAACGTCATAAGGCCTCAACGCTTCTACTAGGAGGTCCCATCCAAATCTCTCACATCATAGAGTAATCTCACACTACCAGAACTAATGTGTAATCATCAAATCCTCTCCAATAGGAGTCTCTAAATGTAAGGATTGAGCCAATAGCTCCACTAGAATCTCTGAGCTACTAACAAGAGCCATGGAAATGAAAGAGTGACTAGTACATGTCTCAATAAAAACTATAGATAGTGTAGAGTAGACACAGATCATACCTCAAATCATATCTAGAGCACAGCAGTCATAGGCCTATTCCGCATGAAGCTATGATTTCCCCTATCCAACGTACTCCTTGAGTTCGGGGTGGACAAGTTGGGGGTGGTGTCGGTAGTACCTCAAACCTTCATCTACCGCTTGATGAATGGCTTGCTCTTATGCCACTTCTTCCTCCCTACATACCACCTATTTTGAATCTCTTCTATTTTATGGGCAGTCCATTGACTGTTTAATGATCATCAGTACAACGGGTCGGGTAGTCATATGCCATGTGACCCTTCCCACAACACTAGTATCACAGTATGCTCCTATGCGGACATCCATTGACTTGTGATCTTTTCAACTCCGACCCGACATCATGGGGTCATCCTCTTGAAGGTTTGGCCCACTTGGGGATCTTCATCATCTATCTACTTCCTACTGTAGATGACTCAACTTCCTCTCATCTGATGGTGGCTCTCACTGTCGGTGCTTGATCAGCTAGCAAGATCTCCACCAGTAGTGCTCGCTATAGAACTCCAGCATACGTTTAGATGTTGAGCGATATCATAAATTCTATGATCTTCTGTCGGAGAACCTGCTCAAAGGTATAGGACCTGAACAAAGTTTCATGTACCATGTCAGTGGAACAGTGAGAGAGGTCAGTGCATCTCACTGAGTAATGGGCCAATGTAATGATGCCTTTCTGTATGTGCAGTTTCTCCTGAATACCCAAAGACTGTAGAGTCACTGGTACAAACATCGTTATGAAGAGTCTCTTGAAGTCCAATGAGGAAAGAGTCATCTCGTCATGTGTCTAGAGCATGAGGATACACCATATCCCTTCTGTTCCTTGAAAGAGACTTGCAGCTAAGATCGCCATCTGGTCTGCTGGTGTCTCAACCATGAAAAAAACACATGCCACAGTCTCCAGCCAGTACTCAGCTGTCTGTAGGTCTATCTCATCTCAAAACCTAAGAGGCCTCTTTCTCTGGAACTCATGAAACATGCTCAATTAGCATGAATGGTTTTCTGGGGGGGGGGGTCCAGTGGAAACTACTTCCCTACGGGTGGTGGTGCTACTGGTATACCACCCATACATTTTATGGCTAAAATGGGCCCATGCACCAAACCCTCATCACTTTGTGGGTTTTCATCGTGATATCTCCCTAGAATCCTGGATTTCAATCTATGTGGAGGCATTTTGTAAAGAAGAAGATGTGCCACAGTCAATAAGTTATGCCTAGTGAGCTGACTCAAAAGAGATCAAAATAAAAAAAAATCAAAATACGGGAAACTAGAGTTTTCATGTACTGAGATGGAAAACAGAACTAATGGTCATGGTGTATAGATTCATCGGCCTTCATACTAGTACTAGACTCCCCAAACAGAAATCCCATCTCAAGACACTTAACATTTTTTATCCTATGATAATATACACACTCTTAGTTCTTCTTGTAGAACCAACCGCCCTTTGATACCACTATATCACAACATGTCCCCTAGGGCACATGTCGTGACTATCCCTAGCCCAACTTCTATAGGCCATGGGTTGGAAACTAGGACCATATAGCCATTAAACAAAAAAGGGATGAAATTTCCTTTAAAATGTACACACATAGACTACGTATACAACAAAAGAAAACCACAAAGTAGAAATGGTGATGGTAAATGTGTGAACTGAAAGTAAAAAAGGTCTAGTATACAAACCCAACTTAAAAGAAAGTACAGAAAAAAGAGGAAAACTTGATCTAGAGGTCTTCCACCAAGGATCCTACCTAAATGTTTGGTACAACTCGTCGTCTCACTCCTACTCACCAAATATATCAATCACCTCCAAGAACCTTCTAGTCATGGCTCCCCAAGTCTCAGTCAAGATGTTCAACATCTTCACAAGACACAACAGGGTGAGGGTGAAGCCTGTGGAGGGGTGAATATAAAAATACCTAGTAGGGTCCCCAAGACCCTCGATGGTCTCCCACAATTCCAGAAAGGAAAATCCAAAAAAGCATGATCTCAATAACAAAGAACAAAGTAAATGACAACTGACACCATGCATACAACTTAGAAAACATGAATAAATATTATTATTCTTATACGAGATCATTTTATTCTATTGATATGTACTATTGTTGATCCACGAACGGTCACTAAACTGTTGATTCACAAAGGGTCTCTCTACATCCGATCCACATAGGGTCGCATGACTACTAATCCATAGACGGTCACACTACTGCAAATATTTGAATGGTCACTCTCAAGACGATCCACAGAGGGTCACACTACTTCCAATCCATGAAGGGTAGATATCATGTTGATAAAATTATAGTAGCTCTCATGATGATCCATGTTGGGTCGATCATCAATTGACAGCCAGCTACATGATTCCTATACCTAGAACGCTATATTTTAAGAGGATCTACTCCTTAGGCCTACAGTTTATTTCAACCACCATGAAGTCCCTCGAAAAAGTAACCCCATAGAAATATTTGTCATAAGGGTTCCAATGTGATAGACATTGCATCAATAGGACTCTTGGTCTGTAAGATATAGGCAAAAGAATAAATTAGGCATGTTTGGATTCGTGTTTGATCCATCTTAGAAATGATAAAACTTCTTTTAGAGCACAAGTTGATTATTTAGAAAGTACCGTCTCATCAAAAGGTTCCGAACTCCATAGACAACACGTCATTCGGATGCCCGGTTTTCGAGTTATGTTAGATTTAGTGATATGGGGTCGGTCAGGTCTGGGTCAGGTATGGGTCCGACCTAGTCAGCCCATTGGGCGCATGGGTCCGGCCTGAATCGTGGGTCTGGCCTAGCAAGCAGACCCAGCCAGCGGGTCCATACCACCTGGAAAACCCGGCCCACATGTGGGCAATTTGTGTTGGACGGGACGCGGTGCGTCCGGTTCGGCCTGTTGGAAGCACCAGTGGAGCACCGCCCCTCCTCCAAAAATGGCCGGCAGAAGTTGACCATTGTACTTGCCATGCATCCTAAGCGGGCCACTCCATCTGTCGTGTAGCGCATCGCCTCCATTCTTTCCACCCTCCGTGGTTTTCTGGCCGCAGCTCCAGTGGGTGATGCTTCTCCATGTGGTCGACATGGGTCGGACACTACCATCTGTCGCTGACGCCGCCACGCTAGTGATTCCTCACCAGTGGAACATTCCGCTTGCAACCAGAGATTCTCTGGGGGTCCATTTTCCTTTCCATATGTTCTTACTGGCCTCCCGCATTGCCTCTTACACTGTGAATCCCATGGACTCTCCTTTCCACCATGTTGCTCGGTCATCCACGAAGAATGCACGAAATCAAAGAGTAGCGGAGGGACTATGAATTGTTCAGATTGGCCCATGTCCTCCGCATTAGCATTTTATCACTGGGGTGGAATAATAATCATTATTAATATTATGGAAAAACACCAAAGTGAAAACCTACAAAGACCTCCTACAATAATGAAGGAGGAATGGATCAACCCGTTGGTCGGTTGATCCACGTTCTTCATATTATTCATGAATGAGAAAAGTGGGATATTAAAAACATGAATCCCCTACCATTATCTAGTGTAATTTTCTGTAGAAGAAGGGATGCAATTCGTTCTTCATTGTCATTGAATGTTCTTCACCACTTATTGATCCCCATATTGATTCCTCCATTGATCGTCGCTTGATCACTGTTCTTCGTTGGAGAGGAATGTCACTGACATCGAGATAGAGGTTTCTCTAATGGTTGTGAAATATATTTCTAATGTTTTCATTATTATAATAATAATAACATGTTTTGGGATCATTAATATGGTTTATTAATTAACCATTTACTATTGAACCATTAAACACATGTGTTATTCAGTTACACAACCCAAGTAACAGGATATTTAATGTATATCGTTACACTGTGGTCCCGCCAACTACTGCTCAACGGTTGAATAAAGAATAAAATAACTTATTTAGTTGTTTTATTATTTTTCCACGATTTCCAAAAATAATATTTTTCATCCGAACCTTTTCTTCTGATGTTAGGATTTTCCTATGAATATCTCAGCACCGTGAATGCAAAAGTGCCTCAAATTTTCAATCCGAGCACCTGTTCAAATGATAGAAAAACTCGGTCACACGATTATTGAACGTACCTTAAAAATATTTCAAAATTTTGTTCCGTGATCTATGGGCCTCGGAATCATGTACCGTCAATTTTCATAGTCTTGAAATATTTCAATATAATATAAAAAATTACAGCAAATTTATGGGTCTTTACAATATTGGATTTTTAAACAGGTAAAAATTAATTCATTACCTAATTTAAGGGTTTTCTTATATCACTTTTATTTATTTGAAATATATTCTATATTAACAACTTATTATTTTCAGGTGGAATATATACATCCATATGACATGTTATATTATGATTTTTTTAATTTAAATATATTAAATGTTTTAATTGATGTTATGTATTCATGTGGATCATGATTCAAATGTTAGTAACATAGTACAAGGACTTCTAGTCTTACATTTATTTTGGAGTGATTTATGCATTATTCACCACTCATTTATTTTCTATGGTGTATATAATTTTCATGAATGTGTTATATGTCAATGTTAGTCAAATTTATGTATATTAAAATTTCTATTTTATTATATTTATTTCATGGGTTTTATGGTTGATATGTTAATGAATCTGTAAATTTAGGTTCTCTCAATTTTCCTCTTTTGAGACACATCCCATGTTATAAACCCATATTCTTCAACATGGTGTATACAATTCAGTTTAAAAGTTATTTATGTAATAAAATTATTTTCATGATATTTTATTATTATTTTAATTTTAATATTTCATGGGTATTATTGCTCAATTTTACCAATGTGGTAACTGTTTGTTGCCATAATCCCATAGTGTTTTATGATATTTTATTATTATAACTCATTTGATGAATTATTATTATACCTGTATTAACAAAACTTCGGAATTTTCTTTTCATATTTTTATTCATCATACCATCATATAATGGTAACATTTTTACCCTAATTGGTACTTAATATGTTTAATAATATTTAACATTATTTATCCATTTAGTTGAAAATCTAAATTATTCAAAACCCATGTTTTGTAGAATTTTTTTTGTTTTTTTAAAATGATATGTTAATATCATTTTCAAGGAAAATGAATTTAAATAAATTTTTATGTTTTAAATGGTTTTCAAATATCCCATTTTTTGTTTTCTAGGATATTTTCAATGACATATATTTTCAAAATAAAATATGTTTTATGAATCATTTTTCAATTTAGAATGTATATTATTCAAATTAAATGATTTAAATTATTTTTAATGAATAATTCATATGTTTTCAATGTGGTTTTCAATGAAATTGATATTGTAAATGTAATATGACTTATAAATAATGATTCTTTTCCTTAAAAATTGTTCCATGTGATATTTTAAAAACCGTATCCATATAATATGTCATCTTTTAATAATTTTTTGTTTTACATGAGATATTATAGAAGGATACCATTAATATTATTTCATTTAATTGATTATTTTTTGTGGGTATGATGATTATGGAACCCTCTTCTTTTCCATGTTTAAGTCATGTTCGAAAGAGATTTACATTAAACCCAATTCTCTTCCATGGTTTATATAATGATAAATGCTTATGAGAACCAATTCCTATCATAAATTATTATAGGATGAAATGATTAAAAACTCTATTTTTTCTATATTTTATTATATAATGACAGTCTTAGGATACACATTTCATTTTATGAGTTATGATATGATGTTTATTAAACTCATTTCTTTTCGCAGGCCCTGATAAGATGATTGTTTTATAATCTTGTGGGATATGTATGTATTAATTAATTATGAGATAAGTGTGACCTATATCTCCCTCCAATTATTTGGGTAATGATAACTATTTTATGAGATAATACGGTTCATGTGAGGTCATCCCAATGTCAAAATAATATAGTAAAAAGGAGGGAATCCATGGCCCAAAACAAGATGGTACATGAGACGGTATGCCAAGCCTAAAAAAAGGGAACCTGGGAGGGAATCATAATCCCCAAAAAGAGGGTACAAATGAGGGGATCCCAATATCGAAATAAGAGAGATTACAATAGGGAATCCCAATCCCAAAAAAGAGGGTAAATGGGAGGTAATCCCAATCCCGAAACAAAAGGGAACATGGGAGGGCATCCCATGATAGAAACAAAGGGGTACATGGGAGGACATCCAAAACATGAAACAAAATGGTACATAGGAGGGATTCAGAATTATTAAGTAGGTATCTGTGCTACTAGACCAATCCAAACATGTTACAATGTCTTGGTAGGTATCCATTACATATGATTTTATATTATTTTGTGTATTCCACAATTCCATGCCTTATTCCTCTATTATGGTATTATGGATTATCCTCTTAATCCCCTTATGATTCATGTATTATGGACTTCCAATATTTATTCCATGAATCTTGATTAGGATCAATCATATGATGTTTGTGATATTATAATAATATTATCATATTATCATACAATTACTGTCATGTTATGCTTACATATCTCCCTTTTTAAACATTACCGAGCATCTAAGCTCACTCCATTCTTATGATTCATTTCCCCAGTATATCAAGAGACGTTTAAATTAGGTGTACTAGAAGGTGAATATCCTTAATAGAGATTCATCTAAAACAATGTAACATCCATATATGTTAATCCTAGGTCTCTATAGTTGGTATAAATGGGATTGTATATTCACCCATTTGAAACTAGGATATGAAAACATTATTGATTTCCCTATGGTTATTTCTATGGTATGTATATAGATGTCTCTATGGATACATCTACTAGGGAGTTAATGTATTGGAAAATGTCCTAGAATTTATGAAAAATGCTACAAAGAGTATATTCCTAAAACTAAAACCCTTTTTGGATACTACAAGTGGATGTGGCTCCATCACAGATTTACATAGGGGTAAAAAACTCAAAACACTATTTACCTAGATTTGTTAAGGAACTTCTGCATGACAACAGACCATACTGAACACTTTGTTTTACACTCATAGGATATATGTTTTGGGAACTAATAAACTCTTGAAAACCCATTATAAATGATTAAAAATGATTTTTACCATGAATAACCTAGGATAAAACTCAAATTTCATAGATTAATGAAGTTGGGGTTTTGATTTATATATCTTACAAGTGTATTTTCATGTTTTTGTGTTTTTATACTTTCATAAGTGTTTCTCACACTATTATTTCTGTGTTTAGTCAATGGTAGGAACTCGAATGAACATGGTCAACATTTAATGATTCATATTATGAATGTATGGGCACCATGAAATTAGTTTTCCTAAGATTAAATCTCATGATGAGACTCAAGAAGGTGGTATGAGTATTAGTTATAAAACTGATGTAAATGTTCTACAAAAAAACCTGTGAAATGTATGGTTTGTTATAATATTATTGTTTATATTAAACCAAATTATCATGATTTTATTAAGTTGGTGGAACATAAAACATGTATCAGATTTCAAATTCATGGAAGGGGGTGTTATGGAATAAGATTATATAACTAGATAAATGGTTTAAGAATTCATTTGGATGAATAATGTGTATATATTATTAATTCAAAATATTATGTTATACGATTCACGATATATATATAAGTATTTCCTGGATTTTTTTTCACCAGGGAGTAGAAATGTACTTTTTAATGGTAATTTAGACATAGAATATATATGTATATTGATTAAGGTAGGGAAACTGTTAATGTCTTCGGGATGCTATGAAAATCAAATTTATACCGGATAAAGAGATGATAGATTTGGATATAGTAGATGATATAGTATTGATGACCTTATAACTGATAAAGAATTTATTTAAAGACTGGTAAATGTTATCATGTATGAAATTGAAAACATTATTTTTGGATTTAAGGGATACATAAAATAATCATTGGAATAATAAATAATGAATGTTTTTAATAATGTTTGATTGTGATATAGGTTATTACCATGATTCAAGAGAAAACATGATGAAGATATAAACATGTTCGTATAAGAAACCCAAGAGATAAATTATAATATAAGGTGTGTTATTGCTACATTGTTTTTGAGAATTTTTTTGATCATATATCTAATGTTTTTTATTTTCAATATTCAGTTTTGTTATAAGGATGTCCATTTGTGGTATTTTTATGTTAGAAATTGGATGAATTTTGCGAGATTAATGTATTATCTCACAATGTGAGGATTTATTCAAACTGGATAAACAATTATACCCATTTATCTTTCATGGTTACTGATGATAGATGGGTTGAATTATATTGGAGATCCCAATCAATTATTCCTTCAAGAATATTAACATTACCTTCTCTTTTGGAGTAAGAGTTGAATTATAAAGTGGTCAATACATAACCAAAGGGTGAGATATTGACTATCGAATGGAATTATGTAATGAATTGCTATATTCCTGTAAAAAATATTCAATTTTAATTAAATGGTATTCAAATTAGTTTTTCCCTATTATCATTATTATTCATGTTATTAAAGACCTCATTTACGCTACTTAATTGTATGATGTTGTGATTTTAAACATTCTCTAGATCACCCACTTATTTGTGATCAGTGATATTTATCAATCTCTATGATTATTTATGATGTTCTAACATGTCCATGTTTTCAATACCAACCTATGTTCTCCTATGCAGAATCCTAGTTACTTGTTACTTTGGGTAACCATTATGTTTCAAACACTTCCTTTCTAAAGTATGTTTTAGTATTCAATTTTACGATACAAGATTCTGTGAATGGATATTCCATGTATTAATTATTTTTTAACACAAATGAATTATTAGGATAAAAATAATTTTAGGGGGGGTATAATGTTACACACCATGATTTTTTGAAATATATATTTTAAAATAAAATTAATAATTTCTATATTTTTCATTTCAAACAACAATATATATAGTTATTCTTAGAGGAAATCAGCCTGTTTGTCTTGCATTATATGAAAAAAATATAAATTTCCACTAAATGAAATTTTTTGTATATCTTATGGTAGACATAGATTTTTTTTCTAGTGTTACAAGAAATTTTGGCTCCCTTCCAAAAAAAATTTACAGACAAGACTGATTTTTACTCAACTAAAATATAATGTAATTATTATAATTATTAAAAAAATTATAATTAGAAGCAAACAATTATAATGGAAATAATAAATGATATTGACATAATTATAATTCTATGTTTTAAAAATTAACATAAAATTAATCCATTGGTTATCTATTAGTTAGAAAATAATATAATAGCTATTTGAGAATAATTAAATTCATTTTCTAAGAAAACAATTTTTCTATGTATAAACACCATTTTTTTCAAAAATTAAAAAAACCAATTTTGATGAATGTTTTTAATAAATTATATATATTACAAAATAAAATATTTTTTTAACACTAATCCAATATGTTTTATAGACATAATATATGAATAAATACAATTTAATGGATAAAAATATGTTTTTTTTAAATGGTAATTATACATCCATTTAATGGAGAAAATAATATGATTCAAAATTTTGAAATATTTATAATTTCTATATTAAAATATAAAATTAATTTTTAAAAACATAATATAAATATTATATTTTTGTTGTCCTTATTATTTATATGAGAACAATCGTGTTTTTATGAATTGTGAGAAATATTTAATTGTAATTGAAAAATACATCATCATTTAATTTATTTTTTTAGAAAAATTATATTATATTATATTTTTAAATTTCATTAATATTAATTATCAATAAATTTTTCCAATTAAGGTCATTTAAATCAATATCACATTGGAATTTAATACTAAATATTCAAAATTTTGGGCTTTTTCACATTAAAAACATGTCATCTCGTTCCATTCGTGAGATTATTTCTAAATTAATTTATTGAAATTATGATATTTGAATTAGGAAAAATTTATTACCTATATGGAATAAAAATTATTTATAATCTATATTTATTAATATTTAATTTTTTAAAAAATAGATTAATTAATGTAATTAAGATTAATTATAGTGATTTAGGTAAAAATGGGCTTACAGAATGATTGAACTTAGAATATAATGTAAAAAATGGACCTGAATTTTTTAAAAAATTAATGGCTAGAAATATTTTGACCATTAAACATAAAAATATCTTTAGTGGTCTTTTCTAACCCTTATGGGTTATGTAATACATGGTAAGAACTCAAGTCATTTAATGAATACACAATGTGTCATTTTCACCACATATAAAAGGCATCCTCTCCTCTTCCTATCGTCGCACTACTCATGTAAATTTGTCTCAATGAAAACCCTACCCAAAACATCTCCCATCATACCTTCCATCATCTTGGAATACTCCATTTGTTTTGAATGATACCTAAGGAATCCCATTCAGGCAAAAAAAGTGGTTACCCAACGAAAAGGTATCATCCTTCCCCCTGATCATTGTATTTATTTGTTTATTCACAACATATAATATTCTTATTCAATGATTATATAATAATATAAATATACTCAATATAGATTTAGTGTTTTATATTATGGGTTAGGCCGACATTCAAAAAGAAATCCATCAAATGAGATACGCAGTAATCCTTTATCTATACGACAGACTACCACTTCATTAACCATTGACATTTATTCTACCATTTCCACCATTTAAGGTTAGGAAGAATAATGGAATTTAATTTTTTTTATAATTTATATATTATATTTATGATATATTAATTCTTCTTAAATTATGATATGAAACATAATTTCATTCCTTACATTTTTTGTAAATATGATAACTTTGTTTGAGGACGTGTGGATTTCCAAATTTTCAAAGCGGCATGTTTCATTATGACATTACATGGAATGTATGAAGGATGGATTTAGTAAACTTATATGATATATATGAAATAAAAATTACAATATAATGGTATCACATATATATATAAGTTATAATAAAACCATATATTGTAATATAAATAATAATATGGTAATGAGGTATATTAATTATAAACATATATATATTATAATGGATTTCGGAACATGTAAAACTAAATTCATTACTTTTAGAGAAAATTTTCTCATGTCAGTTTTATTTTTGATAGATATACATTATAAAATTATATATTGTAGTATCACTTTTATTTCTACAAGACTAATGCATTAATCACCAATTATTTTTTCTATTTTATGCTTTAATTTTACATTAATTTATTCTAAAAATATTATACATAAATTTATGCGTATTTACATATCATTTTTTTACCGATCATTCGTGGTATTTATGGTTCAAAAGTTACCAAATCGGTAATGTAATTATGTCATAATTTTCCTTATATGAGACACATATCTTGTATTTCACCCATATTATTCTATATGGTGTATATAATTCAATTTTTAATTTTATATAATAGATATAATTATTTTCATTATAATATAAGCTTCATTTAATTTTATTATTTCATGGTGATTATGACTCCATGTTTCAAAAGTGGCAACAATTTATTGCTAAAATCTCATCGTTTATCAGGATTGAATATGACTAGGCTTCGAATAATGAATTAATATGATTTATATCTCATGAAATATCATGAATTTTAATCTCCTATATTTATTCATGATATCATAAAAAATGCTATCAATCTTCCACTCTTTGGTAATCAAGAAGACTAAAAAAATGTTTTATGAAAATAAAACATTATTTCACTATTTGATAGGTAATTTATATTATTAGAAAAATGTTCTATAATATTTTATTGATTTTTTTAAATGATCCAATAAATTTATTTTTACGGAAAATTTTTTTTAAAATTTTTTTTAATGATTAAATGGTTATAAAATATTTATTAATAATTTTTCATGTTTATTTTCGATGAAAAATGTTTTCTAAATGTCTTATGTTAGTAATATAGTTTTCCTAAGAGTAGTGTATAATTTTTTAATGAACTATTTAATCATATTCGATGATTACATTATATTTTTTCAATGTGGATATCAATGAAAATTATTTTTAAAATCTTATTTGATTTCCAATGAAAGGTTATTTTCCTTAATAACTATTCCGAGTGATATTTTAAAATCCTTATCCATCTAAGATGACATCCTTTGATATAATTATTATTTATTAGGAATATTATCCACGATTACCATTTATATTCTTTCTCTGATGGGTTTATTTTTTATGGATTTTTTTTGAAACCGTTTATTTTCCTCAAGTAAATCATTTTTCAATGATATTGGCATGATAATAATTTGATTTCCATTTTTTATACCATAATATATTCTTATGAGATATGTATCATTTCTTGTGTAATTATAGGTTGAAATTAATATGAACCATGTCTCTTTTACATAGGTAATGATATGTTGAATTGATTATGATACCCATTTAATTTTGTCAGTTATTTAATGATTTTATTAAACCCATCTCCTTTTATTGGCCGTGATATGATGAATATTTTATTATCTCGTGGAACATCTATACACAATTTCATTATGTGATGGGTGGGACCTATATGTCCATTCAATGAACTGGGTTATGATTAATGTCATTTTTTCATATATTGTCCATGAAAGGGAATCACATGACTAAAATATGAACGTAATTTTCTGTGAATACATATCTTGAAATAATATGGTACACAGAGGGGAATACCAAGCTCGAGAAAATACAGTACATGGGAGGTCATCCCAAATCTAAAACAAGAGGGTAAACCAAAGGGAATTAGATGCCTGAAACAAGATGGTATGTGAAAGGGAATCAAAATTATGTAACAAGAGTGTGTATATAAGGTAATCAAAAGCCCGTAATAAGAGGTTATGTGGGAGGTACTTCCATGTACAGATCAAGGCCATGGTAGGTAGCCTTGAAATTCAGTTTTCTATTCTTATGTGTACGTGATAATTACATTGTTTATTCATTGATTATTCTCTCATCGATTATTCTTTTAATCACCATATAATTCATATCTTATTAACTTCCAATATTATTTTATATGACTCATAATTATGATTTCTTTTATGTATGTCATTGTCATATACTTTATCATCATGTTCTCACACCTTTATTCTCATGTTATTTATACATATCTCCCATTTTACCCATATAATTAATCTAATCTCACAACATTATTATGTTTCCTCTAAAACATTTATAATGAATGGTAATAATAAGGATTGCTAAATGGGAAATATCTTTATGGGTGATGTTATGGTATTTTCACCATGTTAAAAGATTATGTTTCCATGTTTCCAAATACACTAAACAATTATGGTCCTTAGGCATGTATTTTTGTAATGTTCTAAATTTTTTCTACAATGATATAATTTCCATGTAAGTGAGTCTTAGGTCACTATATATATATAATCTTTAATGTGAGGATAGTTCATCCACATTGAATGATGATATCGTTTTAATAATATTTTTTTTGTTCTCATAGGAAAAAATGAGGTCCCATTCCCACTAATATTAGGGAATGAGAATGATTTAGATTTTATTGAACATCTCTCACCTTTAAATATTCCTCATAATGATATGATTTTAGATTATCTTGGAAAAAATAAAATTATTATGTTTGTAAAGAAGTACAAATTTTATATGTATTTTATTTTGATGAAATTTCAGGATCCCTCTTATTTTTTTATACTACATTACTTAATATGAGTTAGTTTCTGATATTCATGGTTTCATTTAGGTTTTAACAAATCTAGAATTTCAATGATACTACATATCCCGTTATTCCCAAGATTTAATAATCATTTTCTTTTGAGTCCTTTTTCATACAATAAAATTTATGTTATTAAATGATGAAAAATATATATAATTACATTATTGATCCACTCTTTTTTTATTTTATTTATAATTAACTACATGTTTTTTCATATTGTAGGTCTTTCAATGGTTTATTTTAGATAAATAATTCAACGATGTCTAATCACAAGTGGTAACATATTGGTTTCTATATCATGGACAAATTGTTTCTGGAAAAAGTATATGAGAAAACATACATGGGATTCATCATCTATTTCTGGAATCATATTTGGAGTTTTCTATCATTACTATTATTATTTTATAATGATTTATATCATTATGGGTACTTACCTGGCAATATTAATTATGTAAAATCATGTCATGATATTTATGTTCTCTAAATGGAATATGTGATCAGTTATTTACCATTCCATATTGACTATGCTAATTAATTCATGATATCATACTCTGTACAAAAACCTTTCTACAAATTTATGCAAACAAATATTTTCTATCCAATTCAACATGATATGAAAAATAATTATCAAAATTTGTTTCATGAATGCATTTCATTTTCGTGAGTTATGTCTTCTATTTTATTTTCAATTCCTAATATAAATTGGGTATCATGAATGTTTCAAGTTCTCCAAATATGATAACATTATAGGTCCATATAGATTTTTCCTTCATTATACATACCAATGTAACAATTTAGTCATTGGCTCTGAGATTCTATGGATGGGGTCACAATATTAAATAAATTCATCATTACATAATGGCCATGTAGTTTCCTATAAAACTCTATTTCAATAAGAGGTCTAATATATCAAATTTAAAAAAAAATTGAAGGAGAAACCCTACTTCATATGATTCATTAAGAACACATAATTTGTGATTCACCCAACTTATAAAACATTTATATGTACCAGTATCATCATGGATCATGACGAAACAAATTTTTTTGAGTAATAACATGCATTAAAAATAATATTAATGTTTAATGAACATTAAAAGAATTTATAGAAAAAAATATACAATGAAACATAATCATGTTGAATTATAACATGAGGGTAATTTCTCATAATCTCTCTTAATAGATACTACCATGTGATAAATTCATTAGAAGAAGAACCATATGATTATGAGTACTTGAAACTGACTAGGACTATACTATGAGCCCAATAATAGAATATTATCTGACCATAGAACTATGATTAAGAATATCTTCATTGAATTCCAATTTTATCATCTTTGTGCAAAGAATCTATTCCCTTTTTAATACAACTGATACTCTTGAACATTGGTACATTTTATCCATGCACAATAGTAAAAATTATGTAATAATATGCTTTATTCAAATTGATATTTTTTGAGATATATGTATTCCAAAAACCAAATAGTTAGTTCTCAAAAATGAACTCTAATAGGATCCCCCATGGACTAGGGTCAACTTCCATCGACTTCCATTCTACTAAAACACTAATGAATGGAATGTTTATGCAAACATACTGTTATTGATGAGGGTTCCACCACATTGTATTCCCTAGAGACTGTTCTCAATACAATATCTCCTCCATGATACGAATCCCTTAATAGTTGATATTAATTAATTATTAACATCATCCACCTATGTGACCTGGGATCTATGGATAGAGACACCACTACATTTTTTTTATAACAAGGTGTGATAGGTTATATTTTCCTAGGTATAAAATCATTCTTTAGGTTTAATTTTCAAATCCAAACTACTTCATAGTTTTTTCTGAATCCACAATATACTTTTACTCAACTGTAATATGTTACCATATCTTTCCTTGGGATCCAACACCTTATGACAACTAAAGTTTCAGTGATCATGTATAATGACTATTATATCTGATTAATAATATCTATTTAGATTCTATTATTTTCAAATCCCTACTTAAATATTTTTTTATCTGTTCTAATGATATGAAAAATCCCCTTAGTGTTCCAAAAATATTTTAATAGTCATTAATAACATCCAATGATGTCAACCTTGGTAAAAAAATATAACTCACTAACATTATTCGGTAATAATCCAATTCTAGCCTAGTATATAAAATAACATGCATGACAGAACTAATTTTTTACATGGATGGAATCATATTCATCCACGTCTACTATTCATGTGTTTGATGACACATTTTTTAGATATATTAATGCCATGTGACCCTGCAAACAATCTCCTATTGGAATTTTTCATACTAATTATATTTTGTATCATATTAATATATATAAATTTATATTTACCAAGATTCCGCTGAGAACTGTTAGGATTGATCTTGATTTCATGAAAAAATGTTACATCACTTAACTCCATTAGGTAGAAACATGTTTTCAACAATATTTTCAGAATCATTAAGCTTCATATTTCATTTTCAATAAATACTAATTAATTGATAAAAATGGTTAATAAAATGACTTCACTCCCACTAAACAATAAAAATCACATTAAAAAATTATATAATCATATTAAATTATGGATTCATCAAATTGAATGTTCCATGTCCTAGATTCATGATTTTATCTGCAAATCATTCTCTAAAACATGCATACAATGTTGGAATTATTTGTAGTCACAATAACATGTGTAATTTCCATATATACATATTTATAAAGGTTCTGTTAAGGGATGATGATTTTATATCCATCCTCTAATACTCATTATCGTAGAATTATAATATGGATCATATAATTCAGATATATTTCATTATAGAAATTGGTGAAAATGTGTTTTCATAGTCAATTCGTTGATTATTTATGAACCATTTTGTAATAAATCATTCCTTATATATACTATTTAGTCCATCCATGACATGTTTCTTCAAGAATATACATTTCTATGTAATGGAATTCACATACAATAGAGGATTATCTAATGTTTAGTTATGTTCCAATAATTGGAATCCATTAAATAATTAAAAATTTCCATTATAATTTAAATATATATTAGAGATACTACATTAATATTGGTAATATGATCATTATTATCTACTAAAAATGACTCATCAACTGTGATGACTAAAAAACCATATATTTTAGGTTCTCAACACTCTAATGTACTCAAATATAGTAAATTTATACTTGTAATGTTAACATTCATGATAATTAAGGGAATTATTTCATATATAAACTCTTATATATCTTGGTCCTAGAATTTATCTTGTTCTATATCACTCCCTTAATATCTTTTAGTGATATGAAACCTATTAAAATATTTCAAATTCTTGTCTACAAAATCCAACTTATAGAATCCGTCATATAGGCAATCTCAACATGTTTCCTTGTGATATCTTATAATAATAGAATTAGTTCTTTAAGGTTTATTCCATGAATAGAATTATCAAATTCTTCTCATCACCACAATATTACATATTATAATATGGGTTTATTACCATAAACAATTTCATATGTAACATTGTCTCCTAGTTATGTGGAAAAATTAGTTACAATTTTGCCTTAATTCGAAACCATTTTCCACCTGTAGATCATAATATTTGAGTATTATAACCCATTTTTTCATTGGACCATATTTTGTAGAACAAGGAATAATCTCACCTACCCTTATTTAGTTTTGTTATCTTCATTAATATTCATAAGATCATAGTAATTATAATATTTTTTTGGATTTTTATGAATTTGTATTGATAAAATCTTGCTAGTCTCTGGTTTCGAAAAGACCACCTTTAGGTTGGTGGTGTATTTTTTGGTTGTATATGATCCATTATTATCTATTCATTAGGGGTAGAATAATGAAATTACAAATTTATTTAAGATACTCATTGATTATTATATATTATATTCAATTATAATTTTACCATTAATGTATTTATATAATGGATTTATTAACATCAATAAATATTAAACTACAGTACAGAATGATTAATTGTATTGGTTTCAGTGGTTGCATGTGTTTTTTCCATGTTAATAGTGCTCATCTTGTTTTTATTGATAGTGTGATGTATATTTTTATTCTATGATTTTGCATATTGGTGATTATTTTAAATTTTCATAACAATGTATGGTGGTAATAAATTTTTCATAGATAAGAAATAATCATGTTAAAATAAAATCCATCATCCTTTTATATTGATGGAATTTGTTATTATAGTAATAAATTTCATTAAAAAAATTATTAAATATATATAGTATATTCATTATGTTTATTGTGGTTTTAATCTCAGATAAATGAAACAATTAATTCAAAATGGTAAACAATTAGTTATTTACAAAGATAATTGTTTGCATCCGAGAAAAGATCACTTTTTTTGAAGACTCAATGGTTTTGTTTTGGGACCAAGATGTTGTGTTGACACTATTTTCAGGATAAAATTGATGTTTATTTAGAGGAGGGTATTTTCAATGCATAATTATGCAATCCTGAGAAGGAATACTGTTTCCCAAAATAGGTCTGCATGACAAATTTGTGGTAGTACATAGAGCCTGTAACTATAAAATGGATTATTAAAATCACAATGGAGTTAGGGAGGAAACAATGATTGATTTAATAGTTTCAAAACATGATTTTCCACAATTTTCTTGTATAAACAAGAAATAGTTTTTGGTAATTAATCATTTTAAAATTATTCATTTTTGGGTTGAATTTTTCTTCATTCCACTGATCACTACCTGAGTAAAGTAATTATGCATGTTTTATACAACTTTTTTTGTTTCATTAGATGAGTTTAGAGAACATATAATTATGGAATGATAATGAAAAATTAATAATATTATTCATGGGATTAGTGCTCGACTAGAATGGTAATTTATGAGAACTCTCCAAGACACATTAGATCACTTGTATTATTCCAGATGTCCATGTTCCTTTTGATAAAAATATTATAATTTTTAATTAGTAAAAATAAGTATTTGAATGTATATATAATTTCTTGTATGGTTATTGGATATGTAACCGTTAACAGTAGAAACATGTTTCTTAGTGATAATAATGATTTTTTATTATAAGGTTATGATGTTTCCATAGTGTGGATGTGTCTTATATGTAAATTCATATGTAATTTGATGGTATAAAACACGCCCAACATATAGGTTGGGTGGAAGAAAATAGACTCTAGAGGGAATTTTCCTAACATCTAGGTTGGTGGGGAATAGATAACCAACATCCCCCCATTTTACAACTATCTTCTCTATTTACTATTATGTGCTGAGGAGAATGGTGGTTATATTTTCCATATATAAATATTTATTCATATAGAGTGATGTAATGAGTTTTAGTTGTTCCCCCCACATGTATATATGAATATTGTATCCTAAGGATTATTAATGTGATTCCAAGTATAATATTTAATGGAGTTAGTTATAATATGTTATGACTCGGCTGTTGTGGATCCAAGAAATTACACATTTATTATCTGGATATGGGTATGTTTCTGATCAGATGAGGTGATACATGGGTTGAATGATATGATAAAGGTGGCTAGATGTTTTTTAATGTATTTCTATACGTGGAGAGATGTGGATTAAGACATGTGATGATGGGGTATAGTGAAATACCACAATGGAAATGGTATAATTAATAATTTAACTCATAATCTTCTAGATATTATATTATTACTTTTATATGATACTTTGTGAGTAAACTATAGTGAGTATATAATCATATTATACATTTTCATGTGACCTGTTAGATTCACATGTTTAATAAAGGGTATTTTCTCTATGTTTTTTTCTTTTTATTGAGAGGTTATAAGGATGGTCCTTAAATTTAGGAAAATCATGACCACCATTTTTATATATAAACCATTTTTTGTACAATATAATAGGTTTTGTAATTGGGAAGGTAATTTCAAGCTCATAGATTTATTTAGGAGAGGTTTGGGCTTCAAGACTGATTCAAATATCGTCATTTTGATCCCATTATTTATTTTGTGGACGTTTATTTTTTATATTATTAAATTAATTTATATTTATCCCCATAATATTGTTATAAGACAGAGTTATATTTTGGTTTTACCTTATCTCGCATTCCATATGTTCTCTTAGAGGTATACACCTCTCATTTGGGTTTTTTATATACCATTGATTATTATAACCAACCTATTTCCTATTAGAAGTGGGATTTAGGAATAATTACCTCCCTCATCTCATTTTCATGCCATGTGGGGTCCCATTTCTAGGATGGGGAAATGTGATTGTCGTATTAGAGATCATGATGATGGATATAATGGAGTATGGAGATGGTATTAGGGGGAATTCATGGGATTCATGGGAAATAGTATATACTATGCCTAGTGAGTGAGGTAAATTGGGGAATCCATCTTGAAAAAAATTATATAGGGTCACCTATGTTCAAAGGTGAGTATAATTATATTAATTGAGTCAATTAAGCGATGTGATTCTTGATTTGGGTAGTGACCTAACGGGGGATATTGCATCATTATTTATTGTATCTAATTTTGAAACTTCAGGACATTGATAATATTTTTAGCCTTGATTAATTAATTAATAATAAATATTCCAAATCCCATGATTTGTTATCCTATGGAATTTTTTATTTTGAATGCATGGCTCCAAGTCGATGTCCTCATCAGGTTCATTCCAACATTGTTTAGCAAGATGTTCCATATGGTCAATGTAGAGATGAGCTAAATAATAACGAAACATAGAGTATGGAACACCAAGAGTTTATTTACATATTTGGGAAAATAATTTGTGATCCATTTCAAATTAAGTTACATAAGATTGTTTATTATACGTGAGGATATCATTTAGTAAGATTTTTGCATGGAAGGATAATTGGGTTTAATTGGTTGTGACAATGTTGTGTGGGGTAGATAGAAAATGTTGGTTTATGTACCTCAAAGACCTTGAGGAGTTGGTTGCCTCTGATAAGAAGTTCTATGATCTATTTTTTCAATGTATATTTATTTTAAAATAAAGGCAGCTATTTTTTGGAGCATCTTACACATTGATAAGGTAGTTCATGGATACAGGGGTTTGGAATCAACCTCAATAACCATCGTAGATAGGGTATGGAACAATTTTTATATCAAGAGTACATGGAGAGGAATTTGAATGAAAAATTATAAGAATATATCTATTTCTAGTTCAACCCATGTATAGATTGAACACATATCTAGGCGGTGGAGAGATTATATGTTTTTAGGGGAATATTATCATGAACATGTTCACTATGATATGGGAGTCATATAGTTTCTATATGTTTTGATGCTATTATTTTTGGTATAGATATTCATAAAAATATGAAATTTTAGATATCTCAGTGTAAATCCCAATAATCTTCCTCTTATTTCTCTAGGGGTTGAGGCTCTTTGGCCTCTTTATAGATATTTATCATATGTTTTTATTATAGAGGTTAGGATAATTAGTGGTTAGGGTGCTTGATATTTCTGAGAATTCATCAAATAACTGGGGTTACACATCATGTTATTCCATTGCAGCATTTTCATGTGAGAAAGTAGCAATATGGTTCTCTATGCATTGGATAGTACATGTGAGCCAGAGTTGGAGGAGGACAATGTCAAGAATCTCTTCATCCAAAGAGAATAATTTCCCACTGTAGAGTTTTAATTCATCTGGGTTAGAGTGTATATTTATTAGAAAGTAGATAGTGGGATATCATTTATAGTACCCTTTACATTTATACTAATTTGGTAAATGATTTGTATTATTCAAGAGCTATTTAGTTCTTCATATCACCACCCATCGTAAATATTTTACGACATGATGTTAATATAATTCTAGTTCCCTCTACATTTTCTATGCTAGTTGGAGTTTATCTCTCTATACATGAATTACATAAGGGCATTGAGATACATGGGGGTCAAAATAATCTTAGGCAAACAGCTTATATCTGTAGATATAACCATATGAAATCATAAAACACATTGAGTATATTTATTCGTCATAATCTATCATGTATTGATAGAAGATGAAGAATGTGTTCTTAGGTGATGACTGATAGTATTCCTCTTCCAATTTTTTGATATTACTTTTAATCATGTAGATTCCTTTTACTTTATTTTCTTCCATGATGGCTATGATAATGAATAGTTTATCATGGGATTTTTCCATGGTGTTTCTTAATTTTGTGGAATAGTACCCATATGTTGTTCCTAACATGGTTGTGGTGTTATCTTCATTATGATAGATTGATTTAAAATTTTATATGTAACTTTAAACTATTACAATGATGTTTATTCTGTAAAAGATTGTACCATATAAGTTAATGGAGCTATTGTAATTGAAAAATGATGATTTGTATTGGGGACTTGTTTGGTTAAGCATCTCACCTAAGGGTTCATCTATTCTCTTCTCAAAGAAGTTAAATGGAAATTTTCATCACTGTTTTGATTATAGTTTCTTAAATTAGGTGATTTAGAAGAATCAATATCACTTATGTGGGATTATGATTTATTTGTTCAACTGAAAGAAGAAATTTTTTCAATGATTGATCTATGATTAGTATATCATCATTGTAGTAAAATTATGATGATATTTCTAAGTGTGTTTACTATGTAATTTTGGTAATCATGATTTTATTTTAGTGGTGTTCAGTGTAACGACAACTCCATGTCAGTTTTTTGGATTTATGAATATAGAATTTTATGAATTCTTAGAACCATTCATGTTATTTTTCATCAATGAAATCATTTTTTAGTTACTGTCTAAGGAGAAGCGTGAAATGAATTTCCTTGTTGTGATGGGATTTCTCTTTTGTCATAATTTTTTCATAAATAAGTAATGGTAAAAATTATTGGCTAGTTATGTTTTTTTCCTTGGTAATTTTAAATCCTAGTATGGTGTAGCTAAGGGTCCATGATTATTGAGGAATTTTGTCTTTTTTATACCATAAAATATTGTAGAGGTGAAGAGTATTCTAAAAATGGTATGAAACTTTAGGATTTTTGTAGCAATTTTTTTATTTTATCAAGTTTCATATCCTGGAATTGAATGGGTGAGGCGTTGTTGTGGTATTACTAGTGATAGATTTCATTGAAGTACGTAATAGACATGTCTGTTATCACTCTGGTGTTTCGTTTGGCAAAATATGGAGCTAAGCATTGGGTTGTTTCATTATGATTAACAAAATGTATTGGGATGTGAAATAGAACAGAAATTATATTATTTTATTATGTGACTTGGATGTTATTTTTCAATGAATTTAACTATTCCACCTATAATCACAATATAACAAAAATAATTTTCTTCTTGATGTTGTGGTGACACAACCTCATCTGAGAACATTTTATTGATTTTAGTAATCATATTAGTGTGTTAACATTCTTAACCTAACATGACAAATGAAATGTGACAGGGATGGAGGATGGATTTATTTTAGGATTATGAATTTGAGATTTTCAATACACTATAAATGGGTATTATTTAGTTGATAAACTATATATAATATGCATAGTGATGTTATGCATGAGTTTAGAATCTCTTCCATGAATGATAGAAGACAATAATTTAATATATCATTATATGGGGATCTATTGGAAGATAACTCAATTTAGACATGATGATGTTGTTATATTTTTTGAAAAAAATAGAGGAATCTATGTTGGTGGATTTTTTTGTGGTGGTTTATTGAGATATTTTTGTTTGTGGTGGTTCCCCTAGTTGATTTTATACGGATTATTGGTACCATGTGTTATTAACGGGGGATTTTCATTCCATTAGTGAATCATGATGCAGATCTCCTTGAGTTTAATATTTATCCCACAGATCTACATATCAGAGTGAAATATATATTAAATCGTTTGATGGGTTTGTTTTGGAGGTTTGGGTTAATGAATTTAGTTCTACAATTAGTGTAATGATATTCAGCCTTCCAAAAGGTGAAGGATGAAAATAATGTTCTCGATTGTCTGATCATGCCATTACAATTTCCTTAGTGGATGTGGGATGAAATTTATATTTACTTTTTACTAAATTAAACTCAAACTCAATGAGTAACTGATTATATATGGGATTTATGGAACTTTTTGATGAAATCAACTCACATCATTATGACTACATGGTCAATGTCAGTTGAGTTTTTGTTGACGTAGTACCTATAGGAGGATGAGAGGAACGATGGAGTTCTAAGGTTGATCATTTCTAGTCGTAATGCATGTTTCACCTCTATGATATGGCTAGGTATTCAGTATGATTTCAAAACATATTTGTTACTTAGTATACCTTTTCATCCATAAATAGATGGTCAGACATAGTCGACCATATAGACTATTGATTATAGGTTGTGCTCTTGTATCCAAGATTTTAGATGTTCTTTGATGGGGAAACTAACATAGATTGTGATTTCATATAGTAATTATTATTAGTCCATAATTATTAAAAAACCATTGGAATCATAGTATTTAATACTTTTCCGTTATTCACAATATTTTACTGGGGTCAGTGAGTTAGTAATTATCAAGTTGAATCTAGTAAAACTATTAACATATATGGTTTAGGTTACTCAATATATTATGAAGAAAATTTGTGATCATCATAATTCATGTTCAAAAAATTGGAGGATCTTCTAGAGTTTTACATTATAGATCATGTGTTCCTAAAGGTGATTCGATATCATTAATGCAGAAGTTTGGTTATAGGATAACGTTTTCTGCCATGTTCTTTTGTCCTTTCAAGGAACATGCTTATGTTGGAGTACTGTTGTGTAACATAAAACATCTAAATTTTATGATCTAGATTCATAATTTAATTAATGTGTCATAGATTCTCCATTATATTAATGATTATTCTATCATCATAAACATGGTATAGATCGATGTTGATGATGATGTGACCTTTGACGATTGACATATGTAGATTAGATTCAACCCGTATAGGGTGATATACGATAATTATGATTCCATGGATTATTTCTATAGGTATCATAATGGAATATAGGATATCACCTTAGAATGTGATTCAAATATTCATGAATCTTATCCATGGTGTTTTTTTTCATAGATCATATTTTATGTCGATATATTATTGTACCAGACTATTATATGTCTTATGTGATGGTTTCATCTCCCTTGATACCATTTATGTGGACTTTTACATTTTTTAGATGGATCTCCCTTTATATATTTTTTCATATTTTATTGTTAGTGATGTGTATTTTTTTCTCCTCACTCCACTGTGTGAGGTGGTTGTTCTCCTCTAAAAGAGATATTCATGTGTGGTATCTCATGTAGTGTGTATTTGGATAAAAAAATTTATTTTCCTTCTCATTGTGATTGGTTTTAATTATAATGGGTGTAAATTTATTAATGGGTATATAATTTAATAATCTAAACCTCCTTGAACGACCCCATGTGTTATCCTATTGATTTGTTGTGCAGAGAAGAAATTTTAATCAGTGCCAATGGTCAAGGGGGTTTTCATTACCATTATGGGGTTACCATGCCTAGGCATTGGGAATTGTGAAGGCTTTGGGGCATCTAGGGGATTCTAAAATTCATTTTGGGGTGGTTATATTGTGGATGGTGCTCTATTTCAATAAACATGGCATGAAAATCCATTTTGAAGGTTATGTTGGTCGTGGTATCTTTTTGTCCAAAATAGACAATAAGGAAATGAACAATTATGGTGCAGAACATTGGGGGATTTCATATCCTGAACATTAATGATAAAAATGGAAATAAAAAAAATTATATTTAAAACAATATCATTATAAGATAATTTCCATTACACAGAGTTCAAAAGATGATTCCATATACTATAGTTCAAATTTCATATCAAGTAAAAAATCAATTATTCAGAGAATGTATCATATATCCATATCAATACCAAATATATATGGAGAGAACCAGTGGGATAATAGAGGTGTAGGAGATATATGTTACATTTACTATAATATTCAAAAAAATATAGGGTTCACTAAATATGTCCTTCTAAAACATGGTCTTGGGAACAGTTTACCACCCCAAGGATGAACCACCTAATATAATATATAATAATGTAACTAGAACAAAAGGAATATGGTGGAGAAAATTACCCCATGAGTAATAGTGCCAATAAAAACAAGGAAAAGTTCTAGTATTAGACCCCCTCCTAGGATCCCATGTCTCCCTTCTGTTTTAGGAAAAAAACATTTCCATCATATTCTCTAATATCATAATCCGTTTGAATAAAATTATATTCCAAATATTAATCATTAAATACCAATTGTATAATAAATTTTATAATTCATTGAAAACACCATTCATTTATCAATAAAATTACCGAAAACTATTAATCATCAAGAACAAATTTATGAATGTATATCAAAAATATAAATGATGATTCCATTATAAATTTACAAATGAGTTAGAAAATTAATGTATATGTGGTTAACCATTAAAATAATGGAGGTGGAACCAGTAGCCTCACATGTGGGATTGAATGATGGAAAAAATGGAATCTATGGACCATATCAGATGGAAAGAGACAACAAAGTTAGAGGAATCCCTAGAAATCGATTCCCACATCTTATAAATGTGTTTCCACAAGTACATGGTGGGAATAATATGTATATCAACACATAAATTAATGGTCACATCCTTCACACCATCACCAAAACAAGATATTCCCACCAAACATCACAGTGAAAAAGAATCTACAAGTGATCGTGATATATGAAGACATAATCAATGGATTATAGTGACGTGACCATGAACTATGTCCATTTCCATGATAAATGGAAGAAAATAATGGAACCCGATCAATCATACTAAACTTGAAACAATTGATCAATATGAGATTGAAACCTAAATTTGAAAAGTCTGAAGGGTCCATCAATTCTAATGATGAATCACTGGAAGTGATATGGTAATACTATGTTTGAAAAGTAGGGAATAAGGAGGAAATTAATGGTTATGGAGGAAAAAAAGGAAACTACACACTCCATTATCTTGACCATTCTAACATCACAAGATAGATGATATCTTCCACCAATTAGTTTGATGTAAGATACAGAGAACATACATCATAGAAAATAGAACATGATGACATAGGGATTTCTACTAGATGGTTGATGGATAGTTTTATCATTAGTGGCTCTATCCAATGACACTATTAGTCCATCATCATTCCAAATTCCAATTTATGGTTGCTTATACCATCCATTAAGTCCAAATAGCCATCCATGGACACTAGGTTTCCGCAGACACCAGTCAAACCCAAACTAAAACCTTATGATCTTAATAGAGGGACATACCATTAAAAGTAAGATACAATAAATATTTTTATCATGTAAAAAAATAACATTTATCATATATTTATATATATTTATATTTGTTATTTATTTAATTCCTATTATTATTAATGAAGTGTATAATGTATTAATATGTTTTTAGAGAATTATTCTAATTTTTATGGATATGCTAAATTAATTTATTATATGATAAGTAATTAATTTTTTTATTATGATTAAAATATTTAAAAGGAATAATTAAAAAAAATATTTTTAAATATAGTGTATTTTTTTAATAAATTAAAATGACCAATATTAAGTTATTAACATATTGAAATGATTAAAATTATAAATAAATATATTATACATTATTTTTTTAATAATTTATATTGAATAATATTATATATATATATATAGTTTTAAAACCCATTATTCTATAAATGATGCTTTAACTATATATTTTCTGTTTCCATATAAATTGTTAATTTGAATTATTTCAAAATATAATTTGATTTACTGTAGTAAATATTATTAATGAAAATTTTGAAATATAATATTCTTATTGATTTCAATGTATGTCATAAAAAAATATACCAATGAAAAAATAGTTTACCAAGAAAAAAATAAAATAATATAAAAAGTGTTCAACAAAGGAGAAATATCCTACAATATCACTAAATATTATCTCCAAATTAATATATGATGGAATTAAAAATTAAAATATATCATTTTTCTATTATTTCCCACTTTTCATCAACAGTAATTGAGTATTTACATTTATTATATATTATAGAAATAATATTTAAAAAAATATCATTAAAATTATACTCTATAATGACCCATCATATACCCCAAATGAAAACATATTTTCCATTGTTCCCATATTTATTGTCTAAAAATATTTACTTTCCTAAATCCTTATGGAATATTTGAAAGATGTTGGATCCCATAATAATTCCTACATCCTTTATTCCAAATAAACCATCTTAAAAGATATAATTCATTAACATACCTAGTTATTCACCTTCATCCTCAATTTTATGCTCATTTCAAATCATTGTAACTTTAATTCCATGTTATAATATTTTAATATTAACAATATTATTCTTGTAGGAAAACTATATTAATATTATACACCTCTACACACTATCTCTTTTAGAATTATATAAATTTCTTATTTCAGATTGATTAAAACCCATTGACAATGAAGATACAATTTTTTCATCATCTGAAATATGGATTAATATAAGGAAATTAATAATATTAACATTTTATATTAATTATTCAATAATAATTTTTTTGTTTTGAAATTGATACATCATAAACTCATTTCACTCAATAGTAACTGAACCCATCTGCACTTGTGAACTCAGGAACACATCCTCATATGCTAGATACTAAAGACTGGTAGTGAGTGTCCAAGGAGGAATAATTTAAATTCCATACCCTCATTGTTAAATTTTAGTCTAATGTAATGATCAAATATTCAACAGCAAAAACATATCAGATAAATAAAGAGATAAAGAATATGAATCCATCATATAGATTAAATTTTTTTCCTATCCATCAATGTAATATTCAAAATGATGTTAATGGAATGATATAAAATATAAAATACCTTAATACATGGATGTCATTACCCATATATTCAATTATAACAGAAGAAAAAATTACAAAAATAGTATATCAATATTGCATCACAAGAAATAGCTTGATCATGTGATCCCTTGTTCCCATTCTATAGTAAATCATGTATCATTGGTTGGGAACTTTCTATTGTCCCTACCTATAAACATTATGTCTATCAATGTACCAAATAGTGGACAGATTATGGGGTGCAGTAACCTCAGTAAGAAACAACCAATGATGTTTATTTCCTTCCATCACATGAATAAATATATATATAGTTTGATGATAATATTAAAATATATATATTATGTGTGGTATATAAATTACCAAAAAGGGGCTAGGTACCAATTGAAAACCCTCCCTTCGCTACCATCTTCAACCTGATCTAGGATATCGTTGAGTAATCTATCAGCCATGATTTGATTATAATAATGTCTTGGAAGATGGATAATTACCATGTATAATCCTTATATGATATACAATATTATTTTTATAATATGGGCATCATAAAATTTATGGATCCAAATTAATCAAGGACATGATTTGGCATGGAAGATGTGTCATATAATCATTTATTCTAATATTTAAAATGAACTTGAGCCCATCCATGGAATTCCTAATATAGAACTGAGGTATATCTATAGGAGTATATGAAACCATCACATTACAATAATTTTATATTTGTTCCTCATTGGAAACTTGGTATTACATTAGGTGTGGTATAATGTCACCACCCTCTGATTCCAACCATGGCGGTCCATAATGGGGGCCTCTATGTCAGTCAAGGTGTATATAATGGATTATTTGTTAGCTAATCCTAGAAATTCCAGATTTGGTGTCTAAATATCACTCATGGTATATAATAGTCTTTTGTTTAATTATATAATTATAATTCAACATATGGATTCCATGTATCACTTTTGGAATATATAAACTAGTTGATAGGTGATCTGGTCTATGATGTTCATATAAGAATCCATGTGTCATACAAGGTGGATAAAAATATATATATATAATTTATTTATTTAAATATTCATAATGAGTCCATTTATGGCCTTCTGATTTTGGACCCATCTCTGAATCTGATAAATTCAATATTAATGGGTATGGTCACAATGAATATCTATATCATTTATGTTAACATTTTACCTCATTTTGCCTTCATATTAATATTCTCAATTTACTAATATTATATAGTGTCTTGAATTTCATTATAGGCCGAGAATGATAAGAATCATGTAAATTACTCCATCAATATTAATTTAGAATTATTATACAATGAACATGTGAAGCCTAATAATGAATAAAATTGTCCAAAAGAAAATGTACCTAGTCTTCCAGTCCCTTATTTATTCAATGAAGTTTACATTTCCATCATTTTATTGACATACCATGTAAAGGGAAATGAATTGAACTCAAAAGGTTAATCAAACTCACAGGCCACCCATGGTGGTTTATTTATTTATGAAACACACTTCATGGGGTGGTTAGATTCGAGGAACATAGCATTAAACAATATATAATTGGGACTTATGAGTTTTATAGTTCACGACTACCCATTTAATTTTGGAATCATTTCATTCAAAATTCATCTCTATAAAAATATTTAATGGCACAAAATCATATATATAAAAAACAAAAAATTGATGGACAGAGATAATACCACCAACCAGAGCATGGTAGTTGACTCTTTTTCCGTTGTTGGCCTCTAATCTAGGATTTAATGGAATAAATCAAGAAGATAATCAAATGCCCAAAAATGGGGATTATGAGATCACACTAATGTAGATACATCATGATTTAAAAAAAATGATAAAAGGGGAAAGTTGAATATATATATATATATATTTCTACGGAATATCCAATGAGTTAGATGGTGTCTTGAGTTGAGTCATATCTTGAATGATACTTTAATAACTAGCATTAGGTTTGAGAAGATATCATAAGGGTGAGGGATGTTGTGTGTGGTAGGATACATGAATGGAGGGGAGATTTAAATATGAAGGGGTGAAAATTATAATTCATCACATTTTATGGGGTCACATTTTTTAGATTCATGTTTTTTAAAACCATGATCCAACTGTGCACTCTCCACCGCTCTGGGAGCACACCCAATACAACCTATATTTCATGGTTAGAGAAACAGTGTGAATCCTAGGAATACCCTTTATCCCAACCGCACATTTTCTAATCCTATATTCCATGGTTTATTCATTCCATGTGACCCCATTATTGGAACTCATGGCCTAATGTGTGTGCCTAGAACTAACCATAAACTAACCATACACCTCCACAATTTCCTCCAAAATTAGGAGTTCCATGATCCAAAAAATCATAGAATGATCCTAAAATATTACATAAAATATAGGGAACATTTATAAGGAGAAAATAAATAGTCCAATCCAAGAATGGAAGGAAACACACATCATAGAAAATGCATGTTCCTTCCGGCCTTAAAATAAATTTAAATGTGAATTTCCCTATGAAGGATGGTAAATAATCTTCCAAAAATAACTCTAGACACTAGGTAGATATGTTGGAACACTACTCTGATGTCTCGTCTTGTACACAGTCATGCTACCAAATCACTCATACCATGGAATCTACCCTCCCTCAGAGAACCTTCATTCCATGATCAACAACACATATTCGATGATACTCAATTGACGAATCACACTCCAACTAATCCTCATAAGGATGAAGAATTTGGAATTTATAAGAATGATATTGGTGAAGTTGATATACATGGAAGCCATTATGCATAGTGACGTGCCAGTAAGTTAACAAAAACTGATAGTCCATCAGCCTGATCATCTCTACAATCTCAATAGTCCTAATATAACTTGTACATATATTCCCTTATTTCTAAATCAGTCTATTTCACGGTATAAGAGAAACACATAAAAAAATTAGACACCCCACATCTCCTCTAGTGGTTGACTGTGATGATCAGAGTATGATTCATGTCTAGGATGATATTTAAACATATGATTCCTAATAATCATGACATTCGTTGTAGTTTCCAGAATGAGAGGAAGACTAATTATGGTTTCATTTCCTACCTCTAACTAACATAGAGGTTAATGGAACAGTTTACCTTATAGGAAATCCAGAGGAAACATCTATAAGTTCTCAATGAATATTTTATTATATGTTAACATGGAGACGTCCATGTTTTTTCACCAATGATACTCTATAATCCTGGAAATATTCATAGTGCATATCATACAATATCATTATTTTATGAGTGAACTGGCCATCAATATATAGTTGGTAGGTTTTACTCAGTAGTACTTTTTAACCTAGTTTATTCTGCAGCACCTTCCATAACCACGTCACGAATCGAGTGTTTCTATATGATATGATAGAACATAGTACAATATGGTGATGTATGATCACATGAATGTAGATCATCCCTTTATTATCCACTAAAAATGACTCTTGAATAAAAATTGAATTGTATACGTTTTTCTACCTATATAAAATCACTCATACGGCATCACATCCATAAAAGAATCTATAAAATATCATCATGAAATACATGGTGATTTCATCCCACCTCTACTCAGTGATAGGATGTGGATGTAAAATCCCTAACGGTCGTTGGTGTCTAAGCTTCACCTAATGATATTTGGGACACTAAGTCACAAAACCCGATATATCACTTTTCATCTCTGACCACTAGTATTGTTGGTGTGTGTCACGATAAATTTTTTAAGACAATGATATACTCCACATGTTTAGGCATGATACTCTCCAATCAATTACTTGTCAATATCTATTGGATCATATATTAATTGATGAATAAACAAGACCTCATCCTCAATAATGACCCAAAAAATTGGTGGTCCATCTCATGTAATTATATCCCATTCAACCAATTTCTCAGAATAATATAACTATTTTTATATAAAATCTCTCTGATAGTGAAAATTTTACAAATACCGATGGTAGTATAGGCTATCTAGGATGGTCTGAAAATTCCATGTGATTCTTAGATACAACATCCATAATATTCTAATCACTACTAGCATCCTCAACCTCTTAGTTAGGATTCTTCCTTCTCAAATAATTGATGATATCATTTCTCTTTGTGTCTATATAAGAAATCACATTTTCACAAGAATGTAATTATTCAACCCACCTTCATTGTCTATTAATCAAGTCATATTTTTTAATGATGTACATGCATATTTTATTCCCCGTATATATCAAAAAACATTCTATAAGTATTTAATGCCTCCAAAAATGAATATACTTAACCATAATTATTAATAAATGAGCATGTGTCTTGTCGTTCCAATAATGATTCCTGAACTAACGGGACATGTATGCCACGAATAAGTCCTAAAACATTAGAACATCACATTCACCAATACCTGTGGAAATACAATTGATTTTATATATTCTTATCATTTATGGAATAATTAATATCAGTGCTGATGATAGTCTCCTCTTTAGATCCTAAAAGTATTTCATGTTGAATTTGGAATATATGAACATCACACCAAAAAAATTCAAGAAATTAAGTAAATTTTTTGGCCTTATAAGTCCTGTATGAATTGAATTTAATAACCATATAGATCATAGAAACTCTTTATATGAATGTTTTTCCTCATATTATCTTAGGTAACTACATCTCTCAAATTCTATAGGTCAACTGATACACCTCTCTCTCTAAGATAATGTGACCCATGAAGTGAATTTTATCAATACAAAAGTAACACTTTATGAAAATAACATATAACTGATTCTTTCTCAGTTTATTGAATACAATATGAAGATATTTGGAATGTTTTTGTCACATTTAAGAATAAACCAGGATATCATCCATGAATACCACCACAACAAAAATCTGTATATGGATGAAAAACATCATCACTAGTTCCCTGAAAACATATATTGAATTTGTTAGACCGAATGGAATAACGAAATACTTGTACAAGCCATATATGTAACCAAATATTTTACGTGGTATATCTTATGATATATCATGGACCTAATAAAAATTTGATCATAGATAAATCATTGAGAAAACCATTTCACACATGATTTAGTCAAAGAGATAATCTATATTGGGAAATGGATATCATTTCTTATTAGTAAGAATATTTAACTGATTTTAATCAATGAAAATATTGATAGTACTTTCCACCATTTTAGAAAAATGGAAATATGAACCCAAATGGGATGAATGGGGTCATATAAAAACCTTATCTTCTAAATACTGTATATTTATATTATGATCCTACAACATACAAGTGGCCATCCTGTGAGGTGGAATGGATACTAGTGCAGCTCTAGGCACTAGCTCTATTAGAAAACATACCTCTCTCTCTAGATAGGTATCCTTGAAAAATTTAATGGATAAACAGTGATGAAATGATATTACCTGGGAGTTAAGTCGTCATTATGTGTTCCCAGATCATCTAGATATAAACTAGTAATATAAGTTATCATCCCACCCAACCCACAATTCTAAAGTGTATCTTAGCTTGCCTGAATTCCCCATTCACTAATGTGTATAATAACCCTTCTGCCTTGTGATATGACCCAAAAACATCAGCAATAGATTTGAACATTATAATTATATAGAACAAAGCATTCAACCATGAGAGTGATATTAATCCATTTCATCACGAGGAAAAATATTTCCCATATGAAGTGACAGCCACATATCTCACGGGGGAACTCACAGCACTAGAGTACACTCTCCAATCGTATCCCTAATATAGTATTGAGGTTCATCACACCATAGGGAAATTCAAAATCAATCCCAAGGATCTCCACAGTTAGAACGTATATGAATTAATTGAAAACACATGAATCAAAAAGAGAATATACTAATGTAGAGTCTACTAAATGTTTACTTAACTATAGAATGTATAGAATTGTAATACTTATGTTTTAAATTAACATCATAAATAATTCCTATTATAAAATACAAATATATATCATTTTAATCCTTACTAGTTCCCCTCATTGGCTTATATATTCTTAGTTTTTAGTTAACTTGACCACCACCACTTCTTGAAAGGACTGATTTGTTATACTCTAGATCCTTGTCTGAAGAGAAGCTACTAACCCAACTATTGAACATGAATTTTGTGAAGAAATTATCTTAACGAATGCTGATGTAAATGTTCTTCAGAAGAACTAAATGTTATAAATCATTCTATAATACAAGATGTTGAGTATTGTCATCATACACTAAGATATCAATTGTCCTAATCTACAATACTAACACTATATCACAAGGCCACCTAATTAAATACCATATCTGCTAATATCACCACTTGGAATCCCAAAATAATGTTTCTAAATGTTAGTTGATGTAGTCCTAGACTTGGTGGAAGACTACCTTGGACCGCACCCCTAACCCTGCTCAAATTAATCTCCATGTTAAGAACTTCATTCACTATTCTATATATGGTAGTAAGGAGAAATACATTCTTCTGTGGTCAAATTTCATATATGATGCCATCATAAAATCTCCTACATTTAGATAAGTCATCCCCTAACAGAATATGTATTAAATTATATAACTCAATTCAGTAGGAATAATATTCCATTACTGGTAAGGCACCACATTCCAGGAGTATAATATCTCTAGATTTATTGGCCCTAACTGTCTCTAGTTTGAAATAATCATAGAATTCCATTTCAAAATCCCTCCAATACATTTCCCAATTATGATTCATCTGAGTAATTACATCTAGTCAATACTTAGGGGAATCCCATACCATATACATAGAAATAATCACAATCCTCTTCAATGTTGGTTCATAATTCTCCATAATCGATAACATGGATTCTAGATATGACTCTACAAATAGTGGACAACCATTCCCCATAAGCATTTTTGGGTGATGATTCTGGAACACATGAGTAAAATCTACCATAGTTATGGATGGGATTAAGGCTCCCAATATGGTTTTCATAAAGAATAGAAAACTCTATCGAAATCGGGCATTGGTTCGGCAATTAGGTATAACTAGTGTTCCCACAAGAGGAACTATTTGAGGTTCTATTAGTGACCTAGGTCCCACCAACATAGGATCATTTTCATCACCACAATTATGGGGGATGCCTTGAGGACCTCGTGGTTTCATATCTCTTCAAATTCAACAAATTTGACATAGTACATAATATGATATGTTTTTTAAATGTATATATATATATGAATATGATTGGTAAACAAATTCCTATATAAGAGTCACACCCAACTCCCTCCTCCTAAATACAGGTCATGGTGTAGTATAAGTCATAAATAATACAAGAGACACTGCACACAACCCACAATTGAGGTCCATTTAGGGTCTTGTTCTATAAATTAATTCAATGGTCCATGTATACAAATTCATAATTGTAAAATATAGTAGAAAACACCCATTAAATTAAATTTGGAACCCCTATTTAAAAGGAACTTTTTGATTTTATAAAACAAATTTATTAAAATCTATACACATTTAAAAAAAATTAAAAATGGATGAATTATGTAAATCTTGATTTCTAATTTATGGGGGCCATAAAACATATAAATTGCAATATATCATCCATTTAATCATTTATTCAACCCCTGTACAAAATTATAGAAAATTTCATGTCCATATAATTAAGGAACCAATCACGGCCAAGGAGGTGTATATAATAATATAAAAACAAAATGGAATATGCATGATATATAAATATTGATTTTTTTATGATGATGCATGATAAAATATATCATTTTGATATTGGATGATGGTAAAAATAAATAGTTATAAGTAACATTAATCCTGAAGTGTATCATAAAATGGTGAAATCAAAGAAAATATAACAAACACAATCCAAAACAACCAATCATATCTAATGTTATTTGGATTTTCACTAGTAGTTGGTCAGATAATCATAGAAATAGGCTCACAAAAAATTCATGACATGAAAAATATAACTATTCTATAATACCTATTAGTACGGAGTGAAATTAAAAAGAAAAAAACACCCATTGAAAACACATTATGATTTCTCGGATGTAGTTCACAAAACATTAATTGAACCTAGATGTTCAAAACACCTCAACAATGCCACCCCATATGCCATAGGATTCTAACTAGATACAAGGTTCTATGAATGAACAATGTGGATACTATGACCTCATAATTAGAGTGTATTATAATGATGTTATCACATTAATAAATCATTGGTGAAAATAAGATATCTGGAAATCTATAAAACATGCATCATTTAAATGGCCAAAATTACCCATAAAACATTGTCATATAAAAAATGATGATCATTGTATTATATACAAAATGAAATATATGAATACATGTAATAAGTTACACATACATTCAATTATACCAAATGAACCATAATCCAAAAAGACCGTCTCTAAATAAAATCACAAGCCATATATTAGTCATGTTCTCCCCAGCTCCCATGTTTTTCTAAATCATGTTTTGAAAACTCAAAACCTTCCACTGTCCCTACATGAATCCCTAAAGTGTGTTCAGGGAATAAACGGAGGACAGAGGAAGGTGTGAGATTAAATTTTTAGGCCACCACCAATGGTTTCTATTGTCGTCAAACACATTAATATATATTATAAACATTTTTAAGATAAAAAAATTCTAAATAAAGTTAACTATATAAATATCCCACATAGGTTCATGTTCCCGTGGAAAAAGAATATTATTTTAATTTATTTGGAATCACCCTGAATATCTCTATATAATGAGTTAGTCATGATTTAATTTATAATAAAGTCTTTGAACCTGGATTAAATACCAATTTTCTAACATGTATCATATCCAACATTATCTATATAGTAAGGGAATCATAAAATTTAATGCTCTAACGAAATCCAATATTTTTTTTTCATCATAGACATATAATATAATATTTTAATTTTATATTTCAAATTATATTGAGACATTAATTAGAGTTCTTAATTTAGAACACATGTATTACATCGGGGATATATGAACTGTTAAAACTAAAATTCCATCCTACGCTTCCCTAATCAGAACCATAGTATCATTCAAGGAATCATTTAATTTAACCTTAAGAGTATATTCTTTTTAGTCAATAAGAGGATCCAATGTGTTATGTGTGGCATATATAATGATATTCCATAAAAACCCATCCCTGGAAGTCCATATAGGCATCCCATGTATCACTAAAGGAATATATCAGTCTACCCTCTTATTCGTTCCTTGGTAGTCCAGATATGCAGTCCAACACCACCCATGGAATATATATACCAGATACCGAGTGATTCAATCCATCATATTCATATAATAACCAATGTGTCACCCCAGTACCAAGATAAATTCATTTATAAATAATTTTATAAAATATGGTCGATGAGTCTTTTTTTTTGAATTCTGAGTTAGAACCCATCCCACGCACTTTTAATATCAATATGGCTTGTTATGGGTCCAATGAATTATCAATCCATTTATTTCCACATATTATCTCATTTGGAAATTAAATTTAACTAGAAATTTACTCATCTTAGAATGTGGCTCAAATCAATGAATAGTCATAGAAGGCCTAGAATCCAAAAATCCTCAAATTCATCTTAATTTTGAATTACTATATAAGCAACATCTCATGACTATGTGATGAGGATAATAAAAATAAGAATATATACCTTTTTCAATTCCATTAGTTATTGAATTCAATTTAAATTTCAATCATTTTTTTAATATCCATTGAAAGTGGTAAAAAACATGCCTCAAAATGGTAATCATACTCAAAACCCCCCCATGGTGGTTTTATCATTTATGAAACACGTCCTAGTGGTTGTTCCAATTCATAGTCCTAAAAAATAAGGAATATATAAATAGTTCTCATTAGATGTACATGTCAAGCCGAATGATTTAATTTTAGAAAAATTCCATTCAATATGCATCTCTTGAAAAACCCTGGACACAACACAACAATATATGTATAAACACCAATAATATGAGGAAAATAAATGAGACCACATACTATAACATGGTTGTTTACTCCTCTCATGGTGTTCTCCTCTAATCTAGGATAAAAAAGAATACAATCTATAAATTAAAGAAATAGCCTAAAAATTTTCTATATGATCTCAAATAAATATTACTCCATTGAGAGGAAGAAAGAAAAATAATTTAATAAAATTAATATACAACATATATGTGGCTATTCAATAAGACTGGTGGTTGATTGATCAGAGTTTAAATGGGGATGATCCTTCAATTCATATAATTAGGTTTGAGGATATATCCCATGGGATAGGGTTGATTTACATGGTAGGAGGAATGAAATGAGGGTTGAGTCAAACATAAATGGAGTAAAAAGATAATTCACCACTTTTTATGTGGTAAAACGGTTTGGTTGTATACTTTTCCACACTATATGCCAACAGTGTGAACCCCATTATCACGTGAGCACACCTCGCATACCCGATAGAGAATCGTTAGACAACTTGTTCATAGAATGTTGGATCCCTCTATCCTATAAATGGATATATCAAACATAAATAACATGTTTTAAAAAGAACATTTTGTATCCATACTTGGTATCATTTTTTTGTGGATGTTTACAACTAATTGTGTGAAAATTGTTTTCCTCTAATATTTGGTCTAGAAATTAGGTATTGGAGATCAGAAAAAACACCAAATTCTCAAAAACCCTTCCTAAACCACTGGTATGATTTATAAGGATGAAATAATGGTCTAAAAAAATTTAATGAATTTATATCTCATAAAAATCCAATTTTCCAAAATTATTTATAATTATAATATTTATCACTGTATAAATATACCATCTATTGATTGTTAATTTTTTTGAAACAACTATGTTATGATATTCCCTGTGGAAAAAATTAATAAAACATCCTAAGGAATTAACCTTTAATATCATCATAAATTTTGGGAAATTATATTCTATTACCATGAAAATATTTTGAATAATTGTGTTGGAAACATTTATTTATGATAAATATCTTCAATATTAAACAAGTATGAGGGAAATAAAAATATCAATCATCGAAGATTAGAATTAAATTTATTTACTAATATATGTATGTTGAAAGATAATAATTTATCCCTAAATGTTTAAATTCATATCAATAATATTCAAACAGTTCTTATTAGGTATTTTATATTTATTATACATGGGGTTATATCACATTAATTTGTGACATGAGTATTTGTAAGTGTATATATCATATAGGCTTTTCTCTCGTATTGTATGTCTGATGAATTTCTCCTATATTATTTTTTTATATAAATTTTTTTATAGATAAACATATAGATTGATTAATTTTCAATTGTTTTAGTTTTATTATTAATTGGACATTCATTAAAATGGTTTTAAAATAATCATTTAGTAGTTCCTTTACAGTAATCATTTTCACTAATTATATTTAGCTGAAAGGATTCATAATATTATATTTTTTCTAAACTTGACAATATTTTCATTTCTCGACATATATAATCTAATAAAATTTTAAATTTTGGAGTATTAACTGTATTAAAAATTAAATTCATAATATCATTAATAATAAAAAATTCATTAATATCAATTGTTTTTAAATTTAACGAATATTTATTATTATTTTAAATGGGATAATCAAATGATATTATAAATTGGTTTTCAACTATTTAATCTTCATTAATAAAATTAACTATTCATGGGTATGTAATGTAATGATTCCATCCATCATAATTTTGTTTATTTCCTAGGATATTCTATTAGATATCATTATGACCACATTTATTTCACAAGGGAAATTAAATTTAAGTCATAAAAATAAATTTTCTAATATCTCTGTGTTTATTATATGTATTAATTTTGAAAATGTGATATGTTATCACACAATTATAGAGCCCTCTAATTAATGTTTCCAATTAATAATAAAATGAGATGAATATGAATGTGAGATGATAAAAATATTAAGAATTTGTCGAATAAGTGAATGGTGGACAAAAAATAATAAAGACCTCTATAAAAGAGGGAAATTATTTATATTTCATTGGATGAAATTTCATGGATTTAGAGGAACTGAAATTATCTATGAGACATTTTTCATAATTAAAAATTTTTGTTAACAATGATCTTCAACATTATTTTTTATTTTTCTGTGCTAATATACATGCCATATTCTTAATATTTTATTATGATTTCATGTATTTTTCATATTGTTTATCTATATAATCATATATTATGTTATGGAAAACACTAATTCAATGAATAATTTTTTATGATATATGTATTACTATGTTTTAATATTTTTTCATATGACTATTAATTTTTATTATGTTCTCATAAGAACAAGCTTACTGTATGATGACATGTGGTCTTTAATTGAGAACTATTTGATGTATCCTTATTAAGAATCATACCACACCACCCTCTTTTTTCCCTTCCAAATGTTATAACAATGTGTAATATATATGATGTTCAAAAAAGGTTTTCATGTGAGAAGAATATTTAATTCAGATGATGGATTTTTTTTACTAAGTGTCTTGTATATCTAAGCATCAATGATAGTCACATTATAGGTTATATGGATTAATTTATTGTTATTTTAAATTAATAAGGACTAAAAATGATGTTATATAATGTAATGTTATTCATGGTTCACCACATATAACCATTCTGTTGTTTATATGTCACTATATCTAATGAATAAATCATTTGAAATAGTCAATGAAAAATAGATCAGAATTTAATAAATCCAACTCTATAAAATATTGATCACACTTCTTAGTATCACTATTACACTAATGATGACAAGTGAACTCAATGGATTCTCTATATTACATGTCAGAAGATAAATAAGTTGATATAATTTATCATAAACAATTCCTAATATACAACCCCACACTAAACTATGTCCATCAAATAATCTTACAAAATAATTAAATGTTGAAGCATTGGGTGTTTTATAATGATTGAGGTTTCAGTCAATCCTTATAAACCACAAAATTTCATCATCATGAACTAGGATCATGATGTTAGTAATAGTTATAATGAACAATGAATGTTTCAAAATGTATACTCCATGTAGAGGTTTGAGAATTTTAATAAGTAGGATGATCTTTCATCATGAAAGACATCCATCGTTCCTTTTTGAACCATATACATGGTATAATAAAAATTACATGAAATATGAGCAAAGCCCATTCTTGTTTCACTAATCAAAAAAATATTTTCTGATACTACAATTTTATCAAACCCAAAATCACTATTTAAATAACAGTTGAGTCCGTGAAACAAAATTTTAATATTCCATTTAAGGCACTAATAAATTTGAAAATTAAAAATGTTAACCCTTATAAATATTTAAATTAACACAGTGAAAAAATATAAAATCATTTGGAAAACTTATAAAATTTATTTAATTACTCAATAATCAGTTAAAATTATAACATCCCCACTAGGGAACTCCAAAATGATATCGCAGATCTGAAAACCATCAATATATTTTACAAATAGGAAACATAATTCCATTACAGAAAAAATATTTAATTTCACAATGAAATAATGTAAATTTTAAAATACTAAAAAATATTCAATATACTTTTTTAGAGAAATCCCAAAAAAAACTATTTTTATATCATTTCATTTCATCAAAATATTCTTTTCACACTGAGGAACCCTTTAAATTATAATCTTATCACCATCGAAAAATCTGAACACCCACTTTGATCCACATATAAACAAAGAATTTATGAAAAAAAATATATAATATTAATGATTATAAATTTCAATTCCATAAGGGATTCATGATTGAGCATATTTATCCACATGATTTGGTTGATAATGAACAAATAACGTAACCGACACTGAGACGTTTCTAGACCCTTTTTAATATCATCAACATGGTTTTTTATACAATGTTGGAAAGCAATTCAAGTCTATTTTATTTTTTACCTTAACCTTAGAAAACATAGAAACACCTAATATATTTGATTTAAATAAATGGGTATCACATATATCTTTACAATTAATAAACAATAGAATCCAAATAATATACTAAAATATTATTATCTTAATGTAACTCATGTTTCATGTAGAATGTTTCTGGATAATAACTTATAGGATATATACATCAGGAGTTTCTAAAATCATATTGTGCATTCTTCAATAATTTATCCCAAATGTTATGTGGGGAAAATATGTTATTTTTTCAGAAACTAACCATGCTTATACTAAAAAATCACTCATCATGGCTAACCTCATTTTTGGATGTTGCTCCCAATTGTAATAGGTTTGGGTCATGAACTATAGTAATATAACAAAACATAAATGGACTGATTTCATTTTAAAGTCTAAATAACCAAAATGTGAAATGATGTAGAGTATGTAGAATGGAACTTCCGTTCATTATTCTATAATGATATAGTATAAATATTTTCAATAATTAACTACCCATACATTATATAGAAAATAAATATTTTAAAATAGGTATAACAATTAAATGTAATGACTCTTACTCGAAATGAAAATCAATAAAATAATTAAAATTTTCATTTAAAATGAATATTTGAATCATATATATAACATAACCAATATAGGAAAGGATAAAAAAGATGAATTAGTTGTTATATAATAGTATAAAATTTAGTCCATAATCCAACGAGTGGAAACATCAACTCCCTATGACCCATATTCACTCATAACAACACAACATATCCATCAATAAAGCATATTGAGAATCGACCATGGTTGATCGACAACAAGGAACACAAATGAAAATTAGATAACAACATAAACAGATATTAATGTGTATATATGATTAATCAAAACATAAATACTATTATTCCAAAAATAATTTTTGCATATAAATAGAAAATAAATTTCATAAATATTAGTTTTGACTTTTATGTAACTATAAAATCAAGATAGTCTAAAAATAATTTATCATAATTAAATCCAAACAGAACAATCACATAATTTTATATAAAGAAATTTATATCTCCAATTTGAAATAAATAATAAATTAAAAACAAATCATCAGAATTTTAGGCTTTCGAAATAACATTCCTTGAATTCACAACTAAAACATATCTCGAAACCGAATTAGTATTAAAAATAACATTATCACCCGTCATGATCCTATTCCAGGAAATTTTATTTTTATAAACTTTTCAAAATAATATATTCTATTTAATCATCACAAGAATTATGCACTACTCAAATATTAAGGACTATTTCTACATAGAAACCGATTGCGATTTAACACACCATAGATATATAATTATGAATTTATTTTAAAACATACTATTAAATAACATGAATCTTTAATTGAAAACAAAATAAAATAAAAATAATTCATTCTATATTTAATTCATCAAAAAATTAATCATTCGTTTGTTTCTTGAAAACATCACGTGATAAAACATTTTAAAAAAATGAGTAAAACACATCAATTAAAATTACATTTTTTCATCTATATAATATTCAAAAATAAGTCATAAAAACTCTTTTTTTTAATTTATATATGTATAAATCATTTTTAAAAATCATTTGGATAGATCATGATTGTAATGATATATAATGTAATAAAATTTCACAGAAAAACCAATATAAATTCCCCATAATAAGTAATATTTGATAATATAATTTTAATATTGATATTAATTACCCTAAACAACCCAAAAAACTCAAATAAATAATATTAGGACCATAAAAAATCATAAAATCATAACAAAATAAATCAAGATTCATTAGTGAAATGAAAACCATGGTAAAATTACTAATTAGTAGAAGACGAGGGAGAACATTAGACTTACTTTAAAAATACTATAACCATCATCGGTGAATGTTTATACTTTTAATAAATAATTTGGATGAGAAATCTCATGATATTAATATTTATTTACCAATGTTTAATGGGTTAGGTGGTCACTAAAAGGGATTAAATTAGATATGGGATGTAACACACTGATATTCAAAAATAAGGACGTTGTAGTTGATAGTCGGTATTACATGCCACATGAAATATCAAAGGGAATATAAATCCTTGAGTCATAAAAATATTATAATTTTGAAAATATATTCTATATCCTCAATTTTTTTCGTTACCATCAAAATTTTATTACCTTTAAATGTACACAACAATGGTATTCTTCAATACCTTGCGTTTCATTTAAGACTGAGTTTAATAAAACACAAAAATACTATTCATATTTTTATTTAATATTACTAAATATATGAGGAATTTTTAATTGTGTGTATTAATGGTATTAACTAAATAATTAAAATTAATAGTTTAAAAACATGTTTTAATTATTTATTTATTATTAATAATATGAGAATCATTATAGAGAATACAAAAATAATTCGGAGAAAAATATTTTTCTAAAATGAGGACTTGTTGTGCATTAGGAATATAGATTAATATTAATTTTTACCATATATATAAAACCTATATTATAAAATAATCATAATTTTCTAAATTTAATTATTGAAATTATCATAGGATGAATTTTAATCTATTTTTCCTAGATGATTCATTTTTTATGAATAGTGAAAAGACTAAATTTCACTTGAAAACATCCTTTTCATTCAAACAATTTATAAGGAAGAATTATATTTATAATTCAGTTTAAAGTATAAATAGATCAATTTAATATAATTTAACCCAATTTGGTTCAATATAATCATTTTTTATTTAAATTTTATATACAAACTTTGTAACCCTTATTACATTTTAAGGTAAAAAACCTTTTTTATGTCACATCTACTAGATTAATATTAAATATAATTCCCCAAATATGTAAATTTGATTGGAAAAATATTTTTCACTGTATGAAAAAAATTAATAATCTATAATTTTTTCAAATTTTATTTTTAAAAAAATTCATAGTTTATTCCTTAAGAAATCATTATCTTCAATGTAAAAATTAATTTACTGGGGGGATTAAATAAAAACTATAATGGGTAAATTTACCTGTATACTTAACCAAAAATTATTTTATGGAAATATTTCTCTCATTACACCTCTATATATCAAGAGCACTTCATTTGGGTCCTTTTTTTATATTGTAATCTTGGTATAACTCAATCCTTTTCAATATTGTCATGTGTTTCAATCCCCCACACATAAGAGGCCACACTCTCTCCTACCTTCTTCTCACCATCAACTTATCATTTTCATTCCATACCTAAAAAATAACTTCCCTAGTTTCCAAATATAGTCCCATAGTACATACTGTTGATTGAAATCCTACCTTTTAATTCTTTAGTGCAATCTGAATTTTAACACCCAATGAAGAGGTAATGTTCATCAACAAGATTCTTTACATTATTTCCTTACCCTAATCCTACAATTCTTACTATAACATGAAGATATAAATACCTAAGTATCATTAATATATTATAATGTATTTATTTCATGGTTACTACAAACCACCACACACACATCCATTAAATGGGGTATGAAATCATCATTTCTGTGTACGATATTATACTGCCTTGCAAACAATTGTCATTCATTTATTAATTACCACCTGTCATGGTCTATAATAATAATTTAAATATTTATTATAAATTATATATATGATATTTATTATATTATTATACTTATTTAATTTTTATATCACATATGAATTCATGCTTTTAATTTTGTGGGAATACAACAAACATCGCACGAGTATACGACGACCTACCACCTCTTGAAGCGATATGATTAGTTCATTATTAACATAGAATTCATTAACGATTTTACTAATAATAACATGATATATAAATGAAATAAAAAATAAAATGATAATATAAATTTATATCTTTTAATTTACATTATTTAATTACTACAATAAATTGGAAAAAACATTCATATGTATTTACGACCTAACATATGAAGGAACATTATATCTAATTTTTTATCACAAAAAAATTCTATATTAATACAAGTAAATATATAATGAATATAAATTATATTTTTATCATGATTATTATTCTTTATATCATATTATTTTATTATATGAACATTAACTGAAAAAATTATGACATATTATAAAAGAGAAAAAATGGAAACTAGAACCTGAAACAATAAAAATAATTACTTATTATTAAATAATGGGAGATAAGATCATATAATATTCTATAAATATTATTATGGTACCTGTATAAATTAATAAAATTATGAAAACCATTATACAGAATGTTAAATAACATTTGACTAGAAGGAAGAATAGGATAAAGGATTCCGTCTACATTTAATTTCATATAGGAATATTGAAATGTTATTCATGAGACTTTTTTATATGTTGAATGTAAATACCCTTTGTCATGTAATATCATGAATAATACTTTATTAATGTTATTATAATTTTAACCATGAATTATTTCCTCCAACTGAATTTGAATTAAATTTTACTAAGTTGTAAAGAATATTATAACTCAATTTCATCATATAGGGTTATATTAAATTATCATTAATGTTAATAATCATTGATTTTTTGTGTAATTACATATTTTTTTATTATTTTTTATCTAAAATTTATTTATGTGGATTAAAAATTGATACACATAATGGACTAATTGCTTGATTCTCACGTAAATGTAATGATAATTGCAAGAGTATACCTCGCAATCTCATTTTATACGAGATTGTTTACTCATGAATTTCAATTGACGGAAATTATTTGATAATTGATTTATATTCCCATTAATATTTTTATCCCATATCTGATAATGATCTTTTTCATGTAATATTACCATTTTTTCACACTTTGGTACATAAAATGTTTTATATTTTAATAAAAAATTGACTTAATTTATCTCTTCGGTCATAAATATGATTTTCTTCCAAAATGATGTTTCAAAAAATTATTTCAAGAATGTTTTATTCATTTCAAAAAATATTAATTATGTTAATTTTCAACCATTTACAATATTTTATAAATGTTTTTTTACATTTAATTTTACAAAATTGATATTAAAAAAACCATAATGGAAATGATATTTTCCTAAAAAAATGTTTTTAATGATATTTTTTATTGTAAATATATTTATCAATTAAAATAACCCATTATTTTTATAGTTATGGGAATTTTTTTTATATATTTCATACTATTTAATTCCATGTATAGTTTGTGAACATTTTAAACAATTAATGTATTGAAAATAATTTCCTTGATTAATTTTTTATTCATTTACATTCCCTTGAAATATTCCCTTTCCGGTTGTCGTGTTACATTTAATTTCCCATAATTATCCCTATAATTTATGATGTATATGATTATATCTTAAATCATATGAACATTCTATATAATGTGTTTTACATTTATTGTTATTTAATTATAGTTTGAAATATAGATAAATATGTATCCATTACTCAATATAGCTACTTAATGATAAAGAATGTTGTTTATGGAAAAAATAAATTATATGATATATGGTAAATAAATAACACTAGAAAAGAATGGTGGTTCCCAAAAATTATATAGCCCCTCGACGCATCATTAGTCAAATGAAATGAAATCATTTTTCCATACGATTTGTGTTTAGAACCCGATGTTTTAAATTCCCTTATGGACTGTCAAGAATGTAGAGTGGGTTTGTACCTAGTATGTTCTAGACCTTCATTTTAGGTTTCATGATTGTAACAATATTATGGTCCTAGAAAACATGACATATAATAAATAATATTTTCTTTAATATAGATTTCAGTTTTGTTATCTAGTAGATTTTCAAAATTATATAATCATTGGATTCATATCACTTTTTGTTCCTCAAATAAATGGCATATATTTTATTTTTTTTACCATTTCGTATTGATTATGTCTGATCTAGTTATTGAAATGTTATGTGTGATCAGTAATTTATATTCAATATTCATTATTCCTTCTATTATAATGACAATCAGTTTATTTAAATTGAATGTGCATTCAGTTATATGATTATGATATATCAATACATGAAATTATTTTTGATCTAAAATACCATTGATATGTTTTTTTGTGTTTTTCTCTCCACGATATATAGTTGATAATATATGTTCGACATAGTTTACATCACCTTAGAGGATTCATTGCTCATGAGGTCAAAAATAATTGGACCATCCCATTAAAAGATTGTTTTCTATATCATTTTTATTACTATCAATCTATATGGGATGGGAAAATTTGTGGTATTGGGTTTTCTTCCAACATAGAATTGATGTGTGTATTCCAACGCTTCATACAAACTTGTTTGAAACACGTATAATCGTCAAATAACTATTATATATTTATTGTGATAGTGACTATATTCTATTTTTTTTGTAGCTTATGTATTCTATATTTAATTAAGAAAATAATATTAAAAATTTAAATGTTTTACTAGATGGGTACATCACTATATGAGTGGAACCCTATAGTGTTTTACTCACACCCTTCTCTGGTGTCCATGGAACATCGGTACTCATGTATCCATCACATTTTTGGGTTAAATTATCGGCCATGTCCAAGTATTAATCATTTTTAATTTTACCAATATATGAGTTTGTATTTTAGGATTACTCAAGGTGTGGAGTAATAGAATATCCTTGTGATATTTTTCCTCTCATCTATTGTGTATGTGATTTTCCATGTTGGTCATCAACTATAGTATCATTATGGTAGTTGAGTCTATATATAGTTATTTCTACATTCATAATTTATTGATGAAATTTTATTTGTTTTCCTATTACTCTACTTTTTTATGTTCTCATGTTTCATTATTTAATTTTTAATATATTATCTAATTGTAGTCATGTTATCCCCACAGATTATTGCAATCCTTGGCCGCTAATCGGATGCATCTGTATTTCTAGGTCACATACCTAAGGTCATGTGGAAGTCAAACTTATACATGGAAATTTGTGATGGGTTGTTACAAAATAATTTTTTAGGATTGGTTTTTAGGTTTTCCTAATTTTTTAGAGTTTATAGACATGAATCATTGGAATAATAATGAGCTTGTAATGAAACTAAATTACATTTATCCTGAATACCATTAATAAGGGATTTTAGAGTGACCATTGAAAGGGATTCATTTTCTGGGATTATATTTTTGTGGTTATATATGATTTCATCTCATGTTACACACATATATATTCTTGTTTTTCATATCTTAAGGATTTTACTTTTTTTAATTTCATTATGCGGTTTCTCATGCGTCATGTTAGACACATTGGATTTGAAAGAAATTTATGCTTCTATTTTATTATGGTAAAGATGATGGGGGATATAATACCTTGAATCAATATATTTTATTGTGGTTCATTATATGAGTTAATTTTGAAGTTATTTTGGGATTAAATTCTAAAAAAGTTTTAATTAAATATATGTTCATGTTATAGTATATTGTGATGCACTTGGGTGATGACAGTGATGATGACAGTGGCAAGGATGATGTCATTTTAGGAATGCGTGTTTCAATGTACCTAGTTTGGTATTTCTAATGAGTTAAATACCTTATTAATAACCACATGTGTGTAGCATTTGGATAATATGGGTTGGATATGATTTTAACTATAGATTATGTTTTTATTTCCATATATTAATTACTGGACTTATATTTCACTGAACCAAGAATCCTTTACTCTCAACATGGTTATTATAAGGGAGAAGATATCATAAAATATATATAGATATGTTTATGGATGTTTCATCAAGAAGATTAACCACATTTGATACCTTTTTTGGATCAAAGAAAACATATAGGCCATAAATGTAACTCTGGTTATTAGAATGCTGGTGACTCATAATGCTAGTAAGTAACCTTAGTTTGGATCTTCCATGTGAGAGGGATTGACTGATTTAATGAAAAAGAATATGTGTTTTTAACATATGTGAAACGTTCATGTCTGTAACCAATGGAATTCATATAAAAGGTTTTATATGTTCCCATTCCACCTGGGGGTTGGGAGAACCATTAGTTATAGTACATGTGATGCATGGTTGGGTTTTGTAGAATGATGGATGCACTTCGGGTTGAGCTAACTCTGATGTGATTGGTGGTGAATGGAAATACAAGGAAGAAAGGTGTTTTCATTCTTGATGTGTAGTGTTGTGATTTCTAAAATTGGAATAATTGTTGCCTCATGCTACATAGATAGCGATAAGGGTGAGAAAGATATTTTTTTGCATCATTATCTCATTAATGAATCCCTTTGTATGATTAAAAAATAGAGTTTTATTTCTATAATTAGAATCCATATTGTGTGGATAATAATTCGGTTGATACTTGTGAGGTTGGTTGAACTAAAGAAAGTAGGGTGTAGAGGATAATGTAGAGAATTTACCTAGTTTTTTTGTTAAACATCAAATGATTAGTGTTGTATAAAACTGATGAATTTGGATTAAGGTCCTCCTTGGAGTCAGCTATCATCCCATGTAGGGTGAATCTTGCATGGTTTTAAAGCATAGTGGGTTTTCTCATATGGAGTTGTCTCTATAATGCATTTTAGTATAAAAATGGAACATGGTAAAAATTTTCATTCGACTCATGCTTATCATTAGTAGAGATACCATTGGTAAAATAAAAACCTATGAAATGTTATGAGACAAGCTTGTATGAAGTTAGTAACCTATATCTCATATTCTTGAGAGTGATGCTCAAATAATGTTTTACTAATGGATATAATGGATTGTTTTTTTTAGAACTGCAGGTATGCGCTCACTATATGTTTATTTTTGTGAAATAAGATAAAAAGATGGTTGTGCATCATCATCATGTTCAGTGGTGGATAGATATTCATCAGGTAGATCGGTGTGTGTGTGTTGGAAGACATTAATAATAATACTCTTATAGTGTGAAGGATAAACACAAGTGCATTTGAACTGGACTTTCATGAGGGGAGGTTTGTGGTATTCTGTAGGTACAATAGATGATAGATATAGTATACTCCAAAAGAATTTTGTATATTGGGAACATGAGACTCTGGATCTATGTTTTATTTATGATTTTTTATTAGGATGTGTAGTTGTATGGACATTATATATGATTTGTAACAAGGGAGGACATTTGAGAAATTTTGAATGAGATATATCATTGGTGTGTTGATGGACATTAGAAATCCTTGTGGATGGTGAAATTGTCGTGTGAACTAACTAGAGAAACTCATATAACGTCAAACATACATTGGATATAATGATAGACTAATCTTAAGATTACATGGGTCCTACGGAATCACAATCGATGAATAATTCAAGTGTCTATTTTTTAGGCTAGTTACCAAGGTAGAACGATGGTAGGGTGAATATTGTCTAGCGCTTCAATTTTATCCTAAATAAATTTGGTTGGAAAAACATTGATCCTATCCAATAATGCATGATTCAGGGGCTCGTAATTGACCTAGGGTTTTGGGAAATTCAGATATTTTGGGTTAAGTTGGTAATTTGAGACTCTTTGTATTGATTACAATTAAGGAATTAGGTTTGGGTGTCAACAATTAACCCATGTCTTGTGAGAATCGATCATTTAGAAACTAAATAACAACCACTGTGTAGGTTCACTAATAGAGTCAAATTCCTTTTGAAGGTTGTCACGACCCGTCCTCGGGGCCCGTGCCGTGACTACCCCAAGCCCGCCTTCCATAGGCCAGGGGATAGCGACTAGCACCAAGAAGTAATTATCAGTAAAAAGGGAAGGAATTTCCTTTGTAAAGTAAACAAACACCATAGAGAAAGCAAGAAGAAGTAAAAACTAAGTAAAAACTGGGTACAACAGTAAGTGTGGAAAAGTAAGTGGGCCAGAATACAAACCGAAACTGAAAGTAAAGTACATCTGGAAAGGGAAAACAACAACTGAAAGTAAACCAGCAGCCTCGAGACGTCCACTGGAAGTCCCAACAGAAGGGTGGGTAAAGATAGTCTCCACAGCTCCTCGGGTCCATCCGTCCGCTCCGAGTATGCCCCACCCAGTGATCCACCTCCGTGTACCGACATGCTCCTCGTGCCTCAACCACAATCAACGTTGTCCATCATCTGTAACCAACACAACGTAGTGCATGCATAGCCCATGCAGGGGTGAGTATAAGCTACTCAATAGGGACCCCGAGACCCCCGAAGGTCTCCCAGAATCCACAAATGATAATCCACAAAGGAAAGATTGAATCACGAAGTAACATCCAACACTACTTAGGTATAATGCCATATATATACCTAAGTCATCAATTCACATTCGGCTCCAACATCCGAACCCGAGTTCGATCATATCCACACAGGATAGCACACCACAATCCACATAGGAAAGAAAATCAAGATTCAGGTCACGCAGGTATACTTCTTCATAAGACGATTGAGATGATCAGATATTTCTACTAATTCATCTAAGCCATCAGACCCACACAGGATCGATAGGTACTAACCCCCGCAATGACCCACAAAGGATCGATAGGTACTAACCCCTGCAATGACCTACACAGGATCGGACCCCCATAGGATTTGTAGGCGCTGGCCCACACAGGACCGCTGATCGCTGACCCACACAGGATCTGACCGACACACGATCGGTAGCACTGATCCACGTAGGATCGCTGAGTGATGTAGTCGTTGCCGTCAAATCCACAGAGGATTTCTGTACAATCGTCATTGATGTCGCAGTCGCAGCCAGCTCTAGGGTTTCCGCACATAGCAAGCTCGTTCGGGAGGGTCCGCTCCACGATCCGAAGGGGCTGATACATCAACTGACACATAGTCCAGAGTTGATGTATCCAAAAGATCTGTATCATCAATAGGAACTCAACGTGACAGACGGCGCATCAATCGGATGCCCGGTCAGAGAGTTATTGGCTTTTTCGTTCCAGGGGCCCGGTTGGTTTTTTAGTCAAAACCAACACGACCGTACTCCAACTACGTCCAAACCTAAAGTGGAGTAAGAAAAAAGGTACGTCTCACTAATAGGAATCCAACAAGGTCAATGACACGTCAGTCGGACGCCCGGAGCTCAAGTTATAAGTGTTTCCGCTCCGAGGGCCCGGTTGGTTTCGTGTATGAACCAACCCGGCCGAACCCAATGTACTCTGAAACCTTGACTGTAATATACTGAAACGACTGTCTCGTTCCAAGGATTGTATCGCCGCTGATGGTGTGTCGATCGAAGGTCTGCAGCCCATGTTATGGGAAACAGACCGAAATAGTCCCGTAATAGGGGATTCTGGCCCGGCCCGATACCCTCTAGGTTAGACCGAACAGGGTCGACCCATCTCGGGTCCGGGTCCGGCCCGCTTGGGCGCGGCCCAGCCCGGCTGGCGCGGCTCGACCCGGCCTGGGCGCTGCTCAGCCCGGTTGGGCGCGGCCCGGCCCGGCCTTGGCGCGACCTAGCCTGGCGGACCGGCCTGGGCAGCCGGCCCGGCGCGATGGCGCGCTGGCGCCAGCTAGGTGTCTCGGCCGTTCGGCCGAGCGGATGGGGGGGGGGGGTGCCCCCCATTTCGTAACAGCGGCCCCCATTATGGGGCCGCTCATGCTGGCCAGTCGGGGCTCGTAAGCCCCGGCTCTTCCCTTGTCCGGCCGGCCTGCTCCGGCCGGCCAACTGTTGCTGCCATGGGACCGGCAAGGGCTGGTCCCCCTACTCCGACGCCGGCAGCCCGGAACTGGCCGCTGGTTCCCCTGCTCCGCCGCGGCCTCAGCCACGACCTTGGACCGTCAGGTGCGGCCCGACGGCGTCGCACCCCTTCACCGCGGCCCCGCTCCGGCCGTGGTGTTTTCGTGATCCTCCGGTGCGGCGGAACAATGCTGTGACCTTATTCAACTTCATCGGCACGGCGCGACGGCGCCGCGCATCCTTGCCGCACGATCCCGCGCAGTGCGTCGGCACCGCATCATTTTCTTTCGAACCGCAATAATACAAGAATAAGGGAGGAGGGTCGGCCGTGTTTGTGCGGTCGGGCCCCCTCCCATTAATCGATAGCAAGCAGCTATGTTTCACGAACAATGACAATAGAAGTAATCAGGAAAAACAATTTAAATAAACCCCTACCTCGTCAGAATCGTTGAGCGAGGGTTCGTTGTGGAAATAACCATCGCGGAAGAAGACGTCGCGAAAGGATAGAGTCGCGTCGCGGAGAAATTATTCGTCGGTGTCGCGTTGTCGATCTCCGAGGATCCGATGTCCTTCACATTCTTTGCGTTCTTCGTCGAAGAAGAAGAAGAAGTTCTTCAAGCTCCTCAACTTTTCTCCAAAGACTCACACAACAAGTTTTCAACCAAAATAAAATAAGTTCATCACTTATTTTATTAACATAACTTATGCATTTGAATTTCCAAAGTTGAATTAATTACCTCAATTAATTAACTCAACTTGACTTAATAAATGGAGGGTTATGGAAGGTTAGGGAAGATGAAGGGGTGGGGTTTGTGTGGGCCCCACCACTCACATAACCTCCCATGGGATGTTGGGTGGTTACCCCAACTTCCACTGAATGGATAAACAACTTAATAGAAATAAAAATTGTAACCCAATTTTTATTTTATCTTCCACAAATTTGTATCAACTCCTCCTCTGAAAACACAAATCCGAAAAAGGTGTTCCTAAGCAAATACTGGCGCTGCGAAATCATCGGTGCCCTCGGAATTCGATTCCGAGCACCGGTTCAAAAGTTAGAAAAACCTGCTCGTTCGTTCACTGAACGTACCTGAGCTAAACTTTGGATAGAAATTTCGGGCACGCCGGGCCTCGGAATCAAGTGCCGTCAGAAACCGCGTTCTTGTAAAATCCCAAAGAAAATTAAGAAAAAATTTCACTTGAATTTTACGGGTCTTTACATTACTTCCACCTCAGGGATTTACATCCCTGTAAAGATACATCAAAAACTAGGGGAACAAATGTGGGTCATGGGCACGCATCTGAGCCTCCCGCTCCCAAGTACTCTCCTGGAGGTTCCTGTGTTGCCACATTATGCGCACTAGAGGAATCGACCGTCCAAGTAGGACCCGCTCCCGTTGATCCTTGATCTCCACTGGGACCTCCAAAAAAGTCACCCCATCATCAATGTCCATCTCCCCATGGTCAACGATATGTGTCGGGTCGTGCACGTATCTCCTCAGCTGAGATACGTGGAAGACGTCGTGCACTCGGTGCAACTGAGGTGGTAGAGCCAGGCGATAAGCCACCTTGCCAATCCTGACGAGGACCTAGAATGGTCCGATGAAGCGTGGATACAACTTGCTGCCTCGGCCAAATCTCCGTATACCACGTCGAGGTGAGACCCGGATGAAGACGTGGTCGCCATCCTCGGACTCCAGTGGCCTCCGCCTCCTATCATCATAAGACTTATGTCGGCTCTGAGCTATCCTCATCTTCTCTTGGATGACCTGGACCTTCTCTATCGTGGCCTGGACCATCTTTGGTCCCACAAGTGCTGACTCCCCAGGTTCTGTCGAGCATAGAGGTGACCTGCATGGTCGGCCGTACAACGCCTCGTATGGTGCCATCCCGATGGTGGAGTTGTAGCTGTTGTTGTACGCGAACTCCACCAAGGGTAGGTTGTCCTCCCAACTGTGACCAGTGTCGAGGACACTTACGCGGAGCATATCTTTGAGAGTCTGAATGGTCCTCTCTATCTGATCATTTTTCTGAGGGTGAAAGGCGGTACTCAGACGTAGCTACGTCCCAAATTCCTCCTGCAACCCCTTCCAAAGTCGGGAAGTAAAGCGAGAATCTCGATCGGAGATGATAAGTGATGGCACACCATGAGGCCACACAATCTCCTAAATGTAGAGACCTCCCAAGCTCTACACTGAGCCCTGCTCTCTGAAGGGTAAGAAGTGAGACGACTTGGTGAGTCGGTCGACAATCACCCAAATTGAGTCATGACCTCTGGAAGTGTGTGGAAGTCCATTCACGAAGTCCATAGATATCCTGTCCCACTTCCAGTCCGGGACCTCCAAGGGTTGTACCAAGACTGCTGGTACCTGGTGCTCTCCCTTCACCTCCTGGCAGGTGATGCATTGAGAAACGAACTCTGCCACAACCTTCTTCGTGCCCAACCACCAGTGCTGTCGTCTGAGGCCCTGGTACATCTTCACCACTTCCGGATGTACCGCCAAAGGGGAAGTGTGAAACTCTCTTAGCACCTCCTCTCATAAAGAAACTGGTACCAAGGTACCTCCACTGAAAAGGACATCGTTCTCTCCTCCTAAGGAGAAACCATTAGGGGCCTGTCCTGAGGATATCTGCCCATGCCGCGTCTCACAGTCGGCGTCCCCACACTGTGCCTCTCGGACCCACTGCAGTAGTGGAGGAGTGACTATGAGTGACTAAAGAAAGGCTGCTCCATCTCTATCCCCAAAAGATATCTGCAAAGCGGCTAGCTGCTCTATCGCCTCCCCAAGTAGTTGGATGCCCGTCCTCCTGCTGAGAGCATCGGCTACTACGTTCCCCTTCCCAGGATTATATAATATCTAAAATTCATAGTTCTGGAGGAACTCGAGCCATCGCCGTGGTCTCAGGTTTAGGTCCTTCTGCGAGAAGATGTACCTGAGACTCTGATGGTCAGAATAGACTATAAAGCGCTCGCCCATCAGATAGTGTCGCCACATCTTCAGAACAAAGACCACTGCTACTAACTCCAGGTCATGGGTAGCGTAGTTCTGCTCATGCTGCCTCAACTGATGTGATCCATAGGCGATCACGGCCCGCTCCTACATCAGGACACATCCAAGTCCGATCCCGGATGCATCGCAGTAAACTACGTACCCTACTCCCTCCTCCGGCAACCTCAAGATAGGCTCGCTGGTCAATCTCTGTCTCAGCTCCTGGAAGCTCTACTGACATCTGTCTTACCACACAAAGGGTTTCCCCTTCTTCATCAAGGCTGAGAGTGGTGCCTCATCTCTGGAGAAGTCTGGGACAAGTCTCCGGTAGTACCCAGCTAGTCCCAGAAAACTTCGCACCTCCGTCACGCTCCTGGGTGGCTTCCAAGCTAGCACTGCCTCGATCTTTGTAGGATCCACCGCAACTCCCGCCTCAGAGATGATATGTCCCAAAAAGTGGAGCTCACGTATCCAGAAATGATACATAGAGAGATTTCCATAATGCTAGTGCTCTCGGAGTGTGTCTAGTACAACCCACAAGTGGTAGGTGTGCTCCTCCTCAGTCGTCGAGTATATCAAAATGTCGTTGATGAAGACCATGACAAATTGATCGAGGTATGGCTGAAAGATCCAGTTCATGAGGGACATGAACACTTCTGGAGCATTGGTTACGCCGAATGGAATATCCAAGAACTCATAGTGGCCATACCAACATCTGAAGGTCGTCTTCTGCACGTCCTCATCCCGAACTCTGAGCTGATGATAGCCTGATCTACGGTCTATCTTTGAGAACCACCGTGCTCCCTTGAGCTGATTGAAGAGGTCATCAATACTCGGTAGCAGATACTTGTTCCTCACTATCACCTAGTTCAGGCGACGATAGTCGACACAAAGTCGCAAGCTCTCGTTCGCCTTCTTGGCGAACAATATCGGGGAAGCCCAGGGTGAAATACTGGGTCGGATGAATCCCTTGCCCTGCAAGTCCTCCAACAGTACCCGTAGCTCTCTAAGCTCAGCAGGGGCCATCTGATATGATGGAGTGGATATCACGGTTGTACCGGGGTACAGATCAATATAAAAGTCTACCTCTCTGCAAGGAGGTAGTCCTGAAATGTCGTCGGGGAAAATGTCCGTATACTGATCCACCACTACAGGAAAACCAGGACTCCACACGTCAAACGCTCCTAGGATGAGGCTAGACAACTAATGGGTGATGGGTTTTCCTCTCCTCTACAAGAGTCCATCCTGTGCAGCGAAGTCTCCCTTCTCATCGGTGAAGGTGAACCTGCTCCTATCAGTGCGTACACATCTCACCTTGCGCCTAATATAGTCAATCTGAGCATTGAGTGTAGATAACCAATCCATGCCCAAGATGACGTCGTAAGTCATCAACGCCACTAATAGAATATCCCAGCTGAAGCTCTCACCTCCTAGAGTAATCTCACACTGTCGACACGAGTGTGTAATCGTCGATTCTGCTCCCGTAGGAGTCTCCAACCGTATGGATCGAGCCAACGGCTCTGTCGGAATCTCCGAGCTCCGAAAATAGGCAGCGGCTATGAAATAATGACTCGCTCATGTGTCTATAAGAAATGAATCAATGGTGGAATAGACATAGATAGTACCTCGAATCACCTCGGGTGTGCCGTGGTCGTCGGCCTCCGCTGCCTGAAGTTGTGCGTGTCTCTGCCCGCCAGCTCCCTATGGTCGGGGTGGACCTCCTGGTGGTGGTTGTGGTAGAGCCTCAAAGTGTCGCCCACCACCTGCTGCTCGGCCAAATCCTCTTCCTCGTCCACCTGCTCCCTACAGACTGTCATGGTCGACCCTCTGCCTCTGCCTGCATGGTCCCTCAACCGTCTGCTGCTCCTCGGCATAGCGGGTCGGGAAGTCACGAGCCATGTGGCCCTACCTTCCGCATGCGTAGAACTGTATTCCTCTCGAAAGACTGTCTCCATGCTGTGTGCCCCAAACTGCTGAGACAGTATCCTGAGGTCTTCTTCCTGAGGGTCTGGTCTTCCATGACCCATGAGTCATCCGTCGACTGCCTACTGCAGAAGACTCTACTACATGCCACCCTGCGGTAGGTCTCACTGCTGATGAAGGCTCAGAAAGGAAGCTCTCAATCAAAAGGGCTCTCTCTAGTACCCCTTCCTGAGTCGGAATGCTGAGGGAGATCAGTGATGCCCTAATTTCATGCCTTAATCCCTGCTCAAAGGTCCGGGCCCGGAAGAATGGGTCTCGTACCATGTCTGTCGAGTAGCGCGAGATATCGGTAAATCTAGCCGAGTACTGGGCGACCGTCAAGCTACCCTGCCGCAGCTGAATAAGGTCCTGGATGTGCACCGCACGGAGGGTGGCTGGAAAGAACTCTGAGAGGAAGATGCTCTCAAAGTCCGTCTAGAGGAGATATGCCTCGCCATGCACCTGAAGCATCAAGCTCCACCATCTGCCTACTGCCGCATGTAGTAGGCTCGCTACGAGGATCACCATGAGGTCTGCTGGTGTCATCACTAACCTGAAAACTCATACAAATGCCTCCAACCAATCCTCACCTGCCTGAGGGTCCGTCTCCCCGCGGAACCTGGTCAGTCACTGACGCTGAAACTTATGCAGTGCACTAAAGCGACGTGCATCGTCAGGGACAGGGGCTAGTATCATCGGTGGCTCGGCGGGTAGATGTACCATTGGTGCCTCTGCTGTCAAAGGTCCATGTGTCGAGGCCTCATTGCTCGATGGGCTGTCGTCACTCACAACTCTCGGAACCCTAGATAGTTACCGTTGTGGGGCCATCCTAAAAAGAAACAGGTGTGCCACGGTCAAACAGTTTACCTGGTGAGCTGATATAAAGTAATCACGATGAAAAACATGAATCACACATGAAATCAATGTTTTCGGGTATTAAGTCAGAAATCAGAAGTTAGGGTCTTGGTGTACGGATACGTCGGCCACCGCACCAACACTGGACTCCCTAAACTGCTAACCACACCCAATACGCTTAACTCTATTGTTTCACATAGATGAAAGATCAGAGTCCAATGTTCTGCGGTAGAGCCGAACTCCTCTGATACCAATTTGTCACGACCCGTCCTCGGGACCCGTGTCGTGACTACCCCAAGCCCGCCATCCATAGGCCAGGGGCTGGCGACTAGCATCAAGGCGTAATTCCCAGTAAAAAGGGAATGCATTGCCTTTGTAAGCAAATAAACACCACAGAGAAATCATGCAGAAGTAAACACTATGTAAAAACTGGGTACAACAGTAAGTGCGGAAAAGTAAGTGGGCTAGAATACAAACCCAAACTAAAATTAAATTACAACTAGAAAGGGAAAACAACAACTAAAAGTAAAGCTGTAGCCTTGAACCGTCCACTAGAAGTCCCACCTGAAGGGTGGGTACAGATAGCCTCCACAGCTCCTTGGGTCTAGCCGTCCGCTCCGAGTATGCCCCGCCCAGTGATCCACCTCCGGGTACCGACCTGCTCCTCGTGCCTCTACCACGATCAGCACTGTCCGTCATCTTCAACCAACACAACGTAGTGCGGGAATAGCCCATGTAGGGGTGAGTATAAGCTACTTAGTAGGGACCCCGAGACCCCTCGAAGGTCTCCCAAGAATCCACAAATGATAATCCACAACGGAAATATACAATCAACAAGTAACATCCAACACTACTTAGGTATATGGCCATACATATACCTAAGTCGTCAATTCACATTCGGTTCCAACATCTGAACCCAAGTTCGATCACATCCACACAGGATAGCACAACACAATCCACATAAAAAAGCAAATCAAGATTCATCTCACACAGGTATACTTCTTCGTAAGATGATAGAGATGATCAGATATTTCCAATGATTCATCTAAGATGTCGGACCCACATAAGATCGATAGGTACTAACCCCCACAATGACCCACAAAAGATCGATAGGTACTAACCCCCGAAATGACCCACACAGGATCGGACCCACACAGGATCTGTAGGCGCTTGCCCACACAGGACCGCTGAGCACTGACCCACACAGGATCTGACCCACACATGATCTGTAGCACTGATCCACGTCGGATCTTTGAGTGTTGTAGTTGTCACTGTCGAATCCATGGAGGATTTCTGTACAGTCGTCATCGTCGTCGCAGTCGCATCCAGCTCTAGGGCTTTCGTACACAGCAAGCTTGTTCGGGAGGGTCCGCTCCATGAGCTGAGGTGCTGATACATCAACTAACACATAGTCTGGATTTTATGTATATAAAAGTTCTGTATCGTCAATAGGAACTCAACGCGACAGACGACACATCAATCGGATGCCCGGTCTGAGAGTTATTGGCTTTTTCGTTCCAGGGGCTCGGTTGGTTTTTAAGTCAAAACCAACCTGACCGTACTCCAACTGCGTCCAAAACTCGAGCGGAGTAAGCCAAAAAGTCTGTCTCACTAAGAGGAATCCAACAAGGTCTACGAAACGTCAATCGGACGTCCGAAGCTCATGTTATAAGTGTTTTCACTCTGAGGGCCCGGTTGGTTTTGTGTACGAACCAACCCGGCCGAATCCAAAGTACTCCAAAACCATAAGTGTAATATACCGAAACGACTGTCTCCTTCCAAGGATCGCATCGCCGCTGACGGTGCGTCGATCGGAGGGTCGCATCCCATGTTATGGGAAACAGACCGAAATAGTCCGGTAATAGGGGGTTCGGGCCCGGTCCGACCCGGCCCGATACCCTCTGGGTCGGCCCGAACCTGGTCGACCCATCCCGGGCCCGGATCTGGCTCGGTTGGCGTGGCCCGACACGACTGGGCGCGGCCCGGCCTGGCGGCCCTGCCTGGCGGCCCTGCCTGGCGGACCGGCCAGGGCAGCCGGCCCGGTGCGCTGGTGCCGGCCCTGTGGCTCCGCAGTTCAGCCGAGCAGAAGGGGGAGGGGCTCCTACCCCTCATTTCGTAACCGCGACCCCCATTAAGAGGCCGCTCATGCTGGCCAGCCGGGGGTCGTAACCCCCGTCTCTTCCCCTGTCCGGCCGGCCCGCTCCGGCAGGACGGTTGTTGCCGCCACGGGACCGGCTAGGGACGGTCCCCCTGCTCCGACGCCGGCGGCCCGGAACCGGCCGCCGGTTCTCCTGCTCTGCCACGACCTCAGTCGCAGCCTTGGACTGTCCACCGCAGCGCGACGGCGCCGCGCCCCTCCGTCGCGACCCCGCTCCGGCCGCGGTGTTTTCTTGATCCTCCGGCGAGGCAGAATGGCACTGCGACCTTATTCAACTTCATCGGCGTGGCGCGACAGCGCCGCACATCCTTGCTGCACAATCCCACGCAGTGCGTCGGCACCACATCATTTTCCTTCGAACCACAACAATCCAAGAATAAGGTAGGAGGTTCGGTCATGTTTGTGCGGTCTGACCCCCTCCCGTTAATCGGTAGCAAGCGGCTAAGTTTCACGAAGAACGACAATAGAAGTAATCTGGAACAACAATTTAAATAAACCCCTACCTCGTCAAAATCCTTGAGCGAGGGTTTGTCGCGGAAATAACCATCGCGGAAGAAGATGTCGCGGAAGGAGAGAGTCACGTCGTGGAGAAATGATTCGTCGGTGTCGCGTCGTCGATCTCCGAGGATCCGACATCTTTCGCGTTCTTCACGTTCTTCATCGAAGAAGAAGAAGAAGTTCCTCAAGCTCCTCAACTATTCTCCAAAGAGTCACACAACATGTTTTCAACCTAAATAAAATAATTTCATCACTTATTTTATTAACATAACTTAATCATTTGAATTTCAAAAGTTGAATTAATTACCTCAATTAATTAACTCAACTTGACTTAATAAATGGAGGGTTATGGAAGGTTAGGGAAGATGAAGGGGTGGGGTTCGTGTGGGCCCCACCACTCTCATAACCTCCCATAGGATGTTGGGTGGTCACCCCAACTTCCACTCAATGGATAAACCAATTAAAAGAAATAAAAATTGTAGCAAAATTTTTATTTTATCATCCAAAAATTTTTAACAACTCCTCCTGTGAAAACGCAACTCTGGAAAAGGTGTTCCTAATAAAATACCGGCGCTGCGAATTCATCGGTGCCCTCAGAATTCGATTCCGAGCATCGGTTAAAAAGTTAGAAAAACCCGCTCGTTCGTTCACTGAACATACCCGAGCTAAACTTCGGATAAAAATTCCGGGCACACCGGGCCTCAGAAACAAGTGCCGTCAAAAACCGCGTTCTTGTAAAATCCCAAAGAAAATTAAGAAAAAATTTCCCTTGAATTTTACGGGTCGTTATAGAGGTTCCTTTTCTCTCAAAATGTTTTTGATTTTTCTAGAGGAATTTGTTGATTACATGATGTAGTTTCCAATTCAAGAAATATATTTATTGTAGCCTTTATATCTCATACTAGCATGATTTTGTCTCAACATCTGGTATTCATCCATGGATTCATGTAGATGTTTCTTGATGGGTTTTTAGGTGAGAAAAAAGCATAATATTGTGTGTGATTTTTGAAGATATAGCATAGTGGAATCCATGTGGTTTCCAATCAAGGGTAATAATGAGGGATCATTTTCCTATAGCTAAAACATCTCAATGTTGAGAATAGATATTATGGTGGGATTGTAACAGCTCATATGAATATGGTTTTTCGAATTCAGTGGGGATGGGGAATTTTCATCTAATGAATGGGTCATTTGGTGCGATGCGAATCGATCAAACATGCTTCATCTTTGGATACCATTGTGAACAGTTCAAAAAAATAAATGATGACTGAGGTCATTTGATGACCCAATACTGAAATGGTTCATTTTATTCGTAGCTAGGGTGTTGCAACAACATCGGCTTGCTAGTACCCTCAACTGGATAGTCGGTCATGTGGTTCAATGACCCACTACCCAACTTGTATCACTTACTCACTAGTGAGGTATGTTGTGAGCCTCCTATATAGAAGGACCTAGCAAAATACTAGTGGTCTAACACCAAGGAGTTAGTTGGACTTTTTCAAACATATGGACCCATAATGTATTATTTGGTCCGTCACACTGGGCATGGCTTAAGTGGGGTTTATTTGGTGGTCTCAGCCTCTAAATCCTCCTTGGGATTTATTTCTTTTTCCCAAATTATTGTGACACAATTTTTCATACTTTCCTCTATTCCTCCCTCTAACAGTATCCTTTAATCTAAGGTAACTCTTGATGTGAATCGTTTATTGATAAAATAAATATCAACTAACATCCTAAGATCATATCCTCATATTTCCTCCCATGATTCTTGTTTGTGTCATGGTTTTTTTGAGATAACCATCTTGATACATTTAAGACAATTTGATCCTTATATGTCACAATTATCCTATGATCCTATACCTATTGATAAACTTCATGAATGTTTTAATCTTTCATTGATCTCTATTATGGAATTGGATGAAAATTACAGTAGTTCTTAATGGAATTATATGAATGCTCCATCAATTTTGGATGTAATTCTACAAGAATATTCGATCTTAGGATTATCATTTTTAGAGGATGCACCATGATTATGAATGAGTTCCATTGATAGTAAATTCATTATTTATATGTTCATTTAAAATACCATCTATGTTTTTTGGTCGACTATTTTTAATTGGAAATCAAAATGAGAAAGTAATTTGGGTATATTTTTCATCAGGGAATGAAGATATTGTCTATACTGTATTAAACCCCATTGGGTGATGTTATGGTTAATGTATTTCATATGATGTTATTCATCCACGGTTTCATATTTAAGATAATTTTTACCATTATTGTGCTTTTATAGGATTATGGCTTTCCAAGAATAAAACCATGATTGTGTTATAGATCTTCCATGGGTTCTTAATCTTGGTTGTGGTTTGGTGGTGAATCCTGGTAACTCGTTAGTATAATTATACCTTCTCCTTTTGTTTTTATCTAACATATATTAATTTTATACATTATAATAGATTTATAAATTACTATTTGTAATACATTATCATGATAAGAACGTCATGGTGATTATTAGAAGCCTAAAGGACTGGGATTCAAGAATAAATTATTTGGGAATCCTTTGTTGGCATTTGTGTCTATTAATGTAGGTGGTTTTGTGTACTCAAACAATGTTATTACGTATCATTTATTGTTATGTGATTTCAGGTTCACCACCTCTGGGGAATGACCCTTAATAATTAACATTGATATGAATTAAGGTTAATATATACTAATCTATTGATCAAATAAACTAAATTCAATGGGAATGTGACTATTTAAATTAGTTATTGAAGAAACTCTATTAAATAATTGTTTGAATATTTCAAATAAACTGATTGGGTTTTAAGGCCCACATTTGACCTTAAATTATTGCATGATTATAGAGTATCAATTATTGAGACTTTACTTTTTTATGTTTGATATATCATCACATAGTGTATTTGTGGGTACCTAAGGGAGCATGTATTTTATGTTTTACCACTTTTTTAGTGTGTGTGAATATCGCCATTTATCAATGATTGATTGTTTCTTTCATGTGAATTTCTATGATAAAGATACTACATCAAGTGATGTGACTTTTCATGAGTAATTCTATACACATTTATTCAAATTTTATTCTATTCAAGATCTTTAGTTGATCATACCAGAGGACCCTGGTTGGAATCCCATGTGAATATTTTTTAGACACGAGGTTGGAGTACAATGGACAATCACATCAAAATAGAGAAGTTTCCATCATTTTTGGATGATAATTCCTTGTTTGATTTTCCAATCTACATAACTGTGTTTCTATATAATATGGAGATGCAGTAGGTTTGTCCTAGGATAATAGTTTCATTTTTATCACATGACCTCTCAACATAATGGTGTTATTAATATTTTCATTAGTGACTTAATGGTTTTTATGTAAATTATTTATTATCTATTTATATCAACTAATATTGTCACATGATTCAATAATTAATTTTACAGGTTGGGTATATGTCATTGGGGTTGTACTAGACTTATTAGTACTCAAACTATGTTTGGAAGACATGGTATTTTTTTCCTGAGAAAACCTCACTTCTTTTAAGTGGATGTGGGGTAATGTCATGTGTTTGATCATTGAATGGAATAAATCATTACAATTTGAGGTTTTTGGGTTTTTATTGGATTTTTGTTGTAGTGAATCCATATGATCTTTTTATTTTCATATATTATGTTTGTGATTGGAATATTTTCCAATTAGATGTTCTATCTTTTTGACTATTGAGTCGTTATATATTTTCATCTACATTTATAATTGATTGATCACATTTTATTGGTTTTCAAATTACCCTAATTGTGTATTGTTTAAATATGTGATTATTTATTTGTTAACACATACTCTCATTAAGGGTACTATCTCCCAACAACATATTATGGAACTCTGCCTTAGTATATATCTTTTTGTACATTTAGAGGAACACATGATATCATATAGTAGTCCAGTCCGAACCTTGTGATTCAGATAAGGGTTTTAGATCACCCTCATATTTGAGTACATCATACCAGAAATAAGAAAATAATATAATATGTGAATAATCTTCATATTATATTTAATATCAGTAAACATTGTTCAATAATTAATGATTTAATCAAATAGAACATACCACTTATTAATGAATTTTCTAATTATATAAATAGGCATGGAATAACCAAATGTGAAACATGAAGTATACTCAATAATAATTAATATTGTAAACCAACTCATATATCCATATTCACATAGAGAAATATGAACTCAAAACATTACACATCATCATGATCAACCTAAAAGTAAGGAAATGGTTTGCATGTTCACTATTGTTATATGATGTCTGTGATCACATAAACTCAAGAGGGTCACACAATTCCCTCTATTAAATTAATTCTTGTATGTGTATATGAATAGAATAAAAATTCAAAAACCATTATTATTATTTTAGTTCTTCATGTACTAACAAATCCTTCATGAATGTTGATTATAACAGATTTTGTAGTATGTTATATGAAATGTCATAAGGGGAGATAGTCATTAGAAGTTAGGTAATAGGCCTAAAGGCAATGTTGTGGTTGATCAGGCCCTAAGGCCATTATAACAAATGTCAATCCACTGATGGTTATCATTCAATCATGATTTAATAGGTTATATATTATGTTATGCCACGTTGGGAAAACATTCTAGAATACCACAAATCAGTCACAAGACAATGACTTATATCAGGTCAAAAGGACATTGAGTCATATATATATATATATATATATAACAATTCAATCATGAAGTTTATTGTGTAAATTTTATTCCTTGGGTTGGGACAAATGGTCATCTCATCAATGCTTCAACCTCTTCGATCCATGCCTCACGGTAGATATTCCCGTAACATGTGTCTAGGTCCATCATCATCATCATTTCATATGGTTGGAACTCCCAATATAATGCATAATAACAAAACAATGGTCCCCCTATTTGAAATACAAGATTTAATAATACTATATAATATATAGTCACACATTATATAGAGGATATAATTTAGGGAGAACATGGTGTATCATCAAGAGAATTAGTATAATCTTACAAACACATGTGAATAATATCAGTCATTTTCTAAAAAAGATGAATCACCATTCTTAATGTTCAGGCATAATATATGGGTGTCACAGTCTACACACAGACACCACACAATCTATATCATGTAATGGATATCATAGCCATGCAGACACAGTTACCTATCATTAATCTGTCATCCAAGGCCACATCAACGCAGACACATATAAATTTGTATCACATCCACCCATGGGTTGAAGATAATCACACGAATAGAATTGATGTTGAATCCACTAAGGTATAATGGATTCTAATGGATTCTCCCACAAAACATATTCACCATGGTTTAAAACATCTCATGTACACTAGTTCAAGAAAAACCAAAAATCATATAAGGGAAACTAATGAACACAGGTGCATGGAACATCCATCATGGTCTTAGGGAATGATCATCTTACCATAAAGTAACACCACATATGTTAGAAGTAATATTCCATGTGATGATGTCCCAACTCTAATCACCAATTTCCATCTCACAGAATTATATATAGAACTCCAATAACCACTCATGTAGTTTAATCACACATATCAACCAATATAAATCTACCAAGGATACATAATTATTATCAATTCACACTCATTAGTATTGACATCCAATCATCATCACATAGTGCCGCTAGATCCTTAACGGACATCCTTAAACATTGTCCTAAATAGGAAATTACTACTACTAAAAATGATATATATAGTTTCACAATGTAATTTCTTAGTGAAATCACATGACCTATGCTATATTTTAATTACATATATTCTAGAGAAGACATCTCAACACCCATTTGTAGTGCCCTCATGAAATCCTTTCAACACTAAAATTAATCTATTCCAATCCTATAACCCAAAACACATAATAGGAAAAATAAAACACATACTAAGATTGAACATTGAAATGATACAGGGGTGAGGGTTAAATACTCTTCATCCTTGGAACCTTGTCTCAGAAGGATCGTTATGTTATTTGGCATGTCACAATATTTGTATAACTACTTCCATATCCACACGAAACCCACAATATGATTATATCATAATGTCACATAGTTCATATATTTTATGAAAATAAAACTATCATCATCTCATCTGGGACACATTGAGTTTGAATGATTCCAACACACCCCACCTGAACACATTAACTTAAATGTTTTACAAAACCTTAATGTTAATTCATGGATTAGTATAATGGATAATCCATGTATATCCTCACTACTAGAAACTAATAAATTCTAATAGAACCTAAAAATACTCTAGATGATTATAACCAACATGAATTAAACCATGATATATGGAATTATACAATAAATATGAATGTAATAATCAAATATGGGATCACAATATAAATTCCATTCAATAAATTATATAATATTCTTCACAAATGTGGAAACATACCTTAATGAAGGTATATATAATCATTGAGAATACAGAAGACTTCATCAGGTCATAGAATCTATCATCCATTTTGTAAAAATCCTCATACATGGTTATTTATATATATGATTAATAAAGGGGTCCTCTACTGATTATCAATTTGAATTTAATTAAGGATAATTCTTGTTATGAATAAAGTGTTTCAATGATATTAGAATATATCATAATATATTATGATCAAATCATGTATCTAATTATCCAATGAAATAATTATGATATGATCACAAATTATCATGAATAATAGTATGAAAACAAACACATACCTAGAATTCCCAATATCTAATATACCTAGAATAATTTAAAATTCATAAGGAAGGGGTTTGATTTGAGGATTAATTTCTTTATAGTTCATTGGATTGAAAGGATTATATAATATGTGTACGAACCTACACATATCGGTGTTAATGGTGATTTAATTATTTTCTATATCATTAAATAGGAACACACACATACACATGAATATTTTTCATGGTTTCGAAAAAATTGTGTGCCCAACATACAGGGTGAAAAACCTCTTTAGGTTTCTTAGGTAGCATGTAGAACCCTAAAAAATCTGTTATTTTTCAATTGGAATGAAAAAAATGGTTTCCTTTAAATTATCACATGCATGGAATTGACACTGTGATGTGTGTTCCACTAAAGGGAACCCATACTACTAGGTCACATAGTTTGATAAAAATTAACAAATCATTATTTTGATTCTCTATTGAGATGAATAATTTCATGGAGAAGGATTGAATGTTTAACTAATCATGCACTTAACTATGTTCCACAATGTAGTTGTAAAAAAGGTTTATATGGTTAAATTTGGAATATTTTTTTTCCACAATGATTCCCAATCCATGCACACATTAGAAGGCCTTATAAATACTCAAGAAACCCATTGAATCTTTATAATACATATTTCAATAATCTATGACTCCAAACAAAGATTAAATTGCTCAAATATCTATGGATTTTACACATATAATGAAATTAATTGTTCTATCTTTCAGTAAAAATGTCATGATTATCCCTTCATTTATTTTAAACATGTAGTGCAATAACATTTCCTTAATCCTTTTTATAATGAAACACTGAAATTCAATTTTTAGATATTCTCTATAATATCATAATATATTTTTAGGAAACAGATATTTTCCCATATAACAAAAAAATTTAGAATCCCATTGTAGTAGTATCACAAAGAAACAAAAGGTAGGGATATTAGATATTGCATCCCCATCCTCATCCAAATATGAAATTTTTCTTCATCAAATGTTGGTACAATAAATTTATGCATCATTTTATGAAGATGCTTTTTATTTTGAAATAAAATTAAACTTTCTATCTTTGTATAGGGATACCCAGTAAATATCCTGAAGTCCTAAGGACAATGGTCCCATGAACATAGCATGAAGGCCATGGTTGTTGAAATCCGTTTTTCCAGGCCTAAAATACAATTTTTCGTGCAAATGACCCTTTGATTAATTGTACTTGTAAATTACTCATTCTACTACAGTATCATAGCCACTACATCACTTGCTATAATACCCAATGGTGATATAGTGTCGCTACTACTATATATCATTTTACAACATGTATTTTCACTGAATTAAAATTATTAATTCCACGTTAATTTTTTTAAAAATAATGGGAGACACATTATGATTCTAATTAATGTTAATAAAACGATTTGGTTCCTCTTGTTAGATGGTTTAGTTTCTACTACAATTCATCTAAAAATATCACGTAACATTATACGAATATAAATAATATAACATTAGTATCCACACTATAACCATTGATGTTTTTTCATTTTGTAAGAATTGATACATAAAATACTACAACATAAATTATCCACATTATCTCCAAATTATTTCTTCAAAACTAGCACCCTTCATATACATACACTATTTAAAAGTATTCTTCACATACTAATGAATGGAAAAAAATATTAATTGTTAACATCAAGTGACTTATAAGGTTAAACATGAGATATATCAATAAATTATCACAAGTGGGCATATAATAATCATAAGTGTATCAAAGAATAATAATTACCTAAAATAATCATAATCGATCATTAAAATATTATTAATCATAATTGATGGAATAACTATTTTTTAGAAAAAAAATCTAAATTATTTTGTGTTTCCAATCACTAATAATCAATCATAATCCATGGGAACACATTATAATCATAAGAAATTATTTTTTGTAATACACGTAAGCATATAATATCGTTTCCTTAGTCAAGGTTCAGTACCAAGTCTATCTTGTTTTATTTGGATCACTATATATTAAATTAAATCTATATTCATGGTCTAGTACCAATAGTCTCATATTATAAATATACCCTTATTGAATAGGTTTCACTCCCCATTCTAATTTTTCTTTTTTAATGAGATATACATCATTACCAAATTCATTAGATATATATAATGGTTCAAGACCACCATTCCAATAAATTTTTTCAAGCATTTTTATAACACAACATCATAAAACATTCATCATATCTTCATATCATAACATGTTTAATGAAAATGGGTATAATAGACAAATAATCATAGCATTGCCCTTGAAAAATTATTGAGTTTTATATGAATATCACAATCATAAACCAAAAAGGTAATGAATAATGGTAGAATAATTGGGTCATATCTCTAGTAAATCATAATTAACATCAATAGATGATGTAATTTATAAAATTATCTTTTAATATATCACTGAAATATTTCTTTAGTAAAATATAAATTTCATTTTGAAATAAGACATATAAAAAATATGTATTCACTAAATATTAATTAATGCTTCATATTTTAATATAACTGTTGAATATTCTAGTCTATACTTCACAATAATGACTATTTATGATACTAGAAAATTCAATTCATCTGATAGTCATTAAAATAATGATTTTTATAGAAATTTTGGTTAAAATTACCTTTTTCAAAAAATAAATAATAGATTCTCGTTATAAATTTTTATAAAAAATAAAATATGGTAAAAATAACATTTAAAAACATTTTATGAAAAAATTAATAAAAAATAGAAAAATATACTAAAAATTAAAATTCAAGAAATAACTATAGGATAAAGAAATTATTCTTGTTTATTATTGAAGAATTATATAATTTCCCTTAAGTTAAATTCAATCATAAACATTAATTATAAAAATTTGGTTGAAACATTAATCCCTTTCATCAATGGTAATATATGAATTAAAACCACATAAAATAAGGAAATATATATGTATTTTTAAAAATCCAAAAATTTAATTAAAATTACCATTATATTCATAAATGACTGGTATATACACTACACATAGGAAATAAGTGGTGAAAATTGAATATGTCCCACATATATTAAAGTGAGACAAGAAACCATTACCACATGTCTGACTTGATTCATATGCTCTATAACCACATATATAATTAACTGGGATATTTTATAATTCCATAAAATAAACAAATAAATAATTATATTATCCTTTATTTTCCAATTAAAACATTTCAACACCCAATTATTAATAATTCTTTACTAGAATATTCATTTCTAGGTGTTAAAAATTTCATTTCTCAAATATTTTTCATTTTTAAATCTCCAATACATATACTATAATAAATTTTTTATAATATGTACAATATTAATTATATTATTATTATCACATGTAAAAATGTTTTACAAATTTAGTACAAATCATAAAAATTTGTGATGAAAAATGAATTACATCATTTCATGGAGATATTAGTTTGTATATATGCACGATTGGTGTTCCAATTTTTCTGACAAATTGAATGAAATAAAGGTCAATAGAAAAAAAATTGACCATAATAATATTATATTTTTCATATAATTTTCATAAATCCATCATTTTAAATATCAATGTGAGGTACTATTCAAAAAAAGAATCATATCGATACATGGAGATGGTTGTTCACATATAGGGACAAATGATGAATTCATTTTCAATTTGATAGAAAGAGATATTAACATGATTATTCCATAAATTTAATAACATATTGTTATATGACATATTATAATGTTGTCTTATATTAATGGTTTGGACATAAATTAATGTGTTATAAGATGATGTAAAGTGAACATGCTCGATTTAGAATGTTATATCCTATATGAAGAATCTCCTTTGGATCTCTCTTTAAGAAACCCATGGATTGTTTTTTGAAGAGGAAAGAACCAATAAAACATGTATATATATGCTAGCAAGTGGTTTTGAATGTTTTTGTTCATGATATGCAGATCCATGTGGTGTGAAAAATTGAAATGACGTGTCGTCCTTTATTGTAAAGAAATGTATGTACTTGGAATTAATTAATATATTTAAATATAATAAATTAGTTTTATTGAATATGGGGAAAACTGGAAAAACTATCTCATAGTTGAATTTTTTACTAATGAAATCCATTCTTAAATTATTTTTTTATGATTATATGTTCCATTATAAAGCTAATTTTTTATTTAACCCATTAGTTAAAAATTTTATCCTTACCAATGGAAACAAATTTTTCAATAATTATGGGTTATAGAATTAAACAAATGGTAGAAATAGGATAAATAATTGAAAAAATTTGATATTATAGGAAATATCCAATACCCATTTTCTTATTTAAAATGATTTTTCTATATTTATCTAATTTAATAAAATATTATTTATGATATAATTCAATTATAGAAAATTTTAAAAATATCACATATACTGACTTTGATGAACTCAACATGAAAATGTATTCTGAATATAAATGATTTCACCAACAATTTTACATAATTAATAACCATAAAATTAATGTGATACCATATTACATCAATGAAATACTTATGATGTTTTTAAATTAATATATAATATATTTTTTACATATACAAGATCTAGATCAATGTTTCGTATGTATTTATTTTAATTTTAAAATAAATAATAATTTCAAATTAATTGGAGAAATATAATTCATTAAAATAAAAATTTATATTAATTAATAACATCATTTTTTCCCTTTTGAACATATAATATAAATTAAATATAAATATAGTTCCCTTTTAAAAGATTATATTACCAAAATTAGTCTATGGTGCCTTATCAAATAAAAATGTGAAAAAGGAAATATATTTAAATTTAGGATAACTATATGAAAATTACAACAATATAATGAAATAAAAAATTGTGTTGGGTTTATTTTGAGACTGTATCTCATAGTTTTAACCCCATTTTAATGGTTTTACCTTTTTTATGAAGGTAATAATATTTTTTCCATTATTACAATCCATAATCAAAAAAATTTAAAATAGATTCATGAATAATTTTTTGCATCTTGATTAAAAATATAGAATCCATTTTTCAAGATTCAATATCTATATATATGGGAAATTAAATTAATATTAAAATGAAAAAGGAAATAAAAAAAATTTATGTGTGGTTCATATTGATGAAAAAAAGATTTTACATATATTCTTATCCAATTAAACAAAATAAAATGAATTTTAAATTCTTTTTGTGGATATATAATCTATAAATTTTATGAAAACCATTAATAAATAATGTAATTTATTAAATTATTAATATAAAAACATTATTCCCACAAAATCAGGTTTTTAGAAAAAATAGTTATTAAAACCAAAAAATGCAGTTTTCTAAATATGAAGTATAATATTGAATATTTAGAGACCATGTATTCTTATGAAAGATTATTATAACGACTTAGATTAATATTAATTACATTTCACAAACACAAGAATGTGGACCCTAATAGTTTAGTTCCATTAGAAAATTGGAAACGAATCTTCTAATCTGGTGTAAGATATATAATCATTCCGAAAAAGATCATCTCATTTAAAACTCTTCATAGATATGACCTACATAATAACATTATTCCTAACCCTTGGAAATGAAATATAAGGAATGTTGATATAACATTCTTAATTAGGGTAAACATTATAGATATAAATCTAATATAATATAAATGAATATAAAGAATATTAGGGTATGTGATATGAAACATACCATATGTTGTTCATACCCAACCATTCATAGATCATAAAAATGAGTAAAAGCATAATGATTGGAAGTTCATAATAAATGAATGATATGTGAATCAAACAAAATGGTGATTGAGAGCATAAAATTTTCATAAAAACATATTTGATGCATACACATTACCATATAACATTATGAATATGTATCAAGAGAAAAAGGTTCCCTTATTATATTAATGACATGAAATCAGGCCATCACAGAAAGTTAAAGTTATGAAAAATGGTCCATTAATAAAATTATGGATATGAAAGGTTGGTATATGAATAACATTTTGATCAAGTAATTAGATCCTTACATAACAATTTTACCATTCATTATGGTTCACGCATAACATTTTTGACATGAATGAATGGTCCATTCAAAACTGGATAGTAGCATTGGTTTACTCCTAATACCGTAATTTTGGACAAAGACCCTTTCTAAATTGATTTCACTCTCCATTCCAATCATATCTATCTCATAAGATATAAATCATTATCCAATGCAACTGAGGTATATATAGGTCCCACACATCCTTGTTTATAATGTAAACATTTCCCATCTTTATAAGGAAACAACCATCACAAAATTAAATCATATATATATGTACCTTAAGATGATAAAATATTAACCATATTATAAATCATGAAATGAAATGGGTTTTAGAAATATTTCAACATAACATAACATGTGGAAGATAAATAGTTTCCAAAATAATTTATTCATTTCTTCAATGTAGAACCCTTTGAAAAATAAGTGGGTTTCATAAAATTTTATCATTGAATAACCTATCTATGGGAAATTTAATTCATAAACATTATTTCAGAATAAAAATAAACCATTCATAGAATTTATAATTACGGTACCCAAGGATCATATCTTCAATGAATCGGAAGTAACCTTAAAGAAAGTAATCTGATATGAAATATAATTTTTAAATAATACATGTGAAACTTCTTGAGAAAAAAGTATTTTCATTGAAAATAAATTTATAAAACATAAACCATTATGAAAAATATTTTCCTTGAAAATAACCTTGGATACAAATGATAGAATCTTTTAAAAGTCATTGAAAACATTTTTTATTTAAAATATCCATTCCACTATGAAAATATATTTTTAAGAAATAAATTATTTTTAAATTATTTTCTTTTAAATTATCCCATAAAACATATAAATTATTCTTTAAATAAATTTTTTGTCATGATATTCGAAAAAATCATTCATTTCATACTTGTTATAATATTCAAATCAGTCAAATTGTTGGTAAAATAAAAATTATCATTGATTAGAAAATGATAAGAATATTCCTCTAAAAACATTTTGATAAATCCACACATAAATTGAAATACCATTTAAAATTTCTAATAGAGTAAGAAAAACATTTTTGAAATCAATTTTAAAAAACAGGGTTCTGGAAAAAAATTGGCTTCTTGATAAAGAGAGAAATAATTTCGAATTTTCATAAAAACATTTTCATAGTTATTTAACCTAAAAAATAGTGGAAAAATGGAACCATTACACAATTATTGTCTGAATTAACAAAGTAGATGGTAAATATTGATAATTCTTGAGTGGTAGATCCTGATATTTTGATATTACAGACTTAACCATAAGAAATATTGAAAAATGTTGGGATTGTTACAGAAAATCATTACCAATTTAGTAAAATTGATTAATAATAATCCATAGGGAATAAAATAAAATAGAATTTTAATTTTCATTTGGATTAATAATATCATGAAATTAAATTTCCAAGGGGTTGTATATAAATATCTTTAATGAATATAGGTTCATAACTTAATGTACATCTCAAAGATGTAAAATTTACCCAAAAATATCATACCTATTTGGTAACATTGAATCCATAAAATCCATGAAATAGATATCCTAAAAGTGATATGTTAATACTACTAATATTATTTGTAATAATAAGAAAATACATTCATGATTAGTTTATATCCAACATTAATGTAACATGTGCTGAATAAGGTATTTGTTTGATAGTAAATAAATGTGTAATATAAATCCTTTACCTTATGTATTCACATCATTCATACTCATTGAAGACTCATGTATAATAAACATAAGATAATTTGACATATTTTTTTAAACCATATTCACATAATTATTATAGTATTTTTTTAACTAAGTTTTATTAACTGGTTATAATCAATTTCATGTTAAAGCTTCATTTTTAAAAAATAACTACTACGATTTTCGTATATGGTTTAAATTTTTATATTTTCGGTGGGAAAATTTTTTATCATTGTTCCATAATATTAAAGATGATAAAAATGATAAAAATATAATATATAATCATTATATATTTATTTATTGAAATACAAAAAATATAATGATAGGAAATGAAATAAACAATTGATGGAGACAGTAAGACATATGTTTTCATGAAAACTATTTTTTTCCTATTTTTATGTTTTATATAAGGAAATAAAACAAAATTAAATATATTATAATTTAGTTATATTCTATTGTCATAAATTTAAAAAAAATTAGTAAATATATCTTTATTACATTATGTGTAAATATTGAATGAATCGCATCGCTTCGCGAGTGTGTATTCCGTTGTACACATGAGTTACATTATCATATTCCCAAAAAATTAAAATTTTGATATTAGGTGTTATATAAATATTTAATAATAATTCTAAAATCTAAATATATATATATATATATAAATTATTACAATATTATGAAAATCCTTCAATGGTGGTAATGAAAAAATGAATGACATCGGTTCTTGACGTGATAGATCTGTGTAAGCAGGAAAAATAATTTCATATCACATTTCCCTGAATTTAAGATGGAACAATACCATTACCATAACATTAAAACATTTTTATTTATTAATGACACAATGGTTATCATATCATCATGATATTATAATATCATAAGGTGATGGATGAAGAAATAAAACAAAAACAATCATTGATGAACCTTGTATCTTCTTCGGGTATCATCTTTAGTTCTTAACTACTATCCATCCTAAGAAGGATTTATTCAAAAAATAAAGAATATATTATAAGGGGAGATATGTTTTGAAGTGTTTTTGGTTGGTAATGGATAATCTAAATGTTCGGATGGCGTGATGAATATATGAGATGGGGTGGCCCTTCATACATGGGTGAGAGGACATTCATTGTATTTTTGAGTGGAATTGACTACTCCTACATTTTTCATAATTCAAAAAAGTCCAAAATGGACCATTATCTAACCATAAAATTTAAATGGTTGATATATGTCCATAAATTTCTTTAGTGATGTTTATAGTTTAATGTTTTTATATATTGTTAGTTTAACCCCTCAGTAAACATATTTTTACAGTTACTGTGGTAATTAATTTTTACTACATTCACTCTTCATTTTGGAAAAATAGTAGTTGTACTTTTTAAAACATATAAATTATTATTATTCCAAATATGTTAGGCAATTTTCTAAACTCATATCATTAAATCTAAAAATAGTTATCTAAAAATAACCACTCATACATTATAGGAAAGCATGTTTCCTGAGAGAAAGTAATCTAAAGATTACCACTTTTTTATATACATTTTCAATATGAAATTGATGAAAATTAAAAAAAAATTATTAAAAAATTATTATTTAACTACTTATACATTAAAACAAAATTAATATAAAATTTAATTTTATAATTAAATTGAGAATAATGGATTTTTTTAATTAAAAATAATTATTTTTCACTATTCATTTAAAAATGAAATGTTTCCCAAAGAAAGAAAAAATTCACCATATGATAATTTTGAAATTATGAATTAAAAATTGGCGATTATTTTATCCAATTCAATTTATAAATGTTTCAAAAAAATAAAATTAATATTTTTCACACAAATATAGAAATATTTATTTTTACAAAATACTATAGTTGATACATTTTACGATTTAAAAAAAATTATTTTATTATCAATATGTTTTCCTTATATAAAACCATTATAGTTATTATTAAAAAATTATTTTATACTAATCATATAACTATGTTTCAAATATAGGTTATGCCGATCTTATTTAAATAACAATGTTAAAAATATATCATGGTATTGTTAAAACAATGTGTTGTGGGTAATGGATGTTAATAAATTTTTCCAAATAGGACAATACTAACTTGGTTTTTCATGTATCAAAACTCACCAAAGAAATTTAATGTAAACAAAAAAATAAATTAATAAAAACTCAGGGTGTTATATTATACGCTGTATAAAATTTATTTTCCACTCGATGTTCACTAATATAATAAAAATGAGGATACTTATGTGCCTCATCATATCTCCAAGTTCCCATATAACATCATCATTCTAGTGGTTTAATCAAAAAACATTTTCCAAGTGATTAGTCTTGTTTTGTATAACCTTCTCTGTTAAATGCAGACTCTCTACTGGTCAATCCACATAGAAAATCTCATGATACAATGGTATGACCAATATGTTCTATGCAGGTGATGGATTATGAATGTACATTCTTATGAGTGATACATTTAAAATATTATGATGCTGACAGAGGTTCAGGTGATTGACCAAATGACAGGCTAATGTCCCAATATGATCATGTATTTTAATAGTACTGATATACGTAGTTATTTTCATCCATACTTTTATCAATGTAGAGGTTCATAGAAAAAACATCTCATAGACATAAAATCCTAAATCACACTGATGATTATCATCATGAAATCTATGTCAAAATTATGTCGACCGTACATTTTTCTAAATGGTTATAACTATCTCTACCATATTATCAGCTTTATCATGTCCCAATAGTTTTCATTCTATATATTTATTCTAGTACATTGTATTTCGAGATATACGTTATTAAAGGTATTCAAAAATAACCATATTAAAACTCTAGTGAAATATATCATTATATGAAATATCAAGATGATGATATTCTTGATCCCATCCATACATAATGTTTATGGGAAGATATCCTAGAATATCCTTTAATAATATTTCATGAAATGTAATGGTATTAATCCCCAATTAACATTTCACTACATATAATACAAAAAGGGTTAATTTAGATAAATTTATCTAAATGTAACATTCCTCATGATAAAATCCCAGGAAATAAATCTCATATGGGGTGCTAATAACTCTGAAAACATGATCCAAAATAAACACATAAACCCATTTTTATACCCATAACTCTAATGTTAATAATTCTTGGGAAATATATTCTTCCAAACTATAATTCCCCATTTATTACTTAACTATACTCTTATATTATACAAAAAAACATCATTGGAAGCATGGGATCATCCTGGTATTTAGAGAATATAAAATGTGATATTATTCTTCCATAATCATTTTAGAGTTAGATTATCACATGAATTTTCTATAAAATATGAAAAATATTAGTTTCATATGCTCAACTATAAAAAATAAATCATGAACTTTCTAACTAATGAGGTGTGGATAAGTGGTCCCTAATTACCATGATTCACTTCATCTATTTTGATTCCATAATTTCATCCTTTGTGCATTTTCATCAATGGTTTTTGTGTCTTATCATCTATATTAGCCCTTGGATTGGTTAATTTAAATACATAATTCCAAAATACCTTGCACATATATCATTAAAGTCTTCTATGTGAATTGTGTTGAGATCTCTCTACACATTTCATTGACTAAGTTCTTCACATCACATCTACATTATTTTTCTCAATTTCAAACCTTCTAAAAAATGAAACTACTTCATGTGCATTTAAGAAAATTTCCTATGTGATCCTTCCCAATGTTTTGGAATGTATGTGTTTGAAACATTTTCTTCACCCTCTGTTACATATCATAGTGCATTCCATGGAACATTATTTTCTTTTTCTAATCAATAGTACCAAGATTGTTTCTAGCTTTTATTACCAAATTCAGTTTACACAGAAAGTGTACTTCATTACATCCAAATTCCATTATGGCTAAAAATCTTAAAATATATTGTTCCAAGCCTCTATATAATTATCCAATCTTAATTTTAGATAGAATTACAATACATGAAGTGTACCTCAGAAGTATTGTAGTATTTTATTCATAGTCACTAACATATTCATCACGCTTCAACTTATTCTTAATTAATTCCTTCTCAATTTTTGTATGAAGAATATGAGGTATGTGCTTATTGAAAAATATTATTTTAAACTCATCCCAATTCATGTTGTCCATTTTTTTGTTACCAATTATTCAAATAATATTCCACCATTGAAACACTATACCATTCAGATAGTAGACATCCAGAGTGAATTTTTCATTCTCTAAACATAGAAGAATAGAAAATATCTTCTCAGTGGTACTAATCCATTGATTAGAAACTATAAAATTAGTGGAACCACATATGGGATGATGTCATTTCATCATGAAGGATTCCGCAAAATGATGTTATCTACATTTCTCATTTGGATGTTCATAATGAATCATTACATGAGAATGTTTGTTCACAATAATAGCAAGGTTCTTCATTCCACCTCTAATAACATTTGGTTTCTCATGAGGAGAATCATTGAATTTCCAATTCCATTCATCATTCACATGGTTCCTTTAGGTATCATCCATTTATTAAGATAATAATGAATAGTGTTTGATATAATAATAATAATGGGAAATATCCATGTTGAAAAATCATTTAGGATGTCTAAATCATGACACCTTATTTTTTATCAATGACACCTTAGATTTATCAAGGGTTTTTAATCGTCATCATATATTTAATTCATTCATTGTTGTAGATAAATAAATTGTAAATTTCCAATGAATATCCCAAGGTAGATTCAAACAAGTTGTGCAGTAAGGCCTGTTGTCACTCACTAGCTCCCGATCAAGTCTAGCACAATGCAATGTCATTATGGTTATTTTTGTTTGGTGCATTTGGAGAGAACCATATTGACATATCATATATATAAAAATGGTGTAATTTTTCAAAAAACACACACTCCTTCGAATGGTCATCATTGTGGTACGCCTTGTCTAAGGTCCACCTCCAAGCTTCCTCCAGTCCTAGTACCCTCATTCTTAATCAGCGATGTTCTTTGTCTGCACCAAAAACAATAAGGTACGGGCATAGCCCATGCATGGGTGAGTATAAAAATACTCAGCAGGGACCCCGAGACCCTCAAAAGTCTCTCAAACTCACAAAGGATAAACCACAAATCATGAAAACAAATGTAAACCCTACTTAGGTATATTCCCATACATATACCTAATTTATCATGTAATCACATCTCAATCATGAGTAAACACAATGCTAAACTCATTATCCCAAATCTAGACTATTCCAAAAAATAAGGAATACCACGAAGGTAAGTACCACCAAGATATGCCACATAGAAGAATAACCCAAAGGTATCTCCATTAAGGAAAGTACCATAACGTAAAGACTCAGCTCACACTAGGTTAATCTTAGATGTAGTAGTAGAGATGATTAGTTGTAACTACTAAATAATCTTACTCCATCAAGAGGCATACCCATGTAGGATCCTAAATCATCATCAGACCCACATAAGATCTTAGTACATCGTCTGACCCACACAGGATCCAAGTATGGAATCAGACCCACACAGGATCCTAGTACATCATCAGACCCACACAGGATCCAAGTAAAATAGATCCACGAAGGATCCTACCGTAATCACGCGTGGATTCCCAGAGCTGATCCATGTGGGACTCTAAATCACAGACCCACAGACGATCCCTTTCTCATGTCACAACCAGCTACAGGGTTCCCGCACTATGCTTGCTTGTCTATATGAGTGTCCGCTCCTCTAGCCATTGTTCGATACTCCAACTTCCATAAATTCCCATGATAAAGTATTCCAAAGAGCTTTCATGTCATAGGGGTCTCAACTCAATAGACAGTGCGTCAAACGGACGCCCTGTCTGTAAATTATTATCCTTTTAGGCCCAAGGGACTGGTTGGATTCTTTCTCGATCCAACCTGACTGTAACCCAACATTATCTAAATATAATATAGGGTAAAGTGGAAGGAACATATTTCTCTAAGGTTTCAGGAGCCGTAGAATGTTCGTCAAATGGATGCCACGTGCCAAAGTTATGGCCAAAAGAGAGAAAATGGGTTAAAGTTGGTCTGGGTTCAGTCAGACTAGGCATGGGCCAACCCAACCCTATCATTGTCAACCAGGACCGACCTGCTGGGTCGATCTCGGCACCCGGCATGACCCGGTCTGGCCCACGCTGGGCAGCCCACGGTGCTGCACCGACCCGTGGTGGTGTGGCGGCTCGTGTTGGTGCGGCAGTTCGCCACGGCTGGTTGTATGGCATGCTTCCTTCTCCACGCTACGTGGTCGCATACTCTGCCTCTTCCGGTATCCGGTTCAGCCGACCACACTCCCTATGTCTCCGCAGCACAAATCCACAGCCCTTGCCCGCCAGGCGGTGTGGACGCATGCCGCCGCCCCCATCGTGCGGCTGACCCCCTACCGGCCACCACCCTTGCTCCGTCATGGCTAGTGGGCCAAATCCCTTCTTTGGTGGTGTGGTTGCACTGCCACCATCTCCATGGCTGACCGTGGTACCGATCACTACTCTCGAGTTCCAGTGGTGCCAATCACTGGCACCGGTCATCGTCCTCGCCCATTACGAATAATGAAAAAAATAAACACAAATATTTGCAGAGTGGTTGGGCCATGTTCGTTTGACCCACACCCTCCGCGTTAGAGCGGTAACAAGTGGCTCAATTATTTCATGACTCACGAAGAATCATCAAGAATGGGTAAGGGGAAAATTTCACAACAACATACCATACCTCGAATGTTCCATTGGAGATCTCCCACGGTTGATAACGGATTGGCGTTCGTTTATCTTGAAGCAAGCCTCCTCCAATGACACCACTTGTTTGATGACCCTCCGTTCTTGTTCATCGTTGGAGATGGTGCGTTCTTCGTTAGAGAAGATGACACATTCTTCATTGGAGTAGATGGCACGTTCTTCGTTGGAGAAGATGGCGCGTTCTTTGATGGAGAAAATGGGGCATTCTTCGTTGGGAGAAAATGATCCTCCAAAAGTTATTCCTTTCACCAATGATTTCCCCCAACAAAAAAAAGATATGAGACAACACAACTTAAATTAAGTTTCTCAATTTAATTTTTTGGCACAATTAATTGGAATATTATATTAATTGATGAGGCATAATTAAATGGGTTGCGTAGGCATAATTAATTTTGGGGAAACCTAAGGTCTCCACCCTCATTAAAGAGGGAGTTCAAGAGTTGGGTGGTCCCCACCATTGAATTCAAATAAGGGGTTTTTAGTTCGAGTGGTCCGCACTACCATTACCCCAAAGATGGTTACAAGAAAAATAATATAGTTAAGTATTTTTTATTTTCTATTCCTCCATGAAAAATTGATAAAAAAACTTCTACCCTCAACCTACTACGGTCAAGGTGAAGGTCTCCTTAAGAGAATACTGGCACTGCGAGTTCAATGGTGCCCTCAAAATTAAATTCCAATCATTGGTTCAATAGTTACAAACACACGCTCTCACGTTTACTGAATGTACCAAAAAAAATTTATAAATTAATTCCGGGCACACAGGGCCTCTAAATCACATGTTGTAAATTTTCATTGACTCATAATATTCTATACAATTTTTTTAAAAAAACAACATGGAATTTAAGGGTCATCACATTCTCCCCACATCAGGGATTTGCATCCCCAAAAGCCATATGACAAAACTAGGAAAACAACTGGGGTTACTGAGCACGAATATGAGCATCCGACTCATATGTGATCCCCTGAAGGATCCCATGCTACTAGCGAACGCGCACTAGAGGTATCAACTGCCCAGGAAGGAACCTCTTTTGTCGATCCTCAATCTCCAGTGGAACCTCTGTAAATGTCGCCCCATTGTTGATGTACAGCGCGCCGTGGTCGATAATGTGAGAAGGGTCCTGAACGTATCTCCTCAGCTGGGATACGTGGAATACATTGTGCACCCGCTGCCACTAAGGGGGAAGTGCTAGGGGGTAAGCCCCCTCGCCAACTCTGCTGAGGACCTGAAAGGGTCTGATGAACCTTGGAGATAACTTTCCGCCCTAGCCATATCTCTGAAAACCTTGTCGAGGTGAGACCTATAGAAAGACATGGTCGCCATCCTGGAACTCCAAATTTCACTGTCTCCTATCAACATAAGACTTCTGCCTTCTCTTTGTAGTCTTCATCTTCTCTTGGATGATTTGCACCTTCATTGTGGTAGCCTGTACCATCTCTGGTCCAATGAATGCTAACTCCCCTGGTTCAGTCCAGCACAAAGGTGATCTTCTTGGTCGGTCGTACAGAGCATCTAATGGTTCCATCTCAATGGTTGAGTAATATATGTTGTTGTATGAAAACTCTACCAAGGGAAAGTGATCCTCTCAGCTATAACTGAAGTCGAGGACTCAAGAACGCATTATTTCCTCGAGGGTCTAAATTGTCCACTCTGTCTGGCCCTCTGTCTGAGGACAGAAGGCGGTGCTCAAACAAAGATGTGTCCCAAAAGCCTCTTACAACCCCTTCCATATCGAGGAAGTGGAACGTTCATCAAAATCAGAGAAAATCGTCGAGGGCACTCTATATAGTCTAACAATCTCATGCACTTAGTGGTGTCCCAAGCTCTCTACTGAACCCTACTCTCTAATCAGTAGGAAGTGAGCTGACTATGTGATTCGGTCAATGATCACCCAGATAGAATCCTGAACCCTGGACTTACATTTAAGTCATGTCCCAAAGTCCGTGAATATTACATCCCACTTTCACATTGGGACCTCTAAAAGCTGAACTATGCCTGCTGGTACTTGATACTCTGCCTCCACTTGCTGACAAGTGAGGTACCGCGAGAGAAACACTACTACTTCATTCTTAATTATTAGCCACTAGTGATGTCGTCAGAGGCCTTGGTACATCTTCTCCACTCCTGGATATACCACTAGAGGGTATGTGTGGAACTCCCTCAACATGTCCTGTAGAAGCAACACTGGTACCATGGTACGTCCTCTAAAGTGGATGACATACTCCCCACCTTCAGGAAATCCATCAGGTACATATCCTATGGATATCTAAGCACATCGAGACTCTTAGTCAGTGTCCCCACACTGTGCCTCCTTAAATCGCTGAATAAGTGGGGGAGTGACTATAAGAGACTGAATAAAATCTACTCCATCTCCTTCCAAAAAGGATATCTGCAAAGCATCCAACTGCTCTGTCTCCTAACCTAGTAGTTGTATATCAGATCTCCTGCTGAGTGCATCTGCTACAACGTTCCCCTTCCTAGGATTATAGACTAACTCAAAGTCATAGTCCTGGAGGAACTCAAGCCAATGACGTTGTCTCAGGTTCAGGTCCTTTTTTGAGAAGATATGCTTGGAATCTTGTGATCCAAGTAGACTATAAAACATTCACCCATCATGTAATTTCGCCCCATCTTCAAGGCGAAAACCACTGCTACAAACTCCAGGTCAAGTGTAGCGTAGTTATTGTCGTGATTTCTCAGCTGTCGAAAACCATATTCGATTACTGGTCTCTTCTATATCAAGACACATTTGATCCCAGTCCTTATTGTGTCGCAGTAGACTACATACCCTACGCCCTCCTCTGGAATCCTCATGATGGGGGCACTAGTCATACTCTACCTCATTTCCTGAAAAATTCACCAGAATCTCTCTGAAAACATGAAGGGTTTCCCCTTCTTCGTCAATGCTGATAAAGGTGATACAAATCTAGAGAAATTTGGCACAGATATCCGGTATTATCCAGCCAAACCCAGAAAACGCCGTACCTCCGTCACACTTCTGGGTGGCTCCAAAGAAATTACCACCTCAATCTTTGATGGATCCACTGCAGCTCCATCCTCCGAGATGAAATGTACTAGAATGTGAACCTCTTGGATCCATAACAGGCACTTCGAGATCATACCATAAAGACGGTGCTCTCATAATGTGTCCAGAACTATCTGAAAATGGTAGGAATGCTCCTCCTCTATAGTTGAGTATATCATAATTTTGTCGATGAAGACTACTACCAAACGATCTAGGTTTGTCTGAAAGATCATGTTCATGAGTCCCATGAACACTACTGGGGAGTTGGTCCCGCCGAATGGCATATCCAAGAACTCATATTGGCAGTACTAACTTCTGAAAGCAGTCTTCTACACATCCTCATATCGTACTATGAGCTAGACATAGCCTAATCTGTGCTCTATTTTAGTGAACCACCGCCCACCCATTAGCTGATCAAATAGGTTGTCAATCCTCGAGAGTGGGTACTTGTTCTTCAAGGTCACCTGTTTTAGGCACCGATTGTCAAAAAAAAGTCTCATGAAACCATCCGCCTTCTTGGAGAACAAAATCGAGACTGCCCAAGGAGATACACTTGGGTGAATAAACCCCTTCCCCTGCAATTCCTTCAGCTATACCCGCAACTTGCAACGATCTGCAGGAGCCATCAGATATGAAGGCGTAGATATCGGTGTTGTCTTGGGGTTCATGTCAATGTAAAATTACACCTCTCTACAAGGAGGTAGACCTAGAACATCATCAGGGAAGACATCTACATACTGGTCCACCACTACAGGATAACTCAGACTATCCACATCAATATCTCAGAGGGTATGGCTATCCAAATGATGACTGGCCGGCTGCACTCTCCTCCGAGTAATTCCATCATGTGATTTAAAGGCTCCCTTCTCTCTAGTGAAGGTAAACCTTGTCCCATCCCTGTGGACACACCACACTTTGCGCCTAATACTTTCAATATGCGCATGTACTATATATAGCCATTCCATACCCAATATGACGTCATAAGGCCTCGACGCAGCTACTAGGAGATCCCAGCCGAAGCTCTCGCCTCCTAGAGTAAGGTCATAATGTCGGCACGAGTGTGTAATAATCGAATCCAATCCTATAGGAGTCTCTAGACATAAGGATTGAGCTAATATCTCCATTGAAATCTTCGAGCTCCGAATGAGGGCAGTTGCAAAAAACAATTAATGAATGCCCCATGTGTCTATAAGTATTGCAGCTAAGGTGGAGTAGACATAGATTGTACCTCATGTCATCTCCAGAGTGCCATGGTCTTAGGACTATGCTGCCTGTAGATGAGATCGCCCTTGTCCACATGCTCCCTATGGTCGTGGGGGACCACCTGGTGGTGGTTGTGAGAACATCTCAAATAGTTTCCCATAGGCAGCTATATGGCCAGCTCCTCTTCCACGTCTTCCTACTCCATGCGGTCCTCCTCGGTCGAACCTCTATCTCTGACTGGGAGGTCCTTCGACCGTTTACTGATCATCCACACAGCGGGTCGGAAAAACACGAGCCTTGTGACCCTTACCACCACATGTGAAACACTAACTTCTTCTCAGAAGACTAGATCTATCTCAGGTAACCCACATTACCGATCCCGAGTCAGGTGGTCATCCACCTTTAGGTCTGGTGCTCTTGGACCTCTGTGACATCTGTCTATTACTAGAAGTAGAAGACTCCGCTACATAACGAATAGTGGTGGGTCTCGGTACTGGTGACATCTCAGAAAGAAATCACTCCATAAAGATGGATCTCTCTAACACCCACGCGTACGTCGGGATGCTGAGAGAAATCATCGAAGACCTGATCTCCCACCTGAGTCCTAGATCAAAGGTTTGTGCCCTTAAGAATGGGTATTGCACCATATTAGTTGAGTATCATGAGTGGTCAGTGAACATCACTGAGTAATGAGGCATAGTCATGATTCCCTACTACAGATGAAGATGCTCTTGTATGCGTACTGCACGAAGAGTCCCTGGGACAAACTCTTCCCAAAACAGGCTCTCAAAGTCAGCCTAGAGAAGTGTCATCTCATCGTGAACCTGGAGCATCAAGCACCACCATCTTCCTGTTGCTACCTGTAGAAGTCTGGCAGCAAGGATCACCATGAGATTAGCTGGTGTCCCAACTATTCGGAATACTCTCACCATGGCCTCCAGTCAATCCTCAACCGCCTGTGGGTCCGTCTCTCCCCTGAACCAGGGTGGCCTCTGGAACTAGAAATCATGCAACGCGCTAATGCAGCGTGTACCCTCTACTGCTGGAGCTAGTGGCATCAGTGGCCCAATGGGTAATGGTTCCGCTAGTGCCTCTATTGGTGACTCTACTAGAAGAGGTCCCTACACTGAGGCCACATTGCTCTGTGGGCTATCATTATGTACTATACCCGGAACCCTAGCTAGCTGTCTGCGTGGAGGCATACTAAAAAGAAACAGGTGCGCCACAGTCAACATTTTATTACTGGTGAGCTGACTCAATGAGTTCACAATGAAAAATTTTTCAAACACACATGAAATCAGTGTTTTAATGCACTAAGTTAGAAATCAGAAGTCATGGTTTGGTGTATTGATATGTCGGCCGCCGCACCAACACTGGATTGCCTAAACTGATAACCATACTCACTACTCTTAACAATATTTCCATTACAAGATCAGATTCCAATGTTCTACTGTATAACCAACTCCTCTGATACCAATTTGTGTTGACCTGTCCCCTGGGGCCCATGCCGTGATTACCTAAAATCCGCCTTCCATATGCTAGGGGATGGCGACTAGCACCGAAAGGTGTATTCCCTAAAATCATGAAGGCATTTCCTTTATATCCTTTAATCACATGCAACCAAGCACACAACAAGATAATAACATGAGTAAAATGAATAGTAAGTGAGTGAGTATATTAAGAAAAAGGGGATAGAATACAAGCCCAACTGAAAATTATAAAAAACTTAAAAGTACAAGTAAACTGGAATAGCTCGTGTGAACACCCATCAAAGATCCTAACTAATGGGTAGGTACAGCTCTTGAACAGTTGTCTCTACGGTACATCTCGTCTAAGGTCCACCTATGAGCTACCTCCAGTCCTGGTACCCTCGTCCTCTGTCATCGTTGTTCGTCGTCTTTGCCAAACACAACAAGGTGTGAGCATAGCCCATGCATGGGTGAGTATCACGATACTCATTAGGGATCTCGAGACCCTCAAATGTATCTAAAATCCACAAAGGATAAACCAAAAATCATGATAAAAACTGACAACACTAATTAGGTATATTCCCATACATATACATAAGTTATCAAGTAATCCCATCTCAATCATGAGGAAACACAAGGCCCAACTCATTAGGCCAAAGGTCAACTGTTCCACAAAGGAAGGAATACCATGAAGGTGAGTACCAAAACGGTACGCCACATAGAATAATACCACAACGGTATCACCACAAAGGAATGTACCACAAGGTACAGACTCAACACACACTAGATATATCATAGATATAGTAGTAGAGATGATTAGTTGTAACTGCTAAATCATCTTACTCCGTTAATAGGTAGACCCACGTAGGATCATAAATCATCATCAGACTGATATAGGATCGTAGTACATCATTATACCCACACAAGATCCTAGTATGACATCAGACCGAGACAGGATACTTGTACATCATCATACAGACATATCATCCTAGTACATCATCAATCCCAAATAGGATCTTAGTACAACAGAACCACGAAGGATCCTAGAGTAATCTCGCATGGATTCCTAGACCAGATATATGTTGGACCCTCACTAATAGACACACTGAGGATCCCTTTCTCATGTTACAGCCAGCTATAGGGTTACCGAACTATGATTTCTTGTCTCCAGGAGGGTTCTCTCCTTAAGCCACTGGTTGATACTCCAACTGCCACAAATCCAAACGAAAAGTTATCCCAAAGAACTGCCACGTCATTGGGGTCTCAACGCAAGAGATAGTGCGTCAAATAGATTCCTGGTCTATAAGTAATTAGCCTTTTAGTCCCGAGGGCCCGGTTGGATTCATGCTCAATCAATCCTGACTGTACCTCAACTTCTTCCAAATCTCAAGTGGGTATTCCAAATGGACAATATGGCTCCATGGTTTTCGGCACCACAGACGGTTCATCTAGAAGATGACCGGCGCCAAAATTATTTCTAAAAGAGCGAAAATGGGTCACAGTTGGTCTGCATCGACCCTTCCTGACCTGTTGGATTCGGCCCTGCCCGCTGTGGTGCGGCGGCCTGCCGCTACTGGCCGGTTGGCCATCCACCTTCTCTATGTGTTGCAGTCACGTGTTACGCCTTCACCGGTGGCCGGTACGGTCGGCTGCCCTCCCAAAACCGTCGCGGCACAATGCCGCGACCCTTTCTCACCAAGCAGCGCGGATGCTCGCCGGGCGGCGCAGATGCGGGCCGCCGCCCTCTTCGTCTGTCTGGCCCCTTGTCGGCCACCACCATTGCTCCACCATGGCCAGTGGGCCATGGACCTTCTCTGGCGGTGTGGTTGCGCTACTGTCATCTTCGCTATTGGCCATGGTGTCAGCCGCCACTCACGATTTCCACCAGTGCTAATCGCCACCACTGGTCGTCGTCCTCCCCCATCGTAAAGAACACAAAAAAAATAAACACAATGATTTGTGGAGTTGTGAGTCCAGGTTTGTTTGTCCCACACCCTCCGTGTTAGAGTGGTAGCATACGGCTCAATTATTTCATGAATCACGAAGAATCTTCATGAACGAGTATGGGGAAAAATTCAAAACAACAAACCCTACCTCAAAGGTTCCATTGGAAATCGCACGTAGTTGAAGACAGATTGGCATTTGTCAATCCTAACGAAATCCTCCTCCAATGACTCTGCTTGTTTGATGATCCTCTTTTCTTATTCTTCTTTGGAGATGGTGTGTTCTTCATTAGAGAATATGGTGCCTTCTTGGTTAGAAAATATGGCATGTTATTAATTGGAGGAGATTGTGCGTTATTTGTTCGAGAAGATGGCGTGTTCTTCATTGGGATAGAATGATCCTCCAATGTTCTCCCTTTTTCCAACGATTTCCCACAACAATAACAGGAGAGTTGACAAAACAAATTAAATTATCTTTATCAATTTAATTTGTTGGCACAATTATTTGGAATATTAAATTAATTGATGAGTCTAATTAGATGGGTTGCGTTGGAAAAATTAATTTAGAGGAATCCTAAGGTCACCTCCCACATTAAAGAGGGAGTTCAAGAGTCGGTTGGTCCCCACCATTGAATTCAAATCAGAGGTTTTTAGTTCGGGTGGTCCCCAACACCATTACACAAAAGAAGGTTACAAGAAAAAGAAAAAAGTTAAGTATTTTTTTTTTCTATTCCTCCATGAAAAATGGTACAACTAACTTCTACCCTCAACCTACTACGGTCGAGGTGAATATCTCCTTAAACTCATACCAAGGTTGTGAGTTCAATGGTTCCCTCGGATTTCAATTGCAAGAACCGGTTCCAAAGTTAAAAATATCCACTTGCATGTTTACTGAATGTACCCAAAAAATTCAGAAATTCATTCCGGGGACACCGGGCCTTGGTATCACATGCCGTAAATTTCTGCAGACTTGTAGTATTCCATATAATTTTAAAAAAATTACATGGAAGTTCAGTGTCTTTACATTACACAACATATTTTAAAAAGGATAACAAAATAAATATTATGATACTAATTATTGAGACCCATGATTCTCATACATGTATATTATATATGTTTAGAAAAATATTCACTACATTATAAAAACACATTCTTAAGGACCATAATAGTTTAGTGTCATTGGAATCATGGTTAACAATATTCTAATCTGCTAAATGATCTAAAGTGTTTCCAAAAAACAATCACCATATTTTCTACTCTTCATAGAAATACCCTATATAAAACCAATTTTAATAACCTACAAATTCTAAAATTATGAATCGGTGAGCTTAGATTCTCAAAAAGGTAAAACTAGGAGTTATAAATCTCAGATCATATGAATGAATAAGATAAGAATAAATGTCTCTGATAATGACAATATTTTATAATTTTATCACGCAACTAGTCATAGATCATGATCACGAGTCATGAAATAAATATTGTTTGTTCATAAGTCTTGAATAATTAGGGAATCACTGAACATGATCCATGAGTGAATAACATGAGTATAAAACATAGATTTTTTTCATAAAAAACAGCTTATTAATTTTTTAACATATATAAATAGTAAATGTTTTTCTCATTGAGTTATGGAAATTAAATCAGTCCCTTCATTAACTTATGGAAATTCATCCAGGAACATGGATAAAATTATGGACATGAATCCAATGTCCACACATTGCATTGTGAATATATAATAAAGTTCATCCATATCATATTTAACATTTATTTAGTTTCACATGTATCAGTATGGACATGAAAAATAGGTCCACTCATAACATCAAATTAGGAAATGATCACTCCTAATACCATAACAACATCTAATGTCCCTTGTGGAATAAGATTCAATCTTTATTACAGTCATGTTTATATCGTGAGATATGAATCACTAACCAATTAATTGGTGGTAGATATTGGTAATACCCATATTTTTTTATAATTTATTGGTCATAATTTTTTATAATGTTACCACCATCCTTAGTTATATAATAATAAACATCGTATACTTTAAACCCTATCAATCTATGATACAAAATCAAAAAACATTAATTATATCAGAACCCATGAAATGAAATGGGTTTCATAAAAATTTTATCATTACATATCCTATGGAATGTAAATAGGATTCATAATCATTTCAACATTTCATCAAAGAATATCCCATTAAAAAATAATTAGCTTTCATATTAATTTTATCATTGTATAACCCATGGAATGAAAATATGTTACATAATCATAATTTCATAATAATAATAATAATCATTTCAACGAATTTATAATAATGAAGTCTCTGGATCTTATCCCTAGTAAATCATAAGTTTCCTCAAATAAATTCATATTATAAGAAAAATAAGTTTGATTGACATCATGGGACATTTTCAAAGGAATAAATTTTCATTTACACCAATCTTTTAAAACATAAAAAATTATTAAAATCATTTTCATTGAAAATAGCCTTATAACATAGAATAGAATCATTTAAAAATAATTTAAATAATTTCATAAGTAAAATATACATTCCACATTGAAAACGACATTTTAAATTTTAAATAAATGGAGAAAAAAATCATTGAAAATAACCATGAAAGCCTATAAATTATTATTTGACAATATTTTTCTACATGAAATCATAATATTATATTCATGTAGTACAACATAAAATAAGGATTCTTTTAACATTTTATGAAAAAGAAAAATGTGCATTGTTTTGAAAAAAATATAGATTCATTTCAAAACATTGTTTTAAAATTAAATCACTTGTAAAAATGTATTTCATACAGTATAATAATTTAATAAAACATTGTTGAAAACATTTTTTTGAAACGTGGTTTTTTATGAAAACAAATTTCTAACCAAATTGAGAAATAAAGTGGTTATATCCTAAAAACAGTTTCTTAAAAATCTTATTTACTAAAGAGAGGAGAAATTGTATGAAAAAATGAAAATTTATTGAGTAAAAATAGGAGAAGAAAATTTATGGTAATTAATGATAGGTATATCACGATATTTCATAATTTTATTATTAATCATAAACATTTTCAATAAATGATATGATTGTAACATAAAATCAATACCAATTTAGTGACATTGATTCAAAATACCCATGAATAAATAACATAAAATGGAAATTTAAATATTATGAGGTTTAATAAATTCATTATATTAATTTTAAAATGAATTTTATATATGCCTCATAAATGAATATATTTTAATAACATATTTTACATCTTATGAAAGGAAAAATGGAAAAAATATCCAATACATCATTGGTTACATTAAAAATAAAAATCCCATTAAATAGATATCCCCAAATGGATATATAGATAAAATTCATTATACTTATATGATTCATAAAATACATTCATTATATGTATATAAACTATATAATAGAAAAATGTGGTGTATATGGAATTTTCTCACAATAAATAAAAGTTAGATGAAAATAAATTACATGATTCTTGACATGCATCATAATTATGCAAACCAATTTTATAATAAATATATACAAGTTAAAATTATATTAATGAATTATATTCATATATATCATAACATGTATTATTTTACTATTCACACGAGATACATTATATTATTCTAAAAAAATTGGAAATAATTAACGTATATCTGACATGAAAATTTAATTATCATAACAAAATCACAAATATCATATATACCATATATAATCAATCAATCCATCATTATAACCCGCATTGATATGCAGTAATGGAAAAATGAATGACATCGGTTTGTGTGGTGGTAGTTTTCTGTAAACATGAACGACAATTTGGTAACAAGTACGATGGAAGTGGATATAGTACTAGGTGGGTATATAAACATAAAAATATGTTATTATATATAATATACTTAATATATTATATAAGCATGTATATAACTAATTTGAAGGTGTTGAGGAAAAAACAAAACAAAAACACTCACTTATGAACATTACCTTTACATCAAGTATCGTCGATAGAGCTTCACTAATAGCCTTACTATTATAGATTTATACCCCGAATAAGGAATATAAAATGGTGAGGGTTAATATTTTGATCTTTTATTTGTGTTGGTGTTGGGAGAACCAATGAGTATTGATGGTGTGATGAAGAAAGGATAGTCGGTGACCATTATATATTGGGGACACGAGACATGGTATTTTTGAAAATAACTGAGTTATACCATGTTTTTCTTATGTCACGATTTTCTATAATAGATAATTATCAAAACATAGAGGTGTAATGTCTTAAATATTACAATATAAAAATTTTTAGACCTGTTTAATTCTTATTTTTACCATTATCATTTTAGTGGAACCCCTAGTAAACACAATATTGCCTTATGCGCCATAATTATTTTTTACTGCATGCACTGCTAATTTTTTTAAAATAATATTGAACTATACTAAATTATAAATTATTAAAATTCATAATGTTTTAAAAATTAGAATCACAGAAGTGGAAAATTATAATTTAAAAATAATTTTATTCACATGAAGGGAAGAATGTTTTTAACGAAACACTGGTCAAAAAATTAAAATGTTTTTAAATACAATTACAATATGAAAATAATTCAAATTATCAACATTTTTATAATAGTACTATAATATATATAAATATTCAATAATAATATTTAAAATCTAATTTATCTTTTTTAATAAACTATAAACGAATTATGTTTTTTATTAAAATTATGTATTTTTCTCTTTTCTTTAAAAATGAAACATTTTAGGTAAATACCAAATGATTATTATTTGATAATCATGATACTATAAATTAAAAAATAATGATATTTTTTTTCAAAATCTATTTATTAATGTGTAAAAAATTAATTTTATTCTTGATCACAGATGACATATAAATAATTTATTTGGGAAAATATTATTCTAAAACATTTTATAACATTATCAAATATTATTTTTTTAATTTAAATATGTTTTATTTATATAAAAATATTATATTATTATTAAAATATTAGTTATTATATTTAAAATCAATATTAATAATGGCTATGTTTTGATGGTCATCTTTAAATAATTAGATAAAAAATATATGATGATTTTGTTAAAACTCATCATTACGAGTAATACATGCTAAGCTAGTTTCACAGATATAGAAAACAGAACATGGTGTTGTGTATAAGTGAATTTATTAAATAGATTTATTTTAATAAAAAAATTCAAAAAAACATGATTTGTTAAAGAATAGTATGTTGTTAGTTACATCATTTTTAATTAAAGTGTAATTTTTTTAATCTTGGATCATATTCCAAATATAATGGTACTCTCAATTGAAAAGAAATTACATTAATTACAAAAATAGGTCATTTTCAAGATCTACTAAAAATGTAATCCTTATATAAAAATCCAAAAAACTAAATATAAGATAATTTTAATACATGGATTCCAAAAAATATAAACTATATAAAAAATAATGTTTCGAACATTGGAAAAAAATTCTTGTAATTTCAATACACAATATAAAATAAAAACTATTTTTGACTAAAACATATTTTTGAAATAAAATTGAAATTATAATAAAATTATTACATATATTTTATGAATAAAAAAACACATTTTATTTTTTAAAAACCATTACAAATATTTTATATAATTTGTTAAACACTAGTCAGTCATTATAATTTAAGGGATAAATTATAAAAATGAAATTTAAATAATATTTTATTATATGACATAGTTCACTTGATGCTCGGTATTTTGTGTTATGAATGAAACTGAGCATATTAATATGAATATTACGTGTTTTTATTGTGGGGGGGGGGGCGTGGAATATTTGGTGGAATAATTTTATAATTCCATTTTCCTTTACGAAATAAACCTTCTATGACATAAATAATTCCAATCGTCTAAAAAATATTATCTCATTGCCACACAAAAATAATTGGAATATAAATAATTGTGGAAAAACTATTATTAAAATACCTAATTCCTAGATGGAATCATACTATATTTTTTGGATGGGTTTTTTCCATAACAATCAAATTTATTTCACTATAACTAAATATGAACCATAATTTCAAAAACATTTTCTGAATCTCAACACACAATAAGTGTGTTACACCACACATTACAAATTCACTCTATATAATAAAATTTTTAAAGAAGAAATAATATATATTAGTAAAATACTTGGAATTATCCATTAATGAATTATGTGAATCTCGATCCATGGAATTTGATGATTTAGGATCAAACTACTCAATTTTTTTAAAAAAGTTATATCAACATTAACTCAATTATCAACACTCATATCTTCATATTATAAAATATTATTTTCCTTCAAATTTAAATGATATAAATAGTATCTTGATTTCATTTTTATTTTGTACTCAAACTCTTCTAGGTTATGTTGTATTTTTCAAGTAATCTCCAATATCCCTATAATTCTCTATCTCTTATTATTATTATTTTTATATATTTTTTATCCATAATTAAAAAAATAATGATATTTTATTATGTTCAATATAAAATCTATTATATTCTAGAATATCAATTAGTTAAATGGGTCATAAAAATAATATGAAATATATTTTTCATATTGAAGATGATAATCATTCCACATGATTGAATAAGAGGTCATTAAACTCTTCAATTACTTGTATCCAACACAATACCACAAATACACATCAATTCAATTTTTCATTGTAAAATAAATAATATCTTTTGTATATTCGTTTTTATGTGTCCATAAATATACCTCAACATTAATTACTTTTAATCTCCCATAATATTCATAATGAAACCGGGAACAACTTTATTATATTTGATAATTACATTCAAATTAATAATAAAACATAACACTTTTTAAATACTCAAATCCCACATGAAAAATTCAAATACTACATATCAAAGTTCAATTAAATCCATACATTGTATGAATCTATACATAATATAATCCAGTTGGTTTTTTGAGAATCAAAATAGAGTATCATCAGCAGACAATAATTAATGGTTGAAAACATATTTAACTTTCTCTAAATAAATAATTCATATAATTGAATAATTTATAAATTCATTATATTATCATAAAAAATCATAAAGATCATATATTTTGATATTTACCTAACATTATGACCATCATTACCATTGATAAAAGAATTAACTTAAAGAAAATAAAAATTTAGTAAATGCCATTATTTTCCTATCTCAAATTCACTTATATAGATCTCATATTAAGTTATCCTATAGATTAAATGGATCAATGTTCCATCACATCCACAATTCCTTTGGGATAATGGATCAAATTCAAATCAAAAAATTACAACCTAACCCACTTCATTGAAAATTATGAAATATCTAATCATGGGAAACTATTGAAAACATAACCACCACATTAATTGAAGACTCAAAATTAATATAAAATAATCTATTAGATCAGATGTTACATCCTTTAGAGATAATACAATGAAAAAACCATTATTATTTTATTATATTAATGTGTAAATAACACTATAGGTGTTTTCCATTACTCATGACAAAAATATATTTTTATTTATTTAATGAATTCTATAAATATTGTTAAAATAATTTATTCCTTGTGTAAAAAATTAAAAAAATAAATGAAACCCATTATATTTATCAATTCAATTTATAACATAGTTTGTAATGAAAATTTAGATCGAAATATTTTAATGAATTTTAAAAATTAAGGAATTATAGAAAAAACAAACATCAATTCATGTGAACAATACACCATTCATAGTGTATTCCCAATAATGATGTGATATACCGTCCACATGGACAAGACTCCCAAATACCCATGATTAAAAATATAAAAACCCATATATTTGTCTAAAATTTCAACTATATTTTTCTTAGGAAATGAATCTCGGTAAAAATGCAGAAGGTGAAGTAATATGAGATGTTTGAAGGTCCTCTCATCGAAATCCAAATGGAATACATGTTGAATGTATACTATTGTCTTGGAGAATATGGGGGGTGTTCCCTTATGCTTCCTCTCTAGTGACCAATGTGAAATAATTTAGTAGGAGTCCAAAAGTGATTAAATGCTACATAGTCAGAATATGTAAATAGTAATAATAAAGATATTTAAGGTATCTAATTCTCCTTCCACAAAATGAAACACATATCTAAAAACATGGATTTATGGGAATTGGTGAGTAAAGGAATGATGTTTTCCCATCATGACATAAAAAAATAGCATTGTGCAACCTCAATTTTTAGTCAATGGTCATGTCCTGAGATACCTATGTCATTTTATGACCCAAAAATTTTTCGAATATAAAATGGATAAAACTAATATCATACTAAGAAACCCCAATGCATGATGATAATTATTATTATATTTTGGACGGTTTAATTCTAAAATACTTCAACAGAATGTGATAATAATTTGATATGTCATAAAAGAATATAGTTGAGAATATTTGACTTCATATCATTTTTGTGAAGGATTCAATTAATTGTATTTTCATTTAAATTCATAATGATTATAATTATTGATTAACATAATATATCAACATGAAATGTGGTGTAAAAATAAAATAAATTATTATAGAAAAATATATATTCAAATAGTAAATATGGATTATCAATTTTTTGTTTTATCCCACCCTTGTTCACTATATTAATAGTATCCAAATTTCTATTCCACATGACCATTGGAACACCTACTCATTGGGAAATGAATATTGAATTGAAATAAGGGTCTAGGGTAGTATCGTGTTTAGAAGATACCGCCTGAATATATTTCATAGCAACTTATAAAATAACCAAGATTCATATTCCAATGTTAAGAATCATAGAATGTAGGTTGAATAAAAGTAAAAAATTGAAAATAAACATAAAAAAATATTTAGTTAAATATATGCATGAATGGTCAAAAAAATAAATGCAGCGAAGGCCTAATCATCCATGACATAGATAGAAATGACTGACCACTGTGTTGGTTACATAACATGGTAAAAATTGAATGCATAAAAAAAATACAAAGATTACACACATATTTTATCATTTCCTAAAACCCTTTCTACAATAACACTCAAGATTCCCCAATTAAACCCACACCATCAAATGAGGATGCTACCCAACAAATACCTATGAAAAGTGGAAATTCAGCTTAGGTACCCATGTTCCATGGACACATGGATAGGGTATGAGTAAAAATATGTATTCAATAAAAATAGTGACAAATGAAATATCCAATTTGGTCATATTGTTTTAATATATGAAATTAAATAATAAAGAATACATAAATTGTGGTACATTTGAAAACAACTATTCATTCAACATAATATTTACCCTCATGTTCTAAAGGGACACATTTCCCAAAAAAACATACTTGAACCAAAACCTATCATATGATCAATTTATTATGTTTTAAAAAAAATTACGTAATACTAGGTGTTTCCATTAGTTATTAAATTATTTTTACTGTGATACACCAATCCATGATATCCATACCATGTTAAAACATCAACGGTTCATATAGCATCAGTCTAACACATAAAAATTGTTTGTAGTACACCAATCCAAAATCATAACCATATAAGATACTATTCATGTTAATATAATCTCTTTAGAAAAAACAATATGATATAATATATAATCTTTTATAATTTGTTTGAAGCATAAAAAATGTTGGAGTACATCTGTACCTAGATCATCAGATTAGAAGCTCAATAAATAATTCACAATAGGTTCCATGATCATAATTCGAAAATCTAAAATAATTATTCATTTACTCCATTAAATGGATATAAAATTGTAAATTAAAAAACATTTACAAATACATAAATGATGCTTTCCAGACATTATTAATCACCTTTGTTCCAATGACGATTAAAAAGGAAAAAATTCTACAAAATACTTATATAATCCAATTTTCCTGAAACAACCATCTATCCTGACAACCCACCTGATCTATGACAAAGCATCAGTGGCTTTCCTGATCCTACCATAATAGATAATAGCACTGGGATTGAAATGTAACATTGTGGGATTGATTTAACCTAATAAAAAATGCGGCTAATATAAACCAAATATATAACTCAACAAAAACTTGTAATTACCAAATAATAAAATACAAAACCAGTTATAGATATAAAAAAATTATTAAAATAAACTATGAAGCTAAAATATAATATAAAATGAAACCTATTGTATCTTCATGTAAACACATGGTCACCACCATCCAGAACACTATCCTATGATAAAGGATAACATGAATAGAACCTGAACCTACAAAATATATCGATCTTCCAACAGAGAGTTGAAAAATTAGTGTATGAACAACTCAATAGGAATAACCATAGAGTCATTTCATTTCCTATTATAAATCATTATTGAAACAATAGTTTAAAATATATATAGAAAATATAGTTTTTTTATTTTCAATAAACAAAAAAATCATTTCTAAAACCCGTTTTAGAAACAAAACATATACTGTTCCATTTTAAAAGGAGTATACCATTCAAAATATATTTTATATAAAAAACCAAAATAACCAACAAAAACAAGTCTTGAAAAAGGGATAAGCAAAAAATAAAAGACAGAAAAATATGCAGGAAGAAACTAGAAGAGAATATTACCTGATGTAGTAGCCTAAAATTGAGAAAACATATAATTATCATAGAAATTTCCTAAATATCTCTGGTTGAAATCCATTGAAATATATAGTTCAGACTCACCAATATGTGTATGGTGAAACTCTATCGTAAATAAACAACGGAATTATTTGAACTAGCCTAACCAATGGAATAACCCACGTGGCCTCTAAGAAAATCATGTGGTTGCAAGTCAATCTAATCAAAACTAATAAGAAATAATCACATGAACCTCTTGTTTTTTTCCAAGGAATCTCAATATTTTATCACATGGTCAATAATGAGTTCCTCACATGTGTAAAAAAAATCAAAAAACCCACATATATCCCGATGATTACTTATCCAGAACACAAACAACAGTTATTCGTCAACTCTCTCCTTGGAAGGTCCACCATAGATTTCCCTACCACACAAAAAACCATTTAAAACTTACAAACATGACTTAAAATCAATTGAGTTCCTAAATAACCTTCCAAAATACCAAAAAATACCATCTGGGACTAAACACTTACATTTCCTAAACAATTACAAAAAAATATTAAAATAAATACAATGTGATTCAAATGTGATAAATATTATTTTATCCAATTTAGTGACCAAACCATACTCCATGAATTCCTAATATGACATGATTTTAGAAAATAATTTTAAATCATGTTGTAAGGTCATTTGGGAACCATTAACTCATTAATAAAAAAGAGGAGTGTTTGATGTACCATTTAATGTGAATGGAAATTAATGAGTATAATGAAGGGGAAAAGATTATTTTGGAAACTGGGGATTATGGTGAAGCATTATAATGGATAGCCGTTATAATTTGTTTTCTTCTCCCTACATGGAAACCATTCACATTTGTATATTCCCACATTGAAAGGTGCATGTTAACAATCAGTAAATAACACAATTTCCATATTAATAATCCAAAAGATATTTTCATTCATTTTTCACAAGAAACCATCAAACATAAATAGGCACATAAAACACACACTAAACTTGATTTAAATTGATAACCAAATTAATAACATCCAACAAAAGCCAAACACAAACCAAAACAACCAATTTCATATTTAATGTAAAAAATGAACTTCTTAACCACATTATATGAATATAAATATAATCATTATTATGAAAACCCCCTGAAAACACACATCCTTTAGAGACCCGAAGCTTGACTTACATGAACATTACATTACTTTTGCGGAATACTTAGTACATAACAAAAACACACACACAAGGATCGTAATAGTTTAGTGTCTTTGGAAACTCGGAATAAAATCTTCTAATCGTTGTGAAAGATCTTCAACATCTCCCATAAAGATCTTCCTTTTTTACCTAAAACCTTTCTTTATATCCTGGGGAAAAGAAAACATAAAAGGGTGAGCTCAAATTCTCAGTAAGGGTAAACAAAAGAAATATCAATCACATCGTATTCATAAGAACATAACATTTTGGAAATCATAACCTGCAAAAGGGAGCATAATTTCATAACATGGGATAAATCATGGTAGTGAAATGTAATCACAATAATCATAACTTAAAACATGAAACTTTGTGGATTTCACACATAATCATAGAGAATCATTTCTTGTTAGTCAAGACTCATTGCCAAGACTATCTTAGTGGACAAAGTCCCTTTCTGAATCGAGTAACCCTCGTTTCAGTCCTGTTTCACTGAACCAGTATAACCTACCATTCCAGCCATGTCTATCTCATGAGATATAAAATCTTTACCCAATGCATTGGAGGGAGATATAGGTCCCACCCATCTTATAATGAATCCTTTCTTATGTGTGCCACATAATCATAAATCATACATCATCGCATAACCCATGTAATAAAAATGGGATTCTTAAACAACATGACATCATAAAACAATTCATATAAGATAAAGAAATTCGTAAAAATGGTTCCATCACAACATAATCAAATCCATGTAATAATAGGGATAAAAACAGAACCCTTTTATTATCTTAGATGGAAAATAATTTTGATAAAAATACTTGAACTTCATTCTTGAGGAAAATATCCTTTCTACTTCAAAAACACTTTTCCTTTCTTAACATGCCATAAAATTTTAAAATAAAAGAAGTTGATTAAAAATAAACTTGAATACTTGTAACGGAAGCTTCTTGGAAATAATTTTTTTAGAAATCCTTTCATGCCGTATAAGTTAAAAAAAACATTCTTTGTACTTTTGTCAGAAAAGTCAAAAAGTACCTCGTACGAAAAACGAAAAAAGATTACTTTCATACATATTACTAAAAACTCACCAAAGGGTAAAAATGGATTTAAAAAATTGTAGGTGGATGGAAATAACATTACATATTTATGAAACATGGATGTGGATGATAAAATACACCCCAGTAAATACTTACGAATAAACAATCTCGGATAAAAATGAGATTGTGATATTTTCCTTACCTTAGGTCCGATTTGCTTCGTATGTGTCCGAACCTCCTGTATAATGATTTAAATAATGTCATTGACTTATTATAGAATCATATTCATTGTTATTATATCATATATGGTTCACTAATGACATTATATTACCCGTTCTTTTGTAAATTCCATGTTAAAGAAGCGTTTTGGGTAAAATCGTTTCATTTATCGTAGGTGTTTTGACTTGTTGTTCTTGACATTATTATTACTTATATCATGATTTACATACTTCCAGAATATAAAATATGATTTATATATCATATATATATTCAGTATATATATATATATATAATAGATAGATAAATTAAATGAAAAACACCGTTCATGGAGACGGTAGTCCGTACGTACGCATGAACGCTGTTTTCCTTTCCTTATTGTCTTGAATGGAAGTAAGTAGATGACATACATATATATATATATACATAAATCCAGTATCTTTATAATTTCATATATTTCATTATAATTTCTTATATATACTTTATAATCATTCTTAAATGGTTAACATGGAGAATGAATCTCATCGCGTCGTGGAGACGGTAGTCCGTACGTACGCACGAGCGATGATATCGTTCCCATGGTCATGGAATTGTGTTGAAGTGTATGTATACTATTCCAGTATCAATATCACTTTATAATAATCATATATATTTACTCATTACACCTTTATACCCATCCAATTAATGTGGTGGCGGAAAATAGATTACACCACGGCGTGGAGACGGTATTCCGTACGAACGCACGCGCGGTGATTTCCTTTTTCCTTAGAATGGATAGAAGGTTAATTAGAGTTGTTTCATATTTATAATAACATATCATTATATAAGAAATACTGATGTTATTACTTTATCATGAAACAACTAAAGAATAAGAAGTTGAAGAAGAAAGAAATTGAAAAAGATCGGTAATGGATATTACCTCTTCTTTGGAACACCTCTTTGAATCCTCCACTTAGGGAACTAGGATTGGTCTTTGAAGAAAACCAGGACCTCTAGGATTATTCTAGGGAAGTGGAGAAGGGATTTTGGCAGGGTTTGGCCGAGCTTGAGTGCTCAAATTGGTGTGAGGAGGAGGGGGAGGAGGTACCCTTTTATAAGGGAGGAGAGGGGCACCTTAGGAATATCTCAAAATATTATTTTATATTAAAGTCAAAATCGGTTTATAATGGTTCCAAAGGGTCTTATTTAGAAGCTAAAGTGGGGATGGGTCGAAATCCTATCATCAAATAGTATTTAGACAAGTTTAGGGTATTATTTTAACCTTATCAATTAGATATAACTCTAAGTTAAATAATTTAACTTTTACCGTGTCTTTTTGTTTTCTTTCACTATATGGTTAATAAACTTACTATAACATGCCAAACGAACCACAAATTGTTTATTATTAATATATATATCCTTATCTAAGTCATTTGGCCGAACCTTAGATTTTTAGGAATAAAATAACAATTAATAATATTTTATTTTATTTAAAAACAATTTTGTGTCAATTTTGACACTATTTGATATATGATTTTTGTGAAAGTCATAACAGAATTATATGTTCGAACCAAGTTGATTAAATCAACACTAATATATCATAGTAACCTATAAAATTAGTGGAATTCATAAAAAGTCTCCAATTACATTCATTTGAGTATTTATAACATCAATTATGTTAATATTTCCTTAAAAGGGTAATTACTTCATAATCGTTGTGTCATAAAAAATTAATTTATTTAAAGTCTAAAAAATATAAATAAAATATCATTATGTAGGAAATTTTTTTAGATTTCTAATGAATATTTATAGTCGAATTTATCTTATGTATAACCCCATATTAAAAATGTTTTAGTTATTAAACTTTGATTTTTACTATTTTAACTATTCATTAAATAAAATAATATTAAATGTCATAATCTAATCCAAGTGGATCTAAATGGTCATATTATATTCATAAGGTTGTTTTTGGTCGAAATACACTTATCCAATAGAATTAGAACATGTGTTAGGGTAATAGTAATATCATATTTACCCTTAGTTACCCTATTTACTATTAACCGTGGTAAAAAAAAGTAAAAAGTTACTATTCACCAAAAATTATTTTCATCTCATTGAACCACATTTTAGTCTTTGATATTAAACGTGTCTGTCGGAGTTTTGAAATTCCATTCACAGAAGCGGTAAAATTATGTTTTATGCAAAATTCAGTTTTTAACCCACCACTTAGTGGTTTCACTATTCATCAAAAATTGAAATTTTTCAGAAAAATACCAAAATTTCATCCTAAGCTATATTTCATATTCCGAATTCAAAAATGAATTCTATTTTACCAAATTCATAACATAGAAATTGCATTAATTAATTTTATAATTAAATCCCACTGTTAAAACAAATAGCGTGTTTTTAGGAAACAATATCTATCAAAAGATTGACACTTGATTATGTCTGGTTTAAATGTGAAATTACATCCAATGACCAACATTATATTAAATTGTAAAAATATATTCTAAATATACTTTAAAACCACTCAAATTAATAATTTATCACAATTAATTATATTGATTAAAAAATTTGTTTTTAATTATAATTTAGTAATTTTCACTATTCATCAGAATATGAAAGTTATCCGAAAAGTAACAAAATTTCACCTTAGGCTAAATTCGATACTCCAAATCCAAAAATGAAGTCCATTTTGAGAGCTAAAATTTCTAAAATTTTAAAAGGTGGTTATTACTATTCATAACGGCTAGTTATAATAATATTTTAATAGCATATCGTTGTTTAGTGAAACTCGGTATTGCGTACTACACACGCTATCGAGGAAGGTCACGATTGCGTGTAATGCAAGGCAAGTCAAGGATGCGTGTTGTGTAAGCTCCTTTTGGTGTAGCGTACAACACAAGACATTAGTGAAATAAAAAAGAATATTTTTCATAAAATCTCGGGCTGTTACATTCTACCCCCCTTAAAATGAATTTCGCCCTCGAAATTCGTCGGGGTTATAAATGGTTTACTATTCGAAAGTTTCTTTAATAGAAACCCACATCGTAAAAAGGAATACCAAAACTTGGCTTTAAAAACTAAAGTATGAAATGTAACGATTACCCAAATAAACTAATCACTGGGTTTCCACATAGGTGAACATATGGATATGGAAAAGAAATCTAACCATCATGTTCCGATGGAGAGTGGTAGAGAACATGGCTATGGAAAATCCAGTAATCACAAATCCATAAATTTGTGACGATCTAAGGTACCATCTGATTCATCAGGTATAAGATCACTAGGACAACATTGTTGGTTTTCAAGACCATTTCCCTAAAGTTGAAAATTTGAATTAGAATAAATACTTTCTTTATTTTGGTACAATCTCACTGTTGTTCATGCCTTGAACAATTTCCACTTCATCTCTTAAATAAATGAAGTTGAATTTGTTATTCGTGAAGTGTTAGCAGATTATGTGATAGAATGACGGGTCATTCCATCTGTCTCAAACAAATGGTTAGCAAAAATTATATACATAAGTCGATCTATAGTGAGATTAATCACATATGGTTCCTAAAATGGACTTATACTTCATATATCATACTGCTTAATATAATAAAACTAGTTTCTACTAAACAGGGACTTCCTGTAGGTCAGTGGTAGGCGATAAAGGCTAGTCGCACTTCGGTTGTGGGTTCGATTCCCACAGCCTTGTCTGAAGCGATGGGTTGTCGCCCCTCCTGCAGGTTGTCCTTGTTCTAAAACTACATTACTATAACATCCCATCAATAATATCGAAAATCTTCTATCCTTAAACTAACTTATGTCCAACATAATCCATTCTAATCTTTAGGCTTATCCATAATACTACAGTCCACTCTCATAATATAGTGAAAACGATTACCAGAGATTTAATACTGTCGTTAATCCCCATATATCATAAGATATGTCTTGTTGGTAACATTCCAAACATTCAAAGGCCTTAATCATGTATTCTCTTGAATACCCATTGAACCTTAGTGAAAACATGAATGCAGTTAAAAGTTAACTCTTTCCACATACCAAAATCCAAAAATTCTATATACTCAAACAATGATATAACCATCTCCTTATATCTGTCATGAGCTCATGAATAAAATCAAACACCTCATTATCTTATTATTCCTTCATTATGCGCATATCATCTAAATTCTAAAAATATATGAATAACCTTTCATGGATAGTGGTACCATTAATCATACACTTTCATAACTCAAGGAAAGACAGCAGTGTAACAATCCTTAGATGTCTCTTTATTCCATAGTACCATGAGATTTCTTATACAACATTACACATGATAAACATGTAATCATTCCACTACATTATTAAACCATTGACCGAGCTTCAATAATTCTTTCATCTCACATATCATTTGTAGTCTCTTCATCATCATCAACATAAATACTTCCCATACGACCATACTGATTATCTTCATGAGACTTTCCCTTAGGGCATTGGTTTGCATAATGCCCGTACATTCCACATTTAAAACATTTAACCATTGTTGATGTCGTAGCTATACCATTATCCTCATCCATGGTGTTAACTGAACCTTTTCCTTTTCACTTACTTGCTTTGTGTCCTTCTTTTCCACACCCAAATCATCTTCCAGTTCCATTGAAACATTCTCCTTGATGCCTCTTCCCACATGATTTACATAGGGGAAATTAAACTTTCTTTCCTCTATGATCATCATGAAACTCCATCTTTCTCTTATTAGCCGAGTCAGGAAACTTACCAAATTTTGCTTTATTGATCATATTATGAGATTGCTGATTCGGCATAATAATGATGTTTGGAATTCCAAATCCCATTTCATTATGAAGAATATCATTCCATTGTCCATCATATCCTCCATTATCATGAAACATCTTGTTTCCAGCCATTTTCTAAAACCCAAAAAAAGAATAGTGTGAGAGGCAAAAATCATGCTAGGGAAAACAACATAATAAAGGTGGAGTATCCTCGATATCTAACATCTTAGGATAAATTCTATGATCATTACCGTAGTTCTAGGACTGTATCCTATACGTATACTTATCCTTAGGGACATCCCTAGACATACCTTATAAATATCTCTAGGGATCTCACTAATGTTCTCGCATCCTAGTTTCCAAAGGTTGACTAAACCTTTCCTCTGATACCAACTGTAACGGTCTGGAATTACTTCCAGTGGACTATAGTTGATACCTATCAGGGCACTCCATGGGCGGCTACACCCCCTGGGTGGGACACACCACCACCCCCAGTGGCAGCCATTTCCACATGAAGCCCTTGGGCGGAGAGCCATGCTTCCTCCAACGCTCACATGTGAGAGTTCCCAAGGATCGGACACATTCCTACCTCCTTTTCCTCTGATACCAACTGTAGAGACCCGTATCTTGACGTACAGTGACATTACATTACATTTGCGGAATACTTAGTACATAACAAAAACACACACATAAGGATCGTAATAGTTTAGTGTCTTTGGAAACTCGGAATAAAATCTTCTAATCGTGGTGAAAGATCTTCAACATCTCCCATAAAGATCTTCCTTTTTTTACCTAAAACCTTTCTTTATATCCTGGGGAAAAGAAAACATAAAAGGGTGAGCTCAAATGCTCAGTAAGGGTAAATAAAAGAAATATCAATCACATCGTATTCATAAGAACATAACATTTTGGAAATCATAACCTGAAAAAGAGAGCATAATTTCATAACATGGGATAAATCATGGTAGTGAAATGTAATCACAATAATCATAACTTAAAACATGAAACTTTGTGGAATTCACACATAATCATAGAGAATCATTTCTTGTTAGTCAAGACTCATTGCCAAGACTATCTTAGTGGACAAAGTCCCTTTCTGAATCGAGTAACCCTCGTTTCAGTCTTGTTTCACTGAACCGGTATAACCTACTATTCCAGCCATGTCTATCTCATGAGATATAAAATCTTTACCCAATGCATTGGAGGGAGATATAGGTCCCACCCATCTTATAATGAATCCTTTCTTATGTGTGCCACATAATCATAAATCATACATCATCGCATAACCCATGTAATAAAAATGGGATTCTTAAACAACATGACATCACAAAACAATTCATATAAGATAAAGGAATTCTTAAAAATGTTTCCACCACAACATAATCAAATCCATGTAATAATAGGGATAAAAACAGAACCCTTTTATTATCTTAGATGGAAAATAATTTTGATAAAATACTTGAACTTCATTCTTGAGGAAAATATCCTTTCTACTTCAAAAACACTTTTCCTTTCTTAACATGTCATACAATTTTAAAATAAAAGAAGTTGATTAAAAATAAACTTGAATTCTTGTAAAGGAAGCTTCTTGGAAATAATTTTTTTAGAAATATTTTCATGCCGTATAAGTTAAAAAAAACATTCTTTGTACTTTTGTCGGAAAAGTCAAAAAGTACCTCGTACGAAAAACGACAAAAGATTCCTTTCATACATATTACTAAAAACTCACCAAAGGGTAAAAATGGATTTAAACAATTGTAGGTGGATGGAAATAATATTACATATTGATGAAACATGGATGTGGTTGATAAAATACACCCCAGTAAATACTTACGAATAAACAATCTCGGATAAAAATGAGATTGTGATATTTCCCTTACCTTAGGTCCGATTTGCTTCGTATGTGTCCGAACCTCCTGTATAATGATTTAAATAATGTCATTGACTTATTACAGAATCATATGCATTGTTATGATATCATATATGGTTCACTTATGACATTATATTACCCGTTCATTTGTAAATTCCATGTTAAAGAAGCGTTTTGGGTAAAATCGTTTCATTTATCGTAGGTGTTTTGACTTGTTGTTATTGACATTATTATTACTTATATCATGATTTACTTACTTCCAGAATATAAAATAGGATTTATATATCATATATATATTCAGTATATATATATATATAATAGATAGATAAATGAAATGAAAAACACCGTTCATGGAGACGGTAGTCCGTACGTACGCATGAACGCTGTTTTCCTTTCCTTATTGTCTTGAATGGAAGTAAGTAGATGAAATACATATATATATATACATAAATCCAGTAGCTTTATAATGTCATATATTTCATTATTATTTCTTATATATACTTTGTAATCATTCTTAAATGGTTAACATGGAGAATGAATCTCATCGCGTCGTGGAGACGGTAGTCCGTACGTACGCACGAGCGATGATATCGTTCCCATGGTCATGGAATTGTGTTGAAGTGTATGTATACTATTTCAGTATTAATATCACTTTATAATAATCATATATAGTTACTCATTACACCTTTATACCCATCCAATTAAGGTGGTGGCGGAAAATAGATTACACCACGGCGTGGAGACGGTATTCCGTACGTACGCACACGCCGTGATTTCCTTTTTCCGTAGGATGGATAGAAGCTTAATTAGAGTTGTTTCATATTTATAATAACATATCAGTATATAAGAAATACTGATGTTATTACTTTATCATGAAACAACTAAAGAATAAGAAGTTGAAGAAGAAAGAAATTGAAAAAGATCGGTAATGGATATTACCTCTTCTTTGGAACACCTCTTTGAATCCTCCACTTAGGGAACTAGGATTGGTCTTTGAAGAAAACCAGGACCCCTAGGATTATTCTAGGGAAGTGGAGAAGGGATTTTTGCAGGGGTTGGCCGAGCTTGAGTGCTCAAATTGGTGTGAGGAGGAGGGGGAGGAGGTACCCTTTTATAAGGGAGGAGAGGGGCACCTTAGGAATATCTCAAAATATTATTTTATATTAAAGTCAAAATCGGTTCATAATGGTTCCAAAGGGTCTTATTTCGAAGCTAAAGTGGGTATGGGTCGAAATCCTATCATCCAATAGTATTTAGACAAGTTTAGGGTATTATTTTAACCTTATCAATTAGATTTAACTCTAAGTTAAATAATTTAACTTTTACCGTGTCTTTTTGTTTTCTTTCACTATATGGTTAATAAACTAACTATAACATGGTAAACGAACACCAAAGAGTTTATTATTAATATATATATCTTTATCTAAGTCATTTGGACGAACCTTATATTTTTAGGAATAAAATAACAATTAATAATATAATATTTGATTTAAAAACTATTTTGTGTCAATTTTGACACTATTCGATATATGATTTTTGTGAAAGTCATAACAGAATTATATGTTCGAACCAAGTTGATTAAATCAACACTAATATATCATAGTAACCTATAAAATTAGTGGAATTCATAAAAAGTCTCAAATTACATTCATTTGATCATTTATAACATCAATTATGTTAATATTTCCTTAAAAGGGTAATTACTGCATCATCGTTGTGTCATATATAAATTAATTTATTTAAAGTCTAAAAAATATAAATAAAATATAATTATGTAGGAAATATTTTTATCTTTCTAATGAATATTTATAGTAGAATTTATCTTATGTATAACCCCATATTAAAAATGTTTTAGTTATTAAACTTTGATTTTAACTATTTTAACTATTCATTAAATAAAATAATATTAAATGTCATAATCTAATCCAAGTGGATTTAAATGGTCATATTATATTCATAAGGTTGTTTTTGGTCTAATTACACTTATCCAATAGAATTAGGACATGTGTTAGGGTAATAGTAATATCATATTTACCCTTAGTTACCCTATTTACTATTAACCGTGGTAAAAAAAGTAAAAAGTTACTATTCACCAAAAATTATTTTCATCTCATTGAACCACATATTAGTCTTTGATATTAACCGTCTCTGTCGGATTTTTGAAATTCCATTCACAGAAGCGGTAAAATTCTGTTTTATGCAAAATTCAGTTTTTAACCCACCACTTAGTGGTTTCACTGTTCATCAAAAATTGAAAGTTTTCAGAAAAATACTAAAATTTCATCCTAAGCTATATTTCATATTCCGAATTCAAAAATGAATTCTATTTTACCAAATTCATAACATAGAAATTGCATTAAATAATTTTATAATTAAATCCCGCTGTTAAAACAAATAGCGTGTTTTTAAGAAACAATATCTATCAAAAGATTGACACTTGATTATGTCTGGTTTAAATGTGAAATTACATCCAATGACCAACATTTTAATAAATTGTAAAAATATATTCTAAATATAATTTAAAACCACTCAAATTAATAATTTATCACTATTAATTATTTTTGATTAAAAAATTTGTTTTTAATTATAATTTAGTAATTTTCACTATTCATCAGAATATGAAAGTTATCCGAAAAGTACCAAAATTTCACCTTAGGCTAAATTCGATACTCCGAATCCAAAAATGAAGTCCATTTTGAGAGCTCAAATTTCTAAAATTTTAAAAGGTGGTTATTACTATTCATAACGGCTAGTTATAATAATATTTTAATAGCATATCGTTGTTTAGTGAAACTCGATATTGCGTACTACACACGCTATCGAGGAAGGTCACGATTGCGTGTAATGCAAGGCAAGTCAAGGATGCGTGTTGTGCAAGCTCCTTTCGGTGTAGCGTACAACACAAGACATTAGTGAAATAAAAAAGAATATTTTTCATAAAATCTCGGGCTGTTACACATCCATAAAAATAAAAACAAGAAAAAAATACAAAATAATTACTACTACGAATCAAAATAATGGACATCACATTTATAAATCATTAAGGAATGATCATGTATCAATGGAATGTTTCAGAAAGTAAAATAAATGAGCTACAAACCTCAGAAATGTGAGTATGTGAAGAAACAATTATAGGAGGAAGTATAAATACAATGTATAATCCCATACATTTTAACTTCCATGAAACATAACCTACATGTCACCCCTCTACCCAGGGTTCGCCCAGGAGAGAACCCACCAAAATATGACCGTGAAATAAAGAGAGGACAATAAGAATAGAATTAAAATAATAATAACTCATATAAACTCAACATAAATCATTAGAGTATCTTAAATAGAGGGAGGAGAGTGAGGGAGGAGGGTATTAGGAGCTCCCATGGAGATCCTTTGTTGAAAAAGGGAGGAAAATCAGAATTGGGTTTAAAAATAATATGGGGTAAAAAAGGAAATTCAGGATTTAATGAACATATAAAAGTCCCATGGTTTGGCCAAATGGTTTTCCAAAGCATGAACCAACTATAGTCACTCTAATAGAGAAAAAGGATAACAACATGATTTCGCCACACTATTTGGGAAACTATGCACCATATTTTGAAAATGTTTTTTGGAAAATGATGTTCCACCAAGAATGATTTCAACACTATTTCTCTTAACTGTATGTATGATATTCGCCTTTTACCTAACACAATTTAAGACCCACAAAGTTTCTTCGGGGCCTCAAATAGTTTAGACACAACCAAGATGATATTTTTCTAGAAACACTGTGCATGATTAAATAAAATGGAAACACCACCAATTTTCTTTGTCTATATGGTTAACCAAAAACCATGCCCACGTACAATGAATAATCCAAAAGGTCACCAAGAAATTCAAACAAAAAAAAATTACCATAAATAACATGACCCAAACCTCATCCAAGAGAATATTTATCAATAAATGAATAATATAAAAAAATGGTTGGGTTGTGACAGTATCCTCCCCAAATAGTCTTTATATATTAAAAAATTCACTAATCTAAATAATTAACAAAATCTAGATTCCAAAATGGAACAAAAAATCACAAACATTAGTGTGACTCTATTGAATCCCTATGTCACACTAGACTATCTCTTGTGAAACTCACAATGATAACAACAATGGGTCGAATAAGAAGTAGATCTCCACACCACAGGATACCATTTAGCTTAATGAAACCCACAAGGAAAACCCATAACAATGAAACCTATGTACATCCCATAGAATCTACGTATCACAACTACAGAGAAATCCCAACCTAAAAACAAATCCCATAACATAAGGGTAATCCAATAGAATGAATTCGAACAAAAAAGTGTACCAACCCATGATCTGTCATTTGTTCTAAGACAAATACATTTTCAAAAGGAACACAACCAAAACCAAAACATAAAAAAACCAATGGAAATTAAATCAAAGACTAAATTCCACATGGATAATACAATAACCCTATAAGAATACAAGACCACCAAGCATTCTAACAAAATAAGATAATTTAAAAAAACTAAGAGAACCAAAACTGAGGAACTCATCCTACACCAGCTTCTGGGTTCAGACAACCCCTATGATTCCTAAATGTGTGAAAGGTTTCAATTTCTGAAATGTGGCTTAGGATTTAGTTCTTTAAGCACTACTACCCCTGACATAGAACAAAACTTCCTCTGAACATGACTTCCTCTTCCATCCATGTTGCATGAAGAACATCAAGAGATGAAATATGTGGCATTATCACTAGAATCCATTTGATGGATTTCGATAGGATTGCTTAAAATGACCAATCAGATGGAATTAGAAACACGTGGGGGAACCGCTCAAAAAATTAAGAGCTCTAACCAACATAAGATACTTCTCAAGAATAGGTTCCATTAAACAACACCCTTCACCAGATGGTAATCCTTCATATATTCCATGAGAATCTAGATTTCTAACAGCAATATACATCAATCTCGAAACCAAGTAAGCTAGAAATGTCTTATCCAATAAAATCTATAATCGCGCATTATAGTGTGATAGAAAAATCTCCTTGATATTTAGACAAAGACCCAAAATGATGAGAGGATCATCCCACTATTCTTTTTCATAACATTCAATGAAAAGGAAACCATCCCCTTGATGGGATCAATAAATTCCTTCCACACACACAGACCTTAATGGACAATCAGGATCTCCACAACATTCTTCAGCATCACTACCTCAGGTGTAAACCATCATATAAAATTGGTCTTGGAAACATCCAATGGAATCCCATATTTCATTGTTACTGGGATGATCGACCTACAACAATTCAAAACCAAACCCTCAATCAAAATATAAAGTAATCTACCCACCACATCATGAGGTGTTCCCATAAACCTAAATAGACCATAAATTTTATCAATACACTCCATCGCATCTAAAGGATGTTGATCACCCTGGAAAATAGGATACAACCATGCAGAACCTGTATCCCCAACTCCAATAGGAGTTTGGGAAGGGCCGAATACTGGATGGGACTTATTAGAAACCTTCTATATTTTTATATGTTATATAATCTAAATTAAATATAGAAAAATCTGAATCATCATCCAACTCCAAATTAAACTATTAGAGAAACTAGAACCAGAAAACCACACTCATAAACAAAAAATCAAAAATCAAAATGAAAATCCTCATTCAAAATCACCATTTAATTTTTAATTTAAAAACCATCTTCTTTTAATGCCACATTCCAAATAACATCACCCACAATTTCGAAAAAATATCACACACCATGTGTCATGGTTTAAACAGAACCAAATCCCGAAATTACATTACTTTTGAACACTTTAAAAAATTCCCTTTTCTTTTCAAAATCGGGCCACTCCAACTAAAATCAAACCAAAACACAACTGATAGAAAAACAACTCACAAATCACAATGATCATCGTGAGTGGGGAACAAGTGGACTTGAATAACCTAAAGACATGGATAGTGGACCATTTCCCAAAACTACACCAACCTCTATGAGTATCTCTAACCCTACACTCACCCTCCATGTGGATCACATCTCAATGTATGCTCACAAAACATCACCAGTTCATCCTCATTACCCTTCCCCATCAACCAAAAAGGATACAAAATATGCATGTCATGAAATACCCCTGGAAACTAGAGGATCATAATGATTTACTATTAGTTGTGGTATTCTAATACAAAATTGTTGATTTCATAAAATCCTAGAATCTCAAATACATGATATCCCAAATAATTCCGGGATCCTCTGATATGAGTTTTCCACAAACCATGTAGGTTTTCCATCCAACCTGTCATGTGACCCAATTCGCAATAAGGCCTGAGAGGTGTTCTAGATCCTATCATTGTGGAGACTAGTATCTAGAATAAAAGGTGTCAAAATGAGAATTATTTTTTCCAATATAAAACTAGGATCAAATAAAAATTTGTGAACATTTTAGAAACCAATAATAACTAAATAATAATAAATAAAAAACCAACTCCAGAGAAAATAAAAACTAAAAAAACTGAAACTACAAAACTAAAATGAAACCAATCATGAAACATACTAGTTATACATGTGACCTCATGGTCACTACCATCCACATAACTATGCTACTATAAAAGAAATCCTGAATCAAACCCAAACTAAAAAAGTCCATTTTCTACCAACATTAAATAGATCAAATTCGGTGTGAGCATAAACAACATAGAAGGAAATCACAAAAAATTCAATACATTTCCTTTCATGAAGGTGTCCTAAAAACTAGTTCTTTATACATTTATAAAATAAGGTTTCATAATTATAATGGACATAAAAAAACATTTCCAAAAAAACCTCTTTCCAAAAAACCCATATAGATTTCATTTCTAAATACAGTTTAGCACTCCAAAATTGGGTTTACAAAAACAACCCAAATAAAATATGAAAATAGGAGAACAAAAAGGTATTAGATGAAAATAAAGGAATAAAAAATTAGGAATATACAAGGATAGTAGATCACAAGTGTAGTAGAATAATGAACTATAAATATTATAATCATGGATCCTTCTTAAAAATATCTAGAGTAATTACCGAGATATAATCGGTTCAAACTCACCAACCATCATATGGTGCAGCATCATAGTTAAAAACCAACTAGATTAACTAAACTAGACCCAACTATGGAACATCCCACATAGAATCTCATCAAATCTAGGGTGTAAAAACCCATCGAATCAGGGTCAATAAGCAACCGTCACTTGAAACTATAGATGATGCCTAGATATGCCAGGATATTAGTACATGGAAAATTACGAGGATTAAACATGTGTGACATGAACCAATAGCCCATATATGTCACAATTCTTACCTATCCCAATCTACTAGCCATGGTGGTAGAGGAAGTGAGCAGGGTGCTTCTAGGGAAGAGACCTCGAATTAATAGAGTAGTGAATCTTAGGGGACCTAGACTCCATCATATAGAGGACTGTAAGGATTGAATCCAGTTGATCCAAAATTAGTGGATAATAAAGCTAGACTGTCAAGAGTTGAGGTATTATTCATGTAGCTTCTACACTATCTAGTAACTTATTTGATATTGGTGACTCTAATTCATTTATATCTTCATAACGTGTGAATCGTTTGAATTTTTTGTGGAGTTCATGAGGGGGTTGGGATGATAGATTCACCTTTCAGAGTACGATTGAAAGATATCTATTTGTGCGAGGACTATTCTCTCGAGGTTGTGGAGTATCATTTAAATTAGTGTCTTTAAATCCTTGAAATCCCATGATTTAAAATAATGATTAGTATGGATTGGCTAGTACCATACCGATCACAAAATAATTTCTACCGGAGTAGAGTGAACTTTATGTTTAATGAGGGTAGTAATGGAGAGTGGCCTATCAAGAAAATCCATGCAAGGAAAATTCAACAGAAAGTGGGTGAGATTACCAACAATGTTTCAATGAATTTTTTAGTCAATGGAGGGGTAGAATAAGATGTCGTTATGCCTAGTGTGGGAAGGCTACATTATCTGATTCCCATATAATTCTCAATGTTACCACTTAAAATGGATGAGAAGTTTGTATTTGATCTTACACCTCGGGATTAGGTTGTTTCTATTCAACCACATAGATGGGAACCAATAGAGCTTCATGAGTATAAGACTCAACTATAAGAGTTGATATATAAGGGGTTTATCCTTCCAAGAAATCTTCCTTGGGGTTCTCTTATGATGGTTCTAAAAAAATGTGATTAAAGTCTTTTCATATGTTTCGATCACCAAAAGATGAACTCGAGCATATTGTGGAACATGTATCCTCTTCTGTATATTGGCGATAAATTTGACCAAATGAGGGGTAGTAATATTTCCACAAAGATAAACATGAGATCGGTTTATCATTGGTTTAGAGCTCGACCTTCTGATGTACATCGCATTGTTCTTTGAAGAACATATTATTATTTTGAGTTCATTATGATGATTTTTTGGCTGACGAGTGAAACAACATTATTTATGTCCTTTATATATAGAATCTTCCACCCATAATTAGATCATTAACAATGTACCCATGCCCTGGAAACCGTGTATGTAGGTTTCAATAGTTTGAAAATAGGTTTTAAAATTCCCAATCCCCCCGACCATAAAACTAGTTTAATGAAACTAAACCCTATATGATTTACTTGATTTCTTGAGGATCCAGAATGGATTTTAGGTCCTTCTGAACTCTTTTCATTGTAAATAAAATACTGGATTAAAGATATGTACCTCTCTTAGTATGATATTCTCATCTCGTGTTGTTTCCTTTATCTATTGTCTCTCCTTCAAGATAAAAAGGGGATGTTGTTATACCAGTTTAGTGGACCATGATCTAATTATTGAAATATATACTCTATTTCATCTAGGATCTAGTTATAAAATGAAGATCTCATACTTTTTTTTATCTTAATTAATCATCATAAAATTGGGTAATTCTTTTGGGACATGTTAAACTTCAATTTAAAAGGAGGTGGTATAAATTGCGAAAACTTTGTCTTGATTTAATTACATGATTTTAGTTGTGAAATTTTCAATTAACATGATTTGGGAATTCCATTTATTAATGAATTTATAATCATTATATTATTTAAATTTTTGAAATTGAAATTTCTACAATTGAATTCATTTATTGGTCAGTTAATTACAGTAATATATTGATTGTGAAATTGATGGGATAATGGGATTTTTTTCAGTTGGTCAATAAAGGTGATATGAATTAATTTTCAATGGGGATAATGAGATGATTTACTTGACCATAATGTGCTATGGTTTATTTTAATTAAATATTGAAAAATGGTTTAGTGGTGAAATGAAAATATTATTACATGTTATTAAAGTATAAATCTGTGATTTTTTATAAGTTTTAATGTTATAAAATGATGTTAAAAGTTTAAGAGTGGATTAGTTATGATTAAATTGGATAAATTTTTTTCATGTGATATTATGTCCAATTGTTATATCAGTTTGGGGTATATAATCTTTCAAAATACCACTTGTGTGATTGATTGATAATCATGTGTGGCACATGGAAAACTATTTTAAAATCCCTTATCTAATAATCGTATTTTCATGTGTGGGACATGGAATGATTCTTCAAAAGTTCATATTGAAAAAATGGTTTTGGGACACTGACTGATTCTTCAAATACCCATGTGGTTCTATAAGTGTTGTTCTTGGACAAAAATGTTTGCATTAAACTATGGTTCCAATTGGTCTTAATATGAATTGAAATGAAATGATAATCGATAATCATAGTATTTTAATATATAATATCCCATAAAGGTACTCCAGACTCTGGAAAAGGCCAAAGTAGGTATTGAAGCTTCGAGTGTCCTCGAGAACCCGGGGGATTTGTAGTTAAATAAAGAATAATTCAATATATGTAAACTCTTTACATTATTTATTGTATTTTATTATATATAGAAATTAATACGCAATTATTGACTACATATTATATTTATATACCATTGGTGGTGACCTACTATGATGTAATCACACCCTACACTGGGCTTCCTCATCGGTGCCTAAATATACTTCATGTGTGCAGGATAGGATAAGTGAAAGATCCATATGTTAGATTAATGATTTGGGATGGATCATTGATAAAGGAACAAGATATGACTTAGGAACCACTTATGAATTTTCAACTTCTTTAGGTATTTAAAATTTCCAATATTTCCACATTACAATTATTTGGAATGAAATTTCTATTATTTACTTTTGGATATTGTATTCCTGTTTTGGTCATCATGTGATACTGCTTTTAATCCAGTTATAGTTATGAATTTTGGACCTTGTTTATTTATTTCAAATCCTGTAATACTATGAAAACTTTTTATAGTGTTTCCCATGATTTACCATAGACCCTCGATTCCTATCGGTATCCTATAGCACATGGGGTTGTGCACTAATGGTCATGTCGCCTAGTGTAAAAAGGAATCAGTGCATGGAACCCAGGTGGGGACATTACACACATTATTAGATGGACTCCATTAATTAATATGATAACTCATCCGTCAACTATATTTAATTTTCAAAAAAATATCTATATTAATCTTAACATGATATATGAACTATGGATCAATCAAAAAACACAAATAGATATGTACCTGGAAAAAGGAAATATCATAAAACCTCCCCTCTATATCACAGATTGTCCCAAATATGCTCCAAGAATCACTATGGGGTCTTTCAGAACAATTCTCTCCATTGTGATCGCACATAAAACTCCTTCCAGAAGGTATCCTCTTGATCCCTTTCATTCTACCACTACACTAAAAAAGGAATGACCCAAACTCTTAGGTTCTTCTAACTACGGTCTATAATCCATATTGGATGCTTGATAAAGGACACATCAATTACAATCTCAAATGTTTATACTTTTATCACATCAGATAGTTCTGGAAAATATCCCAATAACTAATACATGTGAAGAACATCATTCATGTTATTGTAATTCTATATAATTGGTATTTTAAATTCCACTGGATAAACTATATACATTATATAAAATGGAGCCAAAAAATGGGAACTAGATTTAATTATTTTCTGATATGGTGCTCTCCCTACCTTGGTGATAGTAGAATGAAAACATCATGACTAACTTAAAATTATAGAGGACTTCCCTAATGGTTAGTGTATGATTTCATCCTGATCTTCTTGGTCATCGACCACCACCTGATCAACTAAATTTACATAGATGTACCCTTCATGAGAGTAATCCCAACAAGCATAGACTCACCAACCCTTAACCAAGAAATATGTGAACTGTATAGAATTCCATAGAAATACATAAATGGTTTAATAATTATAGAATCCTATATGATGTTATTATATGAAACATCCATGAATTCCATATGTTTCTCCTTTAAACTATAATAATCCAAAATAATGAATAAGAATATTTCCTCGAGATCCTAAACAGTCCAGTCATATTTACAAATGTTCTGAGTATAATAGGTTGTGCTTATATAATCATACAATTCATGATCCTTTTGATGATCCTACCAAGATATTTTTGTGAAATAATGATCTCTATACAAAACAATAATTCAAGGAATAATTGGATTCCAAACTAGCTCACATAGATAAAGGCTACCTAGATCATCAACTATGAATGTATCCATGATATGGATGAAGTGGGATACCTTCTTTAGTCAATCCAAAATCACTAATACAACATCATTTTTATGTGTTTCCCTAGGTAATCAGGAAATAAAATCCATAGTTACATCATCCCATTTACAATTAGAAATAGGAAAATTCTAGAAATTCCAGGCTCCCCTCTCATGATCAACTTTCACTAGATGAAAAGTGAATCATTTAACCATGAATCATTTTCCCCCTTCTACATTTCCGACCACTAGTAATGTTTAAGCAGACTATGATGTATCATTGACAATACATGATTTATATGCCATCTAGATGAATGTAACTCTCTAATAATCTCCTCATATAATCCCATAGGATCCCATACTATTATAGAAAAAATATTAAAATTTTATATAATTATGACCGTCAAGATGGTTTCTCCCCTCAATATCAGATATCTCTTAGCTGTAAGCCCTCTATATTGGATAACTTCTCAGTCAATATCAAGTCCATATGTATGGGTGTAACAAATGTTAAAGTCATTGATTCTCATCCCTAAGACTACTAAATATCTAGATTCAATATCATAGTTCAATATTCATCCACTCATCGCAAGTCGCATACACTTCATCGATCTATGTCTCTCTGCTCAAGGAATTGGCAATGATGTTTCCTTTTATCATCATATAATTTAACTCAAAGTCATAAGACTATATCTACTCGATCCACCTCCTTTGTCGAGGGTTTATGTTCATTGTGATATGATTTACCTAAGGCTCATGTAGTTTGTGTAACCACAAACCTCTCACCCATGAGATATTGTATCCACAATCATTGGGAGTTTACTACTATTTCTTACTCAATATCAATAGTAGGGTAATTCCTCCAATGAGATCTCATATATTTACAACCATAACCAACCACTCAATCATCATGAATCATAAATACTTCAATTCCATATATGAATGCATCAGAGTACATGGAATATGATTTTCCAAGAAAAAATATAGTGAGGATAGTTTATGTGTTCATCCTAACAATTTTCTCTTAAAAGTATATATCAAAATAATATGTTAAATAATACATCATATGAGGACCCAACCTTAAATATTACATATTCTGGTGACATTAGAGAATAATTATTTTTGATTCTTTCCAAAAAATCATTTTGTTATACAGTTTTAAAAAAATTGTATGAAATCTTACATGATAATCCCATACGTTACAAAAGGAAACTTATAGTCATCATCAATTTTTCCAATAAAACAAATGTCTTGAAAAAAACAAAATTTCTTTTCAATAATGATATTCACAACATTCATCTTGACTTCCTATTTTAAATTACCAATTTTTAACCTTATGAAAATATATTTTATATCATTGGATGAGCTCAAAAATATGAGAAGGAAACATAAAATTAAATAAAGAAACTATAATTCCATGAATACTTATAATCACATGAAATATATAACTCTCACCGGTAAGAGTAAAATATACTTACATTGTGAAATTATGGTGTTTTCATAAAAATAGAAAGAATAAAAAACCCATTTAAGAAACATAGGGAATTATTTTATTACCCAAATAACTTATAATTGTAACCATCATGGCTATAAACTTATTTGTAACAGTCATGGATACCATATAATATAACACTCATGGAAAAATTATTGAGTAATCGACATAGTTACACATGGAATAACCATTATGAAAAACTTATAACATAGACATGTCATTGGAATGATGTCATAGAACGACATGTATTTGGTTTATAACGAAACAATCCTTCATCATAAACAATTCTCATGAACATGAACATAATCATAAAACATGAATACATGTATCATAAAAACAATCATTGGTGAAAATGACTTATCATAGAATAATACAGTTCACATAGAAAGAAAAATATTTTCCTTGAAAATAACCATGAAATATAGTAAATAAAATATTAAAACATTATTGGGATTTTGAAAGATTGAAAGGAATATCGTTCTTTATAGGTTAAAAACAGTTTTTACTTTTAAAAAATTGAAATTAATAGAGTATTTTTTGAATGAAAATAACCATACATAAAACATAAAAAATAACCATTTTGGAATTTTTGATATTGATTTTAAAATATCCAATTTAAAAAATTAATTTCCTTATAAATACCTTTATAATTTCAATTTTTAAAACATTTCCATGAAGGAGAATTAGTTAGAAGAATAAAGCTGTAAGACATTTAAAACATTGTTTTAGTTAAAGAGTCCCTTACCTCAGGTTCGATATCCTTAAAATAAATTCAATCCTCATATATAATGGTTTAAAGATCTTTCTTGAATTAATTATATATTTGTATTCATATTTATAATATCTTACATGGCCTTATTCTAACTCCTTTCTACCCATTTATTATCAATATTTCGTGATTTTCCATTATTTTGGGTGCAATTGATACATGGTTTCATGGTTCGTTCATTATGGATTTTATTGTCTCATTGATAAAATATTCTAGAAGAGAGAACAAATATATATTTATGAATTTTTTAAATGAATTTACTGAAATTAAAATTATTTGAATGTGGTAATGTTAAACTAAAACTCATCATCCACAAAGGAGGTGAATTGACACACCATAGATGGAAATATTGTTTTTTAGAAAAAAAAATGAAAATAATAGATTTGATGATAAATATACCATTATGAAAAATAAAATTCCAGTATATTTATGATACTTGAGTTATCACCAATCTGTTTATAGGGGTGAGGATAAGGTTGAAGTGAGAATGAATTTAAATGAGAAGAAAATGGAATTTACCTCTTCAAACTTATCTTGTTCAGAACCTCCATATGTATATTGGAATTTGTCTTTTTGTGGGATAAAAAACAATATAATGTGAATATGGGTGTGAATAAGTTAATTTGGTCCTATATAGTTGTGAAATATTTCTTTTGATGAGGAAATTAAGCGATGGAATAAGACACCTTTTATAATCGAGGCTATGGAAAATTAAGAATTACATAAAATATTGAATTATATTAAGTCTTATATAGGGTTTATATATTCTAAAAGGCCTAGTAGATATGTAGGGGATTTTATTTTTGACACAATATTAACCAATTTTTTCTTACTATTTTTTATTTTTATTTCTATATAATTTAATAAAATATTATAATCATGGAAAATAATTTTTTTCAAAGTAAACACTTTTCATAAATATGGCTTTAAAAACATAAACAATTGTTTCAAATTAAAAATAATAATTTTATGATATCATATACAAATCATATGAACTTACTAAATTAATGTATTACCATAGAAATCTAAAATATATTTACTCTATTATTTTTAATATCATTTATTTTATTTTATAATTATTTAAATAATTCTTGCATCTTCAAAGTGAAAGCTATAAAGGTCATTATTTGTTCACTAAAAATAAAAAAATACATTATCATGAATAATGTAAAATTATTATATTTAAAATCACTATTTTTTATTGAATAACTCTTATAGAAATCCATATAATAAAATATTGAACTAATTAAAATATATAATGTGGGAAACATCACATTAGTTTAAATAATATATCAGAGTTTTGTAATCATATCCATGTAGATCCAAATGGGCATTAATTATTCACTTGGTTAAACATGGTTGGGATATAATAATCCAATAATATGAATCCATGTTTTTTGGTCATTTAATGATACTTATTATTTTAATAAATATCAATTTATTTAGTTTCCATTTGCTTTCAGAAGCACTGCACTAGAATTACACAAACATTAATGTTAATTAATTCAAATATAAAAAATTACTGTAATATAAATAAATAAATTAGGTTCAATATAATCATTTTTATTTATTCATTTTGTGTATTTAATAAATCCATGTAAATAAAACATCATTAATATTTTAATTTTACTTTTTTACCCTACACAAGAATTACACATGCAGTTGGATATGATTAATGTCACCTAACTCTCAAATTCATTAATATTATCCAAAAAACAACATTTAAATATAATAATTAACAAATAATCTATGAATTTTTTTTTTCAACTCCATTATTATATATATAGAACCAAATTTGACATTTCCAATGCTTTGTAGGAACTGCCAAAGCACTGGTGACTTTTTTTATACTTATCACGGAAAAAATAAAACATGAAAGTTCTAAATTGTTACGCATACACTATTTATATTAAAATATAATAATTTAGTCATTAAATATCTGTAATTAATTTTATATCATGACATTTTTATGGCTATTACCAAATGTTCTATATTTCTTACTAAAAATGTATTTTTGTACTATTCAAAAAAATTACATTTTTTGGAAATTATAAAAATTTCCCTATCAACTAAATTTGAGAGGATTATTTAAAAAATGAATTTAATTTTATCAAATATATTTTTGGAATGTTATGAAAATTATATTAGTTGTATATAAAAATGAATAAATTTAATATTCAAAAGAAAAAGGGTTTTTAAGAATAAAATGGATTGACTAAAAATAGAATGAATTTAATAAAAATTAAGTACATATTTAAAAATATTATATTAATGAATTATCAATGATTATGACCATTATATATTTCATAATGTCCTTAAAATTATTCATTCCAACCTGTTTAATGGATATATAATAATGGACACACTAAAAAAACATTTCAATATTTTTTATTCTTGATGTGGTGTATTTTGTGCGATATAGTGTTTCAATCATAAATAAATCATATAATGTTACATTTTAAACCATTAAAAATTTACATCCTTGAAATTTTAAATTGGGTTAAGTAACTAGGGTTTGACTTTCCAAGAAAATTTTTTGATATCCCAAAATGTAAAAACTATTATAAAAACATTTAAATAATATGAGAGAGAAGAACATATAAATATCAAATGAGGTAACAGATAATAGTTTTCCATATATGAATACATGGGAATAAATTATAAAAATAACTAACAATAACTAATGGAGAGTGATAGATAACTTGGTAGTGAGAGATTTAACCATCACAAAATAGTAAAACATTGATAGGCTCTGAAGTCATGGATATCCAAGTAATACAAGTAAACATATACCATATTATTTAATTATACATATAGTGTTGTGGAATTTATTTAGTATCTACACTAAAATCAAGTGGAAATATACATGAAAATAAGTGTTTCATCCTCTAACTAATCTCTACCACAAAATCAATTTTCTCTCCAAACTATCAGTATGAATTTTTTCTTTCCGATGGAACTAGAATCACCATGTATGAAATCACATAATCCCAAAAGATATTAAATTATTTCTCCCATATTTTAATTACAACCAAAACCAAATATAAATTCATCTTTATACGATAATACTCTAAAAATAAAAAACCATTATATCCTGAAGAAATATTTTAATCCCCACAATTAAAAAGGAATTCCAAAATTTTATCATAAATCATTAAATAAGTAACCATCCTGTTAATTCTTAAAAAATATTTCAAAATATTATTAAAACAAAAATTAAAATAGATAGACTACCAAGATAATTATTACATTTACCGCCAAAAAACATTAATGACTTATAATGTCTTGAACCAAAAAGTAATTATTCTAATCATATAATAACAAATAATTCTAATCATTTCTATAAATAAACATAAATCATAAATAAAATATTACATACATAAAAAAATTAAATATTTATCCCTAAAAAATTCCTTAATATTTTATTTAACCTAATCTTATTGGATTCCTAAAATAGTGAACATCATCCAAAATAACACTACTAACTTAATCACTAAATCAACGTCCAATCACATTGTATTTTATATTATAATACTTATGTTTCCAAAATCAATATATTTTTCATCTAATACTATAAATTGTCATACTAGTGAAGAATTTACAAAGGAAAATGATATGAACCACACCCATGTGGAGCTTTGGTTGAGTGTTTAGTTTTCCTGACCTTAACGAATGCAATGGCTTGTCTCCCAACCTACGAGTTGTCATATTATTTTTATAATTATAATTCATATAAAATTACTAGAAATTTCAAAATAATGTTACAAAATAAAAATAATATATTTATCATTAAATAATTGTTTTAACAAGAATGGTTATCTCATAACATTCATTTTTCATCATATAATTACTTAAAAATTTATGTTTCTAAAACTATAAATAGTCACCTTGAAAATTAATATCTCAAATATTCAAAAAAGATTTAAAATACATTTATATTATGATAAAACATAAAATTAATAAAATATGATGATATCTAAAACTCATAAGAAGAAAACCTAAACACCATTTTTGTTTAAACTAAACTCTACTAAAAACTATAAAGACCTAAACGACATTGTCACATATTCTAGTGACGTTAGAGTATAATTGTTTTTCTTTCTTTCAAAATATACTTTTGGTTAATATTTTTATGTATTTATGAATAACTCGTAGGGGATAATTGAATACGTTAAAAAATAAAACAAATACTTAATAATAATTCTCCCCATTAAAAAAGTCATTAAAATAAACATGATTTCTTTTCAAGAATGATATTCATAACATTCATCATGTATTATTATTTTCCCTTACCCCATCCTTAAACAGTTTGAAAAACATATTAATATTTTGGATAAATGAAAAAATCAATTTTGGGAAATAAAATAAAGAATGTAAAATTAGTTCAATAATACTGATAAACACATGAATCATGTAATTATCATAATTAAGAGTAACATATTAATACTTTTTGAAAATATGATGTTTCCATAAAACATATATAGCATAAAAACGGATAATATTAAATCAAATGTAAATTTTGGATTCATTTTTGTTATGATTATTCATGTCGTACTCAATAATTAACTAGGTCTGTGGTTCTTATTTTAGTAAATATGTTTTCAAAATTCTAACTAAAAGGTCAAGTGAATAGGTGAAACTGATCTCTACATGTCCTGAAATTTACTTACACAACATGTAGGCCTCATTCACAGTGTATCACAAGTCTTGAAACATGTCGTGGTGGAATTGCAGGCCATGAAATGAATACATGATGTGAATCTAAAATTCATGTCATGTACCTTTTGAAATTCAATTCCAATATTAAATATCCAAATGAATGAAGAAACACGTTTTTATGACCTGTAAATTTTGTGAGAGGTGTTAAACATCCAAATATCAAATACTTCGAATGAGATTTTCAAGATATTAACACCAAATTCATAATTACAAGTGAAAATCATGGATTAGATGTACACAACATGAGATGTTTATACATCGTGTAATATCGTTAGTATAATCATCTCATCTGCAAATAGTAGTGAGAGAACTCAATAGATTCTATTGACTTTTTTCTCTCATGTTATTTATTCACTCTCTTTTCATTATTCTCTCACAACTAAAATGTCATCGATTACTCATATTATTTATGTCTCCCCAAGAACCTTATAACCACCTGCAAGAATTATTTACCATTTTACATCACAAATACGAAATTACCTATGTCCGTTATTCAATATTTAATCCACGACGAGTGCTTTCTATGTTTTTCATCCTTCTAATCTATATACGTTAGTGTTTTGTTAAATTGGTGATTGATTCAATTTGTAATTTTCTTATTCCTGAATTCATGATACATAAAAGATTAATCAGAATTATTATATCTATGATAATCATGTTTTCAATTCACTACCCACTTTTGATCATTTCTACCATTAGTAGATAAATATAATCAGGTAGGGGTCAAGATTAGAGGTATATGAACATAATAAATCATTAATTACCAACTTGGTAACCCTAATTGTAATAATAGGGTTATAAAAAAATTATCCAATTAGTTTAGGAAACCCTTACCATGGGATGTTTGAATGAAAAAACCCGACTTGATTGGAATAGAGTAGTCTTTGATCAATATCCTATGATATTTCCTACCATTGAAGCTAGGAATATTTCATTAAAGATTTTAGATATTTCTAGACCAAGGAATTCTTTCCACATGGATAGAACTATTTATTTTTACCATAATCAACTAATTACCTATGATATCATAGAATCCCAATACTTAGGACATACCCTGTTATGATTACGATTATTTTTCAGTTGGAACCCTAAAACTAATCTTCATGCCTCTTCCCTCTATGATCATAATCTCATAACCATTAGATTAGTTTACCCCTGAACCCATGGTTTTTTTACCACTTCTACACATAGGGTTCAAGAGACTCAGTTCCTTTTAGCTAGTTCAATTCCTATGCGATAGATACCATACTATCATTATACTACACCTTACTAGAAAGTGTTGTTTGGGAACAATAATTTAATCTTACCACAACCCATGAAATTTAAAAAGATGTGTGTGGGTGAAACAAATTTTGGTGTAATTTCATAGTATTTGAAAACTATTCTATGGCATCGAAACCTACAATAGGAAACTAGGATTACCTCACCCATTATCCCAAATATCATCACCCGTTTTCACTTTTCAATCTGTCTTATTTTTTAGTGACATTTGTATCCTTATCCTTGTTCCCTATTGCATGCATTAGGGCCCTATGACACATTCAAAGATCCATGATGCACAAGTATTATTTACATTGGAACCACATAACAAAAGGTACATTTTTTCACATCTCCATTCAAAAATTTATTAATGCATCAATCCTACAGGTCTCGATCAAGAGAACACAAAATATTTTCATCCCAAACTACATTGATAGCATGTACTGTAACAAGAAATCACCATTATGAATAATAGAATTTCATCAATCAATGGTTCATGCCCAGTTTTGTTCAACCTCCGATTTAGGTGCAGACCATTGAAATTAATCCTAGACTCCATCATTTGTTCTAAAATATAGGTCAGTTTAGTGGGATTCAATGTAAATATCCTCATGGACATATCTCCATCATATTGGAATTATGTGATAGATTCTTAAACTAGTGGGTATCTTATGATTCCATAAGCCATCGATTCTTTTCGTTCTCCATGTGAGGACATTCAAATGATTGGACAACAATTCATTCTACTCTGTCCATCATGAAATGGGATGATTTAGGAAAAAAAACGTTGGACAAGTACTTCCAACATATGCTATCTTTGAAAGTATAGAATGACAACATGAACTTCACTCAAACTGATTGAAATTAATCATTTGAATCATGACATCTCATTAAAGAAGTCACTTGAATTTTCTAATACTATGGGATTGATATTTTATTACAACTCCAAACATTCTATAAAGGCCTCTAACTAGCTTCTCAAATAGTTGTTAATGTATCCATTGAGTGAGGGGTGATATTAAAAATATTCAAGGCTAATCGATCAGTTTTGGATGAATTCTCTCATAATTATATTTTATGGAAGAGTTATAATGCGTTTCCATGTCTTAGAATCCACCAAGTCGAAGAAAATGGTTGACTAGATTCTTATGTATTGTCTTTAATAATGAAAATATAATCTTTTAATCTCCCTGATGAAGCACCCCTCCAAACCTATTATGGAGACCCAATCCAAGGGAGTGTGTGGTGGCCTGATCCTATATAAAGACATCAAAAAAGGTGTTAAAGAACAATAAATCCAAAATTGTAATTAACTTAATTAAACTAATCAAAATAAAAAATTGAGACATCCATATTAGTATTATTCTTAATGTTTAGTTCAAAAATTGAAGTAAAATAATCAACGGTACTACCAGTAGTGAAGTGGTTAAGAACCATTCAGGATCCTAGGACCACCATGATATCCATTAATGAATCATGTTCCTATATTTTTGCATCACGTAATGCAACAGCACTTCCGTCAAAGAGAACAACAAAAATTTTAAATCTCTCCACAAAGATCTCCACAACTAATTTTACTCTACAATCAATTTTATAGAAACTACTCCCAACAATCATTCCAAAGGTAGATCAATGGAATTCCACCCAAGAGGCTGAAATATCTAATCAAAGTATTGATATTTATAACCTGGATCATCAAATGGGTTATATCTCCAATACATTTTCATAAATAATACCATGTAACATGCTTGGTAATATAGATACATAACATAGGGAAGAAGCAATGCAAGTAGTTCTGTGGAGTAGGGATGTTTTGTACCTTCAGCAACCATACAAATGAGAATAATGACAATATGAGGAACCAAAAATTCATTAAAAATACATTTTATATGAATATAATGAAAAATAAAATGAAACATCTTTATAGATACCTCATGAAGTACCACCTCTTACAAAATCCACGATTAAAGAGAAACACAATAATACATCTACATTGTGGCACTAGCATATTAACCACATTTTCCTTTTCTAGAAATAATGAGTCAAGGAAGGATCTAAGGGAAATATAAGATGTTTTTGGAGATGTTCAAACAATTTCATGTCAATATTCCATCTTCTAAAAAATCTCCCAAATGCATGCATTTTAAAAATTTCTCAATGAACTACATTCCAAAAAAGGAAATATGGAATTAATTGGAGTCATATAACTAAAATTAAAATTCTCTATGGTTTTTTAGTAGAAATTTTCACTAAAACTGAGATATATTTAATGTTAATAAATTCCACGCACTATAGGAAAATTATACATCATAATATCCATGTGAAATTTACGAGGACGAATTAACATCTTGCTTATCAATATATTCCACAATTTGGGACATATAGAACTCAAACCAACATGAGTTGATGTAAAATTATCCCACTAATTAGTAAAGTGTCCATGAGGAATTATTAATGTTTTCTGAGTAAAAATCAGAATATTGATTGTTTCTGTGGATGTTCTCCCTCTTGATATGAAAGAGGAAGGAGATGTCCTAATCAACCTATTCCGATCATTCCTAGAATTTGGGAAGGAACAATTTGATATGGATTAGGGAAGAATCATATTCCATGTAGGTGACAAGGTTGTGTTTGACCTGGTGAATGTAAAAAAATTGATTATTTTTTTGACTTCCAATCTATCATTTTCTTAAAAAAATGATGTCATTACTCAAACAAATAAGATGATAGTAACGAGATGCCCCTACTAAGGAGGAGTGATATGACTTTGTGGTAGTAAATTATATCAAATATATAACAAGGGATAGTATACCACTATTCATACCCTTCTTCATTACACTAGAATTGAAATACCTATCATGTACACTCAAGAATTCCTTTTTAGAGATTTATTCTACTCTAACAATCATCATCAACTACGAAATGACATAGTCCTAAGAGGAAAAATTTATCTTAGTCCAAAAAGGATATAAAGAGTAAATTCCTTGGGGTCACTGACATAAATGGAATAAATCATTCTTTGTACACCCTTAATATTTACTAGAGGAAGGTGAAAATTCAGAAATTATCCCCAATGGTGACTCACCCACCATTGTAGGAGGTAGTTAAGAAATATGTTCTAAAATATATGGATGCTATAATAACTTTTTTAGTCCTTGAGAGAAAGTGGGTGAACCCACTATAAGTTTTTCCAATGAATGGTGGACTCAGTGTGTGAAAAAATGATCATGCTGAAATGATCTCAACTCACAATCTCACTAGATGGAAACTAAGAATAGATTTCACAAACCAAAATATGGAAACCTGGAATCATCATTTTCACATACCCTTCATCGATAAAATACCTGAGAGACTAGAAGGAAAAGAATTCTGTTATTTAATATTAGAATATTCAGGATACAATTAGATTGAAATCAACCCATATGATTACACCCAAACAATATTCTGATGTCTATTTTGCACATTCTATTATAAAAGCATTCAGTTCGGTATGTGTAATGAACAAGTTACCTTTAAAAGGTGCATTGTAGATATTATCCATGATATTGATTATGTTCTATTAGAAATTTTCATGGATAACATTATACTGTATTGAAGACCATACAATTTTTTCCCAAGTAATCATGAATTAGTCCTACATCACTATGATGATAAGTGTCACATTTTAATTTGGGAAAAACTCTACTTCATGGTCCAATGAGGCATAGTACTGGGAAAAAACATATAAATATGAAATGAAGGTTGATCTTTCTATGATCAATGTGATCAAATACATACGTGACCCTACAACAGTAAAGTCATACATAGATTTCTCAGGAATGTAGGTTTTTAACGTTGTCCATAAAAGATTTTGGGAATGTTACCCACCCTATAACACACCTGTTATCAAAAGATAATTCATTTTAATTAACTATATAATTTCACTATAAATTCAACACATCAAAAAAATAATTATAGCCACACTGGTTATCATTTAACCAGATTGAATATATGATCTTGTGTCAATTTCCATTGATTGTGGCGTCATTGTTAGTGCTATATTAGGACAACAAGATAGTCACATATTCTACCTTGTCTACTATGATAGTCACATGATAAATGAAGCATATGTTAACTATACAAATACATATAATTTGATCTTAAAAGGTTTCATTATGTTCAATAAATTTCAATCCTATTAAATTTTTTAAAGTTCAATTTTTTCACTGACCATGCTTCCCTATGATAATTTTATGAATAAAAAGAATTCCAAACCAAGAATCATAAGGTGGATCCTATTGCTTAATGATTTGGAAAATGTCATCAAGGATACAAAACGGATGAAAAATATTATCACAGACCATCAATCCTGAATCCCACTCCACCTTTTAAAGGATTATGATTATCTAGACATCGAAGTAGACTTCTCATATGAAACTCTCTTAATAATAAATACAATTACACACATGCATTTTTATAACATTTAAAAAAATATCACTACAAGATCCCTCTACCAAAACCTCACATATAAACAATGAAATATTTTTTTAGTCAAGGATTCAAAAAACAACACGTATGAACCATTCCTCTTAAAACAATGTTTAGATGTATTGTTGTTATGTTGCATCCCAGAAGGACATATCCAATGTGTGTTAGACATGTTTCACATGTATCCAAATTGAGGGAATCATGTACTAGTATACACATTAGAAATTATCTTATGACATGGAATTTTTTGGAAGACATTCCACCTAGGGGAAAGAATTTTTTATCAATTTTTTGATGGGTGCCAACGAACATGATCCATTGGAAAAAGGAATGAAATTAAAAAACGATAGTGGAAGTTGAACTCTATAACTTATGGGGATCATATTTTATAGTTCCATTTCATAATTAACATGGTGTGTTCTATATCCTTGTTTATGTTGACTATGATTCCAAATGGGAAGAAGCTGATGCTATATCTCATGAGATATAAAAAGTGGTTATTAATTTCATAATTAAAATTATATTTTCATGATTTTTATTTCCACGACCACTCATTATTGATCATGGAACACATTTTTCAATCAATCTACTAATAGACTACTTCATAAATATTGAATTATGTATAACACATAAACTCCCTACCACAAAAAAATTGTCAGGAATGATGAATACAGAAATAGGGAACTTGAAAAAATCCATGAAATTTATATTAATAAAAATCAAAATTATTATATTATGAAGTTAGATGAATCATTTTGGGAATACCACACTGCGTTAAAAATTCCCAAAGGTACCCCCCCCCCAATCCGATTAGTGTAAAAAACTCATTTCCATTTTCTAGTAGAACTAGAGAATCAATTATATTCGGAAATTAAGAATCCCAATCATGATTCCCAAAAATATGGTGCATATGGGATGTTATAGTTTTAAGAATTAAAATAGATAAAAAAATTATTCTTATGAAAATGACATGATATATAAAGAGAAATCCAAGAAATTTCACGATCATCACATTGAAAAATTCATTTTTCCAATGAATAAGGTTATGTTATTCAACTCCCCTTTAAAAATATTCCATAGGAATATGAAATCCAGAAGATCAGTACACTTTACGATCATACAAGTATTCTATTATTGGACCATCAAGAATCGAAATGAATGAAAACCACCATTGAATGTAAATCCTCAATGGTTTAAAATTTATCAAGAATCATTTTGTGAGGGGTGTGTCATGAATTTTATGTTCCTCTAATATTGAAAGATTCAATCTCTCAATGTTAAATGAACTATTTATTAACAGTAATCCTAGGTTAGCTCGTCATAGGATATATTAGGTTAGGATAAGATATAGGATTTCTTAGGGTGTGTTGGGGTCTAAGTGACCAGGCTATAATTCAATATTATGTAAAAAGAAATATATAGAAATTCTATAATTACTTAAAGGGAATTTATATTTGAATTCCTAAATTAATTTATTTCCTCAATTACATTATTTAAATATGATTACACAATTTTTAATTTCACGATCTACTATGGTTTTGAACCTAGGCTTCAAAACCCATTGAGCCACCCCCACCCACTACTCACCACTCCCACATAACCCCCATCATCATCCCCCACTGCATGCCTCATCATTTCTCCTCATAGGTCGTATGAACCACTCTACAGTCGATTCAACTCATGTAATAGAAGACAAAATGACTGTGTGAACTAATCCTACCAATCCCTCTCCTGAGCGAGATGACCCACCACTGGTCTACAGTAGAGAGGTGTCACATATCTATCGCGATGTGAATCTTCCTCCACCAGCTCCACTATATCTCATACAACACCAGCAATCCATATAGACTCTCAATCAAATTTTAAGGGGTCGTATAAGGCCACATTACACCACGTACACCCATTCATTCATTTTTTAGAACACAAGCACCATGTTTCTCTCATATATCTCTATGAAAAAATAATGAGTACTATAAAAACTCTTGACTTGGACATCCTCACACACATACAAATCAACAAGATGGTTCTCTAACTCCTAGACTACATGAAAATGTCCTTAATTGTCTATATGCACAAGGAGACCTATTAGCAACTCTTTCAGGATTTCTTGTCCACTATTGAGGTCATAGTATTTAGCCTCCTCTTCTGATTAGGTGGATTAAATAAAGATATATCTTTCATGGAGTTCTTGATAGGATTAGAATTTATAAAAAACATCTATATTTTATAGGTATTCCCCACCATCAATCATGACCCATTCATGTTATATTTAAAGAAACATCACAAAATTATTGTTGTGGATGATCACACTGAGCGTGATCCTCGAATTACAATGTTCACAATCCTTTAAATTATTTTAATACACATTCTTTATCGATAATTTATTTATTCTTTGTTTGGTCATCCTGAGTCTCATAGTAGCATTGGCCCACTAGATGTCATCATCTTTATTGCTTCCATGGGAATCCCTTCCATCAACATGGAACTGTATTTCAGCTTCTAATATAGATCAAATGCGAAAAATACAAGAGATACACTTTTGGGTTGATATTTCATCACCAACATAGATTTTCATATCATCGTTTTTGACATCTCCTTCAGCGCACCTCCCTCAATCCCATGGAGTCCTTCAACTTATGTTATGGAACAAGATGCAGCTACTGACAAATGAAGGTGACATCTACTGATGGGAACCAGGACACTTTGAGGTTTCTGTTGAGGCACTTGGAGCTCATGTAGCTGACCCTACCCCGTCTCTATACAACACTTCCACCAAAGCCCATTTGTCATCAATATCAACAATTAATCCCACTCAAATTACCACATATACCACAAAAACCTACACTTATACTCTACCCACCCAATAATACCTAACAGATACTTGGGCTATGAATCTCTAAATCATGGTTAATCTGCATTAGATTACCCATAACCTAAACATCTAATTTGCCATGCTATCACATTTCATGAACCCTCCACCACCATCATATTATATAAAATCCAATCCTCTAATAGCAAATTTTATCCCTTCATCATCCACTAATCCTACCCTAGCCACCACTATAGTCAACATTTGATTAATGCTAATAGACCTTGCTTCCAAACATCAGTTTCTAGAAGTGAAGTCTCATATGGGAAAGGGCCCAACATCCACTTAAACCACTAAGACTCCATTAATTAATCAAGCTACGAGATCCATGTCCTCATTCAGGATCAGTACCTTTCATTATCTTGTTACTAAGATAACTTTTATCACTTTGACAACACCATCTATTGTTGATATTATGGCCCCTAACTCGATTGTAAATATTCACTAGTTGGGAAATCTTCAACCACCCTCATTTTGAGAGTGGATCGTGGATAAGATAATTAATGATTAAGATGAATCTTTGTCAACTATAGTCCACTCACCCTATTTTTATATTCATTCTTAGTGATAATTTTATCTACCGAATGTATTCCCTTTAATTATTTTATCACTCGACTATATATATATATGATGTTTTTTTATTTATTTTAGTCGGATTATTTTTCAATTAATTACATTATTAATGTAGCTAGGTCTGGCTCTTTTTCCAATTATATTTTCACTAATGCACCTGTGTTGTATCTATCTGCCCATGTTCTATGGGTGAGTTAGTATTTGGAAGATGTCGGGAATCAACATGAGAAGCTATCATGACACATAAGTGAAAAACATCCATCACAAATAGGTTAAGAATAGACATGATTCCTTCAACGCTATTTTCATTCTCAATTTGATCCTTAGGTGAACAACCCCACCATGTTACCATGATATCCTGATGAAATTTCAACCCGTTTTTCCAAGAGATAGAAGACATATGAGGAGATAGACTACTTCTAACTGATAAACTATTACATCCATTTATCTTAATACTTCATTGATATAGCTTAATGGGTGGAAACCCATTTTTCATTTTATTTCATGATTATCATTCATATTCTAGTATTTTAGTTTTGTTTCAAGTTACATTTTTATTGATAGGTCAACTGACACTATATTATTCTCATATTTCAACATTTATCTAGTTTAATTTTCTTTAATATTCATTTAGTACACCATATCATATGACATATACCAAAATATTAAATACTATGTACTAATGTTTCATCCACTATATGTTTTTTCTTTCTAAACAATTATGTAGGTGGACCAATTTCAAAATAGAAATTAATCATGTTTCCCAATTAAATTCCAGTCATTATTGGGAAATCTTGATTCCTTAGCTTCACCTTTCAAAATTTCCATTTCAATTCTCTAAAAATTACCTATTAATCCTCTCCCATGGTACATTCATGACATGTATGAAAAATTCCTCATATTAAGTGTGGGGATAGTTTATTTATAATCTATATTGATGAATTTTTTTATTGACTATTTTCATTCATATAAGACACATTATTCATTTCAAGTGTTCTTTAAACATAATAATGATACAACTATTAAAATAACAAAAAAAAGTACAAACATGTTGGAAATTCATTTTTTTCTCCTGTTTAGATATTTATAATGATTTTAGGATATATTAATTTAATTTAATTTCAGCATTTTTGAAATTTATCTATATTGAATTTTTACATTATTTTCTACCATGATTGGATGCAAGTTATTCTTGTGTACTTCCATACATAAGGGGATTTTGAGCCTATGGTTTAATATTCCTTTCTGGTCATATTTCCTGAGTGACACCAAGGAATTTTAAACCAATCAAAACTTGAATTGATATATAATTCAGGCTATGACTAAACAATAAAATTTTAATATGACTGAGTCAATAATTTTTTAGCCACTTTTTCCTAAGACCTACTATTTATTTTTCCTTCATTTTAGTCTATATTTTCCATGAATTACCTTATTAGGATGTATCTATTCAATTATGATTATCTTTTCTTACCATGCACTTTGTATTATGAATGATTTTACATTGAACATGTGTGGGTGAAATCTTGTGGTAACAGGAATGAGAGGTTTTGGATAATGAGATCTATTATGGTGCATAACATATTGATTTGTTTATGATCCATGGGTAATTTTTTTTTCATTTTACACCTATTACGTTCCTTAGAACCAAAATAATACAAAAATAAAGGGAAAAATGTGATTGGGTAGAGTGTTAGGAAGGTTAGTTACCACCATTTTAGGACTGATAAATCCAAAAAAGGATAGTATATTTTTTGGGTATGGATGTGAGATCAAGAGTTGGAATATATATTGAGAAATAACTAACAATAAAAGGAAAAAATAAATAACATGGTAACTTTGGGACTCAGATGATATATGATTGGATACATACGGAGATACTGGATACATAGACCTCATTTGTTATGGTATGAATTATTTCATTACATTTTTCATGAAATTAATGCATTATTCATCATATCATGACATCATTTTTATTTGAGTTTTCACTTCTTTCCCACCTTCTCATATTCGTAGAGCCATTTGAATCTTTTTTATAAATCCCTCAAGATTAATATAAAAAATTTCATTCCATATTGAAGATGATGAATCCAATGAAAGCCTATGGTAAGGAACATGTATGGAATGTATCATCATATATCATATCCCACATTACCCTAATTTATGATAGAAATTTCATTATTAGGTAAATTGAAAAATGTGTATTGAATATATGGAACCGTTTAAAAAATTTTAACTAAAAAAATGAGAATTATTTTATATAACTAAACTATGAGGAATGATTGATTTTCTATGAATAATTTATTCTAAAGGATAACATTTTCTACTTAAAAATTGTTTTATTTTTGTAGTTATAATGAAAATTTCCTTTTTAATAATATAATACCTATGGCCATCATGTTGAGATCCTTTTTTCGTGAAGACAAATAATTGTTCTTTTGTGAGGGAATTTGATAAGATGAAATATTATATACATTATGGTTTCATTTTTGATACGATTATTCATGTTTTACTCAATAATAAACCATTTATGTGTTTATTATTGTATAAATTATTTTTTCAATATGCTGTAGGAAATTCATAGGAAACTTGCCCAAATTATCATTACACATTGTGAAATTCAATTTCATGATATGTATGTATCATTCACAGCATATCATAAGTCATGAAGGAATTAAATGACATAAAATGATTAAATAAAGTGAATATATAATACACATATTTTACCATTATAAATTTAATTCCTGCTTTAATAATCCAATCTATGGAAGAGTTACATCCTGAAGACCAGTTACACAATATGAGAGGAGTCAAACTTCCAAATCATGAAGATTCATGGGGACATTAAGTCAAGATTCATGATAGATTAAAAATACATTAAAAACTCATCTATTTTAAGTACAAAATGTTACATGTTTACATTTTTTGTAATACCCTTAGTATTTACATCCTAGGTTCAAACATTAGTGAGAGAACACAACTAATTATTTTGATTTGTTTTTTATATCTCATTCTTCCTTCCTACTTTGTTTTTCATTCTATATCAACAAAATTTTCATCAATTCATATTATTTTCTTAAATGTATTTAGGAACCTAATATCATAATTCAATAATTATTCATCCTTTTACATCACCAATATAGAATTTCTTGTGTTTGTTATTCTATCGATATTCGACGACAAAAATTTACTACGTTCTCTGTCATGTTCCTTGTTTCAATTAAATGGTTGGTTAAATTTGAGATTGATATTATTTGCATGTTTCTTGTTCTTGAATACATTATACAAAACTACATAATATCAATTATTATTATTAGGGTAAACAATTCTTCAATTCCTTAGCCACTTTTGATCACTTCTGCAATGAGTGAAAAAACTGCTTAGTGTAGGGGTCATGAGTTGGGGTTTCTCAACTTAATAAAATTTTTAATTCCAAATATGTTAACCCTAATGTTTGTAATCATGTAAAATAATGGGAATTTATCCAATTATTTTACTCAAAACCTACAATGGGGTGTTTGAATGAACAAACCTAGCCTAATTGGAATATAGTAGGTTATGATAAACTGCCTATAATATTTTCTACCTTAGATACTAGGCTAAATGAATCATGGTTGTTTACTTTTTGCAGACCAAGGAATTGTTTCCTATTAGATATATCTAGTTTGTTTAACCATAGTCAACTAGTGACCTTTTAATTCTTCATATCCAAAACCTCATGACCATACCAAGTTAGGATTATTTTATCTTTCTACATTCACCCTGAAATTAATCATTATCACTTTTTTCTCTCTGATCTAAATATCAAATCCTTTAGCATTAGTTTGCTCCCATACATGGCCAATTATTGAAGAATCATGTACATTGGGTTAAAATTCATTATTCTAATCATCCATTTCAATCCCAGTGGAATCAACCCTGTGCTATCACTATAGTACGACTTAGTAAATTGTGTAGTTTGAAAAAAAAATAACATAATCAAACTACAACATGCTGAAATTAAAATAAAACATGTGGGAAAAAGAAAAAACCATTTATGTAACTTGGGGAATAGTTTTATTACCGTAATTAAATATGATTTTAACCATCACATCTACCATATTATTTGTAACCCTCACTAATACTTTACAATGTAATCCTCATAGGTACCAAATAGTGTAACAATCAATGTTACACTTGGAATAACCATTGTTGTCATCTTTTAATATTACCAATTCATTGGAGGGATTTCATGGACCCACCAATATGTTTTTTTAATATAACCACTCATAATAACGAACAATTACAAAGAACCTGAACATTATTAATAAACATGGATACATACATTATAAAAATATTCCTTGAGGAAAATCACTTATTTTATAAGAATTTTGCGAACATAAAAAGAGGAAAATTATTGGAAAATATCCATGAAATATTGTACATAAATTACTAAAACATTATGTAATAAAAAAATATTTAATGTCCGGTCATTCCTTATATGTTAAAAAAATTACTTTTGAATTATGTAACAATTTTATTAAAAGATGATTTTTCAAAGAAAATTACATCACATAAAACATCAAAATAATCCCCTATTGAAAAATTTGAGAGTGATTAAAAAAATACACTTTTATGAAATTCATGACAATCTGAATATATTAAAATAAAATTTCATGAAAACATTTTAAGTAAATATAATTAATTAGAAGAATAAATCTTAAAAAAATTTAAAATATTGTTTTAGTTAAAGCATCCTACACATCAGGTTTTACTCTATTAAAATGTGTTCAAACCTCATGTATAATACTTCAAAGAGTGTGATTAATTATTTATAGGCATATAATAATATTTATAATACCTTCCATGATCTACTTATACAATCATTTAACCCATTTAATTTCAATTTTTTTAATTTCCCTATTTCAAGTTCATTCGTCTAATGATTTCATGGTAGTTTCATTATTGATTATCTAGTATAATGGAAATAATAATTAAAAGAATATAAAAAATATATATTCATGTCATTTTAAACATTTATAACTGAATTTTATCTTTTCATGAATGTGGTTTTCAGAAAAGAAAACTAATCATTCATGAAGGTGGTGAATTGACACCCGATAGACAATGATTTTTTAAGAATAAAAAATGAAAATACTATATTTGATGATGGATATACCATTTACACAATTATATTCTAGTATATCTTTGATAATATATTTTTCATGCATCTTTGGATGGGGGTGAGGATATGATAAAACTATGAAAGAATTTACAAGTGAATAAAATTGTATTTACCTCATGAATCTTTTCCCCTTGGGATCCTATTTAAGTGTCTTAAAATTGGTCATTTTGTTATTACAGAAACAACATAATGTCTAGATGGATTATTATTATGGATTTTTTCAGAATAAATTCATGAAAATGCCTTAATGTGGTCAATTTAATTGAAATAATGAGCCCCCTTTTATAATTATAAAAAGTGGAAAAGTAAAAATTATTTAATATATTAAAATATTTAAATTCTAATATATGTTTTGAGATTTATAAGAGGAAAAAATTGAAAATTATATTATCTCTTTGAAAAAGTCATTTCCCATTTGGTCTTACTCTATATTTTTCTATTTTTTAAATTATTTAATAAAATATTATATTCCATAAAATTAATTTTATTTAAATTGAAAAATATTCATAACTATGATTTTAAAAACATCAAAATAATAATAATTTGCAAAAAATATTTTATTATATCCCATAAAAATCTTATTTATCTATTTTATTTCCTTATTAAATTAAAATTAATATATTATATTTATTTTAATAATTTTAACATTATTTATCTAAATTTTTCATTAATTAAATAATTATTGAATCATCATTATGAAAGAAATAATGTTAATTATTTATCCTCAAAAAATTAAAATAGGTTTTATTGAAGAATATTAATTTACTTTCATTCATATGATTATTTATGGTTGTATAACTCTTCTGGAAGACTATATATTAATGTATTATACTAATTAGAATCTATAGTGTGAACCCATAGAATTTATTTTACATAAATTATTATTAAGTTCTTATTCATTTCAATGTAGAATAAAATGAACATTTATACACCCCTTTGGAGCATCATGGTTGAGATATAATAAAGCAATGAGATTTATCCACGTTTTTTGACATTTTATGTTTTTTTATAATTTTAATTATAATCATTTCATTTATTTTTTATCAACTAGAACAAGCACTACGTCAGTGTTGCACATAAATTAAATTTTTTTATATTATATATATATATATTTACATAATAAAAATAATATAATTATATTCTATATAATAATATATATTCATTAATTATTTATATTTTATCCTATCCATTTATAAAAAACATATTTATTTTTTTAATTTGACTTTTCATTCATTGAATCAGTATTGCACATGAATTTATATATGATTCAGGTTATATATATTTAAAATCTAAAACTATCAAAGAAATGACATAATCATACATAATAATTAATAAATAATTGATGAAAATAAACTTTATCACTAATTTATTATATATATGGATCTAAAATTTTAATTTTATACACTATATTGGCATTGTATTAGAACCGACAATGATTGTTTTATACATACATATTGTGGGGAAAAATATAATTTACATGTAATAAATTATTTATTATTAAATATTTATTTATATAATTTAATAATTTAGATATTCCATATTTTTAATAAATTTTATATCCCTACTTTTTCTTAACAACTATTAAGAATATTTTATTTTTAAATAACAAGTATTTTCTATGATTCACTAAAATGTTAAAATTTTTAGAAAATATAGAAAAGTTCACCATTAAATAATTTTTAAATTCTGATTTCAAAAATGAATTTATTATTTTCAAATAAATTTTCTATATTTTATATGAATTGTATTGTTTGTATATAAGAAATATTGAATATTAGTTATTCAAAAAAAATTCAAAAATTAAACATATTTACTAAAAAATATTGAATGATTTTACTAAAAATATATTACATATGTACAATGAATGAACAAAAGAATTATAAATGTTAACGATCATTATATCATTCATAATTATGTAAATATTGTTAATTACCACAAATTTAATAGTTCACATAATATGGACACACATAAATAATAAGATTATGTCATTTTTTATTCTCAATATTGTGTATAACTTTCAATATAGTGTTTCCTTCTTAGTAAAATTATCAATATATTACACATCAACCAGTTCTAGTAAACTTTAACATTAGTTCTTCCAAAATGGAGATATCCTGAAAATTCAACAATAATAATGTGGAAAATTCATAAAGAACTGACTATCAGTCACATTTTTTGGATTCTCTAAATATACAACAGCTACAACCTTCATTGGGTCAACTGGAACTCCTTAATCTGATATGGAATGGGAAAAGAAGTGAATTTCATTAATACAAATAATGAATTTGGTTTTCTTGGATTAAAGGAGATTATCTAAATTTTCCTAGGATAATTTCATGGTATTAGACCTCGCTATATGGTGATTGAGAGTACAATAAGATATAATTGAAAAAAAAACCAAATAAGTATCCATGGTATGATAAAATATTATATTCCTCAATTCAATGAATACTACTCGTGTATTTGTCAACTGAAACAAAATTAATAATTTTTTGTACAAGTCATACCTAATCCTAAAATAATTATGATGTATGTATGAAAAACTCACCCTTAACTATTGGTATCAAAAACCTATGTCAAATTGGAGAATATATTTTCATATCTAAGTTAATCAAAAAGATAAATAATTCACCAAAGTGGAAAAAGTTCTTGACCATGACCTAGTTAAATCTCTATTAATCTACAAATTAATTCAATTTCTGACAATCCACCTTGGTGAAGAGAACTAGAGACCCCAAGGAGATGTACTAGACCATATGATACATGTAGCTTCTAGGTCATCCAACTGAACATTCAACTAGAAAAACATTTCTTTTGTAATTCTTCAAGGAATGATAAAAGAAGGCACTTCTCTTGACCAAAAAATTATGATAAGCCTGATTTCATACTTGGGATATAATCTATAGAACCAAATAGGAAGGACAACCTGAAAATATTCTTCCACTAGAGGAAAAGAATAATTATTGATTCCACTATCATCTACGGAATTTTTGGATATTTGATCTATGAAACAATACAATATTTTCTGATTTGGACAAGGAAAACCTAAAGATCCCACTCACCCTAGTGAGAATATATTCATAATTCGATAGATTTAATGTTAATCATACTCTAGTAAGAGTGTATATGATCCTGGTATAGAACTATCTAATCCATACCATCATTTAAATAAATACCAATCATTTCCAGTATAAATGGTTCCCATAATAAATAGTAACAAACAATCACCAAATAACACACCTTGACACATTTGATATATTCTGACTGAAATGTTGATGGTGTATTGATATAAAAAACACCATCAAAGCATTCCCCATCCACGTAAAATCAATTTACATAAAAAAGTTGATAAATTGATTTGTAATTTCATCTATTAAACAAAATAATGGAATTTTTTGATGATACAAGAATCATACAAATTATGATATAATATCCAACATCCATAATAGTTGGGGAAGTCTATATATTGTGAATATGTTAGGTTCTTGTTTATTTGGATCCAATGTGACACCCTATAATCATTCCATATACCTGGTACTTGCACTCTTTCACTGGGTTACCACATCCCATTCGTTGAACTGAATGTTCTCCGGAACTCCAACTAACTTCATAATGTGGAGTATTCATGTTCTTCCAAGACATTGGTATGTGTCTTTATCCACTTCCACTAATCGTCTACAACATTCCCCTATAAAACCATGTTATGTTGCCCATCCTATCATAAGAAAGTCACTCCAAATTGGGTTATTGAAACTGAGGCCATTTGTGACCCATGTGGCCATACCGATAGCAATACAACAGAACAAGGTCTTGGAATGGATTCCCACAATGATGAGAGATCTTACCATGATTTCCCTAGAAAAAATCAATTTGATGCATCATCCCACTAGAATAAGAGTACCTAGTTTTTAATTTGTAATTAGTTTGGCTGCTCCTCAGGGCCTCTTTCATATTCCCTCCCATGATTAGGGAACGAATCATCGTGTTTGTAAAACAACTCAGTCATAACAACTTCACCTTTGACCTGATCCCATAGGGAATCCCATCCTGATAATTCCTCGTCCCATAGGTTCCATCATATTTCAAATATGGTGAAATGATATGCATTTAATTCTAATTTTTATCATAGTTCATCACAATAATACCCTCTGGTTTCATGAGCATCAACTCACAACACTTCTAATACCTCAACATCTCTAGATAGAAGTATGACAGAAACATCATCTTGATTTCCATCAGATAAATATTCCCTATATTCCCTTATGTCTCCAAAATATACCACCCACTCTTGGAAGGTCCATTAATCATAAGTACAACAAGGTTAACCCTCCGTTCTTTGGGTATCTCATGATGCTCAGGTATCCTTTAGACTGAATCGATCTAGAAAATGGATATATGGGGGCCTCCCATTCATTTAAAAGTATGAATATTCAATATCATATCTCTATTATCTACTCAACAACACCCATCAATTGTGATACTTAAAAAGAAAAAAATTTATACCCATGTCACAAAGGTGAAACATTCATTTCGGGATCCCACCTAATTAGAAATTCATTGTTTTTGGTACAAGTCTTATAGTGTTTATCTTTTTGGGTGACCATTTTTAAAGTACGCATATTGTCTGAATGTGAAGAAAATATCACTCCAAACAATATGTGGTGTCTTGTGGAGATAGTAATTAGTCTGATATGTAACCCTATGGGTAATAGCGAGTGGTTTTATTAGTTGGAAACCAAGGTATTATAGGAAACCCATGGGGTCATACGACTATGTTCAATGACCAAGGATGGTCAAGATGTTAAAACTTTTATGGGTTCCAATACCCATGTAAAGACGTGGAAATTTCATGGAATTTTTTTTCTTATTTTCTTTGGAATTTTACAAGTACGCAGTTTCTGACGGTGCCTGATTCCGAGCCCGGTGTGCCCGAAATCAATTTATGAAGTTTAGCTTGGGTACGTTCAGTGAATGAATGAGCGGGTTTTTCTATCTTTTGAACGGGTGCTCAGAATTGAAATCTAAGGGAACCATTGAACTCGCAGTGCCGGTTTTCGATTAAGTGGACTTTCACCTCGACGACAGATGATCGGGTTTGAGAGTTGGTTTTTGGGATTCACGTGGTTTAATAAAATAAAATAAGTGAAATCTTATTTTATCTTTGTTGAACCCACTCCATGTGGATGGTGTTGGTTAAAAGCTCCATATGGGAGTTGGTGGTGGGACTGCCACACCCTAACCTCCCATGGGAGGATAATTAGGGTGGGGACCAACCAAGCAGCATAACCTCCCACGAGAGGTTATGACACGGGGTCCACACAGGGCTTAACCCCCCCCCCCCCCATTTAATGGGAGGGGAGGAAATCTCTCAACACTTCCCTATTAATGAGGGAGAGCCTCTTGGACTCTAACTCCCCTCTTAATGGAGGAGAATAAAACTTCCTCAACCCCCCCCCCCCATTTAATGGGAGGAACCTCCTTGACCCTCTCCTTGTTAATTAGGTGGGGACCACCCGGGCCCCTAAACCCCCCCTTGAAACTCCGAAAATTAATTATGTCATCCGCTCATGCAATTAATTTTGCGGAGCCTCTCCACTCATTGAATTTTGAATTGTGCCAACCATCGTGAACCTAATTAAGTGGGGCCCACTTAATTAATTCCCGCCACCATGAATAATAGATTATATTCTATTATTTTGGCATGTTATTGCGCCTTTTGGTGGAGAGCTTGAGAGAACTTCTTTCTCCAGCGAAGAACGTGAAGAACGCTGGTGACACTTCTTACCCAACCTTCTTCGGCCTTCTTCCTCGGAGCCCCCCTTTCTGGCGTGGTGCTTCTCTGACGACCCTCCTTCCTCCCTCCTCGTCTTCAACACACTGACACATGAACTCAGAAGTGTAAGCGTGCGGTGAGCGATTTCATTATCTTCCCCCACAACAAACGCGCACCCTGATGAATCATAGGTAGGGGTTTAATCTTTGTTCAAGTTTATTTAACGAACATCGTTGATAATTGGTGGCTGCTTGCTATCATTATAACAGGATGAGGTCAGACCGCACAAACATGGATGACCCTCCTCCCCCTTTTCTATAATAACTTTTGTGGCTCGAGCGAAGGTGAAGCAGTGCCGTCACACCTCACAGAAACAAATAAGAATGGGCGAAGAAGCGCAGCGCCGTCGCGCTGCACCGTTGAGGCCAAATGAAACCATGGTCGATGTCGGGGCCGCGAAGGCGAATCGAAGACTCCACCATTTGTTTATTTGATGTGCGGATTAATGGGTTTTGATGGAATGGGCCACAGAGGCAATTTGTTGATCCCGCAGTGAAGTACGGGACAAGGGATAGACACTGGCGCAGACGGAAGCAACTCTGGTGGCCCGCAGAGTTCACCGGCCGGCCGCCCGGAGCCGGCGGTGTCCCGGCGCGCAGCCAAGCGGGACAACCGCGGTTGAAGCCACGGTGGCAGGCGACCGGGGTCCGGCGGCTTCACGGGGCCCGGAGGAGACGCGGCGCTTGCCGCGTCCACGGAGCGCGAAGGCCGCTGGGGACCGCGTACCCCCACACGGCTCGCTGACCGAGCCAGCGAGCCCTCGGCCGAGCCTAGCAGGGTTGCACGGACCAGACCGGGTCGCGCCCAGCTGGGCCGACTCGGGAGGGGGGGGGGGGGATTGGGCCGGGTCGGACCGGGCCCAGACCCCCCACATTCAGACCACATTCGGTTGTTTTTCCATAACTTGGGCTACAGACCTCCTATCGATGCACTGTCAGTTGTGGTGCGATCCTCGGATCGATATGGTCGTTTTGGAATATTACACTCAATGTTTCGGAGAACTTTGGGTACAACAGTGTTGGTTCGAGCACGAAACCAACCGGGCCCTCGGAGCGGAAAAACTTATAACGTGAGCTCTGGACGTCCGATAGACGTGTCGTCGACTTTGTTGGATTAATCTTGATGAGAAGGAACATTTGGCATACTTCTCCTAAGTATTGGACAATGTTGGATAGTGGCCGGGTTTCATTGAACCTGAAATCCAACTGAGCCCCTAGAACGGAAAAGCTGATAACATTCAGACCGAACGTCTGTTTGACGAACTGTCAGTGGCGTTGGTGACCACATTGAGAAATAGCCCCTATGATAATATCCTATAATATTTCAGTGTATAGTTGAGATGCGACGAGGTTGGTTCGTACACGAAACCAACCAGGCCCCTGGATGAAAAGGCCAATAACTCACAGACCGGGCGTCCGATTGACGCGCCGTCTGTTGCGTTGAGACCCCTATGGCGAGGCGGTACTTTGAGATACTTATTCATGGGACTTTGAGATACTTGGAGTATCGACCTTTAGCTCATGGAGCGGACCCTCCCGGAGACGAGCGTACGGAGTATGGAGACCGTGTACCTGGCTGAGACCTGACGACTGCTTGAACGACTTGACTTGGAGTGAGTTGACTAGCCCAATGGACGGAGCACTACTATGTTTGGGTGCAGACTCATGGCGGATGGAGCACTACTGTGTTTGGGTGCAGACCCGCGGTACTCAACAGAAGGAGTACCTCTGCAGGCTATTAGGGGGTGCACTACTATGTTTGGGTGGAAGACCCCAGTGGGAAGCACTACTGTGTTTGGGTTGCAGACCCGCGGTACTCGACAGGAGGAGTACCTCAGGAGTCTTAGGTTAGTGAGCAGTACCTCGGAGTCATGACATGATCACAATACTCATTAGAGACAGGGCTTTTCAGCAGTTACGGTTTTGATAAATGAAAATCATGGTTTGAGCTGAGTCTATGACCTTTGTGTTTACCTCATGATTGAGATGGGTCACTTGATAACTTAGGTATATGTATCAGTATATACCTAGGAAGTGGTTATCCATTGATATCGTAACCTTTGTGTTTCCTCATGATTGTGATGGGTTACATGATAACTTAGCTATAATTATGGGCTTATACCTATGTAAGGGTTATCCTTTGAGATCCTTCTTTTTGGTTATCATTGTTGTATTTAGTGAGACCTTGAGGGTCTCGGGGTCCCTAATGAGTATTGAATACTCACCCCTGCATGGTCTATGCCCGCACCTCGTTGAGTTGGTTGCAGACGACGAGCAGCACTGATAGAGGCTGAGTGTTCGAGGACTGGTCGGTACCCAGAGGTGGACCTCACGACGAGTCAGTATCCGAAGGTGGACTCAAGACGAGACGATAATCGGAGGAGGTTGACGGTCAAGAGTTTTGTTGAGGATATCTGTACCTACCCTTCAGGTAGGATCCGTGGTGGACAATCTAGGAGCAGCGCTATCTGTACCTACCCTTCAGGTAGGATCCGAGGTGGATGACCGAGAAGCTGGTTCTATTTTTCTTCTAGCTGTTTGTCTTTCATGTTGTACTTTTATTCAGTTGTAGTTGTACTTTCAGTTGGGTTGTATTCTAGCCGACTTACTTTTCAGCACTTCCTTTTGTACTTAGTGTTTTACTTCTGCTTGTACTCTGTGGTGTTTTGTTTAGTTTTATAAAGGAAATGTATTCCTAGTTATCGGGATTTATGCCTTTGGTGCTAGTCGCCAGCCCCTGGCCTATGGAAGGCGGTCTTTGGGTAGTCACGGCACGGGCCCCGAGGACGGGTCGTGAAAAATTGGTATAAGAGGAGTTCGGTTCTACTGCATAACTAATAACTCTGATATTTTCTTTCTGTGAATCATTAGTGTTAAGGGTACTAAGTGTGGTTTTCAGTTCAGGGAGTCCAGTGTTGGTGCGGCAGCTGACGTATCTGTACACCAGGACCCTGATTACTGATTTCCGACTTTGTCCATGAAAACACTGATTGCGTGTATGTTTCCAAGAGTTTTAAAGTCAGCTCAAACCAGGTCATCTCACCAGGTATATATCGTTTGACCGTGTCACGTATGTTTCTTTAGGATGTCTTTCCATTGACGACAAGCTAGAGCCCAGAGGGATGTATGTACTGACAGGCTGTCGAGCGACGAGGCCTCGGTACAGGGCCCTCTTAGAGTTGAGGCACCAGCGGAGGCACTAGCGATACTACCATACATTGGGCCACCGATGACACCAGCCCCAGCAGCAGGCGATGCATGCCGCTTGAGCACGTTGTACGAGTTCCATCCCTAGAGGCCACCAAGGTTTCGGGGATAGATGGACCCACAGGCAGTTGAGGATTGGCTGGAGGCTGTGGTGGGAGTTTTCAGGATGGTGGGTACACCAGCGGACATCATGGTGACCTTTGATGCCAGCCTCCTTCAAGAGTTAGCAGGCATATGGTGGAGGAAGATTCTCCAGTTTTTTGATGAGATGACATTCACATGGGGAGACTTCGAGACCTTTTTTAGGGTGAAGTTTGTACCAGTGGCTATACACCCCGGGCGTGTTCAGGAGCTGCTGCCTTTGCCGCATGATTTCCCATCAGTAGCCGAGTCATCTGTAGGTTGTAGACAGATGATGCAGAGGTCCAAGAGGACCAGAGCCAGCCTTATGAGGAGCAAGAAGTGTTATGAATGTGGCAGGAAGGGTCACCTGGCACGTGACTGTCCAACCCCCCACACAGTTGATCTGTAGACTTTGGAGGAGCCACCAAGACAGAAGTAGCGGCAGGTGCTTGAGCAACAGTCGAGCAGTGGACAAGGCAGTAGAGCTCTGGGAGCAGGTGGACAGGACCGGAACTGGTGGGTTACTTTTGTTCTTGGTACTTCTAGTTCCATGTTGCTATCATATTTGTGTCTTTGTACTATGAGCTGCAATAATAAAAGACACTTATCTTTGTGTTGTTTTATTTCCTGTACTTTTGTTCGGTTGATACTGAGAGGTCCTGGTTAAAACTGTTTACTTGACCCTCACTTTCGAGATTTCTACTGGACGAGACCCAATGTCCTCACACTGATGCCGACAGTGTGACTCTACAATTGGAGGTGAGAGTGACGGTTGGATCTCTTGGTAGTAACGTCGAGGCCTTACGACGTCATACATGGCATGAATGCATCATTCATGTTAGGATTGACTGTATTAGGCAATGGGTGTGGTTCATCCAAGGGATGAGACTGAGTTTCTATTTTCAGCAAAGGAGAAATCTTAGAAGATCTTACAGATTTTAGGCAAAGAAGGTGCAGATCATCCAGGAGCGGATGAAGACTGCACAGTGCAGTAAGAAACAGGAAACTGGCGCCAATATTAGAGACTCGGGCATGTTAAATGTTTCAAGAAGAGGAAGCATTAAGGAGAGATGAGTCTGCGAAGTAGCAGACATGGAAGAAAATCTAGGAGAGCAGCATGAGGTTATGTACTTTTCGACATGTCACAACCACCCACCTTTGTAGTCCCCACCAGGATCAGGGAGCTGGATGGGCAGGGGAAGAGTGCAGTTGCATGTGGTCAAGGAGTGTGACTCAATGGCTCTAAAAATGATTCAAGGGACAGTCTGTGTCCACTAATAGCTGCCTTATTAACAGACGCTATTATGAATCATTCCTTCCATCCACGAATCTTGTCCCAATCCTGGAGTTTCCTATAAGCTGTAGACTTGACCCTCACGTCTGGAGATACCTTTGGGATGAGACTCGATAATCACACTTACGCCGACAGTGTGGTCTGGCCCTCGAGGTGAGAGTTTCGGTTGGAATCTCTTGGTGGCAGTGTCGAGGTCTTATGACGTTTGTCTCGGTATGGATTGGATTCACAGTTCATGCTCAGATTGACTGTATTGGGTAAAAAGGGTGTGGTCTAAATACAACGTCGGGATAGGTTTTCCATGGTCGGCGAAAGGGAAACCCCAAGCAGCACAGTTTGAACTCATGCATAAGTGGGTTTGGCCGATCACTCTTGGGTCAACAAACCTCACCCTCGTGGCAGTTTGAGTTTTGAGTTTCAGTTCTAATCATTAAATGGAGGCCTCTAGAGTTCTAGGATGATGACCACGTCCTTTTACGGGTCTCACCTCGATGAGGTTTACAGAGATGTGGCCAAGGAGGCATGTTATCTCCGAGGTTCGACGGATCTTCAAGGTCCTCATCAGGGTAGGCGATATGGGTTACCGCTTGACCCATCCACCTCAGTTGAACCGGGTGCACGACGTCTTCCACGTATCTAAGCTGAGGAGATATGTGCACAACCCGACACATACCATCGACCATGGGGAGCTGGACTTTGGAGATGGGGTGGATTTTCCGGGGTTCCAGTAGAGGATGAGGATTGACAGGAGCGGGTCCTACGAGGACGGTCGATTCCTCTTGTGCTCTTTTGTTGGCAGCACGGGAACCTCCAGGTGAGCACATGGGAGCAGAAGGCTTAGATGCATACTCTATACAACTTTTATATCCCTAGTTTATGTTAAAGCTTTATGGGGATGTAAATCCCTATCGAGGGAGTAATGTAAAGACCTAGAAATTTCAAGGAAATTTTTTTTCTTATTTTTCTTGTAATTTTACGAGCACACAGTTTCTGGCGGCACCTGATTCCGAGGCCCGGTGTGCCCGTAATCATTTTCTGAATATTAGCTTGGGTACGTTCAGTGAACAAATGATAGAGTTTTTCTAAATTTTGAACGGGCACTTGGAATTGAAATCTAAGGGCACCATTGAACTCGCAGTGCTAGTTTTCAATTAAGAGAACTTTCACCTCGACGGCAGATGATCTGGTTTGAGAGTTGGTTTTTGGGATTCATGTGGATTAATAAAATAAAATAAGTGACAAATTATTTTATCTTTGTTGAACACAGGCCATGTGGGTAGTGTTGGTTAAAAGCTCCACATGGGAGTTGGTGGTGGGACCGCCACACCCTAACCTCCCATGGGAGGATAATTAGGGTGGGGACCACCCAAGCAGCATAACCTCCCATGAGAGGTTATGACATGGGGTCCACATAGGGCTTAAACCCCCCCCCCCCATTTAATGGGAGGGGAGGAAATCTCTCAACACTCCCCCATTAATGAGGGAGAGCCTCTTGGACCCTAACTGCCCTCTTAATGGACGTGAATAAAACCTCCTTAAAACCCCCCATTTAATGGGAGGAAACTCCAGGACCCTCTACTTGTTAATTAGGTGGGGACCACCCGGCCCCTAAACCCCCCTCGAAACTCACCAAATTAATTATGTCATCCACTCGGGAAATTAATTTGGCGGAGCCTCTCCACTATTTGAATTTTGAATTGTGCCAACCATCATGAAATTAATTAAGTGCGGCCTACTTAATTAATTCCCGCCACCAAGAATAATATTTTATATTCTATTATTTTGGCACGTTCTTGTGCCTTTTGGTGGAGAGCTTGAGAGAACTTCTTTCTCTGACGAAGAACGTGAAGAACGATGGCGACACTTCTTCCCCGACCTTCATCGTCCTTCTTCCTCAGAGCCCCCCTTTCTGACGTGGTGCTTCTCTGATGACCCTCCTTCCTCCCTCCACGTTGTCACCACATCGACACATGAACTCGGAAGTGGAAGTGTGCGGTGAGCGACGTCATCATCTTCCCTTGAGACGAACGTGCACCAAGATGAATCAAAGGTAGGGGTTTAATCTTCGTTCAAGTTTATTTAACGAACTTCGTTGATAATTGGTGGCCGCTTGCTATCATTTTAATTGGAGGAGTTCGGACCACACAAACACCACCGACCCTCCTCCCCCTATGCTGTCATACCCGTTGTGGCTCGAACGAAGGGGACGTGGTGCGGTTGAACCGCGCGGAAGCAAAGAAGAATGGACTAAGAAGCGTGGTGTTGTCCCGTCACGCCGTTGAGGCCGAACGAAACCGTGGTCGGAGTCAGGGCCACGAAGGTGAATTGAAGACTCCACAGTTTGTTTATTTGACGTGTGGATTGATGGGCGTTGATGGAATGGGCCGTAGAGGCGATTTGTTGATCCCGCAGTGAAGTACGGGACCCGGGATGGGCACTGGTGCAGAAGAAATTGAAAACGGACCACCGGAGCAACTCCGGTGGCCCACAGACTTCACCGGTGGCGTGGGCCGCCGGCGTGGCGGCGCCGGCGGCCGGAGGAGGCGGCAGGCAACCAGGGTCCCGCGGCTGCTCGGGACCTAGAGGAGAGGCGGCGCTTGCCGCGTCCGCGGAGCGCGAAGGTCGCGGGGGACCGCGTCCCCCGCACGGCTCGCTGGACGAGCCAGTGAGCCGCCCGGCCGAGCCGGGCCGCACCCAGCTGGGCAAGGTTGCGCCTTCCGGTCCGGACCCAGACCCAGGTCGGGTCGACCCGGTTCGGTCTGACCCGGTGGGGGGGGGGGGGGGGTTTGGGCCGGGTCGGACCGGGCCCAGACCGCCAACTTTCAGCCCACTTTCTGTCTTTTACCCATAACATGGGCTACAAACCTCCGATCAGCGCACCATCAGTTGTGGTGCGATCCTTGGATCGAGGCGGTCATTTCGGTATATTACACTCAAGGGTTCGGAGATCTTTATGTATAGCCAGGTTGGTTCGAGCACGAAACCAACCGGGCCCTCGGAGCAGAAACGCTTATAACATGAGCTCCGGACGTCCGATAGACATGCTGTCGACTTTGTTGGACTCATCTTGATGAGACGGAACGTTTGGAATACTTCTCCTGAGGATTGGATGCAGTTGGATAGTGGCTGGGTTGGATTGAACCCGAAATCCAACTGAGCCCCTGGAACGGAAAAGCTGATAACTTTCAGACCAGACGTCTGTTTGAAGAACCGTCAGCGGCATTGGTGATCACGTTGGGAAATAGACCCTATGAGTATACCCTATGAGAGTTCGGGGTACAGTTGAGATGTAGCCGGGTTGGTTCGTAAATGAAACCAACCGGGCCCCTGGGACGAAAGGGCTAATAACTCACATACCGGGCGTCCAATTGACCCGCCATCTGTTGCGTTGATACCCCTATGGTGAGGCGGTTATTTGAGATACTTCTTCGTGGGACTTTGAGATACTTGGAGTATCAACCTGTAGCTCATGGAGCAGACCCTCCCGGAGACGAGAGTATGGAGTACGAAGACCGTGTAATTGGCTGAGAACTAACGACTGCTTGACCGACTCGACTTGGAGTGAGTCGACTAGCCAAGTGGATGGAGCACTTCTATGTTTGGGTGAAGACCCATGGCGGATGGAGCACTACTCTAGTTGGGTGTAGACCTGCAAAACTCAACAGAAAGAGTACCTCTGCAGGCTATTAGGGGGTTGCACTACTGTGTTTGGGTGGCAGACCCCGGCGGGAAGCACTACTGTGTTTGGGTGGCTGACCCAAAATACCCGACAGAAGGAGTACCTCAGCAGTCTTAGGTTAGTGAGAAGTACCTCAGAGTCGTGACAGGATCACCGTACTTGTCAGAGACGAGGCTTTTCAGCAGTTGCGATTTTGATAAATGAAAATCCTGGTTTGAGCTGTGTGTATGACCTTTGTGTTTACCTCGTGATTGAGATGGGTCACTTGATAACATAGGTATATGTATGGTCATATAACTAGGTAGTGGTTATCCGATGATATCGTAACCTTTGTGTTTCCTCATGATTGATATGGGTTACTTGATAACATAGGCACAAGTATGGGCTTATACATAAGAAAGGGTTATCCATTGAGATCTTTCTTTGTGGTTATCCTTGTTGGATTTAGTGAGACCTTGAGGGTCTCAAGGTCCCCACTGAGTCTCGTATACTCACCCCTGCACGGGCTATGCCCGCACCTCATTGTGTTGGTTGCAGACGACGGGCAGCGCTGACAGAGGCCAAGTGTTCAAGGACTGGACGATTCCTGGAGGTGGACCTCACGACGATTCAGTATCTGGAGGAGGACTTACGACGAGACGATACTCGGAGGAGGTTGATGGGAAAGAGCGTTGTGGAGGCTATTTGTACCTACCCTTCAGGTATGATCTGTGGCGGATGATCCAGGAGCTGCACTATATGTACCTACCCTTCAGGTAGGATCCGAGGTCGACGACCCAGGAGCTGCTTCTATTTTTCTTCCAGCTGTTTGTATTTCCTGTTGAACTTTAGTTCACTTGTAGCTGTACTTTTAGTTGGGTTTGTATTCTGGCCCACTTATTTTTCAGCACTTCCTTTTGTACTTAGTGTTTTACTTCCACTTTTACTCTGTGGTGTTTTGTTTACTTTTATAAAGGCAATGTCTTCCCAATTATCGGGATTTACACCTTTGGTGCTAGTCGCCAGCCCCTTGCCTATGGAAGGCAGGTTTGGGGTAGTCACGGAACGGGCCCTGAGGACGAGTCATGACAACCCATCGGGATATTTAGTGTCGTTTCATGTGTTTGGTATGTTGTCTCCTCAACGAGGTTCTTGAGAATTAAATGGGTGTAGAGTGTGACACCCTTAAAATAGAGAATTAAAGGGATAAATAATACTACCCATTTCAACAATGTGAACATTTCTTTTCATGAGATTACATTATTATAACATCATAGTTAAGTATTCTTTCAATGATGTAGTGATTTGGATGGGAACCCTTTAATATATATTAATAGGGTGTGTGAATGTGAGGAAAAATAACACTAAAAAGAAGATGTGTTGGCTTGGGGGGATATTCAATATTTTTCTAATTGGTCCATGTGGGTAATATCATGTGGTGTGCTCAGAAGGAATATGGGGTATTACAATAGACCCATTTGGTATTACAACAGTCCCATTGGGTTCGATGACTAGGTTAATGTCCCATGAAATACCAGGTAGTGACATGATAAGAGATTGATGTCATAGTGTGAATAGTCAATATTTCGTTGAATCTCATGAACCATTCAAATCTATCATTAATATGAACATCCATTTAATTCATTGGATCAACAAGAAGCACTATCTCAAATTCATTTGGAGCGTTCTAAATTTCAATTATCCATACGCTCAACTCGAAGATGATGATGATGCATTATCTCTACAAAACAACACACCCATTAGAATATTAGATATAATAACGTCGTTGACCTTTACATATGACAAAAATAGAGAACCACTTACTCTTTGTCACTATAAGCATCGATTACATATTATTTAGCATGAAATAACTATTCATTTATTTCATTTCTCAAATATTACATTTATCATATATCATAGTTCAAAGAGGAAATTATATATCAAATGAAATTAATATGACACCATAATGAATAATGAATGTCAATATTTATACATATGTTCATATCATGATTCATTCATACATATCTCATTCCATAATAGCACATGAGTAGAAATCTCAAGAACCAATTACATTAGGAAATAATAATCTTACAAAACATGTGAATCACTCAAAGAGATTTATGATCAACATAAACAATAAAACGTTGTGGAAAAAAATACACCCTTGGGCCCTAAAATTTTACCCTACACAAGGGTTAGCTACTCCAACAAAAAAAATAATTACCATGTCTTCACATATCCTTGTTTCTTTTTTACCATTGAGAAATATTAATGAGAGAGAAAATAATCATCGATATGATACCACATTGTCATGTCTCTACCCCCAACCCAATAGTCTCTCATGTGGCTGAAGATAGTTTTTTATAGGACATCAGGTGAACCTCCCCATATTCTAGAGGATGCATGCTATCATTGGAAGTGTGATAATTATATTGGGGATACAATACCCTCTTGTTTCAGAGTTACAACAAATAGGAATAATCAAATTACTATAAATATCAGAGTTGAAGAAATAATGGAAATTATACAATACATCAGAAAATCCAAAAAAAATAAAATTTAAAAAAACAATAAAAAATAAAGGAATAATGTAATTATAGTATTAAATTTTAACTAAATTTCAATTTGGAATAAATAAAAATAACCAGTAGCACATAGAAATATATACTCAAAAGTCCCAGGTCAAGATCCCCATGTTAGTCCCGTCTCTAATCTCCGGTCCATTGTTCTATAAAAACTCAACATCAAGGTCACATACCCATGTCTAATCCTTTTTCCATGACATCTTCTCAGGTTCCAAATAACCGCCTAAAAAGGTGTTAGTAAAACATAGTAGATCAACACCACCATCTTTAATCATAAATTATCAAATAATAAGTGTTGTAAATAATGAAATAAATAGGTGTAATAATAAAATAATCAATTAAATAAATACCACATCAAGGTACATCATCACTGTCACGACCCGTCCTCGGGGCATGTGTCGTGACTACCCCAAGCCCGCCTTTCATAGGCCAGGGGCTGGCGACTAGCACCAAAGGCGTAAATCCCGATAACTGGGAAGGCATTGCCTTTATAAAAGTAAAAAAAACACCACAGAGTACAAGCGGAAGTGAAATACTAAGTACAAAGAAAAAGTGCTGAAAAGTAAATGGTCCAGAATACAAACCCAAATGAAAGTACAACTACAACTAACAAGTACAACAGAAAAAGGCAATAGCTGGAAGAAAGGAAGCAGCTCCTGGGTCGTCCTCGTCGGATCCTACCTGAAGGGCATGTACAGATGGCGCAGCTCCTGGTCGTCCACCATGGATCCTACCTGAAGGGTAGGTACAGATAGCCTCCTCAACGCTCACGCCCGTCAACCTCCTATGTGTGTCGTCTCGTTGTGTAGTCCACCTCTGGGTAGTGACTCGTCGTGTAGTCCACCTCCGGGTACCGTCCAGTCCGCGAACACTCGGCCTCTGTCAGCACTGCCCGTCGTCTGCAACCAACACAACGAGGTGCGGGCATAGCCCGTGCAGGGGTGAGTATAATGATACTCAGTAGGGACCCCAAGACCCTCAAGGTCTCACTAAAACCAACAAAGATAACCACAATGAAGATCTCAACAGATAACCACTACTTAGGTATATGCCCATACATATACATAAGTTATCAAGTTCCCCATCTCAATCATGAGAAAACACAAGGATCATGAAATCAACGGATAACCACTACCCAGGTATATTCCCATACATACACCTATGTTATCAAGTGACTCATCTCAATAATGAGGTAAACAAAAAGCTCAAAAGTCTCAGCTCAAACCAGGCTTTTCATTATTGAAACCGTAACTGCTGAAGAGCTCCGTCTCTGGAGTGTACAGGGGTCCTGTCACGACTCCGAGGTACTGCTCACTAACCTAAGACTGCTGAGGTACTCCTCCTGTCGAGTACCGCGGGCCTGCCACCTCACATAGTAGTGCTTCCCGCCGGGGTTTGCCACCCAAACACAGTAGTGCTCCCCCCTCATAGCCTACAGAGGTACTCCTCCTGTCGAGTACCGAGGGTATGCCACCCAAACACAGTAGTGCTCCCCGCTGTGGGTCTGCCACCCAAAGACAGTAGTGCTCCCCACTGGGCTATACAAGTCTCTCCGACTCGAATCGGACAAGCAGTCTTCAGGTCCCAGCCAGCTACACGGTCTTCGTACTCCGTACGCTCGTCTCTAGGAGGGTCCGCTCCACGAGCTACTGGTCGATACTGCAGGTATCTCAAAGTTCCAAAAATAAGTATCTCATAGGACCGCCTCATCATAGGGGTCTCAACGCAACAGACAACGCGTAAATCTGACGCCCAGTCTTTGAGTTATTAGCTTTTTTGTCCCAGGGGCCCGGTTGGTTTCGTGAGCAAACCAATCCCGGCCGTATCTGAACTGTACCAAGAACTCTCATAGGGTATAATCATAGGGACCGTTTCTCAATGATATCATCAACGTTGCTGACGGTTCCTCAAACGGATGTCCTGTCTGAAAGATATCAGCTTTCCCGATCTAGGGGCCCGGTTGGATTTCGGGTACAATCCAACCCGGACAATATCCAACTATATCCATAACTCGGGCGAAGGATGCCAAAAGTTCCGTATCGTTAACAGGAACGCAACGCAACAGACGACGCCTCAATCGGACGCCTGGTCTGGAAGTTATTTGCTTTTTCGTCCCGGGGGCCCGGTTGGTTTTTAAGTGAAAACCAACCCGACCATACTCCAACTGCGTCCAAACCTCGAGCGGAGTATTCCAAAAGATCCTTCTCCCTTATAGGAATCCAACAAAGTCGACGGCACATCAGTCGGACGTCCGGTGCTCAAGATATGAGCATTTCCGCTCCGAGGGCCCGGTTGGTTCCGTGGAGGAACCTACCCGGCCGAACCCAAAGTATTCCGAAAACTTGAGTGTAATATACTGAAACGACCGTATCGATCCAAGGATCGCATCTCCACTGACGGCGCATCGTTCGGAGGTACGTAGATCAAGATATGAGCGTATGAACGGAAGAGTTCGAGTACGGGGAGTCTGGGCCCTGGCCGGCCCGGCCCCGTACCCCCTAGGCCGACCCGGACCGACGGCCCAACCCGGCCGGCGACCAGACCCGGCCGGCGGCGCGGCCTGGACGGCGGCGCGGCCATCGCAGCGACGCGGCCAGCGCGGCGGCGTGGCCAGCGCGCCGCATGTGCGCCGAGCGCGGGGGGCAAATCCCCCCCCTTGGTTTCAAAACGGCGCGACATTATGCCGCGCCTTGAGGAAAAAGGCCCCCCACATGGGGGCCCGCTGCTTGGACGGTGCATGAGGGGCAAGCCCCCCCCCCCTTTAATTCTCTAACGGCGTGGCATTATGCCCCGCCTTTGATGAAAACGGCCCCCCACATGGGGGCCCGCCAAAAAGACACCACCGGGGGTTTCGACCCCCGGTTTCTTCAGATCCCGGTCGACCTAAGTCCGGCCATTTTATTTCTTACGCGAAACCCTCGGGTCCCGCCTTCTGGTCACCAGCGGCCGGCAAAGCCGACCGCTTTTTCCGAACCGCCACGGCTCTATTGTGGTGGGCTCCTCCAGCTGCTCCGTCGCGGCCCCTTCGGTCGCGACTCTTTCTTGTCCGCCGGCGGCCGGTTTTCCGGCTGCTCCTTCCAGCTATGTCGCGGCTCAAAGCCACGGCCCTTGTTCGACAAGCACGGCATGACGGTGCCGTGTTCCTCTGCCGCGGCCCGACTCCAGCCGCGGTCTCTTCCATCTTCAACAGCGCGGCACGGCGGCGCCGCGTTTCTTCGTCTCGTCCCATACCGGTCGTAATTTCTTCTTTTCCGTGCGGTGCAACGGCACCGCGTTACCCCGTTCCAATGCGCATCAATTACAAGCACTAGGGAGGGGGGTCGGCTGTGTTTGTGCGGTCCGGCCTCCCTCTGTTAATCCGATAACAGTCGGTTATTTAAATCAAAGAAGAACGCTAGAAAAAATATTCAAGAGTACAAAAAGAAAACCCCTACCTTGGGTATAAGCCGATTGGAAGGAGGTGTCATCATATGAGGTTCGTCGCGGTATGGCATCGCGAGGATGACAACGTCAAAGGGGGACGTTGGCGTTCGTCCGACTCGAGGGTAGGCGAAGCCGTCGTCGCTCGCTACCCGATTCCGTTTCAGAGCAAGTTCGTCGATCCGTTGACGATGAAGGGGAAGAAGAAGATCCGTTGAAGAGTCTCGCCGCGGAAGGGGAAAAATGACCATTCTTCGTCAGAGGTGGCGCGTTCTTCGCGTTCTCCTGCGAAGGAGGAGGAGGAGAGGAAAACTCAGTGCAACGCTTCCCAACCCAAAAATAAAATGAGGCTAACGCCTCATTTTATTGATTTCCGCCAACGATATCAAAATTCAAACGACGTAACCCTCACAATTAATTTCAATGAATTAATTGTAAAACATAACTGCCCTATTAAAAAGAGGCGTTAAGAAATTAAGGAAACGTGTCGGTTGACTTCGTTTAATAGGGGGTGCGGGTGCATTACTTAAGAAGAAAAGAAACGGTGGGGCTCGTGTGGGCCCCACCCACAAAATATCCTATCATGTGGATAGGATATTTTGGGTTGCACCCTATTCGTTTCAACTGAGCTTAAGCCGCATAAAGTGGTCTTTAAGCGGCTTTAAGTGAAATAAAAATAAAATTGTCGGACAACTTTATTTTATTTCATAACTTAAAACCCACAAATTAAAAACCACAACCAACAAAACGCAACTCCAGAAGAGGCGTTTCATAGCATGTAGCGGTGCTGTGATTCCATCGGTGCCCTCAGAATTCGATTCCGGGCACCGGTTCAAAAGTTATAAAAACCCGCTCGTCCGTTCACTGAATATACCCGAGCCAAACTTCGGAAAATGATTCCAGGCACACCGGGCCTCGGAATCAGGTGCCGTCAGAAACTGCATTCTTGTAAAATTATAAAGAAAATTTAGGAAAAAAATTTCCCTTGAAATTTCTAGGTCTTTACATTACTCCTACCACAGGGCTTTACGTCCCCGTAAAGCTTTGACATAAACTAGGGTCACAAAAGCGGTATAGAGCACGCAACTAAGCCTTCCGCTCCAATGTGCTCACTTGGAGGTTCCCATGCTGCCATAGAAATTGCACCCAAGGGATCGATCGTCCTTGTAGGATATGCTCCTGTCGATCCTCGATCCCTGCAGGAACCTCTGTGAAAGGCACTTCATTGCCATCGTCCAGCTCCTCATGGTCGATGATATGCGAAGGGTCGAGCACGTATCTCCTCAGTTGAGATACGTGGAAGTCGTCGTGCACCTGGTGCAACTGAGGAGGATGGGTCAAGCGGTAAACCACCCCGCCTACCCAGTTGAGGACCTAGAAAAGTCCGTTGAACCTCGGAGATAACTTGTCGCCTTGTCCACATCTCTGTAAACCTCGTCGAGGTGAGACCCGTATAAGGACGTGATTGTCATCCTCGAACTCCAGAGGTTTCCAATTCCTGTTAGAACTAAAACCCACATGACTGCTTCCACGAGGGTAAGGTTGACTGACTCAAGAGTGATCGGTCACACCCTCCTATGCAAGAGTTTATCTTATGCTGCCTGGGGTTTCCATTTCGTCGACCAAGGAAAACCCATCCCAAAATTGTAGTTAATCCACAACCTTTTTTGCCTAATACCGTCAATTTGTGTATGAACTGTGATTGCCCAGTCCATACTCAAACCAATGTCGTAAGGCCTCGACGCTGACACCAAGAGATTCCAACCGAAACTCTCACCTCGAGGGTCTGACCACACTGTCTGCGTAAGTGTGATTATCGAGTCTCCTCCCAAGGTTTCTCCAGACGTGAGGGTCAACTCCAGGACTTACCGGAAACTCTATGTTTGAGACAAGATTTGTGAAAGCGAGGAATGATTCATATCGACGTATGTTACTACAACATCTAGTAGTGGACACACACTGTCCCTCAAATCATTTTTAGAGCCATTGGGTCACACTCCTTGACCGCATGTTGCCACACTCTTCCACCGACCTCCAGCTCCCTGAGCCTGGCGGGGATAACTAAGGCGGGTGGTTGTAGCATGTTAAGATGTACACCACCTCATGCTACTCTCCTAGCTCTGCCTCCACGTCTGCCGCTTCGCAGACTAATCTTTCCTTTAAGCATCCTCTTATGGCAACATTTAACATGCCCGAGTCTCCAAGATTGGCACCAGTTTCCTGTTTCTTACTACACTGTGCAGTCTTCATCCCCTCCTGGAAGATCTGCACCTTCTTTGCCTACGATCTGGAAGAGCTGCTAAAATTTCTCCTTTTCCGAAAAGAGAAACTCGGTCTCATCCCATGGATGAACCACGCCCATTGCCTAATACAGTCAATCCTGACATGACTGATGCATTCATGCCATGGATGACGTCGTAAGGCCTCGACGTAACTACTAAGAGATCCAACTGTCACTCTCGCCTCCAAGGGTCGAGTCACACTGTCGGCATCAGTGTGAGGTCACTAGGTCTCCTCCAGTATAAATCTCAAAAGTGAGGGTCAAGTCAAAAGTTTAACCGGGACCACTCAGTATCAACCCAACAAAAGGACAAAAAATCAAACCAAGATAAGTGTCTTTTTATTATTGCAGCTCATTGTACAAAGACAGGAATATAACAACAAAATGGAACTAGAGTACAAGGGACGTATCCACTAGTTCTTCTCCTGTCCACCTGCTCCTGGAGATCTACTGCCTTCTCCACTGCTCGGCTATTGCTCAAGCACCCGTCGCTGCTTCTGCCTCTGTGGCTCCTCCAAAGCCTGCGGATCAACTGCACGAGGTGTTGGACAATCATGAGCCAGGTGACCCTTTCCGCCACATTCATAACACTTCTTACTCCTCGTACGGCTGGCTCTGGCCCTCTTGGACCTCTGCATCATATGTCTACTGCCTACAGATGACTCGGCTACTGATCGAAAAACACGCAGCAAAGGCCGCAGCTCTTGAATACGCTCAGGGTGTAGAGCTACTGGCACAAACTCCACCCTGAATAAGGTCTCAATGTCTTCCCATGTGAAGGACATCTCGTCACAAAACTGGAACAAGTGGCTCCACCATCTGCCTGCTGCTTCCTGAAGAAGGCTGGCAGTAAAGATCAACATGAGGTCTGCCGGCGTCCCCACGAGCCTGAAGACTCTCACCCCAGCCTCCAGCCAATCCTCAGCCGCATGTGGGTCCGTCCCTCCCCGGAACCTGGGTGGTCTCTGGCGCTGGAACTCGTGCAGCGCGCTCAAGTGGCATGCATCGCCTACTGTTGGGGATGGTGGCATCGGTGGCCCAACGTATGGTAGTACCGCTGGTGCCTCCACTGGTGCCTCAACTGCAAGAGGCACCTTTACCAAAGGCTCGTCGCTCGGCAAGCTGTCAGTACGCACATCCCTCTGGGCTCTAGCTAGTCGTCCGTGAAAAGGCATCCTGAATTAAACAACGTGACTTTGTCAAACGATTATACCTGGTGAGCTGACCTGGTTTGAGCTGACATTTAAAAACTTCTGGAAACACACACGTAATCAGTGTTTTCATGCACAAAGTCAGAAACCAGTTGTCACGGTCCTGGTGTATGGATACGTCGGCCGGCCGCACCAACACTGGACTCCCTGAACTGAAAACCACACTCGGTACTCTTAACACTATTGCGTCATAGAAAGAAAATATCAGAGTTATAATTTCTGCGGTAGAACCGAACTCCTTTGATACCATTTTTCACGACCCGTCCTCGGGGCCCGTGCCATGACTACCCCAAGCCCGCCTTCCATAGGCCAGGGGCTGGCGACTAGCACCAAAAGCGTAAATCCCGATAACTGGGAAGGCATTGCCTTTATAAAAGTAAAAAAAACATCACAGAGTACAAGCGGTAGTGAAATACTAAGTACAAGGAAGAAGTGAGGAAACGTAAATGGGCCAGAATACAAACCCAAATGAAATTACAACTACAACTGAACAAGTACAATAGAAAAAGACAACAGCTGGAAGAAAGGAAGTATCTCCTGGGTCGTCCTCGTCGGATCCTACCTGAATGGTAGGTACAGATGGCAAAGCTCCTGGTCGTCCACCATGGATCCTACCTGAAGGGTAGGTACAGATAGCCTCCTCAACGCGCTCACCCGTCAAACTCCTCCGTGTGTTGTCTCCTCATGTATTCCACCTCTGGGTATTGACTCGTCGTGTAGTACACCTCCGGGTACCATCCAGTCCACAAACACTTGGCCTCTGTCAGCACTGCCCGTCGTCTGCAACCAACACAACGAGGTGCGGGCATAGCCCGTGCAGGGGTGAGTATAACGATACTCAGTAGGGACCCCGAGACCTTCAAGGTCTCACTAAAACCAACAAGGATAACCATAATGAAGATCTCAACAGATAACCAATACTTAGGTATATGCCCATACATATACCTAAGTTATCAAGTACCCCATCTCAATCATGAAGAAACACATGTATCATGAAATCAACGGATAACCACTACCCAGGTATATGCCCATACATATACCTAAGTTATCAAATGACCCATCTCAATCATGAGGTAAACACAAAGGTCAAAAGTCTCAGCTCAAACCAGGGTTTTCATTATCAAAACCGTAACTGCTGAAGAGCTCCGTCTCTGGAGTGTACAGTGGTCCTGTCACGACTCCGAGGTACTGCTCACTAACCTAAGACTGCTGAGGTACTCCTACTGTCGAGTACCGCGGGCCTGCCACCTCACATAGTAGTGCTTCCCGTCGGGGTCTGCCACCCAAACACAGTAGTGCTCCCCCCTCATAGCCTACAGAGGTACTCCTCCTGTCAAGTACCGCGGGTCTGCCACCCAAACACAGTAGTGCTCCCCGCTGTGGGTCTGCCACCGAAACACAGTAGTGCTCCCCACTAGGCTATTCAAGTCTCTCCGACTCAAATTAGACAAGCAGTCTTCAAGTCCCATCCAGCTACATGGTCTCCGTACTCTGTACGCTCGTCTCTGGGAGGGTCCGCTCCACGAGCTACTGGTCGATACTCCAAGTATCTCAAAGTTCCATGAAGAAGTATCTCAAAGGACCGCCTCGTCATAGGGGTCTCAACACAATAGACGACGCGTCAATCTGACGCCCGGTCTGTGAGTTATTAGCCTTTTCGTCCCAGGGGCCCGGTTGGTTTCGTGAGCAAACCAATCCCGTTCGTATCTCAACTGTACCCCGAACTCTCAAAGGGTATAATCATAGGAACCGTTTCTCAACGAGATCATCATCCTCTCTAATGGTTCGTCAAACAGACGTCCTGTCTGAAAGATATCAGCTTTCCCGATCCCGGGGCCCGGTTGGATTCTGGTTACAATCCAACCCGGCCACTATCCAACTGTATCCATAAATCGGGCGAAGGATGCCAAAAGTTCCGTATCGTCAACAGGAACGCAACGCAACAGACGGCGCGTCAATCGGACGCTCGGTCAGGAAGTTATTGGCTTTTTCGTCCCGGGGGCCCGGTTGGTTTTTAAGTCAAAACCTACCCGACCGTACTCCAACTGCGTCCAAATCTCAATCGTAGTAAGCCAAAAGATCCGTCTCCCTTAGAGGAATCCAACAAAGTTGACGGCACGTTAATCGGACGTCCAAAGCTCACGATATGAGCGTTTCCGCTCCGAGGGCCCGGTTGGTTCCATGGATGAACCAACCCGGCCGAACCCAAAGTATTCCGAAACCTTGAGTGTAATATACTGAAACGACCATATCGATCCAGGGATCGCATCTCCACTGACGGCGCGTCGTTCGGAGGCCCGTAGCTCAAGATATGAGCGTTTGAACGGAAGAGTTCGAGTAAGGGGAGTCTGGGCCCGGGCCGGCCCGGCCCAGTACCCCTTGGGCCGACCCGAACTGGGTCGACCCGGGCCGACGGCCCGACCTGGCTGGGGGCGCGGCGGTGTGGCCCAGACGGCGGCGCGGCCAGCACGGCAGCGCGGCCATCGCGGCGGCGCGGCCAGCGCGCCGCATGTGCACCGAGCGCGGGGGGCAAATTCCCCCCTGGTTTCAAAACGGAACTGCATTATGTCGCGCCATGAGGAAAACGACCCCCCACATGGGGTCCCGCTGCTTGGACGGTGCACGGGGGGCAAGCCCCCCCCCCCCCTTAATTCTCTAACGGCGCCGCATTATGCCGTGCCTTTGATGAAAACGGCCCCCCCACGTGGGGGCCCGCCGAAAAGAAACCACTGAGGGTTTCGACCCCCCGGTTTCTCCAGATCCTGGTCCGCCTAAGGCCGGCCATTTTATTTCTTACGCGGAACCCTCAGGTCCCGCCTTCCTGTCACCGGCGGCAGGCAAAGCCGGCCGCTTTTGCCGAACCGCCACAGCTCTACTGGGGTGGGCTCCTCCGGTTGCTCTGCCGTGGCCCCTTCGGTCGCGGCTCTTTCTTGTCCGACGACTGTCGGTTTTCCGGCCGCTCCTTCTAGCTATGCCGCTGCTCAAAGCTGCGGCCCTTGTTCGAAAAGCACGACACGATGGTGCCGCGTTCCTCCACCGCGACCCGACTCCGGCCGCGGTCTCTTCCATCTTCAACGGCGTGGCGCGACGGCGCCGCATTTCTTCGTCCCGTCCCATACCGGCCGTAATTTCTTCTTTTCCGTGCGTTGCAACGGCACCGCGTTACCCCGTTCCAATGCGCATCAATTAAAAGCACTATGGAGGGGGGTCGGCCGTATTTTTGCGGTCCCGCCTCCCTCCGTTAATCCCATAACAGTCGGTTATTTAAATCAAAGAATAACGCTAGAAAAGATATTCAAGAGTACAAAAAGAAAACCCCTACCTTGGGTATAAGCCGATTGGAAGGATGCGTCGTCGTTCGAGGTTCGTCGCGGTATGGCGTCGCGAGGATGACGACGTCAAAGGGGGACGTCGGCGTTCGTCCGACTCGAGGGAAGGCGAAGCCGTCATCGCTCGCTACCTGATTCCGTTTCCGAGCTAGTTCGTCGATCCGTTGACGATGAAGGGGAAGAAGAAGATCCGTTGAAGAGTCTCACCGCGGAAGGGAAAAAACGAGCATTCTTCATCAGAGGTGGCGCGTTCTTCGCGTTCTCCGGTGAAGGAGGAGGAGGAGATGAGAACTTAGCGCAACGATTCCCAACCCAAAAATAAAATGAGGCTAAGGCCTTATTTTATTGCTTTCCGCCATTGATTTCAATATTCAAACGACGTAACCCTCATAATTAATTTCAAAGAATTAATTGCAAAACTTAACTGCCCAATTAAATAGAGGCATTAAGAAATTAAGGAAACGTGTTGGTTGACATCATTTAATAGGGGGGTGCGGGTGCGTTACTTAAGAAGAAAAGAAACGGTGGGGCTCATGTGGGCCCCACCCCACAAATATCCTATCAAGTGGATATGATATTTTGGGTCGCACCCTATCCGTTTCAACTGAGCTTAAGCAGCGTAAAGTGGTCTTTAAGCGGCTTTAAGTGAAATAAAAATAAAATTTTCGCACAACTTTATTTTATTTCATAACTTAAAACCCAAAAATTAAAAACCACAACCGAGCAAACGCAACTCCGGAAGAGGCGTTTATAAGCAAGTAGCGGTGCTGCGATTCCATCGGTGCCCTTAGAATTCGATTCCGGGCACTGGTTCAAAACTTAGAAAACCCCACTCGTCCGTACACTGAACGTACCTGAGCCAATCTTCGGAATATGATTCCGGGCACACCGGGCCTCGGAATCAGGTGCCGTCAAAAACTGCGTTCTTGTAAAATTCCAAAGAAAATTTATGAAAAAAATTTACCTTGAAATTTCTGGGTCTTTACAATCACCATGTTGGAATATCTCTGAGAATGATTCCCAACCATTCCAACCAAAACAATATAACCATGGTGGTTCATAACAATCCACGTTGCCATGTATGAATGTTTCATAGCATGTATTACAAAAATTCTAACCAAAAACATATCACCATTGTATAAATCACAAAAAATGTGGGTCAAGATAGGTATATATGAAGTTAGGTAATAAATAAGAACTATGCCTATTATATAATCATCTCATCATGTATTAGGGCTAGGACTAGTATATATTAATTACAAAATGTATCTTGTCTAAGCCCAGTATATATTCATTAGATCATGTATAGGGGCCTATCTCATTACAATAGGATTAGAACATTTCTCAATAAATATCCTGGTATATATGAATTAAAACATGTATCATTAGGCATAGAAGAGAGGATATCACAATATCACAGCATATAGATCAATGGATAATAATTAAAATTTTTATTTATTTTTCAGTTACACATTTTGTTTATCATTTGGTCATAAACCAATACAATTGCAGTCATTTCAATAACCAGTCAAATCCTAGATTCAATCTATATCAAGAAATCACCCAGAACTCATGTCATGAAAAATAAGACTTATTCAATTAGATAATTCATATATAATCAATAGTTCTTTGAAATAAATGGTAGCCTCATGTTTGATAAATCTCAACTGGATCCATAGGGATTCTGTGGAATAAATCTAACTCATAATTTGATTAATTTATGCACACAATATGTTGGTTAAATCGAAATATTTCACATACATAGAAAAAAAGATTGTATGGTTATGTATTAAACCCCCTAACATAACTCTAAAATAAACATGTAGTTCCAAAAGGAAACACCAATGAGGATGAAGGTGAAAAAGAGTGGAAGTGGAAACCAGAGATCAATCGAAAAAACCAGACATCCAAAATGGAGTATGGTGCTTCAAAATAAAAGGGTGGCATCCCTAACACACGAGAGGGAAGGATGAAATGAATGGAAGGAAAAATTAGCATCATAACAGCTTCAAAAATAATTCCTCAGAAATTACATTGTGTATAAAACGCTTAAATATCATGTATTCTTTTTTAATGGGATACGTTGAAAAAAAATATCACCTCGGTTTAATATTTATCTAGATAGACCATTACCGATTGTGAATGGTTTACGTGACATGTAACCATTTCATTTCGTGTATTAGATTATGAAATTTTGTTTTGAAGAAGTTACAGATCGTATAATAGGTACATGGAATTTAATTTCCCAGTAGATAGTTTTTATCCCATTTTCCAGTATAAGGATCTTCACCACCTCCAAAGCCTTTTGAATCATGGAAAATCATTATATACAAATTTATCATGTTTATACATGGGATCCATTAATTAAAAAATATACATTCCTGAAAATTATGTCATTTTCCGCAATAAAAATGCTCTTTATATATGAGAAAGACTCGTCCACTAACGCTCAAATGAAACAAAACAAAGTGGGACATAATTGGGAAAAGAGGAGATCTAACAGAAGACCAGGCCGAAACATAATCTTAATCAAAATATTTAAAATATCAATTATGATATTTTTTTCCTATGGGGAAACCAACCGATCATTCCAATTAAATATAATAAATTAATTAATTAGTTCATTTTTATATCACATAGATAATAATACCTCAATTTAATGAAATAAAAAATCAAAACATAATTATCACCCATTAAAACACAAAAATGGTTCACAATATATTGAAAAAGGTTATAGGAATTTCAAAAGTATCATGGGATCCTCACAAAATCATAGAACATAAAAAAATTCCATTACAACATGTTAAATTGTCATAAAAATCCATAACCATGTTATTCGATTTTCATGAATCGATACACCCAATGGGTGGATGATGTTTATGTATCATATTCACTAATGGGCCGAATGAGATAGGCGGAATGTCTAAAGAATCATTTCAATTTATAAAACTATTTCCATAATTAAGGGATGTAACTAATCAACACAATGGAACTAATTTGAATACAAATGGACATGAAAATTAAATTATCAAGACTATAGTTAATATCTCTAATACCACTTACCATATAAGAAGACATAACATATTTACACCAAGGGAAGAAACATTTCATGTCCATTTAAGGCTCATATGAAAAATGGGGTACCTAACTCAAGACATGTTAAATCATACAATTAGATATAAACAAATATAAATAATTGAAATCCTTATACAAATAAGTAATAATAATAAAAATATTACTGGAATAAAGCACTAATTAATTACAAATGATCCTAGAATACCCCCAACTAATTTTTTACCAAATAGACGTGTGTAAAAACCAAAATAAATAGAAATATCAACATTAAATAAGGTATAACCTTACATAAATTGATTTCACAACATACATCCATTGAAATAAAATAAAAATTAATATGGACACCATCACTGAATCTCCTCTATTCTTGCTAAGAAAATTCAATATGATAAATTTCTAATTCCACTATACATTGGTCAAATCACCAATAAAATAGAGAAAATATATTATTTATATTATAGAAGATGGAATTGGAGAGGATATAAAACCAATAGTGGTGACAAATGACATTTATCTGTGATGAATCTAGTTAAAACCTCCCACAAATGAAGGTGGGAAGAAGAGTTAATAACATTGGGTAACACAGACATGATTTGAGGGGATAGGAGGGATAGTGGATTAGAATATAGAGTGGTGAAAATTATTCAACACTATTTAAATTTTTCACGGTATTTACACATTTTATTTCAAACCGTGTGTTATCAGTACATCGAACACTTACCAAGACCGACCACCCTACATAGTTATGGTGGACGGATCAACCGATTTTGTTCCATCAGTTCGAAATGCTTGAACATTACTGTGGACACATACACAATCTCCTAAAACCCCCCTCATGGTTCCTCAATCTATGTGCCTATATATTTTTGGGTGGACTATTAGGGTTCTTGGTTGACAATAATAGTGAAATATCCACATGACATTGACATACACTTCAATACATAAATCCTAGATCCCTAAATCACAAAGACCCGAAAGACCCAAAAAATGCCAATAAACATCATTGAAAGAATAATTTTGTTAATTCTATGTGATCAAAATTTTTGAACCCAAATTGATTCCTTTTTTGTAAACAACCGCATTCCCCATTAAAATATGTTAGAAACTAATTCCAATTTCATGAACACATATTTATTAGGGGATATATTGTCTCCCCTAAATTATAATTCACTTACCCATGAAGTCATTACGCTAATAAAATCACCCATCCTTCAAAAAATCAATTATTAATTTAACAATTCAAAATATTATTCCACTATGAAAATCCAAATTAAATCCATGGATCAACCTTCCCCCAAGTTTCCTCAATGAAGAAAACCAATGATAAAACATTATATCATAAATGAAATAGTTGGATGGGGCTAAACACAACCCAATATCCTAAAAAACCAATTCATTCATCACTCACTTACCTTTTAGAGATATGGTTGTCCCCAATACATGTGTAATCCCACAACCATTAAAATTTTAGTTCTTACATGCTTCCTTTATCATAATTATCCATTAAAATAGTACACATCTTCTAGTGATGAAACCAACAGAATTCACAACTCATTTTAGCCAAACATAGAATTTAATTGTTGTGATATACTTCTATCTACAATAATTTGGAAAAAATACATGGTTAAAAGCATAATTACCATCCATATACAGTATAGATACATTCTATCATTAGATTTAAAATACTGATGTGATTCCAAATGCATTGGCCATTAATAAAATTACATAGAGGTTGTGTTTTAGAAATCTCCACATTCACTATAAATCCAATTCATTTTGACCCATCCCTGTTCAACTCATCCTAAAATATAAACTGCTCTGAATACTACTACCTGAAAAACATAATAGATAATTATACCTTCATGCCTAGAGGTATCATGTAATTACCTAAGAACACTCGCTGATGTTTATATCTAGAATTCAGTGAAATTCTATGGTATATCCACTAACTATCAATTTCCACCATCACTCCATGCTATGAATAATTATTAACTATAAAATCAATCATGGACGGTCCACCTCAAACCATCATATCCTAAGACCAAAACTCAAAACCCATACACCATTATATATGAGTAAATACATAGGACTCATCTGGGAAAACATATATATTCCTCTTAACATATTCACATATGTCAGAATGCCACACTGACCATCTATTAATTAGTCCCAAATATTTCAAATTCTCCCTCACACGATGGATGGATTACAATGACTAAAATCCCACTCCCCACTAAAGGTGAATCATTGATGTTTCATCATAGCACTATTTTCATATCCATATTGGTAATGCATGGCCCATCACATGGCATTATGGCCAAGCAGTATCGATATCCCTCGCCCATTAGAATCTCTAAAAATGTAATGAAACTCCTTCCCAGGTACTATAGGAACATCACTCATGATACCCAGCAAAATACCATCCAATAGTAAGGATCTGACATTAAAAAAATAGGGTTTACTGTGCAACACCCATCATATACTTAATTGATTCCCAGAGTTTAGACCCTATGGTGTCCAACTGAATCCACACTCACCTCACTCCTCCCAAGTTACTATCTCATTGTCATGACCCGTCCTTGGGGCCTGTGTCGTGAATACACCAAGCCCGCCTTCTATAGGCCAGGGGCTGGAGACTAGCACAAATGGTGTAAATTACGATACCTGGGAAGGAATTTCCTTTATAAAACAAAAACATATCAAAACAGAGTACAAGGGGAAGTAATACACTAAGTACAAAACAATGTTCTGAAAATTAAATGGGTAGAATACAAACCCAACTGAAAAGTACAGCTACAACTAAACGAAAGTACAACAGAAAAGACAAACAGCTGGGTGATAGAAGAAGCTCCTAGGTCGTTGACCTTAGATCCTACCTGAAGGGTAGGTACAGATATCCTCCTCAATGATCTCGCCCACCAACATCATCCAAGTACCATCTTGTCATGAAGTCCACCTCCAGGTACTGACTTGTCGTGAGGTCCACCTCCGGGTACTGTCCAGTCCTCGTACACTCGGTCTCTATCAGCGTTGTCCGTCGTCTACATCCAACACAACGAGGTGCATGCATAGCCCGTGCAGGGGTGAGTATAACGATACTCAGTAGGGACCCTGAGACCCTAAAGGTCTCACTAAATCCAACAAGGATAACCACAAATAATAATCTCTACAGATAACCCTTACTTAGGTATAAGCCCATACTTATACTGAAGTTTTCAAGTAACCCATATCCATCATAAGGAAACATAAAGGTTATGAAATAAATATATAACCATTACTTAGGTATATTCCCATACATATACCTATGTTATCAAGTGACCCATCTCAATCATGTGAAAAACACAATGGTCATTGACTCAGCTCAAACCATGATTTTTATTCACCTTGACGAAAACATGGCCGCTGGAGAAATCCTCCTCTATCGAGCACAGTAGTCCTTCCACGACTCCGAGGTGCCACTCACTAACCTTAGACTACTGAGGTACTCCTCCTGTCATGTACCGTGGGTCTTCCACCTCACAAAGTAGTGATCCCCACCATGGGTCTGCCACCTCACACAGTAGTGCACCCCCACCTAGCCTACAGATGTACTCTTCCTGTTGAGTACCATGGGTCTTCCACCTCACAATGTAGTGCTACTTCGCTATGGGTATACCACCTCACAATGTACTTCTCCCCACTAGGCTATACAAGTCACTCTGAATCGAATCGGACAAGCAGTCATCTGGTCTTATCCAGCTACAAGGTCATCATACACTGTATGCTTGTCTCCGGGATGATCCACTCCACAAGCCACTGGTTGATACTCCAAGTATCTCAAAGTCCCACGAATAAGTATCTCAAAGGGCGGCCTCATCATAGGGGTCTCAACAAAACAGACAACGCGTCAATCGGACGCCCGGTCTGTGAGTTATTAGCCTTTCCGTTCCGGGGGCCCGGTTGGATTTCGAGCACAATCCAACCTGGTCATACTCCAACTGCATCCAAACCACAGGTGAAGTATACCAAAAGAGCCGTATCATCATGATGAAACCAAAAAAGTCAACGGCACGTCAATCGGACGTCTATAGCCCAAGTTATAAGTGTTTTCGCTCTGAGGGCCCAGTTGGTTTTGGGGATAAACCAACCCGTCCATACCAAAAAGTTTCCGAAACCATGAATGTAATATAAAGAAATGACTGTCTCGATCCGAGTAATCCTACACAACTGACGGTGCGTCGATCGGAGGTCCACAACTCATGTTATGTGTGTTTAACTAAAGAAGGTCTGAAAATAGGGGGTCTGGGCCCGGTACGTCCCGGCCCAACACCCCCTGGGTCGGCCCGAACCGGGCGACCCAACTCGGGTCCAGGTCCTTCCCGGTTGGGCGCGGCTCGTCCCGACCGGTGCAGCCCAGCCCGGGGCTGGCAGCCCGCCCCGACGGCCGGTTGCGGCTCGGTCGGGGGGTTAAACCCCCCCCCCCCCCCCCCCCGGTTTTACAAAATGACCGTCCATGATGGCCAGTCCTTGGAGAACAGCAGGACCCCCCCCCCCCCCACCCCCCCCCCACCCCTCAGGTCCCACCTCTTGATGGCACTAGTGGATAGCACAGCCCACCACCATTCCAGATCTGTCGCGGCCTTAGGCCGCGTCTTTGTTCAACCGGCACAGCGCGACGGCGCCGCGCCCCACCGCCACGGGCTGCCCCGGCCGTAGCCCCTGAATCTCCAACGCAGCACGACAGCACCGCGCCCCTCCATCGCGGTCCGCCCCGGCCATGGCCCCTTAGATCCGCCATGACGCGACGGCGCCATGCCCCTCTGCCGTGGCTCGGCTAGGCCGTGGTCCGACTCTACTCCATGCGGCATGATGTTGTTGCGCCTTTGCGGTGACCCGACAATCAAACGTTGACAAACTGCTCGTGGTAGGCCCGACATTGGCCAGTTCTTCACAGTTCTCCTCCATCATCCATAATCCCCAAACGATAGGGGAAGGGTCTGACCGTGTTCGTGAGGTCCGAGGCCCTCCTCGTCATGATGGTATCATGCGGCAAAATGAATCTCAAGAAAAATTTAGAACGATGATGGACTGTATTAAGACTTGAACGTAACAACCCCTACCTCAACAATTGATATAATAGTCTTCAAAATCTACGATTCAGCCAAATGACTTTAATAATGTTGAAAATTTCATTAATGAACCACTTGTGGTTTTGTTTTCATTTTATAGTAAACATAGTAACAAAAAATAATGAAAATACAATAAGACATAGTAAGAGTTAAGGTTTTTAACTAAGGGTTAACGACAAAAAGATATTGTTAAATTTGTGACCTAGATTTTCCTAAAACCAATTAGTTGAGAGGTTTTCAACCAAAAATCATCATATATTTGAAATAAATTACTTTTGGACCATTTCAACTGGAAAATAATTTTATAATAAAATAATATTTCAAAACATTCCCAAAGTGCCCCTCCTCCCTATTATAAAATGGAATCATCTCTACCCATTTACTCAGACCTCTAAAGTCCCTTGGCTTGTCCAAATTCTGATCCAATATGCTCCCGACTTCCCCCCTTCATCCTAGAAGCCTTACCTTGGGCGGAAGGCAATTCCAGAAATTCTTTTGTCACAAATCAAAAGAAGTTGTAGGTTTTAAGTGGTTGCAACATATCTAAAGATCATTTCTAATATTTTACTTCTTCACTCACTATTGTAATCTTATTCATTGAATATATAACAACACCAATATACTAAATATACTAGGATGTTTTTATGAAAAGTATTCAAACTACACTAACACACACCTCTATCAAATTGATTTGAAAATAATATTTCTGTGGACCAGAAACTACTGTCTCATTAAATGGTGAATGTTAAATTTTCCCATACCACCTCTCACGGTGCACATTATGATGGAACTATATTTTTATATGATATATATTATATTTATATTGTCTTAATTCTTCTGTATTTATTATTTACAAAATTCCTTTAGGCTTTCCATAATGTGTAAATACGATAATTTCATTTGAGGAAGTGCGGACTACCGCCCCCTTAAAGTGATATGACTCGGTCATTCTATACATGGAATATATAAAGGATGGTGTTAATGAACATATGTAACATATATAAAATATTATATTATACTATAATTATAATATACCTTTGTATCATGCAGTATCCAGTCATTTATATATTAAAAAATAAATGAAAGTTGCGTTCCTGTGTACATTTAGCTTACCATCTCCATTAATGGTGCATTTCATTTATTATATCTAAATGCTACGGAATATTATATATTCATATATATATATTAGATATATATGATATTTGAACAATAAATACTATTATTGATATAATGTAATTTTGGCCACATGGAAAATTTGTAATTATATCAATTTGATTTTCGACTCAAGTACTGAATACCGACAAAACGACCGATATGAACTTAAATAATTGCCTAATTTTTATAACATGATGATAAGTAATATAAAATGAATAATAATCTCAAAAAAATATTCTGATGAAAGTATAAATTAACCTATATATATTATTCAATAATATAAATAACGAACGAGCCAAGATGGACAAAAGGCAAGGGAACCTTTCACCCTCCTCTTTTAGTCAAAGACTTCTTTTATATTATGTATTTTCACTTCCATTTTATTATGTAGTGGTAATTTATTATATATTATTATTTCTATAGATTTTATTTCCATGTGATGTGATACCCTTTTCTATCTCATTATCTAATTTTATGAATTTTAAATGACATCGTTAGGCTGCCAAACTTTCGTAAGGTTACTTTTTAACCCAATTTCCATTCATTAGGAAAATCTTCTACTCCGTGATTATGTCTTGCTATGATTACGTGAGAAATATCATTTGATTTAATATTTTATATTTATAAATTATTTATGTGTAATTATAGTGAATACACATAATCAAACTCTTTTATTAAAAAAATGATCTTTCTAAGGGAACCTTTCACCCTCATATTTTAGTCAAGGACATCTATTATGATATGTATTTTAATTTACAATTTTTTATGTTGGGATGTGTTCTTATATATATTTCATTCTATAAGATTTATGTCCATCTAATGAGATACCATGTTCTCTCTCATATACTCTTTTTATGAATTTTTAACTGACACTGTTAGACTATCGAATTTTCATAAGCGAACCTCTTAACCCAATTTCCATTCTTTGGCTTAATATTCTACTTCACCATTATTTCATTTTATGATTATGTGAGAAAGGAATTTTGATATATTATATAAAATTTATACTTTATTTATGTTGATTTATAGTGAATAGAGATAATCAATCTTTTTGACAAACAAAATAATCTTGGTAAGGGAACCTTTCGCCCTCCACATTTAGTCAAAGGATTATTTTATGTTATGTATTTTAAAATCTATTTTATTATGTTAGGATATGTTCATATATATCCTTATTACTATAAAATTTATGTAAAAATGATGATATAACCGTTTCCCACTCATCAACTCCTTTTCTATATTTTTAAGTCGCATTGTTAGGCTACACAATTTTCATAAGGGAATTTCTAAACTCAATTTCCACTCATTGGGGATTATGCATAATTCATTGATAATAAAATGCCAAGATTATTTATAGAATCAATTTTTATTTATTTATGTTTTAATTTCTACATCCCTTTGTGTGGATATACTTTTACAACATATATTCACCCCATTGATAAATTCTTACGTTATTTTTATGTACATTGTAAGGTAAATATTATCTCAAACTCCATTCATTGAGTTATATATCTATGTCATTGGTTTTGTTTTTCCAATAATATTTTTGAATTAACTATTATTTTTTTTACACATAATATTCACTTATATTTGGTTTATTTATATTTATCCCACATAATTAAGTCATTGATTTATCCTTAAATGAATGATACTATCTTTGTAAGGGACTTTGTCTTAATCTCCTTTTATTGAGGCATATTTTGGTTTATACACGATCTTATTTTATACGGTGTATAATTATACCCTTTTTATTTTATTTTTATTCAACATTTTTCAAAAGGAATTATTTTTTACGAAGTGTTATACTAATTGAGATGGTAATGTTTCTTTTTAACATACGTGGTGATAACAACCTTTCTTTCATTGGGATTATTATTTTCTATTTAGCTTCCTTAAGAAGATGTATGTTTTTAAAAGGAAAATAAATACCATATACCCTTTTTTTATTTTGGTATTGAAACTATTTTGATAAATCATTTTTTATGTCAATATATTGAAATGAAATATTGTGATTGTAATGTGGAAATGTTATCTTTCCTTTATTCTTGTTTTATATGTTATGAATATGTTATGGTTATTGGGAATTGATTACGTATATGCGTGGGTTCTTGATAAACCAAGTGTGGGTGAGCCCGAGATAGTTGTCCAATGAATTGGGTAATGTGATGGAGGTAAATATTAATGTCTCTCCTAAGAAATTTATGGAATATATTGTGATGTGTATTTCAAACATAACTCCATATGTAATTGTGAAAGCAACAATGTATGTATGTTATGGATTCCAGAAGTGATCTTTATGGTTTATGATTTCTGTGTGTTATTCATAAATCTTATGATTTCTTGAGTTATGTTAAATAAATTATGTTTTATGATTACAATGTATGGTTTCATTTATTTGTATGTATTGGTGGAATAATTTTTGGTTTCCTTATTTTATATCTCATAATGAGATTTATTACCCATCCCATGTTTTTGAAATGTTTTTCATTGGGTATAAGGAAGGGTAAGAGAATGAAATAATTATTTATGACATATATCAATAAAACAATTCTTTTTTTATTTTAAAGTGTTTTATTTTTGTCAAAAAAAAAGATATAGAAGAAGTGACTACTTTGTAATTTTTGAGATGTAATGAAATAGTTATGGAATAAATATATAAAACTCTAAAATGGAAAGATCCTAAATTTAAAATCATAACATAACTCCAGAATGTGTAATGATTAAGGATGGGGCATAATAGTTGGTATCATAGGTCGGTTTATATAACTTTAGAGTTTAGGGTGTTATCTGGGTGTTGGTAAAAGATCCTATATAACCAAGAGGGTTATTATCATATAGAAACTTTTGGAGGTTTATGGGAAAATATGTGGTTTTGATAAAAACCAAAACAATGGAAATATAAGAAGGTTGATGGATTAGAGTAATTTAAATTTTTTATGTTATCTCTTCCCAATAGAGGATCCTTTTTTTAATAATAATAATTCATTTCATGTTTAAGTGTTGATTCTTCTTAACATATTAAGGATCATTTTTCAAGATTGAAGGAAATAGATCTTGCACATCCTAGTTATCCCATATTTACAATTTGATCATCACGTTTAGGGGGAAATCCTATTCAAATGATTTTGATAGCTTCTTGAATATTAAAAGAACTTGTAATTTTTTTCGAGTTTTCCATCACCTACTCATTTCTAAAAAAATTCAATGGGTCATGGTATGTTTTTCATATTATTTCAAGATAATATCATTTCCAACCCTATAAAAAATTGAAATTATATAAGTAGAGAAAACACTTTCTTTCTAAAAGAATGAAAACTTTCTGAAATAGAAAGGGGACATCCCAACGATCATGATATCTTGATTCAATGTATGATTTTTTTCTTTTCCATAAATAATGAAGCATTTATTGATTGATATTTATAAATGATGAGGAAATTTGATCTTTAGGAATGATGTATTACGAAATTATGTGGAAATGTATAGTTATGGGATTATGAAGAGTACTGAATGAGAAATGAGTATGTATATAAGGGATTCAAGAGTTATGGTAGGTTGTATGATAATGAAATTTTTAATATTATTAATTATCTTTTGGTGATGGGATAAATGGGATGAAATTTTCTAATATGTTTAAACATGATGTTAGATAGGTGAAAAATTTATTTGAGGATAAATTACCTTTTATTGTGTGGACATAATGGATATCCATATGGGTTCATATGATATTTTTTTTGGTGATTAATGGTTATTACATTTTGGAATGAAAAATGAATGGAATTAGATAACCATTGGGGAAAAAGAAAGTTATGGAGATTTTTTAGGAAACTGTAAATTTTTTTAGAATCTTATAATAATGATAAGGTTTTAGAAAAAGGAAAACATGTAGGATGGGTGATAACCTGTTAAATCCAGCAAGGCCATAGGAATCGAACCCACAACTGAAAGACGATTTGGGCGCATCACCTACCACAAGCCTATGTGAGGTCCCTGGTTAGTATGACTTATTTGTTCAAGTTAAATGAATTTATGAATAAGGAATAAGTTTATTTTTAACTTATTTTTTTATCAAATGGATTACCTTTGTATTGGAAAATGATTTGGTGATTAGGTGGTAAATGTTATTTTAGTGGATGTTCTATCTTTTGGGAATACTATATGACTAAGTAAAATAGAATAATATGGGATTTAATTTGGAGATTAATTGTTGAAATATTATTTTTGAAGAATCTATGTTTTATTGTGGACATATGGATATTTGGCTTATTTATGTAAATTTTTAACCTATCATAGAGAATATATGATTAGGTTAATTAATTTTCAATATGAGAAATTAAGAGTAGTCGAATGTCATTTGCATAAAAATGTTATGATTTATCATGGAAGACTATGTGAACAAATACTTTCGGATTTGGGGCCTCAATCATAGTATGCTTATTCTGCAAAATATTAAGGACAACTTTGTATTTAATGATACTTTTTGAACTCTACGAATTGTTTTTAAATATTGTAGATTAAGAGTAGTATTAGTTTTTATAAAGTAATTTACTTTTTGGGGATTAATTGATCTCGTACTAACCATTTTGGTATTGGTTAATTTTTAAAGATAGGGGTAATATATAGTTCATCTTGTGTGGATTATGTTATTTTCAAGAAGTTGATTCTAGCACTTCAGGTGTGACCAAGTCCTCTTCAATACTCAACATTTAGAGAAAACATGAATTTGTGTTAGAAATTTCTTAAAGGATCAAACATTAATTTAAAATTAAGTATATTTCCTCATGTTAATATTAAATATCATAAATAAATTCTAAAAATTTATGAAAAGGAACATTATTCAAAAACAACGTTCTCTGTTTACTTTTCCTACTGGGGAATCTAATACAGTTTAACCTATCACGTGATTGTGATTTTCTGGTGGTTAACTTTCTCCTAATCATGTTTTCTATCACTCTCTATCAGAACATGATGGTTAGTATCTCTTCCATATCCATGTTTTACAACATGGAATCCTATTATGGATATATCGGGTGACCATTGTACTACTATTTTTTTCTTTTAAAGTGATTGTTTTAATGACTCTTTTTTCGATGTGGGACTATCAATTAAGTTTCCAATACCAATTTTAATAATGTGAGGACGTAATTTCCAAATGGGGGACGGATTTAACAACCCATTTATTTACAGAATAATACTTTTTCCATTATATTAGTATTTATGAATATTATATTTTTTTATATTAAAGGGTATACTTTTTATCATAGCATAATCAACACGCAACAATAGGTTTCTTTGTAATCTTATGGTGCATAAAACATTGAGTTATACCGAAAAAATATAATAATATTATTATTTTAAATGGTAGTTAATGCCTAACCATTGTATTGGTTAAAATTAACATTACTAACTACAATATTATTATACATGTTTGTTAAATATCTTTACATTTATCCAATAAATTTTAGAGGCTTAAAATGAGATTGAATCCTATTTCAGCATTAAATACTCTAATATTCTTAAAAGGTCATTTTACCTCCTATAGATGGAAAAACATTTTCAATCTAGTTTTTGACACATTTATATCATATATTTAACAAAATAATATTCTTCATTAGAAGGGTAACATCAAAATTTACTTTGGATAATTTTTTGGTAACATTATGATAAAGGTCTTTTTTTAATGAATGGTGAAAAATACAGCAACTTAAGTAAAAAATGAATTTTTCAACTAATTTATTTGCGTATTTAGATTTTAATTTTAATTGTATTATAAGTATAATAGGATTAAATTTTATCATTTAGTCTAATTTTGGTCATTTAATGTAATTTCAATTTTAAATTTGACATAATCCCATGTCAATCTTTTGATAGTTATTAGTTCTTAAAACCCCGCTTTTTGGTTTTGACAACTAAAAATAATTTTAAAATAATTACTAAAACGTATATGTTTTGAATTGGGAAAATTGGATTCTATATTTGTAATCATAAGTTCCAAATTCTGTGAATTAGTTTCTTTTATTTTTGGACGTTAAAAATAGCAACTTTAGTAATTATTTTATTTACCATGGTTAAAGAATTAATCTATAAATAACATTAAAAAATTATTATTATCATAATATTAAACTAACCAAAAACATGTCCTAATCCAATTTTGTGAGATATTTCGGACCGTTTTCATCCTCGGGTCGATTTAGGGACCCCATGGAGTCACTTGGATGTGAAAAATTATATTTTATAATAACTAATTTAAAGTAATGAAAATTTTAACATAAACATGTATCTTTTAATAAAATAATTTTTATTTGGTGTAATATAAGTGATTTACTAGACTATAAATAGTCATTATGAAGGTAAATGTAGTTCTTAAATCATGTTATTTTATTTATAATTTTTAGACATCAAATAAAAACATTGATTTATGACATAATGATTATGTAGTGATTACCTTACTAATAAATGATTTAAATAAATGAGATTATAAATATTAAAATAAATTTATTTTCAAACATTTTATGAAATCTGTGAATTTATGGAGGATTATGAACTAATATATTTGAATTAATTATATTTTTTTCGAAACAATCATGTTTTATGGATATTTTAAAAGTAATGATATGAATAGTATATAAATGACATAAATGATTTTTTAAAACAAATACTATTTTAATAAATGATATAATAGTGATAAAAACCTATTACTAGTCCAAATTAACTTTACAATGTTGAAAATGTCATTAATGAACCACTTTTGGTGCTCTTTCAATTTTATAGTTACTATAGTAACCATAAATTATTAAAAAGGAAGAAAACAAGGTATGAGTTAATGTTTTTAAATAAGGTTTAAAGCAAAAAAGGATATGGTTAAATTTGGGACCTAGACTTGTATAAAAGCAGTTTTATGAGTGTTTTTTGACCCATAATCATATAATATTTAAAATAAATTACTTTGGGACCATTTTAAACCAAAAATAATTTTATAATAAAATAATATTTCAAAACATTCCTAAAGTGCCCCTCCTCCCACATATAAAAGGGAATCATCTATAACCATTTCATCACACCACTCATGCCCCTTGGCTCGTCCAAATTCTTCCAAAATATTCTACCAATTTTCTTCTCATATTCTTATAAGCCTTACCTTGGGAACAAGGCAATTCTAGAAATCTTTTTGTCTCAAATCGAAAGAAGTTGCACGTTTTAAGAGGTACAGTCTTATCTAAAGTTTCTTTCCATTATTTTACATCTTTAATCCCTATAATATTTTTATGATTTGATTACGTAAAAAAAAATTAACCTAAATATACTAGTATGTATTTATGATAAGGATTATAACTACTCTTACACACACCTCAATCCAATTTATATGAACTTACTGTTTCTGTGGGCGGTGAACTATTGGCTCATGAAACAATGATTGTTCAAAATTCCCCTACCACCTCTCAAGGTGGAAATTATGAGGGAAGTATGTTTATATATGATATAAATTATTTTTATATTTCCATTCTGCTTATTTATTTTTCATTTACATAATACCATTAATTTTTCAATAATGTGTAAATACGATAATTTAATTCGAGGAAGTGTGGACTACCACCCCCTCAAAGTGATATGACTAGTTCATGACATACATGGAATATATAAATGATGGAATTAATTTAATTATGTAATGTATATATAATATTATATTATACTGGAATTATCATATACCAATGTACCATTTAGTTTACACTTATATAAATATGAAAATGAAATGAATGTAGCCTTCATGCGTACGTACGACTTACCATCTCCATGATGGGTGAATTTCATTTATTATCTCCAAATGTTATGGAATATTATAAATAAATATATATACTGTATATATATTATATTTAAATCAAGAATAATATTCTATAGATAATGGACATTTGACCACATGGAAAAATTGTAATTATATCAAGTTCATATTCGACTCAAGTACCGAATATCGACAAAACGACTGATAGAAACTTAAATAATTATGTAATTATTTTAACATGATGATAAGTTATCTAAAATGAATAATAAACTTGAAAAATATTTTTAATCAAGAATAAATTAACATATTTTTATTATTTTGGAATATAAATAATGAATGAGACAAGTCACACTCATGGTAAGGGAACCTTTCACCAACTTCTTTTTATCAAAGACTTATTTTATGTTATGTATTTTAATTTCCATTTTCTTATGTTGATGTATTTTATTCTATATCCTTATTTCATTAAATTTTATGTCCAAGTGATGAGAGACCCTTCTTTCTCTCATCAACTCATTTTATGAATTTTTAAGTGACACCATTAGGCTGCCGAATATTCGTAAGGGAACTTCTTAACCCAATTTCAATTAATTGGGTTAATCTTATACTTAATGATTATATCATTCTATGATTATGCGAGAAATAAATTTTGATGTCTTATAACATATTTATAGATTCTTTATGTGTAATTATCATTAATACAAATAATCTAATTATTTTTTTAACAAAATGTTCTTTGTAAGGGAACCTGTCACCCTCCTCTTTTAGTCAAAGTCTTATTTTATGTTATGTATTTTAATTACAATTTTATTATGTTGGGATTTGTTATTATATATCCTTACTACATTAAATTTTATTTCCTTGTGATGAGGGCCCATGTTCTCTCTCATCAACTCATTTTATGAATTTTTAAGTGACGTCGTTAGGCTGCCGAATTTTTGTAAGGGAACTTCATAACATAATTTCCATTCATTTGGTTGATCTTAGACATCATAATTATGTAATTTTATCATTATGTGATAAATTTATTTTGATATATTATCTTGTATTTATAAATTATTTATTAGTATACATAGTTAATACACATAATAAATCTATTAGACTATCCAAATGATATTTGTATGGGAACCTTTCACCCTTCTCTTTTAGTCAAAGACTTATTTTATGTTATGTATTTTAATTTCCAATTTCTTATGTTGGGATCTGCTCTTATATATCCTTATTGTTATATATTTTGGTTCCAAGTGATGAGATACCCTTTTCAATCTCATCATCTCAATCTGTGGATTTCTATGTGACGTTGTTAGGGTGCCGAATTTTTGTAAGGTAATTTCTAAACTCAATTTCCACTCCCTGGGGTTTACACATACATAATTGATTATATTATGCCATGATTATGTGTGGAATCACTCTTTATTCATTTATTTGGTAATTTCTACTTCCCATTTTGTGGATATATTTTACAACACATAATCACCTCCTTTAAAAATTCGTACCTAATTTATTAGAACATTGTAAGGGAAATCTTAATTCAATCTCAATTCATTGAGTTAAATATCCATGTCATTGGTTTTTTTTCATGAATATGTGTGAATGACCTATGATTGTTTTATAGTTAATATCCACATATATTTGGTGTATTTATATTTTTCACAAATTATTTTTTCATTGATTTATCCTTAATTGAATGATACAATATTTGAAAGGGACTTCATCTCAATCTCCTTTCCTTAAGGAATATTTTGGTTTATACATGACCTTATTTTATACAATGTATAATTATACCCTTTTTAATTTAATTTCATTAATTTATTTTTAAAAGGAATATATTGTTTTCAGAATCAATTTACTATGTGATAAGGGAATGTATCTTTTTAACGTGTGTGGTGATAACAACCTTTCTGTCGTCGTGAGTATTATTTGAATTTTTTCTTCCATAACAAGCGATAATGGTTTTAAGAGGAAAATAAATACCATATACCCATATAATGTATTTTTTTATTTAATATGGTTTTGAGAAATTATTGATTATTTCAATATATTGGAATCAAATGTTGTGATTGAAATGTGGAAATGTAATCTTTCCTTTATTCATGTTTTATTTGTCAGGAATATGTTATAGTTATTCAGAATTATTTACGTATATGGGAGGTTCCATGATAAACCAAGGGTAGGTGAGAACGATATATCTCTCCAATGCATTGGTTAATGTGACATAGGTAAATGTTACTATTTCTCATAAGAGGTTTAGGGAATATATTGTGATGAGTTTTACAAATTTAACTCCCTTTTTAATTGTGAAAGCTAAAATGTAAGTATGTTATAGATTCCACAAGTTACCTTTATTATTTATAATTTTTGTGTGTTATTCATAAATCCTATGATATCATGATATATTTTAAGGAATGTATGATTTATGATTGAAATGTATGGTTTCGTTGTTTTGTTAGAATTGATGGAGTAATTTTTTATTTCCTTATTTTATATCCCTTACTGAACTTTCTTGATCATCCTATGTTTTTGAAATGTTTTTTAATGTCTATAAGGAAGGTTTAGATGAAGTAATAATTCAATAAGATTTATATCACGAAAAGAATTCTGGTTTTATTTTAAGGAGTTTTATTTTTTTCAGAAAAAATTGATAGAGAAGAAGTGTCTACTTTTTAATTTTTTAGATATAATGAAATATTTATGGAATAATTTTCTAAAACTCTAAACCTGAAAATATCCTAAATGTGAATTTGTGACGTAACTCAAGCTTATTTAATGTTTAAGGATGGTTCCTTATTAGAGTTATGTTTTGAGGTGTGTTTGGGTGGGGTTTTATGAATGTTTAAGGACTGGGGGTTGAACATAGTTTGAAAAACTATGCACCATAACCTAGGTAACTGTGTTACCATGTAATGTGAGGTCTAATCAGTTAGCACACAGTTTCTCTAACCATGCTCCCATGTTCCAAAAAATCATTCTTGGGGTTTTATTTCACCGTAAAATTATTTTAAAAAGTTCGAGAACACCTACAACACCCCCGTTTCGATCGAGGCACTAGCATAATGTATTTTGGAGGGTCTTAGAGACTTCCAAAGGGTTTTGAAGGCCATTCTTTCTCAATTCATCAAGATTAAAAGCCCAAATCAATGATTTTCTCTTCACTAGGTGAGGGTATTTAATCCCTATGTGTCTACCATTATTTCATCTATAATTCCTTAATATTTTGATGTAAGATATCTTATGATTTCTTATATTTAAAACTATGTGGTTAGATATAGATCTTGAATATAAGATCTATATCTAGGTTTATAATATTTTTATGTCATTGATTATGTTTTCTGTTTAGGGATTTATATCCAAAACATTTATTAATGTCCTTGTGTCCCTCGTATTTTGGGGATTTCAATTAAGCAAACACTCGTCAACGAATTGAGATGGGTGATCTAAATCTGACTACCATAGTTGTGGGCTTGACATGTATATTCATTTTTGAAGAATTGATAGCATTCTTTAGCAATTTTTGTCTTTGAAATGGGTTAATTTGATTGACCAATTGAGTTATTGATGTTTTGATCAAATAGGTGATTAATTGGAGAATTAATCATGATACTGAGGGGAATCCCTATTAGAAAATTATTTTTGGGAAATTGGATATAAGAGATATGGTATGTAGTCTAGCGAATTAAATGGGAAATTAATTATGAGATATAGATTTGGTTAAATTGAGGCAATTAATTAAGAATTAATTATATTTTTTAATATTATGATCTATATAATTAATTTTGGGGAAATTATTAAGATTTGAGAATTAAAATGAGATAATTAATTCTGGAAAATTAATTAGGGAATATGAATTGTTATGTTGATTAATTAATTGATAAATTAATTAATGGTATGATGCACTTAGTTTATTTTTGAGTTGACAAATGGAATTTTTGTATTAACTAATTGTTGAATTATTAATGGGATTGGGGTGGGATATTAATTGCCAAATTATTTATGAGATACATAATTTGAACATAGTCATTATATATTGATAATTACAAATGGTAACATGGTCATCATGCATGTTAGTAATAGAATGGGAGCGTGGTCATTCTAATTTTAAGTATACATGTTATCATGGTCATTATGATAATGAGTAAATAGAATGGGAACACAATCATTATATCAAGGATTAAGCATGGTAACATTGTCATTTTATATATTATTGTGATATTGGTAAAATTGGAAATGTCTCATATAAATGTGAAATTAATGAATGGGAATACCATCAGTCCAAGTAATGGCCTCACAAGAGATTATTTGAACTCTAAAATGAGTCAAATACTATACTGAGATATCATACAACCTTTGAGTACTTCAAACGATATAAATAAGCATGTGTTATGGTATGATATTACCTAGAAAATGCTTAAGGATCCTATATGAGATGAAGTTAATATTTAGGTACGGGTCTCCCTATGAGCCTTGTAGTTAATCTAGTTAGTTAAGAATAAATGAAAATGTGGTCAAATGTTTATTATTTCATTATAATTATTTCCTTACGAAACTACAAATACTATATTTTTACATGACTAGTTTTAACACCATTGGTGGTGGCCTACTAAGTTATACTCACACCCTATTTAGACTACCTAATCGGTACTTGAATAGATTATATTCTTCTAGGACTGGATAAGGTAAAAGGCCCTGGGTTATGTTTTTGATTGGGGATGGAGCATAGATGACTAATTTGAACATGGTTCGGATCCTTCTTCGATAATTATAGTGTCTTTACATTGAGATTAATTATTGACACTATAAACATATATTGGAATTTCATTTTTCCATTTTAGTCGAATATTTTAATTCATGTTTTGGTTATATTGTTACATGAGTATGGTTATGGTTATATTTTCTTCTATGTTTTTTTATTCACATCCTCTAGTGTTTACATTGATAAATGTGTGTATAGTAACCTAATGAATGACTTACTAGACCCTCACAACTAGTCGGTGGCCTGTAGCGTGTGGGGAGGAGATTTGAGGTCATGAAGTTAACTAGCTTGGCACTATAGCATCGAACCTATATCGGGATGTTACAATTTGGTATCAGAGAACTGTTTTCTTCTTCTTCTATTGTCTTACTCTATTGATAAAGGTAGATAGGAGACAATGAAGAGTCCGAGATTCTATTGATCTCATGCATGGGTGTTGAACACCCATGTATAGGGTAAAACCCAATAACACAGGGTGGGATTGTTGTTATTATTGTTTTCTGTTATAGTTTAATGCTATTTAACATTGGGTGATGCACTTGTGGGGTTATGTGATTATTGTTTCTTATAATTTTTGAGTATTGATTCATGGCCCAAAATGGAAGGAGAGTTTAGTATTCATGTAGCATTCTAGTAAATCATGTTTATTTTGAATTGCATCATTTTAGGAACACACGAGGAAACCTGTTATGGGTAAGTTGTTGAACTTGAACAATTTTCCGAATTTTGAGATTATAATTAAAATTGTGCACAGAATGAGTTGATAACGATTTAAAAATGATATATATTCAGAATAATTGGGTTTCTAAATGAGAAACATGAATTATGATAATGTTTTTATCCTTTTTGATGAAAACATAGTTGTTTGATGGTTAAGGGTAGTGATAGCCCCTCGGTTATTACTGTGTGGAGAGGTGGGGGTACGAATTGTTGTTATTATTTCCTCTTACATAAATGTTATACGGTCTAGTTATCATACTTGAGATATGTGTTGGTCCTCGTACTGAGTATGCCTCCATTATGATTATTGACGGGATGGTCGAGGGGAATGACTTGGTATGTTGTATCAGTTGCGGAACATGGGGAACCAATCATTCATACTAATGATGAAGGGGTGAAGATCTCAGATAACATTTATCTCTTCATGAAATTCATGTAAAGATACCCATGGTGGGTTATGAAGAGTATTCTTGAGTTGAAAATAGTGTTGTAGTTGTAGAACACTCTGAATTTTACTATAGAGGGTGGACCTGGGGGAGGTTCACTCAAGATTGAGTACATGTAGACTATTCATGACCATTTGGAGACTCTGGCTAAGATGAGGGCCATATTGGTTGCCCATAAGCTGCAGGGATAAGTGAAGTGATGGTTGGTCATTCTAGAATGAACTGGACAGACTAACAGTATGTTATATAAAGACTTCATATAGAGGGTCTTTGAACACATTTATCCAGAGGAGTTGAGAAAAGAGAAAGCTACTGATTTCATGCATCAGACATATGAAATCATGTTAGTGATGGGCTATACTAGATGATAAATAGATCCGAAATTCCTTTCTCTAACACTTTAAAGATATGAGGTAGCTACATCAAATGATTTTTGGGATGGACATAAGTGTGAGATTAAGTCCCATGTGAATATCCTCAAGATGAAGATGTTTATGAATGTGGTGGATGATTTTCTAATAGTGGAAGGGAACCTGAGAGATGCTTCCAGTGATGGATATGTAGTTGTTATTGGATGATCAGTAGGTAGGAATTCTGAGAGCATGAAGCACCGTTATAAGATCTTTAACCATGGAAGTGGGATGGATAGTACAAAAAAGGAGGGTCGGTTGGACGTGAAATTAATGGGGTTATCTATCATTAGTTTGGTAGGTTGGGACACTATCATCGGCATTATTCCCGACCACCATATGTTTGTCGATCTAATAAAAATATGGTACATCTAAAGAAATTTTGTGGGCCATAGTGATAGACTGTTACTGAAAGATTAATTAGGTAGATCCAGGGTGTTAGAAGACAGTCTTCTACACCATATTGAGTTGGCAGATGGAGTTCTACTAGCTAGGGTTATAGGGTTAGGGTGTGATGCTTCTAGGTAGGAGCACCCCCATCAGCAAAGTGGTTCTACTTAGGGTAGTCAGATAGCATGGCATGGAAGAGGGGAAACAAAGTTACAAGTAGTACAACCCACACTTGTGGATAGCGAGGCTGGACCATAGACAGTGAGAAGTACTATTATACTAGATTCAACTTTTTCTAGTTACCTGTTTGATACTGCCGACTCTCATTACTTTACATCGTCAAAACATGTTACTGATTTGAGTATGGTCGTGGAGTTTGTGAGCGAGGTTATGAATATAGATACAACATTGGGCATATGGTCTATAGATGTATTTATATGCATTTGATGTTCACTATAGATCGAGGGATATCGTTATCTTATGGGATATCTATGTTCTTGATATGACATGCTTTGACCTAATTATGGGTGTGGACCAGCTAGTTGCTTACTGATCACACATCTAGTGTTACTGTTGAAGTGTCACTTTCACATCTCCAAAGGGTGAATAAAATATTTATTGTGGAGAGTGAGATATCCATGCAGGCTGAGCAGGGCCAATTACTCAGCAGTTGGAAGAGATCACAACCCTTGTTTCTGGTATTTTTTATGATGATGGGTGTGTTAGGAAATATTTCCTTCCACAAGTAGTGTAACTATTTCAATATGTTTTTCTTGATGAAATTTCAGGGGTACCACCTAAGAGAGATGTGGAATTCACTCTTGAGATCATGCTCAAAGCTGAGCCAGTATCTATTCCCCCATAAAGAATTATAAAAACTGATAATTAAGAGCTCAAGACTCAGTTGGAATATTAAGAGGATAAAGGATTTATCCATCCAAGTAGATTTCCTTGGGGATCACTTATATTGTTCACAAAGAAGGACGATAGGAGTTTACTTATATCAGCTGATTACTAGAAGTTGAAAAAATGACTGTGAAGAACCAATATCCCCTTCCACGTATGATAATCAGTTTGACCAGTTGAAGGGACCTTTGTGTGTTCTCAATGATCGATTTCAAACCAGGGTATCATTTGTTAAGAGTGCATACTTCTAATATACTGAGGCCTATTTTTAGAATCATGTATGTACTTTATAATGTTTTGTAATGTTGTTTGGGTTGACAAATTAACCATTAGAGTTTATGGATTTTAGGAAAAAGATCTTCCATCAATATCTGGATCAGGTTGTGGTGGTGTTTATGAATGAAATCATGGTGTACTCCTAGATTCGTGATGATGATTCCCACAACCATGACATCATCCTTAGTACACTAAGAGAGCTTTGCTTATATGCCAAGATACCCATGTTTTAGTTTTGGATTGACCAGGTACACTTCTTGGGACACATCATCTCCGAGGAAGGTGTGTTAGTGGACCCAAATATTCTAAAATTACTGGATTCTTGAGATCATTCCACAAATTTTTTTGATATAGGAATCATCATGGGAATATCTTGAAATTAGAGGAGGTTCATCAAAGACATTTACCATCTCGTAACACTAATTTTAGGCTTGACCAAAATGGGAGCAACATTTGTGTGGTATGTGTCCTATGAGAGACATTTTCAAGAGTTGATGTACTATTTGACATCAACACTGATATTGATCCTACAAGATTGAATTGAGGAGTATATGGTGTTTTGTGAGGCTTCTGGGATCAGATGTGGAGTTGTACTAATGTTGGGAGATTGATTTGTGGCGTATGGGACTTAGATGTTGAGGCCTCATGGATAGAATTATCCTACAAAAAACCTTGATTTGGAAGTGGTGGATTAAAATCTTATGTTTTGGTGACACTATCTTTTGGGAGAAAGGCTTTCAGTTTATATAGATCATAACATATTGAGGTATATATTTTCAGAGCATGATTTGAATCATTGGAACCATAGATTGTTCGAGTATATGCAGTCCATTGATTTTGAATTGGAATATTTGTCTAGGAAGGGAAATATTGTGGATAATGCCTTGAGTCGGAAAACATGGACTCGTATGGGTTTGGAGTCATATGCATAATTTATGATGATAAACTTGCTAGCTGAAATTCTTGTAGTCGTTTAAGAGAGTTAGGAGCAGATGACTGTGGTATCAGTTGTAGTGGAGTTTATACTTTTGAGACAGATCAGGGATAGACAGAATGAGGATCCATATTTCTTATCCTTGACAAACGTTTTTGATGGTGGAGATACGTCTTCAGGCTGATTTATAGATTATGATTAGATCATATATATGAATAATCTAGTATTGGTACCTATGATCGTGAAAGAGGATCTCATGCAGTAATTTTTTTCCTCGAAGTGGGCTATAACAAACCTGTTATTTATTTGACACATAAATATAATTTATTACATAATGTTGTCACTTGATAAAAAAAGATGATTGTTAGGTCTAGTGTCTTTGGGTCTTAGTAACATTACAAAACAACTTAAAACATGACATACACATCATTATTGAAAACATCTTTTACATTTCGAAACACATTTCATCATACTTAGCATTGCATGGGATAACCTGAGAACATGCATAAGAAAAGGGTGAGATATAAAGCCTAGTAAGGGAGTAAAAAAGGCATAACATGAATAATATAGTACATGTTATTGAATGAGCATATCAATGGAGCATAAGAGAAACATGAATATAAAGGCATGATATTGCATGATTATCATAACATGGAAATGTGGAAACAACATTTAGCATGATATTAGAACGATCCATGGAACATTGCACATGGAGAATGATTAAACCCTCGTTCAACATGTATTAGAATGATTAAAGCCTCATTTCACATGACTTATCATGATACTAATTGTTACCCCATATAGTAGAGCGCTATCTGGGTGCACCCTTCTTAATCATTTAATTATATGCATAAGTGTGTCACATGGATCATATAACATGGATTTATAAAAAATCACCATTCATTCCGTGATAAATGAAGGTGGAATTAATATATGAAACTATATAATTAATATGTAAATGTACATAAAGTTGAAAACTCTTGATAGAGAAATGGGGATGGTATTTTCTACACAATGACTTAGTCCAAGAAATATTGGTGCTATTTTAGCAGCATAACGACGTGACATAAGAATTCATAAAAATGGTTGATAAGAGAGAAATGTGAATCTCATCATATTTACATTACATGGACAGTATGTGGGTTGTATAGATACATTTCCCAACATATGTAATGGAATTTGGATGGTTAATATAAACTAATTGCATGAATTTAAATGAGAATAGGGAAATTACTTACGGAATTTCAGCATGGTAACGGGTGTACATGGGAGGAATTGATGAGAGAGAAAGAGGTCTCCCATAATTCAAAAAAATGAGGTAAATATGGGGTAGGTGTGAAATAATACCCCAACATATGTAATTGAATATAAAAGGGCATAACAACATAATGAAATTTGGACAAAAATGAGAAAGGAAGAAATCCCATACGAAAATTTAACATGGAAACTTATCTACATTAGAGGAATTAATGAGAGAGAAAGGGGTATCTCATCATTAAAAAATAAGGAGGGAATTATAGGGGATGTGAGAAATCATCCCCAAACATTTTTAATTTAAAATAAAATGGTATAACAACATAAAGAAACTTTGACAAAAATGAGATAGGAAGAAATCCGTTATAGAATTTTGGCAAAGTAATGGGTGTACATGGAAGTAATTAATGAGTGAGAAAGGGGTATATAATCATTAAAAAACAAGTAGGGATGTATAGGGGAGGTTTTAAATCATACCCCACCATTTTTAATTGAAAATACAATGGTATAACAACATAAAAAACGTGAACAAAAATTGGAGATGATGAAATCCCTTACATGGAAGTGTGATCCCAAAGGCTTGGGAGAGGCTTTATAGAGGCTTATTGGGAGCTTGGGGCGCCATGGGAGGACTCTAGATCAAGGAGGGAAGTGTTTGGTCGAGTTACAAAGGCTTTTATTGAAGAGGAAGTTGGAGTTTGGGTGGGTTTATATAGGAAAGGAAAGGGAATACATTATTATTTAGGGTTTGGACACCACTGATTAAACTAATCAAAACCACAAACCATCCCATGGCTTTTCCCATGGTTTTTTCTAAATAGGAGTGGTAAAAATTGTTTTATAAGTTAAATGTCCTAAATTATAAATATATTAGGTTTTCTTTTGTAGAGGTGAGTCACATTCTGAAGGAAGTCATTCTAAAAGTAAAAAATGTTTTTAAGTCTTGGAGGGTCTACTAAGGCATTGTAAAATAAATTAAACAAACCTAGAATCATAATATTTTATTGGTAAAACATATGTTGGCATAAAATACATTTCAAAGTATTTTATTACATCTCTATTGGGTCATTATGATGTCATAAATCACATTATATATTTAAATGTTATTTAAATTTTAAGTGAAATTTTAACTGTCTTATAAAATAATAAAAATTACACCATTGGATAATTTTGACATCCTGATTCCAAAAATGATTTTAATTTTATCTAAATTATTTTTTAAATATGTGAATTTTTTTTTTAAAATAAAAACCAACATTTGTCGAATGTTATGTGTTTTGAAAAAAAAACCTCTTTCAAACCTTAATAAAAATTAAAATTATATTCATAAAAATATATGATCACTTATATTTAATAAAAAGTAATTTAGTAATAATATTTTTCTAAAATATCATTTGATTCAAAAATTCCATTAATTCATAAAAATAGATATCTTAGATGAATATTAACTAAAAATACTATTTGTGATTTTAAAACTATTTACAACGTAAAAATAATAAAATGAATGTATATTCTTTATTCTATAAAAAAATGCTGACATTCATAGTCCTAGGGTGTTGTTAGAAAACCCCTTATAACCCCACATAAGACCTAAGGGTAAGGTGTGTTATGGTGAAAGACTCTTGGGGTGGCTTGAATAACATCTCTCTAGTGGTAATCTATATTAACTTCCACTTCTCCCATAGGTGATTCTGTTCACGCTTAATGTGTTCAATCTTAGCTTTGTATTTTTCAAGAGTGAATCCCAGTGATGCTACCTTTTTTCCGAGCTCTAACAAATGGGCTTCGTATGAAGCAATTCTCCTGGATGAGGCCATAATTTACTTTTTCTAAGTGAATTATATTTGTTAAAACCATATATTTATACTAATCATGTGTTCAGTGTTGAACTACTATATTTGAAATGGTAACAATTCTTAACATTATTTTGAAATCCAAAATAATAAAACCAAGGAAGTTCATATATTATTTAACAATATTAAATAATAAGGAATTTAATTAGAACAAGACGAATTTTCATTAATAATATCTAGGGTCATTACAATCATCCCCCTTGAGAAATTTCACCCTCAAAATTTCTATTTCCCATACTAAAAAAGATGAGGGTAACTCTGCATTATCGCTTCCTCCAATTCACACGCTGCGTCTTAGAACATTTAGTTTATCCAAAACACTTTTATGAGGGGAATTTTCATATTTCTTATTAAATTTTCCCTAAAATATAAGACCATAAATATATTCTCTTTATAGGAGAGGTCATTCTACAATAGTGACACATATAGATTGAGTGCTTGCGATGGTTAAGGTAAGTACTTCATGGAGAGTGATACATGGAATACATCATGTACTTGAGATAGGTTTGGTGGGAGTGCCAGTCGGTAGTCCACCACTCTAATGAGATCAATTATCTTAAAAGAGCCGATATAACTTGGACTAATCTTTCCCTTCTTCCAAAATTTCATTACCCTCTTCCATGGTGATATGCGGAGGATTACTATATCTCCAACATCATACTCTAGGTCTCATCGACGAATATCCGCATAGCGCTTTTGTCGACTCTTAGAATATTTAATGTGATGGTGGATAGACATATCCTTCTCCACCATTTCTGGAAATAGTAATTTTCGCTCCCCATACTCATCCCAAAATTTCGGTGTTATGCACCTCTTCCCATAATGGGCTTCATGAGGATCCATTTGAATTTTTGAGTGAAACTGTTATTGTAAGGGAACTCAACCCGAAGAAGATTTTGATCACATCCTCCTTTCAATTCCATTTACCATTCTCTCAACATGTCCTCAAGTCATTGGATAGTCTACTTAGATTGGACATCAATTTTAGGATGATAAGACAAATTGCTGTTTAGCTGAGTATTAAGATCATGTTGAAGAATCTTCCAGAACATAGAGGGGAATCATGGATCTCAATCAGATACAATAGATAGTGGTACTCCATGCAGCTTTACCACATCCCAGATATATATCCCTACAAGTTGATACAATGAGAAATCCTCTAAAATTGAAAAGAAGTTTATAGTCATTGTATCACAATCCACAACAACCCAGATAGAATTCTTTAGATTGGCTGTCTTCGGAAGTCCGTTGATGAAGTCCATGGTGATGTTCTCCAATTTCCATGTTGGTATAGGTAATGGTTGCATCATCCTATTATAATTCTTCCTCTCAGCCTCCAATTTCTGCCATACCGGGCACTTTGATTTATACTCAGTGACATCCTTTTTTATGTTATCCCACCAATAATTCTCTCTGAGATCTCGATACATCATTTTGTTTCATGGGATAATAGAGAATTTTGAATTATGTGCATCATACTAATGTTCTTTTTTTAACTCCAGATTTTATGGAACACATAGTATTGTCCCAAATATCACAATTCCTTCTCCATTCAAATTGAAATCCAATGATTTCCCATTTATGATAGTTTCCACTTTCTTCTTAATTCCTACATCATCCTTTTGATCATCCTTTAACCACTCCAAAAGAGATGGTTGAGCAATAATTTGTTAAATGATTCATGATGTTCCCTTATTTATGATTCCCATGTCCATCTTCATAAAATATAATAACATTGTATCCTTTTCAATTCTCATCAAGGATATAATCGTTGGGTCCATTCTACTTAGAGCATCTTCCACCTTTTTTGATTTCCCAGGGTGGTAATGTATTGAGTAGTAATAGTATTTTATTAGCTCTAACCATCTTCGTTGGTGAATATTCAAATCTTTCTATGTTCATATATTCTTGGGGCTTTTGTGTTCCCTGTATATTTCACACTTATCCCCAAAGTGGTAATGTTGCAAAACTTTTAAACTGATGATTACTGTAACGAACTCTAGATCATGTGTTGGGTAGTTTTTCTAAGGAAATTTCAATTTCCGTGAAGAAAAGGCAATTCCTTTGTCATTTTACAATAGCACACTGCCCAGTCCCTTCTTCGAAGCATCGCTAAATACCAGAAAATATTCTCCACCTGTGGGTACTGTGAGCACATGTGCAGTGATAAGCCTCCTTTTCAACTCCTTGAATCTATCTTTGCATTCATCACTCCAAGAAAACTTTACTCCCTTTCGAGTTAGTTTGGTAAGACGGTTGGAAAATCATGTTAAATTTCTCCAAAACCGACGATAATATCCAGCTAAACCCCAAAAGCTACGGATATTTGTCACCGACGTTGGCCTCGACCATCCCTCAATTGTATCTATCATGGGGAGATCCACAGATATCCCATTTCTTGGGATTACATCACCCAATAATGAGACCTACATAAAAATGAACTCACAGTTGCAATAATTTTCATATAGATTTTCCTTTCACAAGGTCTCTAGTAAAATTTTGGGTTGCTTCTCATGATACTCCATGGTTTTTGAGTACATTATAATATCTTCTATAAATACTACCACAAATTTGTCAAGGTAATCTCTAAGGACTCTATTCATCAAGACCTTGATGATTTCTGGAGGATTAGTGTGTCCAAAAGGCATTACTATGAATTCATGGTTCCCATATCATGTATGAAACGTAGCCTTGTGGAATCCTCCTTATCCACCTTTACTTAGTAATATCCCGACCACAGATCCACCATGGAGAATATTTGTGATCCACGTAGCTGATCGAACAAGTCATCAATTAGTGGAATATGGTACTTTTTCTTTATCTTGATTTTGTTGAGCTCAGGATAATCCATGAAAAGGTGCATTGGCCCATCCTTTTTCTTGATGAAGAGGACTGGTTCACCCCATGGTGAAGCACTTGTGCGTATAAACCCTTCATCCAAATTATATTTTAGTTGTTTCTTCATATCCTCATGCTCCAAAATAGACAATCTATATAGAGTCTTGGATATTATCAAATCCCCATGTATAATATCAATCGAGAAATCAACATCTCTTCTTGGAGGATGACCAGGAAATTCCTTGAGAAGCACTTATGAAAATTATACCACAATAGGCATGTATTCAAGGATGGTTTCTTCTTTAGACATAATCATATAATAATGATATGAATTCTCTTAGGGCTGTAATATCCATGCTTGAGATGATGGTGCTAAAAAAGACTCATCCTCCTCCTTGCACATGTATAGAATATGGGGTTGATTCTGCATATGGGGAGTGATTTCCCTCTCACAAAAATTTATGTTGGCTCTATATAAGGAAAGCCAATACTTGAAAATAATTGCATCAAATTCCACTAGAGGGAGTATAACGAGGTTCGTTGGGATGTTCATACCACAAATTATGATAGGGTATGAGTTATATTCAAGGGATGAAATGATTTCTCCCTTTTCAATTCTAACAAATATCATTACTTCCATGATTTGTGGTGGTGTTGGGATTGTTCTACTAATGTTTCAGGATATAAAAGAATGCATAGAACTAGAATCAAAAAGTACATTTTATATTCATTAATCAATAACTAGAATACCTAGAACCACATTATCTTCAGGATTCATTTCAGTGGTAGTGATGGAAAAATCTCTCCATTGTTGCCTTAGTGGTTTTTGGTTGCCTCCGAAAACCCTTGGCATACGGAACTGGTTTTCAATGTTCCCTGGTTATTTATAGTTGAAGTAATGAAATACATTTTGAAGTTCGAATGGATTTTTCCTCTCCTCTATCATAGCTCCATGATTTTATTTTCAGTATTTAGTATCCAGGTTTCCTTACATTACACACCTAAATCATTTCCTCATCCCCTTCAGGCAATTTCTAGGTTGATTCTTTCTGAAACATTGGAAAGTGTGGTGCTGTATTTTCTTAGATAAAATGGATTTATCCATTGGAGCACAAGAATTAATGTCCAACTTACACTTCATATCCCCATGATACCCTTGAGATTATCCTATCTTCATTTCGACATTGAGGGCACATCAGAAAATTTCCTCGTAGCTCTAAAAGTCACGGATCGCTAGGTGTTTCTGAAGGATAGGTTTTAGCCCACCAAAGAAGTGTTCAACCATTCATTCAGGGGTAACTATAAAGCCATAGGCATATCGTGGATTCCATGTGATATTTTTCTCATACACTCTGAAGTATTCATCATCTTTTTTTTGGGAAAGGAAGCCCCTTTCCATCTTAAGTCATGGGGTGAGAGGAAAATATTGATCGAAAAAAAAATTATGAAAATCATTCCATTCCAACACCTTGATCACTTTCTTAGGATTCATATTTTTGATCAATTTCCACCATTGATCAACTTCACCATCTATATGATAATCATCCAGAAGAACCTTCTCTTTTCCGGAACATTGAAGGATGGAGAAGATATTTTTAATCGAGTTGATCCATTGTTCGGTGATTGAGGGATCAGATGATCCATTAAAATTAGGAGGCATTTGTCTAATGAAGTTATCGATTTCAACTTTTTCTTTATTAGGGGGGGGGGGTGGGTTGAACATTCCTCTTGACCCATGATTATATGCAAAACATGAGATAACTTTAAGAGTATCATGACAAATATTTGTGAATCTCGTTCCCATAAGATTGGATATCTCATTAGAAAAGTCATCACATTCATCTTCAATAAGTTTTTTTCTCGAGACCTCATATTACTTTCAATTTCTTGGAATAAAAGGAAATTTATGGGTAAAGCATAAAAGGGGAATCCGTAGTCAAAAGGGTTAACTTATAAGTTACTTTTATTTCCGTAACATTTTAATTTATAGGCTTCAATCTATGTTATCTATGATCTACATCCCATCATATATTCATAGGGGAATTTTTTATTACCTTAATAATGGTTCTTTTTAAGACTATGAATTTACCAATGAATATCCCTTGGGAGTTTCATAACCAAGAATGAAGAAAATCCCTTTTTTGTTCACTATTTCTCATTTGAGTCTAGATCAAAGCTGTGTTTTTCGGTTTCTACCCCAAGATACATATGTGCCAGAGCTGCCTCTACCAAATGGTATACAAACAAGGATTTGTTTTATTGATAAAACACTTAGTCAATAAAGAAAAAAATTAGGGATGTTTTTATTATACTTAGTCTTATCCACAAAGCTTTTACTAGGTTTTTCTAATCCTAATCCCAAAAATAATAAAACCTATCCTTTGATACCAACTATAACAACCTTGTTATTAACCTCACACTTAAACATAATTTATTACATAAAGTATTCACATGATAAAAAATATAATATCGAGAGGGATAGTGTATATGGGGCTTATTAACATTACATAACTACATAAAAAATGAAATATACATATTTATTTTAAACTACTTTATCATGACCACATACATTCCATTGTACTTAGCATTACATGGAATAACATGGGGAAATGTATAAGAAATGGGTGATCTATAAAGCCTAGAAAGGTAGTAAACAAGTAATAACATGAAGAATATAGTACATGTTAGGAAATGGGAATTTAAATGGAGCATAAGAGAAACATTCACATAAAGGCATGATATTGCATTATTATCATAAGATGGAAATGTAGAAACAACATTTAACATGATATTAGCATGATCCAAGGCTCATTTCCCAAAGAGCATGAGTAAACCCTAATTTCACTTGAATTACCACGAGTAAACCCACATTTAACTTAATTTTTCATGATACTAATCTTTACCCAATGCATTATAGCTCTATCAGGGCACAATCTTCTTAATCATTTCATTACATGCTTATGTGTGCCAAATGGATCATATAACATGGATTCATTAAACATAATCATTTCTCCCAATATAAGTGAATGGGGAATTAATACATGATATTATATAATCAATTTTTAAATGAGCATAATGGTTAATACCCTTGATAGATAAATGCGCATGGTATTCACTACACAATGACTTTGGCATGGAAAATCTCAGTGCAATTTTAGCAGCATAATGACATGACATAAGAATTCATAAAAATGGTTGATGACTGGGAAATGGGTATCTCATTATATGTAAATGAAATGGACAGTGAGGGGTTCATATAGATACAAGTACCAATATATGTAATGTAATTTGGATTGATAATACAAAATAGTTTCTTGAATGTAAATGAAAAGATAGAAATTCATTACGTAATTTTTCCATGGTATCATGTGTACATCGAAGGCATGGATGAGATTGAAATAGGTCCCCCATAATTGAAGAATAAGGAGGTATGTATGGGGGTGGTATAAAATCAAACACCAAAATTTTTAATTGAATATAAAGGTGTGTAACAACATAATGAAATTTGGACAAAAATGATAAAGAAAGAAATCATTTATGGAATTACGGCATGGTAAAATGTGAAAATGGGAGGCATTAATGAAAGAGAAATATGTCTTTATCATCATTCAAACATAAAGATGTTATTATAGGGGAGGTAAAAAATTGTACCCCAAAATTTTTAATTGAAAAGGCATGGGTATAGAAACATAAAGAAACATGGAAAAAAACTAGAGAGGAAAATCCCTTATGAAATTTCGACATTGTAACGGGTAAACAAAGGAGGAATTAATGAGAGATAAAGGGGTCTACAATAATTAAAAAACAAGTAGGGATATATAGTGGAGGTGTGAAATCATCCCCCAACATTTGTAATTGAAAATACAGGTGTAAGAAACATAAAGAATCATGGACAAAAATGACAGAGGAAAAACATTCTTACTTCGAATTGTGATACCAAAGGCTTTGGGGAGGATTGAGAGAGGCTTCTTGGGATCTTGGGGAACCATTGGAGGATTCTAGAGAGTGGATTTCAGGGTTTAGTCAAGCTACAAATTCATTCATTGAAGTGTAAGTGGGAGCTTGGTGGGTTTATATAATAAATAATGGGGAATTGTTTATTATTTAGGTTTTGGACACCACACATTAAACTAATCAAAACCGCACACCATACCATTGGTTTTTCCCATTATTTTTTACAAATAGGACAGTAAAACATTATTTTATAAGAACAATATCCATAATTCATAAAATATTAGGCTTACTTATTTGGAGGTGAGTCACACTCTCAAGGAAATCATTTTAAATTTAAAATGTTTTATACGTCTTGGAGGGTCCACTAAGGATTTGTAAAATAAGTAAATAAAACCTAAAATCACATTATTTTAATGGGAAAACATATATTTGACGATAATACCATTTATATTATTTTCATACATCACCATTGGGGCATTATGCTGTCAAAAAACACATTATATCTTTAAACGATATTTAATTTTTACACGAATATTAGACTGTCTCAGAAAATTATGAAAAATTAACCAGTTTTTAATTATGAAATACTTATTCCAAAAATGAGATCCATTTTATCTAAATAATTATCTAAATATTAGAATTTTTACTTTTAACGTAAAAACGATATTTATCAAAAAGTCATGCATTTTGACCAAAACCGCTTTCAAACCTTAATAAAAACAGAAGTTGTATTCATAAAAATTAAACGATCATTTATATTATAAAAAAATCAATTTAGGAATAATATTTTATTAAAATATTATTTAATTCAAAAAATACCTTAATTCATCAAAATAGATTTCATAACTGAATATAAACTAAAATACAATTTTTCATTAAAAACAATTTACAATGTAACAATAATAAAATGAAGTTATATTATTTATTATATAAAAAATAATGCACATATTCATAGTGATAAGGTCTTGTTACATAACCGCTTATAAAACCTACATAAGACATAATTGTAAGGTGTGCGATGGTGACAAACTCTTTGGGTGGCTGAGATAACATCGCTCGAGTGGTAATCTCTATTATCATCCACTTATCACATAGGTGATTCTGTTACAGATTTATTTGTTGAATCTTATCTTTCACTTGGTCAAGAGAGAAGCCTAGTGACACTACCTCTTTTTTGAGATCCAAAAAATTTGTTTCCTATGGAGTTATTATACTGGATGATGTCATCACATCCTTTCTTTGAGAAAATTTGATTTGTTAAATCCCAATATTTATACTGATCATCTGATCACAATTTAATTGATATTTTATAAATTGTAATAATTATTAATGGTATTTTGAAATCCAAAAACATAAAACCAAGGATGTGTATATGTTATATAACCACCTTAAATAACAATATATTTAATTATATCAAGAGGAATTTTCATTAATAAAAGGTTGGGTCGTTACCTAGGCAGTGCAACCATGTGTATCGAAAATTTACCCTGACCTATGATGAGAGTTTTGGTGGGAAGGAATGAAAAAGGAGATACTAGGGTTTTTGACAAGATGCTTCACCTATCACAAGTGTAGGTGGAGCATCAACGACCTGGAGGTTTACTTCTATCGTTTTCTATTTCATAATGGAAGTGGGATAATGTGAGCGTGTAATTATTTGTGGGTCATCCAAAGATACTTAGGACGAATGAAGAGATTTGGGTAATTATGGATCGACTGAGAAATGTATCACATTTCCAACCTATAAGGGAAAACTTACAATAGTTGGTAGAACTATACATTCGGGAGATAATATTACTACATGGAGTTTCGTAGACTATAGTTTCATATCATGATTCATGCTTTACTTCACACTTTTGGTAGGGATTTCAGAAAGGGAATACCACACAAGTATTTTTTAGTTTGGAATTCAACCCATAAACAAATGTGCAGTTTGAATGTACTATACCAGTGCTTGAGTATATGCTTCATTCATGTGTACTTGAATTTAGTTTATCTTGGGAGAAGCACATTTGATTGGTGGAGTTCTCCTATAAAAATATTAATTAGGAAACTATATAGATGGACCCATGTGAGGCTCTTTATGGTAGGCCATGTAGATCCCCACAATTCTAGATGGAGGCTGGGGAGTCAGTGTTTTTGGGACTGAGTCTTATATGGGAGACATATGAGCAGGTACAGCTGATCAAAACACGTATGTATATAGATCAAAGAAGATAGAAGTAATATGCTGATAAAAGGATACAATCCCATGAGATTACAGAGGGTTATCATGTGTTACTTAGGGTGTCTCTAATGTTGGTCCACAGTAGGATATGAAGGCAGGTCATGTTTCTACTAAGGTTTGTTGGACCTTTTGTGATAGTGGAGATAATAGGGCTGGTGCTGTTCATAGAGATAAAGTGTTATGCATGATTTTTTTTCATGTATCAGAACATCAGAGGTATCACCGAAACCTATTCATGTATTTAGTGTGGATGAGGCGTACCTTGACAAAGATGAGTCTTTTTAGGAGCATCCAAAATGTGTGTTGGATCGCTGTGAGAATGTGTTCCGAGGAAATTCTGTGTCGATAGTTCGTGTGTTATGGCAACATGGATGAGTACAAGAAGAAACATTGGAAAGATAAGCAGATATGAGGGTTCAATGGCCCAATATTTTTGTCTTATAATCATAGTAGGTCGTGGAAATTCAAATCGAGGATGAGCTATTATAAGGTGGGAGATTAAAATATCCCAACCTTCTCTATTTTCATATCAGGAATCTTTTCAGGTACATTGGGTTCTTTTTATGTACCTGTATTTGGAGTTATGTTTTAGGATTCATTTGTGTGGTGTTTTGAAAAAATTTAATGACATAGAGGTTTTTCATGGTTTGTGCATAGTTTTTCAAACTGTGCACCTATGTCTAGGTACCCGTGTAACCCCAGACAAATAGTTCCGCATGGTTAGCACACAGTTTCCTTAACTATGCTCCCTAATAGGGAAACCATGCACACTATTATATTTCTTCATAAAATTCTTTTAAAATAACCCAAAACATTCATAACAATTTCATTTTCACCTAGGCTCAGGTTTGATGTATTTGGGACGATCCAATGGATTTCCAAAGGGGTTACAAGGTCATTCGACCTCCATTCATCAATATTCAAATCCCGAATCGAAGATATTCTCTTCTCCCTATATGTATTTTTCATCCCGATGCTTCTCTCATTCATTATTCTATCATTACATGATATTTTGTTTTAATATATCTACTATTTTATTAGATCTAATCCTATGTGGTGATATCTAGATATAGGATTGAAGTTCAAGATCATGATTTATTAGATATTGATTTATTTTATCATGTTTTCAGTTTAGGGATTCAGACCCGGATCCTTTATCAGTGTCATTTTTCTCCTCATATTTTTTTTAATTATGTTAAGATAACATCCATCAATGAAAAGAGGTGGGTGTTCCAAATCATATTCCCATATTCTTGGATTTGATATGTGTATGAATGATTTTATAATTTCTATAATCCTTTAGAAATTGTTTTCCTTTATTTGGGATACATATATCGACCAACTAAGTTACTACAATTTTGTTTAAAAAGGTGATTAATTAGAGAATTAATCATTATACTTAGGGGATGACCTATAATAATTATTAATTTGGTGAAATTGTTTATAAGAGATAGCGGTTTTAATCAAGGTAACTAATTTAGAAATTAATTATTATATATTGAATTTTTTATGTTGATGTAATTTATATTGAATTAATTATGTGATTTTGGATTGTGATCTAGATAGTTAATTGTGGGATTAATTATGAATATGTGATATTTAGAATGAGATAATTAATTCTGAAAAATTAATTATGGAATATGAATTCTAATACTGATTAATTAACTGATAATTCAATTAATGGTATGATGAACACAGTGAATTTTTGGGTTGACTAATGTAAATGTTGTGTGAACTAATTGATGAACTAGTAATGGGATTCATGTAAATAATTAATTGGTAAATTAATTTTGTGATAATGAATGGGAACATAGTCATAATTAATTGAGATGTACAAATTGTAACATGGACATAAAAAATATGATTAATAGAATGGGAACATGGTCATTCTAACATGATGTATACATGGAAACATGGTCCTTAAGCTTATGAGTAAAGGGAATGGGATCATGGTCATTATATTGAGGAGTAAGAATGGAAACGTGGTCATCTTAAATATTTTTTTAATGTTTGTATCTTTGGAAACATGGATTATAAATGTGAAATTAATGATTTCATATAATGGAACTCTGAGTAACGGCCTCACACGAGATTCTCAAAACATTATCATGAGTTGAATTTGGTATTGAGATTTTATACCACCTTTGAATATTTTTAGCTTAGTTAATAATTAGGTATAAAGATATGATATTACCTAGGGAACGCTTTAGGCTGCAGTATGAGTTGAAGTTATTATTGAGGTACGGGTCTCCTTGGGAGAACTATAGTTAATGTAGATAGATAAGAATAAATGAAAATGTGATAAACTATCTATTATTATTTTTTCATAATTTTCCAATAGAAATTTATATAATATCTTATGAATGTACTAGTTTTAGACAACATTGGAGGGGGCCTACATGAGTTACAAACACATCCTATTCGGTATGCCTGATCAGTAGCTGAATATATTATATTATTGCAGCAGTGGATAAGGGAAAAGGCCTTTGGATAATTGGATGTTTGGGGATGGATCTTAGAGGATGTAGAAGGACATGTATTTGGTACTACTTGGGTATTCATAATGTCTTTAGTCTCAGTTGCAATATAGGCACTTGACACTTATATTGGAAATGCATGTTTTCCCTTTCAGTTGAGTATTGTATTTCCTTTTGGTTGTCTTGTGACATGAGTATTATTCTGGTTATATATGCTTCCAGGTTTATGTATATACATCTACTGGTGTTTTACTCAGATAAAAGAGATTATAGTATCCCCATTAATGACTTACCAGACCCTCTCTACTAGTCTATGACCTATAGCGTATGGGGAGGCGCGCTTGAGGTCATGTGGAAAATTGGCTCGTGCAACATTAGTGTGGAACCCGGTTCGGGATGTCACATTAAAGAAGAGGCATATAAATCTCATAAGATATATCATTTCTATATAAATTATTTTCAATTTACAGTTAGGTTTTTTTACATGTTATCATCCTATGATTTATATTTAAATAATAAATTAATAAATGAATGGTAGTATAATCATCATTGGGAAATAAAATCAATGATTAAAATAATGAGAATTTTGATCAAACCAATCCATATTTCTCATGTTAATATAGATACACCTTTAATTAACATTACTATAATAGAGCCATGTTTGGTGTAGGTAAATAACTTGGGAAATTGCTTATCAGTGTGTCAATTGAATCTTTAAAATGATTTTTTTAATAAAATCAGTGACCATAATCTTTCACCATATTATTTCCTCAAGAAAAGTTTTTAGAACAAAAATCCTTAGTACAAGCACGAGGTGTAAGAAGATTACAGTAGTAGGGATTTATGGTTAATACATGTCAAGAATTGCAAGAATAATTCATGATTTTCAGGAAATAAAAGATGAACAACATGCTTTGATTAAAACTAATCAAAGTCTATGACAAGAAGAAATCGATCAACACTACCAATCCCTCATTATTTATGTGCTCAAAGAAATATTCAATCCACTGCTATACAGGTGGGGAGACATCAATAAGATTTTTCTCCATCATACCTCATTAAAAAATGAAAAAAAACATTAAGGGAATTAAAAAAGATAGATTCTTTGGGGGAGAATGTTATAAAAGATATTAATAGTCCCTTAGTAACAAGATGAGTAGTGGCTGGAAAAAAATTTCACTGTGCTTTGAGAAGAAACAAAGATGATCTATTAATTTTGAATCATTATCAAGTTGTTCAACAATTGCAGAAACATCAAATATATCATCTTCCTCTATGATCATAGATATATAAAAAGATAAATGATGTAGTTGTAACATCTGTATCAATGTCTATATGAATCAATATTCTATGAAATGATCAATGTCCCCAATTGAGAGATCATAATCCATGAACAAGTGAAAAAATAAATACCAAATCACGTCATGATTCAATAAGAAAATTATCATCTTTGAAGAAACATGAATAGATGTTGATTAACTCCAATAGGTATGGAACAAAAGAACAAAGAAATGTGGAAGTAACTAACAATAAATAATAACAAATAGAGATTTTTAATGGTATAAATTATTCACAAGGAATGTCTCTATTGTTGAAATCATTATTTATTTTGTATTCATCAACCGTCCTGATTAACATACATTTCTTAATGTGAAGGTACATCTCATGTGATGTATCATCATTGTTCTATTACTGAAATATCTTTTCATTATGTACATTAATCCATGCATATATTTTATAAATCACATCATCCGTCTATGAAATTTTATAAGAATCCAAGTATATAGGGTTGTTATCATTAACATATTACTCAACCTCTAAAGCAGGGTTGGAAATAGAGTAACCAACTATCAGTTGTTTCAGAGGCTTGGCCTTTTCCATCCTGGAGGGGTCACATGATCTTGTAACTATTGTTTTCTCAAGAGTATAATAGTCCCTATGTTTCCTATTTTTCATGGTAATCGGTGTGATGTACCCATCACCATCCACCATTAGCATTTTCCCCTTCTATGTGTGTGATGTGAAGTACACTTCCGCAATTGATTAGTTTGATCTTCATCCTCCTACACATAACAACTATAATTGGAGAGGTCATCCATCTCCTTATCTTATGTTTCAAGTGATTTATGTTGTTTCCCTGGTTCCATCACCAAATTAGGAGTGGAAATGCTAATTCTTAAACAAGCAGGCTGAGAAGCAATAAATACTAATATCCCATTATTTTTTGAATTCTGATCATTGTAAGACAAAACCTCTTCTTTCACATCAATTTTATGCCCTTCATTAGATGTTCCTGGAGGGTCCAAATTTACTATATAGATAACATTAGCCCCATAAAGTTCATTGTTCTGCTTTAGTTTTTCACCCCAAGTGGATTTTTTGGCCTCAAGAAGCATGGATTTATTTCCAAAATCATTTGAGTCATAGCCATGCTTGAGACATAAAGAACAATAATTTGGAATCCTTTCATAAACCACAACCTGAAATAATCCATGTTCACAATTTTTGATCCATATTATAGAGGGCATATCCTTAGAAACATCCATTCCAATTCATTTCCAAGAAACATATGGTTTAGAGAGTATCTTGGTCACTAATTATAGCTTCAATAGGTTTGAAATGAGTTTGATGATCGGAAATAGTGCGGTTGTTTTGAATAGGTGCAACAATATCCCTGGGAAGACAGTCCAAATTAGAACAACGGGGGACTCAGAATAAGGATCGCAATATGGGGTCCATTTGAGGAAATTTATGGTACAACCCCTAAAGACCATGATTTTTTCACCCATAGAAGATATTATTCATCCTCATAATAAAGGATAAATAAAACATTTAAGGGGTTTATAAGGCAGAGATGAAATCTCAAAAAACAAATTGGCTCAAGAGAGTTTCCTAAAAATTTCAATGATGGTCTGTAATTGATTAATTTTTCCAACAAGAACATAATGTAGATCCAAATAAATAATGTTTACCTCATTTAATGAGAATGAGATCTCCTTTCATACACGGTGATGAAAAAGATTAGGGTCAATACAAGAATCCGGATCTATGACTACATTAGAACAATGACTATATTTCTAGGTCAACCATCTAGCAATGACATCTGTGAAGGAACATGCATCTGAAGTATGGTTTTTCTCCCCTAGGATTGGATTTTTTTCATTGCTCTATATCAGCCTCACCATATCTCTATTAATTGAATATTTAAAATAATTATTTAGTGATAAATGTGGAAAATCCTTACAGAAATAATATGGATAATTATCCAATAAAATATGATGATATGATCATCCAATAGAATCCATTAATCTATCTATTAATCCTATAAACTAAAATTATTATAATCAGACATCTTCTATTATGGGGCCTAACCTAGTAACATTGATATCTTAAAATACTACAAAATAATTAATAATAACATGTGTTATCACTAATATGAAAAATTTACAATAATATTTTTTAATATTTTAATATATAAATATCATCCATTCAGATAGACATGACATAATATTTCAAACCATGTTCATTGAATTATAATGGTATTTAAAATTTCCATTATTTTTTTTAATATAATAGCCTTTTAATCCCTCACTAGCCCCATCATTGAGTATAAATTTTTTCTGTTTTCGTTAATGAGTCTATTCCACAATGATAAAATATTAGAATTAAATATTTTATAGATAAATTAATTTCAATAAATTAATTAATAGTAATAATAATATAAACAATTACTATGGTATAAGACTAAATAACATCATAATTAAATTATTTTGATTCATCGTAAAATATAAATATATATCCTAATATCGTATAATTCACCATCCTCCATTTTTGGAAATTCCACTTCAGTTAAGAATTCGTACATGACTTAGTATTCTATATATTATCACCCTTTATAATCAATAACTTTTCATTGATGTATTCTCTATAAATTTCAAACCATGATGACCCTCTACCATAAATTATCAAAAGGCCAACCTTTTGATTCATAAATCATAAAATGGTTGATTATAGAAGATTTTAGAATCATGTGTCCCACTTCATCACAATAAAAAAAATGTAGGTGAATATTCACGTGAGATTCATTTGTAGATGATTCCATTGGATTATTTTGAAAATAATTATTCTTCATTTTATATTCACCAAATACAATATTTGGGACCTTACATGTGGAGCTATGTAAAACCCAATTTTTGTTTCTATAATAATTTCCAGTACTAATTTTTTTAATCTATCAACATCATCATAATTTTATAGATAATGTATAATAACTATTGTCGATATATCTATTCATAATCATAAACCAAACATAGATGATTTTAGTTCCTTGTAATCTATATAGCATATTGGAGAATGAATAAAAAACCAAGATCTTACAAATTGATAAAAATAATTCCATTACCTAAATAAAAATAAAATCAATATACATAAAACAATATTTTATCTTATAAATAATATCATAAAAAATCATTCAAAAAAGTTATGTATAGTTAATTTTTCATAAAAATCTTGAATGAAGGTAATACAGTATATATTAAATTTCCCCATATCAAAAAATGATCAAGAATAAATCATTGAGGTATTAGGTGTTTAAATGATCATTATGGTATGTCTATAATTTGATAAATATTAATTATATTTCTATTTATAAAATAAACTCAAAATTATGGTTGTTGATAGTTTACATAAGTTAACGCTAGATCTAAAAATCATGGATAAATATGATTATTTAACCTACTAGATCCTTTCATGATATATAAAATGGTTTTCAAAGGGGATCCATAAGAACATTATCTACCATACCTTTTTCACATCCCAACAGAAATAATTTTTGAAGAATCAATCAGTAAAATTTTAAATAATATATAAATATAATAAAACTCTATAAATAAAAAAACACTAATTTTATATTATATACTATTAATAAATGGACTTATATAACTGTATTTAATCTACCAAAATTTCATATTTCAATATCCATGATTCCATATCAAAACTATAATTAAATTCATTTTAGAAAAAAAAAGTGAGAAAGAAAAAAATCTAGAACAATATAATCATCTTATATTTAAAAAATGAATATTTTTATGTGAAATCATGGTTATGTGAAAAAATTCATTACATATCATTATTGATAAGCTCATTCAGGTTTCAACCCATCATGGGAGTCCATGGAACAAATAAAATCTTATAAGGCCATTTTTATAATTTAGTATACCAAAAAATACATGTATCTTTATATCCTTATAAGAATAGTAATATCTTTTTGGAAGAATATTTTGAGTTTCAATTATATTGTTCCTCATGCATACCATATATCAAAATAGTCATCTCAAAAATCATGCTTTGATACTATTTCTCAAAATAACAACTTATTGACCTAATTTCTAAAATAAATATAATAATATGTATACATATATATGGGAATTCCACAAGGAATTATGTGCAGTCCATTGTTTTTCAATGGAATGGGACAAGCATAGAAGATCAAATTAAACCATTGAGTAATTATTTATTCTTGAAACATAAACCAATTTCTATGAAATTTATATATTTTACTGAAATAAAATTAAATTATTTATAGAGTAAAATAATGTTTGCATTATACTTTTCAATGATATAGTATTATTTTCAACGCCAAGAAAATATTAGTACCTTATTTACAATATACCGAATCCACCTTCCATGCCACAATAGTTTAACAATTTCCATCCATTTAATTTCTATGATACATTTTTTTTACAACATCAAAACCACCCATTAAAATATGTGAATTGAGGTACATATATATGGGTGTGTAATTACATGGTCAGATTCCCCAAATTACATTGAAAAATAAATATACATATATAATTTCATTAAATGAATTTGTAATTAATAATAAAAAATAATTAATTTTCATAAAATATTGACTTATACAAAAACATTACAACATAATAATCCAAAATATTTTTTCTCAAAAACATCTACTTTTATGAAACACTAATAAATATCATCTCAAATAATTTTTTATATAAAAAATTTATACTTGAAAACTACCTTTTATTAATATACAAAATTCATTATTTTAGTATAAAAATATCATTTTGTTCTAATTAATTAAAAATTTTGGGCAGTTTAAAATGACTAGACACTCCTCATTAACTCAAAAGCATAAATATTTTACAACTTCTAGAATATTTAATCCTAATATGTGATATTACAGTTGAATTAATTAAAATAATCACATTTTATAATTTTAATTATTAAAGCAACTGTTGAAATATTCTATAATTTAAGTATATATACACATCATTTCAATGTAAGTGAGAGAGTCACCACATTTCATTTATTTATTATATAATGATATGCACAATATTTTCTCGGCTTAAAAAAATAGGACCTTAGTAACTTTTAGAAAATTATTCACCCAAAAAACGTTCACACACTCAGTCACATATAAAAATTATATCTTATAAATTATATTTACCATATTTGAGAAGAACATATTATCATTAGGTTATCTGAAAATAACATTTATATATAATAATATTTTTTAAAAATAATTTTCTTAAATAAATTTTAGATGATAATTTTTCAATGTTAATAATGTCAAAAGAATTATAAAATTTGAGGCTAAATAAAATGTGAAATACTAAGAGGGAGTGAATCAGTGGTCCCAAATTTTAAAAAAAAATATTTTAATTTAACACTTTAACTAAAAGTGGTTATGATCCTCTCATAATATTTCATCACTATAATATGTTAATTAATGTAAATATAGAACAAAAAATAATATATTTTTACATATTTCATCCATATTATGATCACCCACTCCATGATTATATTGGATTGTTTCTGAAAAATTTATATTTTATAAATATTAAATTATATTGATTACCTAGACATTGACAATCACAAAAATATTATTTTGATATCGATAAACTACATTAAATGTTTTTGGGAATTTTTTAATTGGAATCCATAGTATATCTTATTTTATTTCAACAATATATAGATAATAATGTTTAGGTAGCGAATGTAAATCCGTATAGTAATAGTAGATTTCTATTCCCGAGTAGGTGGTCATTGATCACCTCATGAAAAGGAAATTATTAGATAATCAAAATTGATAATGTAATCTTATTTAATAAATTATATTGCCTTCCATGTAACGTATTCACTCAATATTCATCCCATATGTTTATTGTGTATTTCATTCATGATATTATCATATCTATTTTTTATTTCTAGAATGTGTAGTATGAAACAATATAAGTCATCATAAAAATAAATATATAAGACATAAACTATCCTTAAAATTGTATTCTAAAACAAGTTTTAATATCTTTTCAACTATCAATATGGAATAAGTATTTTATTCATGACATTTTTAATTAAAAACCATAAATATTCACTTCTCTCGTGGTTTATAGTAACATTGTCTACAAATCATTTTTAAGAAATAATGATATTCAAGATCCAAAAAATGTAATGATATATATATTAAATTATATCATGAAATAAATACTCTATGGGTTTTTTTTGAATTTTTATCATTCATGACAAATGTAATCCCATCTACCAATCAAATACAATTTTTAATTTTGTATCAGTATTTATAATGTTGTTTCTATGATTATTATTCTAAAAATACATGTTTAGTAATTCCTTTAAGTATAATTCCCAATACACATACATTAGTCACATCATAAAATCATGGAATTTTTTCATATCTAATTAAAATATCTAGATATCATAACATCAATAATAAGCATAATCTATCAATGTGTAACAAATTTATGTAATTTATGATAATTTTAATAATGAAAAAACCAATCAAATATATCAAATTGTAATTATATGTATTTGTTCTGCATTGAAACCTATATCCCAAAAGATTAAACATATTATTTTTAATCTCTTATGGAGTTTTACCATTTATGAACACATTCACATTATCAATTGAGCCTCATAAAAATAACAACGAAATCAACTAGTAAATATTTTAACATCCATTGTTTATTTTCAATTAATGAGATATTATAATAATAAATATTTTACTTCTCTGATGTTACAATTTCGATATGGGAGTGTATGTGTTCAGTCATTTGGGACATATGGATTTGTTTGTGAAGCTAATAGGTTTGAGATGGGATTGGACATGATGTGTTTTGAAACTAGCCAATGTATTAATAGAGGAACTCATCAGCTAGCCTATGGTGTTCTAGTAGTTTTGATTGATATATATGACTCAACCAGATCGTCAGTGTCTTTTTACATGCCAATCAGTGGTTCCAACTAGTAGATGATGAGCCCTGCCAGGTGCATGGTGCACACAACACAGTGGTTGATTTAATTTAATCTATTGGATATAATTGATCACATTTCGAAACCTCATAAAGCACCCATATCTACCCCCATGATACTTGATTAATTTTTTGACCTCATCTATGTTCCTTTGATTCTCCAATGGGTATTCATTTGTCTCTCAATCCTTTTACCAATCTATTAAATAATAAAAATTAGTTTTATCTTCAGTTCTAAGAAAAATATTACTTCATTTTAGAAAGTATATCATGGATATGTGTATTATATGTATCTTCCTTGTTGATAGAAAGAAAAAAGAATAATTTATTTATAAATTAATGGTTAATCATGATCATTGGCATTACTCCATGATGGACATAATATATACATTGGAAAATTAGAATTCATCATGTAATAATTTTTTATCATCATTTTAGACCTCTTCAAGATAGTGGTATGATGTTGAATTCTTATTCAATTGTTGAATTCCTTGTAGATTGGTGGTCACATTGTTGGATCAATACATTAATATAATATCCAAAATTTAATTATTTTGAAATAGTGACATTATTGGGTATCCCTTTTTGGGATGATCTTTGTGAGATTGTATCCTTCATGTTTCTCATCCTGAAATAATTTTTAGATGAAAAATAACTATTTGAATAACGAGTGATGGGATGACATTAGTACCTCATCTAGAATCAACAAAGCATTGAAAATGCACTTTTTTAAGGATTAATGAATGGTTTAGTTGGTGTTTCATACTATATGTACCATATTACTAACTCTATTGATGAAAACCTAGAGAATGTGATAGTATAAAGAAATTTTTAACATGGAATTATATATATTCTCTACCTTAAACATATTTATTGAGGAACTATAGCCTGATTTAGGCAAATTTTAAATTTGATATTATTACCTTTGGTATTCAATGCCTTTTTCATATATTTATGATGATAATTTACTTATTCATCAATATACATGAGGTAGTAAGTTCCATAACTTTTGGGGATAATGTTTTCACATATATATTTGGTATAATTATTATGTAGTAATACATTATGATCATTCTTAATTTTGATTCATTTTGGGGAGTTTATATCCCTACAGAACCTTGTGTGATACATTTTTCCTTCAAAACATTATGTCTTGTTTTTTAATCTTTTATATTGATCACATGTACTTTATGTTTAATCATTTTTTTATGGTAATATTTTATTCATTTTTTTATATTCTACCATGATTTTGTACATTTTTATGTATTTTTATTCAGGACTAATGTATTTGGATGATCATGAAATATTTATCAACTAGTGGGGGAATAAAAATGAGTTGATATGAATGTGATGGTCTAACTAATCATATGGTATGGATGAAATGATTCCTCATGGATTTCATGTGATACACTTGATTCCTAGAAGAATAATCTTTCCAGTTATTCAACAACAAGGGGATGCAAAGTATCATGATAACATGATGCCTAGTTAATTCCGAGAATATGACTCACCTGATTCCTAGTGGATGCTAATTAGTATTAACACATGATTATTCAGTGTCTGTATATTAGTAACATGTACAATCCTTGAATTCTTATTTTATCTGAACGTCCCTTCTAACAGGGATCCAATGAAGGTTCATCTAGGTCCTGGAGTGATCTTTTTAGAACATAGGTTATTATAATGAATTTTTCATGTTTTTTATTTATTTTTATTATAGAATTTATTTTTTTATCTACGATAGTATATTAAGTATGAATTTGTGGTGACCTACAAGGCATTATTATTCACACCCTATAAAAAAACCTGATCCGAGTGTTTACTTCATATTTATGTATCTGATAAACAGAATGCAGATAATGGAACATGGATGAGACATGGAACATAGATATTCTACTAAGATAGTGACGTAAAATTGTGGATTCCATTGTTTTATTTATTTATATATTTTCTATACTTACTATTTAGTTTGGATTTCCTCTTATTGATACCATTTACATATTTATTTTATGATATATATTCTATCTAAAATTATGTTTATTTATTTTTTTCAGGGTAATATATTATTATATAATATTTATTGTTTTAAGTGTTCATAGAAATGTTAATAATGGTATAGTCTCCCTAATGAAGCAATATACCCTCTCTTCTAGATAGAAACATCTTTCATAAAGAGAGTCACACATGAGGTCATGTGACATTATTGTTCGAACAAATTGGTTTTGGATGGGGCATTGAAAAATATAATTAGATTATATTTTTCATATATTAATTTAGACTAACATTGTACATTCTATAATGATGATAGCTTTATGGGACATAGTAGGGGTGTTTCTATTTTCCTAGCTATTTCATGTGCTATAATCCTCAATATTACCATCGATAGTAATTCTACAACTATTTTAATGAGATTCATGGTTTATTAATGTATAATGATTAGGAATTTAAGTCCACATAATAAATATATACATTTTTTGAAGTTGAATATTTGTTGTTTTTTAAGGATTTAATATGTTCTATTGCCTAGTTATATTCATTAATTATTGATTGTGTAATATTTTTTATATATATATTTGATATATGTCTTTATTGGCATCAAATTATTTGAACTCAACATGATGGTATGTTATTGTATAGATATGATGACTATGATTGAAATGTTGGGATGAGACCATGTTCATTTCATGGAGGTTTATATATTAGTTTATTGGACGAATAATATGAGAAATTTTATGATAACATATTTTTATTAAGAAACATCCTAAATGATATAAATTTAATCATCATGTTTTAGAGAATTCCACCTCTAATATGTATTTTGGGGAATCCTTCTTTGTAGGTTGGTCAGTATAGAATGATCCAACACCATGTCAAGTAGTTTAGTTCGATGGACCACTTTATCATGGATTTTCCCATCTAGTCCCTATCATGGATAGGGGGTTACCCGAATTATGGTCTACTATTATAGAGACATGTTGATCGAGAATTGTCAAACATTATAGTGAACTAGATGGCCTCATGATGATGAGGACATGATGAAGAAATTGGATATGATATTTTACATGGTAGATACCTCCATGGATTATAATCTGATGATTTCAACCCTTGTTTTTTAGGGCACTACTAGATGTTGTTAGACAATTATGAAATATGCTTGAAAATGTTAGGTCCTCACATAGAATACATTTGAGTACCTACACACCATTTTTTTCATTATTGATTATAAAATATATACTAAGAACTAGATTTGGTGGAGCTTCATTAAGGTAATATGTGGGTGTCAGTTTTATCAACAAACAAATGTTAGTTACAATGCTTCAATACACTCTTAGATGAGAATCAAGGGACAAAAATATAAAATGTTAGATATTGGGATTCAACCTCTTTTGAGACCCCATACCAGGAACAATGATAAGATAGATTGTATTCAAGAATATCATAAATCCCTAATTATATTGAATGGTATATACGAGGATTGAGAAAACAGTATTCTTTTATCCATCATTACCCTGATGGATTCACCTCTAATTTCTTCCATGATTCTCACATATGGTTATATTAAAAGTAATGTTGGGATAATACATACAGTTATTGATATGATATTGGAGTGGGGATAGTCCTCTATAGTAATGTAAGGAGGTTTATGAAAATTTTTTATCTTGGGGAAGGTTGTTCATTACTACATATTATGTAAAACTACTTAATAATATGTGGTATATATAGTAAAAAGTGTAACCTTCTGTGGTTTTAATATAGAAATATTACATTATGATTATAAAGAATATTTAGTTAGACATCATAAAGAAACTAGGGATCTATCTTGGGTCCTTAGTAATAGGCATGTAATATGATACATATTTATGTCAGGCATAAAAGGTAATGGGTTTCCATGATGAGGTAGGTCATTTTCTTTACATTAGAGAAGATTCTATAAGATATTGGTTATGGATAATTTACTATTTGATGTGTGATTTTGATCATTTATACATGATCTATTTCCTTTTTGATAATGGTTATACACACCCATAATATCTTAAAATTTAATTGTTGGACTTTAACTACCCATAAAGTTATCCGCAATGATACATTCCCATTAAATAGTGGCATGCATGAAATTGAATTTACCTCAATTATTCCTAGATATTACTATTGTAATAACTAGTTAAGGAAATATATTGGACTTTATGATACTATAGAAGATGAGAGTTTATGTGATACTCAAAATAGAAAAGATGTCCTTTTGTGATCAAATTAACAACTTTCAGAGATGAGTGACTCTTACATCATTGAAGGGAGGGATTTTCATGAAAACTATACTGTGTGAACTGGGTGCCAAAATATGTTTTCAATATATATGACTTCTCAGGATGACCATAGATTATATAGATGGATTTTATCTATTATAATAAAAATGTAAATCCCCCTTATCATTTTTTACAATCATCGATCACAATTTGGATGTCTTCCCATAAGAATTCAATGGAATCCCTCAAGAGAGAGGAGTTTTCAATGATATAGATATCATGCCTAGTGGGTGTCCCATTTCAATAACCCATTAGTTTATAGTTCCATTCAAGATAAAAGATCTTATGGTGAAGATCTATTATATAGAGAATAATGGCTTTATGAGTATGAGAATATCACTATGGGGTGCATATGACTTCTTCAATAAGAATTTTGAGTGTTTAATACCTCATGGTTCATTACAGAATAATAAACCAAGTGATAGTGCAGAAAAAAATATCATTTTCCCATTATAAGTAATCCATTTGATTTGTTAGTGGGAAACTAGTGGTTCAGTATGAGTAATCTTCATTTGTAATATCACCATCTTTGAGTTAGAGAGGAGGAAATCCTAAATATGGAATTTAAAAATAGTTATAGGATGTCTGAGTTGTTAGTGACGTGTCTGGATTGAATAATTTTTTTGTAGTGTTTATTTACCTCATGAAAATAACATTCTAAAAAATTTAGACACGTTAACATTAGTGTTCATTGAATATGTCCACATCTACACACCTAAACAAGATAAACATGTTAGGCCTGTTAGGATAGTATAGTGTATGATTCATTAACATCATCATTTTACATTTTTTATGTGTAACATTTTGATACATGAGATGAAATTCATAGCACATATGGATTCTAGGATATGTATTTACGAGGACCTTGATAATGATGATATAGTGATGACACAGAAACATCCCGATAATGTTTTCAAGATTAGGAAATTTATGGAATTATTTAGATTCTATAGATGTTATTTATGTAATTTATCTCATTTATCACTATCTATATTTTTGTTGAGGAATAAGTGTTTGAGGCCCAATTTTCTAGGCCAGTGTCTAGAGGCTTTTCTAGAGAGGAAGTGTAGGTTGATTATAGATCCAGGGATGATTATTTATTGGCCTAGGAATAGTTATGTTTTATACATTAATTTATTAGGAATTTTATTGGGAGTTTTATTGAGGTAGTGGCGGTAGGTAGTATGTTTTGGGCATTGTAAACTATGCCCTCGTGTATGTAACTACCTTAATTAGTACATAGAGTTGGAAGTAGTGGTCCACACTCTAATGTGTTGGGGATATTATCTCACAAGAAATAGTTTTTTGTTATTCACATAAGGCAAAGTCATCTATTATATCTTCACATATATGTAAATGAATATGAGGTAGAATAGCGTTGTATAATTTAAATATATGTTTTACTTATAGATGGATAATGAATCGGGTAATTGTAATATAATTATAGGTATACTCTTATACATAATACCCTATTGTAATAAGATCTTCATGAATGGGCCTGGGAGGATTAGTGGGGCCTAAAGATCTTACTAGAAATGTTTAGTATGTATACATTAGTGGATCAAGGATCAAAGACATGTTCTCCATTGATTATGACATATTACCTTTTAGACTAGGTGAATGATGGTCATGAATTTTACTATTAGGGTGATGTCCTGAGGAATCAAATTGCTATTGGAGTCCCATTACTTATGTGTATGTTCTATGTTGATCATGTGATTTTTTAACATGGTTGTGTTTCAGTCACTAAATCCATTAGTTATGTGTTGTTTAGATGCTTGTATTCCTCTAGTTGGGAACTATATACTAAATTATAATGATGTATCATGACTTTAGGTGATAAATTTGGTAGACATGAATGGATAGGGACATTTCAAGATTTATTTCTCAATAAATTACAATGTAGATGTTAATGTATATGAACCATCATCTTGGTGGATTTATAAAACCACTTATTACTCCCTTATGGGAGAAGGTAGTTGTTAGGATAAAATTTGTGATGTTGTTACCCATGACCTCAAAGAATTATAACATTTTCTAGGTTATTTTTGATCAGTTGAAAAATTATGCTCCCTTATTACTAATACATGAGACTCAATATGTAAATAAGATGGGGAATCTATTATTTTTTTGAGATCATATTATTAAATTTAGATACATTAAGAATCAAGTTTGACAATGATTCAAAATTTATTTTATAGTTATGGATGATCAAGGATAACACTCTAGATAATTATATATGACTTTGAATAGCATAACATCCTCTGATAGTTGGATAGTCTTAGTGGATTGTAGAATCCCACCCCTTGTTCCACTAAACAAGACCTTGATACCTATTAGTCACAAGATCTATTAAGAATCTCCTTCGATACTAGACACTAGAAACTAGAAACGAGGGACTTGTGTATTTATTTGGGGACACTATTCCCTCATAGGAATAGGTATAACACACCAATAAACAACATATAACTAGTAGAATAATCATGTAGATATGAAGATAACATTGGAAGTAAACTATAATGTCATCAAATAAAAGTAAATTTCTAGAAAATTGATTATCTATACTTAATGAAACAATTATGATGATTTAATTTTGTGAATCTATAAAAAAATGGATGTGTAGGGGAATAGGGGTAAAATCATATAATATATGTCATAATAAAAATAAAAGGTCAAAAACTGCTATGCAACAGCTTGAGAAATGTATCTACCCTCTTCCCCAAAGATCCCAATTAAGTGGAAAACCATATCAAGAATCAGAAGAATCATTCCTCCCTTTATATGTATTGATCACTTGGGTAACAAACGGTGCCAGATAAGGGTTTGAGATATAATCTCCATAGTCAAGAACCTACAGTGTTAAGGAATTTCGTTTCATGCCATAAACTAAGACAATGAACCGTATATAATAAATGAAAATGAATTAAATAATTAAAAATTGCATCTTGGACCGAGTTCCTAAATAGACCCCCATACCGTATTACCTACTTCGGCATATACCAGAATTATGAATAATTAACCTATGCATGTTACAATATATATAACATGTGTCAATGTAAAAAAGGAAACTAAAAAAATTCAACCCAATATTATGCTCTATCATGGGGTCTCATATCCATGTCATTGGATAGACATACATAAGTATGAACATGGAAACACACAATAGGATATATGATAAATTAAATGATTCATCTCATCAGAATAAGCATTATAAACTGACAAATATTTTATCAAAGCAATCCATAAATTCATGAGGGGGAGTGTCATGCCCATCTATGATGATCTAAATGAATCCCATGTATCGCAATGGGAAAATTTGATATATTCAAATACCATAGAGCTCTCTAAGGTGACCCTTATGGAATCCCATGTATTAATACGAGGTATGGTGATTACTAAGTCTACCCCATGTTTAGTACATGAGGACTGAGTATTACCCATTACATAGCGTATCAAAAAATCCCAAAGATCCTACCCATATTTCACCCCTTTAGAGATGGTATCACTCAAGATTATAATTAACCACCCAAGAATCCATTTCTTATCAATCCAAAGAATCACCCCTATAGCATTGTTTTGTATCCCATGGAATTTGAAGAGTCCATCCATGGGTCCTTAATATGATACCCATGTACTTTCCCGACCCCTTATGAGTTCCATAAAATATATGGTATATATATCATCTAGTGAATTTATGGTATATAGCAAAAAACAATTATCTCAATACAACATGCTCTCCATTTAAATAAGCTATGTAGTTTAAGACAATTAACAATGGAAAATTTCATATAGATATGAAAAAAGAATTAAATAAGAGTAATCATGGTATGAGGCATATGCTACATGGAATAATCCTTAAACAAGTTCTTGTTAATAAATGAAATCAAAAAGTACAGGCTAGAATGATAAGCATGTTATCTATAAGGTTCATGAAACTAACATGGACATAATTAATTTGAAAATTGCATAAGAAATGATATATAATAAATTCCTATGGAATCAACATGCCTCTTACAAATTTTTCATCAATGAAATTTCATATTCCTAAGATATCTTTATTGATTATGCATCACTTTCCATTCAATCCATTAAAAGGGATCATGGAAGAGAACCAAAAAAAGAATTAGAATTTATCATGATATAATCCGTGAAATTCACAGGATATTATGTGTATGTATTTAATCTATGGAATTTTCATAGTAATATTATTAAATTCATCGATATTTTACTACAATATCATAATGAATGGAATATTTCATTAAGAGTTAGCTTTTATCATAGGGGAAATGTCACTACTCATAGGCCAATTAATATTAAAAAACATAGGCATTATCATAGGTTTCAATTTGTGGGTCAATTCATTATTTAAACAAATTATTCAATTCAAAACATGAGTCCAATGTGAAACCCCATTCAAGGCATTAATAAAATTTGTCCATTTCGGTTGGATAACCTTAAAGGGGTTTCCAGAAGTGATGTGGACCCCCACAGATGTGTTTCTCCATCAGCAAAAATCACTACAGACATGGTAAAGTATCCTATATAATTTAATATGTGAAAACAAATCATCACTGATATTTTCTGGCTAATAACACAATAGTGGAACCAAAGGAAGACATGAAATGATGGGAAAGGAGAACATACCCTACCTCATGGTGGAAGTACTACACATGTCTAGTATCAAGGATTTATTGTACCTAACTCGTTAAAAATTAGGAGATTTATGAAACCCCCCAAATTATGCCTCAAGATGTCACATGGAAATAGTACTAAAAGGGTTAGAGAAACTAATAAATCATAGGTTTCATAATAGATATCATACCGAGAGGAGTCTAGATATTTCTAAGGTGATGGAAACTAAACACAATAGAGGGAGAAAAACTAATAACCCCCCCTGAGGATAATAGGGGCTTCATGCATGCATAAAAGATTGAGAAACCCGAGTGGAAGGCATAAGGGAGATATAAGTGATTAAAAAATGTCATTGAAAATAACAATGATTTTTTTAACCACATAGTAGGGGTTTCACGGTTTGGCTGTACAACTTTCCAAACTGTGTGCCAGCCATGTGGCATGTTCTGCCTCTCAGGGGACATAATTCATGGACTACCACACATTTTGAATAAACATACATAGACCATGTTGTAGATCACTATGAAGGTTCTACAATGATCACACAGCTATACACCAGGTACTATATGGTTACAGACTAATCGTTTAGCCTTCAGGTGGAAACTACCTTTTACCACACAGTTTACAGAAACCATGCAGGTGGGACTGTGTGGTTTCCTCTAATAGTATTGCCCAGTCTACCTCTCCATTTTTTCATCTCCAAGATTCTAATGACCCTTAGACACTCTCGAGACCTCCATTTTAGATCAACTACTACTATTAGGTTGTGTAAATTAATATAAACCAAAAATTAAATAGTCTGTACAGTTGGATAACGGTGGGATGTTACAACATCTCCACTATAAAACAAATCATCCACAGGTTTACCTTCTAGGGGTGGTATGATTTCATCTGAGAAATGTTCTGAAAACTACAAATTCACATCGGCCTGCTACTCAGTGATTCCATAATCATGTCCATGATTCTATAGAACATGGACTTAAAGAACATAGCTTCCTCAGTGAAACATTTTACTTCGAACACCAATACAAAATGGATGATCCTAAAAGGATACATCAATGTTAACCTCTATATTTATAGGATGAAATTAATGAAATGGATCTTGATGATACTTAAAAAGCTATGCCATGTGGAAAACATCATGTGTGGAATGGTACCTATGAGGTAATAGAAAACTATAGGCTACCAGACCAACTCCCTCCACTATCCTGAAAGGCCATAAATATATTTGAGATAACATTCCATATCTTTTAATTAGTTTCTATCCCAAATCAGAGGATACAAAAAAAAAGACTCGATGATCCACCTAAGAACATTATAGGTCTACCACAATGATCAATATATAACTTATTCCTAAAATATGCTGTATCCATATGATTCTGAATTAGTTGTACTTTCTCTAGGGTCTCCTAAACAAGACATTGACCCAATAGAGCTATCTCTCCTTCCTCTATATATCATTGATTTATCAACACTGTGTACCATAGAGGGCCTTATACAAATCCATTTGAAATGTTTCCTGAAATATGATATTAGAGGTAAAATAATCTAGTAGAATTTTATTCTCCTAGGAACCTCAAAAATCATGGATACATGCCCTGCGCATGTCCTATAACACTCTAATCTTCCACTTGGACTACCCATCAGTCTGTGGGTGTTATGAAGTACTCATTAGCACCTATAAACCCAGTGATTTCTACAACCCTTTCGAGAACAACGATTTGAACCATGCATAACAGTCTGAAACTGTATAATGGGGTAAACCATAAAGTCACACTCACTTCAATATATAATTTCTACCTAAATCATAAATAGATTACATCTCTCATATCACCAATAAGTGTGAATCTTTGGTTATCCTATTGATGATCAACCATACAGGATCACATCATTGAGTAGATATCAACAACCCTGTCACAAAATCCATGGTGAAATCCTTCCATATACACACAATAATTTATAGAGGCTATTGAATTCCAGTAGGCCACTAGTGCTCTATCTTCACCTAATAACATGTGGAACTCCGCGTAACAAAACATATTATCTACATTTTAAAACCTAGACACGGATACTGACTATTCATATCCTAGTACATCTTGTTAAGCCTAAGGTTAAATACCCAAACATAATAATGATATTCCCTCATAATCTATTTCTGTATATCATAGGGTACCAAAACTTATCATCGTAGAGGTTAGCCTCACTGTTATCCAAAACCCAAACTAGAGGTGGATTCTATCCTATGATAATATACATCAGAACAAGGCCCTAATAATATAATATTTGTCACATTTAAACCTATTCTAGATGAGAATATGTCACATCCAAAGCTACTAGAACTGGTTTCACCTACTATTCATAAGCCTCTAGATGAAATTATGAAAACATATCTATTATCTTACACTCACTTATGGACACATGAAGGTCTTTTATCATTGCCTTTTGGATCAATTCATCATCCATGAAATTTCATATACCAACTATATAAGAAAACTAAAAATTATGATACTGTAGGTATTCCACCCACCTACACTACTTCAAATTCAAGTCCCGCTATGTGGGGATGTAAATTATGATTTTGTTTGATCCATATAAACAATGAAACACTCAGTTAAAAGATAATTCCTCCAACAATGATGAAATTTAATCATGGATGCTAGCTTGAGATCATGTGTATAATAATTACTCTCATGCAACCTCAACTGGAGAGATTGATATACAACGATTCAATCAACATTAATTATAAATAAACCCATAAAGATCCCCAAAGCGTCACAATAAACTGTATAACTACATACCTACTCCCGAAAAATAATAATTGGATCAGATATGTGACTTCCATTTAACACCTGAAAGGCCTTCTCATATGATTTAGATTATACGATCTATACAACCTTATTAGTCAGTGTTGTGAGAGGTGTTGCTATGTAAGAAACATCCTAGATAATACACCTATTATAGCTTTCAATCCATAAAAAACTATGTATATCTATGAAATTCTTCAGCTGCACCATGGAATCCATGAATCTCACCTTCTCTAGGTCAACAGATACACCATCCTTTGATATGATATGACCCATGAAATGAACCTCACTAATCCAAAAGTTGAAATTACTGAGATTCACATATATCGGCTTCCCTCTCAATGTACTCAGCATGATCTCAAGATGGTTTGTATGGTCATTTTTGGTATGAACGTACACCAAGATGTCCAGTTATAAGAATACCACAATGGATCGAGATATGGGTGGAAAACATGATTCATCAAATCCATGAAGATTGTTGGAGAATGTTTCGTACCGAATGGAAAAACTAATCACTCGTACAATTTATACCTACTCCAAAAAGTTTTAAATGGTATAGTCGATGGTCTCACACAAATCAGATGATATCCCGACCTCAAATTGATCTTTGAGAAAATAGTTTCTCCTCATTGATTTTAAGAGTGTTTATATATATGAGGAAACAGATAACTTTTCTTCACTATAAGCTGATTCAACCATCTATCATCCTCCCAGAATCATAAGGAACCATTCTCTTTATTGAAAAAATTAAAAGGTGATCCACTATGGAAATGTTTTGGGTAATATAAAACCATTATCCTTGTGATATTAAATCTAATTTTTGAGTTTTTGGAGCTCTTTAGATGTCATGCTATAGGGAGTAATAGAAACTCGTGTCACACATGGAACCAGATCAATGGTGAAATAACCTATCCCTGATGAGGTAATCCAAATATATCCCCAAGAAATAATTATTTGATATGATCCAAAACATGAAGTAAATCCACATGTTTAATTATTTGATTGCTCATAATGAGACTCACTAGCCAAACAGTCACTCCTCCTTGCCTTTTCCACTTGTGTGTAGCTCAATCATCCGGGATTTCCCATTCATATTTGTGCATATACTCATATCTATAAGGTGATGTGAAAGGAACAATATGTCCATATAAATCCACATGAGAATGATGAAGCACTATCCAATGCATACCAAGAATGAAGTCGAAGCTGGACATCTCATGGATGATGAATTTATAAAAGAAATAATAACAACATATATCAAGGGGGTACTCTTGGAAATGATATATGACATATTTTATAGCCCCTATTGGAGTTTCAAGACACATAACATAGATTAATTACATGATATAGAAACCATGATTTTCCACACAAAAAACATATATGAAATAGTCTGATGCAACTATATAAGAAATGGAAAAAATAATATATAGGATACTCGGGAATTACCTTTAACCATAGATTGACTTGTAATTTGGTCCTATAGTGCTTTTTGAACCTAATATACATGGCCTTAACCATGACCCTGAGATACTTCTTGACTAGCCGGAGAAGATCCACCCAACTGTCTTTGAAGATCTGAAGCCTCACTTCCTCACCTAAAACCACTACTAACTCATCCAAATCAGCTATTATAAGACCAAATCCCAACCTTATGTGTTTTTACATATCATATACCTAATGTAGGTACTAATACATATCCCATTTAAATATATGTTGGAGAAAAAGAACGGAAAATCATTATAGATAACCATACTTCCACATGATCATCATTACATTGGCTTCCTGATGAACTGATGCTTCTTATGGAATATCCTACCACATTTATGACACGCTATATAACATTCAGTACCTATCATCTTGCTAGGACCACCCCCACATGAACCATCGAAATGACACTTTTTACATCGTCAATAATTGTCACACTAATGCAGAAAATAACTGACTTGGCTCATAGGACCAGCTTCCCTAAAGTTATTTCTATGATCACGCATGGTTCACTATCTCTATAATGGTAATCAACTAAAATTTGTTAACTGATGAGAAGATAGTGTATCCAAATACTTCATTAAAATAAATTTTGGTAGTCAAGTATTCACGAATCAGAGATGGATCAAATCACATAAACATGGTGAAATGAATAGAATACTCAATAACTATCAATGTGACCTACTAAAGCTGAAATAACTTTATATCATAGTCTGGTCATAATTTATTTGTAAATAGGTGATAAAATAATGTCTTATGTTTTTCTACCCATATTTTATCTAAAAAAACTATAATTGATATACAACATCCAACACACATATGGAAGAGTTGCGAACATGCAGGTATCATCCTTGTCCATACACTATAGAGGCATATGAAAATTGGCTAATATAAATATTATATCATCTATCAATTACTATGCAGCAAGAGTGTTGGAATCCTCCAAGAAAGTGGGAGGATGTTTCTACTGAATGTTTTGTGTAAGATCTACCATTATTGGGGAAGGTAGGGGAGCACCATGAGCAATCTATTTATTATTTAAAAAATATCCCTAAACTTTGCATCAACAAATAATGGAGGACCAATAGGATGTTCCTTAGGTGGTATTGTAAGAGATACAAATGGTGGATCACAGCTGCAACCTCCTTAATGTGATCATTTCTACTCGTTTGTTGTGTAGCCCGAGGATGTCAGTGTGGAATAACAGTACAATTACCAAACCCACACCTCATAAATGATGTATAATAGATATCACAAGTACATAAGGAAATTATATAAATTAGTGTAGGTGTAATACCTCCCTGAAAAATAAGAAATGATTAATAATGCGATAAGAGAAAGGACTGTGGCCTACCACTAAGGAAAACACCATTGATCGCATGTTCCAAGAGATGGGTCTAGATAAGAAGAAGGGACCTCAAATGTTTCATAAGTAATTTCTCTTACAACCCATACTATGTTTTGTTCATGGTCAGACATTAGCACATCATATTTCAATTTATTTTTATCTTGTGGTTATCACTTTAAAATTAAGGGTTTAATTACCCTTTCCGCTTGGATGGGTTAGGTGGATCATCGACCAATATTATAAGGGACCATCCTCTATATGAGTTATAGTGGAATACACATAAGTAAAACCATAACACATCATGGTAATTTAATTTGCATAGTTTTATATTTTTAAATAAAAAAACACTCAATCATATTTATAAATGTCAAACCTACCAGATATATCAACTATGCACATAGAATATCACATGAAAACAAGAAGATGGATTCTAAAAGTAGACGTTGAATGGAATTATTCATAAAATTTTATTCCCCATAGTCCCTAGTATGATTCATGAAATGAAACAACCTAATTTCATTAGGATTGAGTAATATAAATCATCAATTCTATCATGAAAAAATTAATAACATCACAAATCATGCACATCACCCAATAGTGAAGTAGTATCAATCATAAATGGCATAATTTGTAACGACAATTCCCATCCTAAGAAATTTGGGATTCCCTTGTACATGGGTAAGGAATTTCTTAGCACAAGGTCAGAACAAAATTCATATATCCTAGTCTCTTCTCTAATCACAATTAGTATGAAAATGAAATATAAAAGCTCTCTGATAGAACATTATAGTGTCCCGCCCCGAGTGTCACTGGAAAAGGCCCAAAAACAAGTTGGTTATATGACCTCATGCACATCTCCTACAATACCATAGGCTTCTGACAAGTACTGAGGTCCCTATGTTTTTCCAAGGGAACACTATTCCCTCATAGGATTATGTATAACACAGTATTAAATTGTATATAACATGTAGTGGAAGCATGTTGATATGAAGATAACAGAGGAAGTAAATAATTGAGTCATGAAATAAAAGTAAACTACTAGAAAAAAATATCAATACAATATAAAAAAATAATGATTATTTTATTTCCTAAATAAATAAAAAATGGATGTTCATGGGAACATGGGTTCAATATTATACCACATGCTATCAAAAACCACAGAAGCCCAAATATTACCACACGTAATCTCAAGAATTGGGTCATTCGTCATCCCCCAAAGCTCTATCTTAAGAGGCTAGACAAATCAATCATTATAAGCATTCACTTCCCTTTATCTATAACTCTGGTCATATTGTATACTCGGTTAACAAACGACGACTGAGAAATGTGTGATATATAATCTCAGTAGGTCAGCACCCATGGTGTCTAATATTTTTCTTTTCATGCCAAAAATGAATGATAGTATCTTGATATAAATAATGATAATGTAGTAAATAAATAAAACATACCATTTATATTGGGTTCCATATCGTACACTCATCCCATATCACCTACATTAACCTATGTGAGAAGTCCAAAAAAATAACTTGTGTATGTTACAATATATATAACATGTGAAAATGTAAACAAGGAAACTAACAAAATCGTACGCCCAAGCTTATTATCTGGTGTGGAGTATCATAGCAATGTCATTTCATATACATACATAAGGATACACAAGTAAAATCACGATAGTCTTAAGGTAATGGTTAATGATTCATCTCATAATAATAAGTAATCCAAACATTCAAAAAATTCATTAAATGTAGTCCATAAATTGATGAGGTAGAGTCGCATTCCAATCCAAGGAGATATAAAATAATCCGATATATCACAACGAGAACATATAATTTATTCCAATACCACTAACCCCATCTTGAGAGACCATTATGGCATCCCAGGTATCTCTACGAGGTATGGTGAACACAGAGTCTGTCCAAGGTATCTCACAAGAGGACTGAGTATCAACCAAGGAAAGGAGAAGCAATCAGGATAAAAGGTTCATCAACAGTTTCTCTCATAGGTAACCAATATCACTCAGGGGTATAATTAACTTTCTAGGAATCCCCTTCATTGAAATCCAAAGCATATCCCCTAACGGTTCATGTTTTAACCCTTCAAAATGAAGAGTCAATCCATGCTTCCTTCATACAGAACCCATGTTCTCTCCCATCACATGCCAAATTCCACATTAAATAGGAAAACATATCAAGAAATTCATTTATGATTTGTATCCAACAATATTCTTATCAATATAACATGATCTAAAATTAACAATGTTATTCATTTCAAGGTAATTAACAATATAATATTTTATATAGAAATGAAAAAAACATTAAACAAGAATATGAAAGGAATGAGGTATAAGATACAGAGAATAATACTTAAACAACTTCAAGTCAACACTTGAAATCCAAAATCACAAGCTAGAAAGGTAAAAAACATTTTCATATGGTCCAACCACTTACAAGGACTTTTGAAATAAAACAATTGCATAAGAAATATTATATAAGAAAGGAATATGGAATCATGATTCATCCTATCATGTTACATCAATGAGATTTCATAATATCAAGCTAACAATATTGACTAAGTATTACCTTACATTCAAACCATTAAAAGGGTTCATCTAAGAGAAGAAAACAAGGAATTAGCGTTAAACATGATATAAGGTGTTCATTTCACATTATATTAAACATAATAATTTAAAATATGGAATTTTCATAGTTATATTAGAATTGTCATGAGAATTTGAGTACAATACCACTAAGAAAGTAATATTTCATGAAGTGGAATATTTTAGAACGACGAAAAGGAACTACACATAGGATAGATAATATTAACAAACATATGTATTTCAAAAGGGTTCAATTTATTTATTATTTCTTAATTTAAAAACATTAATCAATTCAAAACGTGAGACCAATGTGAAACCCCCTTCATAAGATTAATGAACTCAAGAAATTGTGGTTGGAAACCCCAAAAGTGGTGTCAAAAAGTTATTTAACCCCATGGATGGGTTTTTCCATGAGATATAATCAATATAAACATGGTTAAGTGGCCCATTAAATTTAATATGTGATAACTGAATTTTGTCGATAGTTTCTAGGTAATGGAACAACGACACAATTCCAAAAATTCAAGAAAAAAACTGGAAAAATATTAGACTCCCTACATCATGGTTTTATTAAAACACTTGTCCAGCATCAAGGCCTGATTCGACCTAAGGTGGGAGAAATCAAGAGATTTATGAAAACCCCCAAAATCAAGAAAAAATTTGTGACATGGAAATAACGCTATCAGGGATAGAGATACTAAAAAATCATAGGGTTCTTAAGGGAGAGCATAATGAGAAGACTTAGTAGATTACAAGGGAGAAGGAAAAAAATCACTATGAAGGAAGATCTACTAACCCCCCCCCCCCCCCCATGAGGAAAAGAGGGGATTCATGGACACATTGAAGGAGGAGAAACTTGAGTAGAAGGTGTAGGGGATTGTGAGTTATTAAAAACATTTCATTTAAAATAAAAAGGAATTTTGTTAACCACTTAGTAATGGTTTCACAGTTTGGGCACATGGTTTCCGAAACCGTTCTCTAATAATGCAGCATGTTCTGGTTTCCATGGGTATAACAAACATGCTACCTCATGGTTTTAATATACGTGTTTAGATCGTAAGTTATATTAACATACAGGTTATGAATGTCTACAGGTCCATAATCCAGATTCCACGCGGTTTTAGACTAACTATGTACCCTCTAGTGGATACTTCCCACTATCATACTGTTTAGGGAAACTGGGTAGTCTGGGCGACAAAGTTTCCTTTAATAGTGTGGCCGAGTATGCCTCCCACATTTCCAATCCTCTAGGCTTCACTACTGAATTGGAAAGTGGTGGTTAAAGCATCAATTATTAGGGAAATATTATTTTAATATATACCTAAGATATTGAATATGATCAATAAGAGTTTGATCATAGATTAGAGCTGGAAAAAATTATATGAATACTAGAGGATGACAACATTGCTCCCTTCTATAGGAGATCAATTCTTTCTACGAGTGTTTCCTCATATAGGGAAACAAAATTTGAGTAATTAGGGTAAGATAACATAATAATAATTTGGACAATTTCAGATAATGAAGGATGCTAGGATAGTGTTGAAACATCTATATATTCATCTTTTCTATTTTTGTATGCGCAACATGTTTCACAAATAAAAACATGAGACTTATATGCTCGATTTTATGCATTTTATCAAATTTAAGAATGTTCAATTAGATCCCAAAAATTAGGAATATTGTATCAAGTTTATATTTTATACCATAACATGGATGTCCTTTGAAGTAAAATTATACCACTATTTTATATTCAATTGTGGTATGGACAGATCTATGAGGATAAATTGGAGTGAGAGATAGTTAATCAGAGTTAGTGGCCTGATCTATTTGATTAGATAATATTAAGGCACTTCATGATAATGAGTAGTCATTAGAGAGGGATATTTTTTGTGATCAAACCCCCTTTTTCAATGTCTGAGAATATTATTCATTAAAAACCTCATTCCTCTGATGTTTTTTCATTCATATCCGAGTGTTTCTTGTCATTTTGTAGTTTTAAGTGGATAGGGTTTTATTTCCAAAGTGTTGATATATGGAATGTCCCAGAGGTGGCTAGCACCTAGCCATCAGCTTGCTGTTACAACCCAGTAGCATTTTATATGGTTATAGTAGTTCTTTTTTCTAAATTAGACACCACAATTACAACTAGTGGTTGGGGCATAATTCATGGAATTCATCCAAGATTAATTTCTAGTGGACATCCAGTCACTAGAACCATGTTGTATATATAGGCCAATAGATGTGGCTTATTGGGTACCTCATGTTCCAAATCTGCGAGGGTAATAATTTCAAACATTCAAATTTAATGGGACAATTTCCCCCCATACACTACCAAATCAAATCTCATTAGTCCTAACTCATTTTTGAGACCACCCCTAGAGCCCTTTGACTCTCTAAAAATTATTTTTCTCTTCCACCACTGTCCAGTCACGGGAGAAAAATAGATGCATTTTATCTCTAGTTAAATTTCAAAATAATTCATCATAATTGTTATTAGAGTATGAATATATGTTAGATACGTGATTTCAATTAGGATCTAATGATTATGTACTATTATATTTTTAGATTGGTGGATGATCTTGTTTCATGACATCATATCATGATCAAACCAATATAGACCATTGATAAAAAACATTCTTTGGGTATGTGTTCATGAGTAATCATCTTAAAAATCCTTCTAATAGAATATTTATTTTTGAATATTAATCTTTTGGAAAATACGTGTTAGATTAGTGGGGTAAACGTTATGATAATGATGAACTCTCTTTGAGATAGCATAATATTCAGGAATGGTGATGTTTTACTGTATTCCATTCTATAATGAACATCATAAGAACATCTCCTTCTAGTTTTTCATTTGAATATATTTTTTGAATAATGGATCATTGTCAGACTAACTATTTGTATATAATATAATGCCTCTTCTATAATAATTTGTGAATTAAAAATAAATTATTTGATCAATTATGGATTTGGTGCATTGGAATTCAATCACTAATTTACATCATCAATAAAAATTTTGTAGTGAACCTATGGTACCTGATTCAAGAAAGTAATTCTTTACATGGTATTCTCTTGAGTCTCTACTTTTAACTTCTATATTTATGAACCAAAGCCCATGAAAGGAACCCTTAATGTGTGATTTTCTTATCTATGGTGTTTAGAATGGTTTGTTCTTAGATCATCAACAAACATGTATTTCATATTAAAAACTATTTAATTATTAAATTATTAAATTTTTAGGGATACTGTTTGTACTGGATTCTATGTTATAATTCATTGATTGGAATAATTAAGAACTATTCTTGATTGTGATGTCATGAGGGTGTGTGGATAGACCGTTAAAACCTTTCATGATTTATTCTCCTATGATCTTTTTGAATCGTTGTTTTTATTTTTTTATGATGATCATGTGTATTTTATTTTTATATATTTTCTTATGATGATATGTTATTCTTACTTGTATGTGAGATAAAATGTTTTTTACTTTATAGATGTTGTTCTTAGTTCCCAAAGAAGGAAGGACATCATGAAATTTATATCACTATGTGGTGTAGTGCACACAACTATAAAATTATATAGATGGTGGACCAATGAAAATGTTAGGTTTATAATAATTCCTCATGAATGTCAGGTGATAAACTCTCAACCTTTTACAATCCATATATCATGTTACTCTACAAATGGTGAATTAAAATTAGCATAATCACTCAATTCCCAGAGAATGATGAGAATGTGGATCAGTTTTTTACAAGTTGATGATCTGTAGTAGGTATTAATGACATATAATAGTATCTATATGGAACTTAAGGATAGTTTTTGATTGCTTTTGATATCATAAAATGCTTTACAACATGGATGCATAGTAGGTATGGTATAGGTTTGTGTTTGATTAGTTGTCGCATGGGTTCTTAGTAATGGATTTTTATAATTATTGTTGTATTATTAATATTAATAATACACTTTTTTATGTTAGTACATCCATTAAGGAAATATTGGATGTTTCCCACTATGTTTTGTTACTCACACCCAACATGTGTTTCTCTATTCATGAGAACAATTCATGTATAAGGACCCAAGCAAGGGAAAGTGGATTGTGGATGATGGATGATACATGGAACATGTATCTAGTTTCTAGACTAGGACAGACTCTAAGGGAAACAATAATTTTAATTATTTAGATATCTTCTACACTTGTCCTCAATCTTGTCTTTACACCATGCATTCTATATTATTTATTCATTTTATGAATTTTATGCCATCTGAAATTAGGGTTATTTAGTTATCACATGTTAATAAATTAATATATAAGGTTCATTATATTATTTTTTCAAGGACTTTATACAAAGTGTCTAGTATCCCCACTAATAGACTGGACCCTCAGTAATAATCTACATCCTCTTCAAACAGACCAGGCATCAATGAGGTCATGTTTTAGTCTAGGATGAACCCCATTTTTTAGGCTAAGGCATTAAAAACCCTACCCTTGTTGATGTATTTCATGATTATATAACTCATAATATATAAAAATATATTATCATTTAAAATATATGGATTTTTTGGTGAAGATATTAATAGATAACAACATCACATTAATTAAATTTTTTTTATTCATGATTTCTATGTACGAGTGAGGTGTAGGAGTGTAGTGTTAAAGGTAACATACCACATTAAATTATTTTTTTGAGGTTCTTTATAAAATTTTTCTACCACCCATATTATGTGAATGAAAATTTATGATGTGTCATAACTCACCATCTTCCAATCAGAACACCACACCGATGGGAACTTATGCACTACTATTCTAAAAACATGTCAATCCACATCCTCTATGTTTGAAAAGTAACACCCTTAAGGTTTGTGAATTATTATTTTTGAATAAATTATATTTTTTGATGTATTACATTACGTGCATCCCTGGGTTATGCTTCAATTATACGTGACACTCTTTTTTAAAAATCTACTATATATTTGTAATATTATTCATGTGCGACCATTATGAAAATTTTAAATAATATAATTATAAATTGTAATAAATAATTTTTAAAAATTATATATAATTTTTTATATAAATATATCATATTTATCAAAAGTTATGTATTTTTTCACTAATATCTTTGTATGTTTGGTAAATAATGTTTTCTCCAAAAAAATATATTTTATAAAACGTTTGGGAATAATAATGATATTAATTGATGAATATTATAGAAAAATTATGATATAAAATAAAAATATTTTTTAAATATAAATATCAAAATTATATTCTAGTAATTTTTTGATATATTTCTGAAAAGAATAGTTTTTTATAAATAGTGAAAAATACTGATTTTTAGTTGAAAACTTAAATTTCCTTTATATTTTTATAAAATTAAAATTATATTTTATTTTTGTTTAAAATTTAAATTTGTTAAATAATATATCTATTAATCCAGTTTTAGTTATCAAAATATTTTTCATATTGAATATAGTAAATAAAATAAATCTTTTATATTTTTCTCTTTGGAAACATGCTTTCTCACTGGGTTTGTGGTAATAAATTTAAATTAAATTTTCTCAAATATGTTAATAGAATTTTTATAATGTTCTGAAATATTTTGAATAAATATAATTTATATTTTCTAATAAGTTTAATTTTATTTCTAAACTACATGAATATGGAAAATTGAAAAATATTTTAACTGAGTTACATTAAAATGCTTTTACTAGGGGTTAAACAATAAATATATGTTTTAAAATTTCCTATATACATATGTAAAAATATATTTTTTTCAAATATTTAGACCATATAATTTATAATTCTTCAAAATATTCTATATTTGATCCATGTGTCTTGAAAAACATTTGTTACATGATTTTCATTTCAAAACAATTGCAAGTGTTCCCCTCACTTAACTAATAAAATCACACCCATATCTACTATTTTTCACACAGAAAATACCTTCTTTTTAATCAACTATATACACAAATAACATCCAAAATTACCTATTACCATCCTAAATGCCTTATTTTTCTCATTAAAAAAACTTTTGACATATTTTTTAGTAATAATTAGTTGGTTTCCTAAGGAAGAGGTAACATTTTTCATTGAGAATTTTTATATTAATATCTTCCCATACCTCCTTCAACAATTACTATACCATGAAGATATAATAACAATATTATATTAAAAATACAGAAATTTTTTATTATGGTAATTACGTTCTACCAACTCCAATTCCATCAAATCAGTTATAAAATCACTATTTGTGTATACGGAGGACTTTGGCTTCGTGAATCGATGTCATTCACTTTTCCATTACCACCTATTTAGGTTTTTTATAATGATAGATTTAATATATATATATATATATATGTTATTTTAATGATATTATTATTTATTGTTAATTATTATATCACTCGTACCAACATACTTTATATTCTGTTGGAATATTATAACATCCCTTGTGTGTAGAACAGATTACTGCCTCGCTATGCGATGTGATTCGTTTATGCATATGTATAACTGATCATCTCCATAAAGGGTTTGTTTATTTTTCTGTGTAAAATTTTATTGGATTAGAATAAATATATATATTTTGAAAATATATGATATTTATATCATTATTATAATTTTAAATATGTTGTAACCTTGATCAATCTATGTGTATTGAATATAAAAAATAAAAACATTAATAGCAAATAATGAAGTTATTGAACAAAACGGGACATTAACATCGAATTTAGAAAAAATGGGTAATATAAGGTCATAATAAAGTCATATATGGTGTGATATAAATTTTTTGGTTTTTTACTAGATTTATAATAAAATTATTCTTATAATACCAAAATTTTGAACATGTACGAAGGAATATGATACTTTAGGTAGGGTATTTTAGTCAAAATTATCATTCCATGACACAGTTGTAATGTTATGAACCTATAATGTTTTATTAGGTGTATATACATCCTGAATGTCATATAATTTTATTAAATTATTTACTATCATGAAATTATATGTTTCATTTAATGTTACACCTTCATGGTGTTTATAATTCAATGTTACCATTGTAGTAATGATTCTATGTTTCAATATCATAGTTTGTTAAGATTGGTTATGATTTTTCTCTAGATAATGAAATATTATGATTTATTTCTAAAGAAACTCATGGAATTTTCCACCCCTTGTAATTTAAGTTGAATATATTTCCCCTATATTATCATCTCATTATGTACTCTCTATTTCAATTGAATTAATTTGTTGGAAATATTATTTATTTCCCTACTTCGGTCCGAAAATATTTTATCATATAAAAACCATGTTTTCTTAAAAAATGTTTTCATATTTTTATTATTTTAAAAATGATTTGTTAAATTAATTTTAACCCTTGTAATACTTTTTAGAAAAAATCACGAATATTCTTGTCATTCCACAAATAATTCATGTTCGGATTTTTACAAATGTCTAAAATGAGTCTTTTAATTTAATTTATACAAAATGAATATAATTTTCTTCAATAATGTCCATTATTTTAATATAATATTATTATATTTTTTTTATTTGATTTAATATTAAATGGATTTCCAAAATATGGTATTAAATTAATGTTTGAAAAAGTTATTTTAATTGTAATTTATCTTCCTCAAGAAATATTCTAATTTATTTATATTTCATAATCATTATGAATATAAGATGTCATGAATTTATGTAATTTATTCATTTTTTGGTATATGATTCAAGAATAACAATATTTTATTATTATAATATTTTATTATAATAATTTTTTACAAAACCTGATTCTTTTCTATAGGATATATTATGATAAAAATCTTATGAAAATCACTTTTCTCTCCACATGATGTACAATAGGATATAATGAAATAAATAAGAAACCAATATCATTTCAATATGTTATGATATGATGAACTTTTTAAGAATATCATTTTATTTAATGGGATATTATATGATGAATTTTTATTTCATATTTTGGCCCACATACATTATTTTTCATTATGTGATTAGTGGGACCTATATCTCCTTCTAATGAATTGGTTAATGATTTATTTCCCCTGGGATATAGGATAGGAACTGGAATGGAACAAGGTTTTGTAGGGGAATTTTTATATTAATATGGTCTTGGAAGTTAACATGACTAATATGATTGTTTATGAAGAGAACCCATTCCACTATGATAGCATTAGAAGTGATCCTCAACTAGTATGGAAATGAATTTCTAGGATTCTTTGTATTTGAAAATTTAATGCCTTATCCCAATGTTATTCCCTCATGGAACCTCTTCCTTGATTATCTTATGATTCATGAATTATGAATATATGAACATTTTTCCTTTATTCAATATTAATATCATCGATATTCAATGTAAGGTTTTTAAATGTTATGTACATGTTAATATAAATTTATGTTAATGTTATTCTTATGTAAATAAGAATCTATGCTCAGTCTTTATTATGTTTCCTTTACCTAGGATATTAATATATGTATTATGTATGATCTGTCTAATAAGGGTTCTATTTATGAATAAAATTGTGAAGTTTATGTATTTTACCTGTGAGACATTTTTTTGTGTTTCATCATTTCCAATGGAACTATAGAACTATGATTCTATGACCTGTGTTATTACAATTTATTAAAAATTCTAAAAAATAATGAAATATCTATGTATGAGAATATGGGGTCATTATAGTCGGTGCTAAGGGATGGTTTTAAATATCCTTTGAACACTATTATGATAAAATTTTGGTATGATCCCTAATGACATGTCTATAGATATGTCTAATGATGAGTCAACGTATAAGAAAATTGCATCGGAATTTTTTCAGGAATATCGTGAGTTTTTTATGAAATTACTTTTCTGTATAGATAATACCAGTTTATGTGGCTCTATAAAAAAACATAACATGGGTTAATTACTTTAAAAAACACACCATTATTTAAAATCATTCATCACACGGTGCAAAAAATGGGACTTTCTGCACTCCTAATTTGACACATGAGGTAGAACTGAATTCCAAATTCACAACCTATATTCAAACCATTAAGTTGGATTTGAATAATTACCATTTATAACCTAATTTAATCCTATTGTTTTATATTTTAATAATTACTTCTTAGTATTTATAAATTCTATAAATATTTATTCATTATTATGTGTTTCCACACTATTATTAAATTTTTTTACGGAATAATTTTTTTTGTTTAGAAAAATGTTACAAATTGGGGGACATTGTTAATGTTGAATTCGATGAACTATGAAATTATAGTCTACTGGATTATTAATAAGTTTTTTGATATAGAATAAATAATCAAATTTCATCACCCAAATTAAATTCTAGGCCTATGAATCATTATATCATCCAAAAAACAATGTAGGCAACAAAATTATGTTGATTCATTCATTATGAAAATTATATCTTCTTCCAGTGGGTCTTCTAATCCACTAATTTTAGAATATTTGGCCAGAATCACCTAAAGGATATTTTCAATTATCCATTTCTTGGGAAAATAAAACTAATTTTTTAACTAACATTTCAATAGTGAATCAGATCAATCATGGTATCTTATTAAGAATATGTGGAAACATGATGAAATTGACTCCGTGGATTGTGAAATGTTCAAGAACATATTTTTCAAATAATTTTTTTCCTTTTATTATTCATAAAATGATGGGGAATGATTTCCTTGATAAAAATAAAATGATGATATATTTATAGGTACATACGAGAAAATTTTTATAATACATTTGATGTATGAATCTAGTATTATCATTCAACCTGAAAGTAAGGTTGATCGATTCTTTAATGGATTAAAAAAAGGCTCCAAAGGATGAAATCTATATGATACTATATAATCTATGAAAATATTGTTCAAAGTGTTATGAAGGAGTAAATGGATGTTGTAGTACTATTTTAATATCATGGTTTTTACAAGAATATATAATTAGAATTCGAAGTAAAATTTAAAAACCATGAAGAGAATTAGATTAAAATTCCATTATGTTAAATGATTATGAATAATAATGATTAAATAGTCTTAAGAGGACTAGTAAAATTATTAAGTGTGTAAAAGAAGGTCATCATGAAATTTATTTTTGATGTGAAGGGATGATGTTATATAAAGATTAAAATAGAGAAGATGTTTCTTAGAATGAGCCAACCACCCTCCTTTATTTCAAAAGCAAGGAGTATGGGAATAATGCTCACTAGTTCCCAAATACAAAGGATATTAATGATAATAAATGATAGAAAACATTTAAAATGAGAGAAAATGAGAAATAACCTGCGGTCAAAATTTCTGATAATGGGACTGATAGTGACATACTGAAATGACTACATATTATCAAATCTAGAACTGTTATTATTTTGACTCTGGATATCCTATTCATTAATATATTAATAATTTTCAAATTGTATCCAGATGCTAGCCAAACAATTAGATGTATAATTAGCAGTGAAACCCATTAAAGGCATAATGAACATATCTCATTTCTATGATTCCTCTCCAGTTTAAGATGGTGGTAACATTCTTCCTTCAAATCATCTCGGTCATCCAATTGTTGAATTTGATTCTATATTAAGAATGGAATGGATTTCCATACATCAATCCCTAATCAGCATTCGAGGAAGAGAATCCATGTTTGATATTTGAAGCCTAAAAATTATCTTCAATCATTTTGAATATTAATATAAACATTTGGTGAAAATAAATCTCATTTTAAGGGTTTTGGAGACTTGTGGAACGAGAAAAATGTGGGTTTTCCAATTCCATCACATAAAAATTTCAAGTTTTACACTCTCCTATAATATACAATTCCATTAACAATACTCACATAATTACACCATAAAACCATTTTAGGTTGTCCACTCCCTATCCAAATAACATCCCAAATTCCCAATTGTCTACCAAGAAGACTTATTGTGGTCATATATGTAACATTTGAAGATTTTTTTTCTAAAACTATGGAGGTTTCATTGTAAAGATGTCATGTTCTTGATCCAATGTTTATTGACCCATAATATTATAATAACCTTTATATCTTAATTATAAATAGAATTTTCTATTTTAATGTAATTTCCTAAAACAATCTCTACAAACATCAAATGTGTTATGTACTCATTACTAAGGGGTATAGAAGAGTACCACTTCATAAACTAAGGTCATTAATTTTCCCATTATCACAACTCAATAATCGTTATAATGATGGATTTAATTTTTATATATCATATTTTTGAAATTACTATTCTTCTAGAAATTGTATATCACACATACCTTTTTACTTTATATTATATGTGAATATTATATCATTGCTTTTGTGTAGACCAGACTACCACATCAGGAAGTGATGTGGTTCATTCACACATTACATGGAATGTGATAAGGATGGGTTTAATGAACATGTGTCAAATATATGATAACAAAATTAATCTTAAATGTAAATATATAATTTATATTCTATATTTCAATCCATCATGAAAATGAAAACAGTGATCATGCTTACGTTCAGCCTATCATCTCCATCAATTGTGTATTTCATTTTCTCTATCAATATTTTATGGATTAATATAAATAAATATATACTAAATATATATAATAGTTATATCTTTTTTATAATTCATGATATAGTGGAACCATCATCAATTATAGTGGACTGAAAATAACAAATCAAATATAACTGAAAAAAGGAGTTATTTCCCATAACAAGACATTTACATGAAATTGTTTATAAACTGGTAATAAAATGTCATAAAAAAGTAATTTAATGTATGATATTTATGAGTTTGTTTCTTTAATATATGTATCAAAATATTATATTTAATATGAAGTGGGATTGAACATGTATGAAGTACATTGAGACATATGGTATGTTATTTTTTCTCATTTTACTTTCCTTGAGACAGATGTTATGTCATGCACCTATCATCTTTTATGTGATGTATATACTGTCCCATTGATACTTAATATCATGATATTTTGTAATATATTTGTATTTTATGTTTAGTTTATGTTTAATCTTATATGGTTCTTATAACATACCAAGTAAGTAACGAAAAATAGATATTTTTATCTATGTCTATTAATGAATTAGAAAGTGTTTTAGAGGCTTAAAATTAGCATAAATCTAAACTTAAGCATGGAATACACTAATATTTTTAAAAGATAGTTTTAATGACTTTTGATGGAAAACCATTTTTAAATCAATCTTTTTACAATTTTATAAGCTCTATTTGTCGAAATAAACTTATTCTTTATTATTGGGACATTGAAATTTACTTTAGGTAAATATTTGGTATTTTCGATAAAGTTCATTTTTTTAATGAATAGTGAAAAATGTTGTATTTTAATTCAAAACCTCTTTTTAATCTAATTTATTTATATGATTAGATTATCTTTTGAAGTGGTTTTAAAGTTCAATTAGAATATATTTTTACCATTTAATCCAATAGTGGTCTTTGGAATTAATTTCACTTTGAAATTGGACTTAAACTACTGTAAATCTTTTGATACTTATTGTTTCATAGAAACACGTTATTTGCCCTCACAGCGGGACTTAATTATTAAATAAATTTATGTAACTTATATGTATAGAATTTTGTAAAATAGACATCATTTTTAAATTCGGAATATCAAATATATCTTAGGGTGAAGTTTTGGTATTTTTCTGAAAAACTTCAATTTTTGATGAATAGTGAAACCACTATGTGGTACTTAAAAAAACGATTTTTCATTTAAATGAAACATTACCACTTCTGTGTTTTGATTTTCAAAAATCCGACATACATGGTTGTCATTAAGAAGTAAAATGTGATTCAATGGGATTAAAATAATATTTTGGTGAAGAGTAATTTTTAAGTTTTTAATCGCGATTAGAGGTAATTAGTGTAGTTTAAGGTAAAAATAATGTTTTAATAATATGAAATGACCTAGACACATGTCCTACCCTTATTGGATGTCTCACGACCAACCATGACAACCCATGGGTCGATTTTTGGGACCCCATAGAGCCACTTGGTAAAGATAAAGACATTAATGCTTTTTATTTAATGTAAAAGTAAAAATGACACAAACATGAGTTGTTTTACTAAAACAATTTTTACATGGGGTTATACAAGTCAGATATTTGACTATAAATATTCATTAGAAAGATAAAAATATTTCATACATCATGATATATTTTTTATAATTTTTAGACATTAAATAAATTATATTATTTATGACACCATGACGATGCAGCGATTACCTCGTTATTTAATGATTAAAATAAAATAAAAATATAATGTAAAATATAAGACCTACACTTGTGAAAAACCTATAGGATGGGTGGATTTCGAACCTGTATCACCTTATCCTCTACATTTATAGTTTTGGGACCTTTTTTATCCGAAAATCATTTTATAACAAAGTATCTTTTCTTAACTTTCCAAGAGTGCCCCTCCTCTCCTCTTATAAAAGGCCCCCAACTCTACCACCTTACCCACACTTCCAAAGCCTTTGGATCGGCAAAAACCCTCCCATTGTTTCTCTCCACATCCCTCTATAACTCGTAGAATCCTCACATTGGGAAGAAGTCTTCCCAATGAATCCTTTGAGCTCAAATAAAATAGAGTTACCCGATTTTAAGGTAGTGTCTTCTCTTGTGTTCTTATGTTTTATTTTTCTTCTCCAACCCCCTAAAATCTTTTTATTCATTTATTTTGAAACAACACCAGTATATTCCATATAATAGGATGTTTTTATAATAAGGATTCTAGCTACACTTATACACACCTACATCTAATGGTTAAAGAACATACTGTTTCCATGGAGGGCGAATTTCTGCTTCATGAAACGATGATTGTTCAATATTATTTTAAAACCTTCAAAGGTGTCCATTAAGATGTCACTATATTTATATATGATATATAATATGTTTATGTTTTCCTTAAGATTCTGTATTTTACATTTATGTCATACCTTTATGGTTTCCATTATGGGTAAACACAATATCTTCATTTTTGGAAGTGTGGACTACCACCCCCTAAAAGTGATTTGATTCTTTAATACCATATATGGGATGTATAAAGGATGTAATTAATGATATTATATATGATATTATACTGGAATTATAATATACCTTTATATCATTATGATTCAATTCCATAAAATTAGAAATAGAAATGAAAGGAGCGTTCATTCGTACGTACGGCTTACCGTCTCCATGAACGGTGCATTTCATTTATTACCTCTAAATGTTATTTAATATTTTAAATGCATGTATATAATGTATATATATGATATATATGATATCTACATCATGATTATAACCTTGGATATAATAGATACATAAAAAACTTGTAATTATAAAGAGTTTATTTTTGACTCAAGTACCAAATATCGACAAAACGACTGTTATTAACTTAAATGATTACATAATGTTCATAACATGGTAATAAGTGATATAAAATTAATAATTAACTTGAAAAAGGTTCTTACGCAAGTAGAAATTAACTCAAGTTTATTATTCAGGAGGTTAAAGAACGATCGAGTCAAGTCGGACCCGAGGTTGGGGACTTCGTCTCAATCTCCTTTCATTGAGGCCTAATTTGTTTTATACACAACCTTCTTTTATAAGGTGTATAAACCCCTTTCACTTTTCAGTTTATCCAAAAGGAATCTTTTTTTATACGAAGAGTTTTACTAAATGACAAAAGTTAATGTTTTTTTCATACGTATGCGGCGACAATGACTTCTCCGCCACCGTGACCATTATTTGAGTTTCGGCTTCCTCTACAAGCCATATATTTTTTTTAAAAGAAAAATAAATACCCTGTTTTACTTTTCTTATATTTTGGTATTGAAAATGGTTTTCATAATGTTTTTATATCAATGTGTTATATTGAAATCTTGTGATTGAGAAGTGGAAATGTTATGTTTCCTTTATGAATGTTTTATGTGATACGATTATGTTATGGATCATGGGAATTATTATGAAGACATGTAGTTCCGTGATAAACTAAGGGCGGGTGAGACCGATATAGCTCTCCAATGCATTGGGTAATGCAAAGGAGTTAAATGTTAAGGTTTCTCCGAATATATTTAGGGAATATACTGTGATGGGTATTCCATACATTACCAAGAGGGTTACTCCCTACGTAAGAATGTTATGAATGCCTCAAGTTACCTTTATGACTTATGATTTCTAAGATTTATTCATGATTTGATGAGGTATGTTAAAGTGCTTATGTTTTATGCGTAAAGTTAGATTTCATTCTTATTTATATATGTACTCATGTTTCCTTTCCATATTTTTATATCCCTTACTAAGATTTTTATTCTCATCCCACATTTTTGAAATGTTTTTCACAGGTCAAGGGAAAGGTACAGGATATGATGGTAGGGTCAAGGAAGTGTGAATAAAGAATCCATGTTTTATTTTAAATATGTTTTCGTTGATTTGAAAAATGAATACTATATTTTATGTAACCACTTTGTTTAAATGTGGAATTTAATGCATGTTGTATGATATAATTATCAAAAACTCTAAACCTGAAAATATCCTCAATGTGTAATCTTGTAATAACTCGTGATTAACTAAGGTTTAAGGCTGGGGCCTTATAGTTGGTATTATAGGTCGGTTTAGATAAATTTAGGACTTAGAATTTTATTAAATTATTATCCAAAAATATTTTTTAATGGTCAAATTGAAATGATATAGCATTTGAAGATTATCATGTTGCTTCATCTAAGACATGTTTGTTCAGAATGGTTTTCCATAGAGGAAACAAAGCAGATTTTTTAGGAAGGAATACAGAGTATAATAACCTTCCGAATCAGCATCCTGAGATGGTTGGAATTGGAACTGAAAAATTTGTTTCAGTAATGGCGTAGTTGACTCAAGAGATAAATGGTGGTGTTATCCATGCACGAGATCAGCCAGATCAACCACAGAGGAACATGTCAGTGGTGGAACATTTCATGAGGCAACATCCCCCATCATTCAGAGGATCACCTGACCCTGTGCTAGCTGAAGGGTGGATTAAAGCACTGGATAAGATTTTCAATGTCATGGGGTGTTCAGACAATCAAAAGGTTAGTCTTGCTACTTACCGTTTGGAGGGTAAAGCAGATCAGTGGTGGTCGATGGTTAGATATATCAGGGATGCTGATGAGATTGATGCTCTCAACTGGGATGAATTTAAAGGCATGTTTCTTGAGAAGTATTTTCCTAAGGCTGTTCGACTTAGGATGGAAAAGAAATTCTTGGAATTGAGGCAAGAGGAAGACTCAGTGGCTTCCTATGAAGAAAGGATCAATCGATTGGCAAGGTGTGCTCCAAATTTTATCCGAGACCTTGATAGTAAAATAAATCGTTTTTACTCAAGATTAAAGCCAAAATATCGAAGGTCATTGGATTATCGTGAGTTAAATTGTTATGAAAAGCTTGTTCGATGTGCTAAGAAGGTTGAAATGGAGTTTTCCGATGATCAAATGTTCCATAAGAACCAATAGAAGAAGAGACCGAGGTGGCAGGAGAAAGGAAATAATTCTTCAAAAATGTCTGACGGTAAGAAAACTAAGTTTCCAGTTTGTGATAAATGTGGTAAAAGGCATGCTGGGGAATGCCTTCTGAATTCTAGAAAGTGCTACCGATGTGGTGAGATGGGACATAAGGCTCATGATTGCACTAAAAGGGATCAATGTGATGGTAAGTCCAAATTTGATTTGTAGTTAGTGAAATGTTTTAAGTGCAATGAGATGGTTCACTATGTAAATGAGTGTCCGACAAAGAGCTCGATTGATGGGAACAGTTAGACTACAAGCAGAAAGGGGCGGTGAAATAGTTTGCAACTACTTCAGTAGATGTCGGGCCATCAAATGAAGTTGTATCAGGTACATTGTTTGTTTTTTCAGATTATGCCAGTGTGTTGTTTGATTCGGGGTCTACACATTCTTTCATCTCTGAAACCTTTTCTAGTAAAATGGGAATACCATCTCAAGAAATGAATCCTGAACTTGTGGAAAAAACACATGGTGGAAATGTTGAGGCAAAAAGAATTTATAAGAATCTTCATATCCTTATCCATGGAAAGAACCTACTTGAAAACCTTATTGTTTTACCTCTAGTAGAGTTTGAAGTTATCTTGGGTATGGATTGGCTCTCTATTGACCATGCTAAGATTGACTGTAGAGCTAAAGAAGTTTCTTTTCAGAATGACTTTAAGTTTGTGTACAAGAATGAAACCTTAATGTTGATAACTTATCAAGAGGCCGAGAAAATTGTAAAAGATGGAAATGAATGTTACCTTGCACACATCGTTGAAAAAAAAGGAACTGTTCAGATTAATGATGTGCCAGTGGTAAATGAGTATCCTGATGTTTTTCCTGATGAGTTGCCTGGAATAATTTCATATCAGGAAGTTTAATTTACTATTGACTTAGTTCCTGATGCTACGCCAATTTCAAAACCCCCTTATTGAATGGCTAAAATTAAACTTTTAGAGTTGATGGAGCAATTGAAAGATTTATTAGAGAAAGGGTTCATTCGACCTAGCACATCACCATGGGGTGCTCCAGTTTTATTTGTTAAAAAGAAATATGGTTCAATGAGACTTTTCATTGATTATAGAGCCTTGAATAACATCACTGTTAAGAAGAAATATCCTTTGCCTCATATCGATGATTTGTTTGATCATCTCTAGGGAGCTCAGTATTTTTCAAAGATTGACATGAGATCAGGGTACCATCAGTTGAAGATAAAAGAAGCAGATATTCCGAAGACCGTGTTCCGTACAATATATGGCCATTATGAATTTGTAGTAATGCCTTTTGGGATAACCAATGCACCTGCTGTATTCATGGACATAATGAATAGAATTTTCTATGAGTTCATGGATAAGTTTGTGGTTGTTTTCATTGATGATATTTTGGTTTTTTCTAAAAGTAAAGAGGAGCATGAAAGACATTTAAGGGTTATTTTGCAAACCTTGAAATAAAATAAATTGTATGGGAAATTCAGTATGTGTGAGTTTTGGTTGCAACAAATTTCATTCCTTGGTCATATTGTTTCTAAAGATGGGATAACTGTTGATCCTGGAAAAAAAAGGTTGTTGAAGAATGACCAATACCCACAAATGTAACTATGATTCGTAGCTTTATTGGTTTGGAAGGCTACTACCGAAGGTTTGTTGAATATTTTTCATGGTTATCTAGTAAAATTACTAAGATAACTTGTAAGGGTGTTAAGTTTATCTGGACAAAAGAATGTGATGATTGTTTTCAAGAGTTGAAAATAAGATTGGTGAATGCTCCAGTTTTGGCACTTCCTTCCAGGAATGGTAAATCTGTTATCTACAGTGATGCTTCATTGAAGGGACTTGGTTGTGTCCTTATGCATATTGATCGGGTGACTGCTTTTTCTTCACGTCAGTTGAAAACTCATGAGGTAAATTATCCTACACATGATTTGGAATTAGCTGCTGTTGTTTTTTCTTTGAAAACTTGGAGGCATCATTTTTATGGTGTAAAGTGTGAAATATATACCAATCACAAAAGTTTAAAGTATATATTCACTCAGAAAGAATTGAACATGAGACAGAGGTGATGGGTTGAATTAATCCAGGATTATTATTGTAAAATTCATTACCATCTGGGAAAAGAAAATAAAGTGGATGATTCTTTGAGTCGAAAGAGTAATTCTTCATTAACAATGTTGCATTTGGAACGTGATCCCTTGGTTAAGGATTTGATGAACTTTGGCATAGAATTTTTTGGTGTTGGATGTCCTTCTATTTTGTTTCAGGTATCAGTGAAATCTTCTCTATCAGACAGAATCAAGCAAGCACAGAAGCAGGACAGTGAGTTTTAGAAAAAGGTAGAGCTGGTTCAGAAGGGTAAGTTGCCTGAATTCAACATTGATAATGGTTGTGTGTTGAGATTTGGGAAGAGAATGTGTGTTCCTTATTATTCATAGTTGAAGCGAGATTTGTTACATGAATCTCATAGTTCTCTGTTTTCAGTTCATCCTGGCAGCACTAAGATGTACAGAGATCTGCGGGAGTATTACTGGTGGGATGGAATGAAAAGAGACATTGCTGATATTACAGTGAAGTGTTTGACTTTTCAACAGGTTAAATCAGGGCAGTAGTTACCGAAAGGGATGCTTTAACCTTTACCAGTGCCAGAGTGGAAATGGGAGAATATATCCATGGACTTTGTTGTGGGATTACCGAAGACATCTCAAGGTAATAATGAAATCTGGGTTATTATTGATCGCTTGACTAAATCTGCTCATTTCCTTGTTATACGATATAATTGTTCCCTAGATCAACTTTCCCGTTTGTATCTTAATCAGATAGTCAAGTTACATGGAGTTCCTCTCTCCATTGTATCTGATCGTGATCCTAGGTTCACTTCTAACTTTTGTAAAGGCCTTCAGAAGTCGTTGGGTACTGAATTAAATTATAGTACATCTTTTTATCCTTATTGAGATGGGCAGTCAGAATGAACTATTCAGACTTTGGAAGATATGCTACGTGCTTATTCGATGGATTATCAGGGAAGTTGGGACCAACATCATTCTTTGGTTGAATTTTCATATAATGACAGTTTTCATTCCAGTATACAGATGGCACCATTTGAGGAATTATATGGGAAGCGGTCTCGAACTCCAGATTTCTGTGATGAAGTTGGTGAAAGGAAGATGATGGGACCAGAATTGGTAGAAGAGATGGCAGAAAAAATTCAGTTGATATAGAAACACATGAGAACTGCTCAGAGCAGGCAGAAAAGTTATGCGGACAACTGGAGGAAGGATCTATCCTTCGTGGTAGGTGATCATGTTTTTCTCAAAGTCTCACCATGGATGTGTGTGGTGCGATTTGGTAAGAAAGGAAAGATGAGTCCAAGGTTCATTGGACCATATAAAATTCTGGAGAGAGTTGGATCAGTTGCATACCGAGTGGCTTTACCTCCGAGTTTACCTCAGGTACACAATGTTTTTCATGTTTCAATGTTAAGGAAGTACATGCCAGATCCATCTCATGTTTTGAGTCCATAGGTAGTTCATCTGGAAGAGAACTTATCTTATGAGGAACAAACGGTCCATATTCTTGACCACAGGGAGCAAGTGTTGCGAAATAAGGTAATTCTCTAGGTAAAGGTTTTGTGGAAAAACCATATGGTTGAAGAGGCAACGTGGGAATCTGAAAATCCAATGAGGGCTAAATACCCCCACTTATTCGATAAGTAAATAAATTGCGGGGACCCAATTTTCAAAAGGGGGGAAAGATGTAACATCCCAAGTAAGTAACAAATAATAGATATTTTTATCTATGTCTATTAATGAATTAGATAGTGTTTTAGAGGCTTAAAATGAGAATAAATCTAACCTTAAGCATGGAATACCCTAATATTTTTAAAAGATTGTTTTACTACCTTTTGATGGAAAACCATTATTAAATCAATATTTTAACAATTTTATAAGCTCTATTTTCTAAAATAAACTTATTCATTATTATTGGGACATTGAAATTTACTCTGGGTAAATTTCTGGTATATTTCCGATAAAGTTCATTTTTTAATGAATAGTGAAAATGTTGTATTTTAATTCAAAACCTCTTTTTAATCTAATTTATTTATATTATAATATTATCTTTTTAATTGGTTTTAATGTTCAATTAGAATATATTTTTACCATTTAATCCAATAGTGGTCGTTGGAATTAATTTCACTTTGAAATTGGACTTAAACTAGTGTCAATCTTTTGATACTTATTGTTTCATAAAAACACGTTATTTTCTCTAACAGCAGTAATTAATTATTAAATTAATTAATGTAACTTATATGTTTTTAATTTTGTAAAATAGAAATTATTTTTGAATTCATAATATCAAATATATCTTAGGGTGAAGTTTTGGTTTTTTTCTGAAAAGCTTCAATTTTTTATGAATAGTGAAACGACTAAGTGGTACTTAAAAAACCGATTTTTCGTTTAAATGAAACTTTACCACATCTGTGTTTTGAATTTCAAAAATCTGACACACATGATTTTCATTAAAAAGTAAAATGTGATTCAACGGGATTAAAATAATTTTTTGGCGAATAGTAACTTTTATGTTTTTAATCGCGATTAGAGGTAATTAGTGTAGTTTAAGGTAAAAATAATGTCTTAGTAATATGAAATGACATAGACACATGTCATACCATTATTGGATGTGTCATGACCCACCGAGAAAACCCATGGGTCGATTTTTGGGACCCCATGGAGCCAGTTGGGTAAGATTAATACATTAATGCTTTTTATTTAATGTAAAAGTAAAAATGACACAAACATGAGTTGTTTTACTAAAAAAAATTTACATGGGGTTATACATGTCAGACTTTTGACTATAAATATTAATTAGAAAGATAAAAATATTTCCTAAATCATGATATATTTATTATAATTTTTATACATTAAATAAATTAAATTATTTATGACACCATGATGATGCAGCGATTACCTCATTATTTAAAGATTTAAATAAAATGAAAATATAATGTAAAATATAAGACCTACACTTGTCAAAAACCTATTGTATGGGTGGATTTCTAACCCTTAACACCTTATCCTCGAAATTTATAATTTTTGGACCTTTTTTATCCGAAAATCATTTTATAACGAAGTATCTTTTCTTAACATTCCAAGAGTGCCCCTCCACTCCACCTATAAAAGGCCCCCACCTCTACCACCTTACCCACAATTCCAAAGCCTTTGGTTCGGCCAACCTCTGCCAATTATGTCTCTACACATCCCTCTATAACTCTTAGAAGCCTCACTTTGGGCAGAAATCTTCCCAAGGAAGCCTTTGAGCTCAAATCAAAGAGAGTTACCCGATTTTAAGGTAGTGTCTTCTCTTGTGTTCTTATGTTTTATTTTGCTTCTCCATCTCCATAAACTATTTTTATTCATTTCATTTGTAACAACACCAATATCTTCCATATACTAGGATGTTTTTATAAGAATGATTCAAGCTACACTTACACACACCTACATCTAATGGTTATAGAACATACTGTTTCCGTGGATGGTGAATTTCTGCCTCACGAAACAATGATTGTTCAATATTATTGTAACACCTTCAACGGTGGCCATTAAGATGTCACTATATTTATATATGATATATAATATGTTTATGTCTTAATTAATATTCTGTATTTTTATTTTATGTCATACCTTTATGGTTTCCATTATGGGTAAACGCGATATCTTCATTTTAGGAAGTGCGAACTACCGCCCCCTCAAAGTGATTTGATTCGTTAATACCATATGTGGGATGTATACAGGATGTAATTAATGATATTATATATTATATTATACTAGAATTATAATATACCTTTTTAACATTATGATTCCATTCCATAAAAGAATAAATACAAATTAAATTAGCGTTCATGCGTACGTACGGCTTACCGTCCCCATGAACGATGCATTTCATTTCTTACCTCTAAACGTTATGTAATATTATAAATGCATGTATATACTGGATATATGTGATATATATTATATCTACATCATGAGTATAACTCCGGATATAATGTATACATGAAAAACTTGTAATTATAAAGAGATTATTTTTTACTGAAGCACTAAATATCGACAAAATGACCGTTATTAACTTAAATGATTACATAATGTTCATAACATGGTAATAAGTGATATAAAAGGAATAATGAACTTGAAAAAGGTTCTTAGGCAAGTATAAATTAACTCATGTTTATTGTTCAGGAGGTTAAAGAACGATCTAGTCAAGTCGGACCCGAGGTATGAGACTTCGTCTCAATCTCCTTTTGTTGAGGCATATTTTGTTTTATACACAACCTTGTTTTATACGGTGTATAAACCCCTTTAGCTTTTATGTTTATCCAAAAGGAATATTTTTTTATACGAATCATTTTACTAAACGAAAAAGGGAATTTTTTTGACGTACGTATGCGGCGACAAGGACTTCTCCGCCACTATGACCATTATTTGAGTTTATGCTTCCTCTACAAGCCATACATTTTTTTAAAAGAAAAATAAATACCATGTTATACTTTTCTTTTATTTTGGTATTGAAAATGGTTTTCATAATGTTTTTATATCAATGTGTTGTATTGATATCTTGTGATTGAAAAGTGGAAATGTTATGTTTCCTTTATGGATGTTTTATGTGATACGATTATGTTATGGTTCTTGGGAATTACTAAAAATATAGGTGGTTCTGTGATAAACTAAGGGCGGGTGAGCCCGATATAGCTCTTCAATGCATTGGGTAATGCGAAGGAGTTAAACATTAAGGTTTCTCCAAAGAGATTTCGGGAATATACTGTGATGGGTATTCCAAACGTAACCAAGATGGTTACTCCATACGTAATAATGTTATGAATTCCTCAAGTTACCTTTATGTCTTATTATTTCTATGATTTATTCATGATTTGATGAGGTATGTTAAAGTTCTTATGTTTTATGGGTAAAGTATGATTTCATTCTTATGTATATATGTACTCATATCTCCTTTCCCTATTTTTATATTCCTTACTGAGCTTTTTATGCTCATCCTAAGTTTTTGAAATGTTTTTCACAGGTCAAGGGAAAGGTACATGATATGATGATAGTGTCAAGAAAGTGTCACGAATGAAACCATGTTTTTTTAAATATGTTTCCATTTATGGGAAAAATGAATACTATCTTTTATGTAACCACTTTGTTTAAATGTGGAATGTAATGCATGTTTTATGATCTAATTATCTAAAACTCTAAACCTTAAAAGATCCTCAATGTGTAATGTTGTAATAACTCGATATTAAGTAAGTTTTATGACTGGGGCCTTATAGTTCTTATAATCCAAAGATACCAATGTGGTAAGGATTTTATGTTACTATCTCATCCTTTATCAGGATTACCTATAATCATGTTTTGTAATAAGAGATTTTATGATACATTCCAATTAAAATTAATGATTTTATAATACTTGGGTTATTTCATGAGAATATATGTATTGACTTAAATATTATCTACTATTTTTTGAAATTTTTCAGATTAATATTTCTTGAAATTTCATTTTTATTTCACTCTTTGGTCGAAAAAAAGATATTCATAAAAAATAATGTATTATAAAATAATTAATATATGTTTTTAACATTAATAAAATGATTTTTTAGAAAAAAAATTCACCCATTTTTAATATTTTTTTAAAAAAATTAAAGGAATATTCATGTCATATTCCAAAAAATGACCATTTTTCTTTTAACAAAACCATAAAAAGAATCTTTTTTATTTGTAAGGAATAAATATAATTTTAATCCATAATTACCATTATTTTCATTGAATATTACTTATAAATATTTATTTTTATTTCCAGTGAAAATAATTTTAAAAATATTTTATGAATAGTATGCTTTAAATACTGATTTTAAATGAATATTTATCTTTTTAATAAATATTCCAAGTGTTATATCAATAAAAATGATTCTATATATAATAAAAAACCCCTTGATGTAATTTACCCTTTTATAGGGATGTAAAACAAGGATACCATTAATATTCATTAAATTAATCATTGATGACGATAATAAGTTCATGAAACCAATTTCTCTTCCATGTTCTATGAAATAATAATGTTTATATGAAACCTGATTCATTCAACATTGGTTATGCAATGACAAAATAGTGAAATGATTATGGAATATTACTAATTTATATATATTATTATATTTTTTAATTTTTATAAATAAATACTCATTTAATGGGTTATAATATATAGAATGTTTATGATCTTTTGACAAAAATGATTAATTTTGATTATTTGATGGGTGGGTCCTATATCTCTCTCAAATTCATAGTTTATAGATTTATATATCATGCGACAAAAAGAATTACAATGGGAGTGAACAATGTTATGTAATGGATTTTGTCTATTATGATTGTCTTTGGAGTGAATCCTGACTTCTATTGTAACACCCCAAGGTAAATAAAGAATATGACATTTTTATATTTATCCCTATTTTTTAATAAAATGTTAATATTAATTTAAAGGGAACGCTATGCTTGATGGCTTACCCAATACGCAACTACGAGTTCCATTGAAATCTTACGTTGCACTCTAATAATAAAATAATTTTATTTTAAATAGTAGTTAACACCATGCCATTGTAATGACAGGAATGAACAGAACTAACTAAAAAGTTATTATATATGTTTGTAAAATTTTTTACATGTTACAATAAATGTTAGAGGATTAAAAATGCGAATGAATCCAATTTTAAGTGTAAACATTCAAATATTCTCTAAAAGGTTGATTAACCGCCTTTTGATGGAGAACCTCTTTTAAATACACTTTTTGACAATTTAATGTGTTATATTTGACAAAATAAAATTCTTCTTTTGAATCGGGAAATCAAAGTTTACTTTGTGTAAATTTTTGGTATTTTTCCGATAAAGTTCATTTTTTAATGAATAGTGAAAAATGTTTTATTTTAATTCAAAACCCCTTTTTTATCTAATTAATTTATATGATTAGATTATCTTTTGAATTGGTTTTAAAGTTAAATTAGAATATATTTTTACCATTTAATTCAATAGTGGTCATCTAAAATAATTTCACTTTGAAATTGGACTTAAACTAGTGTCAATCTTTTGATATATATTGTTTCATAAAAACACGCTATTTGTTCTGACAGTGTGAATTAATTATTAAATTAATTAATGTAACTTATATTTTTTGAATTTTTTAAAATAGAAATATTTTATGAATTCGGAATATCAAATATAGCTTCGGGTGAAGTTTTGGTATTTTTCTGAAAAACTTCAATTATTGATGAATAGTGAAACCACTAAGTGGTATTTAAAAAAACTGATTTTTCATTTAAATTAAATATTACCACCTCTGTGTTTTGAATTTCAAAAATCTGACATACATGGTTTTAATTAGGAAGTAAAATGTGGTTCAATGGGATTAAAATAATTTTTTGGTGAATAGCAACTTTTAGGTTTTTTATCCTGATTAGAGGTAATTATTGTAATTAAAGGAAAAAATAATGTTTTAATAATATGAAATGACCTTGAAACATGTCCTAACCTTATTGGATGTGTCATGGCAGACAAATACAATCCATGGGTCAACTTGGGGACCACATGGTTCCACTTTGATTGGAAAATGACGTTAAAAACTTTTTATTTAATGTTAAAATAAAAATGCCACAAACATGTGTTGTTTTACTAAAATAATTTTTAAATAGGGATATACAAGTCATATTTTTGACTATAAATATTCATTAGAAATATAAAATATTTTCCTACATCATGATATTTTTTTATAATTTTTAGACCTTAAATAAATTAAATTATTTATGACACCATGATGATGCACTGATTACCTCATTATTTAACGATATAAATAAAATGAAACGATAATGTAAAATATAAGACCTAACCATGTCAAAAACCTATTTTATGTGATTATTTAGAACTATTATAACCTTATACTAGAAATATATAATTATGGGCCCTTTAAAATCCGGTAACCATTTTATAATAATGTTACTTTTCAAGACTTTCCAAGAGTGCCCCTCCTCTCCTCTTATAAAAGGCCCCCACCTCTACCACTTTACCCACACCTCTAAAGCCTTTGGCTCGGCCAAACCCAGGCCATTTTGTATCTCCACATCCCTATATTACTCCTATAAGCATCACTTTGTGCCGATGTATTTCCAAGGAAGCCTTTGAGCTCAAATTAAAAAGAGTTACCCGATTTAAAGGTAGTGTCTTCTCTTGTGTTCTTATGTTTTATTTTGCTTCTCCAAGCCCCTAAACTCTTTTTATTCCTTTATTTTTTTTAAAACAAAAGTAACTTCAATATAATAGGATGTTTTTATGAGAATTTTTAGAGACACACCCACACACACCTTCGTCTAATGGTTAAAGAACATACTGTTTCTGTGGTTGGCGATTTTCTGCCTCACGAAATGATGATTGTTCAATATTCTTTTAACACCTTTAAAGGTGGACATTATGATTTCACTGTATTTTATATATGATATATATGGTATTTATGTTTACTATATGATTATATATATTATATTTAAAAAATACCGTTATTCTTTGCATGTTGTGCAAATGCGATAATTTCATATGAGGAAGTGTGGACTACCACACCCTCAAGTGATGTGACTCATTCATGCAATACATGGAATGTATAAATAATGAAATTAATGAACATATGTGACATATATAAAATATATATTATACATGAATTATATTATATATCTATATATCATTTATTTTTAATTCCATTAATATGACAAAAAAATGAAATTAGCGTTCATGCATACGTACGACTTACCGTCTCCATGAACGGTGCTTTTCATTTTTTATCTCCAAATGTTATGGTATAGTATAAAATGAATATTTACTGGATATATATGATATTTTAATCATTAATACTATTATTTAAATGATTTACTTATAACTACATGGGCAATCATTTTCAAACAAGTTCATATTTTACTCATGTACCAAACATCAGCAAAAACATCTTATATGAAATAACATTAGTAAACAATTATTATAACATTATAATATGTGATATGACTGAATAATAATCCTTAAAGGAGGTCCTTAATAAATTATAAATTGAACAAAGTTCTTTATTCTGGAATATAACGAAACGAACAAGTCAAGTCGGACTTGAGGTAAGGGAACATACCCCTCTCTTTCTATTTAAGTACACTCTTTTATGTCATTCCTTCTAAACTCATATTTATTATGATTGGGGTGTTCTTTTATATTACTATTACTGTACATTTTTTGTTCATATGGTGAGAGAACCTATTTTCTCTCATCAATCCCTTTTGGAAGATTTGATTGGCGCCGTTAAGCTGCTGAATTTTCGTAAGAGATCCAACCTCTCTCTTTCTTTTTATGTACTCTCCTTTATGTCACTTCTTTTAAGCTCCTCTTTGTTATGTTGGGGGATGTTATTTTATATTAATCTTTATGTAAATTTTATATTAATATTATGAGAGACCCTATTTGATCTCATCAATCCATTTTTAGAAGTTTTAAGTGGCATCGTTAGGCTTCCGAGTTTACATAATGAATATTTCATCTCACTTTTATTCCCGTGAGATTTATGATACATTTGACACCATTTACTTTGAGTGGTATATGTACTTCCCATTATTCTACTATTTTTTGTAATATAATTTCGTTTATGAGTATTTAGATCAATGTTGTATTGTCCTTTTTTCATGGGGATTATGTTTCGAAAGATACCCAAGTTGGTAAGAGAACTTTTCACCCTCCTCTTTTTAAAAGACTTATTTTGTTGGGTCTTTTAATTTACATATTTTAATGTTGGGATATGTTATTATATATCCTTATTGATTTAAAATTTATCTCCAAGTGATGAGATACCATTTTTATCTCTCATCAACTCATTTTCTGAAGTTTGAAGTGACGCCGTTAGGCTGTCGAATTTTTTCCAGGGAACTTCTTAACCCAATTTTGATTCTTTGGGATAAACTTGTACTCCTGGAATATATCATTCTATGAATATATTTGAATGATATATGATTTTTTTTAAACTTAATATCCACTTATATTTGGTGTATTCATTTGTCACACATAATTATGTAATTGATTTATCCTTAATGCAAGGATACCATCATTGTAAGGGAATTCATCTCAATCTCCTATCATTGAGGCATATTTTGTTTTATACTCAACTTTATTTTATATGGTGTATAATCCCCTTTGACCTTTACATTTATTCAAAAAGAATCTTTTTTATACGAAGCATTTACTAAATGAAAAAAGGGAAATTTTTTATTTTTCGTACGTATGCGGCGACAATGACTTCCCTGCCGCCATGACCATGATTTCTGTTTCGGCTTCCTCTACAAGCCATAACCTTTTTTTAATGGAAAATAAATACCATGTTTTACTTTTCTTTTATTTTGGTATTGAAAATGGTTTTCATAATGTTTTTGTTATATCAATGTGTTGTATTGATATCTTGTGATTGAAATGTGGAAATGTTATGTTTCCTTTATGCATGTTTTATGTGATACGATTATGTTATGGTTCTTGGGAATTGTTATGAATACGGGTGGGTCTGTGAAAAACTAAGGGCTGGTGAGCCCGATATAGCTCTTCAATGCATTGGGTCACGCGAAGGAGTTAAACTTGAAGGTTTCTCCGAAGAGATTTAGGGAATATAGTGTGATGGGTATTCCAAACGTAACCAAGAGGGTTACTCCCTACGTAAGAGTGTTATGAATGCCTCAAGTTACCATTATGTCTTATTATTTCTATGATTTATTCATTATTTAATGAGGTATGTTAAATTGATTATGTTTTATGAGTAAATTATGATTTCATACATGGACTAATGTTTTCATTTCTACTTTTATATACCTTACTGAGCTTTTTATTCTCGTCCCATGTTTTTGAAATGTTTTTCACTGGTCAAGGGAAATGTACATGATGTGATGATAGGGTTAAGGAAGTGTTCTGAAAGAATCCATGTTTTGTTTTAAATATGTTTTAGTCGATGGGAAAAAAATGAATACTATCTTTTATGTAACTAGTTTGTTTAAATGTGGAATGTAATTCATGATTTATGATCTAATTCTATAAAACTCTAAACCTGAAAATGTCCTCTATGTTAATTATTCATTTAATTCAATAATAAGTAATGTTTAAGGCCGGGTCCTTATAGTTGGTATCATAGGTCGGTTTAGACATCTTTAGGGATTAGGAGTTTTTGTTAGACACATGGTTTGTCCCCATATCTATTATTTAAGTTAAATCCTTGTTTTATAACTTTTTTTAGGTTAAGTAAAGTCAGTTACAAATGGAAGGAGGAGGATCTCAAATGACATTACTATCTCTTCTTGATGACGTGCTTGGAATAATTATTGCAAGGTCATGTTCGGATGATTTTGAAACTTTTTCTAGCATACAACTCACTTGAAAGCAGTTGTTTGAGATATCAAACACCTCCACTATACCTCTTTATCATCGTGGATCATGGGGTGCATTTAGGCAAATACTATTTTCACAATATTCTAATATTTTCATGAAAGGTAAATATTATCAAGGTATTTTCAAATATTTTACCTTATCATAAGAATTTGAAACATATTATGATTTTAAAAATGGTGCGGAGGAAGGAGACCCTTGCGCAACCAATTTATATTTGATTTTAAAATATAGTCTCTCAGCACATACTTATTGTATTTTAAAAGGAACAATAATAGAATGCTTCAACTCAAATTCTGTTTGACTATTTTATAGAAATCAGGTTTATCAAGTGTTTTGAAATTATATGTCATACATGATAATTTTCCAAAACTGTTTTTCTGTGAATACCCATATGACCCATGTTGTACAAGGTGTATTTGGATGGAGGAAGAAAATGATTTTGATGGATCTCTAAATCATTGTTGTAATGCATGGGACTTCTACCTACATGAACAAGATGACGATGAAACTGAGTGGACGCCATGATCAAGGTATGATGTTATTCATTTTGGGAATCAGTTTATTTTATGGTGGTGAAATAAGACATCAAGAATTAAGAAGATGAGATCATAATGAATTTGGATGAAAATGAGAGGTATAAGGAAACTATTGAGGTTAAAACATGTTTGGGTTATTTTTTGAGTTTTATAAAAAGGACAACATACAGACCGTGTGACAACCCGTTGCGTCGGACAAAGATGCGGGAATCGAAACCACAACCAAAGTGAGACTGGTATTTATCTCCTACCACTGGACTATGTGAAGTCCCTGGTTAGTATGACTTATTCTTTTTAGTTAGATGATTTTATGAATTAAGAGTAAGTTGATTTTGGGTTATCTATGGAAATTATTAATATAACGACCTGTACTTTACAAACATTGTTATTACTTCAGAATTGAAGCACACTTATTACAACATATAACAAAACCAGGCAGAGACCGTATAGGTATAGAGTCTTTAGAAACTGGGAAACATAAACAACTAGTTCATAAAGCATCTACTTTACCTCCCACTTATTTCATCATATCTAGAGTACCTTGTTGGCATATCATACATAATAACCTTCTTCCTGGCCTGGGGAAATAAAACATACAAAAGGGTGAGCTCAAATGCTCAGTAAGGGTAAACAAAAGAAAAATCAATCACATCATGAACATAACATTTTGGAAATCATAACCTGCAAAAGAAATCATAATTTCATACCATGGGATAAATCATAGAAGTGAAATGTAATCCCAATAATCATAACATAAAACATGGAACTTTGTGGCATACACACATAATCATAGAGACTCATTTATTATTAGTCAAGACTCATTTCCAAGACTATATTAGTGGACAAAGTCCATTTCTGAACCGAGTTCACTCCTCGTTTCAGTCCTGTTTCACTGAACCGGTTTAACCTGCCGTTCCAGCCATGTCTATCTCATGAGATAGAAAATATTTTTCCAATGAATTGGAGGGAGATATAGGTCCCACCCATATCATAATGATACCATTCTTATTTGTGCCACAAAATCATAAACCATACATCATAGCATAACCCATGTAATAAAAATGGGAATCTTTAAACATCATGACATCATAAAACAATTCATATAAAATAAAAGAATTCATAACAAAATATTTCCATCACAACATAATCAAATCAATGTAATAATAGGGATAGAAACATAACCCTTTATTATCTTAGATGGAAAATAATTTTGACAAAACACTTGACCTCCATTCTTGAGGAAAATATCCTTTCTACTTCAAAAACATTTTTCCTTTCTTAACATGTCATACAATTTTAAACTAAAAGAAGTTGATTAAAAATAAAATTGATAACTTGTAAAGTAAGATTCTTGGAAATTTTGTTCTAAAAATCCATTCATGCCGTATAAGTTAAAAAACATTCTTCTCGTACTTTTGTCAGAAAAGTCAAAAAGTACCTCGTACGAAAAACGACAAAAGATTCCTTTCATATCTTTTACTAAAAACTCACTGAAGGGTAAAATTGGATTTAAACAATTGTAGGTGGATGGAAATAATATTACATATTGAGGAAATATGGATGTGGATGATAAAATACACCCCATCAAATACCGAAGTATAAACAATCTCGGATAAAAATGAGATTGTGATATTTCCCTTACCTTAGGTATGATATGTTTTGTACGTGTCTGAACCTCCTGTATAATGATTTAAATAATGTTATTGACGTATTCCAGAATCATACTTATTTTTATGATATCATATATGGTCATATTATTATCTTCTTATTAGTAATATTTCATTACTACTTGTTTATTCGGGTGTTTATTACTTTTTGTTCTTATGCGTGTTTTGTCGAATAAGTTCTTATCCTTATTTTTATGTTATAGATACCTCATTTCCATAATGGTATTAGTGTACTATATATCATATTTATTCACTCAATTCATTTATATAATCATTATGCAATGAAGATCATGTAGAACGAGTCGTATCACATCGTGGAGACGGTATTCTGTACGTACGCACGAGCGATGATATCGTTCCCATGATCGTGTAATTGTATTGGAGTGTATTTATACTATTTCAGAATCAATATCACTTTACAATAGTCATATATAGTCATTATTTACACCATTATACCCATCCAAGTAAGGTGTTGGTGGAAAATAGATTACACCACGGCGTGGAGGCGGTATTCCGTACGTACGCACGCGTGGTGATTTCATTTTCCGTAGGATGGTTAGACGGTGAAACAGGGTTGTTTCATAATTATAATAACACATCAGTATATGAGTGATACTTATGTTATTACTTCATAATGAAACAAATAAAGAAGAAGAAGTGGAAGAAGAAATAATGTTGAAAGAATTGGTAACGGACATTACCTCTTCTTTGAAACGCCTCTTTGAGACCTCCTTTTAGGGCACTAAAAATTGTCATTGAAGAAGACCAGGACCTCTAGGATGTCTCTAGCGAAGTGGAGAGGAGAAATTGGCAGGGTTTGGCCGATCTTGAAGGCTCAAAGTGGTGTGAGGAAGAGGGGGAGGAGGTGCCTTTTTATAAGGGAGGAGAGGGGCTCTTTTGGAAAAACAAAAAATATTATTTTATTATAAAGTCAAGATCGGTTTTAAATAGCTCCAAATTGATTTATTTGGAATATTAGGAAGGGATGGGTCGAAATACTCTCATCCAATAGAATTTAGACAAGTTTAGGTTCCTATTTTAACCTTATCATTTAGATTTATCATTAAGTTCAATAATTTTACTTTTACCGTGTCTTCTTGTGTTCTTATACTATAAGGTTAATAAACTCACTATAATAAGCCAGAAGGACCCCAAGTTGTTTATTATTAATATATATAACCTTATCTAAGTCAGTTGGCCGAACCATATATTTTTATGAATAAAATAACAATTAATAATATAATATTTGTTTTAAAAACTATTTTATGTCAATTTTGACACTATTTAGTAATTGATTTTTGTGAAAATCATAACAGAATGATTAGTTCGAAAAAGGTTAATTAAATCAATAATAACATGTCATATTAACCTATAAAATTAGTTTAATCCATAAAATGTCTCAAATTAAATTTAGTTGGGTATTTATAATATCAATTATGTCAATATTTCATTAATAAGATAATTACTGCATCATCTTTTTGTCATAAATAAATTAACTTATTTAAAGTCTAAAAATTAAAAATTAAATATCATTATGTTGGAAATATTTTTAGCTTTCTAATGAATATTTATAGTCGAATTTATCTTATGTATAAACCTATATTAAAAATGATTTTCTTATTAAACATACATTTTATCTATTTTAACCCTTCTTTAAATAAATTAATATTAAAGGTCCTAATCTAATCCATGTGGGCTCAAATGGTCATATTTTATTCCTAATGTTGTTTTTGGTCGAATTAAACTTATCCAATAGAATTAGGACAAGTATTAGGGTAATAATAATATCATTTTTACCCTTAATTACCCTATTTAATTTTAACCGTGGTAAATAGAAGTAAAAAGTTACTATTCACCAAAAATTATTTTCATCTCATTGAACCACATTTTACTTACTGACATAAACCATGTTTATCGGATTTTTGAAATTCTACTCACAGAAGGGGTAAAATTATGTTTTACAAAAAATTCAGTTTTTTAACTACCACATAGTGGTTTCACTATTCATCAAAAATTGAAAGTTTTCAAAAAAATACAAAAATTTCACCCTAGGCTAATTTCGATATTTCGAATCCAAAATCGAAGTCCATTTTGAAAAATAAAATTTATAACATTTCAAAAAGTGGTTATTACTATTCATAACAGCTAGTTTTAATAATATTTTAATAATATATCGTTGTTTAGTGAAACTTGGTATTGCGTACGACGCAAGCTATCGAGGAAGGTTGCGATTTCATGTAAAGCAATCCAAGCAAGTGTTGTGTGTAGAAAAAGATTCCTTTGATTATTTATATAACATAAAAGTCTTGGGTGTTACATTCTACCCCCCTTAAAATGAATTTCCCCCTCGAAATTCGTCACTTTGTAACAAACAGATGAGGATACCTCTCCCTCATCATATCCTCAAGCTCCCATGTAGATTATTCTAATTGGTGGTTCCTCCGTAAAACATTCACCAAGCGAGTGGTCCTGTTCCGTAGGAATTTTTCGCTACGATCCAGAATCTCTATCGGTTGTTCTTCATAAGAAAGATCTTGCTCCAGCGGTACAACTTCTGAGCTGAGTACATGTGAAGGATCAGGTATGTACTTTCTCAAGAGAGATACATGGGACACATCGTGAACATGAGAGAGATTCTGTCGAAGAACCAATCGGTAAGCTACCTTCCCAACACGATCCAGTATTTCGAAAGGACCGATATATCTAGGGCTCAACTTCCCCTTCTTTCCAAATCTCATGACCCTCTTCCAGGGAGATATTCATAAGAACACTTTATCAACCACTTCAAACTCTAGGTCTTTTCTTCGGTTGCTGGCATAACTTATCTGTCGACTCTGAGCTGCTCTTATGTGTTGTTGAATAGATCTAACCTTTTCTACCATTTCATCAACGAGAGAAGGTCCTAATAGCTTTCTTTCCCCAACTTCATCCCAGCAAGTTGGAGTCCTGCATTTCATTCCATAGAGAGCTTCATAAGGAGCCATCTGAATACGTGAGTGAAAGCTATCATTATAAGAAAATTCAACCAAAGGTAGGTGTTGATCCCAACTGCCTTTGAAATACATAGATCAAGCTCTCAAAATATCTTCTAGAGTTTGAATTGTTCTCTTAGACTGACCGTCTGTCTGAGGATGATAATTAGTGCTGAAACATAACTCTGTATCCAGAGAATGCTGAAGGCTTTTCCAGAACTTTAAGGTAAACCTCGGATCCCAATCAGATATAATAGAAACTGGTACTCCATGAAATCTTACCACTTCTTTTACATATATTCTGGCAAGCTGATCCAGAGATAAATCTTCTCTAATAGCGATGAAGTGTGCGGACTTTGTAAGACGATCAACTATGACCCAGATAGCATTACTTCCTTTGGATGTTTTTGGAAGTCCGGTGACAAAGTCCATAGTGATGTTTTCCCATTTACATTCGGGTATGGGTAATGGTTGTAACATCCCCTTATACTTCTGTCTCTCAGCTTTAACTTGCTGACAAACCAAGCATCGAGAGACATATTCAGCAACATCTCTTTTCATGCCATCCCACCAGAAGTACTCTTTCAGCTCCCTATACATCTTCGTGCTTCCAGGATGAATAGAGAATGAAGAACTATGAGCCTCATCCAGTATCTCCTTCTTTAATTCGGGGATGGTAGGAACACAAACCCGATTCCTGAACTTTATTATCCCATCACAATCATGGTTGAATTAAGTAACATTTCTCACCTTCTTTTGTAACTCTACATCTTCTTTCTATGCCTCTTTAATCTTCACATGTATAGATGGTTGAACATTCATTTGAGAAAGATACGATTTTCCCCTTTCATTATAATTCCAAGATCCATCCTTTGTAAATCCACAAATATTGGATCTTTTGTGATCCTCATCATGGATAAACTTGCATGGTCTTGTCGACTTAATGCATCTGCCACCTAGTTTTCTTTCCCAGGGTGGTAATGGATTGAGCAGTCGTAATCCTTAATCAGTTCAAACCATCTTGTTTGGTGCATATTCAGCTCCTTTTGTGTGAAAATATACATTATCCTTTTATGATCTGTATAAATGTCACACCTTTCTCCATAAAGATAGTTCCTCCAAGTCTCTAATGCAAAGATTACCGCAGCTAACTCCAAATCATGAGTTGTGTAATTTTGCTCATGTATTTTCAACTGTCGTGAGGCACAAGCTATCACCATATCATTTTGCATAAGAACACACCCCAAACCCTTCTTGGATGCATCACTGTAGATCACAAACCTTTCTCCACTACAAGGCAGTGTGAGCACAGGTGCACTGGAAAACCTTCTTTTCAACTCCTTGAAATTCTCTTCACATTCCTCCGTCCAAACAAACTTTAATCCTTTCCGAGTCAACTTGGTGAGTGGATTAGATAATCGTTAAAAATCTTTAACAAAATGTCGATAATATCCAGCCAAACCAATAAAACTTCGGATCTCAATCACTGTTGTTGGTCTCGACCATCTTTCGATAACCTCGGTTTTTGCTGGATCCACATATATCCCCTATTTTGAGATTATGTGACCCAAAAATGAAACTTTTGGAAGCCAAAATTCACACTTGGTAAATTTGGCATAAAGCTTCTCTTTTCTCAGGGTCTTCAATATAAATATCATGTGATCTTCATGTTCTTCCTTTATCTTTGAATAGACAAGAATATCGTCTATAAAGAATACCACAAACTGATCAAGATAGTCTCTAAAGACTCTATTCATCAGATCCATGAAGATAGCAGGGGAATTAGTAAAACCAAATGGCATCACTATAAATTCATAGTGTCTATACCTTGTACAGAATGTCGTCTTTGGTATATCCTCCCTTTTGACCCTTAATTGATGATACCCTGAACGAAGATCAATCTTGGAAAAGTATTGAGCTCCGCGTAGTTGGTCAAATAAGTCATCAATGCGTGGGAGAGGATATTTGTTCTTGATAGTGATCTTGTTATGTTCTCGATAATCAATGTAGAGTTTCGTTGATCCATCTTTCTTCTTAACAAAGAGAACAGGTGATCCCCAAGGTGACGCACTAGGGCGTATGAACCCCTTATCAGGATTCTCGTGGAGTTTCTTCTTCAATTCCTGCAACTCAATTGGGGCCATTCTATACGGTTTCATTGAAATAGGTAAAGCTCCTGGTACGAGTTCTATTGAAAATCCACTTCACGATTTGGTGGAAGACCCGGTAATTCCTTTGGAAAGACATCATCAAACTCTCGTACAATGGGAATATTCTTAATCGTGAGTTTCTCACAAACCATTTGAGATAAATAACCTTAATTTAGTGGAATCAATACCCATAAAATGGAAGAAATTTCCACTGGATGGTTATGTTCATCCTTGCATCGATAGACGATCATAGATTGATCTGGAATATGAAATGTGTCTTCCCTTATTTGGAAATTGATATGATCTCCATCTAGAGAAAGCTAATCCATGCCAAGAATCACATCAAATTCCACTATAGGAAGGATCACAAGATTTTCGGGAAGCACTTTCCCGCAAACTTCAATCGGAGAAGAATAATAAACTTTTGATGCGACTGTTGTGCCATTAGGGGTTGTCACGGCTAACTCAACGTCTAATTGTTGAGGTAATATGGTGATATCCTTAGAAAATTATTCATAAATAAAGGAGTGGGTGGATCCAGAATCAAATAAAACATTTTCTACTTTAGAGTGTATGGTAAGTGTACCTTTCACCAAATCGTTATCATACTCCACATCGCTGATAGAAATTGCATGTGACTTTCCTTTGTCTTGGGCCTTAAGAGTTTGTTGACGTCGACCATCATCATCAACCTTTGGATTTGGGCATTGATTAGAATAATGCCCCATCTCCTTGCACTTGAAACATTGAAGTGTCGTAGGTTCATTCTATGTATCCCATCCTTTGTTTGCATCATTAGACATCTTCTTCCCATAAATGCGGCATTCAAATTCCCAATGACCTTCCTTTCCACATTTGAAACATTTACTTGTCCCTTTAAGACAACTCCTTCCATGTTTCTTTCCACACTTTGAGCATAAGGGAAAATCATCTTCTTTTCAGTGTGTTCTTTAGATTTTCCTTTGAATTCCATTTTCCTCTTCTTATCAAACCCATATGACTGATGGGTTACTCCAATCTCCATCTCGACTTTGAGATCACATCGAACGATTTCCTCGTAGCTATTGAAGTCCCTTATGGATAACACCTTTCAAAGACTTGGTTTTAAGCCACTAAAGAATCGATCGATCTTACTCTCAGGTTGGATAATAATACCAGAATCGTACCTTGCAAGTATTGTACAATTTGCTTCATAGGTACCAACAGATTCATCATCCTTTTGATTTAGTTCAGGAAACTCCTTCTCCATATTTGTTCGGAGAATACGAGGGAAGTACTTATTGAACAATAAGTTCTTGAACTCGTCCCATTCCATGGACTAAATTTCATCTCTTTGCCTCGTATTATTGATAAGATTCCACCATTGATCAGCATCACCTTCCAAATGAAACATTGATAAGATGACTTTATCATGGTCAGAACTTTGAAGAACTGAAAATATCTTTTCAGTAGTACTAATCCATTGTTCAGCAACTAATGGATCAGTAGACCCGCTGAATGAAGGTGGACGTTGCCTCATGAAGTATTCAACAGAATGTTGCTCCTTCCTTTACTCGTTTGGATGTCCTGCATGATTCATAGCTTGAGAAAGTTGTGTGAGCATGGCTACAAGATTTTTCATTCCAGCTCCCATAACGTTTGGTTTCTCAGGGGGACAATCATTGCATTGCCCATCGCATTCCACATTAACACAGTTCCTTCGGGTTCCAACCATTGACTAAAACAAAGATGAATAGTGTGAGCGACACTAATTATAATAGGAAAACCACATAATCAAGAATAAAATTTCACACTTAAGGTCTTATCCTAGGATATACATGGCCATTTCTAAAACACTAAGATTGTGTTCTATTCTTAGACTTATCCTTAGGGTTCTTACTAAGGCTTTCACATCCTAGTTTCCAAAGGATGACTATACCTTTCCTCTGATACCAACTATAATGACCCATACTTTACATACATTGTTATTACATCAGAATTGATGCACACTTATTACAAAATATAACAAAACTAGGATAGGACCGTATAGGTATAGTGTCTTTAGAAACTGGGAAACATAAACAACTAGTTCATAAAGCATCTACTTTGCCTCCCACTTATTTCATCATATATAGAGTCCGTTTTAGGCATATCCTACTTAATAACCTTCTTCCTGACCTGGGGAAATAAAACATACAAAAGGGTGAGCTCAAATGCTCAGTAAGGGTAAATAAAAGAAAAATCAATCACATCATGAACATAACATTTTGGAAATATTAACCTGCAAAAGAAATCATAATTTCATACCATGGGATAAATAATAGAAATGAAATGTAATCCCAATAATCATAACATAAAACATGGAACATTGTGGCATACACACATAATCATAGAGAATCATTTCTTATTAGTCAAGACTCATTGCCAAAACTATCTTAGTGGACGAAGTCCATTACTGAACTGAGTTCACTCCTCGTTTCAGTCCTATTTCACTGAACCGGTTGAACATGCCGTTCCAGCCATGTCTATCTCATGAGATATAAAATATTTACCCAATGCATTGGAGGGAGATATAGGTCCCACCAATCTCATAATGATACCATTCTTATGTGTGCCACAAAAACATAAACCATACATCATAGCATAACCCATGTAATAAAAATCGGAATCTTTAAACATCGTGACATCATAAAACAATTCATATAAGATAAAAGAATTCATAAAAAGATATTTCCATCACAACATAATCAAATCAATGTAATAATAGGGATAGAAACAGAACCCTTTATTATCTTAGATGGAAAATAATTTTCATAAAACACTTGAACTCCATTCTTGAGGAAAATATCCTTTCTACTTCAAAAAACATTTTTCCTTTCTTAACATCTCATACAATTTTAAACTAAAAGAAGTTGATTAAAAATAAACTTGAAAACTTGTAATGGAAGATTCTTGGAAATTTTGTTTTAAAAATCCATTCATGACGTATAAGTTAAAAAAACATTCTTCTCGTACTTTTGTCGGAAATGTCAAAAAGTACCTCGTACGAAAAACGACAAAAGATTCCTTTCATATCTTTTACTAAAAACTCACCGAAGGGTAAAATTGGATTTAAAAAATTGTAGGTGGATGGAAATAATATTACATATTTAGGAAACATGGATGTGGATGATAAAATACACCCCAGTAAATACTGAAGTATAAACAATATCGGATAAAAATGAGATAGTGATATTTCCCTTACCTTAGGTCTGATATGCTTTGTACATGTCCGAACCTCCTATATAATGATTTAAATAATGTTACTGACGTATTCCAGAATCATAATTATTTTTATGATATCATATATGGTCATATTCTTAGCTTCTTATTAGTAATTTTTAATTACTACTTGTTTATTCGGGTGTTTATTACTTTTTGTTCTTATGCGTGTTTTGTCAAATAAATTCTTATCCTTATTTTTAGGTTATAGATACCTAATTTAAAAAATGTTATTAGAGTACTATATATCATATTTATTCATTCAATTCATTTATATAATCATTGTGCAATGAAGATCATGTAGAACGAGTCACATCACATCGTGGAGACGGTATTCAGTACGTACGCACGAGCGATGATATCATTCCCATGATCGTGTAATTGTATTGGAGTGTATATATACTATTTCAGAATAAATATCACTTTACAATAGTCATATATAGTCATTATTTACACCATTATACCCATCCAAGTAAGGTGGTGGTGGAAAATAGATTACACCACGGCGTGGAGACGATATTCTGTACGTACGCACGCGTGGTGATTTCATTTTCCGTAGGATGGATAGATGGTGAAATAGGGTTGTTTCTTACTTATAATAACATATCAGTATATGAGTGATACTGATGTTATTACTTCATAATGAAACAACTAATGAAGAAGAAGTGGAAGAAGAAATAAAGTTGAATGAATTGGTAACAGACATTACCTCTTCTTTGAAACGCCTCTTTGAGACCTCCTTTTAGGGCACCAAAATTGGTCTTTGAAGAAGACCAGGACCTCTAGGATGTCTCTAGGGAAGTGGAGAGGATAAATTGGAAGGGTTTGGCCGAGCATGAAGGCTCAATGTGGTGTGAGGAAGAGGGGGAGGAGGTGCCCTTTTATAAGGGAGGAGAGGGGCTCCTTTGGAAAAACTAAAAATATTATTTTATTATAAAGTCAAGTTCAGTTTTAAATAGCTCCAAATTGATTTATTTAGAATATAAGGTGGGGATGAGTCTAAATACTCCCATAAAATATAATTTAGACAAGTTTATCATCCTATTTTAACATTATCATTTAGATTTATCATTAAGTTAAATAATTTTACTTTTACCGTGTCTTCTTGTGTTCTTATGCTATAAGGTTAATAAACTCACCATAACAATCCAAACGAACCCCAAGTTGTTTATTATTAATATATATAAAATTATCTAGGTCATTTGTCTGAACCTTATATTTTTATAAATAAAACAACAATTAATAATATCATATTAGTTTTAAAAACTTTTTTATGTCAATTTTGACACTATTTAGTAATTGATTTTTTTGAAAATCATAACAGAATGATTAGTTCGAAAAAGTTAATTAAATCAATAATAACATTTCATATTAACCTAGATAATTAGTTTAATTCATAAAAAGCCTCAAATTACATTTATTTGGGTATTTATAACATCAATTATGTCAATATTTCATTAATAAGATAATTACTTCATCATCTTTGTGTCATAAATAAATTAACTTATTTAAAGTCTAAAAATTACAAATAATATATCATTATGTAGGAAATATTTTTATCTTTATAATGAATATTTATAGTCTAATTTATCTTATGTATAAACCTATATTAAAAATTATTTTCTTATTAAACTTTCATTTTAACTATTTTAAACCTTCTTTAAAAAAAATTAATAATATATGTCCTAATCTAATCCAAGTGGGCCTAAATGGTCATATTTTATTCCTAAGGTTGTTTTTGGTCGAATTACACATATCCAATAGAATTTGGACATGTGTTAGGGTAATAATAATATCATTTTTACCCTTAATTACCCGATTTACTTTTAACCGTGGTAAATAAAAGTAAAAAAGTTACTATTCACCAAAAATTATTTTCATCTCATTGAACCACATTTTACTTACTGACATAAACCGTGTCTCTCGGATTTTTGAAATTCCACTCACAGAAGCTGTAAAATTATTTTTTATGAAAAATTCAGTTTTTTAACTACCACTTAGTGGTTTCACTATTCATCAAAAATTGAAAGTTTTCAGAAAAATACAAAAATTTCACCTTAGGCTAATTTCAATATATTCCGAATCCAAAAATGAAGTCCATTTTGAAAAATAAAATTTATAAAATTTCAAAAAGTGGTTATTACCATTCATAACGGCTAATTTTAGTAATATTTTAATAGTATATCGTTGTTTAGTGAAACTCGGTATTGCGTACGACACAAGCTATCGAGGAAGGTCGTGATTTCGTGTAAAGAATGCCAAGAAAGTGTCGTGTGTAGAAAAAGATTCCTTTGATGATTTATATAACATAAAAGTCTCGGGTGTTACATTCTACCCCCCTTAATATGAATTTTCCCTCGAAATTCATCAATTTGTAACAAACAGATGAGGATACCTCTCCCTCATCATATCCTCAAGCTACCATGTAGCTTCTTCTAATTGGTGGTTCCTCCATAAAACATTCACCAATCGAGTGGTCTTGTTTCGTAGGACTTTTTCGCTATGATCCAAAATCTCTATCGGCTGTTCTTCATAAGAAAGATCTTGCCCCAGCGGTACAACTTCTGAGCTGAGTACATGTGAAGATCAGGTATGTACTTTCTCAGGAGAGATACATGGAACACATCGTGAACTTAATAGAGATTCAGTGGAAGTTCCAATCGTTAAGCTACCTTCCCAACACGATCCAGTATTTCGAAAGGATCGATATATCTAGGTCTCAACTTCCCCTTCTTTCCAAATCTCAGGACCCTCTTCCAGGGAGATATTCGTAAGAACACCTTATCACCCACTTCAAACTCCTGGTCTTTTCTTCGGTTGTCGGCATAACTTTTCTGTCGACTCTGAGCTACTCTTATGTGTTGTTGAATAGATCTAACCTTTTCTGCCATTTCATCAATGAGATCAGGCCCAAAAAGCTTTCTTTCCCCAACTTCATCCCAGCAAGTTGGAGTCCTACATTTCTTTCCATAGAGAGCTTCATAAGGAGCCATCTGAATACTGGAGTGAAAGCTATTATTATAAGAAAATTCCACCAAAGGTAGGTGTTGATCCCAACCACCTTTGAAATCCATAGAGAAAGCTCTCAACATATCTTATAGAGTTTGAATTGTTCTCTCAGACTGACCGTCTGTCTGAGGATGATAAGCAGTGCTGAAACTTAACTCTGTATCAAGATAATTCTGAAGACTTCGCCAGAACATTGAGGTAAACCTAGGATCCCGATAAGATATAATAGAAAGTGGTACTCCATGCAATCTTACCACTTCCTTTACATATATCCTGGAAAGCAGATCCAGAGAGAAATCTTCTCTAATAGCGATGAAGTGTGCAGACTTTGTAAGACGATCAACTATGACCCAGATAGCATTATTGCCTTTGGATGTTTTAGGATGTCTGGTGACAAAGTCCATAGTGATGTTTTCCCATTTCCATTCGGGTATGGGTAATGGTTGTAACATCCCCTTAGAATTCTGTCTCTCAGCTTTAAGTTGATGAAAAACCAAGCATCGAGAGACATATTCAGAAACATCTCTTTTCATGACATCCCACCAGAAGTACTCTTTCAGGTCCATATACATCTTCGTGCATCCAGGATGAATAGAGAATGAAGAACGATGAGCCTCATCCAGCAGCTCCTTTAATTCGGGGATGGTAGGAACACTAACCTGATTCCTGAACTTTATTATCCCATCACAATCAAGGTTGAATTCAAGATCATTTCTCACCTTCTTTTGTAACTCTACATCTTCTTTCTGTGCCTCTTTAATCTTCACATGTATATATGGTTGAACATTCATTTCAGAAAGATACGATTTTTCCCCTTTCATTATAATTCCAAGATCAATCCTTTGTAAATCCATAAATAATGGATCTTTTGTGATCCTCAACATGGATAAACTGGCATGTTCTTGTCGACATAATGCATCTGCCACCTTGTTTGCTTTCCCAGGGTGGTAATGGATTGAGCAGTCGTAATCCTTAATCAGTTCCAACCATCTTCTTTGGCGCATATTCCGCTCCATTTGTGTGAAAATATACTTTAAACTTTTATGATCAGTATAAATGTCACACCTTTCTCCATAAATATAATTCCTCCAAATCATTAATGCAAGGATTACCGCACCTAACTCCAAATCAGGATTTCTGTAATTTTGCTCAAGAATTTTCAACGGTCGTGAGGCATAAGCTATCACCATATCATTTTTCATAAGAACACACCCCAAACCCTTCTTGGATGCATCACTGTAGATCACAAACCTTTCTCCACTACATGTTAGTGTGAGCACAGGTGCACTGGATAACCTTCTTTTCAACTCCTTGAAATTCTCTTCACATTCCTCCGTCCAAACAAACTTAACTCCTTTTCGAGTCAACATGGTGAGTGGATTAGATAATCGTGAAAAATCGTTCACAAAACGTCGATAATATCCAGCCAAACCAAGAAAACTTTCGATCTCAGTCACTGTTATTGGTCTCGACCATCTTTCGATAACATCTGTTTTTGCTGGATCCACAGATATCCCCTCTTTTGAGATTATGTGACCCAAAAATGAAACTTTTTGAAGCCAAAATTCACACTTGGTAAATTTGGCATAAATCTTCTGTTTTCTCAGGGTCTTCAATATAATTCTCAAGTGATATTCATGTTCTTCTTTTCCCTTTGAATAGGCAAAAATATCATCTATAAATACTACCAGAAACTGATCAAGATAGTCTCTAAAGACTCTATTCATTAGATCCATGAAGATAACAGGGGAATTAGTAAGACCAAATGGAATCACTATAAATTCATAGTGCCCATTCCTTGTATGGAAAGTCGTCTTTGGTATATCCTCCCTTTTTACCCTTAATTGATGATAACCTGAACGAAGATCAATATTGGAAAAGTATTGAGCTCCGCGTAGTTGGTCAAATAATTCATCAATGCATGGGAGAGGTTATTTTTTCTTGATAGTGATCTTGTTAAGTTCTCAATAATCAATGTAGAGTCTCATTGATCCATCTTTCTTATTAACAAACAGAACAGGTGCTCCCCAAGGTGACGCACTACGGCGTATGAACCCCTTATAAATATTCTCTTGGAGTTGCTTCTTCAATTCCTGCAACTCAATTGGGGCCATTCTATAAGGTGTCTTTGAAATAGGCAAAGCTCCTGGTACGAGTTCTATTGAAAACTCAACTTCACTATTTGGTGGAAGACCCGGTAATTCCTCCGGAAAGACATCATCAAACTCCCATACAATGGGCATATTCTTAATCGTGAGTTTCTCACCAACCATTTGAGATAAATAACCTTCATTTAGTGGAATCAATACCCATAAAATGGATGAAATTTCCACTGTAAGGTTATGTTCATCCTTTCATCGATAGACAATCATAGATTGATCTGGAATATGAAATGTGACTTCCCTTCTTTGGCAATTGATATGAGCTCCATGTAGAGAAAGACAATCCATGCCAAGAATCACATCAAATTCCACTATAAGAGGGATCACAAGATTTGAAGGAAGCACTTTCCCACAAACCTCAATTGGAGAAGAATTATAAACTTTTGATGCGACTGTTGTGCCATTAGGGGTTGTCACAGCTAACTCAACGTCTAATTGTTGAGGTAATACAGTGATATCCTTAGAAAATTATTCATAAATAAAGGAGTGGGTGGATCCAGAATCAAATAAAACAGTTGCAACTTTAGAGTGGATGGCATGTGTACCTTTCACCACATCGTTATCGTACTCCACATCGCTGATAGAAATTGCACGTGACTTTCTTTGCCTTTAGCCTTATGAGTTTGTTGACGTCGACCATCATCATCAACCCTTGGATTTGGGCATTGATTGGATGTAACACCCCATGTTAATAAATAATATGACATTTTTATATTTATCCCTATATGTGAATAAAATTTTAATAATAATTTTAAGGGAACTCTATGCTCGATAGCTTACCCAATACGCAACAACGAGTTCCATTGAAATCTTACATTGCACACTAATAATAAAATAATTTTATTTTAAATGGTAGTTAACACCTAGCCATTGTAATGACGGGAATGAACTGAACTAACTATAAAATGATTATATATGTTTGTTAAAAAAATTTACTTTTTACAATAAATGTTAGAGGATTAAAAAATGCGAATGAATCCTATTTTAAGCGTAAACATTCTAATATTCTTTAAAAGGTCGATTCACCGCCTTTTGATGGAGAACCTCTTTTAAATCCACTATTTGAAAATTTTATGTGTTATATTTGACAAAATATAATTATTCTTTAGAATTGGGACATCAAAATTGACTTTGTTTAAATTTTTGGTATTTTTTCGATAAAGTTCATTTTTTAATGAATAGTGAAAAATGTTGTATTTTAATTCAAACCATCTTTTTAATATAATTTATTTATATGATTAGATTATCTTTTGAATTGGTTTTAAATTGAAATTAGATTATATTTTTACCATTTAATCCAATAGTGGTCTTTGGAATTAATTTCACTTTGAAATTGGATTTAAACTAGTGTCAATCTTTTGATATATATTGTTTCATAAAAATGCGCTATTTGTTCTGATAGCAGGAATTAATTATTAAATTAATTAATATAACTTATATTTATTGAATTTTGTAAAATATACATCATTTTTGAATTCGGAATATCAAATATATCTTAGGGTAAATGTTTGGTATTTTTCTGAAAAACATCAATTTTTGATGAATAGTGAAACCACTAAGTGGTACTTAAAAAACTGATTTTTCGTTTAAATAAAATTTTACCACCTCTGTGTTTTGAATTTCAAAAATCCGACATACATGGTTTTAATTAGGAAGTAAAATTTGGTTCAATGGGATTAAAATAATTTTTTGGTGAATAGTAACTTTTATGTTTTTAATCGCGATTAGAGGTAATTAGTTTAATTTAAGGTAAAAATAATTTTTTAATAATATGAAATGACATTGAGACATGTCCTACCCTTATTGTATGTGTAATGGACGACCACGAAAATCAATGGGTCAACTTGGGGACCCCATGGAACCACTTTGGTAGGAAAATTACATTAAAAACCTTTTATTTAATGTTAAAATAAAAATGTCACAAACATGTGTTGTTTTACTAAAAAAAATTAAATTGGGTTATAAAAGTCATATTTTTTACGATAAATATTAATTAGAAAGCTAAAAATATTTCCTACATCATGATAGTTTTTTATAATTTTTAGACATTAAATAAATTTATTTATTTATGACACTATGATGATGCATTTATTACCTCATTATTTAACGATTTAAATAAAATTAAAAGATAATGTAAAATATAAGACCTAAACTTGTCAAAAACCTATTGGATGTGTGTATTTCGAACTATTATCATCTTATCCTTGAAATATATAATTTTGGGCCCTTTAAAATTCAAAAACCATTTTATAATAGTGTTACATTTCAAGACATTCCAATAGTGCCCCTCCTCTCCTCTTATAAAAGGCCCACACCACTACCACTTTACCCACACCTCTCAATCCATTGGCTCGGCCAACCCCTGCCGATGTTGTATGTCCACATCCCTCCCTTACTCCTAGAGGCGTCACTGTGGGCATAAGTCTTTTCAAGTAAGCCTTTGAGCTCAAATCAAAAAGAGTTACCCGATTTAAAGGTAGTGTCTTCTCTTGTGTTCTTATGTTTTATTTTGCTTCTCCAACACCCTAAACTATTTTTATTCAATTAATTCTTAACAACAACAGTATCTTAAATATACAAGGATGTTTTTATGGGAAGGATTACAGCTACACCCACACACACCTTCGTCTAATGGTTAAAAAACATACTGTTTCTGTGGTTGGTGATTTTCTACCTCACGAAATGATGATTGTTCAATATTCTTTTAACACCTTTAAAGGTGGACATTATTATTTCACTGTATTTTATATACGATATATATGGTATTTATTTTTACTAAATGCTTCTGTATTTTATATTTAGTACATACCTTTATTCTTTTCATGTTGTGCAAATGCGATAATTTCATATGAGGAAGTGTGGACTACCGCCCCTCAAGTGATGTGACTCGTTCATGCAATACATGGAATGTATAAAGAATGAAATTAATGAACATATGTGACCTATATAACATATATATTATACTGGAATTATAAAATACATATCTTATTTATTTTTAATTCCATTAATATGAAAAAAATGAAAGTAGCGTTCATGCGTACGTACGACCTACCGTCTCCATGAACAGTGCTTTTCATTTTTCATCACCAAATTTTATGGAATAGTATAAAATGAATATTTAATGGATATATATGATATTTTAATCATTAATACTATTTGGAAATTATTTACTTATAACTACATGGGAAATCATTTTCAAACAAGTTCATTTTTTACTCAGGTACCAAACATCAGCAAAAACGTTTGATATGAAATAACATTATTAAACAAGTATTGTAACATTATAATATGTGATATGAACTGAATAATAATATTTAAAGGAGGTCCTTAAGAAATTATAATTTTACCAATGTTTATTATTCAGGAATATAATGAAACGAACAAGTCAAGTCGGACTTGAGGTAAGGGAACCTACCCCTCTCCTTCTTTTTAAATACACTCATTTATGTCATTCCTTTTAAGCTCATATTTCATATGATTGGGATGTTCTTTTATATTAATATTACTGTAATTTTTATTTTCATATGATTAGAGACCCTTTTTTCTCTCATCAATCCATTTTGGAATATTTGATTGGCGCTGTTAGGCTGTCAAATTTTCATAAGAGATCCCACCTCTCTCTTTTTTTAAGTACTATCCATCATGTCAGTTCTTTTAAGATCCTATTTGTTATGTTGGGGGATGTTCCTTTATATTCCTCTTTCTGTACATTTTATGTTAATATGATGAGAGAACCTATTTGATCTCATAAATTCATTTTTGGAAGTTTTAAGTGGCGCCGTTAGGCTGCCGAGTTTTTGTAAGGGGTTTTTCATCTCACTTTTATTCCCGTGAGATTTATGCTACATTTGACAGCATTTAATTTTAGTGGCATATGTACTTCCCATTATTCTACACTTTTTGTAATATAATTTTGTTAATGAGTATTTACATCAAAGTTTTATTTTCCTTCTTTCATGGGGTGTATGTTTCGAAAGATACCCATGTCGGTAAGGGAACTTTTCACCCTCCTCTTTTTAAAAGAAATATTTTGTTGGGTCTTTTAATTTGCAAATTGTAATGTTGGGATATGTTCTTTTATATCCTTATTTATGTTAATTTTATGTTCAATTGGTGAGATACCATTTTTATCTCTCATCAACTCATTTTCTGATGTTTGAAGTGACGCTGTTAGGCTATCGAATTTTTGCAAGGGAACTTCTCAACCCAATTTTGATTCTTTGGTATAAACTTGTACTCCTTGAATTTATCTTTCTATGAATATGTGTGAATGATCTCTGATTGTTTTACGCTTATTATCCACTTATATTTGGTGTATTCATTTGTCATACGTAATTATGTAATTGATTTATCCTTAATCCAAGGATATTGTCTTTGTAAGGGACTTCGTCTCAATCTCCTTTCATTGAGGTATATTTTGTTTTATACACAAATTTATTTTATATGGTCTATAAATCCCATTGACTTTTACATTTATTCAAAATAAATCTTTTTTATACAAAGTGTTTACTAAAAAAAAGGGAATGTTTTTATTTGACGTACGTATGCGGCTACAATGACTTCTCTGCCGCCATGACCATTATTTCAGTTTAGGCTTCCTCTCCAAGCCATAACCTTTTTTGAATGGAATATAAATACCATGTTTTAATTTTCTTTTATTTTGGTATTGAAAATGGTTTTCATAATGTTTTTATTATATCAATGTGTTTTATTGATATCTTGTGATTGAAATGTGGAAATGTTTTGTTTTCTTTACGCATTTTTATGTGATACGATTATGTTATGGTTCATGGGAATTGTTATGAAGACGGGTGGGTCCGTGATAAACTAAGGGTGGGTGAGCCTGATATATATCTTCAATGCATTGGGTAACGCGAAGGATTTAAACATGACGGTTTCTCTGAATAGATTTAGGGAATATACTATGATGGGTATTCCAAACGTAACCAAGAGGGTTACTCCATACGTATGAATGTTATGAATGCCTCAAGTTACCTTTATATATTATTATTTCTATTATTTATTCATGATTTTATGAGGTATGTTAAAGTGATTATGTTTTATGAGTAAAGTATGATTTCATACATGGGCTAATGTTTTCATTTCGTACTTTGATATCCCTTACTAAGATTTTTATACTAATCCCAAGTTTTTGAAATGTTTTTCATAGGTCAAGGTAAAGGTACATGATGTGATGATAGGGTCAAGTAAGTGTCATGAAATAATCCATGTTTTGTTTTAAATATGTTTCCGTCGATGGGAAAAAATGAATACTATCTTTTATGTAACCACTTTTTTTCAATGTGGAATGTAATTCATGATTTATGATCTAATTCTCTAAAACTCTAAACATGAAAAGATCCTATATGTGAATTATTCATTTAATTCAATAATAAGTAATGGTTAAGGCCAGGTACTTATAACTATGATGGTTTGGGATGTGAATTCATTCCGCTATTATAGTATTGGTTGTGATCCATCAATATTATGGAAATGGTTTTTAATGTTTATGGGTATTTGAAAATTCCATATCACATGCCAATGTTATGTTACATAGAATCCCTTGGTTTTATTCTCTTATGATTCATTTCATTCTAAGTTGTATTACTTATTTAATGAATCAATTTTATGTTCTTTTATATGACGCGTATTTTTTCCAAATGTTATTCTCATGTTCTCTTACACTTATTTTCATGTTATTAATTCATATAATCCTTGATTTACCTTACTAAGAATATGAGATCACCCATTATTCTATTTTAATTCCCAATTGTTTTTCAAGAATTTTATAATTTATTATATGTCTATATATGGTCCTAGTAATAGAGATCATAATTGAAGTTGATGTGGTTTACCTATGTAACCTTTTGTGTTTCTTCATTTAGAAAGAATCTATACCTATATGATATTTATGTTTGTATCTATTAAATTCAATAAATAATATTAAATATGATATTATACCTATATATGATAATATTTTTTCATTGTATGACATTTTATCTATCTATATAGGTAGTAAATTATCAATGTATCACATACACTAATAAGAAATCATGGATTATCATGGATTATCATGGATTTTTTTGGATCCTCACCTATCCCTTGTGTGATGATTTTGTAACATTGGATTCTTTTCCAGGAAAAGAAAAATACATTTCCAATTAATAGTAAATCATCCTTCAAAAAACATAATAAAATTTAATGAACCCATATATAATACCTCAAAATGAATAACCACCCCAATGATCCGTAATTATAATTAACCCCATTTAGTATTAATTTAAAATTATTATCATAGTATTAAGATTCATTTTATTAATATATTCTTCACAAGACTTCATCAACATGGGGATCTATATTTCGAATCATCAAAGGATGATTCCACATCATATTATTTGTTGTTTCAAATAATGTGATCTATCAAAAAGACATTAGCACCTCTATTAACAATAATAAGTAAATTTATTCAATCATCCACAATAAAGGGATGATTTATTATCATGTATGAAATATAATGAATCAACAAAAATCGACCATGGGTTATAAGATTTCAGTAAATGGTTTGAAAATAAAATCAATGAAGGTTATCAATTACACTATCTACATCAACAAACCTCATTGGGTTTGTTGTCAAATTTATTTAACTCATTAAAAAAACAACATTAATATAGAGACAAATAATATTGTTATATATCTTGTAAGAAAGATACTCTTTCCATAAGACATTATTATGGAATGGTTTTGAGATAATTTAGTCCCTCATAGATATGAAAATGTTTTCGATGTATATTGAATTTCCTCTCAAAATATGAAAATCATTTCTACTCAAATATTCAAATTCCTCCATAATTTGATAGTAATTAAACATCGTCATGATCAAATAATAAACATAATTGATACCCTTATTCACACCAAGGGATAAAAATTTTTACCTTCTCACTTATAGGCGGGAATTAAAATAGGTGTGGGTTTACTCATATAAATATCCTAGGAATAAGGGATGTGATGAATGTTCATTGTCAACCAATGTGTCTCACTAGGATATTAAAGGATTTTTTTGGTGAAAATATATTATGCTTTGTATTGAGTGTGATTGAATTATATTAATATAACAACATTTAATTCCTTCTCATTGAGGACATGAAACATAAAATATTTTTTCATATATTTGGTGTATTTTAATTCATTTATTAAATGATCAATATCATATTTATTATCACATGACATCATATAATGCCTCTCAATCTTAAACATTATATCCTTAAGATATACATTAATCTACATCATTTAACTACAAACACTAGTAGTATAAAAATATTTATCCTATATGGAACACTGTGTGACCATGTTGTTTTTTCTATTGTGAATACTCACACAAATATCTAATAATCGGAATACTCAATCTAATGGATATAATTTTTTATTTAAATTTCAATGAAACTAAGCCAGACATATGTTTTTCAATGTAAAGATAGAATTAGTTGGTGAATTTCAATTTTATAAATATTTTTAAATTATTAAAAAAATATGATAAGATTAAAGGAATATTAATGATACACCAAATTGGAAGAGTTATAAAACAACCTAAATATAATTTATAATTTCCTTTAATTTTGAAATTAAATAAAATACGAAATAAAATATGATAAAAATGTTTGGAAATCACAAAAAATGATGTATATGTATCTTCCCCCAATGTTGTTGGAGGATTGAAACTCCATTTGGGGCAATGGTACTCAAAAAACGTATTTATAATATATATTCATTATAATAAGACCCATTCAAAATACCAATTTCCCTCACATATGGTTGCTAGAAACAAATACCATTGCTTTATAGACTAATTATGTAAACCCAATATATTTTTTCATGAGGACCATGTAATAAGTAATACCATTATTTAATAGACATACATGAAAAATCCCAAAAATTGATGATAAAATATAAGTAAAATAAAACTAAAGAATAGACTTTATTTATCATAATCCCTTTAAATAATGTTATATACTCCATAAATAAAGTGAATAAGTAAAATATAAGAGTTATAGATTGATTTAATAATGTATATGATATATTGAATGAAATAAATTATATTATATCCATATACACGAAAAATGAAACATAAGATTTGAACAAGGGAACCATTCACTTTTAGGAAATAAAAGAAGTTATTTAAATTCTTTCAGGGGATTGGGTGGCTTATTTGGGCCTTGGTGGTTTATTATAATTTTTATAGAGTTTATTAAACTATACGGGACTATTCTCCAATAAATATATTATAATATCTGTCGATGCCACCTATTAGCCTATGGTAGCTGAATAGAAATAGTGTGTTTTCTAATTCCAACCAGTAATACACTCGCACTTGAATGTAGGGGGGGCTCAAATAACTCACTTGTTCCCCCTTTTACCCCTAGATTTGGTTTATTACCATCAATAATTTATAATAACATCTAAATACTAAAATGAAAAATGTGAAATTCCAAGAAAAAAATATGTGGTTGTTATCATTCAAAACAGCCTTCCCAAGTGTTATGTACATCAAATATTTCAACATATATTGACATAAATAACTTTATTTTAGGTTAAAAAATATGAAAATTTTATTTTTAATACATTTTAACTCTCTCTCGCTTCAATTATATGTGATTCCCTAGGATAACATCGATAACATGAAGAATAGATCAAGACATAGATAATATGACTTATAGATTATGTAAGAAATGGTTAGTATATAATTAATTATCTAACTCCATTTGATAAAATATTTATAACATTAAATAAATAAAAATATATAAAACTTTTTATACATGATTAGATATTGGATATGGTATTTCCATTTTGTTCTTCTTAAATTATTCCTAATCATATTTTTCATGAAATAAAAAATTAAATTCTTTCTCTTACACTATATTCATTTCCATAATGTATTGAAACTATCCTTGCAGAATTGCATCGATATGTATGTTAATTTAGTTATCTTACTCTTTTATGGACTCTCAATATCTAATAAAAATAGTAATATAATCTACATATAAAATAATTATTAGATTATCATCCATAAAATCAAATATATATATATATATATATTTCCACGATTAATGATTTGAATTATTTTCCTATCACGAAGCTAAAAATCATAGATTGCAAGGCCCTAGTGGAATAATATACTAAATATATTATATTAGTGATTTTTCAAAAGTTATCCATATTTTTAAGGTATTATTAAAATTGGATACATAATATGCATTCCTATTATGATCCTAATTAAAGAAGACACATTAGGATACTATTATATTAATTTTATATTTATAATGACAAAAAATAAATAATTTCAACATGATAACATCACATTTTATAACTAAAGAAATGGAATATATGATGTAATCCATATCGACTAGTGAGTAACCCATGAAAAAAATTCCACAATTTTGTACATTAACACATCCCTAATAGATTTCTTTCTAAACACCCACATGTTTCAAAGGACATTTATATATTAAGGTATTGGAGTTAATCCTAAGTGATTGTTTTCCCTAAATGATCCATTTTATTGTTCACAAAATTATCCAATTAATTAAACAAGATTCCTTTAGTAACTATCTAATGCTGAATATAGGTTGTTAGAGTAGATTGGTTTCCATGTCTCATTATTCATATAATATGAACTGGACAATTATAGAAACCATTGATATTTTATAATTAACCCTGACTCATAAACCATTGATATGTATACATTTCACCTTTATTTACCAATTCTTCAACACCAGTCATAAATTAATATATCCCATATTTATGTGACTCATTATGAATTTCTCCAACCTACTTTTTTCTGATGATAGGTGGCTCACTTCGAATAAATAATAAAAATCATCTACAACTTCCTAATAAATATATTATATTTATTCTCATTAAATTCAGTATAATAATAGTTAATTATTTTAGAAATTCTTCAATTCATTGACATATATCCTTTTCAATTAAATAACAATCCCATGAAGATACCCTCCACCAAATTTTCATTTCATTTTCCATGATTTGTTTTTTTATTTTCATTGGTAATGGATATACAATTTCATTTTGGTTTTATATTTTTTGATTTATATCATACCTAATATTGTTGGAGGCCTTTATATAATAATTCCATAATTTTCCTTTGTTTTAACTGTGTATTTCATTACAAATAGATTACATTAGAAAGCATTCTTTTATATTATTCTCAACATCCATTATTCCTACCATTTTAGCTAGAAATATATTACTTAAGTCTGAAACAAAATTCACTACAGGGATGCCATCATAACTATACCAAACCTAAATTCCATGTTACTAAATATATAATTAAAAAACTCTTGTGAAGACCCTCAAATTTTATATTCTATCTATTTTCTTACAAACTATCATCCAACATTCATATTTTGTCATAATATTTTCAAATAGAGATACTTATTATAACTTGTGCTATAAAAATAAATCCATAATAATTCTTCTATTATCATCAATGAAAGTGATTATTTATTGTCTAACATGAGTTTATGTAATTTTCTTTTCTCCACCTAAATATTAGTGTATTAATTCATGTGTTATATTTTATTTAACTTCTATACATTTATACTTACACAATATCATCCTCCCAATTTAATAGGTATCATAATTTACAAATAATTCTATACATCGTTTGGGTGGATCCTGTACACAATTGTCTTGATAAATTTTAATCAATTATGTTGTGGATTATATAAGGGTTGGTGTCCTAAGAACCAACTGTTTTGTACTTTGATTAGATGAATGTTCACTTATTACCTATTGTTCATTATTCTACCTGACTATAATATAATAATGTCCTGGAATATTTGTTGCATTGATAAGGTCATGGAAGATCCCCGCTGTGATGAGAACCTTGAAATGATATAACAATATTTGTTAATAAAGTTCTATGGTAGGATGACATACTATGATAGGACACATAGTATACAGACTGTCATGTGCGAGTACTCATAAGAAGATGAGACTCTCTCTCTTGGAGTTCACACTTGGTAATCGCCATGATGGGGGATTATGAGAACAGACCAGCTAGTAGCAATTCATCATGTCTTGGTGTCATCGGACATTGCTATCTACGAGCATGTGTAATGGTCCTTAGACTGGAAGATTATCATTAAATCATGTCATGACTCACGCACTTAGATTTACTGACGAAAACTATCATGCAGATAGTTGGTGGGAAGTAGGGTAAGTTGGGTGTGTCACGAGTGACATGTTGTTAATGGATAAGTTGAGGAAGGATTTTCCCTTCCATTTATGGACGTTTATATCTCAGCCCTTTGATTGAAATAGAACTGTCGCATTAAATTCCATGGCCATGGCGTGAACGACGAGTTCATTTTAGGTAGTCAAAGAATGACAGATCAAGCATATAGGTTTATGAGACTACCATGAAACCTGCTGGATGAGATATCGAGACAATGGGATTAAATTACACAGTAAGTGTTAGTATGAGGTGATACGTCAATGCAGAGTCAACTTCTATCCCTTGGGTTCCTTGACCCGTTGCTAGATAGTAATCTTGGACTTTAGGAAAGTTGGCCTAATGCCAATGATAAAGAGGCCTAGAGGGTCACACACTAAGTGTATTCAAGTATCTCAAGTAGAATAATGATTATTCCCATACGTGGTTTAATAATTATTCAAGGAAGCCTAAATTGTTTTAATGTTGGAGGAAGAATAAAAAATAAAACAAGTACACGATGTGTATCAATAATTACATGCCGTGCAGTTTTATTTTGGAAACAAGTACACACCGTGTATTATTAAATGAACATGCTGTGTAGTTTTCATTTTGGAAAGGAAATGAATAAATGAAAACAAGATATAAACGTCGTGTACATTGAATTTACACACCATGTAGTTTTCAATGAAAAACAAGTACACATCGTGTATTCATTAATGCACGTCGTGTAGTTTTTCTAGTCGGGATTTTGAGGATATTATATTGTTTTAAATAATATTTATTATAATCAGCTTGGGCACATGTCAAGGAATTAATTATTTGACATGGGGGTTTTAAATGAGAGTAAATTAAATAAATAAAAAGTGTAATGTGTTTATTTATTTTCATAACTCTACAACCTCAAACCTGATTATAAATATCCTCACAACCCCAATTCTTTTCCAACACAACAATTCTGGAGAATTCTATCAAAGCCGAAATAACCTCTTCCTCCAATAATTCTCTCAAGACCAAGACAGATCCTCTTCCATCAGATCAAGATGCTCTAAGGTGGACAACGCAAGTAAATGCTTCTCCAGGCTAACACCTGGAGAATCCTTTGGTGACCTCCAGAGATACGAGGTACTTTTGTGGATCACCACTAGAGGGAGTGTACACTTGGATTCTGTGACGCAATGACAGATCACATCGATAACGTGGTCAAGAACATCAACTAAGAAAGAACACCCAATATTTATTTCTTTATAATTAATTAAATTAATTATAATCAACCTGTATCGATCCTTGTTTGTGGTTCTGGGACAATCCTTTTTCTTTTTCTTTTTCTGTGATTCGATCCATGGAGACTGGCGTTTATCATCGTATTGATCCCGGATTGATCATTGCTAATGAAAAAAATCCAAGTGGGAACATCCACCCACGCGCTTCCGCTGGTCCCGAAACATTCAATTAGAATCAGAGTGAGGTTACAACGTTGATTATAGTTATTTAATATTCATTTATAATTTACGCATATATATTTGATTCAATTCGAAATATTCCATTCTATTAATCTGAATAAATGATATCTATTCTTCCTCCTTCGTTTCTCAATTCATATCACAGAAAAGACCTTTTAATTTTAATTTTTGATTAAAATAAAAACGAGGAACTCATCCGGAGGAGCCGCTCTTTTTGTCTGTACAACACGGGATTACACAACGTGTAGTTAAAACTACATGCCATGTACTTAGGTTCAATCAACTGGCACTGGTCCGCCAAACCATGCTGTGTAAATTGAATATTCCTAAGTATTAATCACACCCTGTTGACCAGAATTGAACGGCGCGTGGAACCGGAATACACGACGTGTATGTTGGAGAAACACGCCGTGTAGTCCATTCTGGCCCAGGTGAAACTGTGTACAAAGATAAGCCGTGTACCACATACACAGGATCGCCAGGGCGGTTACCGCGTAATAAGGAAGTACATTCCATGTATGATTCATCTACATGTTGTGTACTCCCAAATTTCCAAACTACATAGAACATGCAAAATCCCCCGACGTGCACTTTGGATAAAAGTAGAAAAGAAATACACACCATGTAATTATAAACTACACGTCGTGTACTTTCCAGAAATGGAATTTCACCAGGTTTCGTCTAATGTACAAAGACCCATACAAGGAATATAGATGAGACGAATCTTAAGGAAATTCAGAAAGAAATTTAAGATAAAGAATTAATTAATTATAAGAACATAATTAATTGAATTCGACCACGAATTATCTTAAATGAAAAAAAGATTAAAAGAATTTGAATTCTAAATATGCGTAAATTATAACACCCCAAGCTTCTATGGTACACTTCTCTTTGAATAATGTGATAGCGTGTGTTGTACGCAACACCGAGTTCTAACACACCACAACCAATCATACTAGCCGTTATGAATATTAATACCTACTTTTTGAAATAATATATATTTTATATTTCAAAATGGACTTCATTTTTGGATTTGGAATATTGAATTTAGCCTAAGTTGAAATTTTGGTACTTTTCGGATAACTTTTATATTTTGATGAATAGTGAAAATTACTAAATTTTAATTAAAAACAACTTTTTTAATCGAAATAATATATATTGATAAATTATGAATTTTAGTGGTTTTAAAGTATATTTAGAATATATTTTTACCATTTAATATAATGTTCTTCATAATACATAATTTTACAATTAAACTGAACATAAACAAGTGTCAATCTTTTGATAGTTATTATCTCTAAAAACACGTTTTTTGTTTTAACAACGGGAATTAATTTTAAATTAATTTCTGTCACTTCTGTGTTTTGAATTTGGAAAAATGGATTCCATATTTAGAATCATGATGTTCACATTGAGTAAATAGGTAAATTTTATTTTTAGACATTTTTAATAATTACTTCGGTACATATTTTATTCACCATGGTTAAAGGGTATATCTGGTAAATAAGGGTTAAAAATTAATATTATAATAATAACCAATTACCCTAAAACGTGTCCTAACCTTATTGGTTGATAAATGTCCGACCATGGGCATCTTTGGGTCGATTTTGGGACCCCATGAAGCCACTTGTAGGTGATAGGGACACTTTATTTTAATTAAGTTAAAATGAATACAAAAATGACACAAGCATATATCTTTTAGAAAAACAATTTTTACATAGGGTTATATATGTTGGATGTTCGACTATAAATATTCATTAGAAATCTAAAACGATTTCCTACATAAATATATTTTATTTATAATTTTTATACATTAAATAATTTAATTTATTTATGACACAATGATGATGTAGTAATTACCATAATAGTGAAAAATTAAAATAATTGATATTATAAATACCCAAATAAAAATAATATGAGACTTTTATTGAATTAAAATAATTTTATAGGATAACATGACATATTTGGATTTATTTAATTGGATTTTTTTTAAGTAATAATTCTGTTATTACTTTCACAAAAATCAACTATTGAATAGTGTCAAAATTGACAAAAAAGAGTTTTTAAAAAAAATATTATATTATTAATTGATATTAAATTCCTAAAAATATAAGGATCATCCAAGAGACTTATATCATAATATTTATATCATTAATGGACCACTTGGGGGTCTCTTGGATGTATATAGTAAGTTTATTAACCATATAATATAAAAATACAAAGAGACATTGTAAAAGTGAAACAAATTAACTTAGAGTTAATACATAATGATAAGGTAAATATATTAACCAAAACCTGTATAAATTATATTGGTTGAATGGTTTTCGACCTATACCCACCTTAATATTTAAATTATCAACTTTGGAGCCATTAGAAAACGAATATGTATTTATTATAAACTAATATTTCTAGCTTTTCCAAAGGTACCCCTCACCCCTCTTATAAAAGGGAAGTCCTCATTCTCATTTATTCACACATTCAAAGCCCTTTTTTTCGGCCACAATCTGCCCAAATACTCTCCCAACTTCCCTCACTACAATCTACAGGCCATAGTATTATCAGAAAGCTATCCTAAATAGCTCTTTTTATCAAATCAAAAGGAAGAACCCGAAAAAGAGGTAATGATTTCACCACCCTTTTCCAAGTTCCTTTCTTCTTCCACTTCTTCTTCCTTTGTTGTTACCATTATAAAATAATAAATTAAGTATCATGTATATACTATGATGTTATCATAAATAAGGTACAACCATGTTCACTATTCTATCCATCCTTTGAATAACATGTCACCATACGTGCGTACGTACGGCTTACCGTCTCCACGTCGTGGTGTAATTGTTATTCAATAAATTATTATTTTGATGGATATAATAATGATGTGTAACTCATGTAAATAATAAATATAACATGATAATGATTCTGTATATATGATATAATATACAATTATATATTATTTTAATATCAAAATAAGGATATTGTCGCTCGTGCGTACTTACGGAATACCGTCTCCACGAACGCGATGTTATTCATTCTCTATCGTATCCATTCAAGTATAATTATCATTTGATGATTTAAAAATAATGTTTAAAGACTTGATATCATTCTGGATATGAATAATATACAACCTATCCATGAAAAACATGGCTTACGTAACAAACCATATAAAAGAAAACAAGTATGTTTACACCCGAAACGACGATAATTCTAAGATATTATTAACAATGCAATGTTAAAAGATCATATATGATATCATATTAATGTATATTATTATTAAATAATTTAATACCAATTATTTCAACATTATACAGGTGGTTAACCTACCCCCAACAAAGGAAAAGTACAAGGTAATGGTTCTTTCACAATCTCTTCATTATCCGAGGTTGTTTATACCTAATAATCTACTGGGATCTCTTTGGCATCCATATCCATGTTTCTTAAAAATGTATTTCAAAACAATTTTACTATTTAAAAGAATATGGTTTAAAGTCATTTATACCCTTCTTTGAATTTTTATAAGAGTTTTATAAAGGAATCGTTCTGTCATTTTCCAAACAAGGTACTTTTTAACCTTTTCGACAGAATTAAGGTAAGAATGTTTTTTTAACTTATACGGTGGGTGCGGTTATTTTCCACCGTTATAAAATCATCGATGCTCCCCTTACAAGATTATAAGAATATTTTCAAAGAAAATGTATTCTTTTATAAATATATGACTCTTAAATTATTTCAAAATAGAAAAAGATATTTCTCTAAAAAGAGTTTTGATTTCATCTATGTTAACATCCTTTGATGGATTTTACGCTTATTTGAAGTTGATTTATTATGATACAAAACTTCTATATTGTATTGAAGGTTTTGTGATATGTTTGATTGTGGATGTGCTATTTTTATACCATTCATAGTTTATGGTGAAAGTATTGACATTCCGTATGCTAGTTTTAATACGAATGTTTATGTTATGTTTAATCCTTTTCATATGGGAATGCATTGGACTTAATATGTGACGGGTGGAGCCCTCTATAGCTCCTTGATGCATCGGTAGGTCTCATGAGACAAAATAGTGTCTTGGCACAAGTCCTTGACAAAATATTATTTGTAGTCTTGGGACGAGGCCTTGGCTATGTGGTTATGATAGTCTGGCATTATGCATTCCATCGTTATAAAAGTGGTTATTGATATTGCATGTGATTATTCGATTAGTAGAATATCCAAGTGAGTAAGTAAATGGAATTATTTAATTTTATTTTTTTTCATACTATGTTGAAGTTCAGGTTTAAATGGCTTTTTTAGTTATACATTGCCTTAAATGTTTATGCTTATTTATGAAAGTTTCCTCTGTATTGCTTACCCTTACGGAGCGTTTGAGCTCACCCCTTTTCTATGTTTTATTTTTTTTCCCAAGATTCCAAGAAGTATATTGTGAATGATAACAAGGGTTAAGAGAAGGGAATAATGGAATTCATAAAGGATTATTTATGTTGTTTTGTATTTTATGAAGTGTAATGTAACATTCATGTATGTAATATATTTTCCAAGACTGCTAAACTAATAGGTCCTTTAGGACTTGATTCCTTGTAATCATGGGAATGTATTAAAATAATGCACCGACTCCGCGTAACTGGGGTCGAGGCGTTACAGTTGGTATCAGAGGGAGGTTTAGCAATAACCTTTGAAACTAGATTTAGATAAACTCTGATTAGAGCACATAGCCCTAAGATAGACTTTGAGGATTAGTATAGAAGAACTTCCTAGAATTTTGGTATTGTAGAGATTTTGTGAGTTTTCTGAGAAACACATCCCTTTCTGGATATGAGCAGGTAGAGGCAGCTCTGGAACAGATGTACCTAGGGGTAAAACCCGAAAACACCACTTTGATCTAGACTCGAATGGGAACTAGTGCACGACAATGGGTCTTGCTGCACTCTTGGTTACGACACTCCCGGGGGATATGCTTAGGATAATTCTCATTTTATTTACAGACCATTATGAAGGGCTCATGAGTATATACTTACTCAAAGAAAACATTTGTTTATGATTATGGATTATATCCATAAACTGTTCAATTTTCATTAGGAATCATTTATTTCAATTCATAAACTGACCTAGTTTATGCTATTGTATAGAAATGGCGCCCAGTAGAAGGAATGTGAACTCCAGTAATACGTATGATCCAAAGAGTAAGAAGGATCATATATTTCATGGTACTAAGACATCATTTAGAAGTTAAATAGTCTCACATGTATTATCATCATGTGAAGAAATAATATCATGTTTTGATAAGATAAGTAAAGAGTTCACTGAGTCCTATGGGTTTGAAGGGAAGCAAGAGAATAAAAGGATGGAAGAAAGAAATATGGATAAAGGGAAGAGGGAAAAGAAGAATTTTCCCATATGTGATAACTGTGGGAAGAAACACCCTGGAACTTGCCTGAAAGGAATGAGAGTTTGTTAAAAGTGTGGAAGAGAAGGGCACAAAGTACGTGACTGCAAGGGCAAGAAAATGGTTTCAAATGTACAATGCTTCATTTACAGAGAGTTTGGACACTACGTGAACCTATGTCCCAGTCATCAGACTATGCTGCAAATGATTCTATTGGATAATAATCAAGTTATGATACTACCACAAATGAAGAGGAATGATTAGAGTTCTTATGTTGATTATGTCATTTGAGTTTTGTATCAACAATGTACTTGTTATAATAATTATGGAGTGTATAAGGATTGTACTGCAGTAATATTTCATTAAGGACTTGAGATTGTGTGGAAACATGAAAAGTGACTCAATAGCAGGTTAAATTTTTGGAAAATATATGGTTGAGCGAAAGATAAACCATAATATGGTTATGATACCGAGGTAGTGATTTTAGAATAATACATGATTGATTTGGATAAATTATATTGGATATTCTTGACTACCTTGAAGCTGATTAATTATTTGTATATTCCATCATTGTTGGGGTTTAAAACATTTTTGGATTGATGAAGTATATCCAACATTCTATATGGAATAAGGGAGCATGAATGTAATCAATAAGGATTATGGTAATTCAGGATGTTTCAGTGTTTTAAAAGAATACATGATGAAGGTATTCATATTCAATTACAGGGTAAAAAGGATCTACATTATGTTTACCTTACTTATAAATGTTGGATTGTGAGTTTGGACAGAAGTATTTTGGATAAATTCTAGTTTGAGATTAATTTTGGATTTCCATAAAAGGACAACCCGGAGGTCGGGCGACAACCCGTCGCGACCGGAAAGGCCGCGAGACTTGAACCCGCAACCGAAGGGCCACAAGGGTGTATCACCTACCACTAGCCCACAAGATGTCCTGGATTAAATAATGTAGTTTTTTTAAAAGATCTAGTAAATGAATTATAAATTTGTTTATTTTGGAACCCTATACGAATAGTATAAATAGAATTTTTTTTACGTTCTATTATCTTTTAGAGTGAAAGATGAGTTTGTGGTAGAAATTTATTAATGGATGAAACATTAATTATAACATAAGTATATCTCTTTATGATCATAGCCAATCTCATAAATAAATTCCTAAACATTAATAAAATGAACTTAGAACAAAAATGTTGTCCTATATGGTACCTTAAATCATCACTAATTTATGGATTTGGGATTGTTGGCCATTTCATATCCATGTTCTCTACCACTCTCCATCAGATAATTGATGGTTAGATTTCTCTTCCATATTCGTATTTTCCTACATGGAACCCTAGTATGTGTTATTTTCGGTAATCTTCATACTTTACACTCTTTATATTAAATAGAGGCCTCATTAATTCATTTATTGATGTGGGATTTCAACTAAGATATTTTGAAACGTCAAAAATGTTTTATCCAAATACCTTATGTTTTGTTGAATCGATGGTATTTTAAATCATCATAGATTGATGAATTTAAGGACCTCAATTTTAAACTTGTTTGTGATTGATGACCTCTATCAATACCTATAAATATTTATGTTTTTCATCCAATTATATGTCTATAATTTCCACCAATGTTCTCCTAATCGAGATCATAATTTGGTGGTAACCTTTCATTTCTCTTTTCCTCATATTAAGACTAAATTTTAGTAACCCAATTTCCGATGTGGGTTTTCCCACAAGGATATTTTTTATTTTCAACCTTTTATTTTCGAAGAATAATTTCAAATAGCGAGGATGAAATTTATTGAAGTAGGGGATAATGTAACACCCCAAGCTTCTACGGTATGATTCTCTTTGAATAATGTGATAGCGTGTGTTGTACGCAACACTGAGTTCTAACACACCACAACCAATCAAACTAGCCGTTATGAATATTAATACCTACTTTTTGAAATTATATATATTTTATATTTCAAAATGGACTTCATTTTTGGATTCGGAATATCGAATTTAGTCTAAGGTGAAATTTTGGTACTTTTCGGATAACTTTTATATTTTGATGAATAGTGAAAATTACTAAATTTTAATTAAAAACATCTTTTTTAATCGAAATAATTTATATTGATAAATTATGAATTCGAGTGGTTTTAAAGTATATTTAGAATATATTTTTACCATTTAATATAATGTTCATCATTGTACATAATTTTACAATTATACCGAACATAAACAAGTGTCAATTTTTTGATAGTTATTATCTCTTAAAAACACGCTTTTTGTTTTAACAACGGGAATTAATTTTAATTTAATTTCGGCCACTTCTGTGTTTTGAATTTGAAAAAATGGATTCCATATTTGGAGTCAGGATGATCAAATTGAGTAAATAGGTAACTTTTATTTTTAGACATTTTGAATAATTAATTCGGTAAATATTTTATTTACCATGGTTAAAGGGTACATCCGGTAAATAAGGGTTGAAAAATATTATTATAATAATAAAAAATTATCCTAAAACGTGTCCTAACATTATTGGTTTATACATGGCCGACCATGGGCATCTTTGGGTCGATTTTGGGACCCCATGAAGCCACTTTTAGGTGATAGGGACACTTTATTATAATTAAGTTAAAATGAATACAAAAATGACACAAGCATATATCTTTTAGAAATGCAATTTTTACATAGGGTTATATATGTTATATTTTCGACTATAAATATTAATTAGAAAGATAAAAATCTTTCCTACATAATTATTTTTTATTTATAATTTTTATACATTAAAAAATGTAATTTATATATGACACAATGATGATGTAGTAATTACCATAATAGTGAAAAATTAAAATAATTGATATTATAAATACCAAATAAATATAATATGAGACTTTTATTGAATTAAAATAATTTTATAGGATAATATGACATATTAGGATTTATTTAATTGTCTTTTTTCGAAGTAATAATTCTGTTATGAGTTTCACAAAAATCAACTATTGAATAGTGTAAAAATTGACATAAAAGAGTTTTTTAAAAAAATATTATATTAATAATTGATATTAAATTCTTAAAAATATATGGTTCAGCCAAAAGACATATTTCATGATATTTATATCATTAATGGACCACTTGGGGGTCACTTGGATGTATATGGTAAGTTTAATAACCATATAATAGAAAAATACAAAGAGACATCGTAAAAGTGAAACAAATTAACATAGAGTTAATACTTAAAGATAAGGTTAATATATTAACCCAAACCTGTCTAAATTCTATTGGTTGAATTTTTTTCTACCTATCCCTACCTTAATCTTTAAATTATCAACTTTGGATCCATTATAAACCGAATATGAATTTATTATAAACTAATATTTCTAGCTTTTGCAAAGGTACCCCTCACCCCTCTTATAAAAGGGAACTCCTCCTTATCATTTCTTCACACCTTCAAAGCCTTTTGGTTCGGCAAATCTCTGAACAAATACTCTCCCAACTTCCCTCACTACAATATAGAGGCCTTATTTTGATCAGAAAGCCAACCTAAGGAGCCCTTTTTATCAAATCAAAAGGAAGAACCCGAAGAAGAGGTAATGATTTCACAACCCTTTTCCAAGTTCCTTTGTTTTTCCACTTCTTCTTCCTTTGTTGTTACCATTATAAAATAATAACATCTGTATCATATATATACTGTAATGTTATTATAAATATGGTACAACCATATTCACTATTCTATCCATCCTTTGAAAAACATTTCACCATACGTGTGTACGTACGGCTTCCCGTCTCCACGTCGTGGTGTAATTGTAATTCTATAAATTATTATTTGGATGGATATAATAATGATTTGTAACTCATTTAAATAATAAATATAACATTATAATGGTACTATATATATGATATAATATCCAATTATATATTATTTTAATATCAAAAGGATGATATTGTCGCTCGTGCGTACGTTCGGACTACCGTCTCCACAAATGCGATGAGATTCATTCTCTATCATATCCATTCAAGTATAATTATCATTTAATGATTTTAAAATAATGTTTAAAGACTTTATATCATTTTGGATATGAATAATATACAACCTATCCATGAAAAACATGTCTTACATAACAAAACATATAAAAGAAACCAAGTAAGTTAACACCCGCAACAACGATAATTCTAAGATATTATTAACAAAGCAATGTTAAAAGATCATATATGATATCATATTAATGTATATGATTATTAAATAATTTAATAAAAATTATTTCACCATTATACAGGAGGTTAACCTACCCCCAACCATGGAAAAGTACAAGGTAAGGGTTATTTCACAATCCCTTCATTATCCGAGGTTGTTTATACGTAATAATCCACTGCAATCTCTTTATCATCCACATCCATGTTTCTTAAAAATGTATTTCAAATTTTTTTAACTATTTAAAACAATATGGGTTAAAGTAATTTATACCCTTTTTTGAATTTTTATAATAGTTTTATAAAGGAATCTTTCCGTCGTTTTCCAAACAAGGTGATTTTTAACCTTTTCGACAGAATTATGGTAAGAATGTTTTTTTAACTTATACAGTGGGTGCAGTTATTTTCCACCGTTATAAAATCATCGAAGCTTCTCTTACAAGATTATAAGAATATTTTCAAAGAAAATGTTTTATTTTATAAATATATGACTATTAAATGATTTCAAAAAAGAAAGAGATATTTCTCTAAAAAGAGTTCTGATTTCATCTATGTCAACATCCGTTGATGAATTTTTCACTTATTTGAAGTTGATTTGTTATGATACAAAAATTCTATATTGTATTGAAGGTTTTGTGATATGTTTGACTGTGGATGTGATATTTTTATACCATTCATAGTATATGGTGAAAGTATTGACATTCTGAATGCTAGTTTTAATACGGATGATTATGTTATGTTTAAACCTTTTCTTATGGGAATGAATTGGGATTAATATGTGACAGGTGGAGCCCGCTAAAGCTCCTCGATGCATCGGTAGGTCTCCTGAGACAAAATAGTGTCTTGGAACAAGGCTTTGAGAAAATATTATTTGTAGTCTTGGCACGAGGCCTTGGCTATGTGGTTATGATAGTCTGGCATTATGCATTCCATCATTATGAAAGTGGTTATTGATATTGCATGTGATAATTCGATTAGTAGAATATCCATGTGAATAAGTAAATGGAATTATTTAATTTTATTTTTTTCCATACTATGTTGAAGTTCAGGTTTAAAGGGATTTTTTTAGTTATACATTGCCTTAAATGTTTATGCTTATTTATGAAAGTTTCTGTTGTATTGCTTACCCTTACGGGGCGTTTGAGCTCACCCCTTTTCTATGTTTTATTTTTTTCCTAGGATTCCAAGAAGTATATTGTGATTGATAAGAAGGGTTAAGACAAGGGAATAATGGCATTCATAAAGGATTATTTATGTTGTTTTTTATGTTATGAAGTGTAATGTAACATTCATGTATGTAATCTAATTTCCAAGACTGCTAAACTAATCAGTCCATTGGGTCATGATTCCTTGTAATCATGTCAATGTATTAAAATAATGCACCGACTCTGGGTAACTGGGCTTGGGGTGTTACATAAATGTCGTTGCATTCTATGTATGATAATGAGCTATACCAAAGACCCATTGTATGTGTATGGTTTCATTTAAATTTATTTAATTAAAATTTGTTGGCCTGCGAGCCTTCTTCCAATAAAATGTAGTACCATCATGACCATGGTTTCTTTAATGTAAACCCATGAAATGGATGATCTCCCAAGCCAGAGGAGACGGTTAGAAATCCAAATCTAAGGAAAAACCAATCCGAGAAGATATAAAGGTGGACAGGTGGGAGCTGCAAAACACGAAACATCAGGTTCAAGGTGTTTTCCCTAGGTCAGGGTTATCTTATCAAACCGCTAGATAAGCTAACCAATAGAATCTCATGATCATGCCATCTAATTTTATTTCTATCTAAATTGCATGGTTTATTTATTATGTATGTGTTTTCACGATCACATAGTTAATAAAATGAACAAGCTTCCAAAGATGGAATAAAATAAAAACTGGACTATGCGAAACATTATTAGAACATGGTTAATCACATAAGTAAGAATCACTTAATATTAACAAGCATGTGATAATACAAAACTATGCATAAAGGATTAAAATCCCTCAATACCGTATTAATTCAGACCTAGCCTTCTGTTACCTGATTAAGGTCAAGACTCAATAAAACTATGTGTTTGACCAACCCTTTTTGGGACACTTACTTTTATAAAGGAATCTATTATGAAAGGTATCAGGTTGACTTAACCATATTACATCAAGAGAAGTAGCCCTTTCTAGAATTGATTTAATATTGGAGGCAAGAGTTGATGAAATCCAAGTCAGGATTTCAGGATTGGGGAGTCCACTCAACAGATCAAGGAACTGTAAGCTCACAGTTGGCAAAGACCTGCCTACCTAAATACCTTCAAATAGCTTGACCAACCTTTATTGGGGTTATGCGAAGGGGAATATGGATCCTTTCCACGAGAATTTCAAAGCAACTAAAAATTCCAAGTTCAATGGTGAGGGCCATTGGGACTTGATAAAATAGTGGGAGAATTAATTTATTCATATATTATTTCTCATAAAATGTAATCAAGAATGTACTAATAAATATGCTCTTTTAAATTGTAGAATCAATATGAGAAACTATTCAACCACCTTTTCTCTATGATCAATACTAGATGAAGACAATATTCTCACCGACAGTAACTTTCAGGAATGGTGTAGGCGCCTTCGGGTTATCCTACTCTATGAATGAAAGTTTTACGTGCTGGAGTCCTCGCTTCTTGATTCTCCTTCCCCAGAGGAGAGTGATGAAGATTTCCTAGTATATGATCAACATTTTAATGACGCTCTAAACGTTCAATGTTTGATGCTTTCATATATGTCTAGTGAGCTCATGAAGTCTCATGAAGACATGGATGCCTACAACATGCTCGAGTGCCTCTGTGGTCTATACCAGGAGAGAGAAATACATGAAATGTTTGAGATATCCAAGGATCTATTTCAGAGCTAGCTTGGAAAGGGTTCCCCAGCTGGGCCTCATGTAGTAATGCTCATTGGCTACATTGAGCGCTTGGAGGTTCAAGGGTTTAAACTCCCCGAAGAACTGGGTAATGATCTCATTCTTGCATCACTCCCCCAGAGCTTCTCAAACATTGTTGTGAACTTCAACATGAACAACATTGACAAATCTTTGTCTGATCTTATTATCCTTATTCACCAAGTTGATAATGACATGAAGTGTGAAAAACCTTCTGTCCTTATGGTGAATAAAAGGAAAGGGAAGGAGAAGATATTTAAGCACAATGCTTATTCAAGGCCTTCCAAGAAAAGGAAGATCAAAGGGGAGGCAATGGAACATGATGTTGTTTGTTGCGCATGTGGCAAGAAGGGCCACTGGAAGAAAAACTACACCCATCCAAGGAAGCAAGGGGAAGTTTCAGGTGCGTTTTCTATCAAATGCAATCTATCTGTTTCTCCTAATTGGGTATTAGATACTTCTTGTGGTGCTCACATCTGTATCCAAATGTAGGAACCAAGTAGAGTCAGGAAGATTGATCGAGGGTAGGTAAATCTACGAGCAGCCAACGGATCCAGACTTGCTGATGTAGCTCTCGGGGACTACCAGCTCACATTACCTATGTGGATGGTCATGGTTTTGAAAGGATGTTATTATGTACCCTCTGTAACCAAAAACATTATTTCAGTATCCATATTAGATACTGAATGATTCATCTTCATGATTGGAAGTGGATGTTGCTATTTTTATAAATATAGCATTAGTTTTGGTAGGGAACATTTATATAAATGGCCTTTATATGTTAGACTACACAAACCAAGTAATGGAAATCAATAACAATGGTAATTCACATGACTCATACCACACCCAACTTTGGCATCACCGGCTAGTTCATGTCAAGGAGAAACGTTTGACAAAATTACATCAAGATGGGTATTTACATTCTTTTGAACTAAAACCACATGGTGTATGTCATGCGTGTCTACAAGGAAAAATGACCAAATCCCCATTTAGTGGGAAAGGTGAAAGAGCTAAAGAGATTCTAGAATTAGTTCACACAGATTTGTGTGGACCATTTCTAGTTGAAGCAAAGGGTGGGCACTCGTACTTCATAACATTTACTGATGATTTTAGTAGATATGGATATATCTACTTAATGAGGTATAAGTCAGATTTTTTTGATCGGTTCAATGAATAAAAGAATGATGTTGAGAACTGGCTTTGTAATTAGATTAAGAAACTCTGCTCAGACAGAGGAGGGGAATATTTTAATCAGGACTTCATTGATTTATTACGGGAGTTTGGGATTATATCTCAACTAACTCCTCCTTACACACAACAGTGGAATGGTGTAAGTGAAAGGAGGAACCGCACCCTGTTGGACATGGTGAGATCAATGATGAGTCATGCTATTCTTCCTTTATCCTTTTGGGGAAATGTATTACAAACAACATAACACATACTAAACCAAGTAACAACTAAATCGATAAATGGTATTCTGTATGAGTTATGGAGTGGACCCAAAGCCATGTTATAGAATTTACATGTGTGGGGTAGTGAAGCATTTTTTAAGGCCTCTTCAGGTAACAAACTTACACCCCGAGGCACAAATTGTATTTTTATAGGATATCCCAAGGAAACAAGGGGATATTACCCATACAACCTCTCAGACAAAATTGTTACAGTGGCAAGACATGCCTTATTCTTTGAGAGGGATCACATCTCCAAAATAGATAGTGGGAGCGAGATAGACTTCGATGAAGTCAAGGCTCAAGATACACATGAGTTGGTACAAGAACAGATTCCACAAAGCCCCGTGGGAGAACAATCTATTCCATAGACACAAGAACTGTGTAGGAGCATGATAGAGGTGAGAGAACCAGAATGATATGGTTTTCTTGTCACCGAGGATGGTGACTCATTATTGGTTGAAAATGATGATCCTCTTACCTACAAGGAAGCAGTTGAAGGCACAGACATTGCCAAGTGACAAGAAGCCATGAATTCTGAAATGGATTCCATGTACCAAAACCAAGTCTAGATTTTGGTAGATCCTCCAGTTGATGTAAATCCTATTGGTAATAAATGGTTATTCAAAAAGAAACTGGACATGGAAGGGCAAGTCAGCACCTATAAGGCACGATTGGTTGCAAAAGGATTTAGACAACGTCAAGGAATTGAATATGATGAATCCTTTTCCCTGGTTGACTTACTTAAATCCATCAGAATCTTATTGGACATTGTCGCGTACCATGACTATGAAATTTGGAAAATGGATTTCAAAACATATTTCCTTAACGGGAACCTCCAAGAATATGTCTACATGACACAACCTGAAGGGTTTTTGACTCCAAAGGATTACAACAAGGTATGAAAGTTGCAGAAATCCATTTATGGATTATAGAAATCATCAAGGTCATGGAGCATTTGTTTTGATGAAGATGTAATGGAATTTGGATTTGTTAAGAATGAATGTGAGCCTTGTGTCTACAAGTGGTTTAGTGGGAGTTCAGTCATTTTCTTAAGAGTATATGTTGATGGAATATTACTAATTGGAGATGAATTACCTATCTAACTCATTAAGTGCGGTAGTCAGATATCAAGCTCATCCAGGAGACCACCATTAGATGGATGTCAAGACTATAATTATGTATCTGAGGCGTACTAAGGATATGTTCCTTGTTTATGGAGGAGATGAGGAACTATTTATTAGAGGACATGTAGATGCTAGTTTCCAGACTGATCAAGATGACATGAAGTTGCAGACTGGATACATCTTCAGTTTCAATGGAGGTGTAGTGAGCTAGAATACCTCAAAGCAAAGTGTGGTGGTGGATTCTACAGCGGAGTCCGAGTATATCGCAGCTTCTGAGGTAGTTAAAGAAGCAATATGGATGCGAAGGTTCATCCAAGAGTTGGATTTTGTACCAAGCAGTAAAGATCCTATCACACTCTATTGTGATAATACAGTAGCGGTAGCACTTTCCAAAGAGTCAACGTCACATCAGCGGACAAAGAACATACTTTGGAAGTATCATCTCTTGAGGTATTTTTCTCAGACAGGTGAAGTTATAGTGAGAAGTATTTCCACTGAAGATAACGTGGCAGACCCCTTGACTAAATCCTTGAATAACCATAAACAAGATCATCATGTGAGGTCTAGCAGACAAAAAGACGTAGGCAGTTGGCTCTAGTACAAGTAGGAGTTTATAAGGGTTGGTGTCCTGAGAAAAAACTATTTTTTACATTGATTACTTGAATGTTCACTTATTATATATTTTTCATTATTCTGCATGACTATAATATAATAATGTCCTGGAATATTTTTTGCATGGATAAGGTCATGGAAGATCCCCGCTATGATGAGAACCTTGAAATTATATAACAACATTCTTAAATAAAGTTATACGGTTGGACGACATACTATGATAGGACACATAGTATACATGTCGTCATGTGCGAGTACTCAAAAGAAGACGAGACTCTCTCTCATGGAGTTCTCACATGGTAATCTCCAAGGCGAGGGATTATGAGGACAGACCCGCCAGTAGCAATTCCGCATGTCTTGGTGTCATCGTACACTACTATCTATGAGCGTGTGTAATGGTCCCTAGAATGGAATATTATCATTAACTCATGTCATTACTCATGCACTTAGATTTTCTGACGAAAACTGTCATGCAGACAGTTGGCGAGAGGTAGGGTATGTTGGGTGCATCACGAGTGACATGTTGTTACTGGATAAGTCGAGGGAGTATTTTTTCCTTCCATTTATGGAAGTTCATATCTCAACCCTTTGATTGAAATATAACTATCGCATTAAATTCCATGGCCATGGTGTCAACAACGAGTTTATTTCAGGTATTCAAAGAACTAAGGATCAAGCATATAGGTTTATGAAACTTCCATGAAACCTGCTTGGTGAGATATCGATACAAAGGGATTAAATTACACAGTAAGAGTTTGTATGAGGTGATACGTTAATGTGGCGTCAACTTCTTTCACTTGGGTTCCTTGACCCGTTGCTAGACAGTAATCTTGGACTTTAGGCAAGCTCACCCAATGCCAACGAGAAAGAGGCCTAGAGGGTCACACACTAAGTGTATTCAAGTATTTCAAGTAGAATAAATATTATTCCCGTACGTGGTTTAATAATTATTCAAGTAAGCCTTAATTGTCTTAATGTTGGAGGAAGAATAAAAAATATAACAAGTACACACCGTGTATCAATAATTTCATTCCGTATAGTTTTATTTTGGAAAAAATTACACGCTGTGTATTATTAAATGTACACACCGTGTAGTTTTCATTTTGGAGAGAAAATGAATAAATGAAAACAAGATATATACGCCGTGTAAATTGAATGTACACGCCATGCAGTTTTCGATGAAAAACAAGTACATGCCGTGTATTTATTAATACGCGCCGTGTAGTTTTTCCAGTCGTGATTTTGAGGATATAATATTGTTTTAAATGATATTTATTATAATTAGCACGGGCGATTGTCAAAGAATTAATTATTCGACATGGGGGTTTTAAATGAGAGTCAATGAAATAAATAAAACACGTAACGTGTTTATTTATTGTCATAACTCTAAAACATGAAACCAGATTATAAACATCCTCACAACCCCAATTCTTTTCCAACACAACAATTATGGAGAATTCTTTCAAGGACGAAATAATCTCTTCCTCCAGGAACGCTCTCAAGCCCGAGAGAGATCCTCTTCCATCGGATCAAGACGATCTATGGTGGACAACACAAACAAAGGATTCTCCATGCTAGCACCCGAAGAATCCTTTGGTGATGTCCAGAGATACGAAGTACATGCGTGGATCACCGATAGAGGAAGTCTACACTTGGCTTCTGCGATACAACGATGGATCACATCGACAACGTGATCAAGAACATCAATGAAGAAATAACACCCAATAGGTATTTCTTTATAATTAATTAAATTAATTATAATCAACCTGTAACGATCCTTGTTTGTGGTTCCGGGACAAACCTTATTCTTTGTCTTTTTCTGTGATTGGAACCATGGAGACTGGCATTTATCGTCATATTGATCCCAGATTTATCATTGCTAATGAAAAAAATCCAAGTGGGCACATCCACCCACACGCATTCACTATGCTCGGAACCTTCAGATGATTACCATGTATCCACTGGAATATATTTTTTTATTCTTTTGGACATTGATAATAATAGTCACTAGAGTCACCAATTTTAAATTTATTCCCAATTATTCTCCCAACCAAAATGATGATCCAAAATTCATTTATTCCATTGACTAATAAATTTACCCTTTTGAATATAACTTTATATCCATGATCACATATCAGGAGAAAAAGTAAGATGTTTTTATTGACCTGACATTAAAATATAAAGATACATAAATAAAAAAAATGGATTTATCTCATCTAAATGAATTCCAATAATAATGAGAGAGTTTTCATTTCACAAATTAAATAAAAAACATTATTTTCTTAAATATTTTTCAATATCATTCAATATCCTATATTAATTTATGTGTAGCCACTATTATGAATACATAGATAGTTCCCAATGAATGATTTAGAGACACCTCAACAATGAGCAACTTTTCATGGAATCATCTTCTATAATATTTCATTTATTGAATAACCTGTTATTTCTATATTGGTATAATTTTCATTTCTCATCGAATTAAATAATTACAAAATTGTTACATATTATATTGATCTCATCAAGTCCATAAATTTTTTATGATTTTTATCCATTAATGTTATTTTATCCACCATTTTTTTCTTAATTTTTTTTCTCCCTCCATCCATTAATGTAACTCCCCCTTATTTGGGGTATTATCTGATTCCAGGGCCGAAATTATATTACCATTAACCAAACAATTCAATTCAAAATATTCAACAATCACCAAAAAAACCTAGAATACTTTAATTATTGGAAAATGTTGACCTTATTTTCAAACATTGTATTTATTTTGTAGTAAAATATCAAAAATTAATTGATTAAATTTAGAACACTATTTCATTTCAATGAATACATAAAAATAAATTACTATTGGTATAGTATCCTTTGAGTTTTTATTATTCCATTATTACATAAGTTTTCTTGTCGAATCTACATGGCTCGTTGAAATGGAATTCTCATTTTCATGAATCACCACTATATATATTACGTGATATTTTAAAAAACCCATACCAAACACTATACAAGGAATATAATTTTATTTATTCAACATTTTCATAACCATCCCTCATAATTTCTATCTTCCTTATTTCCCTATAATTCAATTACTCATCTTTATATAGAAATTATTAATTGGCATAAATATTATATTTAAATCACATAGTTATCATTTCCTTCGAAACTGTTATTAATTTATGATTTTATTAAACATACCCTTCTATATTTTTGAATATATAATTATTGTGAATGTCTATATAATGAATAATAAACATTTTTACATGATTATTTGGATATTTTGATTAGTTTTTTAATTTTAACATTTTATTCATTACATTATTCTAACACATTCATTATCATGTGATCCATGTATATCACACCACCTTTACTATAACTTCAAAAATATCATCTTGATTTTCATCATAAGCCATTTAATTATATACATTTTTTACTCAATTTTCACTTTGAATAAAACAATAAGAATAATAGTCATCGTCTTTGTTACTCAATATAATCATCTTAATTCTTACTTATGAATATCATTTCTGACAAAAGATATATATTTTTAATTAAAAAGATTTATTCCAGTTAATATTTTTTTTACTATATAATCATCACTATATTCTATATACATTTCATTTTTAATTTCATCTAAAAAGCGTGAAACACCTCCACATTTGAAACTCCTCTGCAGAACCTTTCCCACATACTACCCTTCTCTTTATTTATGAACATTATAATTTTCGGACATCAATAAATTATTTTATTCATTACTATAATCATATTACTTGGAATTTCTAAATGATTTAACTTAATATTCCTCAATTATACATACATATATATATATATATATGGATTTCAAATCCATTTCATCTTTTTAATTATCTTCAATATTGGTCCCCATATCATCTAATATTTTATAAGGCTTTCATGTAGTTCATCATGGGATTGATCTTATAAATCCTTTAGTGTTATAATATTTTGATCAATTCAATAATGGGGGATTTCAACTATTTTCATAACTATAATAGAATATTTTTGTTTATCATATGTTCCCCAAATGTTATTGAATATTCCACTACCCCTAGTATGGTATTCATGAATTTTCACTTGCCATTTTATTTATTAATTAATATTTATTAGTGAATATTTATATCATAATTCCATAAACATAACATTTACAACAAATAATTTTTAAATATAATCCCTTATTTCTATGACTATGTTTAGTTCCAATAATTTTTATTGATTTTTATGGACAATTATAATAGAATAGAAATTATAGATTTCACATATAATTCAATATTTCTATTTGCTACGACTATAATAAATGAATTATGTCATAAGAGATATAAACCACACCTTCAAAACATCACTACCATTATATACATGTTATATGAGATGGTTAAGAATTTATTTTTCTTATCCATGAAGTATTTCCCATCAAAAAAAGATATATATATATATATCTATATATTTTTTAATCAAAATATTGGTCTCTATGTTTCAATATATAGAAGTGTAGATTATAAGTGATCCTGGTTTTCATTAATAATATATATAGAGACTCTATCAAATGGGGACCACATAGAGAGGAGGTGAATTTTGTTTTTGGATTTTAAATGTTTCATTTAATTTAACCCACTATAATTAATTATGATATAGATCCTATCATAGTATATAAATACATATATGTATGATAAACATTAAATAAAGAAATTCAAATAGGTAATTTATAATGGTTTTTACAATAGTGAATGATCCTATAGAATTTTCTATTTCTATGGTTTCATGGATGAGTTTTATATTTTCCTAACTATATTTTTTAATAAAAATATAACTAGTACTTTCACAATATTTACTTGGATAGGTGTCATTCACATCGTATAATTTTACTGTTATTTATATAGTGGAATGAATAGATCATCAAATGTTTATTGATACTCGCTCTAAATTGTATCATTTATTTGAAAAATATTTTATTCATTACCTAAAAATTTATTGTTATTTAATTGAATGAATATTGAGTAATAATATATGTGTGTTTTAACACATTTATTATTGTTTTATATGGTTTGACACATTTAAAACTGATTTTTAGAAGTTATTTTTAAAAATCGTCACATAATGATTTTATAATAAATAATGTTGACAATTCATACGATTTTTATGTTTTAATATAAAAAATGAATATAGAGCCTTGATTAAATTCATATATTTTATTCTAGTTTAATATATTCATTATGAATACTTTTATAATTATCGAATTCAATATATTTGTATTTTGTAACATCACTAGCATATTTTTCTTTAAATCATTTGATATAATCATGAGATAAATTGGACATTAGTGGTCCTTTTATGACGTTGAATATTAACTATAATTTTCTCATTCATCATGGGATAACATTGAAGCTTTAACTACTATAGAAAAACTAGTTCCCTAAAATCCTTGAAACTCCTCGAAGAAATAATATAATTTTTATATGAGTTCTAAGAAAAAGTAAATACTACATCGACCAATTACTTCTCCTGAATAAACAAGTAAATAATAGTTTTAGTGTTTTCAGTTATAATAAATATTTTTTAGAAAATTTACATAAAAATTTGTAAAATATGTATTGTTAAACCCATCTAACGAAAATTATGTGTTCTATGATAATTCCCAATCCAAAAAAACGTGTATGACACAAGAATGTAAGGATTTAGAGTGAAAAAAATATAAATTTGATTAAAATAATGTTTTAAAATATTGGAATGAGATCGAACTAATATTAGAGGAGAAATAAAATGAAAAAATTTAATAAATTATCATATAAAAAGTAATCTGAATAGATTAATGGATTTTTATTTCTAAATAAATCATTATTTTATTCGTCTTAATATATGTGAGGAAAATATGTTTATTTAATTAACTATTACATGGTTATTTACATTGTTCCATTATCTCACAATAAAATGTTATTATCAAAAAAATACTAATGTATTATATAATTCATTTAGTGAAATGTTAAGAATAATCCATTTCCATATTTTTAACTTTTTTCAATATCATTATGAAATATGATATACAGTTATCCTATTTAGAGTATACAGAGTTGTGAAAAAATGATGCTTATATTGAAATTATTGAGAAAATCGGGGAAGCGAATAACACTATTAACCATATTATAAATCCTTGTATTTTATATTCATTAATTAAAATTTGATTAAATATTCACATGTGTGTCTTTAACATCAACGACGAATTCATCATCGTGAAGTAGATGTAGAAAATTATTGAATGAAAACCCCAAAAGGAAAATTAAAAAAAAATTAAATCATCATTATTAATGTAATGAATTTCAATCAATTATAATCCAATCCCCAAAATATATCTATCTACACATGTTAATAAAAATAGGAATAAATATATACAATGAATCTAACTCGAATAAAAGAATGAAAAAAATGACTAAGATAATAATTATTGGATGATATTTTGTCTTGATCATCCATAAATCCATCTCCACCACCTTATATGTTTCTTCCCTTTATAAATTACAATATATATTCTCCATAACAAATAGTCATCTAATTCATTCCATAATCTCTCTATCACTTAATTAATGACAATGTTCACCGACCACTCTCTTAAATTCTCTATCGTATCAAACTAAACATATATCCTCAAAATTTCCACATTGATTTAGGAATAATGATCTATATCCTAGGTATCTGTGGGGAACATATCACTATTCACTAACAACATTATTTTTCATGATTTGAACTACCACCCAGATACAGGTCCCTCACTAGCATCTAGAGTTTGCACAAAAAAATATGATTCTACACAATATCAATACATGATTCACAATTTTTTTAATTACCAATACTATTCGAAATATTCCCAAAAGAACCTAAAATTATGTTCATGACTCAACATGGATAATAATTCCATTATTTGAAGATACTTATCATGTGGATTTAATTTATATTTTATGAATAACTAGAAGTCATAAATTAATTTTTAGCCTTGCATATAGTCAAAATATTGTGTGTGGTGTTTTATGTTATTTTGAATGTATTAAATGACATTATAAAGGTTATACAAAATAAATCAAATTCCTTATTCAAATTATAAATTTATATTAAAATTAAACAAATTTCATAAAAATCATAAATTCATATGTTTTTTGGTATAAATATTATAATTATTGGAAATTATAAAAAAATTGAATAACTTTTTATAAAATAATGAATTTATTACAAAATCAAACTAATTATTCATAAATGGAATGATGTATTTTATAACTATGAATTTCCAAGAAATATGGAAATATTATATGAAGTAGAGACATAACAAAAAACATTCTTCTAGTTTATCCAATACACATCTTCAATAATTGATGATGAAATATTCTGCATTTCTAAAATAAAACATACATCATTATAAAGAAAGGAAAATTTAACATGAATTATTATTACACAAATAGATAAATTTAATATTTTTTCAAAAAATAATAATTAAAAAAATAAACAGCAAATTTATTATCCAAAATATTAATAATATGAAAAATACACCAATAATACATCCATTAATCTTCCCCAAAATAATGATTTGTATTTAAGCATAAATTAAATTATAAAAAATGAAAATAATCATTTGATCAATTCATGCACAAAATCAAAATATTACATTCATGAGTTCAAACAATTCCCTATTCAATACAATATGTTCAAAACTGAACATATACCAAATTTCATAACATGTTCAAATCAAATAAAATGGAATTTAATAAATTAGTGTTGGAAAATGGATTAAAATGAAACACCATAAAATTAAACCAAACATAGAACTGTTCTTATAATTAATCAATAAATCATTTATATTTAGTAAAGCTAGTGTTTTATCAAAAATGAATGAAATTATAACTCTAACCTTGAGTTTATTTTAGAATGTCTCCCGCTAAAATATATTTCAATTAAAAATGAACAAATTCTCCATCAAAAATAAATTCATTTGGTAAAATGAGTTTTTCATATTTTTTAAAAGATAAATAAATTTAATTTTTTACATTTTGTTTAACCTAAAACATTTTTAATTCATTAAATAATATAGAATTAAAATTATTGACTTTATTATAATATGAATAATATTGTATATAAACGTTTTTAGACACAACTAGATGGATTATTGGGTGAAATATATTTTACACCTCAGTCCTGATAGACTCCTCAAATATATTAAACACACAATGGTTGATGAGAACTAATATTTTATTTTCCATCCATTTGAATACTGGTTAATTACTTTAAATATAGTAATATTATCAAGTTAAAAAACTAATAAAACACACTCTAATTAACTAACTAAAACTAATTGATTAATATAGATTAATGAAATGTTTCTAAACAACTGCATTCATTGAGAAACTATAATTGTTTTTCACTTCAATGTTCTAAATAAATCTAAATATTTTTTTTATATTTCCAAAACAATAATCTCAAAAAATCATTCATGAATATATTTTATGGTATTTGTAATGTTTACACAATATAATACACTTAATCATGAAATAAGTCCCCCGATAAACAAAAATTTCATCATTTCCCCCTAGTGCTGATCACTAATGTGGTACAATAATTTAAAATATTTTTTCTAAAATTGGTTTTTAAATGAATATTATATATTCATCCAAAATGTCTCATTAAATATTAAAAATTTTATTTCCCTAAAATTCCCACACAAACAAATTTTGAGTTTTGAATTTATATGTGTTGTTTATGGAACAATCATATAAACATTGAAGAAATCTCAACAAATGTAATGTTAAGTACTGTTTTTTTGAATTCTATAGAGTTCTAATGAATGATTTCTATTTTGATTCAAAATTAGTTTTTATATAATTTTTATGTAAGAAATAAATAACCCATTTATTATAAATATCCCAATAACACAAATTCTTTATCAATAAAAAATATATAATAAAATAATAACATAACATTTATGATAATATAACTTTCAATATATAAGGTGATTATAAAAGAGATTAAACAATTTAAAAATATATAAGTTCTGAAAAATATTTATTATAAAATGAAATTGATGATTATTTTTCCATTACTGAAAAATAAATTAAATACTCTGTAATAAATAAAAATTCAAATTCTATATAGTATGTTCAATTATTAAAACTAATTTTTTTTATCATCTTTGTCATAAAGTCTAATAATCCATAGTAAATAAAATTATAATAATAATGGTGTATGATGATGGAATATAGAGTCATTAATCCACTATTGACAGAGTTGTTGATGAAGTTGTTACCATGTTACTGTTAATTAATAGGGAAAACTTTTCATTGGATACTTCTCCATCGGTAGGAATGTGAGGCTATTCAAAAACAATTTTGATGGAATTTTATGAGATAAAGTACAATAATTTATTTATTAAACCATTTTTTCTTCCTGTGAAATGAAATAATTAAATTATTATGATAGATATCATCACATGAATATTATATCTTATCATTATGAAGAATTTATTTCTATTTTAATGATAATTCATTGTTTTTCAAGATAAAACTAAAAGAACAACATTTTGAACATATGATAAACTAAAAATCGCAAAAACATCCATAGATATCCCCTAATGTGCTTCTCTATAGTAGAACTATCAAAATGCACTAAAATAGGATATAAAAAAACTATTACACCATCACATCATTTTCATGAGTAAATCATATATATTGTCTCCTTATTAGAATATTTAGAAGCATCAAAAATATAATCCAATAACTCTATATATTTAATAACTGAAAAATCATCATTTGGAGAGATCCAAACTGAAAAATTGAAAATTCATACGAATTATTTATAAAAATACCACATAAGAACCTTAGTAATGGTTTATAATTATTTTTTCAATCTTACAAGGGGATAATACAAGATGAAAATTTGATTTTCTACTTATGAGCTTATGATGATTTTATTTCATGTGAAGACCCTTTTTCTGAGAGGATAATAGTTAATAAGATGATATATATGTAACTCAACATCAGTAATTGGTTTGATGTAATACTATTTTTAATGAATGGTGAGTGTTGGTCATTATCATTCAAAACAAACTCAATATAATATCATTGTTCATGTTGAACAATATAATAATTTTTGGGAAGGACATTCATAATATTTACCTCCTTCCTGTTTAACTATTGATGTTCAATACTATAATCAGATCCAAATAATGTGACCATAAAATTATCATTAGTATAAATTCTAAAAATCTCTATAAAATTGGCATGATTATACTTCCAAACCTTATATATAAATACCTATTTCAAATCATTAATTATGTTAGAACTTCCATATATTGTATGTTTATAAATTTACTGATCTTTTCCTAATCATCTTAAACTTGCAATATCATTTTTTTCATTTTTGATATTAATAACATCCCCAACTATTGCAATGTATGGTATATTTATAATTATTATTACCCATTTTTCAAGATAAAAGTTAAGAAATATGTAATAAATTGGTATTTCCAATTCACCAAATTTAAAACACATGTCATCCACCATTCAAAATACCAATTGATGGATATATTAGCTATCGAAATAAATATTATAAATGATTTAAATTCCCATTTTCCAAATTTCATAAATATCGAGTAAGAAATAAGTTTGAAACTAGATCATAGTCTCTTTATTTCATCTATATATCATTTATTTTAAATTGACAAAAACATTTATATGCCTTTTCTATTTTGTCAGTAATATCCAAATAAAACATCAACTAATTTATTTTTAAAGTATTTATTGGAAAATAAATTAGTTTTTCACTTAGTGGTAAATAATAATTTGTTAATATTTACATAGAATCGATTTTTATAGAGGCCTCAAAAAATAGATTATTAATGATGAAAAACACAATCATCAAATGAATCATAATATAATATATTTAATAAAATTTTCTAAAATAATTAAATATATTAAATATGTATTAAAATTTTAATCTAAATTGGTCTCACTCATCTTTTTTCCTCAATCAAAACCATTATCATCCATTCATTCAATATCTCCAATTTTATCTTCATTTATACCATATGTATTTTATTTTTTAAACTGTAATTAAATTTATTTCAAACCATGATATATATATTTATAGATATGTTATATATGTTACTAATATATTCAAATTCACTAACGATATCTTCCATAACATCCATGGGCTTCTCTCTATAATTTTTATAGTTTTTAATAACACTTTGTGTGAGAAAACTACGATGTTTTCTCTATGTTTCACATATGATTTACCATATATCATACCATTCACTATATAATCGAAATATATTTCCATTTCACTAATTTATAATTATCAATTTTTTTTTGTGATAAAATTTAATATTTCTAAGATTCCATCTCAGTCTTATGTAGGGAATCCTGGGATTCCATTCTACTTAGAAAATTATTCGTCAATCATTATTTATTCCACTTTGAATTTAATAAACATTGGTTATTTTATTTTTATAGGTTAATATCATCATAAATAGAAATATAACACTAAAATATAGCCTAAAAGACCAACACTAAATATTAGAGGATTGGGGTTCAAAAATTTCCATGGTTGTAGTTGTTTAAAAATTGTACGTTATAATATTTTATCATATTTCTCTAACTATTATATTTTTCACTCATAATTATCTGGATTTATTATAAAAATTGAAAACATACTCTAGTGTGCCAAGAAATTAAAAATCATTTACATATATCTCTATGTTAGCTATCGTGATAAAATTTTTATTTTCCTTAATATAAGAATTTTACACTTGACAAAAAAGGAAATCTATTCAATCCAATTGATGTTACGTCATGATTGACCCCATAAAATTTTCATATATATTTATATTTTAGATTAATATCATGTCAACAATTTAATTCAATCAATGTAATACGAAAAATTGTAATGTTATAAATGAAGTATTATATAAGAAATATATTATGTGGAAATTTGATTAGTGGGTTTGAATAAGAATAATTGTGTTTTAGAATATAACTATAAAGGGAATTAATAATTAAAATACATTGAAGAATGTATATGAAAATTAGTAATTTTTTTTAAAAAATACATTCATTTAATGTTAATTTATCTATTTTTATATCTATTGTATTTTTTAACGCAATATATATCATGGTCGATATTTCCTAGTGATTTTGATGAAATTTATTTATTATAAATGATTAATTATACACAAATTTGTTATAAAATTGATATAAATAATGATAAATATAAAATAATGTATAAAATATTATTTTTTTGAATTTTTTTTCTAGACACTGTATTTTTTCATAGTAAAATTAATTACTCTATTTTTATAAATGAATATAATTAATTTTTAATATCCTAATTTAATTATAATTAATTAAAATAATAAAATTGTCACGACCTATCCCATATGGGCCCATGACATGACAACCTAAAGACCGCCTCCAACTGGCCAGGGGATTGGGACTAGCCCTGAATAGTTATATCCCACAAAAAAACCACCATACAATATATCAAAATTATAATCATTTCATAAGAATCCCAATACTAAAGGCTACTCATCAAACGGACATCTGGTTTCAATGTTATGGTCGATTGAAAATTTCAGAAGGGGGTTCACTGAGCCGTGGAATGATTGTGGCGGTCGATCGATTTGGTCGATCACTGTGGTCAACTGCCATATCAATCCATAATCTTGGTGACCCAACCTACGGTAGCTTTAGACACTACGATATTCAAACTTACCCCACCTACTGTGGTCACACAGTATCTAGGTCGACGATTGCTCATGTTCGAACACGATGGTCGACCGTGGCCCATTTCAACCAATTGGGTCTGACCCGTGAGTGACTAGGTTCATCCCCAACCCATAGGGTCTGACACAATCCTCTAGGTCAACCTAGACAATTGGACCAGGCCCACCTTGTCAGCCCGACCTAATCCCTCGATTCGTCTTGTTGTTGGGTAAGTCCACTCTTGTGGTTACCCAGGGAGACTGCTGCTGCATCCCATGTACTATTATGTTGCATCTATTGTACTTCAATAACATTGGCTCTTCTAGCTCTCATATAGTCACCACCACGAGTTCCTCTCGTACACCCCTAATGCTTCCTCAAGACGATAGTTTTCATTTGGTGCTCAAAACACTAATCCTAAAGAACCTTTATGATCCTCAGATCTTGATCTACACTGATCAAGCCTCTATTTCTTCAAACCTAAAATAGGTGTATATAATGGCATTATGAGACTCCTGGAAAGCTGATCCATGACAATCAGGATCCAATAGTGAATAACGCAAAGAACTAGGGAGAGAAAAGAACAAAAAATTCCTGTATAATTAACCTTTTCCTTTGTTTGTGTCACACTTGATTCTTGTTTTTGAATGATAAACGAAGAGGATAAACTAATCTCTTTATAATCCCACATCAATAACCCACCCCAAAAAAACGACCGAACCACAAATCAATATTTTTTTGGATTAACCCATGTTATTGAGGGAAATTATGAATAGGGAAATGAAACAATGGACCATACTCCCTACCTATATTCTGGTTCATTTATTGTTGAGGAACAGTTATGTTAGAATCGTTGATGAGATACTCAAACTTCGTTGGCACAACTATCCATGATCCATTCTCTGGTCTGTCATTGTTTTTTCAATTGGATTCATTTTCCATATATCAATGTAATTCTACGATTATGGTGATAACTCGGGATTCCTAAAAAAGGTTTAATAAAATGGAAAATGATGTTTCATCACATAATATATTTTTTTAATTATTTAATGATGATTACGTCCTTTTTCACAAAAGAGGCCTTCCAAAAAAAATTAATTCATTTCAAGAGTAGAACATTCATTATGAGTTTCACAATGCCCTCATAAAACTGATCAGGGAACCAATTTTAGACTTATTCCACTTTTCCAAAAAAAAAACAGGCACCCATACTATTAAAATTTTACTATATTTCAAACAATTATTCCGGGAACACCAGACCATGGAATCACATGCCATATAATAACATTGTCTTGAAATAAATCAATATAATATCTGAAAATAATAAATGGAAAATTCAAGACATTACATTCTCTCCACCATAGGGCTTTATGTCCCAGAAAGTTAAAAAAATGGGTGACCAAAACAAATGAGGGAACTAAACCCAAATATGAGCCTCCCGTTGCCATATACTCTCCTAGATATCCATGTGATTCCATTTAATGTACACTGGAGGAATTGAATACCCACAAAGGATCTTCTAATGTTTATCCTTTATCTCCATAGGGTTGTCATCAAAATTCTCCCCATTATCAATGTTGAACTCTCTCCAGTTAATGACATGTGATAGGATATGCATGTACCTCCACAGTTATGACATGTTGAAGACATCGTTTACCCTCTCTATCTATGGATATAGAAACAATATGTATATATCCTAACCAAAATTATATAGTATCATAAAATGGTTTGATGAACCTCAGAGATAGCTGGACGACCCGACCAAATCTCAATAATCCGCATCTAGTTGATACCCGCTGGAACACGTTGAATCCTTCATTGAAATCCAAAGGCATCTGTATTTTTTCATAATAAGACTAATGATTGAACTAAGTTGTATTAATATACTCAAATATGATTTTCACCTTCTTTTTAGTCTCCTGCACTAACAGATGGCCCGTGAGTGCTGACTCTACTGGTTCTGTCCCGCAATGCGGTGACTCGATGGGTCTCTCGTACACAGACTTGAATGGTGAAATAACTATGGTGGAATGGTATCTATTTTTGTATGAAAACATCATAAGGGGTAGACTATCCTCTTTAATATGGAAAAATCCAACATGAAATCAGGTTTCATGTCCTACAAAACATGTATGGTCCACTCTGTCTATTCATTCATCTTGGAGAATTTTTTTTTACTAAAGCGTAAATGAGACCCAATTACATCCTACAATCCATTCCACAATCAATATGTATTGGAAGAAGTAGGATCTAAGACTATCATAAATGTAACTCCATGGAGTCAAACTATCTCCTACATATATTGGTGTCCCAATATCTCTATTAAATTGTACTCTTTAATAGCTAGGAAATGGGCCAACATGGAAAGTCAGTCATTGATATCCAAGAGGGTATCATGTCCCCTATATTTATGTGGAAAACATACCATGAAGTTCATTTATATACCATCCCACATCCATTCTAAGACCTCAAGGGATTGAGTCAAACTTACTGGAACCTTGTAATCATCCTTTAACTGCTGACAAGTGAGGAATTGAGAAACAGACTATGCAACTCCATTCTTCATCCCTAGCCACCAAAACTAACACCATAGGTATTGGTACATCTTCACCCCTCCTATATGTGTCACCAAAGGGGATGTATGAAACTACCTAAAATCCACCTCCCACAACAACACTTTTACTACAATGTTCCCTCAGAAAGGTTCAATTTTCAATCCACATATTGAATATCTATGAGGGGAATTCCATGTGGACATATGAGCAGGTAAAGTCTCACATTCGATATCCCCATGTTATGCCTCGTGGATCGCTGAAGGAGAAGAGTGGTAATAAACATCATTGGGAGGAATGATTCTCCATCTCCAACCACAATGTATATCTTCACTGAGGCCAACTACTCTGATGTGTTGTTCAGAAACTGTGACCTGGATCTCCAACTGAGAACATTTCAACCACGTTTCTCTTCGCATATGTATAGACAATTTAAAATTAACATTCCTAGAGGAAATATATCCATCACCTCAACCTCATGTTTAAATCCTTCTGAAAGAATATATAGTTGAGTCTCTTATTGTTAGTGTAGATGATAAACCACTCCCCCAATAGATATTGTCACCAAATCATCAATGAAAAGACTGTTACAACTATCACATGATCATGGTTGGGTAGTTCTACTTGTGGTGTCTCAACTGGTGTGAACCATAGGTAATAACTATATGCCCCTGCATCATGTCACAACCAAGACCGGTTTTGGATGCATCATAGAACACTATGTACTCAGTATCCTCCTCTTGGAATCTCAATATGGGAGCACTCATCAATCTTTGCCACAACTACTGAAAACACTCCTAGCACTTCTCTGTCCATGTGAATTTTTGTCCATTTCATGTTAGAGTTGTCAAGGATTCTTCCATTCTAGAAAATTCATATAAAATCTTGAGATAGTACCTGACAAATCAAATGAAAATCCTCAGCTTGGTAACACAATTGAGTTTCTCCCAATCAAAACCACCTCAATCTTCAATGGATCCATTACCACCCCTTCCTATGAAATGACATGTCCCAAAAAATGGAAATCCCAAATAAAAAACTAGCACTCAAATAGATTCCCTTAAAGATGGGATCCCAAAGTGTGTCTAGGACCAACCTCATGTGTCTCTTGTTATCTTCACCAGACGCTGAGTGATCTAGTATGTCATCAATGAAGACCTCAATGAACTGGTCTAAGTAAGGATGAATGACTTGGTTCATCATTCACATGAAAACATTTGGGGAGATCTTTATACCAAACGGAATTACCAAATACTCAAAGATCCTTTAATGACATATGAAGTTCACCTCAGTATATCCTCATCCCCTAGTCGTAGATGGTGATATACATATCTAATGTCAATGTTTAAGAACCACTATTCCCTTTTACACTATTCAAATAGGTCATTAATCCCCGGTAGTGGATACTTATTCTTCATGGTCACCTTGGTCAGCCTCTATAAGTCCACACATAATATCATGCTCTCATATGCCTTCTTGGAAAACAAAATTTTGGTTTCCCATGGTGAAACATTAGGTCTCATGAATCACTTCCTCTAAAAGTCCTCTAACAACACCCTCATCTCATGAAGCTCTATGGGATCCATCCGATATGAAGGTGTACATATCGGCGCCATCTAGAGGTATAAATCAAGGCATTAGTATACCACCCTATAAGGAGGTAATGATAGAATCATTCTCAAGAACTATGTCCTCGTAATATTCCACCACTGTAGGAAAATTTAGACTCAACCCATCCACTACATCGAGGGTTAGACTATCCAACTAATGAGTGATCAGATACACCCTTCTATTTATGGGTCCATCCTCCACTTCTTGCATTTTGGTTTCACAAAAAAGGGAAATGTGGTCACATAATTTTATACACACCACACTCCCCACCAAAAACTGTCAATATGATCATGATCTATCGATAACTAGTTCATGTCGAGAGTGATATCGTAAGGCCTTGACTCCACTACCAAGATATCCCAACCAAAACAATCACCACCAAGAGTATAGTCACAATATCAGAACATGTGTGTGATCATCAAATATCCTCTCATAGGATTATCTAAGAATAATGGTTGAGTCAAGAGTTCATCTGATATATTCGAGTCACTAACAAGGTTAGTTGAAATAAAAGAATGACTTCTGCTTGTGTTTATTGAAACTGCAACTAAGGTGGAAAGACATAGATAATAGCTTTTATCATCCTTGTAGCCTAAGAGTCATAAGCCTCCATCTCTTGTAGTTTTCCTTGTCCATGTCCACTAGCTTATTGATCTTGTCATTGACCACCTAGGGGTGTTGGTGTTAATAGCTCAAACCACTGACCACCTTCTACCACCCTGCTTGCTCCCCTACCATGTCCACCATCCAACTCCAACCTCTACATCTGCCTCAGTGGACCCTTGACCATTTCACGATCATCCAAATGATGGGTCTATAATTACCATTCTAGATTTCCCCAACCACCACATGAGTAACATAGTCTATCCTGCAACTGAATCGAGCTACCTTGTGAGCCCGCACTGCTGATCCTATGTCCTACGTTCGTCTCCCAATGTGCGTGATTTGATTGGGTCCCTGTGAGTGTAGTCTGATGCCTAAAATTAAAGTCTTATATACATGGTGCATGCTGGTAGCTCCCACTACTGGTTTCTGCTCCTCTAGAAAGTTCTCCACTAGAAGGTCTCTCTCAAGTACCACCAAATAAGTAGGAATTCTAACGAATATCAGGGATTCCTTGATCTCCTAGAATAATGCCTGCTCGGCGGTCTGATCCTGGAAGAACGACTCTCATAACATATCGATGGATTAGCATCAAATATCCGTAAATATAGTTAAATACTCAACCAAATTCTAACTACGTTTCTGCATATGAAGAAGAACTAGTATGTGCACTGACCACAAAATGGTTGAAAAGAACTACTCTAAGAATATATAATCAATGTATTCCCAAGATAGATTCATCTCATCCTGTTTCTAGGTCACTATGCTCAATCATATCCCCACAAATAACTAAAAAATACTCATCAAATGGACTGCCATCTGGTCGAAAGGCATCCTCATAAGGTGGAAGACACCAGTAACTACCTCCAGCCAATCCTCAATTTCCTAGGGCCCTTTTTTACCCTGAAACATGGGAGGTTTCTAACTATGAAACTCATGAAACATGCTCACTATGCATTAATCCTTATCTAGTTGTGTTGGTAGTAACTGTTTATTAATTGGTGGTGGTATAGTTGGTAAACCACTCAGAGATTCTGTCTTTGATACATTCCTATGCATCAATGCCTCTTTTCTAGGTGGATCATCCTCATGATCATGCAATTGAATCAATGTGGCTATTTGTGTGGATCTATCATTTAATAAATCATGATGTACCATGGTCAATTGAAAATATATATAGGGCTGACTCAAGAAAGACATTTAAGACACAAATCATTCCAATATGATTCATGTACCATTATTTTATTGGTAAATAGTGTTTTCATGTATCGAGTTGAAAGAGAGTTCTTAGAGTACTATTGTATAGATATGTCTATTGCTGCACCAAAAATAGATCCCCTAGCCTGAAATTCAATTGCGAAAATCGTAACACATTTTCCCAAACAGACCTCACATACTCCTTTTCATATATTAGAATAAATTTCTCTCTGATGCCACTCTATCATGAACCGTCCATGAGGGGGTTGTGTCGTGACTACCTCAAGCCCACCTCAAATAGGAAAGGGGCGGGTGACTAGAACTAAGTAGTAATATCCCATGAAACCTTAATTAGGATATATATAAAACAATTCTCATTGTAAGGGCCCCAAATATATTGATATCTCGTCAAACTAACTTCCATTTTGAATGTTATAGTAGTTTAAAAATTTATAATGGGCATTTACATGGTTGTGGACCGACCGTGGTAGTCAACCACGCCACAGATGCCATGGCAGCATGGCATCTTGGTCAACCATGGACCAATTCAACCTAGACCTCCCCGACCCATGGGGTCTGACCCAACCCATGGGGTTTGACCCGACCCACCGGGTCCGACCCGACCCACCGGGTCCGACCAAGTCTGTTGGGTCAACCCGGTATACTAGGCCTCACTCACTCCATCTAGGTACGAACAACCTTTCCGACCCGACTGACCATGTCATCCCATCCCCCTCACTCATCCTAGAAAATATTTGGGCTGGTATACTCATGCGGTTGCCCATGTAGACTACTTCCTTGTGCTACGTGGTGTTGCACTACTTCAGGCAGCCTCTTATCCCACTGGATCCATCAGCTTGCCCGCAGCGCTGCTTCCACCGCTATCGTCGTTCGCTTCCCACACTACTTCTATGAGCCTCCATTATTCCTCTAGTGCTCAAAAATATAGAACCAAAGCACCTTTGTGATAATATCTTCCTAATCTACATGGATCTGACCTCTATTTCTTATTAACTCCAATCAAAGGGTATAATCACGTTCGGAGCCTCTCGGTAGGTTGTCTCGTGGTCAGTAGGATCTAGTGGTGAAGAATGCCAAAAAAGGGGAGAGAAAATCACTAATAATTCTTGAAAAATTATATGTGTCTTTTTTTATTCTTGGCCTTGATTCATTCTTAAAATAAGGATATACAAATAGGATAAAATAATCTCCTAATAATACTGCATCAATAACCCATCCCAGAATAATGACTATATAGAGGATCAATCTATTTTTTGATTGACCCGGATTCCTCATTTCAATTAAGAGTGGGGAAAATAAAAAATGGAAGAACCTTCCTACCTAGTTTTTGGATCGGTCTTTGACGAGGAAAAGTAATATTACCTTCATTGACAAAATCTTCCATCTCCATTGGCACAACGATCCACGATCCATTCTTCGATCTGTCATCATTCGTTTGAGAAGATTCGTTCTATTTGTATAAAATGAATTAATGGGTCTTTTTGATAACCCTTGATTCCTAAATATGGTTTAATAAAATTGAATCAATCCACTTCATCACTTACAATAATTTTTATTTATATAATTTAATGGCGTTTGACTACTTTTTGATTTTTTCCACAGAATACACGCACCATAAAAACAAAAGTAATGAATGGGTTAAAACATGTGTTCTCAATTCAATGGTTCCCACTGATTTCTAATTTGGGTAAATATTTAGGAGCTATTGTACTTTTTCAGGAAAACCATGCACGCATGCTATTAAATATTTCTATATTTATCAAACATTTTTTCTCGGCACACCGGGCCTTGGAATCACACATGGTCTCAGCACTTGGTCTCAAAATCAATCCACATCATATCTAAAAATAATACAAGGAAAATATGATATGTTACAATAATTTTTATTTCTTAGAGAATGAATTATGTTGAATTAATTTTATTTTATAAATATTTAAAATTTTCAAAAACTGTTTCTGTAGTATTGTACGTGTTCATATTAATATATAATCTTATAAATTTTTTAGAAATTAAATTTGATGAAATGATTTCCAAATTTGAAATTTGAAATTATATATTCTATAAATTGGTCTGCATCATTTTTTGACATTTTGAATAGTGTGAATGTTTAAAATTAATCACAACCTGAATGGTTAAAATGGGTTAAGAGGTTGTTAGATTAAATATTTTATTGTTAAAAAGGATGAAGAATTTATTTAAATTTATTAGATAATTATATTTTGATATTATAAACCACATCAATAATGATTTATAATTTTTTCCCAAAATATAATGATTCAGATATATATTATACTATATTGTTTTTAGTATTTATACAAATACCTCCAGCATCATATAGAAAAATACATCTCATATTCACTCGTCCTCACACGTCATGAGAAAACTATCATTGGAAATATTTTCTATAATACCATATAAGCCTAAATCCCCTAATTTTAGATCTTATTCTCATCTCATAAGACCAACATAATGAGACTTACTATTTATGGAAATAGTTGTCTCTCAATGATGTGGAGGTCCAAGTTCATATGACCCATTTGAGAACCAGGTTATGGGTTTTATGGTACTATATCAATTAAAATTGGGATTTTCAATGAAAAAAGTTATATTGGTGGAATGTATAAGAACTTATTTTCTTGATCAATGACTCGTTTATTTTCCCCTATATTTATCAAGATTTTTTTTCTTTTATACTTAAATTTGTTTATTCAAGGAATAATTTGATTATTGTTTTTTATGGGATAGCTATCTTATATGTTATTTTAGATCCTGAGAATTTTTTCTTCGTAAAAAATTTTCATTACATTTTTATGATTCTTCATATTTATATTACAAATTTATATTAATTAATTCTTAAAATAAATATGATTTTATATAGAAATGTTTAAAATGTTAATCATTTTAACATTCTTTATATGACACATTTTGAAATTATTTATAAATGGAACAGAATTTTTTTATCATAAAAAACATGAACACTATTTTAACTCAGTTATGACCATTAATTTTATTGATTCTTCCATTAAACATTTCTGTGGTTACTTTATATTAAAATATTTTTATTAATGTTTGTGAAAAAAATTATTAATAACAAAAAAGTTTTTTTCTCATGTTTTTAAAATGGGATTTTAAATATTCCTATAATTTTATTTCAATATATATTAACATATTTTTATGTTTCTCTAGTTTCATTATCGATATGATCCCATGATATTATCCATATTCTTCCTATGGAAGGTTTTGATTTTATGAAGATGAAAAGGTGTAATTCTAATGTTATTTCCATGATTAAATTAAAATAAAATGATTAATTCTTTCTAGAATTGTGGTGAAAATATTTATAGTTTCAAAATATTTGATAGGTGGGATATGAATTTTATATCCATGTAAATAATTTTTAACGGTTTATATGTAATGATATATTTTGTAATGTAATTTTAAATGATCCAAATACACTATGGTAATCTAACCACAATAGTTTTAAACATAATGTACTTTTAACCCAACCCATTATAGGCTTTCTTCAACTATGATATGATGATAAATGAAGTGATCTCTGCAAATGAAATTGGTTTTTTATTCCTATTTATGTTTCAAACCATTATTTCATTTAGTATATATTTTTTAAATGTAGATTTTAGTACATAATGTCTCATGGTAAATTATTTATACTTTTGTTATGTCCAATGTGTTTTTACATGATTTATATGTTATAACCTATATAGTGTATGATCCAATTTGTATAATTTTTAAGAACATTTGGTTATCTATTCATAAATAAGTATTAATTTATTATCACTTATGTGCTACAAATATTATCATTATGATTACCTTTTATATGAATATGTACCAAACCCTTTCATATGATTCCTTTTTCCATAGGCGATGGAGATTGTCATGAAGAGTGTTGAGTTATGAAGGTTGATAAAATTGTTCATTATTTATGGGTGATATTGAAAATTTTACATTAATAAGATTTTTATTCATCCAGACTATACATATACAAAATAATTACACTTATAAAGAATGTAATAATTTAATTTATAGTCTAATTAAATATAAAATTATGTTAAATTAATGAATTTTATTTTCATGTTTCCTCATTTTTTATCATTGTAGGGTTTAATAGCTTTCATAAATTAGTTTTTTATGAATATGATTATTGAATCTAAGACATCCAATACAGAACTAAAATTGATACAATATGACAATTACGTTTCATATGTTGATCAAAAAGAATCATTAAATTGGAAATATCATGAATTAATTTATTATTATATCTTTTTATGATGATTTTCACCCATTATTTATGTTAGTTTTTTGGGTTTTTTCTATTAGTTAGACTGTAAAGAAATAAATATAGAAACTAATGTGTAATGCATTATAATATAATTCCTCCTGATATGCCAAAATAATTTTATATTGGGATGAATGATCTAATAAATACAATAACTATACTTTCTCAGTATATATGTGAAAATTAGAACCCTGTTGAGTTTCGAAATTTTTCACAATGGGAGCATCATACTAATGAGTTTTTATTTTTTATAATGCTCATCCACCATCTATGGGTAGCCTAATGAACTATTTAATAAGAAATGGATCATCACATTGTAGAATATATTAACTATTTTCATGTCCTTATAAAATTAGTATGTGTTTTATAAGTATACATATTTGATGGTGAACCAGATCAATGGTTGAATCTCATCAACGACACAACGCCTGATGAAGAAATTAACTTTATGGAATGGGAAGTTTTTAGGGGGATGTTTTCTAATATATATTTTCCATTAATATTTATTACTAATAATTAGAGGGAAAATCAATAGTGAAATCAAATTCGTGATGAACCCTTTGGTACCTATGAAGAAAGAATTAAAATACATGAAATGTATAACTATGTTTCAAAAATAAACATTGAGATAATAAGTGGCTATTTATTTGGTGCCATGGAATGAAGTCATTAAAATCTCATTTCAAAAGGAGACATATGTAACAAGGATGTAACCTCGCAAAATCAAAATATATATAATTTTTAGTTATATTACATTAGTTGTAAAATTTAAAAGAGATCTCAAATGATCGATCACATTAGTAGTCAAGGATGATCTTTTACATACATACATTAATGTTGAAACACATAAGATATGATTTCAACATATTGTGAGAACATGATTATACTATCCATCATATACTTTATTACTATGCATAGTCCCCAATTAGTTTTCCATGGGAAATGAATAAAACAAGGGGGTCCAAGATGCTCAGTAAGTTATTGAATATAATGTAAATTTACATAACAAAACATGGAGTTTGACACATTAAACTAATAATTGAAAAACATGAAGTAGTAATTATCTTAAACATAAATAATTCTATATCCATTAAAAAAATTATATCACAGATTAAAATAATAATTCATCTTATAAAAAGTGAATTCATAATGGATGAAAGAAAAAACATGTTTTCATTTCCCTATTCATAGATGCATTACTTCTTTTTTATACCATAGTTATGGTGTTTTCATAATATACTGTGAGGAATACACCAAGACATATATCTTTTTGTATTATGGGAGTTGTTGATGCTTTGTGAGGATATGTAATTTCTTGAAAAACACCCCATTGGATAATTTCTATTGAATTTATGACAAGAAAAATTAATACCTTTCATACGATACCTTAGGGAACCTCTTACTGAACAAAACATGTTTATAAATATACATATAATACGATATATCAAATAGTTACACATTAAATAAAATAATAAGGATTTATTTGATGGAAGTTCCTTAATAATCCTCGAATCCTTGGGGTATCATCAATGTAACATTATCTTCCCTTATCAAAGAATATTTTTTGAAATTATACATAAAACATTTTAAGTTATCAATATGAGATAATAGTTGGATTCAATAGGATTCAATTGTAGGATAACATGGTAATTTTAGGAAAAATAATTAAATGTGGTTCATTAAGATAATGTGACTATTCGAAATCTTATACCCATGACTACCTCTACTGGTATATAGGTAATGTCACACTCTTCATGCATTAGGGAGATGATTTAGTTAATTATCAAACAAGACTTTTAGGGTTGATTACACAATGTAGAATTTCATCCTTATTTGTATCCACATTCTAGTATAATTAATATTATTTATTTTATAGGTAATTACATAAAATTTTACATGGCCAATACATATCATGTCACAAACATGTTTTTCATTAAAGGTACTTATTTATCATATATTTTTATCCTAAAATCCCCCACTAAGTCCCCCTAATCATCCAAATTTTTATTGGTTTTTGGTATGTTTTGAGCGGAGAAAGGAGGGCGTATGGTTTAGGTGCACGGTTTAAAACCTTGTACACAAACCATGATCCCATGACCAGCCCAAAAAAAGAAAAAATTACTTCTTTTCCCTCCCAGGATTTATCCAATCTTGATACATTCTTCCCACATTCAACCATTTCATCCATGGCATCCCTCAAGACCTCTCAAAACTTCATTTGAACTCCATTTTGAAGGGGAATTTGGTGGAGGAACTTCACAAAGTCTCAAGCAATTGCCTCTACAACATAGTTCCTCCCATTTCCATGAAGTTTATTTCAAATTTCTTTGAAGTAACAAATTACCAGAGGGTAGGGTTTTGAACCTAGTGTTTAACTTTGGGTTTTCTTGGTATATTCTTGTGGTTTTAGGATTGATCGAGGTCCCGCTTGGTGCAGCGGTGGTGCGATTTGATTTTCCCACAAAGATTCTATGGTTTTCATTAATTTTTTAGGTGATTCAATTTTATATGTAATCCTTGGGAACTAGATGTTGTGTTTATGATATTTTCTGGTTTATTTCATTTCATTACTTCTTCAAAAACTATTTTAATGGTTCTTGTGAAACATATGAACTTTAAGAGACGTGTTTGTGTGAAAGTGGAGGTTTTACAAATATATCATTTCATAGTTCACATGGAGATTCCCTATAACTATTTTTTTGCTTTTTTAGAAATATATTTGGCATGAAATTTCTGTTTTCATGAATTATAAGTGCAGACATGGTGTGAAAAGTGGGTAATTCAAGGATTTTTTGGTGTAAAAAATGTAAGGTTATGAGAAGTGGTTTTATTGAAAATCAAAATGTTTTGTTGTCTAATTAAAGTGGTATAAAGTGTGTATATCTACAGTCTTTCATGTGATCATTAGTGGTATTTTTATATAAAAATGGATGTATGTGACATGATGAGATTGTTTTAGTACAAAGGGGGATGCCCGGGTAACTAGGTGTGGCGAATATGTACTAGTACGCTAGTGATCCAGATGGGGTTTGTCCCTATTTCACTTAGAGTTTTGATAATGAAAACTCTAAATAAACTATATGGATGATGATAGGGGACCACTTGGTTATGGGTATGTTTTATACTAGTGGCATGTTCATGAGAACAGATTTTTTTAGGGTTACTTTACACCGAGGTAAGAGGTGTATAGGGCCCGAGACTATCTAGTGCCTATGGGAGTTCCATGTTCCGGGGCTCATTTAATTTATGGTATTTACCCCTATATTAGGGTGTTTTTGTAAGTTCCTTAAAATATCTAACATTTATTATTAAAATGTGTTAACATTTTGAATGTTTTAGACTGAAAACTGTTTTCAATTCAAAGTTGAATTTCTTAAAATTTATCACCGCTTTTCTTTACATATTAAAAGTAATTTCTTTTTCACATTGTACTGAAAATTATTTAGATTATTTGTGTGATATACTATTGTTATTAGGCTCACACCCTACATACACAAAATGGGTGTAATTTTACTTGGTTATGTTTGAATCAGGTAATGGCAAGGCCTCGTGTGAAGGTGGTCTGTGTTGTTAGTCCCCTCTTGCGGTGTGGTGTTGTGGAGACGACATGGGGGTGATGACCCCTTATCATGTGATGTTTTTGTTTATGATTTAATGTTGTTTTTATTTATGTTTTTACCTCTTGTACCTTATCTAAATACATGTAATTATTTCTAGGTTTTTCATAAGTCTTGTATGGCATGGAAATTTTATATTCATATTGGTAATTGTTTTTAGTGTTAAATGCTTTCATAATCATGTAAATAATTCTGAAACCAAACTTATTGATACCCAGGAACTTAATACAGCCCATGGGGATAGGTAATGCCCTTCAGGTCTTTACATGAGATGGATTTGGTTCGTGACATAATAGGATTAAACCATTCTAGAAAAGTTAACTCTTGAATCAAAAAAGTATTTGTGATGGATAACTATATTGATATTTAAATCCATTAACATTTAATATAATAATAGATAGAAGTATTTCATTTAAAATTTTCACCAAAAATTTTATAATAAGTGGGTATTAAGATCTAAGATCTAAAAAATAAAAATTTAGATCAAATGGACCCAATCATGGATTTGGTAACAATTAAAATATGTCCTCATGGATCAGAGGGATTAAACATGATCATAAATTAATGTGAATAAATTAATTTAATGAAATGAAACCGAAAATAAAAATTATATACAAAACATTATTGAAATTTGGTTCTTAATAAAAACTATGTCTAAAGTAGAGGAATTTGGGACATAAAATCTATAACCTCTTTTTTGAAAACCATGAAAATACATTACACTCATATATCAAAGTCCTTAATTTTATTACCATTCTGATTTTTTTCATCAATAGTCTTTATAGAAAGTAATTCCTTACATGAATTGTTTTGTTTTTCCTCATCGAAAAATATAGTTCTGATTATTTGTATATGATTCATAATAACATAATTTGTATTATTTATTCAAATTTGTGTTATTACTAGGGAATTAATGTTACTATAATGGATTATTTATAATAATTTATTATGTTTAAAATCAATTTAATGACTTTTCTAGAAATTAAATTTGACTATGATGTTGATAATAAGCATATTTGTATGTTTTTTTTATGAAGAAAGTGTGTTTCTTCAATTGACGAACTATATTTTGAAATAATACCACATGAGAAAAATGAAACCATTTTTTACACATTTATATTAAATTAAACTACTATTTGTGTTCCCCTAGTAATTCATTTTATATATACAATGTATTGTTCAATTAAGTTGTCAAATTGATCCAAACAAGAACATATATTGTTTTGATGAATTGTTATGAGGTGATTTTATTTTAAAACCATTTTATTTTGAGCATAATGATTTAATTAGTTTTTTATTATTTTTGAAAATAATAATTATATGGATATTTATGAATTTGAAATTAATATGAAAACATTACCCAATTTGAAAAAAATATTCTATTCTTTTTATTATTATTTAAATAGATTAAACATAAAATTATTTTATTATTGTCATATCATTAATTGGTTCTTAAAATTTTCATTATAGGATTATAATTAAATCCTAAAAATAATATTTGTCCTTTAATACCATCTGTACATATATTATTTTAAGGTGGTGATGTAGGATGATTAATGTTACATCACAGAGGAGGTAATATACACAATGAACAAATAATTATTTTGGTTTCCTTAATGGGTGGGGTTTATGAATGAAAATTTTACAAACCCTTATTATTGTAGTATTTCATTTTATAAATGATAATAATATCACTATATAATAATAGATAGAATTAATTTTATGGATGATAAAAAAAGAAGAAAACTATGTAGTTGATAAATCTCATGTTTGGTGATTGAGTTTCCATTGGATATAGCCTTGAATTTTGAGTATTATACAAAGTATAAGTTTCTAGGGAATATGGTCATTTCAGGTCATTTTAGTAGGAGATTTTTTTTATTCTTTCTTAGGGAAATTATAATGTGATGTGTGTATTGTAGTGAGGATGATGTTTCCCTTTTACAAGTGGAGGGACGGATAGTTTTGGGAATACATCTTCATTTTTCTATAATAGCATGACACTATTCATGGATAAATTAATAAAAAATGAAATTATTTTTTGTGAAACATTTATTGGTCATGAAAAACATCAACCATTCAATTCCCAAAAATATTGTTAATTTTTTTATTTTATTTTAGGATATACTCAATTTTCCCAATCTTCTTTTTCCATGGTTATTAATATATAATCTCATTAATTAGTTGAATCTATAATGATTAATTGTTTCCATTTTACCTAATATTATAAATAGATTTTTTTATTTTAAAATATTTTTAGGAAATAAAATCTCTATATGATTGAAATATAAATTTTAAAATAAATACTCTTATTCGCTTAAAAACCATTTTTAGGGAAATAATTTTTTCATAATTTAAATTTATATATAATGTAAAATTATATTAGACAATTATTTAAAATAAATATAGGGATTCATAATAAATTACTTCAATTTATTGAATAATTCATGGAAATCCACAACCACATCTCCCTTCAGAATACATTATTCAACAAATAGACCCAAATACTATTTCTATATTAAATTAATATTTTAATTTGTTGTATACATGGTCTCAATATGTTTTCTAAGATAAAATAATATCATTAAATTGATAAATGTAATCCATAAGTAAATATTAATTTATTTATGGGGTTTCAAAACATCAATTCAATTCTCTGTCAATAGATAATTTACAACAATTACTTGTTTTTTGATGTATGTATTTTTTACTAATAACCAAAAATTTCATAAAAATAAAAATAATAAATTCTAATATTATTTTGTTATGGTGAATTCAAAAGTGTAATGAATTTGTTGAATTTGAAAATATAATATTTAACATTTATTTAATTTCCCGTGTGAAGCTTCTTTAATGTGTGAAATTTTATTATAGCTCGTTATATCATATTTACATGATATTTTCATGTCTTAGGTTCTACATTATGCCCCCCACATAAATAATTGTTTCCCTTAAATTATGATATATATCAGACATTGAAAATATGATTGCATACTTTGCATATAGATTCATTTGGCTCTCTGGTTCTCTCTTATTGTTTGTTATTTCTCCAATGATATTTCACCAAACATGTTTTCTGATTCTGGAATACTTCTAGCTCTTGGTAAGAATATGGAAACTACCCTCGTTTTAAAATAATTTAATCTCGATCTCTATTCTATAAGACTCGTTCACTTTAATATGATATGGAATTTGTTTTATAAATAAATAATCTTAGAAGACATCATGTACTTCATAATGTTTGAACATCAGATATAGGTAGTAAGCTAGAACCCCCATTATTTCTAATATTTAAAACTTCCCAATATACATTGTCTTAACATTCCATTTTTCATAAATCTTATAAATTCCATCCATTATGAATCCTTTTTGAAAACATGTTCCTCAAACTGAAATTCCATAGATTCAATATATTAATTTAATATCTATATTGACTTGTTTAGGATGATTTAATATGTTCCTAAATAGTTTATACTTAATCAATTCTATCCTCCATGGGTTATGGTATAACTAACTTTCATTCTCAAACATCTTCTCAATTTGTTGGAATTTGAAACCTCACCCAATATATTTATCCATATGGATCGATAATAATGATATAATAGAAGCAATTATTTTATAAAATCTTTACCAAATGTAGATATGGATCACACTTGAATTGGATTCTAGGAGAAATTTATCTCAACATGTCTCCCAAAGTATGTGTTGATCATTTATACTTTTAATCTATTTGGTCATGATAAGAATATATAAAATTTATCTCACTATAGGGGTATCTTTAAACTAATTTCTATAGTTTTCATGTGAACCATGGGTTGTTATATGATATAATTGACATTGGTTAGACATAATTCCATTATATTTCATTGATATATTTTTATAAAATTAACTCAAGTGGAATATCATATATTATTTCTACGAATTAAAAAGCTTTATTAAGATAGTAAATAAGGAACCATATTACATCATTCTTCCTTAGAGTAACTGGGAGTCCAACGATAATGTGTATTTAAACATTTTACCTCATCTATATATGTATATGTAGAGGTTTTATAAACCCCTAAAGTAGTTTTCACTCATCCTTCACCTATTGTAATATAAATAAACAAGAAACTTCTACCGTAACTTTCTTCTTCACTCAATCCCACAAAAAATCTCTTACATCCATATTCATCATTAAGTTTAGGGGGTTTATATAGAAATTTGAGATATTTTATTCATCTATTAGTTCCCTTTTCAAATCTTGTATAGATGGAACAGATAAAATCATCCCAAACATTGCGACTCTATCTCTATAGATGATGTCCACCAATTTCACATCACTGTCAACATGAATCATCCTTTATATTTTCTCATAATCAGATTAAGAATTCTATATCCTTAAAATAATGTATGGTTTAGTGCTTTTTTATTAAATGGTTTGATGATCCCATTTCCTTGTAGTCACCATATCCATATTTACTAGATCTCAATATATGGGATTCTCATTAATCCTCAACTTGGAAATAACTTTGTGGTCCCCCTTACTTAATGAATTATCCACCTTGTTTCCCTTCCTAGATTGGTAGTTCATTAATAAATCGTAGTCCATAATTATTTACCACAATATTGCTTTCCCTATGATGATCTCCTTACAGAATACTATATTCTTCAAACTATTATTGTTTATATATAACCTAAATTTTTCCCATATTGGAAGTTTCTCTAAATTTATTAATCATAGATTAAAAATATCTATTCAACATTATGTGTTGGGTTGTTCTGTTAATGAATATTCAATTTTCATGTTACATTAGAATTCACTCTATCTTAAATAATAAGGAATTAACAAATTCCATTAATATATGCATCACTATAAATTAAAAACTCTTACATAGATGATGGTAGAGTTAACAACATTTCCATTTTTAGTCTCTAATTTAGGTCATCAAAACATTCCATACCTTACCTTTACAATAATAATTTAACCCATTTGGGTGTTATCATTGTTAATGGGTTGTCCAATCAAATGAAATGTGGAAAAAAACCGAAAGTAGCCCTCCGAGCAATGGAATTATTGGATTTTGGTATTGATCCTTAATATAGGTAACTCATTTAATACATATTTAATTATTGTAATGCATATATTCCATCATTGCAGACAACATGGATATGTAAAGAAACTTTATTAAGCACAAATTCATACTTACTTTTCTTCTCATACAATTATTTTTCCCTAGGGTGTCCAAAATTAATTTTTGGATTACTCTTATGATCATAATAACTCTAAGATAATATAAAAATGTCATCATTGAATACCAATACAATGTTATAATGATTTTATATTAATACACAATTAATTGAATCCTTATTTATAAAAGGTTCATTAGTCAATCCGAAATTAATTACTATAAACTCATAATTCCCATTCGTTGTTCAAAATATAACATTTGGTATATTATCATGATTCTCCCTTAATTGAAGATAAAAAGAGTGAATTTCATTTTTTTATACGTATTGGACTCTTTGAATATTATATAATTAGTCATTACCACATGGAAAATGATACTTTTTTATAATTATGGAATTGATATCCCTATTATTAGGTCATAATTTCATGGACCAAACCTTCTCTTTCCCAAATAAATTAGTGGCACCCCACGTGGGGAACAAAACTCCAATATCACTCCACTCATATATTAGTTTCATTAACTCTAAAAACTCCATTGGTTCCATCGAAAAGTTTATTTAAAATTTAGTATTTCCTCAAGAATGACTCCACTGGAGACTAAACATCACTCTCTAGTGGATGAAAAGGTAAATATTTTGAAATAACATAAATAGAATTTTTTTACCATGAGTAAAAAATCTATTTTTTGGATAACATCCTCATCCATATAGCATAGTTGATCATCCTGATTATCCAAAATTTCATTATGGAGAGAAACTGGGGGTGGATCTTAGCTTCATTTAAAAGATGATCGTTCCCAAAAGTGGTGGAGAATTATACTTTAGATTAATGATTCATAATATTATTCTCTAAAAAATATATATTTTCATTATAATTTGTAATTAAATTTGGAGAGTATCATATCAATGTCAATCATAGGTATAATTAAAAAATTCATAAATATTACATCAACAAATTCTAATTGTATCTTCATGGAATATTATTGTTTCAATAAGACTCCCACGTGGTGTCTTAATTAATAACTCCATTATATGTATTCTATGAAAATATATAATGTTTTTGAAGAATTAATAAGGAATAAAATATTTATAAAAACAAGAATAAAATAAATCAATATCTAGCATTACTTTAATTATAAATGTATGTTGCACTGGCTCATTAGGTTTATCGAATTCTATCTCATTACATGAATAATTTTTTGTTTTCTCCCATAGATTTTTTTGTGGTAAATTACATTGATGTTTTTTTAATTGGATCACATAATTTCCAATAACCCAATTCTTAATTAATTTAACATCAATAGATACTACCGTTTCATTTCATTAGTGAGCTTGATGGCCATTTTCATTCCACATGTAATAATCTCCAATTACCTCCCAACAATCCCATTACCGTTTTATCCCGTAGTTATCACATGTGGGAAATCACATTCTTTAATTATTCTTCTTAACAAAATTGTTCATCCAATTAATCTAAATTGGACTCTTATTATCCTAATTTCCCTTGAATAAAATTATCCAAACAAAATAATTTTTTTATCATAATGTATCATGATACTATATCCTCATATAATTGAAAGGTCTAGGAGACCAACTCCCATTTTTATATTTTTTATACCATTTAATAATTATCAATATTTCATTGATGTCTTCTTATGTAGTCATTAGTGTTTCTAGAGGAACTTGTAATGTTAGCATCATACTCAAAAACAGTTTCTTCAAATTTTTTTCTAAAAATGACCAAAATCCATTCCATTTCAACTCTATACTCATGATAAAAGTATTTTTTTCATTGAATACATTGATAAATGATACCCATTACATGCACATGATCTCATCATTGAATTTGGTTTTTTGAATTAACATCCACTATTATCCCCAATCTCCAATAAGATGACAAACACCTATGACACCATTTTTCTTTTCAAATCACCCCAAATAATGAATAATATTCTCCATGGAAATTTTCCATTGTTTAGTTAAAAAGGGTTATTAGTTCAACTAATATTATGTGTTTTTTGTGAAATAATATTATCCAATATAGATACACCATATTTTGGTTCATTAGGGAACTCTATTTGAGTGATTTATTTGTTATAGATAGATTAAATGGGTCAAATATTATTGTGAAATAATTTTCATGAAGTCTATAATCATTATATATTTTAGGGAGAATATCCCTTCACTTAATATAGGGAGTTATATAGTTCCCATTCCCCACATTATTTAATTAATTTCTACAATGGCATATACCTTATTTGCTCTTGATTTCTTAAAATTCTGAACACCCCACCTTCTATGTAAGTTTTATTTGTTATTGATTGACTATATTTTTTCCAATGATTTTCAATTAACTATAATTATTTCATTGATGTTTCAATGTTGAATAATTTATAAAGAATAAGACACAATATTATTTGAAAAAATTATCAAATATTGATAAAAATGTTTCTATTTCTTAGATGAATATGTAATTATGAATGAAATAGATTAGGTATTCTTATATTATGGATATTATTTTTGATAAAATTAATATTACTTATAATTATTAAAGATAATTATTAGTATCTCAAACATGATATCCATTTTTGTAGAACCATGTTTGTTATCAATATTACAATTTTAATGATGCTTAAATAAAGATTTTCATTAAAATCATTGTTAGTATGATTGGATGGAAATGGAAACAATCATCAGATCGAATGTTTATAATTTTATTCGTCTAAACGTAATATAAAATAGTCTATCAAATACAAAAAGGTGATAACTACAATTAGGAAGAGGAATTTTTGGGTGACTATCAATTTGAATTTCACATTTATATCAGATTGATATAAAATGGATTTCTCAATTACAAAATGATAATATTATCAACATAATCAGATGAAGATATCATTGTTTAGTAATGGACCTTCAAAGAAAAATGTAAAATAAACACAGAGTTTAACTGACACTTCCATACGGGTAGTGAAGACCGATTAATGGGTAGGAAACCACATCTGTAACGGTAACTTGGAATATGATTAAGGGTCACCTCATGTATTCAAAGCCTAATTAAGGGTTATTTTGATTGGTTGAAGCCTAAATAAGGGTCTCACTAATGAGATTAATGAATTTAGTTGATTATATAATTGTTGTAATGAAAATTTTGACCTACCACATTCAAAGTTACATCAGAAAAAACATTTTAGTTGATATTATGTAATGTGGTCTTCATTAATAAATCACAACAACGATTTATCAATGTGATTCAAATAGAAGTTATGAAAATTGTAAATTATATGAATGATTGTTCATTCTGTTTATGTATAAGGGATATTGTTGTGTTCATATTAATAATATTATGTCATACCAATCTTACATTCATGTGGAATTATGGATCATAAACATTGAGAAGTGATTATTGATTTTGAATGAGGTGAGCCACACAATATATTTAATTAAATTTTAAATAGATCATAATGAAATTTAAAAAAGTTAAAAAGATTTTTTATGTGGTTTATATCAGATGAATAAGATTTAATGAAATCAATATTTAAATGTTTCAATAATGTCACAACAATGCAGTTGCTTTAGTGAAATGAACATAGGAGGTCCATAAAATTAAAAATAATTGGAAAATAAATCATCTTATCATTATATGGATGAGTTAGATATGTTACAGCAAAGTAATGTTTTTCGGAAAAATGATCCGACAGAGGTAGATCAGGATTCCAAAGATTTTTTGTTAATCAAAAGTTTCCAAATCCTTCCCATAGGAAAAATTGTTCTATGAAATCATGATGATATTAAAAGGTTATTATGATTGAGATCTATGAATCCATCACATTAAAGGATTATAGAATATATTTTTCGGTACCACCAACAATAGAAAATTGAATATCCTCTAACAAACAATGTGATAGAGAACATTTTGTATGAATGTATACTAAATAAATTTTTATAGGGTAAAGGCAGAGTCTTCAGAACGAATAAATTTTCCAAACATTTTTTAAGAATGTAAATGATCATTGGAATTTTATTGAATGTGGTTTTCATATGTTCAAAAATATTCATAAATGAACACCGTATAAAAATTCACAAAATGGAATACATTTTATGAAGTTCTTACAGATGAAATGAATAAAAAAATTATGATTTTTATATGATTTTACTAACATGATGTTGAAATGGTGAAATTTAATAATTTTTTGACCTATCCCTGTTAAGTAATTCTTTAATAGTCCAATAACATTATCAATTTTAGGAATTTTTATGAATGTGGGATATTTAATGAAATTTAATGAATTCAAAAAAAAGGGATAATTGAGAATTTATCAATAGTAATTGAAATTTGTGGATGGATGAAAATTAAAAACATTACCATATACGGGAATATATATTTTATTTATAAATAAATTTCTACATTTTAACCAGTTCAGAAGTTTTCAATAATAAAAGGACTATATGTAATATAATTCATATATTAATGTGGATAATATCTCAATAACGTCAATAAAATGATACAGCCACCAAATATCTGAGATATTATTAATTGGGTCTATGTTTTCATAGAAAAATTATTTTGTTGACACTGGGGGTATCGAAAAATGTTAATGATTCAGATAAGACTAATTTATTGGAAGTAGTAAGGAAGGAAGAATAAGATATATATTTGATTTATTTTACCAGTATATTAGTTATTTTTTTATTGAGAAAGAAGAATATAATTTGTTTGGACAAATACTAAAAGTATATTTTGTTGTCAATTGGTTTCTGATAAATTGGGTGAAAAAGATAGATTGAAAAATCAATCACTAAAAGTATCATTACATGATGAATATTATAATATTGACATATATGATGCATATTATAGGAATATTTTAACATATAATAATTAAAAAAACATTCGTGAGAAGATAATGGAGAATATGAAATATTACTTCCATGTTGTTGTGAAAGAAATAATATATGAAGTGTATTGTGGAAAATAGTGCAGTGTTGTGAAATACTATTGAAGACACATATGGTGGAATAATTTTTTTAAGAAGTATCTTAATATTGAAGGTGTAGGATATCATAATTTTTATTATAAACAACCTGGAAGGTTATGCAGTTGGAAAAGGTCATCTCTTATTCAATGATTCTCTATTGCTTCGATACCCTTTCTTTCTTTGATTCTTGATAACGGGAATAAAAGATTGAATAAATAAAATTTTCAGTAAAGGTTACGTATAATAAAATATATAAAGAACCAATGATCATAATAAATTCTTAATGGTAAATTGGTTTGTTCACAATCCATTTAAACAACATTATTATCATTATAAGATAAGGGATAATAAATATGACAGTATAAACAACTAAAAACATATTCAATTTACTCAAAACAATGACAATGACACTTATCCATAGAAAATATCATAAATAAAAAACATGGATAATAATAACATAATTCACAAATAAGTATATTTTAATACCCCATGATTTTATAGTCCTTATCTTTTTAATGTCACCGTTTTCGAAATATTTCATTGCACACAACATTGAGCTTAAATGACCAACTATATTTTATTATTTAAATACTAACATTAAAACCATGAAATTTTACTGAAGGGAATTTACTGTATTAACTAAATAATTAAATTATATTTTAAAAAATATATATTTAATTATTTTGTGAACAATTATTTATAACTTATAATAAAACATTTTTCAAAGATAAAAGGAACTGATTTTCTGAAAAACTATTTAAATATAAACCAGTGTGTCGTATTCCAAAAATAAACAAACAAAAGATGTTTAAGTATTTAAATTAAATATATCATATATTTAATATAATATTTAAATTAATATTAATTCATCTCATTGAATGATACAAGAAAAAAATTCCAATTTTACGTATAAAATATGAATTTTTCCCAAAAGGATGTTTTACCACCTTTTAAAGGGGAACCAATTTTAAAAATAATTTCCACACTATTATTTAATTTATTTGATAAAATAAAATTAATATTTTAAATATGAATACAAAATTTTTCTTTAGTTTGTTTTGGTAAATTTCGTATAAGTTTTAGGCTTTGATGAATTGTGAAAAAATATTACATTTTAATTTGAAAAATAATTTTTTCATATAAATAATTAATTGTGTAAAATTATATTTTAAATTGGAATAAAGGTATAATTAGATCATTTTTTTGTCATTTAATCCAATTTTTTTCATTGTAATCAATTTCATATTGTATAATAATATAAAATCATTTCAATCTATTAAACGTTGTCACTTTTAAAACCTGCTTTCACACACCATCTACATGATTAATTTAATTTTATTTTCATCCACTTATATGTTTTGAATTATGAAAAATGGATTCCTTATTTGTAATCAAAGGGAAAAAATTTATTAATTATGTCACTTTTATTTTTTTCAAAATATGAAATCAATCTTTTGTAATTTTTTTACCACGGTTATGGATAAATCGTGTAATTATATGTAAAAATAATATTATTACATTACCCTAACCCTTTTAATAATTTAAATGGATGAGTTATTGTAGAACAAAATAATAATTGGTCCAATTTTATGGCATCAATGATCCACTTGGATGAATTTATGACTCTTATAGTATATTATTCTAAGGAATGTCCAATACGTCACACTCATGTTTTTAGTAAGTGTTAAATTGTTTATATGTGGTTATTCAGAGGATATCATTCAAAATAAATTTCAATTTCAAAGATAAAATTATTATATTAATCATGATAATTTATTTTAAATTTTTATGGAATAAATAGTTAAATTAATAGATTTCATAATGTTGATGCATTAATTGTTTAATAAATTAACATATCAATTAAATGTTATTAAAAATAATAATATTAATTTATTTTAAATAATTAATATCATACCTAAGTTTTAAAGATTAAAAATACATATTAGGGATTTATTAATGGTTTTTTTTATGTTATCTTAATTTTATAATATATTTAAAAAGTCAGGTTCTGAATAGTGTCTAAATTCACAATCCTGAAATTTTAAAATAAGTAATATTTAATTAAATGATATAAAATTAATAAAAATATAAAACCAGGACAAAATATTTTTATATTGACTAATATTTCATAAGTGACACGTTTATAGTTTCTTTTTCAATTTATAGTAAATATATTGACCCTTAAATAGTCAAAAACACAAATTTTCATGGTAACAGTTACGGGGTTAGACATTGGGTTAAAACCCAAATATGGGGAGTAGAATTTGAAAAAAAATTGAATAACGACTATTGGATAAAATTAGTTTGACAAATAATTATCATATATTCTAAATAATTCACTTTCATTCCAGATGGACTTGAATATCGATTTATATTAATTTAATTTTTTGATAGTGTCCAAAAGTGGACCTCACTTAAATTATAAAAGGAAAACTTATCCCTCACATCCTCGCACCAATTTTATCCTTCTATATCATCCAATACATTCCCATTTCACTTATTACCATACTTATATAAGTTCTATAGGTTTTGGACCTTCCATGATACCGATCGGTGACCCCATATGTAGTGATGTAAAGAAGTCCTCCGAAGAATAGGTAATCTTTTTTACTAAATCATTCATGTTCATTTATTCATATAAATCTTTTATATTAACTTATAAAATTATAAATTCATAAATAAATTATTATCAATATTATGATATTTTATTATTAAAATGTGACGACCATATTCCACCTTTTATCCCTCCTATGAAAAATGAAAGCATCCTTCATCCGTACGTATGAATTACTGTCTCTATGTCGTGGGGTAATCTTTTTTCATAACCACATTAAAATTATGTGCATTACAATTGAAATAATATTTATATATACATTATAACTATAACATTATATTGATTGTATAAAAATTAATATACCATCCACTTCCTTACCCTCTAACTAATAATGGAATGATACCATCGCCCACACATATGTATGTCTCAACATCTCCACGATGTGATTTGATTCATTTTCCATATCCAACATTGAATAACTTCTATAAAAATATATTTTATTCTTGAATATTAATTTATGACATTAATATAATTCTATATATTTTTTGTCTATATCCTATCAAGAAATTCCGAGACATTTAATAAAAAGCATGGCTATGTAAATGAAGCAGTTAACACATGAAACAAGAGTAATAATGAAATATTATAAACTTTCAAATGATAAAATAATATAAGTAGTTCACATATAATATCATCAATTTTAATGAATATATTATATAATTTAATAACATTCTTAAAACCATTATATAGGAGGTCAAATCACATTCGACTAAAGGAAACATAAAGTAAGGGATCCCCATCTCATTTTTCCATTTCTGAGATATATGTCTCATACACAACTTATTTCATTTATATGGTGTATATATTTCATATTTTATATAAATAATTATTAATATCATTATAATCATGTTATTAAATGTCTAATTTGATAATTATTTCTTATATGGGGTTTTCTATTTTACTAATTATATAGTGGTAAGTGGTTATTTCACCATCTCTTCGTTATTCAGGATTGTTCTAGTTTAAGTCTCCCCTGGGGAATATTTAACATCCATGTTAGTTTTTTAAACATGTTTTCAAAACTGTTTTAAATATTATCCAATGATTTTTAATGTCAATTTCACCCATTCTTGAATCTCTAAAAAATTCTTTAAAATGAATCTTCTAGTCATTTAAAAAACAAGGTATATTATTATGGTTCATACAAAAGTAAATGGAATGTTTTTTCTTGTATGGGATGAACGTAATTTCCTTCCCTCATGATGAATTTTTGAACCTTCATTTACCTTATTAAATGGTTTTTTTAAATGAAAATATTTCCTTCTATAAGTGTGAGGCCTTTTAAATACATGATTACAAAGTGGTAATGGATTTGGTCTCAATTTACATTCCATTGAGAATTACTAATTGTTATGAACCTATTCACATCAGTGTGGTGTATATAATCCTCATTTACCATTTAATGTCATGATTATCTATTTTATTGTATAACTTTTTTACATATGGTGTTTACTTTGATAGTTATTTGATTTTCTGGGAAAAAATTAATAAATTTTTATTCATCAATCAATACAAATATTTGATAAGGCATACTTTTTATAAGTTAAATCAATCACTCAATGTGATGAATTTTTTGAAATATTGGTTAAGGGTTGGACCACGATATAATATATACCCTTGATGCATCAATAGGTTCTTATGATAAAAATTAACTACACATATTTAAAAGGTTTCTAATAGTATTTTTCAAAAGTCTAGTCAACGATGTTGATGGTATAGGTTTTCATGTACCTCAAACATGAGAAATTCTTCACATGAATTAAACTCGAAGATCCTATATGATATAATAACATTGAATAATGTTTTAATATATGTTAATGACATGATTAAACCAATTATACAAAAGATTAAATCGCATTCTTCTAAATAACATGTATGGTAAGGGTTCCCTGTCTCAATTTTCCTTCTATGAGATATACTTCTTATACACAATATATTTCTTATTTGTGTTGTACATGCTACCCCATTGTTATATAATATAATTAATCTCATTATATATATACTGTTAAATAACACATTTGATAATTATTTATTTTATGATTCCTATGACTTGACCAATTATATAGTGGTAATGTGTTATCTCACAATCTCATTATTATTTAGTATTGTTTTTTTATTTCACCTTGAAGGAATATTTATCTTCCAGGTTAGTGTTTTATATATATGTTTTTAGAATTTGTTTTACTATTATCCAATGATTGTTTAACTTCATTATTGTGCATTATTATTTTCCTTTAGAAGGAATATTCTTATAGTTTTCAAAAATAAGGTAATTTATGAAATTTCATTCAAATGTAAAAGGAATGTATTTTTTATATTATATGTATTTAATTGAGTTTTCCTCCCTCGTGACACCATAATTTTATGAATCATGCATTACCTGTTTATAATGTTATTTTCAAGTAAAATATTTTATTTTATAAATGCATTGGATTTTAAATTAATGACTATAGTGTGGTAAATTATTTCGTCTTAATTTACATTCAATTGATACTTATTCATTTTTATGAATCAATACATTTTAATGGGGAGTATATACTAAAATTTTTTCATTTAATATCATGATTCATTGATAAACATTATAACATTTTTACATACATTATTCACTTTGTCGGTTATTTGATTATCTGGGGAAATTCCAATAAATCAAAATTGTTTATTCTGTATGGATATTTGATAGGGAATTTTTATTAGTAAATTTTTCAATTATTAATCATGAGTGATGATTTTGGCTCTAAATGACAGGTGTGTCCTAGAATTTTAATATATCTTCTTGGTGCATCAACAGGTTCTAATGAGAAAAATTAACAGTTCATATTAAATAGGCTTATACCAACAGTTTTAAAACATATTGTGAAAGGTATTGATGGTATTGTTTTTCATGTGCCTCAGATATTACATACAATAATTAAGCATTGCCTTCATTTTGAAATTAGTAATAATTATTATTTATCCATTATATTTTTATTTGATATTATCTATAGATTCATTTATTTATTTTATTATTGATTAATGGAGAAATTTTTTATTATTTACCTTTCCATATTGATTATGAAATATCTAGTTATTTAAATTGAATGTGTTTCAATTATTGATCATTCCATATTTACTCATAGCTACTTTTGAATTTAACCGATATTGAGCATTTGAACTCACCCATGACTTATAACTTAATTTTCATAGTAATCCAAGATTTGAACTATTATTTTTATAAATGTTTATTCTATAAGGAATAATGTTATTCTAAAAAATAAAAAATAGATTGTTAAATTTGGTTTTTGAATGTATGTGGAAATAATTTATGTATCAGGTTTTTGAAAATTACTAAATGGATTGGTATTTTTTGATGTGAATATTTTATATATGCTAATGTAATCTTGTATGGTATTGGATATAGGATACTAGGGTTGGGGCCATTAATGTAATGACCCAATTATTTATAGAATGATATATTTTCATATCTATTAATATTTATGAATAAGATATTACTTTTATGTTAAAGGGATTCTCTATACAATGGAATGCTCGACACGCAAAAACTGAGTTTCACTGAAACCTTCCATTGCACACAATAAGGAACTATACCAAAAAATAATATATTATTATTATTATTATTTTAAAAGGTAAATGACGCATAACCGTTGTATTGGAGGGAGTGAACAAAACTCACCAAAATATGATTATACGTACTTATTAAATGTTTTTACATTTATCTAAATAATTTTAGAGGGATAAAATGATAAAGAATATGAATTTAATCATAAAATACTCTAATATTTTGAAAAGGTTTTCTTTCCTCCTTTTGATGGAGAAAAATTTTTAAATATAATTTTTTGTCACTTTTATAAGCTCTATTTGAAAAATTAATCTTATTATTTAAAAATAGTACATCAAAATTTCATTTGGACGAAATTTTCGTATTGTTATGATGAAATTTATAATTTAATAAATAGTGGAAAATAATGAATTTTAATTCAAAACTACATTTTCATCAAATTTATTTATACATTTAGATTTTTTTATTTGGTTTTAATGTGGAATTTGAATATTTTTTATCATTTAATCAAATATTTTCCATTTGAAGTAATTTCTCATTTAAAATTGGACATTAACACATGATAATCTTTTGACAGTACTTATGTTCATAAAAACCTGCTTTCTGGTATTGACAATGGGAATTTATTTTAAATTAATTTTTGAAAATTAAATTTTTTGAATCTAGGAAAATGGATTCCATATTTCAAATCAAGATCTAAAAAATGAGTAAATAGGTACCTTTTATGTTTTACACTATGAATAGAAACATAAGTAGTTATTTTTATTTACCATGGTTATAAGTTAAACCAGGTGAATAAGGGTATGAAATAATAGTATTATTATATGAAACTACCCAAAATGTGTCCAAATCCAATAATATTATTAATTTACAACCATTATCATCCTTGGGATGATTTTGAGACCCCATGGAGCCACATGGGTGTGATAATGACATGTTATAAGAGTTAATTTTATGTAAATAGAAATATAACATAAAATTGTATCTTTTACTAAATCAATTTTTATATAGGGTTATATAACTCATAATTTTGAATATAAATTGTAATTAAAAATATATAAATATTTCAAAAATCTTGGTATTTTATTTATAATTTTTAGACACTCTGTAAAACAATTATTAATGACACAATAATGATGCATTGATTACGCTGTTAATTAAATATCCAAATAAATGATATTAAAAATATTAAAAAATATAATTTAAACATTTTATAAAATACCCGAATTTTATGTATTAAATTCATATTTATGCTATTAGTTAATGTCTATGATTTTAATTAAAAAAATTTTTATGAATTTTTTAAAAATCCAACTATGAATAGTGTCTAAATTGACATAATTCATAACTAAAAATATAAAATAGTTTATTAAATTTTTTAAATACCTAAAAATATAAAATTCAGAAAAATGGTTATTATTATTCCAAATGTGTCAAAAATGGAACTTTTTTGGGTATATTGACATGTTATGGTAATTAAATTAAAACACAATGTTTAAATAATAAAATATCATGGAATGTTTGAAAATGTAAATTAAAGGTAAAAAACAATATAAGGGTTAAAAAATATTTAAAACTTGTATACTTCTAAATTTATGATCGGGATATGACCCAAAATCAGGTTATATTTGAAATAAATGTGTTTGGGACCATTAAAAACAACTAATAAATATATAAAAAAGTAATATTTCAAGACTTTGCAAAAGTGCCACTCCTCTTTCAAATGAAAGGCCAAAAACTCTACCCACTTACTCAGCCTCCTCAAGCCCCTTTTATTGTCCAAAATCAACTCAAATAATCTACCAACATCCCTCCCTTCCTCCTAGAACCCATAACATGGGAAAAGGAAATTTAAGAAATAATTTTGGCTCAAATAAAAATAAGTTACCTGATTTAGAGGTAATGTCTTCTCTGAAGTTCCATTCCATTATTTTCCTTATTCACTTCCTATTTTTTCTTATTCTGTGATTACATGAAAACACCAGTATCCTAAATATACAATGATTTTTTATGATATGTATTCTAATAACACTTACGAAAACCACCATCATGTTGTTACAAACATTCTATTTCTGTGTACGATGAACTACAGCCTCATGAAACCATGATTGTTCAATTTTCTTCTACCATCTCTCATGGTGGCCATTATGATGGAATGTTTTTTATATATGATATATATTATATCTATTTTCTATCTATTATTTTTTAATTTATAATTTCAACATACCATCATACTTTCCATAATGTGTAAATAAGATAATTTCATTTGATAAAGTGCGGACTATAGCCCCATCAAAGTTATATGAATCGTTCATTACATACATGGAACATATAAAGGATGGTGTTAATGAAAAAATGTAACATATATAATATAGGTATTATACTATAATAATAACATAACTATGTATAATTTAGTTTTCATTCCTTTAATATGACAATAAAATGAATGTCTAGTGCATGCGTATGTATGACCTAACATCTCCATGAACAGTGTAATTCATTTCATATCTTAAAATAATATGGATATGACAAAAAAAATACATATATACAAGATATATATTATATTTAAATCATGAATAATTTTCTGGATATTATTGACTTTTACCACATGGAAAATTTACATCAAAACATCTTCATTTTTGACTCAAGTTCCGAATATCGATAAAACGACTGATTTGAAATTTAATAATTATGTAATTTTTATAACCTGCTAATATGTGAAATAAAAGGAATAATAAAATTGAAAAAACATCCCATACAAGTATAAATTAACCTAATTTTATTATTAAGTAACATAATGATTTTACGTGATGAGTCATACACAAGGTAAGGGAAAATCTTAACTCAATTTCCACTCATTGGGTTTCACGAATAATTTGTCGATTATATTATGCCAAGAAAATGCGTGGAATAACAATTTATTTATATATGTTGTAATTTCCACTTAAATTTGGGTTTATATACTAATTCTACACATAATATCCCCATTGATAAATTTTTATGTCATTTATACGAACTTTGTAAGGGAAATCTTTACTGAATTTCTATTCATTGAGTTAAATATCCATGTCATTGGTTTTTTTCCATGAATATATGTAAATTACCTATTATTTTTTTGCACTGAATATCCACTTATATTTGGTATATATATATTTTTCACACATAATTATGTCATTGATTTATCCTCAATCTAATGATACGATCTTTGTAAGGGATTTCATCTCAATTTACATTCCATTGAGACTTATTTGTGGTTATGAACCAATTCACTTTTATATTGTAAATATACAGCCTTTTGACATATTATATCATCAATATTCTTATTATTATGATATTATAAGTTTTTATTAATATTATTATGAAATTATTTTTATTCAATAACTCTCTCAGGTGGTAAGGGACTCTTTAACTAAAACATCTTTTTAAATTTTATAATGATTTATTGTTTTAAATCCTTCTCATTGATGTTAACCTTTTCAAAAAGGTTTTAAGGATTTATTTAGATGGAAATTTATGTTTTGAAATATTAATTTCTTTAATAGTTTCAAAGTGGTATGGGTAATATTGATTCACAAATCCCTTTATTAAATGTTTTAAATGAGTTTGGAAATGGATTGAATATTTCAATATCTTGAATTTATTTCTTGTGATTGACGAGTGAAATGTTGATAATTTAAAATATTTTATGTGTTATGATTATGTAATGGTTCATGGACATCTGATCGGTGGTTATGTGATAAACCAAAGACAAGTGGTTCCATGATAATCCTTGGGTGGCTGATCCCGTGATATCTCTCCAATACATTAGAAAATGTGACAGAGGTAATCATTAAGGATTATCCTAAGAGATTTAGGGAATATATTGTAATGGGAATTTCAAATGATTCTATGAAGGTTACTACCTCTATGTATATGAAAGATATAATGTTATTATGATATGGATTCCACAAGTTATCGTTATGGTTTATCATTTCTATTAGGATTTTCAGGAATATTATGGTTCCATGATGTAATCTATGTAGATTATGTTTTATGGGAAAAAAGTATTTTTTGGTGAATTTTTTTTCAAATATTTAAATTATTCATGGAATATCAGTTTTATTCTTTTTCTTATATTCCTTACTATTATTTTTATTCCCATCCCTTATTTTGAATTGTTTTTCATATGACTTAAATAATAATAGAGTCAAGGATGGGATCAAGGAAATGTTATGTTGTTAAAACATGAAAGGATACCATGATTATTTTTAAAGAGTTTAAACTTTATTAAAAAAATAGATAGTGACAAGAATTGTATTCCAATAATATATAAGATTCTGTGTATGAGTTAAGGCTGAATTCTCTCAATATCTATACTTGAAAATATCATCAAAGTGAATTAAATTCCAAATAATGACTTATCTCAAGATTATGTTATGTTTAAGGATAATGCCATAATGTTGGTATCAGAATAAGGTTTAGAAAACATTGGAGATTAAGATGTGTTACTAAGGGTTAGGGATATTATCATTGGTTTATAATTTTATGTTTTATTATAATTTCAATGAATTAGAAACCCCTTTTGAGTTTTATGTTATTTCAAGGTGATTAACTGTATTTTTTGAGACAATCACCATTGAGGAAATTTTGGCTTATTAGTTCATGGGATCAAAATGTGAGTTATGAAATAACCTTTGAGGTTAAAACTTGTTATTTTTATTTTTTAGTACTTTATCTATTTTTTTTAATGACTTTAGAATTATACAGTTGTTGAAAATGGACAACATATAGACCTTGTGAAAACCCATTGTGTTGGAAAAACCTGCGGGAATCAAACCCACAACTAAAGAACAATTGGTATTTTTTACCTACCACTGGCCTATGTGAATTCCCAAGTTAGTATGAATTAATCTATAATTTTCACTGATATTATGGATTAAGAATAAGTTAATTTTGGGAACTTTTGTATTATAAAATGGATATCCTTAGTACAAGAAAATGATTTGTTAACTAAGTGGTAAATGTTATTTCGTAATACATTCTCTATTTTGGTAAATTTATATGATTATTTTAGATTTAATACTATGGGATTTTACTTAGGTGTTTTTGTTCAATTATATTTTGGGAATAATTTATAACATTAACTGTTGACTTATGTGGAATTAGTTTTTTTAAAGAGATGATTAACCTATCATGGTGAAAATTTTATTAAGTTAATTACTTTTGGTATGAGACATTACAAGTGGATGATGTTATTTAGAGATAAATTTTAAAATTTATCTTAAAAAACTATGTGATGAAATCCTTTTGAGTTTTCGTTTTCAATATTAGGTGGATAATTTAGGGGAATTTTAATGACTTTTGTTTTTTCAATGGTCTATGTAAAACATGTGTATTACTATGGAATTCCAAAGAATAAAAGTTTTCTTTCTTCTTATAAAGGATTATTATTTTTTGGAGATTATCCGATATTTTACTGAACATTTTGGATATTGTAAATTTCTAAAGATGGTGGAAAATAAATAGTTCGTCTTATTGGATTATGTGATTCTCAAGATAAAATTTGAGTGTGTGGTAGAAATTTATTAATGCATAAAAATCTAATTTTCATGTAAGTATATTTCCTTATGCTATTACTCTTTGTAGTAAATGGATTACTCAACATTATGAAAATGACCTTAATTTTTTTTAGTTTACTTTTCCTACTATGAAATCAGTTACTGTTTAACCAATCACAAGTGTATGGTTTTCTGGTTGTTAACTTTCTCCTGACAATTTTTTCTATCACTATCCATCAGAACATTATTGTTACTTTTTCTTCTATATCCATGTTTTCCTACATGGAATCCTAGTATGTGTTATATCTAGTGAACTTTTTTACATCACTTTATTTCTTTTTAATGTCTTAGTTTTATTGAATATTTTTCCAATGTGGAGTTTTCAATGATGTTTCTTAGCCCAATTTTAAAATTGCGAGGACACAATTTCTAATGGGGAGGATGACGTATTGACCCAGGTATTTATATAATAATAATTTTTCATATATATTTATATTTATAAATAATATATTAATTTTACATTAAAGGTATTCTTTGTCTGATAGCACACCCTTCACGAAATAATGGGTTAAACTGAAACATTACATGTCACACAATAATGAACAATACCGAAAAATAATATATTAATATTATTGTTATTTTAGATGGTAGTAAACACTTAGTTGTTTTATTGGTGGGAATTAACATAAATAACTAAAATATGATTATACATGTTTGTTAAATTTTTTTATATTTATCCACTGAATTTTAGAGTCATAAAAATATAATGAATCCTAATTTAAGTATAAAATACTCTAATATTTTTAAAAGGTTGTTTTACAACCTTTTGAGGGAGAAACCTTTATAAATATAGTTTTTCACTTTTATTTGTTCTATTTGAGAAGATAAATTTCTTATATAGAAATGAAACAACATAATTTACTTTGGTTGAAAATTTCTTTTTTTTTCTAATGAAATTCATATTTTAATGAATAGTTAAAATACTTCATTTTAATTCTAAACCGCCTATTAATATAATTTATTTATATAGTTATATTGTTCATTTAATATTTTTTAAAGTGTAATTGGATTATTTTTTTATAATTTAATCTAATTTCGTTCAATATAAGTAATTTCCCATTGAAATTAGACATAATCACATGTAAATATTTTGATAGTTATTATTTCATAAAAAACCCACTTCTTGGTTTTAACAATGGGGGTTAATTTTAAATTTATTTATCAAAATTATGTGTTTTGAATTTGGAAAAACTGATCCTATATTTGGAATCATAAGGTCCAAATTGTATAAATAGGTACCTTTTATTATTTGACATTATGAATAGTAACTTTAGTAATTATTTTTATTTATGATGGTTAGAGGGTAAATTGTGTAAATAAGGGGATGAAATAATATTATAAAAATGAAAAAATATCTTAAAACATGTCCAAATCCAACTAGATGAGTTATTTCTGACCATGATAATCCTTAGGTCTATTTGGGTACCTCATGCAGCTACATGGGTGTTGTAATGACATGTTATAAAAATTAATTTAATGTAAATAGAAATATAACAAAAACTTGTATCTTTTACTAAAAAAATTATATAGGGTTTTATAACATATCATTTTGAAAATAAATTGTTATTAGAAAGATACAAATATTTCCTACATCATATTATTTTATTTATAATATTTAAACATTATATAAATAAATTTATTTATTACACAATGATGATGCATCGATTGCCTTATTAATGAAATATTAAAATAAATGATATTATAAATATTAAAATAAATATAATTAAACAATTTGATGCTATAAATGATTTGTTGGATGAAATTGACATGTTAGGGATGATTTAATTCTTTCTTTTGAAGTAATCAAGTTATGGGTTTTCAAAAAAGTATTGTATGAATAATGTTAAAATTGATATAATTCAAAGCATAAAATATAAAATAGTTTATTAAATGTTTTAAAATTCCAAAAAATATATTATTCATCCAAATGATTAAGATAATTACAAATATGTCATAAATGAAACTTTTCTTTGACATTTGACATGTTATGGAAATTAAATTAACCCAAAAAATGTAACTAATAAAATATCATTGTAAAATTAAAAAGGGAAAAATATAGGATAAAACAAAAATATAAGTGGTAAAAAATATTCATAACATGTCAAATTTTAATTATATGATAGGTATGAGCCCCAAAATAATCTTATCTTTGAAATAAATTATTTTTGGACAATTTAAAACTAAAAACAAATTTATAATAAAATAAAATTTAAAGACATTCCTAAAGTGCCCCTCCTCCCTCTTATAAAGGGACACCACCTCTACCCACATACTCACACCTCTCAATCACCTTGGACCATCCCAATTATACAGAAATAATATACCAACATCCCTACCATCCTTATAGAAACCTTAAAATTGGATGAAGGAAATTTAAGAAATCATTTTGGCTTAAATCAAAAAAAGTAACCCGATTTAGACATAACGTATTCTCTAAAGTTCCTTTTATTTATGTTCCTTCTTCACTCCCAATGCTGTTATTAATCTATATTTACATAAAAAAACAAGTATCCTCAATAAATTAGGATTTTTTAATTACAATTATTCGAACTACACTTACACACACCTCTATCTAATGGTTACGAACATATTGCCTCTGTGTACAAAAAATTATTGCCTCACGAAATGAGGAATGTTCAATTTTCTCCCACCACCTCACATGTTGTCCATTATGATAGAACTGTATTTATATATGATATTTATGATATTTATTTTTTTCTCAATGATTTTATAATTTTTATTTTCAACATACCATTATTCTTTCCATAATGTGTAAATACAATTATTTCATTTGAGGATGTGAGGACTATCGCCCCCTTAATGTGATATGAATCATTAATGACATACAAGGAATTTATAAAGGATGGAGTTAATTAAATTATGTAACATATATAAAATAGATTTTATACTAGATTTATAACATACCTATGTATCATTTAGTTTTCATTCCTTTAATATGAAAATGAAATAAAAGTATCGTGCATGCATACGTACGACCTACCATCTCAATGAAATGTGCATTTAATTTTATATATCAAAAATTATGGATATTATAACTACATATATACTGGATATATATGCTATTTAAATCATTAATAGTGTTCTGGAGATGATTGAATTTGGACACAGGGACAATTTACATTAAAACATGCTTTTTTCGACTCAATTACCGAATATCAATAAAATGACCGATATGAACTTAAATAATTGTGAAATTTTTATAACATGGTAATAAGTTATAAAAAATGAATAATGAACATAAAAATAGTTCTCAGTCTAGTTTAAATTATCCTTTTTTTTATTCAGGAACATAATGATTGTACGTGATGAGTTGGACTCAATGTAAGGGAATTTAAAAACCCAAGCCCGCCTTCCATAGGATAGGGGTTGGTGACTAGAACTGGAAAGGCATATCCCTAAAAAGTGAAGGAATTGAATTTATTCCTGTACAAACACATAGTCAAAGAAAACAATAAGATGGAACCATGAAGTAAAATTGTAGTAGTAAAATTGTGTACTGAAATTAAAGGGGTCGGAATACAAGCCAAACTAAAAAGTTACAACTATAAAAGAAAATAGAAAATAGATCTGGAGATCTTACACTAAGGATCCTACCTAAAGGGTTGGTATATATCATCTACACATCTGTCCACATCAACTAGTCACCCCTGTGTACCACCTGGTCATGGCTCTTATAGTCTCATTCGAGCTGCTCGTCTTCTACACAAGACACAACAAGGTGCGGGAAAAGCCCGTGCAGGGGTGAGTATAAAATTACTCACTAGGAAAACAGAGACCCATGAAGGTATCTCAGAATTATAAAATGTAAAACCACAATGCCTGGTCACAAACACAAAGAACAAGGAAAACGACTCATCTCAAACTAGGTATACAGCACATAGAAACAAGAAAATAAGATTTTGATCCACATAGGGTCGATATGTCATTGATCCATGACGGGCCGCTCTAAGGATAGTCCCCATTGGGTCATGCACTTCAGATCCACATAGGGTCACTAGAATGTTGATCCCCACAGGGTCGCTATGATGCTGATCCAAACTGGGTCACTATAACACTGATCCACACAAGGTCACTATAATGTTGATCTACATAGGGCTACTATGATGCTGATCCACACATGGTCACTATAATGGTGATCCACACAGTGTCTCTATAATTTTGATCCACACAGTGTCTCTATAATGGTTATCCAAATAGGGTATATGTGATACTGATCCACACATGGTCTCTATAATGATGATTCACACATGGTGACTATGATGATGATCTGCACAACATCACTCTTCATGTAACAACACACCACAGGATTCTCTGAACCCGGTGTTCTTGAGTTCTATAGTATCTTCTCCTAAAGATATCGGTTGTGCCTCAACTACCAAAACATTAAGAAAATGAGTAACCCAAAAGACCTCCATATTGTAAGGGTTCCAACATGAGAGATGGCACGTTAATCGAATGCCCGGTCTGTGTGTTATAAGCATTTTAGTGCCGAGGGCCTGGTTGGATTCGGGTTCGATCCAACCCATCCATACTCCAACATTATCCAAAAATCAGGTGGAGTATCTCAAAAGTAATTTCTCACTCCAAGTACTTCAGTACCGAATAAGGTTCATCAAACGAACGTCTATTTTGTGAGATACAACATTTTAAGAGAAATTGGGCCTGAAATAGGTCTGGGTCTAGTCCAACCCGGTTTGACCCGACATGGCCTAAACAGGTTGGGCTAGACCATGGTGGGCTTGACCGAATGGGAAGCAGATTGGTCTGGACCTCGGGCTGGGCACGACCAACTGGAGGGGTCGCACGGCCCCTCCTTCCCGAATAGCTCAAGAGTCATTCATCTCTTCAACCGGCGACGCCACGTGGTGCCGCCTGGATATCCTTGGGGCCCACAGGGTGTGGTTACCCTTCTCCTACAGCTTCAAAGTCGTCACCTCCTCACCGCGTCACATGATGGCACACCGCCTTCCGCCAACGTGGCCAGGTGAGAGTCTTCCGCCTCTTTTCGTTCGCTGCGGCGCCATGCGGCCATCAAGCGTTGGCCGCCGTCATGCCGGTGCCGCACCGGTGGAACATCCTCGGGCCACTGGGTGATCTCTGGTTGTCAGTTTTCCCTTCTATTCATTCCTATAGTCCTCCACTCAGGATTCCGTCGTCGCTTCGTGCCACCCAATTTCAAGGTTCCATCAAGGTTGAAAATCTGCCTCAAAAGAACGCAACGTAAATTCAAGTGGTGGAGAGTCTGGGCCTTGTTCATTTATCCCGCGCCCTCCACATTATCATTATAACAAGGGTGATCTTTAATTCAACTTCATACACTTATAATTAAATCAAGACAAAAACCCCAACCTCGAGAATCATTGGAGGTGATGTCGCACTTGTGGAAAGTTGCCGTTGTTCGTCTATCCCGGATCGATTTCTCCAACTTTGTCATCCATGATTTCATTCCTTTTATGTGGAAGATGCCACAACACATCGTCAGAGGTTACTCACATCCGTATCAAAAAAATCCACACCCGAGCACTATTTAAATAGACGGAGGAACCAAATGTGTTTCATAACATTAATATAGTTCAATTATGAACCAAATTTAATGTTCCAACATCGAAGTTTCAAAACAGAAGAGTCAAGACATTAAATTTCATGAAAACTCACAGGTCTCACCATCACTGCTCATCCGTTGGTAGGTTAATAAAATAAAAATTTCATGTCATTTTATTTTTCATTAAATGTATGAAAACTAACATTTTCTACCAACCTACTGTGATCTAATTTAAGCCTCCCTTAACAGAATCCCAGTGATGTGGATTCAACGGTTCCCTTTAACTTTAAAAAAATGTACCAGTTCAGAAGATAGAAAATGTTTCCCACACGTTTAAGAAACGTACCATAAAAATAGTTCAAAAATACATTCTGGGTACACAGAGGCTCACAATCAAGCGTCGTCAATTTTTGCAGACTCTTAGTAATCCCAAATAATTAAAAAAATAATATGGAATTTTCAGGTCTTTATAATTGAAAAGTTCATATGTAATTTATATGAACATTATAAGTGAAATTTTTACTCAATTTCTATTTATTTAGTTAAATATCCATTTTATTGGTTTTTTTCAAAGAATATCTATGAATAAACTCTGATTTTTTTACACTAAATATCAACTTATATTTGTTTTATTTAAATTTTTAAAAAATAATTATGTCATCGATGTATCCTTAATCTAAGGATACTATCTTTGAAAGTGATTTTGTCTCAATTTACATTAAATTGAGACTTATTTGTTATTAGGAACCAATTCACATTTATAGGGTGTATATACTTCCCTTTGACATATTATATCATGAATCTTCTTTTTCTCATGATATTATATGTTTTTTTAATGGTATTTATTAAATATTATTATTCATGTATTATCTCAAGTTTTAAGGGACACTTTAACTAAAATATAGTTTTAAATGTTTCAATGATTTATTCTTTTAAATCCTTCTCATTAATGTCAATGTTTTCAAAATGTTTTTAAGTATTTATTTATATGGATAATAATGTTTTAAAATGTTAATTTCTATAATATTTATAAAGTTTTATGGGACAATTTGGTTTCAAAAATCTCGTTATTATGTGTTTTAAATGGTTTTGGAAATGGATTGAATAGTTCTATTAATGGAATTGATTTCTAGTGATTGATGAGTGAAATGTTGATAATTTTAATCTTTTGTGTGTTATGATTATGTAATGGTACATGGAAATTTGATGTGTGGTTACGTGATAAACCAAATACATATGGTTTAGTGATAATCCTAATGTGGGTGAGCCTATTATAGCTCTCTAATTTGTTGGGTTATGTGATGAAGGTAAACTTTACGATTTCTCCTAAGAGATTTAGGAAATATAATATGATGGGTATTCAAAATGTAACCACGAAGGTTACTCCCTATGTGGATGTGAATGCTACAATGTAATTATGATATGGATTCCACAATCTACCATTTTGTTTTATGATTTCTAGGATTTTCTATTGGAATATTATGGTTACATGATGTAATATAAGTATTTTATGATTAATGGGTGTAAAAAATGATTTGGTTAAATTTTTGTCATGGGTTTAAAATATTAATTTACTAATGTTTTTATTTCTTTTTTACATTCCTTACTGATCTTTTTATGCTCATCCCTTATTTTTAAATGTTTTTCACAAGAGTAAGAATAGAGTCAAGGATGGGATGATGGAAAATATATACTATTAAAACATAAAAAATATACCATGTTTATTTTTAAGGAGTTTTTTTTATGAAAAAAATTGATAGTGATTAGAACTGTTTATTTGTAATATTTAAGTATCTATGTATGTTTTATGGCCTAGTTCTCTAAAACACTAAAGATGAAAGAAACCTCGAAGTGAATTAAAGTAAAATTAATTACTTATCTCAATATTATTTAAATTTTAAAGACAGAGACATATAAATTAATAAATGCTTCATTATTGTATGACATGATCAAATTATTTTTGATACCTCTACCTTCAAGAACCTTCATAGGACAGTGGAAAAATATAGGAAGAAACCTATTTAATGAAACTATAGTAATTGAAATCTTGATACCTACAAATGAATCATGGGGGTATATAATTCTATGCCCCAGCCTTCAAAGTAGGTCCAAATTATTCCTCAAATTTTACATGATCAATTTAATTCACGAATCGATATGAGTTATCAAAAAAATATCCATAGTGAGTGAAAAAAATAGATTTACCAATATATCATAGATAATAAAATAAAATTAAATTCAAAAAGCATATGTAGAAATGATATATAGTTTTTGAAAAAATAATATCTATTATCAAAAGTAGTATGTATTGTTATGAAAGATGAATTTTACATTTATCAAAAAAGAGTGAATGATTCAAATGAATTTTAATGACAATATATATTAATTATTAAAGTGAGTGAAAATACTATCATTTTCCAAAATGATAGTCAACCTTCCATATAATGAATAATTATTTCATCAATACATTATATATCAGTTGCATTAATGATAATGATCTCTTTACATTGAAGAAAAACATACCATAAAAATATCAAAAAAAATATTGAGGAAAAAAGCATTTTCATTATAAAAATAAATTTTATAAAATAAAACATGAAAAAAAAATTTAAATTAATTTTCATTGAAAATAGATTTTGAAAAATGTGATGGATTTTTATATAATATCAGTGGTATTTATGGTAAGAAATTACATTCATGTTGTATACATTAATAAAATGATTCCATTCAATTTTTTTATAATGTCCAAACATTAATTTTTTTTTAAAAAAAATAATGATTTCAATGGAATGTTTTTTACAAAACATATTAATTGGAAAAAATTTATTTACTAACTAATTTTAAAAAAAACTTTAAAAATTTTTTAAAAACACCTTTTGAAAACTTGTTTTTAGTGGAAAATTGATTTCTTACCAAAGTGAAAATTGATAGTTAATTTTTTTTACAAACATTTGATCAATTCTATTAAGTATAAAAGAGTCAAAAATGGTACTGTTACATTATAAAGTTATGATTTACAAGAGGAGAATAAAATGAAATTTGTTTATTATGATTTTAGAAAAAAAATTGGTCAACTGATATCCAATAATAAATAATCATGATTAGAATTAGATTATAAAACAACCCCTTAGAATAAAATTTGCATTAAGGTGCGAAAAAATTAAGTTATATATTATGTGTATCAACTATAAATCCACATAAAATAAGTTCAAATAAATAATATTGTAATAATATATCATTTCACTCCGAATGTTAGAATATAAATGGTGATGAATAAGTAATATAACCCAATGAAATGAAATTGACAGATAAAATTCATAACCACTAAGTAAACATACCATCAAACACCACATAGAGGAAATAATTAAAATTTAAAACAACAATTTCATTAAATATTAAGGTATCATGATATTATATTTAAAAGGGGTTATATTTATCAATTATATAATAAATTAGGTGCATCACATTACAATATGCCTTAGTTAAGGGAAATCGAGATTAAGTTCCCAATATAATGCTTATTTCAAATTGAACAAAGATTAACAAACATTATAGTGGTTTTAAAAAATTTATTGAATTATACAATAATCATATTAATATTTCTAATATCATATATTATCCTTTTATAACATCATATCATTGTTTCATGAATAATCATTAAAAATATTCATTTTTTCATCTAATGAATTCCTTGTTTCTTCATTCATGCATGGTTATAAAAGATCTTATTCTTGTTTATATTAAAAAATTAACATATCTCCATATGTATAATAATTAAATAATCATTATATTTATTATCCATTATTCTTTTATCTAAATTCATGAAATATTGATTTCAAAAATGACATATGTTAGGATCAATGAGATAGTATTACGTACACACACATGATTAAAATTTTCATTTATCAATGATCAATATGGAAATGAGGTTATTAATATTTTATATTTCTTGAATTTTTGAAATATAATAAATAGAATATTATTTATTTAATAGTCTTATATATATCATCATTTTTGTGTGGTGAAGAAAAGCGAGTCACATTGCTTCTTGAATGTGGTAGTCCACACATAATTTTTTTTTCTATTATCATTGAGTGAGGAAAAGGGTATGAAATAAAATTATAAATGATCATTTAATAATTATAAATATATCATTAATTTCATAATTACATCATGTATATCACATATATTCATTAACAATAAACTTATTACCTTCCATATAATTTGTTAGTGAAAAAAATTGTATAGCTTCACAAGGCGATAGTCCCCCGTACACACGAGAGAAATTAATCAAAATTTTAAAAAATCTAATGTTATATAATGAATAATGTGGAATAATTATTTTTTAAATATCATATATATAATTTTTGTCCATCATCATACCCATCCTTGAGTGGTGGTAAAGGAAAAATGAATGACATCGGTTCGCAGGGCAGTAATTTATCAATCACATGAATGATGATTTTAAAACCATTTAACGGTTGTGAGGATTGTTTTAAGTTATGGAAATAATCTAAGAAGATCTAATTATATGTAAGAAACAAATTTTTTTGTATCATCTTGTTTTAATAATATTTCTTAGAGGTAGATGGAGGAAAAGAATAACATCTATTGAAGGTGTCTGGAGGAGAGGAAAGTTGTGGCCATTTAAATTTGTTGTAAGTTCCCCACTTTTAATTTTTAAATGAAAAAAGTTGTATCCATGTTTTTAAAAATCCAAAGCGTGAAAAATGGACAAATAAATATAATATCACTTAAAATGTATAAATAATTAAATTTATTATATTTTAGACATTATATTAGGTAATTTTTACCCATATGATCTTATTTTAACCCACCAGTAAATACATTTTTACCATAACTGTAATAAATTATTTATATTACTCTTACTATTAATTATGGTTAAAAATTAAGATGACCTAATTATATAATATTTACTATTTGGATTCAATATATTGAATCCATTTTTATTAATTCCTATCATATAAGTGAAAAAATCTAATTTCAAATTAATCATGTATAGGGGACAAGATTATGTGTTCTCAATGGAAAAATCATAAAAATATACGAATGTTTTTATATAAACCTTAAAGATGAAAATGATTTAAATTTCCAATATTGGACTAATTTGATATATAAATAAACTAATTATTCTTTGAAATAAAAATTAAAAATAAATTAACCTTATAAATAATTTAAATGATACGGAAGTTTTCAATTAAATTTAATTATTTTTCACTCTTCATCACAATATGAAATCATCATGAAAAAATAATAAAAATACCATATCATAATTATGTATTCAAAAATAAAATATGAAATTTATTTTTTTGAATAACTTTTCCACATTTGGTAAATATTATTTTTAAATTATGTGGGAAAATTGTGACTAAAAAGTCTTTCTTAAAAATACAATTCATCATGAAACCGTTTGATTTTATTCATATGGTTCTAATTTTATATATTATCAACAAATATAACTTATATTTATTTTATACATATGTAAAACATAGAATTTTCATATTTTTTTATTATTAATTATACCCATCAGTTTAAGAAATATATTATAATGGTGAAATATAAATACTAATATGTTAATAATGTTGATTGTTTCATTCAAACCTGGTGTTACATGCATTAAAAGCTAACCAATGTATTAAATTCATTTAAAAATAAATCTATCATAAATTTTTTGGGTGTTATATTCCCTTATACATTTTGTTTGGCATTTCATGCATTCAATAGAATATAATTTATTTTTTAAATTTCAAGTTGTCACATTCTATCCCCCATAATGAAATTTCTTCCCAATAATTTAAATTCGATCTTTTTAATCAATGACATGATATATGAAAAAATCTTTCCACAATCCTGCAACGTAAAGATATATAAAGTAGTTATCAAAATATGATTGGAATGGATATAAAATATTCAAATTGAATAACACATATCTATATATCATAATTGTATAACATTAATGGATGTTGATTTTGTGTACATAGAAGAAAAGAATGAATAATTATGGTAAATGATAATGTTCTTAAATCATATGAATGTAAAAAATCAATTGGAGTTTAAGGACATCAATACCATAAATCATCAATTTTTTAAAATACCATATAATTAATTATATATTAATGTAATAGGATTGAATTTTTATTTTATTATCATACTCAATGAAATTAATATCAAAAAATGAATTTCTACTATTACAGAAGTAATAAAATTCATATTTAAGGGATCATAATATCCATAAGAGATAGACAAGTCTTTCCATCTATATCTTATAATTTTCAAAAACTAATATGGTCATCACGGGTTATCTTATATAAAATATTAATAGTAAACCTAAATATTAATTCTGTAGGTTCATCATGAATATTTACTTTTAAATTTGTTTAACTAATGATATATTAACCATGAAAACACATAGTCCAGTGGTAGGCATTCAACACTAATAATCATTCAATTATGGGTTCAATCCACATGTGATTTCTTGATTGTGACATGTTGTCACTCAGAAAGTAGGTTGTCTTTTCACAAAAAAATATTCTAATATATTTCCACAAAGATATATGATGGAAATTAATGAATTAATATAAATCATTACATAATTTTTTTACTTGGGTATCAAATAAAACATATATTTTTCATAAATCTATAATAATATAAAGACCCTACCACAAACGCCTAGATTAAATTCATGCTTCTATTACACTGGAATATGATACTAGGAATCATATATTGATTGACTATTTAGTTTATTGGTAATATTAACTATATACATAAATTAAACATTGATCATATTTGAATACATAAATTTCAACATAATTTTTTTCATCAATACTTTTCAAGATTAACATTATTCCCTCTAGAGTATCTTTTTATTGCAGTTATAATAAACTTAAACGAATCCTAGTTAAGGGAAAAGAATAAGGGTAAACTAAAAACCCTGGTAAGGGTTAACTATAGTATAATAAATAATGAATCAGTTAGCATAGTCAATATAGAAAAGTAATAACTCGATAAACAATCCATTTAATCAATAAAATAATAAGGAAATGTGTAGAATGTAAGGATATGTATCTAACACCACTCATTTTAAAAAATGTATAAGGCATAGAAAATATATATAAGTAAATAAATGAAAAAAAAATCCATTAAATCAATATACTGAGAATCAAACGCCTCTATAAATTTCTTCATAGTGAAATTCCTCTAGATAATAATAACATAAATTGAGGAAATTCATAATTATCATATGTCATTTATTTGGAATATGACACATTATACCAAGAAGTCATATTCCAAAGATAATTTATGTTTATTTGTGGAAACTCATCTGATTTTACTTAGAGATAAACGTAAAGGGTTTCTCTCCAACTAAATTCATCTCATGAGACTACTGATGCATCAAGGGGTTTATTCACAACTTCCCCTGCCATGAAGGGTTTCTCTCCACTATACCATGAATTCCTTTTCATCCAATATCCCAATTTAATAAAGTATATTAATTTTACAATATTTACCCATTTTATCAAATGACATTGAAAGTAAACACCATATGAAAAGATGATATACAGATTAGGCAATATGCATGATCATGATAAATGATATAGATATTTGGGAAAATTTAAAATTAAATGGTCACATGATAGTGAATAACCCAAAGTAATGTTAAATAAAATATAAATTGAATCCTGAAAATTAATATAAATATGTTCATTGGTCATAGTTTTCTATAAAATATCCATAGTAATATTAATTATAGTATTAATATGATATATACCCATTGGATTAATAATAATGGGTTGTTATTACTTATTAATACATATAAGATAAAATTTCATTAAATTTATTTAGATGAAAATATCCTTTTATTTTGGAAAATCCTATTGAAAAATTATTTTCTTTGAAAATAATTTTTGAGAACATTAATCATTTTTAAGATCCTTTTGTTTGAAAATCACTTTTTAAAACATAAAACATCTTGAAAATCACTTTTTAAAACATAAATAAAATTGAAAATCATTTTATTGAAATTGTTTTTAAAAAAATTACATTAATAGATCATTTTGAAATGGTTATAATCTATTTTGAAAACATTTTTAGATAACATGGTTTTAGAAGAAATTAGGTTTCCGACCAAAGAGAAAATTTAGTCGAATTTTCTTAAAATAATTTTCTAAAACATTTTAAGAACCAATTCATGGAAAATGGTACTATTACCAGAAACAATATCATGAATATTAATTTCAAATAATATAAAAGTATTTATTATAAATTAGTGTTATTTTTTCATCTTATACTCCTGAATAAACAGTCTCGATTAGAATGAGATTTTGAAATATAACCTTTTAAAATGATTGTAATGTTAAGTTAAGAACTAATAAATGAATCAACTATGTATATCAATTATAAATCCAAATAAAACAGTGTAAATAATTTATAATATTATATAATTTCAATACAAAAATTATTTTATCATTCCATAATCAATGAATTATATTTTTAACCAAATTAGTTGAAATTGAGTTAAAAAATACCTTACCAAACACGTCCATTTAGTCGAACAGTCATTTACATTTTATATAATGGTTTTAAACAATTTTTATACTTTTAATAGAATAATAAATATATTTATAATTTCATCTAAGATCCTTTAGTTACATATTATCACTCATTCAATAATAATCATTCATTATATTCATTGTATTGGGTGTTACCTTCATTTTTTAAGTATATTTTTATTTTTTTTGTTCCTCTTAATTGAATAATGATTTAATTGTATCCAGAATGTACAACATGATATAAATATCTTATAAAATAAGTATAAATTTATTTATATAACTCCAAAATATTTTTTGATGGGAGATGATGTACAGTGTAGACGGAGATGGTAGGTCATTAGAACACATGAAAGATATATGAATAATTTAATTGGGTTGAAAGAATGAAAAGTAACTGATATATATAAATATATTAATTTAATTATCATATGAATTTCATATATGTCACATTTTTTATTAAACTGATCCTTAATTAATTCTATTCAATGCATGAATTAATCACATCACTTTGAGGATAACGTAGCCCACACATCCAAAAATGATGTTATCATCCATAGAAATTGGAATTCATGGTTGTATGTGTTATATAATTGTTCCAAAATAATATAGAAATCATTAATTAAATATCAATCAAATAAAAACTATGAAACCATCCTTATTCACAATAATTAAAGGCTGTGATGGAAAAAATAATGACATTGGTTCGTGAATCGGTAGTCCACCATACACATGAACGAGGTTTCAATATCACATTTTATAAAAGTTTATGAATGTTTAGTTTATACCCTTAACATAAAAACATCTCATTGTTTTTGAGATACTGAGGTTATTAGATAATAATTATATAAAATAAATTGATGTAGGCATAGAGGGTAATGAAATAAGAATGTTTTTTTATAAGAATTACCTTATAATCGAGTATTTTCCATTTGATAAAAAAAATACTAAGTAGGATTAATAAAAAATATATGGCTTCTAGGAATATTAGGCATATTTTGGGCAGTCAATTGGGGATTTATTGGAAAAGAAAAATTTTATTGAGAGAATTGAAGAATTATGAATGAGGATGAACTTTTCTATATGGGGGAGTGGACATAGATGGCATTTTGGAAAAGAAGTTTGGTGAACCCATGTCCTTACCTTCCAAGTGGGTTACCTAATAAACCAAATTCTAGCCATTAATGTTTATGGCCAAAATATGTCCATCACATGTGTGTTGGACATGTTCAGAGTCATTTTTAAACCATATATTCTATTTTTAATCATTATGTAAACTCGTTTTATCTTAATAACCATAAATAACTTTCACAAAATTCACTAATAAATATGGTAAAAAGTTATTCTGATGTTATTTGATATTATAAATGAATTTAATTCCAAAAATGGAAACCATTTTTTGAATTTCATTTCACAAAAGATGATAAAATTAAGTTAATTTATTATGATCATTATTGGAGAATAAAAAGATTTCTAAAACATTTCCCTTATATTTATTTTGGAATCATGTTCATTTAAAATTAATTAATAACTGCTGAAATCAAATCGTATATATTTATATGTTAGTTAATCATATTCATGACCTCCAACTTATATTATTACAGATAATTTTGATTATAATAATTATGTTAATTTTTTTGATAAAACTCAATATTTATTGTAACGAAATCCATCGAACAAGGCCATTGATAAATGTCATGCAAGCTAACCATGGTGTTCTATATACTGTATAATTAAATTAAGGTTTTTTTCAAAATAATACAATCTTAGTGTATCATGTAATATACTCTATTGTAATTTTTTGATTAAAATAAATATAAATATACCATAATATCTCGAGTCGTTATGTAACATTGTATGGTTGGTGTATTGAGTCACACATGTATTCAAATACAATATTGTTATTTTAGAATTTTAGTGTAATATATTATCCTCGCCTAAAATTAATTGGGTCGACATAATTTAAACTTCATCATGGTAATCTATGTTCTAGAATTTGAAAAAAAAACTCAATAACCCACATCATATAAGTGATTATATAATATCCTCTTCATAAGATATAAATTAAACTGCAAAGGTCACATGATTAGGTTTCTTTGTTGGCGAAAGTTGGTGTCATGTGAAGATATATATATGGATAAAATGATTAATAAATTTTAGGGAGTTATTGAGGTCATTGATCATAATATTGTAAGATATCAGTTGAAATTTCATGGCCTCAAAACCATTAACATGTGATGATTTAAAAGATTGTAATTTAAAAAATGAATGATGGAATTATGATAAATTTACTTTCATACTAATTTATAAAATGTTGAGTAATTATTTTACATCATATAGATATAATAAAATATAATTACAAGAAATGTTTTTATTATAAAAAAATAATTTCATCCTATGGGTTTTTTAGGAATAATTGTCAATTCATCTCGTATTATATCTAATGAATTTAAAGAAATAAAAAAAATTAACATCTAAAGCACTAAAATATTATGTTTAACAGATCATAAGGTCCATAAATATGCATTTATGATTAAAACTAAATATTTTGAAAATTATATATTTTTAGAAAATATTATCCATTATAATTAATTATTTTTTAAACATAAAAATTAATACAATTGATTTAGAAGTAATATTTATCCATCAAATGTTTTATGTAAAACCAATTACACTATTACCAAGACATCACATAGGCCAGTGGTTGGAATAAAAATATTATTATCCATCGGTCATCAGATCAATCCCTACTACCTTTTCTGATGAAATGGGTTATCAACCTTAATGTAGGTTTCACTTTTTCTAATCAATATTAATATAATTCCGTAGAAATTAAAAAAAATATTATGGAAATCTTTAAAATTTAATCATTAAATAATATTTTTTTCTACCGGTTACAATATAAGAAATTTTTCTATATCAGAATAATAAAATTATACTATTATTATAATTTAATTAATGATCATAATAACACAAATTGTTATTATTACCTTTAAAAACATGTCACAAAAATTTAAATGCATAATTCCTTAATTGAATCTTCTACTAAAATATGAATCATACAAATGAGTTCTATTGCCTTAAATTTAATCCAAAATATCCTTAATCTTAGTCGAATTGGATTATATAAAACCTAAAAATATGTTGTTTAAGACATAGAACTTATGATCAACATTAATCTCATAATCAAGTGATCATATCAATAATTCATAATTTAATGATGAAATATGTACTTCTATGTTATTTCCCAAAGTCTATATTAGGTCTATGTTCCATAATATATTTTTTCCTAAATATACTTCCTATGGTTTCTAATCAATTTTTTATATCAATTTTTTAGACATGTTCTTAGGATCCCAGAGATTTCACTTTCTACCATTACTATAGTATATGATACAAGAAATCCCATCCCTAATTAGCAATCGGTTTAGTAGTCTTGGTAAACAATGTACATACATGAATGATGCATTATATTTGAATACAAAAAATTACAACATATTTTTTTCTTATTTCATTTGGGATACTAATATTATTATCTTTATAGTATCCCTATTTTTGGTGATAGTATTGTTTATGAAATAATGGTTAACCAAAAAATTATGGTTAATTTAAAATGATCAGTAAGGGTTAAGTACAATGAAAGATAAAATGAATTAATCAGAACAATCAGTATGATATGGTAAATAACTAAACAGAAATTCCATGTAACCAATAAACTAAGAAGATAATGCCTAAAAAATATACAAATGCAATTTAATAATCACATAAGTCATTTAAATAACTAGGTAATGCATAATGAATATGTAATGGTATGTAACTTGAGAAACATGACATTTAATCAATAAAATAATAATGAAATGCATCGATATATTTTTTCATTGTTAATATCCAATGGATATTAATAACTAGGATTAATGAAATTCTATATTATCAGACATTTTTTATCTAGAATATGAATTATAATGCAATTAAGACCAATTTTAAATAAATTTTTTTATGTTGGTAGTTTTGGATAAGATTTTACATGTAAAATAATGCAAATGGGTTTTCACCAACAGATTCCATATCATGAGACTACTGATGAATCATGAGTCTTATTTTACAGGCTCCCAAACATGTGTATTTAGTACCCAAATAATTCCCCATATATCGAACAATATATTTAATTAATAAAAAATTTTACTTATAATAAAATATCTATATTGAAAAAAGGATTAAAATTTATCAATATTTCATTAGATAATAAAATAAATTAAAATTAAAACAATGTATGAAAATGTGATATATGGTTTAGGAAATAATCAAATCCTTGTTAAATGATTTGGATATTTTTTTTTTGAAATTTCTTATTCAATGATCATAGGAAACTAGATAATTAAATGTATTTTTAATAAAAAAAAATAATCATGTAATTGACTTTCAATACATTATGATTTCAAAATAATAATAAACCATGAATTGTATGATTAATGACACTATCAGAAAAATATATACCCATTGGGGTAAGAATAAAGGGTTAATATCATTGATAAATATAAATAACATAAAAATAACATTAATAACATATTTATAAAAAAACCCATTCATTTTGAAATATATTTTTAAAATCATTTTATTTGAAAAATTATTTTTAAAACATTAATATTTTTCAATATCCTTTTCAGTGATTATCACTTTTGATATCATAATATATTTTAACAATCCCATTCATTAAAAATCTCATTTTAAAATTTAATGTTTTTTTAATCATTTTATTTTAAAAATATTTTTTATATTTAATTTAACAAATAACTTTTAAATGGTTAAAAAAATTTCAAAATTTTTTTATATAAAATTTATTTTATTGCAAATTGGTTTCCAATCAAAGAGAGAAATGGATTCTAAATATCATAAATATGTTATCTAAAAACATTTATGTTACAATGAGTGGAAAAATAGTACTATATCTTGAAAAATATCCTTAATAACTATGGAATAATATTATTTAATGATTTATTAGTAATTTTATGGTAATTTCAATCATACTATATTAAAAAATCCACATCCTTGATTAGAATGTGAGTGGGAAATAAAATTGTTAAATTGATCATAATGTCTAGGTGTGAAAAAATAAATGATTTAATTTTTTGTGTCAACTATAAAAATAAAAAAATAAATTGAAGTTAAAATATACAATAATAAATGTTCTATATTAACATAATATTAGAATGAAAAAATAAATGAATTATAAGATAAAACATAAATTTGAAATTGAGTTATGAAATGCCTTACTTTACGCTTCCTTTTTGTTGAACACTCAATAAACTCTTATATAAAGGTTTTATTCATGTTATAAACATATTCCACAACCCTATTTAAATTTATAATGTAATATATTATCGTTTTATATCATATTACAACCCGTTCAATAATAATCATTCATTATTTTGATTGTTTTTAGTGATAATAACATTGTATTTTAATAAGTTTTCAGTTGATATTTTTTATCCTCTCACATAGATAATGATTTAATAATATATATAATTTAATCCATGATATAAATTTCAAAATAATTTATTTTATATGAATTTATCCTAATCAATAATGGTTAGTGATTGTAGATGTAGTACACTATTCACAAATAGGGTTGGTCATACGCACACATTAATGTTTTCACCATTTTATTATTGTATTGAGTGAAAAAAAGTAAATGATATATATATGTGTTTATATATTATATAAATATAGTATTATTTTTATGAAATTTGTATCACAAATTTTTATTAAACCCATACATAATACATTCCACGTAAAACTTGAATGAATCACAATGCTTTAAGGAGGCAGTAGTCCACATGTCAACAAACGATGTTATCATATTCCCAGAAAAAGGAAATATATAAAGTATGTATTATATAATAGTAATAAAATTATAAAAACATCATAAATATCATATAAAAATATATAAACATTAAATTAATCATTATAAAAAACCATGAATGGTTGCAATGGAAGAACGAATGACTTGAGTTCGCGAGGTAGTAGTCCGCCATATATAGAAACGATGATGGTATATATGACAACCCAGCTTTCTATTACAACTTAAACATGCTTTATTACATATAACTGCACTTGATACAATAAATATGATCTAGAGGTTTAGTGTATTTAGGGCTTAGGATCATTACATAAAAACTTTAAACTTGTAATACAAGATCTTTATTGAAAACTTCCTTTACATGACCACTACATTCCTTCGTACTTAGCATTGCATGGGATAACCTGAGGACATGCATAAGAAAAGGGTGAGATATAAAGCCCAGTAAGGGAGTACACAATGAATAACATGAGGAGTTCAATACATGTTAGGCCATAGGAATATTAATAGAGCATAAGAGTAACATGAACATAAAGTCATGATAAAGCATGATAATCATAACATGGAAATGTGGCAACAACACTTAACATTGAATTAGCATGAGCCAAGGCTCATTGCACATGGGGCATGAGTAAACCCTCATTGCACATGAAGCACAAGTAAACCTTCATTGCACTTGAATTATAATGAGTTAACACTCATTGCACATGACATATCATGATACTATACTTTACCCAATGCATTGGAGAGCTATCAGGGCGCACCCTTTTTAAACATTTCATTTCATGCATAAGTGTGCCACATGGATCATAAAACATGGATTCATAAAACATAATAATTTATTCCACGATAAAGGAATGTGGAATTCATATATGAATCTTTACAATCAATAAGTAAACGTGCATAAAGGTGAATACCCTTGATGGAGAAATGGGCATGGTATTCACTACACAATGACATTGGCTTAAAAAATTGGTGCGATTTCGGCAGCGTAACAGCGTGACATAAGAATTCATAAAAAAATTTTGATGAGAGAGAAATGGATTCCTCATCATATTTACATGTAATGGACAGTAAGGAGGTCATATAGATACATTTCCCAACAATTGAAAAGGAATTTAGATTCATGATACCAAAGTATTGCTTGAATGTAAAAGAAGAGAGAGAAGTTCCTTTCCGAATTTCGGCATAGTAACGGGTGTACATGGGAGGACTTTAATGAGAGAGAAATGGGTCTCCCATCATTAAAACAATAAGAGGGAAGTATGGGTGAGTTGTGAAACCATACCCCAACATTCATAATTGAAATTAAAAGGGCAATACAACTTAAAGAAAATTGACAAAAATGAGAAAGGAAGAAAAAACCCTTACTTGGAAGTGTGCTTCCAAAGGCTAGAGAGAGGCTTGTGAGAGGCTTATTGGGAGCTTGGGGCACCTTTAGAGGATTATAGAGAGAGTATGGCAGAGGTTTGACGAACTCCAAGGGCTTTGATTGAGGGGGAAGTGGGAGATTGGGTGGGTTTATATAGGAAAGGTGAGGGAATTCTTTATTATTCAGGTTTGGGACCCCTTATATTAAAATAATACAAAACACAAACCATACCATGGTATTTTTCCATGTTTTCTGGAAAAGGAAATAGGAAAACAATATTTTACAAGTCCACGGTCCGAACTTATTAAAAAAATTAGGGTTGCTTATGTGGAGGTGAGTCACACTCCCATGGAAATTAATTTAAAAAGGCAAAGTGTTGAATAAGTCTTGAGGGCTCCATTAATGCTTTAAAAAGTAAGTCAAACAAACCCAAAACCTCATTATTTTAATGATAAAACACATATTTTCCGAACATAAGGATTATGGTATTTTATTACATCACCATTGGGTCATTATGATGTCATAAAACACATTATATATTTAAATGGTATTTAATTTTTACCCAAAAATTTGACTGTCTCAGAAAATTATGGAAACTTCACCGTTGGATAATTTCAACGTCCTGATTCCAAAAATAATATTTATTTTATCTAAATAACTTTCTAAATATGTGAATTTTCACTTTTAAAATAAAAACCGACATTTATAAAAAATTCACGGGTTTTGACTGAAATGGCTTTCAAACCTTAATAAAATTTTTAATTGCATTCATAAAATTATAAGACCATTTATGTTTAATAAAAATTAATTTAATATTAATAATAATATTTTATTAAAATATTATTTAATTCAAAAATCCTTTAATTTAATAAAATATAATTCTTAATTAAATAATAACTAAAAACACCATTTGTACTTTAAAAACCAATTACAATGTATCAAAAATGATTAGAAATTATATTCATTATTATATACAAAAATAATGCACATGAACATAGTACTATTTATTTGTTACGTAACCCCTTAAAATAGCCGCATAAGAACTAAGGGTAAGGTGTGCGATGGTGACAGACTCTTGGGGTGGCTCGGATAACATCGCTCGAGTTGTAATTTCAATCAACTTCCACTTTTCTCGTAGACGATCACGTTCGAGCTTGACATGATGAAGCTCAGCTTGGGCTTGGTCAAGGGCAAAGCCCCAAGATGCCACCTCTTTTCCGAGCTCTAACAAATGGGCTTCTTAAGGGGTAGTTCTACTGGATGAGGCCATCACTTCCTTTGTCTGAGTAGAAATGGGTTCGTTAAAGCCTTATATTTATACTACTCAGATGATCACTGTTCAACGGCTAAAAAGTAATGGTCAAAAATCTTAACATAAAACTAAAGAACTTGACATCTTATAACAACATTTTTCATAAAGGAACATTTAACTGGATCAAGAGGGATTTTCCATTAATGAATCTTTGGGTCGTTACAATATTCCCCCCTTAAGAAATTTCGCCCTCGAAATTTTCCTTTTCCCACACTAAAACAAATGTGGGTAACTCAGCTTCATCATATCCTCCGACTCCCAAGTTGCTTCTTCAAACTTTTGGTTTCTCCACAACACCTTGACGAGGGGCATTGTCTTATTTCGTAGAACTTTTTCTCTACGATCTATGATCTTCACTGGTTTCTCCTCATAAAAAAGATCATCTTCCAATTGTACCACCTTGGAAGAGAGTACATGTGAGGGGTCTGGTATGTACTTCCTTAAGAGGGATACATGAAAGACATCATGCACCTTGTCCATAGTAGGTGGAATTGCTAGTCAATAGGCCACAGCCCCAACACGATCAAGACTCTCGAAGGGGCCGATGTACCTTGGACTTAACTTCCCTTTCTTTCCAAACCTCATGACCTTCTTCCACGGAGATATGCGTAAAAACACCTTGTCTCCGACATTAAACTCAAGGCCTCGTCGACGATTATCTGCATAACTCTTTTGTCGACTTTGGGCTTCCTTGATATGCTGCTGAATGGTTTTCTCCTTCCCCACCATTTCTTAGACCATTTCTGGTCCAAGCAGCTTACGTTCACTGACCTCATCCCAACATTCCAGTGTTCTACACCTTTTCCAATACACGGCTTCATATGGTGCCATTTGGATGCTCGAGTGGAAACTATTATTATAAGAGAACTCAACCAGAGGAAGATGTTGATCCCATCCTCCTTTAAAGTCCATTGAGCACACTCTAAACATATACTCAAGTGTTTGGATAGTCCGCTCAGATTGTCCATAAGTTTGTGGATGATAGGCCATACTGATGTTCAGTTCAGTATTCAGAGCTTGTTGAAGACTCTTCCAAAACATAGAGGTGAATCTTGGATCTCGGTCAGAAACAATAGATAGTGGTACTCCATGCAACCGTACCACATCCCTGATATATATCTGTTCCAGTTGATCCAAAGAGAAATCCTCTCGAATAGCAATGAAGTGTGCAGTCTTTGTAAGACGATCCACAACAACCCAGATTGCATTGTTGCCTTTGGATTTCTTTGGAAGTCCAGTGGCAAAGTCCATGGTGATGTTCTCCCATTTCCATTCTGGTATGGGCAATGGTTGCATCACCCCCCTTAGACTTCTGCCTCTCTGCCTTAACTTGATGACACACCAGGCACATTGATGTATATTCAGCGATCTCCTTCTTCATATTATCCCACCAAAAATTTTCTCAGAGATCTCGATACATCTTTGTGCTCCCTGGGTGAATAGAGAAATTTGAACTATGTGAATCATCCAAAAGTTCCTTCTTCGGCTCCGAACTTGATGGAACACATAGTCTTTTCCCAAACTGCACAATTCCTTCTTCATTAACATTAAACTCTGAGGATTATCCCTTTTTGATAGCTTCCACTTTTTCTTGGATTCTCGTATCATCCTTTTGAGCATCCTTTAACCTTTCCAAAAGAGATGGTTGAGTAATCATTTGTGAAAGGATTGATGATGTTCCCTTATTTATGATTCCCACATCCATCTTTATTAAGTCTAAGAAGATTGGATCCTTCTCAATTCTCATCATTGATAGAATCACTGGATCCTTTCTACTTAGGGAATCTGCCACCTTGTTCGCTTTCCCAGGGTGGTAATGTATTGAAAAGTCATAATCCTTGATGAGCTCTATCCATATTCTCTGGCGCATATTAAGCTCTTTCTGTGTGAATATATATTTAAGACTCTTGTGGTCAGTATATATCTCACATTTCTCTCCATAAAGATAATGCCGCCAGATTTTCAAGGCAAAGATCACCACCGCCAACTCCAGATCATGCGTTGGATAGTTTCGCTCATGGATTTTCAACTGCCTTGAGGCATAGGATATCACTTTATCATTCTGCATTAGCACACATCCTAATCCCTTCTTTGAGGCATCACTGAATACCACAAAAATCTCCACACTTGTGGGTAAAGTGAGCACGGGTGCAGTGATAAGCCTCCTTTTCAACTCCTTGAAGCTTTCTTCGCATTCATCAATCCAAGAAAACTTTACTCCCTTTCGAGTTATCTTGGTAAGAGGGTTGGACAATCGTGAGAAATTTCTCACAAATCGTCGATAATATCCAGCTAACCCCAAGAAGCTACAGATATCAGTTACCGATTTTGGCCTCAGCCATCCCTCAATTGCATCTGTTTTGGAGGGGTCAACAGATATCCCATTGCTTGTGATGATATGGCCCAAGAATGAGACCTCCTTCAACCAGAACTCACACTTGATGTACTTGGCATAGAGCTTCTCCTTGTGCAAAGTCTCCAGTACAGTTCTTAAATGCTCCTCATGGTCCTCCTTGGTTTTGGAGTATATTAGAATATCATCAATAAAGACTACCACAAATATGTCTAGGTAATCTCTAAAGACTCTATTCATCAAGTCCATGAATGTTTCTGGAGCATTGGTGAGTCCTAAAGGCATTACTATGAATTCATAGTGCCCATACCTTGTACGAAAAGCAGCCTTGGGGATATCTTCCTTCTTCCCCCTTACATGATAATATCCCGACCGCAAGTCCACCTTGGAGAAGTATTGTGCTCCACGCAGCTGATCAAACAAGTCATCGATTCTTCGGAGAGGATACTTGTTCTTTATCGTGATTTTGTTAAGTTCACGATAATCGATGCAAAGCCGCATTGACCCATCCTTCTTATTGACGAAGAGGACTGGTGCACCCCATGGTGATGCACTTGGGCGTATAAACCCTTTATCCAAATTCTCCTGTAGTTGTTTCTTTAGCTCTTCAATATCAAAAACAGCCATTCTATATGGAGTCTTGGATATTGGTAGTGCCCCAGGTATAAGTTCAATTGAGAACTCAACATCTCTTCTTGGAGGAAGACCATGAAGTTCCTCGGGAAATACTTCAGAGAATTCCCTCACGATAGGCTTTTCTTCAAGGGTGGTTTCTTCCTTGGACTCAATCATCTAAGCCAGATATGCATTCTCATAAGGCAGTAATATCCATGCTTGAGATGATGGAGCTAAAGGAGATTCATCTTCTTCCTGACTCTTGTAAAGAATCGGGGGTCGATTCTCTATATGGAGTGTGATTTCCCTCTCCCGACAATTTAGGTTGGCTCTATATAAGGAAAGCCAATCCATGCCAATAATTGCATCAAATTCCACCAAAGGGAGTATGATGAGGTTCGCTGGGAAATTCAATCCACCGATTATAACAGGGGAGGACTTATACTCATGGGATACAATGATTGCCCCATTTTCCGTATCACCGACATCCTTACTTCCATGATTTGTGTGGTGCAGGGATTGTTCTACTACACTTTTGAGATATAAAATAATGCGTAGAACCTGAATCAAAAATTACATTCGCTATTCTTGAATGAATAACTAGCGTACCTGTCACCACTTCGTTGTCGGGGTTCACTTCGGTAGAAGTGATGGCAAAATTTCTTCCTTGCTGTCTTGGAGGTAGCTGGTTGCCTCCAATAACCCTTGGATTAGGGAACTGATTTGAAAAATGACATGGTTCATTTCATTTGTAGCATTGAACAATGCGTTGAGGTTCGAACGGAGAGTTCCTCTCCTCTGTCACAGCCGCGGGTCCTTCTTGCTGACAGTTAACAGCTAGGTTCCTTTCTCTTCCACACCTGAAGCATTTTCTTGTCACACTAAGGCAATTTCTAGGGTTCTTCTTTCCACACTTTTGGCAAGTGGGGTGCTTGAACTTCTTAGCACCGTTGGATTTATCCATCGGACCACCAGTATTGAAGTCCACCTTACGCTTCTTGTCCCCATGATACCCCTATGATTCTCTGATCTCCATTTCAACCTTGAGGGCACATCGGACAATTTCCTCATAGTTGTCGAAGTCACGGATCGCTAATGCTTTCCACAAGCTAGGCTTCAGCTCACCAAAGAAGCGGTCAACCTTGCATTCGGGGGTAACGAAAAAGCCGGAATCATATCGTGCAAGCCTTGTGAAATTTTCCTTGTACGCTCCCACAGATTCTTCATCTTTCTGCTTGAGGGAAAGGAAGTCCCATTCTATCTTAAGACGGAGGGTTCGCGGAAAATATTTATCGAAAAACATCTTCTGAAATTCCTTCCATTCCAAAGCCTCGATCTCCTCCTCAGGCTTTGTATTATTGATCAACGTCCACCATTGATCAGCTTCACCCTCCATACGATAAGCCGCAAGGAGAACCTTCTCTTGTTCAGAACATTGAAGGATAGAGAAGATCTTTTCAATGGAGTTGATCCATTTCTCAACGATCGTGGGATCAGATGATCCACTAAAAGTAGGAGCCCTTTGTCTCATGAAGCTCTCAATAGCGACTTGTTCTTTCTTAGGGGGGGTTGAACGTTCCTCTTGACCCGTGTCTCTATTCAAAACTTGACTTAGCTGAGAGAGAAGCATGAAAAAGTTCGCGATTCCCGCTCCTATTGGATTGGTAATCTCATTAGTACAATCATCACACTGATCTTCACAACGGTTGTCAGCCCGAGTTCTCCTATTACCGGCCATTGGCTGGAATAAAAGGAAAGTTAGGGGTAACACATAAAGGGTAATCCAAAGACAAAATTTTATGACTTATAAATAAACTTTAATCTCTTTAACTCATCAGTCTATAGGATTCAATCCAGGATTTTCATGATCTTCCTTCTAACATATATTCTTAGGGTCATTTTTTCCTTAATAAGGGTTTATACTAAGATTGTGAATTTATAAAAACATATCCCCCGGGAGTGTCGTAACCAAGAGTGCAGCAATGCCCGTTGTCGTGCACCAGTTCCTGTTTGAGTCTAGCTCAAAGCGGTGTTTTCGGGTTTTACCCCTAGGATACATCTGTGCCAGAGCCGCCTCTACCTGCTCGTATCCAGACAGGGATGTATTAGTTTGATAAACCACTTACATAGTATTTACCAAAACTTAGGGATGTTTTTATTATACTTAGTCTTGTATCTATGGCTTTAATAGGGTTTCCTAATCCCAAAAATAACTAAACATATCCTTTGATACCAACTATGACAACCCTGTTCTATATTACAACTTAAACAAGCTTTATTACATATAACTTCACTTGATACAACAAAGAAGATCGAGAGGTTTAGTGTCTTTGGGGCTTAGGATCATTACATAAAAAAATTAAACTTGAAATACAACCTCTTTATTGAACACTTCCTTTACATGACCACTACATTCCTTCGTACTTAGCATTGCATTAGATAACCTGAGGACATGCATAAGAAAAGGGTGAGCTATAAAGCCCAGTAAGGGAGTAAACAATGAATAACATGAGGAGTTCAATACATGTTAGGAAATAGGAATATCAATAGAGCATAAGAGTAACATGAACATAAAGGCATGATAAAGCATGATAATCATAACATGGAAATGTGGCAACAACACTTAACATTGAATTAGCATGAGCCAAGGCTCATTGCACATGGAGCATGAGTAAACCCTCATTGCACTTGAAGCACGGGTAAACCCTCATTGCACTTGAATTAGAATGAGTCAACACTAATTTAACATGACATATCATGATACTATACTTTACCCAATGCATTGGAGCGCTATCAGGGTGCACCCTTTTTAAACATTTCATTTCATGCATAAGTGTTCCTCAAGGATCTTACAACATTGATTCATAAAACATAATCATTTATTCCATGATAAAGGAATGTGGAATTCATACATGAATCTTATCAATCAATATGTAAACGTGCATAAAGATGAATACACTTGATGGAGAAATGGGCATGGTATTCACTACATAATGACATTGGCTTAGAAAATCGGTGCGATTTCGGCAGCGTAATAGCGTGACATAAGAATTCATAAAAAATGGTTGATGAGAGAGAAAGGGGATCCTCATCATATTTACATGTAATGGACAGTAAGGAGGCCATATAGATACATTTCCCAACAATTGAAAAGGAATTTAGATTCATGATACAAAAGTATTGCTTGAATGTAAAAGAAGAGAGAGAAGTTCCTTTCGGAATTTTGGCATAGTAACGGGTGTACATGGGAGGAATTTAATTAGAGAGAAAGGGGTCTCCCATCATTCAAACAATAATAGAGCAGTATGGTGGAGGTTTGAAACCATACCCAAACATTCATAATTGAAATTAAAAGGGCAATACAACTTAAAGAAAATTGAAAAAAATGAGAAAGGAAAAAAACCCTTACTTGGAAGTGTGCTTCCAAAGGCTAGATAGAGGCTTCTGAGAGGATTATTGGGAGCTTGGGGAACCTTGAGAGGATTATATAGAGAGTAGGGCAAAGGTTTTCCGAACTACAAGGGAATTGAGTGAGGAGGAAGTGGGAGCTTGGGTGGGTTTATATAGGAAATGTGAGGGAATTCTTTATTATTTAGGTTTGGGACCCCTTATATTAAAATAATCCAAACCACAAACCATTCCATGGTATTTGACCATGGTTTCTGGAAAAGGAAGGAGGAAAAAAATATTTTACAAGGCCAAGGGCCGAAATTATTAAAAAAATTAGGGTTGCTTATGTGGAGGTGAGTCACACTCCCATGGAAATTAATTTAAAAAGGCAAAGTGTTGAATAAGTCTTGAGGGCTCCATTAATGCATTGAAAAGTAAGTCAAACAAAACCAAAACCTCTTTATTTTAATTATAAAACACATACTGGTCGAACATAAGGATTATGGTATTTTATTACATCACCATTGGGTCATTATGATGTCATAAAACACAATATATATTTAAATGGTATTTAATTTTTACCCAAAAATTTGACTGTCTCAGAAAATTATGAAAAATTTACCATTGGATAATTTGGACGTCCTGATTCCAAAAATAATATTTATTTTATATAAATAATTTTCTAAATCTGTGAAATTTCACTTTTAAAATAAAAACCGACATTTATAAAAAATTCACGGGTTTTGACAGAAATGGATTTCAAACCTTAATAAAAATTTTAATTGCATTCATAAAATTATAAGTTCATTTATATTTAATAAAATTAATTTAATATTAATAATAATATTTTATTAAAATATTATTTAATTCAAAAATCCTTTAATTTAATAAAATATAATTCTTAATTAAATAATAACTAAGAACACCATTTGCACTTTAAAAACTAATTACAATGTATCAAAAATGACTAGAAATTATATTCATTATTATATAAAAAAATAATTCACATGAACATAGTTCTACTTATTTGTTACATAACCCCTTAAAATAGTCGCATAGGACCTAAGGGTAAGGTGTGCGATGGTGACAGACTCTTGGGGTGGCTCAGATAACATCGCTCGAGTTGAAATTTCAATCAACTTCCACTTTTCCCGTAGACAATCACGTTCGAGATGGACTTGATGAATCTCAGCTTGGGATTAGTCAAGGGAAAAACCCAAAGACGCCACAACTTTTCCGAGCTCTGACAAATGGGCTTCGTAAGGGGCAGTTCTACTGGATGAGTCCATCGCTTCCTTTGTCTGAGTAGAAATGGGTTCATTAAATCCTTATATTTACACTACTCAGATGATCACTGTTCAACGGCTAAAAAGTAACGGTCGCAAATATTAACGTAAAACTAAAAAAGTTGACATCTTATAAAAACATTTTTCATAAAGAAACATTTAACTGGATCAAGAGGGATTTTCCATTAATGAAACTTTGGGTCGTTACAGTATATCTTATTTGATTAAAGTGTGTAATGTTGTATGAATTACCCATAACATAAATAAAATATTATTATATTTATGCTAATATTTATAGTATACTTTCACAATATAAAATAAATTGATTGAGGTGGAAAAGGTAACAAAATAAAAATGGTTTTAGAGAAACATTACCTCTTATTCAGGTATTTTCCATTACGTTGATCTTAATCCCTACAATGATGTCTATAATAAAAATAAAGGTACTAAAGTATGAATACATAGATATTTTGGAGTTATTTTTTCATTAAATGTATGATCAAATATAGTTTGAGATGTGTGATGAAGTGGGAAAGCATGTGTCCTTTTATAAGAGGGGGAGAAGACATAGTTGTCATTTTGAGAATAAGTTAGGTGAAACCATTTTTAAAACTTCCAAGGGTATTTCCTAAATATATCATATTCATAGTTTTTTTGGTTTATATATTTCTATATAATGGTTTTTGGACAACTATTGGGTTATTTTTGAAACATATAATTGATATTTAATCATTATGTAAACTCATTCTACCATTATCACTATAAATAATTTTAACTTAATTCAATAATAATTACGTTTTTTGTATCATAAGTTTTTATAATTTATTATGGATCAAAATATGGAATCCATTTTAGTAAATTTATTTCACATAAGTGGCTAATGTTAATATAAAACTTATCACATTGACATGGTAGGAAAGCTTTTTTTATGTTAAAATGTACAAAAGAAGAAATGTTTTTACATCTAAATTTAATATAGTTTTTATCCCAATGATATACATTGGATAAACATATGAAAAATTTCTCTAATGAATATTTTTAACCAATTAAAAATATTTTTTATCCATATTTTTTATTTAAATGATAATTCAATTTTCAATTAGAATTCAATATCTTTCACTATTCATCAAAAAGGTAAACTTCTATGGAAAAAAATAAAAAAATCCCCTAAGATAATTTTTATGTTATTCATTAAAAAATGATGTTTATTTTTTATATAAAATATATAAATTCTTCAAAATTACGTTTTTAAAATTGTGCTATATTAAAAAGTTGTTAAATAGCATTCAGGAAAATATATATTTTAATGAATAAAATTGTAATTTTTCTCATCTAATCCCTATCAAATCTATTGGATGAATTTAAAAAAAAATTATATGAATATATGTATTTCAGTAAGAGAGTCCAATAATGTAAATAAATATCATCAATTATGAAAAAATACCATTGGAGCACTACAATAGTCTTTTATAGAAACTTTTCATATATATTAAATTGTTTTTTATATTCAATTCTAATTAATTTATAAATAATCATTTAAATAATATATTTTAATAATGTTTTTAATCCTATTAATATCCTATAATTTAATGTATATCAGATAATTTCCATTTTAATTAATAATAATTGAAGTATTTGAAAACATTAGTCTTATGCGTAACATAAGTCATCAAAAAGGACATTATTACATGTAACACAATAGAAAATCAGTGTTCTATGTAGGGAAATCTAAAAAATATGTCGTGTGTAATGTAATATAATCTATGTTTAGTGTGAAATATACTCTATTGGAAATATTTAATTTATGTAAATTTAAATTTACCATAACAACTCGGGTTGAGATATACCTTTCTATTTTTGGTGTTCTATGTCATTCACATTATCAAATAAAATAACCATAATTTTGAATTTCATTTCATTACAAGTTATCATATTTTTCTATTAATACAATTTTATTAATGATCATATTAACCTAAAAGGTGATCAATACCTTTATGCTTAACTCTATAAAATGTAAATTCATTATTCCTCAAATAATCATTCCACTAAAATATATTCTTTTTGTAAATTTCTATCCAAATTACCTTAATATAGGTATAATCCATTTACATAGATACCAAAAAGAGGTTTTTACAACATTTATCTTATAATCAATCATAAACTCATAAACACATGATGGTATACATAACTTTAATGTTAATGACTATATATATGATTTTGATATTTTATATAATCCATAGATGATTCACAATTTTTATCACAAAAAAACCTTTGGTATAAAAACTCTCCTATAATTTATTTTTTGAACACTAATACATATTTACATCATCCATTTTAACTCTACATATGTACATCCATAGTCTATGTTTTAACCATTAGAGGATTGAATTGAATTTGATGATTCCTAGTACATCCACATTTAAAAAAATGAATTATTGGTGGCTCCCTGGAATGGGAAATATTTTCATCCAACATACCCATCACATTTCATTGGAAATTAATTTCAATATTCTCTCCTTTTCCTGAAATTAAAAAATTTCCCCTTCATTTGAGAAACGTTCTTTTCAATCTAAGATGAATTAGATTTAAATGTGGTCATTACTTATCATCATCTTTTCAAATAAATAAAAATATTATTTAAATAAAATGTGAATTTTACAGATCATATCCCACAAGGCTATCAGAATATGTCCATAGTAAGAACCATTTTCATACACAAGGTAATGTTCACTATTAACCTAATATTTACTTTTTGGAGCTATTAGAAATTAGTACATATTTTATAGAACCAATTACACATGTACAATACAAATATGGATGGATTTTAAATGTAAACCCACATAATATTTACCTTAAAAAATCGTTATGATGTTCTTATATATGTATCCACAACTAGAATTATGGGGTTATGTTCCTTATTCTTTGTTTTCATAAATCTATTTCCAAAATTATCAACTAAAATTTAATTAATACTAACTATAATGACCCTTACTCAAATAACCTCGAACTAGTGTCTTGCTTTATTACATTAACATAAGATACAAGGAATTCATCCCAATGGACAAAATAGTTTATTATTCTCGATAAACTAGATATATACATGATTCCCATATTATATATGAAATCAAAATTTACAATAATGTTTTTAAATCTCAATTTTCCTCTAGGAATATCCCATCAAATCATTTAGAGTAAGCGTCCTTGATTCAATGGGAAGGAACTAATATATGGATGGGATCAAATGATCAGTATGGTTTAAGTGTAGAAAATCTAGGACGTATTGATTAACATAATTGACATGGAAATGTAAATAACTAAACAAAAGATCTATTTAATCACCTTTTATGTCATGAAAAGATAAGTCATAATTAATATGGAAATTTATTTAACAAAAAAAAAACACCACATTTAGTAAAAAATTTGAGAATTTAATGCTTCTTCAAATAATGTCAATATGAAAATATCATGGATAATAATTACAAAATTCATAATGAATGAAATGGTTAATTATTAGATATCATGATCTCAAGAATCATGATACCTCAACCATTATTATACCTTTATAGGAATAATCCCATTTAATTATTTCCTAATTATCATTCTCATAATACATACTAATTTATCAAGTTGATTTATAAATATGGAACCCTCTTTTCAGTGCAGTTCTTAAGAAGTATTTATATATCGAATGATCGAATAAATTTATTATTCAATATTTCTTGTCAAAAAATATCTATATTGACTAATGATTAAATATTTATCATTATATACCTATTAATAAAAAATTAAACACCATATGTATAAATGGTATATAGTTTTAGAAACAATCATATCCATGATTCAATGAGTATGTGTATTTAAGAGATATAACTATTATAATGATAAAAAATATTGTGAATAAATAAAATAAATGGTAATAACTATAAAAATTAATCATGAATGTTAATTTTAATACTATTATTCTAGAAAATGATCATCAACCATCCATCGAATGAATATGTATGGAATAAATAAAATTTATTCACATCGATTTAAAATAATGGGGGTTTTCATTGATGAATAGAAGATCCATAATAAAATGTTTAAATATATTTTGAGGAAATTTTATTTTATAATGGAAATATATTTTTAAAAAATTTAAGAGATGTTTGAAAACTATTTTATTTCCAAATAACCATTAAAACATCTAATGATGTTTCAAATAATTTTATTAGTCCAGATGGATGGAATTTTTTTTCATTTTGTGAACAATAAAATACTGATTCCTTTCACTATTCAGTTAAATCATAACAATATTTTTTTTTGGAAATAAAATAAGGATACCTAGGAAAAAACATTAAAAATTAATAATCCATTAATGTTCCTCTTTAATATAATCACGAGTATATGGAAACATTTTTTAATATATTTCTAGAAAATATGGTTTTAGAAGAAAATATATTTTTGTTTGAAGAGAGAAAAAAAATGTATTTTACTAAAAATGTTTTCTGATTAATTTCGACTAGATAAAAGTGTAAAAAGGGTAAAATTACAAAGAAAAATATTTATTAAACAATGAATAATAAAATAAAATGGTTTTATTTGGATGTGTATAAATTCATTTCATTATATTATATTCAACAAAAAATTTCTCAATGAGTATATGAATAAGAAATAAACCCTTATAAGGATAAAAATGATGATGTGAGAATTAATCAATGGATTTATTTTTGGAAGAAACTATAAAAAATCTAATAATAATTTTTATATAATATATATGATAATAAAAATTAATTTCATAGATAATATTATAATATCAATGATGACTATGAACAAAATTAACCCAATGAAATGAAATTGAGTTATGATATTTTTTCAACTTGGTAGATTTTATGTCAAAACCACCATTGAAGAAATATTTCATTTTGAAAAATAATATACCATGAATTATTAATTAATAATGATATTAAATGTTATAGGGGATATTTGTGGACCATATATAATAAATTAGGTGATTAACATTACAATATAATTAAAATAAGTGTAATTGAGTTGAAGTTATATACCCCATTATTCCTTTAGGTTAATCGTGATTTTATCAATTGTATAATTGTATTAAAAAAATTATTAACAGATAAAATAAATAGATAATTGTTTAAAATATCATTTATTATCCTTTTATAACATCATATCAGCCTTATGTTAATAATATTTCATTATTTTCATTGTGTTGGGTGTTAATTACCTTGTTTTCTAATTCGATCATTGTCATGAAACTTCTAATTCATGTTCATATTAAATTATTACATCATCTCTATAATACTAATAAAGAAAATTAACAAATTCATTCCACATTTATACTTTTAATAACAATCATAAATGATGTTTTTGAAAAATGAAGAATATTACGGTCAATTAGATTGTAGTTCATACGTACGGAATAGTAATGTCACAACCCCATCCCCAAAAGGTGTAACCCTCCTAGACTAGAAATGTGAGAAGGGAGATAGTGACCCCCCGAGTCTCTCCTCCAGTAGGCCTGGGGTTGGAAACTATCACGGAGGGTATAATAACCACTCAAATGGGAGGCATTACCCTCTAAGAGAACACATGCGAAAGAGAGAGATAAGAAAGACACCAACCAACTCCAACACATATTTCAATGTAAAATAAATACCAAGTAAACATATTTAATTTCAAGAAAAATGACTTTAAATGAAAGGAAAAAATTACATGTACAAATGGAAAGTAAAAAATAGAAGCAACCATGAAGCCCAAACAACTCCTGCAACGCTAAGCTTGTAGTAACCAGCCTGATCTCCAACATGCACCAAGTGACTTGAAAAACTGTTGATATATAGATAGGGTGAGTATAACTATATACTATGTAGGATACACCATATATACTCTCATGAAAAATTAAATAAATCATTCTAAATCACAATGAACAAAAATTGAAACTAACTCATCACATAAATAGGTATACTAAGCTCCCAACCTCACCATGGATACTCTCACTAATTATCACATACAAGATTATATAATATTATAAATAATATCAAGGGTACCCCACTATCACATCCCCACTGGTTTTGCGCTTTTCCCCAACATCTCACGTCCAAAGCATCTCTCTCCAGAAAGGCTTTCCCGCAGACACATGGGTGTAGCACCACAACCAGCACCGTGTGCAAAAAAAGCCACGACATCCACGTAAACAAAGTAACCAGATATTTTTTAGGAGCCCCCACAAATCGCATAACATGTATCATACATCATATATTTAACCTCACACCATTATAGTCCATACATCGAGTAAGGATACTCAAGCCATAATAGCCTATTCATGTTACACCAATAGTATTCCAAAGGAAAATATATCCAAAATATATTTTTGTGAGTAACCACAAGCCATTACATCCCTCTACACACATATATGAGGAAAACTAACAATTGTTCCTACCAACATAAGTAACTACCAAGATAAGAGAGCAGGGCCAAAGGGGGTAGTCATCCATCCATCCTCACACCATAATATTTGGGATAACACCACCCCCTAGGGGCTAGGAATCCCTGGGGTGATGTCTCCCTAACCGAGAGGGTGGGGTAGCATATAGAAACAAAAAACTTACATGATATAATATAGCTCACAACCACATTATGGGAAAAACCTAGTCTCAGACTCAACTGAACCTAACATCTCTCGAACTCCCGAATGCCACTGCTAAGACTAGGTATCTAATAAGCACACAACCATTTTAATAGATTCATTATATTACTTCATTCCATTTTTATAAGTTTCACTTTACATTAATTAAATCATTTAATATTAATTAACCATTATCAATTACACATTACATTTCATTGAAAACACACCCAATGTCCACTATTCATTTTAATTGCATCCTAAGAATTCCATCCCAGCAAGAGCCAACCCCAAGGGTTAACATCATTTATTCAATCATTTATTAAGAGAATTGTTACTTTCCCATATTCTCAATAATTCTAGAAAAACATTCTAAGATACTGAACAAAAGGGGATGAACATGGGGAGTAGGTGAGCAAACTATCTAGTATTTTCCACATATAGAAAGAGCTTAGACCCAACCTCCCATGAGATGCTAAACACTGAAATAATGTGGCATACCCTGCGCGTCTTCGCCCCTTTTAGAAGGAGGGTAATCATGACCAGTTACATTGTGTAGTGGGGAAAGTAAAGAAGATAAACAACCAACATGATTCATCATACATCCAAACATTCACATCTAACCCATTTCATCATATCGAGTGTCATCCCTAACACACACATGCATAAACTGATTCATCTATCCACTATAGGAATCAACTTCTGAAACAACCCATAGGCCTCCCTGCCTCCACATACCACAATAGCCATCCAGGCTCATATCACAACACAAGTAGAAATAAGAAAGACATCATATCAACTGGGTTCTTGGCCCTTCATCAAGCAAGAGGTTAACTGAGAACCCTACCATGCATTATCTTTTTATTATTGATCTGGTTCATTAATCCATCTGTAATTAACCAATTTATTATTTGTTGGTTCATACTATAGGTAACCTAAAAACCCAATCTATCATTGCATTAAAAAATCAATTAAATATTCTTACTACATCAATTTTATTAACCTAAAATTACAATAAGAAGAACAAGATTCATTTGCATTCCTCATTATCTTTGAAAATTAATTTATAAATAACCCACTTTACTTTCATTACAAATTTCCATCAAGAATGAAAAGCTATAACAAGAAATAATATATATGAAACTATATAGTAACACAATAGGCAATAACATATGATCGATATCAATTTATTTAACTTGTTCATATATTTATTATGTCAATTCCATTGTGATCCAGTTGGCTAAAACATACGAACTCAATAGTTTCATGTAAAAGGGTAGAGAAGCAAAGAATCCCCAACCTCAAAACGTTCTTGACGTTCGTTATACAAGAATTATTCAATCAACTGATTACGATCTCATCCCCTGTGACAACTTCATCCACCCAAGGATACTACGGAATGACCACACTAACTGAAACCAAAGAAAACTCTAATAGATGCATGGAGATCAAATGTTATAACATGTAAAGGGGAAATAAGGGGAAACGAATTGGATAAAACACAAGAACGGAAGTTGATCATGCCTTCTATTGATGATGGATCGATACTTGCTACTTGCACCAAAATAGGGTGTCTTCATGTAGCAGGAAGAAACTTCAAGTGGAAACGATCCAAGTATTAAGGATTGATCATGTCTCTCCTTTGGGAATGAGGAATGGTTTGAGCATCTCGCACCAGAGAACAATAATGTAGAGCAAGGGAGGAAGATATCTTGTCCCTTTAAAATATTTAATAGAGAAGCGGTTTAAGATACCCTGGATTTTCCATTAAATGTAGTTCTTATTAAACCACACAGTTTAACCATGTAAAGGCATCCCGAGCCATAGGAAAAATTAATATTGGATTTTTGGATTTGAATCGACTGTAAATCCCTTACAACAAGGCCTTGAATGTTTTTGCATCAAATAAAATGTTAAGGGGTTAAACTGTAGGATAATGGAAACATTTCACACCTACCGATTCTGGAAAAATTGTTCACCTACCGATTCTGGGAACACTATTCACAAATGACTCACCAACACCGATGAAAAATTTCACAAAATGAATCACCGAGACTGATGACATTGTTCACAAAATTACTCACCAACACAGATGCCTCTGTTCTCAAAATGACTCACCAACATTGATGACACTGTTAACTAAATGACTCACAGACAACGATGAAACTGTTCACAAAATAACTCACCGACACCGATGACACTATTTAAAAAATGACTCATCGACACCAATGAAACTGTTCACAAAATGACTCACCAACACTGATGACATTGTTCACAAAATGAATCGCCGACAACGATGAAACTATTTAAAAAATGACTCCCTGACAACAATGTCACAGTTCACAAAATGACTCTCTGACAGCAATGACACTGTTCAAAAAATGACTCACCAACACCGATGACTCTGTCCACAAAATGTCTCCCAAACACCGATGACACTGTTCACAAAATGACTCCCCGACACCGATGACACAGTTCACAAAATGACTAACTGAAACTGATGAATCTGTTCACAAAATGACTCACCGACATCGATGACACTGTTCACAAAATGACTCACCAAAACCGATTACACTATTCACGAAACTGGAAACACTATTTAGTGGACAAGAAATTTAAAAAAGTGTTGGGGATAAGTCAGCTAGATCTTCCAAAACAAGTTAGACACCAGATTTAACTAGAGGAATGGACCGGACAGGTTCGTGCCATTGCATCAAATACCTCTCAAAACATTCATGTCTTTAGGAATTCAAACCAACTTAAAAGGAGTACGAAATGGGGTTTGAACTACCACCCATCCAGATACCTTTGAAAAGAGAAAAAGACACAAAAATAAACAAAATAAATCCATATTGTAAACATGAAAAGGTCTATAACCACAAAGATAACAGTGTTACATGAAAGAGTCAAACATCAATCAAATCTTGGTACTGAGCACGTATCGGCGACTCATGTTCCCAGGTACTCTCCTCTAAGCCACTATGTCACCAAAAGACACGAACCAAGTGGTATAACTCCCTCACAACACATTCTCTTTGCGGTCTTGGATCACTAACGACCGATACTCAAAGGTCGCATCATCATCAACATCGATATCTCCAAAATCAATTATGAGAGAGTCATCATGAAGATAACGACATAGTTGTGACATAAGAAAAAAATCATGTATTTGGATCATCTTTGGGGTAAGTGTTGCTCGATATGCCACAGCTCCAACATGATCCAACACCACGAAAGGCCAAACAAAACCGGGAGGCAGCTTACTAACATGACCAAACCTTTGCTACCCACGATGGGGAGTCACCTTCATAAACATGTGACCCCCAAAATCAAACTCCAAAGGTATCCTCCTATGATCGGCATATGTTTTCTGATGAACCTACCACGGCTTCATCCTCTGAAGAATCACTTGAACCGTCTCTGTTATATTCTTCACTAGTTCTGGTCTAAGAATTGCTGACTCTCCGTCCCCAGTCCAGCAAAACATAGAATGGAAAGGTTGGCTATACAAGGATTAAAATGGATATATACCGATGGTGGAGTGAACAATATTGTTTTATGAGAAGTCCACAAAGGTTAAGTTCCTTTTATATGAACCTCCTAAATCCATGACACAAGAGTGAAGCATATCATCAGGAGTCCGGATGGTCCACTTTGTCTCAATGTGCGTATGTGGATTAAAAAAAGTTATAAGACATAACAGAGAACCAAAAGCATGTTGGAAGCCTCTCCACCCCATAGAGGTAAAACACTGATCTCAATCAGAAATGATCATCCTTGGGACTCTTTGGATGGTCACCACCACCTCCAGTTACTTCCTAAACAAAACTTCTAACGATAATGACTCCATGATCAATATAATGTGGTCATATTTTTTTAAATGATCCACTACCACCCAAATAGATTTATGTCCTCCCTGAGCTCGTGGTAAACCAGTAACAATGTCAATTTAGATTTCCTCCCACTTCTATTGTGGAATATATAACGACTGAAGAAAACCATCGGGGACACGGTGCTCAGCCTTCACCTTCTAGTAAACCAAACATCGAGACTCAAACTCTGCAATTACACACTTCGGCCCAGACCAACAAAAATGAATCCGCAAGGCTTGTTTCATCTTTCTCACAACTGGATGTACCACTAAAAGAGAACTGTGGAACTCTATGAGAACCATATCACGCATCTCCAAAGGAACAAATAGCCTTCTATGATACAACACTTAGTTTTTTTCATCCTCAGACCATCCATTAGAGGAAACACCATAAAAAACTCATTCTCTCCATACATCCATCTCTAGATCCCCCAACTGGGACTCTTTGACCTACTACACGATATATGCATACAGCATCATCTAAAAAAGATAACTTTTCCCCCAAATTCTCACATATCATGATGTAATGCTAAAAGTTCTTCCATCACTCTCCATGAATCACCAAATTCACGCACTGCATCACTACGTGACTTCCTCCTCAGCGCATCAGCTACAAGATTCACCTTCCCAGGGGTATATGATATTTCCATGTCGTATTCTCTTAATAAATCCATCCACTGACGTCGTTACAATGTCATGTCTTTCTTGGAGAAAAGATTCCTCGGGAACTTATGATCGGTGATAACCACAAAGTTCTCTCCAATGAGATAATGTCTCCACAACATCTGAGAAAACACCATTCCTACCAACTAAAGTTCATGGGTGGCATAGTTACGTTCATGGGAATGCAACTATCGAGACCCATAAGAAAAAACGGATCAATTCTGCCTCAAAACAATGCCTAACCCCACATGCAATGCATCACAGAAAACAACAAATTGAACTCCCTCTATTGGATGAAAAAGAACTGGAGAACCTACCAACATCTCCTTCAAATACTAAAAATTTTCTTCACACTGATTAGTCCACATGAACGCCTAATACTTCTTGTTCAATTCTGTGATAGGAATTGCAACCCAAGATAAATCATCTATGAACCTCCTATAGTAGCCCGTGAGGCCATGGAAACTTTTCACCTCTGCCATTGTCTTGGGGCTTCCCAAGACACAACCTCTTCTATCATCAATGTATCCATAGATAATCCCTACTGGGAGACAAAATTCCACCTGAAACAGACTTCTCGAGCCTGAAACTCACACATAGACAACTTCCCAAACAACTGATGTTGGTGAAGAACTCCCAAAACTACATGTAGATCCTCTATATTATTCTCCTGAGATGAGGAGTACACAAGGATGTCATCGATGAAAACCACCAAAAACAAATTCAAGAACTCATGGAACACAACATTCATCAATCCCGTGAACATAGCTGTAGAATTCGTCACACCAATCAGAATTAGAACGAACTCATAATTCCTATGATGATAACAGAGAACAGTCTTCGGTATATCTTCATCATTCACATGCATCTGATGATATCCAGACAACAAGTCGATCTTTGACAACCAAAATCCACCCATAAATTGAATAAATAAATCATCAATCCACTGAAGAGGATAGTGATTCATCACTATCACTTTTTTTAAGCAAAGATAATTGATACACAACCACAATCTCTCGTCATCCTTCTTCGCGAACAAAACTATTACACCCCACGGTGACACCCGTGGTCAAATAAACCACACTATAGTAGACCATAATTTTTTATACATATCTCTCATAACTCAGAAGGGGTCATCTTATATGGGGACATAGAGATAGTAGATTCTCTTGCATGTCGCTCGATCCCTAAATCGATCCCTCATCAAGGGGGTAATGCTACAAACTCTTCTAGGAAGAAATCAGGGTACTCTTCTACAACCCTAGGAAACACCAACTATTGATCCTATAAAGAACTCAGCATCATCTCATCAATCAAAGATGATAAAGAAAAAACACGCCTCTGACCCAAATGAGGGTCTCGCTCGCCAACAAACACATCTGGCTCTCCATCAACATTGAAGAACACCACCTACCTCTTGAAGAAATACATGAAAGCATGAACCGAATACAACCAATCCATGCCGACATTAACATCATATGGTTGTGTCCGTAAACATAAGAAATTTCCCCCAGAGCAGTGTTTCCCCAGCACTAGCTCACAGTCTCTACATACTTCAATCAAGTCAGCTTGAACTCCAATTTGTGTAGTCAATTCCAACGGAACGGGAAGCCTCTCTACCTCAAGACCCAAAGCATGGAAAATGGAATGTGATATGAAGGAGTGAGTTGCTCCTAAATCAAACAAGGCATACACCCAAGTATAAAACAAGAGAAGTGTACTTCGAACATTGTCTGGCTTGCCTAGAGCTGGAAAAACTATTGCATAAAGCTGACCAAGACCTCCTCCATGACCTCTCTGACCCTAATGATGACCACCACAATGGCCTCTATCTACTCTATGAGGATGGGGAGAATCACGGGGCTACCCTCTTCTAGCTAATATTCTCTCTATTGATCCAAATATGGTGCAACTAGCTATTGTTGCCTCGACTGGAACTGCATCAATGAAGGAACCTGGAGTGAAACACTGGGTTCACAATGACTTCTATGAATGGTTGGGCACTCTCGCAACAGATTACCTCACACTCCAAAATAAAAATACGCACCTTATCTATTGGCATTGTCCTGAGAGCCACCACTCCCAAAAAAATGAGATGTTGAGGGCTGGGACCTACCCCTGAACAAACAGAAACTCTTATGCCCTAAAAATCGGGAACCCAAGAATACTGCTTTGCTTCTTGAGGAATCATGACGACTCCCCTGTTATGATGATATAGTTCTGGAAAATGTCCTCCTCATAACCTATGAACTTTCTAGCACCTCAAGATATGTCTTCAGCATAAACGGGGTGACCTAGCAATGGATCTCCAAACGCAAGGCCTCCTCGATATACCTCGCCCTGGACTCCTCATCTGGAAATAGTTGTGAAGGATATCATAAAAGGTTCGTAAAATGGATTCCAAACACTCTCACACTGGAGATCCCCTATTGTCGGGTAAGACGCTCTTGGTGACTAGACACCTTCATGGTCAAAGAAAGAAACTCGGCTCTGAACATGTCTCGAAACTCATCCCATGAGATTGCCAACTCCTCGGAATCCTTGATGAATAAGAAACACCACTGCCTTGATGATCCACATAGCATTGTCACATCCAAAGACACCCAATGCTCTTTTCATGTACAGATCGAACTAAAGACTATCTCAACCTACTTCAACCATTCTTTCATCACTACATCTTAAATGGAGCACTCTTACTTCGGTTGACTCTAGTGATGAATTCATGGAGTGTCCTCCTCCAAGTGTCTTTGTCATAAACCTCTACCCTGTAGTGATCTATTGGTGCAACCTGCTGGAAATATTCTGTGCTAACCTGACGAGGACAGAGACCTAGATCCATACCTAAAAATTAACTATCATTTAGATCTCCAAAACCTAGAATATGGAAGACTAAACATTAATTAATTAATTTTTTTATTTTATTCATTTTTGGTTATCATATACAAATGACTACCCATTAAAAAACATGCAAAATGAAGAATGATGCATGATCCTTTAATAGGTCTATACCCTACAACTCGTATCACCTCATTTAGTAGCCACTATAAATTTAAATGTTTGTGCATCAGATCACAGGGGGCCCTAAATGCCTATGTTTTATCCTTTCTCCAATGTTTGCATCACTTTCTAAGTTTATCTGACCATGTTTCCCTACCAACCCATGAAACCTCATTTGTGCCTAACATCGAACTCTATCATATTCCTCCAACAGACCTTTGATACAACTCTTTCATGACCCCCTGCACAAAAGGTGTCCCCCTCCTTGGCAGAAAATGTGAGAATAGAGATAGTGACCCCTGATTCTCGTCTTCAGTAGGCACCGAGTAAGCGACTAGCACAGATGGTATAATAATCACACAAATGGGAGGCATTGCCCTCTAAGAGAACACATGTGGAAGATAAGGAAAATACATTCACCAAAAAAATCCAAATCAGACTATAATATAAATTAAATCACATGTAAACATATGTAATTTCATGAAAAACTACTACAACAGAATGGAAAAACTACAAGTATCAATGGAATATAAAACCATCAGCAACTGCGATGCCTGAAAAGCTCCTACAACCCAAAGCTAGTAGTAACCATCCTGATCTCCATCATTCTCCAAGTGACCTAAAAAATAGTTGATATATACATATGGTGTGTATAACATTATAATCTTTAGGATCCCCCCATAGCGTCTCGTGGAAATGGAAATAAATCATGGTAAAGCATAGTGAACAACAAGTGTGACTATCTCATCACCTAAATGGGTACATTATGTTCCCATAATCACCATGGATATTGTCACAGACTATCATATATAATATTATATAATATAATAAATAATATCAACTGTACCTCTCTACCACTTCTCCACTGGTTTTCCTCTTTTCCCCAATATTTGACATCCTAAGAATATCTCTCCAAAAATGCTTGCCTGCAGAAACCTCCTCGTAGAACCACAACATGAAAATCATGTAACAAAACCACCATTCCCACATAATCCAAGAAGCCAGGTAGTTTCTGGGATCCACCACAGCTCACATAATGTGTATCATACATCGGTTATTAAACATCAAGCCATTATAGCACATACACCAATTAAGGATCCTCAGTCCATCATAGCCTATACATGTTACAAAAATAGTAGTCCACAAGAAACTATATCAATAATATATATGTGTGAATAAACAAAATATATTATATCCCTATACACACATATATGGGGAAAACATACCATTGTTCCTACCAACACATGTAACTACCAAGAGAAGAGTGTGGGTCCAATGGGGGTAGTCAGCCATCTATCCTCCCACCAGAATGTTGTGGAAAAACACACCCCCCTAGGGCACAGAATCCCTAGTGTGTTAGTCACCTTAACCGATAGGGCGGGGTAGCCTATAGAAATAATAAAAGTACATGATAAAATATTTCTCACAACCACACTTTGAGAGAAACCTAGTCTCAGACTCAACATTATTTAACGTATCTCAAAAACCTAGTTGCCACTACTAAGACTCAATATCCTATAAGAACATAATTATTTAAATAGAATAATTATATTACTTAATTCACTTTTTATAAGTTTAACCTTACATAAATAAAATCATTAAACATTAATTAACCATTATCAATTCCACAATTCATTTCAATAGCATCACACACAAAGTCCACTATTCCATTAAATTGCAACCTCAACATTCCATCCCAGTAAGCTCCAACCCCATGGGTTAACATAATTTATTGAATCATTTATTAATAGATATATTACATTCCAATATTTCCATGTATTCTAGAAAACAATATAACATACTAAACAAAACAGTCTCAACACAGTGAGTAGGTGAACTACCCCTCGAGTCTTTGCCACCTATAGAAAGATCCTAGACCCATCCTCCCTCGAGAAGCTATACACAGAAAGCATGTGGCATACCCCAAATGTCATCACCCCTTTTTGGAGGGTAAGCACGACCAACTGCCTTAATCAGTGGGAAATGTTATGTAGATAAATAACCAACATGATTAAACAATATTCCAAACCGTCACATTGAACTCGTTTCCCCATATCTAATTTCCTCCACGACACCCATATGCTTAAATTGTTGCATCTCTCCAATCTAGGTGTCAACTGCTACCACAACCAATGGGCCTCAATATCCCCACTTATCAAAAAATCCAATAGGGATTAATTCACAACAGAAGCATTAAGAAAAACATATATCATATCAACTTGGATCTTGGCCCTTAATCAAGCAAGAGGGTAACTCAAAACCCTACCGGGAATTAAATTTTTATAGAATAACCAGTTCTCTAATCCATCTAGAATTTACCGATTTATTCTTTGACGGTTACAAATATGGGTAACCTAAACAACAATGTATCATAGTTATCACAAATCAAATAAAAATTCTTACTACATCAATTTGTTTAACAAAAAATTAGAACAAGAATACACAAATTCATTTACAAGCCACTTTATCTTTGAAAATTAATTTTCAATAAATCCTAATATATGTTCTTTACCAATTTCCACCAAGAATGAAAAGCTATACCAATCAAGAATAGATATCACACTATCTAGAAAAACAAGAGGCAATAACATACGATCGTTGTTAATTTATTTATTGGGTTCAAATATTTATTATATCAATTCTATTATGATCTAGTGGGCTAGAGCATGATAACCATACAGTTTCATGTAAAAGTGTAGGGAAGTGACAAATCCCCTACCTCAAAAGGATCATGATGTTTGTTATACCAGAACGATCCACTATTAGGATTACGATCTCTTCCCTCATGACTACTACATCCACCCAAGGACTCTGTGACATGACCTCACCAACCAAAACCCAAAAAAAAACTCCATTAGAAGCATGGAGTTCACATTTCATAATATGGAAAGGTGAGAATAGGGGGAAATGATTGAAGAAGAAACAAGAACAGAGGTAGATCATACCTTCATTCGATGATGGATCGGCACTGGCTTCACTGCACCAAAATAGGGGGTGTGCATGCATGAGGAAGAAACTTCAAAGGGAAAGGATCCAAGGATTAATGTTTGAGCACATTCCTCCAATGGGAATAAGGAATAGTTTGAGCGTCTCGCACTAGGTAACAAGAAGGTAGAACAAGAGAGGAAGATATCTTATCCCTTTAGAAGATTTAATAGAGTAGTGGTTTAAGATACACTAGATTTCCCATTAAAATAATATCGCATTAAACCACATGGTTTGACAAAGTAAAGGCATCCTGAACCATATGAAAACTTAATATAGGATTTATGGATTTGAATCTGCCATAAATACCTTAAAATAAGGCCTTGAATGCATTTTACGTCAAAGAAAACGTCAAAAGGGAGAAACTATAGGAAGCTACAAACACTGTACACCTACTAATGTTGGAAACACTGTTCACCTACCGATGCTAGAAACATTGTTCAAAATATGACTCACCAACACCGATTTCACTGTTCACATAGTAACTCATCAACACTGATTACACTATTCACAAAATGACTCACAGACACCAATGACACTATTCGGAAATTGACTCATAAACACTGATGAAACTATTCACAAAATGACTCACCGGCGCCGATGAAACTGTTCACAAAATGACTCACTTACACTAAAGACAATATTCACAAAATGACTCACCGAGATCGATGACACTGTTAACAAAATTACTCACTAACACCGATGACGCTTTTTACAAAAAGACTCACCAACACTGATGACACTATTCACAAAATGACTCACCGATAGGGATGACACTATTCCCAAAATGACTCACCGACATCGATGACACTGTTCACAAAATGACTCACTGACATAGATGACACTGTTCACAAAATGACTCACCGACATCGGTAATACTGATCACAAAATAGGAAACCCTCTTAAAAGAACTAAAAATTATGAAAATATTTGGGGATAAGTCACCTGGACCTCCGAGAACAAATCAGGCACCAACTTCAGCAAAGGAATGTACTAGAGAGGTCTGGTCTATTACTTGTAAAGTTTCCATTTTTCAACAATCATTATGGAAGAGTGGTTAGTAATAATTTGTCTATAAAAAATGACAATAATATAACAAATATCATATTATTTTTCAAAAGATAAATATCGTTATAATCCATGTAGTGTAGTGATGTGAAGAGTATCCCATCGCATCTTGAAGGCATTTTTCCACATATACATGGATGATGTATCGTCTTTATATGAGTTAAATGTTAGAAATGAATATGGTATATTATATATTAATAATTATAATTTCACATTATTATCATAACTAATTCATTAATATCATATATATTCATTAAAATTATCCTTATTACCATTGATGTAAAGATTTAGTGTAAAATGAATCACATCGATGCGAAAGGAAGTAATCCTCCATACACACGAGTGGTATTATTGTAAACCACATGGAATAGAATTCAAAAATTTATATATTATATATTGAATATAATTGTATAATTATATTATAAATATCATATAAATAATTTTTATCCATCATTATAACAAATTGTGAAATGTATTAATGGAAAATTTTCCATTGATACGCAAGTTTATAGTCTTCCATAAACATAAATGATCATTTACTATCACATTTGATGGAAGTGGTTATTATTATAGGTCATGAACATAACTTATAAACATATAATTATTTATTTCATACAATTTATATTATATATTAATGATTAACTAATAATATTGTGGGGTGGAGGAAAAAATGAAATAAAAACAATCATTTAAAAGAGTTACCTCCTCTTCATGAAACCAACTTATGATCGCACAAAATACATTTTTGAGGTTTAATTTATTAAAAAAATTAAGGAATATATTATGGGAGAATGGTTGTGTTGAAGTTATTTATTCTTATATTGGCTGAACCAAAATTTTATAATGGTCTGAATGGAGTGAAGATTGAGAGGAAATTTAAAAGTGATATAGGTGGCACACATGACAATTTTGAATTGAAAAAAAGTGTTCCCATGTTTTTTACATGAAAAAGGTTATTAAATTGAGTATTTATGAGAAATATGTATTATAGGGGTCAAAATGGGTATAAAATTTATTTTATAAGAAATTTTGGACCTTCAAACCCTTTATGAATTTAGTTTAACCCCCGATAAATAAATTTTAACCTTAATCCGAAAAAATATTTTTTATGTTTTCAATTTTCATTATATATAAAATTAATTTTACCTTATTGTATAATATAAATATTTATTATTTTAAATGTGGACTCCAATTTTTAAAATTTTAATCACATAAATGGGAAATTTTAATGAAGTATTAAACCTATAGTTGTGATTAGAAATCATTAATTAGAAGAATAAAATGTCCAAATGTTTTAATTTTTTTATATAAAAATATATATTAAAATTAATAAAATGAAATAAATTGGAATAATCGATATATTATTGAAATAATATTATTTTAAAACTAATTAAAAACATTATTTAACATTATAAAAAATTAAATCGATAAGAAAACCATTAATTAAAATCCAATAATTTGTAATATTCATCAAAAAATAAAACATTTTATTATATTCCCACAAAATCAACATAAAATAATATTAATATGATTAATTTTATAATTAATTTTATTTTATATAATATATATTCTAAAAATTTTAGAAAAATAATTATAATTTATGTGCGGAAAGAGTAAATAAAATATTTTTTAGAAAAAATACATACTTTCATAAAAAATAATTCTTCTTTCAAATTTTTATAATATGATCTATAATCATTTGATATCAATTATAATTATTTAATACATATGGAAAAAATATAATTTTCCTAAATTTATTAGTGATATTCATACCATCCGATTCTTAAGCTATGTTATAATGAGAATTTTTAAATAATAATATTTTAAATGATTGTCTTCTTTCTTTCATACATGATGTTGTGTTCATTAAAATCTATCAAAGTGATTGAAATTATTTTAAAATAAATATATAATAAATTTTCATGAATTTATATTCCCATTTATTATTCTTTCATGTCATGCACGCTGTTGAATTTTTATCATATTTTAAAATTTTGTGGTGTTATAGGGATAAATATAATCAAGATGATACAATGTTTATGTGGTAATTGAATACTATGATTAAATTAATAAAATATTTCCCAATGTTATATCCCCCCACCACAGTGCTGAGTATAACAATAATGTTCATCACACATTATATTAGAGGAGAGGTCCATATCAATTGTATTATAACCATTGAGGTTGTTGTCATTTTAAATTTATATTTTGTTTTTAAAATTTACATGTGCTAATGTGATGGTGAAGATTTGGTAAAAAAAAATTAGATTTCTATTTATACCAACAATATGGTGAATAATGGTTTGAAAGAGAATATATTGTGTAATAGAAGACACCCCTTCTTAAAGAAGAGGAAGTACGGGATTCTCTTTCCATGATAAAAAATAAGATATATTAGGTTGGGAATGTAAATTATAATTGGATCACGGTTATAACATGAATATGGAAACAATTTCTATCATAATAGATCTGTATGTATGTAAATGTTATTACAAAAACATTCCTTAAGAATAAGATCATAGCAAAAGTGTTTATAGTGATCAATTTAAAATTTATGAAGACATAACCATTGATATATTATTAACTATTATCCTTTAAATTCATATAGAAATATTCTCTCATATATATTTTGGATTCATTCAATACATGTAAGAAGATATCAATCTACTATAAGTAGAAGATAACTTGGAGAATGCCTTGTAAAGAAATTTCCATTAATGTATAAACATCTCCAAATAGTTTTCTAAGTCTGAGACATGAAATGTTTAAATAAAAATATATTAATAAAAATATTAATGTAATTGGATCATTTTAGTTAATGATTTGGACATATTCATCATGTCTCTAGATGGAAATATACATTCCCTTAAAGAAATGTTTAAAAACAATATTTTTGTTAATTATTTTCAATTGGAAGTGAAACCTATGAAAATATTGAAATTAGAAAATTTTTATAAAATACTGTTATTTTTTATAATGAATTTAATGTAATAATAAATACTTTTTTTTAGAGAATGTGATTATAATTGAGGATCAAATAATACTCTTAAGATGGTGTTTTTTAAATTAGATGTTCAATTCACATATCATAGGAACACACCTATTTGAGACATCATAAAAAAATGATATTATAATTGACTCTACTAAGTCATCATAGGTGGATACTAAGGACAAAATAGCTCCAAAATGACATAATAATATTATAATTTAATTCAATAATAAAATATCATGGATTTTGGAGTAACCAAGTACCATCAAGATAATCATGTAATACTAATTATAAATTAGTTTTAATGGAAAATGATTTTTTTTTTAAAAATATCCATAAATTTATGGGCCATTAAATTTTAGAATAATACTACCATTATTACAAGGGTATATAGGGTTAGGAGTGTAGTAGCTAGTTCACCATGAAGGGGCCAACAATTTAAGATGAAAACCAAAAAATTCATATATTTTATATAATATGATCATGGTTTGTGGTTCATCATTGGTAATGATTTTGAAATTATTAACTACATTTGATGTTACAATCTTCAATATTAATAATTATAAACGAATAACATGTTACAAGGGATCATCAAATATATAACAAATAAACATACATAATGTAAGAAAATTATTAAAAAATACTATTGATTTGGGAATTTCAAAATTACATATGATGTTAGAAAATTTGATTGTAACACTGTTGGTACATGTTCATCTCAACAAGAATCAAATGTTGATAAGAAAACATGTCCATAAAAGATGATTCAGAAATAATAATCATCCTTGGGAAGAAATAAGAATAATTATCTAAAAATTACAAAAATATGATAATTAAGAATATATTTTATTCATAAATATTGATTTTGAAGAAATGTGATTCATCAAAAATTAATAATAAGAAGGATATAAATAAAAAATAATCCATGTGTAAAATATAAAATAAATTACTAAAATTTTCCTACTATAGATTAGTTATTTCTCTAGTCAATTTGGAAAGAATGAGGAAAATATATGAAGTTTAAGAAGAGGCCTATAAAAAAGGAAATGAAAATATTAGGAATGAAGACTCAAATATTCTATATTCGAGGTTAAACATGGAAGGAGACACTGTGAAAGATTTTGCTTAAAATATTCCACCATAAGAAAAATTTCTTATGAAGAATACAGTTTCACTATGTGATAAAAATTCTTTAAAATATATTGATGAAATAATTTTATCATATATTGAAATTAAAAAAGGATATTAGTTCCATGAAACCCAATAATAATTAATCATCATATCTGCATGCAAGATTTTTAGAAGAAATTGAGGTATTTTTTTGAAGAAATCATCCAAATAATGTTTTTCTCATTAAGAAGAGGGAATGGTCCACCTTATTCCCCTAACATTTATATCATTTATTTGCTGATTAAATATAGGAAATTGATGTTTTGGAATGTAATCCACGGAGAATTTAATTTGGATGAATGGATAAATATTTTGGTTAGTCAATCAAATAAAGTTTCATTTAATAAATTATTTCTCAATTGGTATTTACATACAAATATGATAGAGGATCATCCATGTTGAAGTTATGGAATTTTTTATATCTAGAAAAGGAAAAGTTGTAAAAAAATTTTGTTTATTGTCTATATGGGAAAATCATGAAACCCATTGTTTAAGATAATCATTATTAGGAATATTTTGAGGATTATTTATATTAAGTGGGAGATAAGTGAATAAGAGTCCAAATGATATTTCATTAAATAAATATAATTATTCATAAAAATTATTTATCATCATGTGACTTCAAAATGTTTTTTTAATCTCTCAAACTTGGAATAAAATAAACATAACCTAATTGAGGAGTATATAAATTAATCAATGGCATAAGAAAACTGGGTAAATGGAAGTTATATAAGGTCTCTTATACATATTTTTTCATATTAATTTTTTTGATCAATTGTTAATGAGAGCATTGTAGTATCTGGTTGATATATTGTGAATTTTTCTCACATCTCAATTATAATAATCAACCAAATAAAAGGTAAAATCCCTTGAATTCAAGTTCATGAGTTTTAATTTCATAATATATAAATTTTAACTATTAAAGGGTAACATTTTTGTCTAAATAAAATCCTCTTATTTTATATGTTGTACATGGATCTTGTAGACATAGAGTTAAATGGTGCCTAACATGATTCCTATGTATGAACTAATACCTTACTTATAAATAACAAACAAATACTTTTCCATACAAGGTAGAGAGAGTGAAACAAATGTTTTGAAATGAATATAGAAACATTTTCGATGAATTAGAATCACATATTAACATATTAATTTTAAAATTAACCTGAACGTATTGCTAAATAATACTATGGTGGATTGAATATCCCACTTTTTACGTGATTTATAATCGGTATAAATGTATTCTATTATTTGAAAATGGTTTTCACTAAACTATAATTATTTCACTTATGTGAATATAATTGTCATGTTATCAAGATGCATCCACAATGAATTTTTTCAAAAGAATCCATCTTCAATAGATATGTTCATGTTTTTGGTCGAATGTGTAAAAATTAAATAAATTAATGAAGACTTATGTCACGACCCATCCTCGGGGCCCGTGCCGTGACTACCCCAAGCCCGCCTTCCATAGGCCTGGGGCTGGCGACTAGCACCAAAGGCATAAAATCCCGATAACTGGGAAGGCATTGCCTTTATAAAAGAAAACAAGCACCACAGAGTACATGCGGAAGAAGTAAACACTAAGTAAAAACTGAGTACAACAGTAAGTGCGGAATGTAAAAAGGGGCCGGAAATACAAGCCCAACTGTAAAGTACAACTCGAAAGGGAAAACAGAAACTGAAAAGTAAAGCTGTTACGCCGAGCTGTCCACTGGAAATCCCACCTGAAGGGTGGGTACATATACCTCCTCTGCTCCTCAGGTCCCGCCGTCCGCTCCGAGTATGTCTCGCCCAGTGGTCCACCTCCGGGTACCGCCTCGTCGTCACGTCCACCTCTGGGTACCGTCTCGTCGTGAGGTCCTCCTCCGGGTACCATCTCTTCGTATAGTCCACCTCCAGGTACCGTCCAGTCCTCGAACACTCAGCATCTCTCAGCACTGCCCGTCATCTGCAACCAACACAATGAGGTGCGGGCATAGCCCGTGCAGGGGTGAGTATAACGATACTCAGTAGGGACACCGAGACCCTCAAGGTCTCACTAAACCAACAAGGATAACCACAAAGAAGATCTCAACAGATAACCTCTACTTAGGTATATGCCCATACATATACCTAAGTTATCAAGTAACCCATCTCAATCATGAGGAAACACAAGGATTGTGAAATCAACGGATAACCACTACCCGGGTATATGCCCATACATATACCAAACTTAGCAAGTGACCCATCTCAATCATGAGGTAAACATAAGGTCAAAAGTCTCAGCTCAAACCAGGATTTTCATTATCGAAACCGTAACTGCTGAAGAGCTCCGTCTCTGGAGTGTACAGTGGTCCTGTCACGACTCCGAGGTACTGCTCACAAACCTAAGACTGCTGAAGAACTCCACCCATCGAGTACTGCGGGCCAGCTGCTACAACCAAGCGCTCCCATGTGCCGCTACAACCAAGCGCACCTCTGTCGTGGGTCTGCCGCTACAACCAAGCCCTCCCATGTGCCGCTAAAACCAAACGCACCTCTGTCGTGGGTCTGCTGCTACAACCAAGCGCTCCCATGTGCCGCTACAACCAAGCGCACCTCTGTAACACACCGAGTCGTTCGATCAGCAGTCGTCGGGTCTCAGCCAGCTACACGGTCTCCGTATTCCGTACGCTCGTCACTGGGAGGGTCCGCTCCACGAGCTACATGTCGATATTCCAAGTATCTCAAAGTCCCACGAAGAAGTATCTCAAAGGACCTCCACGTCATAGGGGTCTCAACGCAACAGACGGCGCGTCAATCAGACGCCCGGTCTGTGAGTTATTAGTCTTTTCGTCCCAGGGGCCCGGTTGGTTTCGTGAGCGAACCAAACCTGGTCGTATCTCAACTGTACCCCGAACTCTCATAGGGTAAACTCATAGGGACCGTTTCTCAACGTGATCACCAACGCCGCTGACAGTTCGTCAAACGAACGTTCTGTCAGAAAGATATCAGCTTTTCCGTTCCAGGGGCCTGGTTGGATTTCGGTGCGATCCAACCCGGCCACTATCCATCTGCATCCAAAACTCGGGCGGAGGATGCCAAAAGTTTCGTATCGTCAACAGGAACTCAACGCAACAGACGGCGCGTCAATCGGACGCCCGGTCTGAGAGTTATTGGCTTTTTCGTTCCAGGGGCCCGGTTGGATTTCGGTGCGATCCAACCCCGACCGCACACTGTCGGCATCCAAACCTCGAGCGGAGTAATCCAAAAGATCCATCTCACATAGAGGAATTCAACGAAACAGACGGTGCGTCAATCGGACGCATGGTCTGTTATTTATTTGCCTTTCCGTCTCACACCCACCCTGGGAAACTTCCCAGGAGGTCACCCATCCTGATCACTACTCTAGGCCAAGCACGCTTAACTACGGAGTTTTAACCACTTAGGCTCCCGAAAAGGAAGGTGCACCTTGAGTATAGTATACCGAAACGACCGTCTCGATCCAAGGATCGCGTTGCCGCTGACGACGAGTCGTTTGGAGGCCCGTAGCCCAAGATACGGGCATTTGACCAAACCGCTCGGTAACGGGGGTTTCGGGCCCGGGCCGTCCCGGCCCGAGACCCCCCGGATGGCCCGAACCGGGTCGACCCGCCCCGGACGGGGTCGACCCGACCGGGCACAGCCCGGCCCGGCACGGCGCGGCCCGGCCCGGCGTGGCCCGGCGCGGCGAACCGGCCAGGCGCGCCGGTTCGGCGCGAGGCAGCGCGCTGGGCGCGCTGCCAGCTGGGCCGAAGGCCGAGCTTGCTGGAAACGGGGGGTCGCCTGCCCCCCCTTTGTGAAACCAGCCCCCCTCATAATGGGGGCCAAATAACTGCCCGGGGGAATTAAATTCCCCCGGTTTCCACCAACCTGGCCGGCTCGACCTGGCCGGCCGGCTTCTTGTCAACAGGACCGGCAAGGGCCGGTCCTCTTCCGTCTTCCGGCACCGGTGGCCCGGCTGGCCGCCGGTCATCACGATCCGCCGCGGCCCAGAACCGGTCGCGGCCTTCGTCATCCGTCGCAGTGCGACGGCACCGCGCCCCTCCGCCGCGGCCCCGCTCCGGCCGCGGCGTCTTCGGTTTCCTTCGACGCAGCGCGACGGCGTCGCGTTCATGATAATTCTTTCCACGGCGCGGCGCGACGGAGCCGCGCAATAATTTCCGTGTGATTACCGCGTGGTGCGACGACACCACGCTATCTCATTTCATCCGCAAGAAACATTCAAGAACAAAGGAGGGGGGTTTGACCGTGTTTGTGTGGTCCGGTCCCCCTCTCGTTAGATGATAACACTTAAACGTTCATCCTCAAGTCTGCCATGCTAGAACCAAGAACGGAAAATAATTAAATAAAGCAACAACAAACCCCTACTTCGCTTTTCGTTATGTGTTGACGAAGTCGCGGAAAGGCGGCGACGATTCGTCGACATCGGAAAAGAGAAGTCGTTGACGACGTCGGCGTTCTTCGTGAAAGGCGCTCCCTTCTTTATTCTGGAAGGAGTGGGAAGGAGGCATCCAAGAAGGGATCGACGTTGGAAACTTCACGTTCTTCTTTGGAAAAGGCATTTCTTCGTCGAGAAGACGTTGATCCATGTTTGGAGATGTCCTTCGTGTTCTTCGTCGAGGGTGGAATTCTCTTCAATCCTTTCATGACTCTATCACAAAGATTTAGCCAACCCCAAACAATAAAACAACACACCTTATTATAGTGTTAGCTTAATGAATTCAAAATAATTCAAATTCATTAAGTTACATCCTTCATTAATGGGTGGAGAGGCTCCAAAATTAATGAAGGTGGAAGTGAAGAGTCACATTTAATTGGGGGGGGGGGGTTCAAGGGAGTTAAGGAGTTTAAGGAGTTCGGAATTTGAGGGGTTTTGGCACATTAAGTGCAAGGGAGTTTAAGGGGGGTAGAAGAGAGTTAAGGGGAAGGTGAAGGGTTGGGGCTCGTGTGGGCCCCACCTCACCTTAATCCTCACTTGGTCAGTTAGGAACTTGTGATTCCACCCCAACATCCACACTTAGGATATAACCACTTAAGAAGATAAATAAAATTTGTAACACAAATTTTATTTTTCATTACACTTAAACCACAACCTTATTAAACAACTGCTCCCAAGAAAATGCAACTCCAGAAAGGCATTCCTAAGCAAAAACCGGCGCTACGGTTCCATCGGTGCCCTCGGAATTTGATTCCGGGCACCGGTTCAAAAGTTAGAAATTCCCGCTCGTTCGTTCACTGAACGTACCCGAGCCAAACTTCGGAAATTGATTCTGGGCACACCGGGCCTCGGAATCAGGCGCTGTCAGAAACGGTGTTCTTGTAAAATTCCAAAGCAAATTAAGAAAAAAATTTCCTTGAAATTTCCGGGTCTTTACATTACTCCCACCTCAGGGCTTTACGTCCCCGTAAAGCGTCATCACAAACTAGGGTCTCAAAAGCGGTACAGAGCACGCATCTGAGCCTTCCGCTCCCATATGCTCACCTGGAGGTTCCCGTACTGTCAAAGGAAGTGCACCCAAGGAATCGATCATCCTTGTTGGATCTGCTCCTGTCTATCCTTGATCCCCACTGGAACCTCCGTGCATGTCGCTCTATCATCGACGTCCAACTCCCTGAGATCGATGATGTGTGAAGGATCAAGCATGTATCTCCTCAATTGAGTTACGTGAAAGTTATCGTGCACCTGGTGCAACTGAGGTGGATGGTTCAAACGATAAACCACCTCGCCTACCCTGCTGGGGACCTAGAAAGGTCTATTGAACCTCGGAGATCTCTTGCCGCCTCGGCTACATCTCCATAAACCTCGTCGAGGTGAGACCTGTATAAGAACGTGGTCGCCATCCTCGAACTCTAAAGGTCTCCCTTTTTAGGTTAGAACTAAAACTCAAAACTCCTGCTGCCACGAGGGTAAGGTTGGCCGACCCAAGAATGATCAGCTACACCCTCCCATGCACGAGTTTATCTTGTGCTGCCCAGGGTTTCCTTTTCGCCGACCAAGGAAAACCCATCCTAATGATTGCCTAATACCGTCAATTTGAGTATGAACAGTGATTTCCAAATACATACTCAAACTAACGTCGTAAGGCCTCGACGCTGCCACCAAGAGGTCCTAACCGAGACTCTCGCCTCAAGGGTCAGATCACACCGTCGGCGTAAGTGTGACTATTGATTCTCCTCCCAAAGGTATCTCCAGACGTGAGGGTCAAGTCAACGGCTTAACCGGAATCTCTAGGTCTGGGACTAGATTCATGGAAGGAAGGGATGATTCGTTTCGATGCCTGTGGCTACGAAAGCTAGTAGAAGATAAATTCCGCACTTCAAATCATCCTTAGAGCCCCTTTTTGGTCGCACTACATGACCGCAAGAAGATACCCTCTTTCCCTGCTCTCCAACTCCCTGATTCTAGTGGGGACTACAAAGGCGGGTGATGGTAACATGTTGAAATGTACACCACCACGAGCTGCTCTCCAAGCTCTGCCTCCATGTCTGCTGCTCTGCAGATTCATCTGTCCTTAACATTTCCTCTTCTTGAAACATTTTACATGCCCAAGTCTCCGAGACTAGTATCAGTTTCCTGCTTTCCAAACTTCTAACATTCTCTGGATGTATTCGATCAGCAAAGAATTCTCAACCACAAAGGTTCCTTCTAGCACTATAGCCTAAGTAGAAATGCATAGAGAAAAGGTGATGGCTCATAAGCCCTTAAACATACCATGATCATAGGTCCGACCTCTATTGCACTGATTGAAACGCTTCCATTGAGTACCTGATATGTTCGGTACGCCTCGATGAATTCTCAGTTATCAACACGTCGTCCCGCCGAAACTGTAAAAGTTCTAGAAAATTCTCGGCCACCTCCTCAAGCCATTCCTCAGCCGCCTATGAGTCAGGTTCACCTCGGAACATGAGGGTATCTGAAGTTAGAACAAATGTAAGGCAGTAAACATACATGTGTCACCTACCGGTACCGCCGGTTGTAACTGCTGACCAACAAGTAGTGATGTATAGCTGACACACTACCCAAAGGCACTATCTCAGGCATCGGTTCACGTACCGAATCCTCATCACTATGCGGATCATCCTCATGGTCATTCACTGGAAAAAACTAGTGGCCAAGTCCACCATCCACTCTACTGATGTCTCAGCTAGGCGGAAAACTCTAGCAATCGCCTCCAGCCACTGCTCTGCTGTTTGGAAATCTGCCTCGCCTCGTAACTTCTGAGGCCTCTACTACTGGAACTCGTGCAACGCGCTCCGCTAGCATGCACAGTTTTCTAGTATAGTCGTTGGCATCTACTGCCCAACATGTGGTGGTGCTACTGGTACACCACCCGAGGGTGCCAACGTAGTAAAAAGGGCCCTGCACCAGAGCCTCGTCGCTCGGTGAGCCGTCATCGAGTACTCTCTCGGAACTCCAACTGACTGTCTGCGTGGAGACATCCTGAACAGATGCGACACGGTAAACGTCTTATACCTGGTGAGCTGACCTGGTTTGAGCTGACTTTAAAACTTTGGAAACACACACGCAATCAGTGTTTTTGTGTACAAAGTCGGAAATCAGTAGTTAGGGTCCTGGTGTACGGATACGTCGGCCGCCGCACCAACACTGGACTCCCTGAACTGAAGACCACACTCGGTACCCTTAACACTATTGCTTCACATAGAAAAGGATCAGAGTCCTGAGTTCTGCGGTAGAACCGAACTCCTCTGATACCAATTGTCACGACCCGTCCTCGGGGCCCGTGCCGTGACTACCCCAAGCCCGCCTTCCATAGGCCAGGGGCTGGCGACTAGCACCAAAGGCATAAAATCCCGATAACTGGGAAGGCATTGCCTTTATAAAAGAAAACAAGCACCACAGAGTACAAGCAGAAGAAGTAAACACTAAGTAAAAACTGAGTACAACAGTAAGTGCGGAAAGTAAAAAGGGGCCAGAAATACAAGCCCAACTGTAAAGTACAACTCAAAAGGGAAAACAACAACTGAAAAGTAAAGCTGTTACGCCGAGCTGTCCACTGGAAATCCCACCTGAATGGTGGGTATATATAGCTCCTCTGCTCCTCAGGTCCCGCCGTCCGCTCCGAGTATGTCTCGCCCAGTGGTCCACCTCCGGGTACCGCCTCGTCGTCACGTCCACCTCTGGGTACCGTCTCGTCGTGAGGTCCTCCTCCGGGTACCATCTCTTCGTATAGTCCACCTCCAAGTATCGTCCAGTCCTCGAACACTCAGCCTCTGTCAGCACTGCCCGTCATCTGCAACCAACACAACGAGGTGCGGGCATAGCCCGTGCAGGGGTGAGTATAACGATACTCAGTAGGGACCCCGAGACCCTCAAGGTCTCACTAAACCAACAAGGATAACCACAAAGAAGATCTCAACAGATAACCTCTACTTAGGTATATGCCCATACATATACCTAAGTTATCAAGTAACCCATCTCAATCATGAGGAAACACAAGGATTGTGAAATCAACGGATAACCACTACCCGGGTATATGCCCATACATATACCAAACTTAGCAAGTGACCCATCTCAATCATGAGGTAAACATAATGTCAAAAGTCTCAGCTCAAACCAGGATTTTCATTATCGAAACCGTAACTGCTGAAGAGCTCCGTCTCTGGAGTGTACAGTGGTCCTGTCACAACTCCGAGGTACTGCTCACAAACCTAAGACTGCTGAAGAACTCCACCCATCGAGTACTGCGGGCCAGCTGCTACAACCAAGCGCTCCCATGTGTCGCTACAACCAAGCGCACCTCTGTCGTGGGTCTGCCGCTACAACCAAGCGCTCCCATGTGCCGCTACAACCAAACGCACCTCTGTCGTGGGTCTGCTGCTACAACCAAGCGCTCCCATGTGCCGCTACAACCAAGCGCACCTCTGTAACACACCGAGTCGTTCGATCAGCAGTCGTCGGGTCTCAGCCAGCTACACGGTCTCCGTACTCCGCACGCTCGTCACTGGGAGGGTCCGCTCCACGAGCTACAGGTCGATACTCCAAGTATCTCAAAATCCCACGAAGAAGTATCTCAAAGGACCGCCACGTCATAGGGGTCTCAACGCAACAGACGGCGCGTCAATCAGACGCCCGGTCTGTGAGTTATTAGTCTTTTCGTCCCAGGGGCCCGGTTGGTTTCGTGAGCGAACCAAACCTGGTCGTATCTCAACTGTACCCCGAACTCTCATAGGGTAAACTCATAGGGACCGTTTCTCAACGTGATCACCAACGCCGCTGACAGTTCGTCAAACGAACGTTCTGTCAGAAAGATATCAGCTTTTCCGTTCCAGGGGCCTGGTTGGATTTCGGTGTGATCCAACCCGGCCACTATCCATCTGCATCCAAAACTCGGGCGGAGGATGCCAAAAGTTTCGTATCGTCAACAGGAACTCAACGCAACAGACGGCGCGTCAATCGGACGCCCGGTCTGAGAGTTATTGGCTTTTTCGTTCCAGGGGCCCGGTTGGATTTCAGTGCGATCCAACCCGACCGCACACTGTCGGCATCCAAACCTCGAGCGGAGTAAGCCAAAAGATCCATCTCACATAGAAGAATTCAACGAAATAGACGGTGCGTCAATCGGACGCCTGGTCTGTTATTTATTGGCATTTCCGTCCCACACCCACCCTGGGAAACTTCCCAGGAGGTCACCCATCCTGATCACTACTCTAGGCCAAGCACGCTTAACTACGGAGTTTTAACCACGTAGGCTCCCGAAAAGGAAGGTGCACCTTGAGTATAGTATACCGAAACGACCGTCTCGATCCAAGGATCGCGTTGCCGCTGACGACGAGTCGTTTGGAGGCCCGTAGCCCAAGATACGGGCATTTGACCAAACCGCTCGGTAACGGGGGTTTCGGGCCCGGGCCGTCCCGGCCCGAGACCCCCCGGATGGCCCGAACCGGGTCGACCCGACCGGGCACAGCCCGGCCCGGCCCGGCGCGGCCCGGCCCGGCGTGGCCCGGCGCGGCGAACCGGCCCGGCGCGCCGGTTCGGCGCAAGGCAGCGCGCGGGCGCGCTGCCAGCGGGGCCGAAGGCCGAGCTTGCTGGAAACGGGGGGTCGCCTGCCCCCCCTTTGTGAAACCAGCCCCCCTCATAATGGGGGGCCAAATAACTGCCCGGGGAAATTAAATTCCCCCGGTTTCCACCAACCTGGCCGGCTCGACCTGGCCGGCCGACTTCTTGTCAACAGGACCGGCAAGGGCCGGTCCTCTTCCGTCTTCCGGCACCGGCGGCCCGGCTGGCCGCCGGTCATCACGATCCGCCGCGGCCCGGAACCGGCCGCAGCCTTCGTCATCCGTCGCAGTGCGACGGCACCGCGCCCCTCCGCCGCGGCCCCGCTCCAGCCGCGGCGTCTTCGGTTTCCTTCGACGCGGCGCGACGGCGTCGCGTTCATGATAATTCTTTCCACGGCGCGGCGCGACGGAGCCGCGCAATAATTTCCGTGTGATTCTCGCGTGGTGCGACGGCACCACGCTATCTCGTTTCATCCGCAAGAAACATTCAAGAACAAGGGAGGGGGGTTCGGCCGTGTTTGTGCAGTCCGGTCCCCCTCTCGTTAGACGATAACACTTAAACGTTCATCCTCAAGTTTGCCATGCTAGAACCAAGAACGGAAAATAATTAAATAAAGCAACAACAAACCCCTACTTCGCTTTTCGTTATGTGTTGACGAAGTCGCGGAAAGGCGGCGGCGATTCGTCGACATCGGAAAAGAGAAGTCGTTGACGACGTCGGCGTTCTTCGTGAAAGCCGCTCCCTTCTTTATTTCGGAAGGAGTGGGAAGGAGGCATCCAAGAAGGGATCGACGTTGGAAACTTCACGTTCTTCTTTGGAAAAGGCATTCTTCGTCGAGAAGACGTTGTTCCATGTTTGGAGATGTCCTTCGTGTTCTTCGTCGAGGGTGGAATTCTCTTCAATCCTTCCATGACTCTATCACAAAGATTTAGCCAACCCCAAACAATAAAACAACACACCTTATTATAGTGTTAGCTTAATGAATTCAAAATAATTCAAATTCATTAAGTTACATCCTTCATTAATGGGTGGAGAGGCTCCAAAATTAATGAAGGTGGAAGTGAAGAGTCACATTTAATTGGGGGGGGGGGGGTTCAAGGGAGTTAAGGAGTTTAAGGAGTTAGGAATTTGAGGGGTTTTGGCACATTAAGTGCAAGGGAGTTTAAGGTGGGTAGAAGAGAGTTAAGGGGAAGGTGAAGGGTTGGGGCTCATGTGGGCCCCACCTCACCTTAATCCTCACTTGGTGAGTTAGGAACTTGTGATTCCACCCCAACTTCCACACTTAGGATATAACCACTTAAAAAGATAAATAAAATTTGTAACACAAATTTTATTTTTCTTTACACTTAAACCACAACCTTATTAAACAACTGCTCCCAAGAAAACGCAACTCCAGGAAAGGCATTCCTAAGCAAAAACCGGCGCTACGGTTCCATCGGTGCCTTCGGAATTTGATTCCGGGCACCGGTTCAAAAGTTAGAAATTCCCGCTCGTTCGTTCACTGAACGTACCCGAGCCAAACTTCGGAAATTGATTCTGGGCACAACGGGCCTCGGAATCAGGCGCTTTCAGAAACGGTGTTCTTGTAAAATTCCAAAGAAAATTAAGAAAAAAATTTCCTTGAAATTTCCGGGTCTTTAAATTACTCCCACCTCAGGGCTTTACGTCCCCGTAAAGCTTCATCACAAACTAGGGTCTCAAAAGCGGTACAGAGCACGCATCTGAGCCTTCCGCTCCCATGTGCTCACCTGGAGGTTCCCGTACTGTCAAAGGAAGTGCACCCAGGGAATCGATCATCCTTGTTGGATCTGCTCCTGTCTATCCTTGATCCCCACTGGAACCTCCGTGCATGTCGCTCTATCATCGACGTCCAACTCCCTGAGATCGATGATGTGTGAAGGATCAAGCACGTATCTCCTCAATTGAGTTACGTGAAAGTTATCGTGCACCTGGTGCAACTGAGGTGGATGGGTCAAACGATAAACCACCTCGCCTACCCTGCTGGGGACCTAGAAAGGTCTATTGAACCTCGGAGATCTCTTGCCGCCTCGGCTACATCTCCATAAACCTCGTCGAGGTGAGACCTGTATAAGAACGTGGTCGCCATCCTCGAACTCTAATGGTCTCCCTTTTTAGGTTAGAACTAAAACTCAAAACTCCTGCTGCCACGAGGGTAAGGTTGGCCGACCCAAGAATGATCAGCTACACCCTCCCATGCACGAGTTTATCTTGTGCTGCCCAGGGTTTCCTTTTCGCCGACCAAGGAAAACCCATCCCAATGTTTGCCTAATACCGTCAATTTGAGTATGAACAGTGATTTCCAAATACATACTCAAACTAACGTCGTAAGGCCTCGACGCTGCCACCAAGAGGTCCTAACCGAGACTCTCGCCTCAAGGGTCAGATCACACCGTCGGCGTAAGTGTGACTATTGATTCTCCTCCCAAAGGTATCTCCAGACGTGAGGGTCAAGTCAACGGCTTAACCGGAATCTCTAGGTCTGGGACTAGATTCATGGAAGGAAGGGATGATTCGTTTCAATTCCTGTGGCTACGAAAGCTAGTAGAAGATAAATTCCGCACTTCCAATCATCCTTAGAGCCCCTTTTTGGTCACACTACATGACCGCAAGAAGATACCCTCTTTCCCTGCTCTCCAACTCCCTGATTCTAGTGGGGACTACAAAGGCGGGTGATGGTAACATGTTGAAATGTACACCACCACGAGCTGCTCTCCAAGCTCTGCCTCCATGTCTGCTGCTCTGCAGATTCATCTGTCCTTAACATTTCCTCTTCTTGAAACATTTTACATGCCCAAGTCTCCGAGACTAGTGTCAGTTTCCTGCTTTCCAAACTTCTAACATTCTCTGGATGTATTCGATCAGCAAAGAATTCTCAACCACAAAGGTTCCTTCTAGCACTCTAGCCTAAGTAGAAATGCATAGAGAAAAGGTGCTGGCTCAGAAGCCCTTAAACATACCATGATCATAGGTCCGACCTCTATTGCACTGATTGAAACGCTTCCATTGAGTACCTGATATGTTCGGTACGCCTCGATGAATTCTCAGCTATCAACACGTCGTCCCGCCGAAACTGTAAAATTTCTAGAAAATTCTCGGCCACCTCCTCAAGCCATTCCTCAGCCGCCTATGAGTCAGGTTCACCTCGGAACATGAGGGTATCTGAAGTTAGTACAAATGTAAGGCAGTAAACATACATGTGTCACCTACCGGTACCGCCGGTTGTAACTGCTGACCAACAGGTAGTGATGTATAGCTGACACACTACCCAAAGGCACTATCTCAGGAATCGGTTCACGTACCGAAGCCTCATCACTATGCGGATCATCCTCATGGTCATTCACTGGAAAAAACTAGTGGCCAAGTCCACCATCCACTCTACTGATGTCTCAGCTAGGCGGAAAACTCTAGCAATCACCTCCAGCCACTGCTCTGCTGTTTGGAAATCTGCCTCGCCTCGTAACTTCTGAGGCCTCTACTACTGGAACTCGTGCAACGCGCTCCGCTAGCATGCACAGTTTGCTAGTATAGTCATTGGCATCTACTTCCCAACAGGTGGTGGTGCTACTGGTACACCACCCGAGGGTGCCAACGTAGTAAAAAGGGCCCTGCACCAGAGCCTCGTCGCTCGGTGAGCCGTCATCGAGTACTCTCTCGGAACTCCAACTGACTGTCTGCGTGGAGACATCCTGAACAGATGCGACACGGTAAACGTCTTATACCTGGTGAGCTGACCTGGTTTGAGCTGACTTTAAAACTTTGGAAACACACACGCAATCAGTGTTTTTGTGTACAAAGTCGGAAATCAGTAGTTAGGGTCCTGGTGTACGGATACGTCGGCCGCCGCACCAACACTGGACTCCCTGAACTGAAGACCACACTCGGTACCCTTAACACTATTGCTTCACATAGAAAAAGATTAGAATCCTGAGTTCTGCGGTAGAACCGAACTCCTCTGATACCAATTGTCACGACCCGTCCTCGGGGCCCGTGCCGTGACTACCCCAAGCCCGCCTTCCATAGGCCAGGGGCTGGCGACTAGCACCAAAGGCATAAAATCCCGATAACTGGGAAGGCATTGCCTTTATAAAAGAAAACAAGCACCACAGAGTACAAGCGGAAGAAGTAAACACTAAGTAAAAACTGAGTACAACAGTAAGTGCGGAAAGTAAAAAGGGGCCAGAAATACAAGCCCAACTGTAAAGTACAACTCAAAAGGGAAAACAGCAACTGAAAAGTAAAGCTGTTACGCCGAGCTATCCACTGGAAATCCCACCTGAAGGGTGGGTACATATAGCTCCTCTGCTCCTCAGGTCCCGCCGTCCGCTCCGAGTATGTCTCGCCCAGTGGTCCACCTCCGGGTACCGCCTCGTCGTCACGTCCACCTCTGGGTACCGTCTCGTCGTGAGGTCCTCCTCCGGGTACCATCTCTTCGTATAGTCCACCTCCAGGTACCGTCCTGTCTTCGAACACTCAGCCTCTGTCAGCACTGCCCGTCATCTGCAACCAACACAACGAGGTGCGGGCATAGCCCGTGCAGGGGTGAGTATAACGATACTCAGTAGGGACCCCGAGACCCTCAAGGTCTCACTAAACCAACAAGGATAACCACAAAGAAGATCTCAACAGATTACCTCTACTTAGGTATATGCCCATACATATACCTAAGTTATCAAGTAACCCATCTCAATCATGAGGAAACACAAGGATTGTGAAATCAACGGATAACCACTATCCGGGTATATGCCCATACATATACCAAAGTTAGCAAGTGACCCATCTTAATCATGAGGTAAACATAAGGTCAAAAGTCTCAGCTCAAACCAGGATTTTCATTATCGAAACCGTAACTGCTGAAGAGCTCCGTATCTGGAGTGTACAGTGGTCCTGTCACGACTCCGAGGTACTGCTCACAAACCTAAGACTGCTGAAGAACTCCACCCATCGAGTACTACGTGCCAGCTGCTACAACCAAGAGCTCCCATGTGCCGCTACAACCAAGCGCACCTCTGTCGTGGGTCTGCCGCTACAACCAAGCGCTCCCATGTGCCGCTACAACCAAGCGTACCTCTGTAACACACCGAGCCGTTCGATCAGTAGTCGTCGGGTCTCAGCCAGCTACACGGTCTCCGTACTCCGCACGCTCGTCACTGGGAGGGTCCGCTCCACGAGCTACAGGTCGATACTCCAAGTATCTCAAAGTCCCACGAATAAGTATCTCAAAGGACCGCCACGTCATAGGGGTCTCAACGCAATAGACGGCGCGTCAATCAGACGCCCGGTCTGTGAGTTATTAGTCTTTTCGTCCCAGGGGCCCGGTTGGTTTCGTGAGCGAACCAAACCTAGTCGTATCTCAACTATACCCCGAACTCTCATAGGGTAAACTCATAGGGACCGTTTCTCAACGCGATCACCAACACCACTGACAGTTCGTCAAACGAACGTTCTGTCAGAAAGATATCAGCTTTTCCGTTCCAGGGGCCCGGTTGGATTTCGGTGCGATCCAACCCGACCACTATCCATCTGCATCCAAAACTCGGGCGGAGGATGCCAAAAGTTTCGTATCGTCAACAGGAACTCAACGCAACAGACGGCGCGTCAATCGGACGCCCGGTCTGAGAGTTATTGGCTTTTTCGTTCCAGGGGCCCGGTTGGATTTCGGTGCGATCCAACCCGACCGCACACCGTCGGCATCCAAACCTCGAGCGGAGTAAGCCGAAAGATCCATCTCACTTAGAGGAATTCAACGAAACAGACGGTGCGTCAATCGGACTCCTGGTCTGTTATTTATTGGCCTTTCCGTCTCACACCCACCCTGGGAAACATCCCAGGAGGTCACCCATCCTGATCACTACTCTAGGCCAAGCACGCTTAACTACGGAGTTTTAACCACGTAGGCTCCCGAAAAGGAAGGTGCACCTTGAGTATAGTATACCGAAACGACCGTCTCGATCCAAGGATCGTGTTGCCGCTGACGACGAGTCGTTTGGAGGCCCGTAGCCCAAGATACGGGCATTTGACCAAACCGCTCGGAAACGGGGGTTTCGGGCCCGGGCTGTCCCGGCCCGAGACCCCCCGGATGGCCCGAACTGGGTCGACCTGCCCCAGACGGGGTCGACCCGACCGGGTACAGCCCGGCGCGGCCCGACGCGGCGCGGCGCGGCCCGGCGTGGCCCGGCGCGGCGAACCGGCCCGGCGCGCCGGTTCGGCGCAAGGCAGCGCGCTGGACGCGCTGCCAGCTTGGCCGAAGGCCGAGCTTGCTGGAAACGGGGGGTCGCCTGCCCCCCCTTTGTGAAACCAGCCCCCCTCATAATGGGGGGCCAAATAACTGCCCGGGGGAATTAAATTCCCCCGGTTTCCACCAACCTGGCCGGCTCGACCTGGTCGGCCGACTTCTTGTCAACAGGACCGGCAAGGGCCGGTCCTCTTCTGTCTTCCGGCACCGGCGGCCCGGCTGGCCGCCGGTCATCACGATCCGCCGCGGCCCGGAACCGGCCGCGGCCTTCGTCATCCGTCGCAGTGCGACGGCACCGCGCCCCTCCGCCGCGGCCCCGCTCCGGCCGCAGCGTCTTCGGTTTCCTTCGACGCGGCGCGACGGCGTCGCGTTCATGATAATTCTTTCCACGGCGCGGCGCGACGGAGCCGCGCAATAATTTCCGTGTGATTCTCGCGTGGTGCGACGGCACCACGCTATCTTGTTTCATCCGCAAGAAACATTCAAGAACAAAGGAGGGGGGTTCGGCCGTGTTTGTGCGGTCCGGTCCCCCTCTCGTTAGACGATAACACTTAAACGTTCATCCTCAAGTTTGCCATGCTAGAACCAAGAACGGAAAATAATTAAATAAAGCAACAACAAACCCCTACTTCGCTTTTCGTTATGTGTTGACGAAGTCGCGGAAAGGCGGCGACGATTCGTCGACATCGGAAAAGAGAAGTCGTTGACGACGTCGGCGTTCTTCGTGAAAGCCGCTCCCTTCTTTATTTCGGAAGGAGTGGGAAGGAGGCATCCAAGAAGGGATCGACGTTGGAAACTTCACGTTCTTCTTTGGAAAAGGCATTCTTCGTCGAGAAGACGTTGTTCCATGTTTGGAGATGTCCTTCGTGTTCTTCGTCGAGGGTGGAATTCTCTTCAATCCTTCCATGACTCTATCACAAAGATTTAGCCAACCCCAAACAATAAAACAACACACCTTATTATAGTGTTAGCTTAATGAATTCAAAATAATTCAAATTCATTAAGTTACATCCTTCATTAATGGGTGGAGAGGCTCCAAAATTAATGAAGGTGGAAGTGAAGAGTCACATTTAATTGGGGGGGGGGGTTCAAGGGAGTTAAGGAGTTTAAGGAGTTAGGAATTTGAGGGGTTTTGGCACATTAAGTGCAAGGGAGTTTAAGGTGGGTAGAAGAGAGTTAAGGGGAAGGTGAAGGGTTGGGGCTCATGTGGGCCCCACCTCACCTTAATCCTCACTTGGTTAGTTAGGAACTTGTGATTCCACCCCAACTTCCACACTTAGGATATAACCACTTAAAAAGATAAATAAAATTTGTAACACAAATTTTATTTTTCTTTACACTTAAACCACAACCTTATTAAACAACTGCTCCCAAGCAAACACAACTCCAGTAAAGGCATTCCTAAGCAAAAACCGGCGCTACGGTTCCATCGGTGCCCTCAGAATTTGATTCCGGGCACCGGTTCAAAAGTTAGAAATTCCCACTCGTTCTTTCACTGAACATACCTGAGCCAAACTTCGGAAATTGATTCTGGGCACACCGGGCCTCGGAATCAGGCGCTGTCAGAAACTGTGTTCTTGTAAAATTCCAAAGAAAATTAAGAAAAAAATTTCCTTGAAATTTCCGGGTCTTTACAACTTATTATAATTATAATGTTGTTTTAAAGAATTTTAGTTTAATCTTGATGTATAATTATCTAGTATTATTTTCTAAAACATGTTTATTAATATTGTTTTTGTATATTTTTATTCCAAATTATAATTTTCATTGAGTTTACATAAGGATATTCCTTCAAAAGATTTTAAATCTAGATAGACAGAGATGAAATTAATGATCATATGTAGTTTCCATCTAAAAAAACAACGAAAGAAATTTCTAAATTTACGTTCATCAAATAAATATGATAAGTCTAACCAGATAGAGGAAATATTGGTGACCAATAATGGGATGTTATAATTAACATCTAACTGATGTAATGGATTATATAATTCATAATTTTTCTAGCATGACAAGTTTATTTGATGAAGGTATCCTCATTACATAAATTTCATCCATATAAATGCATAAAAGATTCCTCAATTATAAAAATTCATTACACATTATAATTGTGACTAAGGAAAATTTTCTAAACAAGGAACAATCTTATGAAATATATTTTAATTAGTAAATGTACAAGGGAGATTATAAAGTGGGTATGCAGACATTTATTTTTTAAATATATTTAGCTATGGAATAACTCTATGTCATGGACATTGATAACTATGAATTTATTACGAAGGATATGTTTCCCAAAGTCATTTTATTATGTCATACCAAAATCAATATACAATGTAAATAATTTTTCATGAAATTTAGAATAAATTTTAAGTAGATAAAGAAGTATTCTATTCAAAATGTCTTTAAAATATTCAAAAATGTTTCAGATTATTAGTGAACCGAGTATAATAGAAAGAGAAGGGCTCATCAAAAGGATTAGAATATAAAAAGTTATAACAATTTCATCATAATTAAAATTCAATGATTTTTCACTAACAAAAGTCTCAATGAATGATGATTCCATATGAGATGTTGATATTTATGAATAATTTTTAGTAGATATTGTTTTGTGTGATTTATTATAATAAAATATTATATAGGCATTAGGAGAAGTTTTAAAAATAAATTTTATATAGAAAATAAAATTAATTAAATAAAATTACTACATAATATCTCTTTGGTTACACCAGATAGAGGAATACCAAGAAATATATGAGAAACCAATGGATTGAGGAAGATTCATATAAATGTATTCTGAATAAATATTCAAATTGATGGTCAAAAAGAGTAACTAGATACAAAATGTTTTTTGATAAAATTTTTTAATCAGTTAAACTGTTATAATAAGTTTATTTTTAATGATTTATATATTTACATACAATGTTTTAAAGGAACACTGGATAATGATTCATAGAAAAATATAAATGTTATGTAGTTATATAGGATAAAATTCTTAAATAACATTTTGGGTAATGTTATTAGAATGACGATGCAATGTTGAAATATCAATGATTGTTGGTCTAGCTATGTTAAGGATGTATATAGTTTTTCCTTAACATTTATTTCAAATTAGTTTCATGAATGGAAGATATTTTAAGTAACATGATGTATCATTGAAAGTGTTCAATAAGAATTGAGAATTGTTTTAGTGAAATATAAAAGAGAATACTATTTGAAATTCAGTTTTTATTTATATGGGGAAATATGTTTGAGTTCCGTCCCAAGCATATTGATTTATAAATATATAATGGGTTTCAAAAATAAATAAAATGTATGGAACTCTATTTTGATACAGAGGAGTTATAATTTTTAATAATATTAATATGAGGGTTTCGACCACCAAGAATGAGATATATTATCATTAGGTATGATGTTGGGATCGAAGATGTTTTAGATGGAAATGGAAGTATTATAAGGAGATGAATCACCAGATGAAGAAATGTTCCACAAAATTTGATGAAGAACATATCGGTCAAATACTATATATATCTTACCCAACATGTGGTGATTGATTGAATATGTAAGAATTAGAATAAATGTTTATAGTTATATAAGAGATAGGGAGAATTTTATAATAAAGTATTTTACAAATAGGGAAAATAGGAGAGACAAAAAGATATTTCATGAAACATGTCACCAATAGATAAAAATTATTGATGGAAATATATGACATAATATATTAGTCGATGTTATTAGATAGGAAATATCCAAATGAATGATGAGGAAGAAAGGTAACAAACCCAATGCTATGAAGTTAAAAACTGAATAAGAATAATGTGGAGAATAATGAAGCATTGTGACATCCCATATATGTCTCATCAAGTTAAAATTATTTTGAACAAAAAATATATCTAAAGAAGAAATTTAATGACTATATACATTTTCTTTAAAAGAAACCAGCAAGGATGTATAGTTGTATATAGTCCTCACCTATCTATGGAATCAATATTGTTTCCAACCCCCCCCCCCCCCCCACCCCTGCAAAATACATGGGGACCATAAATTGGATAAGGATTATATTCCTTCTAGACCACTGTATTTGTTGACATTTTTTAGATATAAATCAATGTATTGGTCATCTCCAAACAAAACAATGACTGTCTAATATTATTGAGTTGTGAACCTTCTAAAAATATCTTGCTTCATATTTAATATTAGTTAAAATAATTTCATAATATATAGTAAATAGAACTAGATAATCATGATCCTAGTAGTCCAAGAGGTGATGAGAAAAAATTTCATTATATAACAGGTTCCCAAAACTAATTCACCCGTTCACATAGTGCTGAGTATGAATCAAATTGTTCCTCTAAATTTCATTTCTTACAAAATTTTCTATATTGTTCCCTAAAAATAATGATTGATCATCATGATAATTTTTCACTCATACATCATTCCACTAAATGCAGTCCTCAAGTTAGCTACTGAAATTCATAAGATACAAATTGTAATATCATAGACTCTAGAATCCTAGATCTTGTAGATATATTACATTGTTGGTAAAACTTACAAGAGTTCACAAAGGATAAAACTGTTAGTATTATTGGATAAATAGGTACATACCATCATGGCACTTCAAAACATAAAATAAAACATGATCATATTGAGATAACATGATTTTAACTTCCCTCATTTCTATGGGAATTACAAAAAGTCCTCTTATAGGGTTTCTAGGTAAAGGATAAAAAATAACGATCATATTATATGCACAATAAAGAGTATTTTAAAATTTATTCTTACTAAACAAAAAAGGATGACGTCGTATAGATTGAATAAAAGATCAATAAGAATCCATAATTATAAAAAACTGAGTAAACGCCATATCCATGATAATAAATGAAATCATTTATATAAATAATCCTTGGTATCCTACTGATGGAATTCATAATGTAAAAGATAAAAAAAATTCAAGGCCTTCTTCCATGACACTTATCAATTCATCGAGACCAAAGTAAAATAATTATCCTATTATGGGGTTAGGTATAAAAGAAAATGCAACATCCTTTGTATAATGAGACATTTTAATGCATTGATGGGATAGATAAAATCATACCATACCTATAACATGATTAATAAGAATGCATTTACCATAAGAGGAATCAATACCATTCATACGATTTCCTAAGGAACCCCTAACAAAACAAAACTTTTCTATCCATATAATGAGAAACACTGATTTGAATAAATTATGAAATTAATAGGATAATTTGAATTTATAGGAGAAGATACCTTAATTTAAATGTATTCCATGACTTATCATCAATATGACATGGAATATACATACAAATGAAATATATTGGTTCAATAATGTGGAATTATTCGGGCTATAATGTGATGTTAAAATTAGGACTCATAGATTTACATTATAGAAGTCCAAATAAATGGGTGGAATAATAATTATCCATGGTTAATTAAAATAATGTTAAGACTCCAAATCATATCACATCGGATATTCTCACAAGGTGTCTAGTATTACATTATTTCATTGTGCATCAAAATTATGAATGAGTCAATAAAAAACCAATCATTTTTGTGCTGATAGAAACTATTTTAAAATGTTCCAAATCCAAATCCACATTCCAATATCAATAATAGGATATATTTTTGAAAATTATTCACACTTTTACTCTTCCATAAAAAGGATAATTTTTCCACTATTAAAATGGTAAGACATGTACCAAAATAATAAGATATATAGATAAATTGAGAAAAAGTAAAAACTATAAGCATGTAAATCCATTAAATTTCATGAGTATCAAAAAAAATATCCATAAAAATTCACTATCGATAAATAATGAACTTGTGGGTGACTATATTCTGAGTGAGAAAGAGTGATTTTTTTTAGAAACCCTTTCTTAGGGATTTGGTCGAAATTAAATCATAAAATCGTTGACTACATGGTATAAAAAAGATCTTAAAATAAAATGAATTATTTTTTCTTGATATAACATCTGAAATAGGTGTTTGATACACCACATGATTTAAATTAGGTACATATTACAATTTATGTCAAATTCAGAGGAATTTGAGATAGAGAACCCCTTAAATCTTATCCTGACATCCTAAAACATACATTAACCTCTTATGTAACAGGAAGAGTTTTCAAAGTCTCTAAATTAGTCTCATCACTCATAAAAACATTCACACACACTCTTTATAATTTTTAAATATTTATATTAAATCTTCTATTATTAAACATTATTGTTTACGCTTTTTTACATTTGTATGTGTTCCATAATAGTGGGTATTAAATAAATTCTTATTCAAAACTGTATATTTACATGGATAATAAAATAAATATTTTGGAATATTAATATTAATTTATGATGATTGGAATCCATTTTTTGATTGAAATATACAATATAATTGAATATTAAGTCCACAAAAAGAATGTTGTAGTGATTTTTAATGAACAAATCATGTTTCCATAAATAATGGGGTTGCTGTTTTTATAATATCACAAAAAATAAAAATTACAAATTTATAATATTTATCTATCTATAACTATAATTATATTCACAAAATCATTCATTTTATAAATTCTATTTACTATTCAATTTATTTATTAAATTGACCCAAAGATGAATAAATATTTTTTAGTTAATTATTATGTGGTGGTTTTGTTGGAGTATTGTTATTATAAGAGACTAATGATACTATTTTTATAATATTAGTGTGATAAATTATACCTGAAAGGATATAGCTGATGCAGTAATCGATATGAGAATATTAAAAACCCTGAATAGAATATTATCCTCTTCTTAATCTTTTGTAAATGAATAAAATAATGATGATTGTTTTTACTTATATCACTAATAGGATATTAAATTGGTCACTCGGTAAAACCCAGTGGTTTTCAGAGTAAATTGATATTGATGAAACTATGATTCTCTACATAATGTTTTTTTTGAGTATATAGTTATAAAATAGGAGTTATGAATAATTTTTTTGCTTCTATGATTAGAATATCGACAATTGGTCTTCTATAGTTGTTATCAGTATATTATTTAGAGTCTGAAAGAACCAACATGTTTTTTTAGTGAATAGTAACATAACCTTATAAATATTAATTTGAATTCGAATATGTAACTTATGAAGAGTAAATCATATTATTATTTTATTGTCTTAAGTTTATAAGATAATGATATCTTGATTATTTTTTTCACGGTGATGTACAATCAGTTATAGTTTTAAAACTATTAGTTTTGGAATAAATTATTATTTTATTAAAAAATTAATTTTCTCATATTTATAAAATTATTTTGATAAAATGGAGTTCATTTTTTAATTCTACACATTGAAAAAAAATTATGTGGAATTTTTTGGATTTTTCTGAAATACTCAATTTTTTAATGAATAGTGAAATAGGGTAATTTACCACATATATACTATATATTTTAAATACACTATTCCTAGAATCATAGATGACTTAATAAACCTTGGTTAGAAATCACATGATCTGTTTATAGTTTTGGGACACACGAATCATGACAATTCATATTCGTGACCAAAAATATTAAACTACTGATTAAAATAGTGGAAAACCCCTCCTATCATTCACTATAAATACCCCCAGACCCACCCCCCATCTTCCTCTCACACCTCTCAAGAATTGTGAATTGTCTAAATTTTGTTAAATCAACTTCTGAAGGCTCTTCCCCACTTCAAATACCCAATGGTATAACCAAAATTCCAAAACCAAAGGCCTTAAGGAGGTTGTCAATGAGAAGAGATCAAGAGAAAAAAATTCACTTTCGGTTTGCTGGGGTTTCATTGAAATTAGTTTCTTTTATTATAATTTCTTATACTAACATTATCCAAGTGTAATGGAAGATATATTATTATATTTATTCTGGATTTTTATAATTTTATGGATAATTTCATCATCATTCTTCATATCCTCTTCCTATTATTCGAAAAATAAAGACATTGTTTTTTATGTGTTGATTTGCCGACATCATGCACGAGGTGTATTTAATTTACATTACGTCCTTCAAAGATGGTTGTAAAACAATTTTATTGGTTGAAACAGATTTTAATGATTATTTTATGAACCCTCATATCTTTTATATTTATTTTTTATGAATAATATTAACGATATATAATGCAACCAATTTTTCATTGTCGAAGAACCGCCAAAATGATCTAATCAAATATCACTAAATATTTATCTAATGATTAATCATCATACCATATACCCAAAATGAATTATAGAATAATTTAATATCATTTAAAAATATTAAGAACATTTTATTCCACTTATGGGGTTTTTCTCTCATTCAATAAGAAAATCTTTTATGAACCAACCATAAAAATCATGTCAAGAATGCACCCAAAACAAAGGAAATAACAAAATATTATTAATAAATGGGTCTAATGATGTTCTAAAATTATCATATAAGGTTTTATAAAAATTATTATGTTTATTTTAAATTTTAATAACACACTTTTACCTGTTTTACATGATGTTTAATCATGTTTTATTTATGACAATCCCGAGGTAAGGGAATTCATAACCCAATTTCAATTATTTGGGTTAACCTTCAACTTCTTTGATTATGTGGTAAAAATATTATTTGGGTAATGAATTTTTTTTATAATATATCTTATTACATTAATTTACAATGTATACACATATCTATTTCATTCAACTAATTCACACATTAATTATGTTATTTTTTTAAAGGACATTCTTTTAGAATCCTATTTTAAAATTATATTTTACAAAATTCCAAATTAGCGTTTTTATGAAATTATCCATTTTTGTATGATTATTTTATTATTCTTGGGAATGGTTTATGATTAATGGTGGTCCCTATATATCCATCCAATTTATTGGGTATGTGTAAATTCAAGGTCGGTCGTATGGTTACTCGAAGTGTAACTGCGATGGTTACAACAAAAGGTAGTTGTGAGGGTTGCATTGTAAGGTAGTTGTGAGGGTTACAAATCATAAGGTAGTTATGAGGGTTGAAAATATTAAGGAAGTCATGAGAGTTGAAATATAAGTATGTCCTACCTTATGGTTTTATATATGTTCTTCAATGTTTTACGGAAATCTCATGTTTCATAATGTAATTATATATGGGTGAGAAGTATGTCTCTATGAAAATGATTTAATATGATTGTAAGTATTCATGGACTAATGGTTTCGTTCCTTCTTATTATATCCCTTATTGATATTTTTATAATCATCCCTTGTTTATAAATGTTTTTCATAGATTTTATGGTTGTTTAAGAAAAATAATGAATTCAATTAAAATGTTATGAATATTTATCAATGAAATCATGTCATTGATTTTGGTTAAAAAATTTATGTTTCGGATTAAATGGATACATCTTTAATGGTACACAAATTGTATGATTGTGTGTTTATTTGTATGATTTGTGCCCTGAATTTATTAAAATATAAACCAAAATGATATGCTATAATGTAATGATGTGAAATCTAGTTGAAATAACCAGATTATGTAATGTGTAATGTTAGGTCTTCATAATTGGTATTATAGCACGGTTTAGATAACATTAGGAGTTTTTATGTTGTTAACAGAATACCATAAATAATTTTTTCCTTAAATTTATGTTGAAATGTTATAGAATTTAAATATTATCATGTTTTCACCTAATATATGTCTGTTCAGACTGGTTTTCCATAGAAGAAATAGGGAAGCAGAATTAGGAAGGAACTGAGAGGCTGATATCTTTCTGAATCTGCAACTAGGAATAGTGGGAATTGTAATGGAGCAGCTTTTTATTGAAGTGGATTAGCTAATGTGGGAAATAACTACTAGTGGAATCCATGAAAGAGAAAAGCCAGAGCATCCAAAAAATAATCTGATGATAGTGGAAAATTTTATGATACAAAACCCCCTAATTTTAGTGGGTCTTTTTACCCATTAGTGGATAAAGGATGGATTAAATCCCTAAAATGATATTCTATATTATGGGATATTTATATAATCAAAATTTTAGTCATTCTATTTATATATTTGAAGGTTCAGCTGAAGAGTGGTGGTAAATGGTCAAGAATATCATAAACAGAGAGGAGATTGAAGCCTCACAGTAGGATAATTTTTTTCCTGGGAAAATATTTTCTTAATGTAGTTCGACAATTGATGGAGAATAAATTCCTTGAATTGTGGAAAATGACAAATATTTAGTGGTTATGTATAATGAAAACATCACCGAAATGGGGAGGTATTCTCCAAATCTTATTCTGTATCTCAATGGAAAATTCATTAATTTTTACTCATGATTGAAGCCATGGTATTGAATGGAATTAGCTTCCCATGATTTAAAAAATTATGAGAAACTTTTTTTTGATGAGAGGGTAGAAATGGAGACCTATGAGGATAATGTATACTTTTATAACAAATAGAAGAAGAGTTCCACGAGGAAAGTGATGGTTATGAATAAATAAATGAAATATGATGGTAAGAAGGTTCCGTTTTTAGTATTTAAAAATTGGGGTTAAAATATCCATAGGGAAAGCCCTACCAAAAACAGGATGTGTTTTTTATTTTGTATGTTTGGACATATGGTGCAAGATTGTAATGAAAATGATCTTAAGATCAATTATTATAACAAAAATTTAAATTCTTTAAAATGTGGTGAGATGGGTCATAATGAAAATGCATTCCAATGAATGATCTGATTGATGGAAAGAAGTAAGACTATTTTCAAACTGGTGTAGTGAGATATTTTGCGACTACATCAGCAGATGTCGGGCCATCCAATTATGTGGTATCAAGTACATTGTATATTTACTCATATTTTTCTAAATTTGTATTTGATATAGGATCTACATATTGCATTATATCTAAGAAATTTTCTGGTTAATTGGAAATATCACCTCAACAAATGAGACCCGAAGTTATTATAATAAAAAGTTGGGAAATGATGTAGAAAAAATGAATTTTAAGAGTCTTCTTATTGTGATATATAGAAATAAATTACCTACAATCCTTTCATTTTGACATATAATAGTTTTCTATCATTCTTGGTATGGATGGGGTTTCAATTTATCATTCTATGAGTGATTGTAGAGCTAATGATCTTGTTTTTTAAAAAGTATTTCAGTTTTTATACTAGAAAGAACCCATAATATTGATAACATTTTAGGAATACGAGAAAATATTGAAATATTGAAACGCAAATTATCTTGTTCAAATAGTTGAAAACAATTGAACTATTCAGATTAATGATTTTCCAGTCTTGAATGAATACCTATATTTTTTATTGATGAATTACATAGGCTTATACCTGATCAGGAAGATGGGTTCTAAATTTACATATTTTCTAATGCTAAGACAATTTCAAATGCCTCTTATCGAATGGATATAATGGAACTTCATGACTTCATAATTCACTTGAAGGAGTTTCTGAATAAAGGATTCATTCTTCCAAGCACTTCACCATGGGGAGAACCTTCATTGTTCGTTAAAAAAAGACGGTTTTATGAGACTTTTCATTGATTATAAAGATTTGAATAACATTACTGTTAACATTATGTATCCTTTTCCTCACCTATATGACATGTTTGATCAGATCTAGGGAGCTTAATATTTTTCCAAGATTGACTGGAGATCTTGGTTCTATCAGGTGAATTTGATGGAGGATGACATTCCAAATACACCTTTTCGAATTAGATATGATCATTTTGAAGTTTTTTATGTCGTTTGGTTTAGTAAATGACCCATATGTATTCATGGATCTTATGAATATAATATTTTATGATTTCTTGGAAAAGTTTTTGGTTGTTTTTATGGATGACAAATAGGTATATTCTAAATGTAAGGAGGAGCATTAAAAACATATAAGGGTTGTTTTCAGACCTCAAAAAACTATATGGGAAATTCAGTAACTGTGAATTTTGGTTCTAAATAATTTCATTCACTAGTCACATTGTTTCTAAAGATGGAATAAATGTTGATCATCATAAAATAAATGTTGTTGAAGAATGACCAATACCCAAAAATAGAATTGAGATTCATAGTTTTCTTGGTTTGGATGGATATTACTAGAGGTTTTTTCAAAACATTTCATTATTATATAGTCCACTGACTAAGTTAACATTAAAATGGGTAATATTAATCTAGAAAAACTAATTTGATCATTTTTTTGGAAATGAAAGTAAGATTGGTGAATTATCTAGTTCTGACCCTACCTTCCATGAATGGAATGATTTTCATCTATAGTGGTGCTTCATCAAAGGGACTATGTTGTGTTATGATGAAAAATGATCATGTAATTACTTATGCTTCAAGAAACCAAAAACCTCAAGAGTTAAATTTTCCCATAGAATATTTGGAATTAGTAACATTGGTTTTTTTCTTTCAAAATATGGAGGTATCATTTACATAGAGGAAAATGTGAAATATATACTTACCACAAAAGCCTAATGTATATATTTAGTAAAAAGGATTTAAACATGAGGAAAATAAGATGGCTTGAATTGTTAAAATATTATGATTACAAGATCAATTATCATCCTTCAAAAGAAAACAAAGTGAAAGATTCTTTGAGTCGAAAACATCATGCATCGTTAACTATGTGAAGGCTAGAACAAGGCCTTTTGATTACTGATCTGATGAAATTTTATTTGTAAGTTTTTGGTGTAAGAAATTCCTATGTTTTTTAGGTATTAGGTTAGTCATCTTTGATAGAGAGAAATATGAAAGTGTAGAAGGAAGATGTGGAGTTACAAAAAAAGGTACAACTGGTTCAAATGGGTAAGATTCCAAAATTTGACATTGATAAAACTTGTGTTCAATGATTTGCAATGAGATTATGTGTTCCTTTTGATTCTGAAATGAAGAAATAATTGTTGAGAAAAACTCATAGTTCTTCGTTTTTAGTTCATCCTAGTAGCACAATGATCTATAGAGACATTAGGGAGTACTACTAGTGGGATGGAATGAAAAGAGATATTGCATATTTTACCTTCAAAATTTTGACATCTCAATAGGATAAATAAGAGAGGTATTTACGATTGGGGATACATCATCCATTACCAGTTCAAGAGTAGAAATGGGAAAATATATACTTGGACATATTTTTGGAACACCAAATACTTATCGAGATAAAAATAAAATATGGGTTTTGTTGATTGCTTAATTAAATCCACACATTTCCGTCTTATTTAAGATATTATGAATTTCGTTCTTCTTTTTAGAATATACCTTAAATAGATTTTTAGGTTACATGGAGTTCCTCCTAACATTGTGTCTAACCGTGATCCCAGATTCACTTTTAATTTTTGGAAGACCCTAAGAAATCCTTGGGATAAGAATTAAATTTTTGTACAAATTTTCATGCTCAATCAAATGGGTAGTCATAATGGATGATTCATACTTTGGAGGATATATAGAAATTTTTTCTAATGGATTACCAAGGAAGTTAGGATCAGTATATTTCATTAGTTTAACATTCTTATAATAACAAATTTCATTCCAGTGTATATATTTTAAATTTTGAGGGATTATATGGGATGTTCTGTTGATGTCCATAATTTTGGCATGAAGTCGAGGAAAGAAAGTTCATGGAACTACAATTAGTATAGAATGTGGCTGAGAAATCAGAGATGATCTAGAAACACATGAGGAAATATCATAATAAGAATAAACGTTATATAGACAATAAGGGGTATGATTTTTTTCAAATATGTGATCATGTTTTTCATAGAATCTCATCAAGGAAAAGTTTTATGTATTTTTGTAAGATAGTAAAGTTGAGTCTACAACTCATTGGTCCTTATGAAATCCTAAAGAAAGAAGGACTATTTTCCTACAAATTAGATTTACCTTTGAGTTTATCACAAGAAAAGAATGTTTTTCATGTTTCATGGTTGAGAAAGTATGTTCCATATTCATCTCATGTTTTGTGAATAGATGTAGTTAAGCTGGAAGAGAACCTTTCTTCTGGAGAGAAACCTGTTAAGATTCTTGATCAAAGAGAATAAGTATTATAGAATAATCTAATTCACCAGGAATTTGTTTTTTGGAGAAAAAACATAGTTGAAAAAGATACATGGGAATCCAAAAATACTCTGAGGGAAAGGTACCTTCACTTGTATAATAAGTAAATAAAATTGCGAGGGTGAAATTTCTAGATGGTGGGGAGAATGTAACACCCAATGGTTTTATAAAGAAATTGAAAATACTGAAACACTAATTCTTTATTGAATGAATCATTTTATTAAGTTGAGAGTTATAAACTAACTTTTGAACATAATTTTTCCACATCTATGATTTGAATTTTGAAAAACAAACTTCTACAGTTGCAATCGGTATGTTAAATTTATTTTCATAGAACCAACATGTTTTATTGGTGAATATTAACATACCATTGGGAATATTAATATGACCCTTATGAATTTTAAATAGTATTATTATTTTATTGTCTTAATGTTATAAGATAATGATATCTTGATCAATTTTTCATGGTGATATAAAATAAGTTATAGTTTGAAAAAAAAATTGTTGGAAAAAATTATGATTTTTTTTACAAAATAATATTATCATATTTATAAAATTATTTTGATAAAATGGTTTTCATTTTTTAATTATATATATCATGAAATAGATAGGGTTAATTTTTGGGATATTTCATAAGTACTCAAATATTTTATGAATATTAAAATATGATAATTTAAAATATATATACATTATATGATAAATACACTATTCCCTACATCATGGACTGATGTATGAACCCTTGGATCGATGTCACATACTCTCAGTATGACTTTTAGTCACATGATTCAATACTATTTTTATCCTTGATAAAAAAAGAATCTAATGATTAGAATAATAGAAAACATTCCTCTACTCCACTATAAATTCAACCCTCCCCACCAATTTCTCTCAAACCTATGAAGATTTTCCCAATGTCTAAATTATACGAAATAACCATCCCAAGGCTCTACCCCAAGTCCAAGACCAGTTAGTCTCACTAAAAGGCAAAAACCAATGGCTTTAAGGAGGATCTCAAGGAGAAGAGATCAAGAGGTAAAAATCCTATTTCTTTTTCATGTGTTTTCTTTTCAATAAATTTATTTTATTATAAATTCTTAAACTCCCCATATACAAGTGGAATGAAATCTCAAGTGTTATATATATTCTAGATTGTTATCATGTTTTTGTAAAAATTCATCATCATTATTTCTCTCCTCTTCCTCTTATTCTATAAACTAAAACATTGTCTGTGATGTCTCGATTTTCTGACATCGTGGATGATGTGCCTTTAATTTCCATTAAATCCTATGAATATGGTTGTACAACCATTTTAATTGTTGAAATAGATTTCAGTTTATATTATATGACCTCTCTTATGTTCTATAATTAACATATATACATAATAATAAATTAATATGGAGAAGGAAGTTCTTGATTAATGAAGAACTGCTAAAAAATCTAAACGAATATCCCTAATGATTTATCTAATGATTCATCCTAATTCCATATAACAAAATTATTTATTTTATATTTAATATTATAGAAACTTATTAACAACATTTCATTCCATTTCTATTGTTTTTCATCCATTCTATAAGAAAATTATTTTATGAACCGACCGTGGGAATCATGTAAAGAACGCACCTTAATCAATGGAAATAATAAAATATTATTAATAAATTGTTATAATTATATTATAACATTATCATATAAGGTGTTATAAAATTAATATTTTTCTATTATATAATAATAACACTCTTTTAACCATTATACATGGGATTTAGTCACATTTGATGTAAGGTTGACCTGAGGTAAGGGAATTCTAAACCCAATTTCCATTCAATGGGTTAACCTTCTACTTCATTGATTATGTGGTACTGTGATTATTTGTGTGATGAATTTTGATTATATTATGTTTTATTATGTTTATTTACAGTACATACATGTATTCCTTTCATTCTATTAATTCTCACAGAAATTATATGACATTTTCAAAGGATGTTCCTCTAAGAATCCTATTTTAAAAATATTTTTAAAAAAATTGAAAAATAATGTTTTTATGAAATTATCAATGTTTTATGATTACGTTCTTGTAGAAACATAAGTTTTTCCTAGTCAGAAAATGGATTTTTTTGAATGAATATTCCAGGGAATGGTGTTGAGACGATGTGCGATTCTATGACCCAGGTGCCTAGAATAAATTTTATAAAAATAATAGTACATTTATACTATGATTGTGGAGGAAATGGTTTATCTCCCAAATGATACCTCAGATAAGAAATCAAAGAGCACTGTTTGGTATAGGTTATATTGTTTACCCATGGAGGGTTATAATTTCTGTCAGCATGGGCCTGCTATAGAAAATGTTATTGAGGGTGTTTCCAATAATAAAAAAAATTATTTTATTTTTTATGTCAAATAAAAAACCTTTTTAGTGGATATTCAGATCTAATTCTTGAGACTGTGTCTACATTCATAACATTATTTTTACCCTAGTCATGAAATAATTTTTTAGGGTGTCGGGTATCGGTCCAGGGTGAGTCTGGTTGGGGTGTTAAGAGGATATTTGTTTTAATAAAATTTAAAACATATAAACCTCAACCCTCATATCTCCCATTGTACATAGTAGGAGATGAAACCCCCTAAAACTTCTAGTCATGATGAAAAACTGGTTGGATCGAGAAGATGACAAACTGTGGGACTTGGATCTTGACAGCAGATGCTCCAATATCGTGCAGCAACAACTCTAGAGTGGGGATATGGCCTCCATGTTTTGGTGATTCACCATGAAGTAGGTGGTTTGAGTTTTGATCCCATTATTAATTTTTTAATTAATTTTTATATGTGAATCATCACCATAGAGATTAAGATCATGTCCAAAGGTTTCTGAAACAAGATTTCGATCATTTTCCCGGCCTCAGGAGTGGTCTCGGTGGTCTATGGAATTTCCGGTAGTGCTCTGGTGACTTTCTGGCAAGGTAAGGCTACAAAGAAAAGTTAAGCGATAGTTTCTGGAGGTGTCGACAGTTTCTGGAGGTTCCATGGTAGCATGTATAGGGCGGTGTGGCAGATGGAATGTTGGCTGGTCCAGCCAGTTTGGTCTGGGGGTGTTTAAACCACCGTAATTCAAAAACCATGGGTCTGTTTTTAATGATGTCAGCTATAATGAAATCCTTGCGTCGAGGCAAACCATTTTAGCTCACATTGAGGACTTTTTTGTTTTCTTGATTTTTGGTGGAAATAAACATCTAGTTATAATAATAGTAATATATTTATTATTATTTGGAAAACCATGAATCAGATGTATCTCATGCGTCCAATGTCCATTTGATGTTCCATTAGTGGTGCTGAGACCGTAAAATTAATGTGGATGTTTTAAGAATGATTTCAGGTGATGAAACTGAAATTGATGTGAGCGACAACAAGTCCATGTTTGTTCATTTGTGGTGAAATGTGATTTTTTCACTGGGTGTCTATTTTGGAAGAAGTAGTAGTCAATATCGTGTTTTTTTCCTTGTGGATCATAAAGGCGCAATACATTTAATGTATTCTGATATTGAGGCATGGGCCCCATGAACATTCATTCAGGATTGTTGTAGTGAATAGTACCATTTTTACGAGTTCTCAATTTTGGGCGAGTAAATAGACTATCCTTCGTGTTTCTACTCATAGAATGATATGGTGGCCATAGTTTTCGCCTTTGAGATAAGGTTTGTAGGTGATGTCATGTGGCTATCTTGGGTTAATGATAATGACGAGCATTTTTGAGTGGGTCCCCTTGGTCTCATTGGTGATGTTACTACAAGGTGGGATGAGTGGTTCCCCTGAGTCTTGGATAGAACCATTAAGAATAGCTGGGTTGAGTGGGTCCCCCTAGTGCTTTCACTTTGAGGGTTTTCGGTATCATGTCCTCCTCAACGTACTGTGAAACCTCTTTGTTTTCATTTCATATGTGAAGTATTGTTGTAGTCCCCTACCATTCTCGGGAGTAGGATCTCATTTCCTAGAGGGGTTCTCCCCTACCACGGTAGGGAGAGAGCTCATGTTTCTACATTCTCGACCGAGTTCCCTTCGTACAATTTGACTATATACTTAGCAAAATTAGAGAATGTTTCAACTTATGTGGCCCAATGCGATCATCATGTACCTTTGGGTTTTCTGAGTGGAGTTCTTGGAATCAGTGTGACCAAAATTCAAGTGGTCATCGATCCTCTACCAAGGATCTTCCAGTATGGAACTGAAACCCAGTGAGCCCTTGGAGCTGACCCTAGTGTTGTGTATCAATATCTGTTATTTTTTCTTTCTATGGCGTGTTTTTGAAATTTACGAGGTGGAGCTTGTGGTATCGCTGTGACCGAATGTACTTGGGCGATGATCCCCAATCAAAGTGGTATGATCTCCAAGGTGTCATATTGGGTTCAGGATGTTTCCTCGGCAGAGTCGGAATCGGCGTGACCAACACTATATGAGCGTTGATCCACTACTAGGTATGTTGTTCCAGATTTGGGATATTGCACAATGCCCCTTTCTATTTAAAATGTTCCATCTTGGGTTTTAGTGTCCCCCATTGGACCTTTGGTGGGATCCCCTACCTATTGTGTTGGAGGTAGTTTAGTAATCGTGTGACTTCTTTCGTTGTGCCTTCCATCAAAAAATGCCCTTTCGGACACGTACCACAAGGGATAGACTAGTGTGTCATTTTTTCTTCTCACTAATGTAGTGGGAAATCTCAGTGGAGATCCATCTTGGATGGAGAGGTTGTCTCATCAACTTTGATCTATCGATGTTTCCCCCTTTTTGTGAGCTATTAAGGATGGCTTATAACTTGTTGATTTCTATGTGTTTGGTATCTTATTAGAATGTTGTGTGTGTTTCATTAGAACATCAAGTCTATTACGGTAGATATTATGTGGTTGGGACCATGAGATTTAGTGATAAATATGAGTATATATAGGTTTTTTTGTAGTCTCCATGAAATTCATCTTTTCATTTACATGCTAGGGGCGTTGAGATGACTAGATGGGTATTGTTGAGGATGGTCTCAAGATGGAGTTTCTCTCTCATTTGGGTTCCCTTTGGCTGGGTTGAGAGGAATGTTGTCTTTCAGTTTCTCCCTTTTATTTCAGGGTTTTGGGGAACCTACTGAGTAATCTTATACTCACCACTACATGGGGTTTTCCCATACATTTCTGGTGTCTTTTGAAGACCATAATTCCATCGATGGTGTCCAAGCTGGACCCAATGAAGGCAGAGATTAGTGAGTTAGACTGACTATGGTTTTCATTAAATATTGTTCGTGGATCTTACCAGAGGGTGTTTGATAGTGATCTCCATATTCTGAGAGGGTTGGACCCATTACTAATTTTCTATGGTTGGCCTGTATTTTCCCTTTTTGTACTTCTGTTGCACTCTGGTTGTGGGATAGATGTATGCACGCATTTATTCTCAGTTTTTCTATCATTGAGGTGTATGTGGGTCTGTGCATATAGGTACCATGTCTATGGTCCCCCATGTCCGTGATAGCCTACTCGATGCTAGTATGCACTAGATGGCCTATTGGAGGAGATCTTGGGGAGTTTCAGGTCGAGCCCCATTAGGTCAGGTCATGAATAAGTAGTATCAAAGGAGGTTACACATTTGGGACCTCAAATAGTAGTTGGTATAGCTGTGAGCTTTGTCTGGGTTTTATAGCATCAATTCTAGGATGTTTTTAGTTAGTCTATCAATCCAGGGACTCTAGTGTTGCTGCTACAACTATGATATATATAAAGCATGACTCTGATAGCCTATCATTCGACTCGGTACATTAGGACATTGGTCGGAGGGGAATAATGGTCCATGCATCATATAAGACTAGGTTTTTGTTTTCTCCAATCATTCTTGAGTAATCTACCAAGATATAATCCATGAGTGTGGTGCATCTTTAATTAGTTCAAGATGATTCCACAACGGTAGACTATGAGGGTTCAATAGATGAGTTAGGTGTATGACTTGATGATTGATTATGTCACCTTTATTGGGAATTTTGATAAGGTAGGTTCTCAACCGGTTGTACTGTTGGTGGGGCCTCCACCCATTGAGCAGTGCGTAGACTCACCTCTGAGGGTTCAGGTGGATGCAGTCTGTTAGACTGATTCATGTATGGATCTGTCAGTGTAGGTGTTGTTCGATTTAGCTTCGACTACTTGAGGGGGACAAATATTTCCCCAACTGAGATGTTTTTTTGTGAAGTTATGAAAACCATGTGGGAGAGTCAGTTCCACCCAAAGCAGACATTATTTAGGTGTAGTGGTTTAAAACCTTTGGTATGTGTATTTGAGGCCTGTAAGTGTGTTGGTAGCTGAGGGCTCGGTAAGTCACTGGGTGAGAAAATTGGTAGGACTTTTTTATCATTAGTCCCCTCGTGTGCTCAATGTTATCTCATACATAGTATGATCAAGGCAGTTGTGGTGTGGTTCATTGGGGATTTTAATTTGTAAGAAGGATGGACACTTCTCCCACAAAGACACGCCCATGAGGAATCATCCAAAACCATGATGGGGATTTAGTTCTACCCAAAGTGGATAGTGTGAAGGTGCATGGATTTTTTCCTCGACCTGTGAGTTCGAGTTCAGTTTCATGTGTTGGTGGTGGTTTCGTAAGGTCTTGTTAGACACAATGTTTACATTTGGGAATCCTTGTTTGTTCTCCTTCTTTCATATATATTTTCTGTGGGGTTTTGAGGTTTTTTTTTCAAGGTCTCTCATGATGGGATATACAGTGGATGTGTTCTTGATGGATTTTCCTTATGGTGTGGAGTACGTCATCCTTATAAGGTTTGTCATTGGTAGTAGTCACAGTGAGAGATGTGCTGCTGAGGTGGCATTTTCCTTGGAGTTATGTTCATGTTGGAGAAGACCATTTGAAGCTGGTTTAGGTCTATTTAGAGATTGATTAGGGTGGTTGCAGACCAAAGAGGGTGGACCAGGGTGTTGGGTGATGAGGTCATGTGATCTGTTGGATATCATTGAGGTTTTAGAGTGTTCGTTGGTGAATTTAGTTACCTCTGAGGAATGTCAACCCTCGATTTCAGTGCAGGTGGTGTGGTTCTTCTTGGTGCGTGTTGGTCATAGCATAAGAACCATTGGTGAGCATGGTAGTGTGGGAGTCCCATTTGAGAGCTCAGATCATTTTTCTTATCCCTAGGATTTTATTTTTATTTGTATGAAAATCCATATGTTGGAGAGGATGTAGTGGCTTGGGTTTTTTCCCTATCATCCTTTTGAATATTCCTATGAATAGATCTATGGCGAGGTTCTGAGACGGCGTGCGATTCCATGCTTAAAGTGCCTGCAATAATTTTTATAAAAATATTAGGTATCTTTTTCCAATTCACATGTTCAAAATGTGTTATCTATAAAGTGGTAACTAGTATTAGAAATATTAGGGAACGGTTGAGTCAAGAGCATGTTGTTTACCCTAAATGAGTATAACATTGGTCAGCAATATCCTCGTGTAGAAAACATTATCGAGGGTATTTAATTAAATAAATTAAATAAATTATTTTTGGATTTCAAATTGAATAATTTTTCAAAAAAAGTATTGGATAATATATCTAAGACCACATTTGAGTTCATAACACTCTTTTATCCCTAGATGCGACATAATCTTATTCGCAGTAAGGTGTTGGGTTGGTGCATGTTGGGTCGGAGTGTTAAGAAGATATTTGTTTTGATAAAAATTAAAACTAATAACTCTCACCCCTCATATCATTCCCCACATGCGTATTATGAGAATAATCCCCCGAATCATCCACCTCATATTGAACAACCAGTTGTATCGAGAAAAAGAAGAACCGTTGGTCTCAGATCTTGATGATGGATGCTCTAAGATCGTGCATCTGGAGCTCCGGTGCACGGATCTGGCCTCGAAGAATTAGAGATTCACCATGAGGTATGTGGTTTCATACATTATCCTATTCCAACATCTTTAGGAATAATTTTTCATAAAATCATCACCTTATCAATGAAGATCGCATCCCAATGTTTTTGAAATAGGTTTCAAATCGTTCCTCTAACGACCAGAATAATCCCAGTGGTCCGTAGAAATATTGGCGGTGCTGCGATGAATTTCTAGTGAGTTTTAACTCTAACAGAAGGTGGATCTGAGGATTTTAGAATCCTCATGGTGGTGGTCACAGGGTGGGGCAGTGGTGGGCTGGTAGTCTGGTCCATCCAGTTTGGTCTGGGGGTGTTTAAACCCTCGTAACTCACAAACCAAGGGTCTGTTTTGAATGTTGTCTATAGTGAAGAAACCCTTGCATCATGGACTCTGATTTGAGGAATCTTTGAGGAATTTTTGTAGAGGTATTGAGACAAGGTGGTACTAAATGACTATTTATAATAACAATAATATATTTTTTATTATTTGTAAAATCGTGGATCATATGCATCTCCTGCATCCGATGTCTATTTGACATGCTGTTAGCGGGGTTATAACCCTATAATTAATGAGAAACCTTTACGATTGATTTTGTGTGCTGAAACATAAATGAACATATGGCCCCCAAAAGTCTTGGTTTGGGCGTTTGTAGTGAAATTTGAGTTTTTCACTAGGTGTCCGTTTTGGAGGAATAAATAGTCGATCCAGTTTGTTTTTTCATGGGGATCGCAATGGAATGATCCATTTGATGTGTTACAGGATCGACATTTGGTCCCCACAAACACCCATTCGGTCTTATTACTTTGAATATTACCATTTCATCCATTTATTCATTTTGGGATTAGAAATAGAATATCCTTCATTTTTTCGATGTAGAAGCAATGGTGGCCACGATCTGGGCCTAGGATACGTGGTGTGCAGGAGATGTCATGTGGGTCACATGAATTAGAAATGTTTACTAGAAAGGTCGAGTGGGTCCCCTTGGTCTCTCTTGTGATGTTATTACTTTCTGGTTTGAGTGGTTCTCCCAAGTCTCGGATGGCGGTGTTAAAACTAGTTGGGATGAGTGGGTCCCCCTCATCCTTTTTCTTTGATGGTTTTTGTTATCATGTACTCTTCACTGAAATATGACCCCACTTTGTCTTCGTTGCCTAAATTATACTTAATGGTACTCCCCTACAATTTTAGGGAGTGGGTTCATGTTTCATGGAGTGGTGAAACCCTGCTGTGATAGGGAGAGGACTCACTTTTACACTTTTTGGAGTGAGATTCCCCAGTCTGCTTCGACTACATACTTAGCAGACCTGGAGCACCTATCAACCAGAGAGTCAAGGAGTGACCCTCAAATCCCATCGTATTTCCCCATTAGAGTTCATAGAATTAGTTTGACCAATATTTATGTGGACATTTAACCTCTAACGAGGATGTTCTAGTAGGGGCCGGAGTCCTAGTGATCCCTAGGAGCTAACCCTCTAGGTGTTTATTGATATCTTTTCTTTTGGCATTCAATGGTGTGTTTCCCCATGTTACTAGGTGGGGTTTCTAGTATCATCATGACTGACAGTACTGGGGTTATGATACCCTATCTAATTGACATGATCTCAGGGGTATCAGATCTGGTTCATGATATTTCCTTAGTAGAGTCAGAATCAGTTTGGCCATCATTTCACATCTATTAATCCTCTGCATGGAAGCTAGTTCCAGATTCAGGATGATGTGCGGTACTCCTTTCAATGTATGGTCTTCCCGCAAGGGTTTTTGTGTGCCCTAATGGACCCTATGTGGGATCCCCAAACTGAGTATTTTCAAGTAGTTTAGTCATTGGGTAACTGCTTTTGTTGCATTGTCCTTCGAGATTTCCCTCGTGGACAGCTACCATGATGGTTGGATGGGTGTTTCATTTGTTTTTTTCAATAATGGAGTGGAATCTCTTGGTGGATTGTCATCTGGGATGGTGTGGTTGGCTCATCAACTTCGAGCTTTTGGTACTTTACACCATTCGTTTTTTGACCTATTGGGGATGGCGTGTCTTTTTTCAGTCTCTATGAGAATGGTATCTCAGGAGTCCATTATGAGTGTTGTGTTGGAACCTTATCGATTTTACCATGGAAAGTCTATGGTCGGGACCATGAGTCTTGGCGGTGTAACTAAGTATATATTTCTTTTTTTATAGAGTCTCCAAGACATGGGTCGAGAGGGATATTTTCTATCAGTTTATCCCTTTTCTTTTGGGGTTTTTGGGGAGGCTATTGATTACTATTTTACTCACACCTACATGGGATTTTACATCACATGTCTTGAATCTTGTGCAGAACACATGTCCTTCAACGGAGTCCCAGTTTGACCCAGACCGGGCACAATTTAGTGAGCTAGACAGACCAGGGTTTTCACTAGATCAGGCTTGTGGTGTTTACTGGTGGGTGTTTGACAGTGATCCCATTCTTCTAAGCATGTCAAATGCTTGAACGGTTTTCTTTGGTAGTCCCTATATTTTACCTTTTGTACTGTTGTTGTACTCTGGCTGTGGGATATATGTATACATGCATTTAATTTCTTTATTTATATATCTTTTCATTGTTTCATGGAGGTGTATATTGGTATGTGTGTATATGTAACTTGGGATAATGTCTCCCAGGATTGTGATAGCCTGCTCAGTGCTAGTCTCCAGCCCATAGACTACTGGAGTCAGACTTTGGGAGTTGCATCTTGATCCCCTTTGGGTTGGGTCATGAAAATTCAGGTTATTTGGAATTTTTTATTATTATGTGTTTGAACTATATCTACCTCTAATTCATTGAGTATGTGTAAGTTGGAGGTTTGTTTTGTGGTTACTCCATGTGTATCTATGATGGTTGCAAGACAAGGTAGTTGTGATGGTAACATTGTAAGGTTGTTAAGAGCATTAAAAATCATAAGGTACACATGAGGGTTACAATATTTGTAAGTAACTCCCCAAGATACACTTATGGATTTATGTATGTTCATCAATATTTTATAGGAGTCTCATATTTCAAAAAGTAAGTATATATGGGAGAAATTTTTATCTTTGTTATATTTATTTCATATGTTTATTTGTTTTCATGGACTTATTGATTATTTCCTTTTTTTTATCCCTTAATAATCTTTTTATGCTAATCCCATATTTTTAAATGTTTTTATAGGTTATAAGGATGTGTAAGTTAAAGATCGAAGTCAGGTTAAATGTTATGAATATTTTTCAAAGAAATTTTGTTGGTTTTATAAGTTAATAATATTATTTTTTAAACAAAATGGATACTATTTTAGTGTTTCACACATTTAATTCTTGTTTTTTGATATGTATGAGGTATGTCCTAACATTCAAAAGCTCAAAACCAAAAATATATTTTGGAATGTAAAGAAGTGAAATATTGTTAAAATAGCTAGATTATATAATGTTTAAGGCCAATTACATATACACACTATAACCACATTAAAATAACATAAGATATATTAATCTTTTAATAAAATCCGTATACACATCCTTCTTTGTTGGTGAATGGAAAAATTACATGATCTACCAGTGATGCGGTATTCCACACAACACATGAACAATAATTTTTTATAAATTTAAGTGTATTCCAAAATATATTTTCATTAAATTATTATATTAATATTAATTTAAATATATGATAACAATATAATTATACATATATTGGTATAATACATTTTAATTATGATAATTAAGGAGAAAATTATATAGTTGATAATAACCATGTCTGGGACTTGAATTTTCAATGGATTTATCGTTGGATAAGAAGGGAATATGATAATTATGAGTGAATACAGTCATATATTTATGAGAGACTATTCTTAGGAGACTTATATTAAAACATTTTGAGGATAGAGGTGAATGGAATGTCTGCATTTAAGTGAAAATGTTATTCAACTATAATTAATTTATAATTTTAGTAAATAATTTTAATTCCTAATTTTAGTAATTAATATTAATGATAATAATTAACACAAGTAATTTTATATAATTTGATACATATAATTTCATATGGGTATGAAGTTATATAAAATTACTTTTCTAATATTATAATAGGTTAATTTCAAAATTAATATCCTTAATAACCAAAAATATTATTTGGAGAAATAATGTATTTAAGATAAATATATATATATTATATAAAATTATATCTGTATCTAATATTAATGACTTAAAATGACTTATTATGTTATAATTAAATTTTCAAAGCTATAAATTCAATAACAAACCAAATCACCACTATAAATATTTGATTCATTGAAATGAATGAGAATTGTTTTTGTATTAAAATAAAATTTTAATTAGTTCTAAGAATTGTTTCAATTAGTTTCTTATTTTAAAATAAATTCTACACATTTAAGAAAAAGAATAAAAATTAAAACTGATAATAAATAGGTTTAAATAAATAAAAAATTGAATTACAATGTTTATTTTAGAATTCTAGGCATGAACTGCTAGATAAGTTATTCTATAAGATCAATTAAAATGTTGAATTTTTGAAATAGTTAATGGTATTTTTTAACCCAGTCTAGTACATTATCAGGTGTTACATAGGATTCATAATTTTATATTATCTCAATATACAGATGGAAATCTGAAATTATCATTAACATTATAGAACTATTTATTTGAAGATAAAGGTGGTGTTTCTATGTAATTATACTAATTAATCTATTTGAAGAATTACTTTTACTATTAATTTATTTCAATGATCATATATATAGAATTGGGAAACTATATTAAAGGTACATGATATTGTGTCTACTATAGTAAATAGGTATATCAGAAATATTAATATTTAATACATATAATATGATTGATCAATAAACCCCATGAAGATAATGATCCATCGAATGTGGGCCACATACTCGAATGATATAATTTTATGGTGTTTATAAATTATAGAAACCATTCAATAAATTTTTTAATGACTATTTTCAACATCATTAACCTCCAATGGAAAAGTAAAATGGGCATACTTTTTATCAAAATTTGTAAGGTTTTTGTTGAGATTAAATTTGTTAAAAGAACACATAAAATCAAAAGTAAAATTATAAATGTCTTATTGATTCCAATTATCTCAATTAATTTATATTTCAATATTTTTCTATGTGCATCACATAATCACCTCAATGGTTAGATACTAACTTATTAGAGAATATCCATAATGGAATGATTGAATTATCTCATGTCTATGACTCCTCCTAAATTTATGTTTTTGGGAATGTGTTCTATTAAAATATCTTCATCTACCCTAATGTCAAATTTTATGTTATTTTCAAATAGTATTATCTCTATCGAAATAAAGCGTAATATAAATATTTATGAAGAGAATTCACATTTGAAAATATGAATATTTCTATGATTACTACCCAATGAATAATGTGTATAATACTACAATTGATATTATTATCATTATATGGATATTAAATCATATTCATGAATGGTATTTTTCTAAAAATTTTGCGATAATTATCAAAATTGGTGACACAACTAATTTTTTGATGGTATAATTGTGTATTTAAAAATTAATTTTGTTCCCTACATATTAATGGAAATGTGGAAGACTTTATATAAATCAAACATGGCCTTAATCCAATTTCACGAAATACTTATAGAATATAAATGATTGGATTAATTGAATTAAATATAATACTCATGGTGAACATGGATAAGTTTTTCATATTCCCCAATGCTTCTCTATGGGGTGATCAAATCCTTATTTTTATAAATAAATATTTTCTAAAAAGATTATTTATTTATTATCATAAAAATAACATGATAAATATCAAGAATAAGTACCCTCTAGAATTATTGAAAAATTATTTATCTTGTGATAGGTGAATAATAATTTTCTATTATTGATTATCAATATGGTTATCAACAATTGAGGGTGAAAAGATAGGATATACCAATAAAGGAAATTCCTTAAAAGTTCACATAATTATTCATTTTTTGTAATTTCATTGGGAATTAATAAATCCCTTTCTATATTCATATATCAAAAGAATTTAATATTTAGAGATTACCTAAAACAATTTTTGGAATCTTTTATAGATTATATTATTTAGTATTTAAATAAAAAGGAAGAGCATGCATGTCATTTTCTCATTATTTAGAAAAAATTAAAAATGTAGAAGTTATATGACAAATATATAATGTGTGATTTCTTGATTTATAGATAATAATTCATGTGTTATATGATCATAATGGAAGGTATATATATTGATCCATCAAAGAAATAGGTTATAGAACAATGGTTTGTACCAACATCAATCCCATAAATATATAGTTTTCCTTTGATTGATACATATTAATGGTGATTTATGATGAATTTTTCATTATTATAAAATACAATTTTTTGTGGACTTATAGGGAGTAATGAACCTTTGAATAGATGAATGTGGTGAATATTTTAATGATATTAAAAGAATGATTTTAATTTCACCTATAATCACATTACATTGATGAGGTAAATGATATCTGATTTACATAGATACATAAAATTAGGGATTATTTTTTGTTCTTATGTAAACTAATATGGTCACAGTTTGTGACTCACCCATGTTAAAACATAATGATAAAAATTACAATATGTATGACTTAGTTCTGGTTATGATAAACTTTTCTTAAAAAAATATATTCATAAATTTTCTAGTGGAATGTTTCAAATATATGATGAAATAAGGTAGAAAACGTATATATATATACAGTAAAGGATTTGAATATTCTCTATAATTGGTGGATGGATCTGATTAAATATTAATAATGTATAATAAATTATAAACATTGAATAAAAAATATAGTAGCTAATTCTCTGAGTATAATGAATCGTATTCACATATATATTTTTTGGATTGAAAAAGATTCAATATTGATTGAGTTTCAATGTATTTACCTGGATATCATAAGGAAACTGAATGAAAAATATTTTTCCCAAATTACTTATCCACTCTCCATGTATATAAAGATCACAGTGTCACATATGGAATATGTGGATTTGTAGATGAAGGTAAGGAATATTCAAAAAATATAATTTAATCATGATAGTTTTATTGTAACATCCCAGGTAAATGAAGAAATATGATATTTTTAAATTTTTTAATATTTGTGAATTAAATATTAATTTTTCATTAAAGGGGTTTCTATGTTTGATGGTGTACCTAATACGGAACAACGAGTTTATTTGAAATCATATGTTGCACACTTATAATATAATATTATTATTTTAGATGTTATTTAATCCCAAGACATTGTATTAGAGGGAATGAATAGAACTATCTAACATATGATTATAAATGTTTGTTAAATGTTTTTACAGTTATCCAATAAAAGTTAGAGACTTTAAATAATAAAGGAATTCGATTTTAAGCATGAATATTCTAATATTCACTAAAGGACGATTTACCGCCTTTTGATGGAAAACCCATTTTTTTAATTTAATATATTCTATTTGGAAAAATAAAATTCTTCATTATAATCGGGACATCAAAATTTTATTTGAGTAAAATTTTGGTATTTTTTTGATAAAATTCATTTTTTAATGAATAGTGAAAAAATATTGTATTTCAATTCAAAACTGCCTTTCAATCTAGTTTATTTATATTGATAGATTATATTTTTAATTGTTTTTAAATAATAATTATATGATAGTTTTACCATTTAATCTAATGGTGGTCATTGTATTGAATTTCACTATGAAATTAGACATAAACAAGTGTCAATCTTTTGATAGATATTGTTTCTTAAAAACACGCTATTTGTTTTGAAAATGGGAATTAATTAATGCAACATCTATGTTTGGAATTTGGTAAAACATACATCATTTTTTAATTAGGAATACAAAATTTTTCTTAGGGTGAATTTTTGGAATTTTTCAGAAATATTTCAATTTTTGATGAATAGTGAATGCACTAAATAGTAGTTAAAAACTGATTTTTTTCATTTAAATAAAATTTTACCACTTATGTGAATTGAATTTAGAAAATCTAACATACACGGTTAATATTAGAATGTAAAATTCGGTTGAATGATATGAAAATAATTTTTGGTGAATAGTAACTTTTGACTTTTATTTACCGCAGTTAAAGGTAAATAGGGTAATTCCGGGTAAAAAAAATACTATATTAATAAAAAAAAACTTAAAACATGTTATAACATTATTGGATGAGTCATTTCCTACCTTTTGCATCCTTGGGTCGATTTTGGGACCCCATGGAGCCACATATGAGGGATAATTACACATTAGATTAATTAACTTTATATAAAGGCAAAAATGACATAAACAAATATCTTTTAGTAAATCAATTTTTGAATAGGGTTATCTAATATATATTTTCAAATATGAAAATTATTTTTAAATATAGAAAGATTTACGACATCATGGTATTTTTTTTATAATTTTAGACTTGAAAAAAATAAATCACTTTATGACACAATAATGATGCAGTGTTTACCTAATAAATAAATGATTTAAATACATAAGATTATAATGATTAAAATATTATTCAAAACATTTCCAATTCTTATTATATGATTTTATTTCGACCATTAGTCATCCTATCTTTGACTTTATTTCTTTTTGGAACTTTTGAAACCGAAAATATGTTTATAATAAAATAATTGTATCAAACGTTGCAAAAGAGCCCCTCCTCTCCCATATAAAAGGAGACCACTTCTAACTAATTACTCAAACCTCCCAAGAATTTTGGCTCATCCAAACCCTTCCAAATTAACATCCCTACATCCCTCTCTTCCACCCATAAGCCTTACCTTAGGCAGAAGGCACTTCAAGAAGACCTTTTGGTTCAAACCAAAGAGAGTTACCCAAATTAAAGGTAACGGTTTCTCTTAAATTGTTTTATTTTTTTTACTTATAAATCCCCCTAAACTATATTTATTACTTTATTATATAAAAACAACAGTATCCAAAAATTAATAGGATGTTGTTATGAGAAGGATTCTAACTACACTTACACACACCTCCATCTAATGGGTGAAAAACATAATGTTTCCGTGGATGGAAAACAAACGCCTCATGAAACGATGACAGTTCAATTACCTCCTACCACCTCTCATGGTGGGCCATTAGATGGAACCATATTTATATATGATATATATTAGGTTTATGTTTTCTTTATGCTTCTGTATTTTTCATTTATATCATACCTTTCTGGTTTCCATTATGGGTAAACATGGTAATTTCATTTTTGGAAGTGCAGACTACCGCCCCCTCTAAGTGATATGACTCGTCCATTACATACATGGGATGTATAACGGATTTATTTAATAGTATTATATATTATACTATAATGGAATTATAATATAACTATGTATCATTATGTTTTCATTCCAATAAAATAAGAAATAGAAATGGAAGTATCGTTCATGCGTACGTACGGCTTAACGTCTCTATGAACGGTGCATTTCATTTCTTACCTCTAAATGTTATGTACTATTATAAATACAAGTATATACTGGATATATATGACATATATGATATCTAAATCAGTAATATCAATCTAGATATAATGAAACTTTGACCACATTAACAACACGTAATTATAAGAAGTCCATTTTCGACTCAAGTACCAAATATCGACAAAACGACCATTATTAACATAATTGACTATGTAATGTTTATAACATGGTAATAAATGATATTAAAGGGATAATAAACATGAAAAAGGTTCTGAAGCAAGTATAAATTAGATTTAGTTTATCATATAGGAAATTAAAGAATGAACGGTTCAAGTCGGACACGAGGTAAGGGACTTCATCTCAATCTCCTTCCATTGAGGCGTATTATGTTTTATACACAACTATATTTCATATGGTGTATAAACCACTATTACTTTTACTTTTATTCAAGAGGAATCTTTTCACTTTGAATAATTTTACTAAACGACATAAAGGAATGTTTCTTTTAACTTAAGTGGTGAAAATGACTTTTTCCGTCGCAGTGAGTATTATTTGATCTTTGGCTTCCAAAACAAGCCGTAATGTTTTTAAATGGAAAATAAATACCATATACCCTTTTGCGTATTTTGGTATTGAAAATGGTTTTGATAATGGATTTGTTATGTTAATATATTTATGTGATATATTGTGATTGAAATGTGGAAATATTGTTTTTCCTTTTTATTTTTTGTATGAGTTATGATATTATAATTGTACATGGACATTTAACGGGTGGTTACGTGATAAAAAAAGGACGGGCGGTGCCGTGATAAACCAAGATGGATGGTTACGTTATAACCTCCAATGCTTTGGGTATGGAATTCGATCGTATAGCTATTCCATTTAGTGATATGGGTGGAAGTCGACCGTATGGTTATTCCATTTAAGTATCTTTATGTCCAAAGTTACCTATATATGTTATGTGTTATTTATATGGGTTTTATTGTAATATTTTGGTTACAAAAGGTTATGTAATGATCTTTTATTATGTGAATGGTATTTACTACTTCATAAAAGTGAAAAGTATTACTTATGATAAAGTATTCATGGTTTACTTTTTGTTTTGAAAATATAACAGTTTTCTTTCTTGGTGTATCCCTTACTGAGCTTTTTATGCTCATACCATGTTTTGAAATGTTTTTCATAGGACTTAAAGAGTATTAGTGTCAATGATGGGATCAAGGAAAAGACATTCTATCTAAAAAATGGAACTAGACATGGTGATTTTTTTCAAGAGTTTTTTTTGTGAAAAAATGGAAACTGGGTAGGAGTTTCTACTTTGAATTTTTGAGATTTAATGTAATAGTTATGGACTAATTATCTAAAACTCTAAACATGAAAAGATCCTCATTGTAAATTATTCATTTAATTCACGATTATGTAATGTTTTATAGCTGGGTCCTCATAGTAGGTATCATAGCAGGTTTTAGACAACATTATGAGTTAGGGTATTGTTGAATTAATGTCCACAAATTAATTTATGGTAATATTGAAATGAAATAGCATTTATAGATTATCATGTTGCTTCTCCTGAGATATTTCCATTTTCAGAATGGTTTTCCGTAGAGGAAATAGGGCAGCTATGATGGGACAACCTCAAGAGGAAGAAAACCTTCCAAATCAGAAACCTGAGATGGTCGGAATATGAAAAGAATAGTTTGTTGAAGTGATGGAACAATTGACTCAGGCTATAAATGGTGGTATTATCCATGCATGAGATCAAGAAGATCAACCATAGAAGAACATGTCAGTAGTGGATCATTTTATGAGGCAACATCCCCCATCATTTAGAGGATCATCTGACCCTGTGCTAGCAGAAGGGTGGATTAAAGCACAAGAGAAGATTTTCGATGTTATGGGGTGTTTAGAACATCAAAATATTAGTCTCGTTGTTTACAATTTTAAAGGTGAAGCTGATCAGTGGTGGTCGATGTTGAAAAATATCATGGATAGTGATGAGATTGATGCTCTTTATTAGGATTAATTCAAAGGAATGCTTCTTGAAAAATATTTTCCTCAGGTGGTATGTCTTACGATGGAAAAACAATTCCTAAAATTGAGGTAGGAGGATGACTCAGTGGCTGCTTATGAAAAAAATTTCACTCGATTAGAAAGGTATGTACCAAATTTCATCTGAGATCTTAATAGTAAGATAAATTGATTTTACTCAGGACTAAAGCCACGATATCGAAGAGAATTAGCCTCTTGTGAGTTCAAAAGTTATGAAAAACTTGTTTGATGTGTAGAGAAGGTGGAAATTGAGTTTTGTGATGATCAGGTGTTCGTTGAAAAACAAAAGAATAAGGGATCCAGTTGGCAGGAAAACAGAATGAATTCAAAGAATCCTAGATGTAAGAAAACTAAAGATCCATCTTCAGATAATTGTGGTAAAAAGCATCCGGGTGAATGTTTATCAATGTCTAGAAAGTGCTTCTGGTGTGGTAATCTAGTCATATTGCACGTAAATGTAAGGAAGATGATCAAGCAGGCAATGAAAACCCAACAGTAAGATGTTTTAAATGTAATGAAATGGGACATTATGAAAATGAGTGTCCAGTGTAGAACTCAACTAAGGAAAAGCAGCCGGACTACAAGCAGAAAGGGGTGGTGATATAATTTGAAACTACTTCAGCAGTTGTTGGGCCATCGAAGGTCGTAGTTTCAGGTACACTATTTATATGTTCAGATTATGCTAATGAGTTGTTTGATTTAGGTTCTACACATTATTTCATTTCAGATAAGTTTTCTAGTAAATATGGAATTTCATCTCATGATATGAATCATGAACATATGGTAAAAACAACGGGTGGAAATGATGAGAAAAAAAGAATTTATAAGAACTTTATTTTCCTTATATGCTGAAAGAATCTACTCACAAACCTTATTGTTTTTTCCTATAGTAATGTTTGATGTTATTTTGGTTATGGATTGGCTCTCTGATTATCATGCTATGATTGACTGTAGTGTAGAAGAGGTTTATTTTCTGAAATATTTTTCATTTGTGTACAAGAATGAACCCTTGCTTTTGATAACATATCAGGAAGCTGAGAAAGTATTAAAAAATGGAAAATAATGTTACTTTTCACATATTGTTGAAAACAAAGGAACTATTCAGAATAATGATGTGCTAGTGGTAAATGGGTACCTTGATTCCTTTCCTGATGAGATTTCTGGTACAATACTTGATCGGGAAGTTAAATTTATTGTTGAAATAGTTCCTGATGCTAATCTAATTTCAAAACCCCCTCATCAAATGGCTCAAATTGAACTTTTAGAGTTAAAGACAAAATTGATGGCGTTATTAGATAAAGGTTTCATTCTACCTCGCACATCACTATGGGGTTCCCCTATCTTGTTTGTTAAAAATAAAGATGGTTCAATGAGGATTTTCATTGAATATAGAGCATTGAATAACATCTCTGTTAAGAACATGTATCCTTTTCCTCATATTGATGATTTGTTTGATCAGCTCTGGGGAGCTCAGTATTTTTTGAAGATTGATTTGATGGCAAGGTACCATCACTTGAAATTAAAGAAAGAATATGTTCTGAAGACCGTGTTTCATACTAGATATGGCCATTATGAGTTTCTAGTTATCCCTTTTGGGTTAACAAATGCACCTTCTGTATTCATGGATCTTATGAATATAATTTTCTATGAATTCTTATAAAATTTTGTGGTTGTGTTCATTGATGATGTTTTGGTTTATTCAAAATGTAAATAGGAGGATGAATTTTATTTAATGGTTGTCTTGAAAACCATAAAATAAAATAAACTATTTGGGAAATTCACCATGTGTGAGTTTTGGTTACAATTTTTTTTTCCTTGGTCAAATAGTTTCAAAAAATTGCACAACTGTTGATCCTTCTAAAACAAAAGTTGTTGAAGAATTGCCAACACCCACAAATATAACTGAGATCCATAGTTTTCAGGGTTTGGCATGTTATTACCATAGTTTCATTGAGAATGATTCGTGGTTATCTAGTCCAATGATTAAGTTAACTCGAAAAGGTGTTATGTTCATTTGGCCAAAAGACTGTGATGATTATTTTTAGAAATTGAAAAGATGATTGGTGAATGCTCCAGTTCTAGAACTACCTTAAAATATGGTGAATTTTTCATCTATAGTGATTCTTCGTTGAAAGGTGTTGGTTGTGTCCTTATGCAGAATGATTAGGTAATTTCTTATGCTTCATGTCAGTTGAAACCTCACGAGTTAAATTATCCTACACATGATTTGGAATTATCTACTGTGGTTTTTGATTTATAAATTTAGAGGCATCATTTGTATCGAGTAAAATGTGAAATATATAATGACCACAATTGATTGAAGTATATATTCACTCAGAAATAATTGAACATGAGACAATGGAGATGTTTGGAATTAATCAAGGATTATGATTGCAGGATCCTTTACCATCCGGGAAAACAAAATAAATTGGATGATGCTTCGAGCCGAAAAATTAATACATCATTAACCATGCTACATTTAGAACGAGATCCATTGGTTTTTTATTTTATGAACTTTGGTATAGAAGTTGTTGGTGGAGGAAATTATTCTCTCAAATAGAATTAAGAAATCGCAGAAGGAAGACAGTGAGTTACAAAAAAAGTTAGAGTTGGTTTAGAAGGGTATGTTTCCAGATTTTAATTTTGATAAATGATTGTGTTTTCAGGTTTGGGAAAAGATTATGTATTCCTTGTGTTTCATAATTGAAGAATGAGTTGTTATGTGAATCTCATAGTTCCCCATTTTCAGTTCATCCTGGTAGTACTAAGATGAACTGAGATCTTCAGGAGTATTACTGGTATGATGGAATGAAAAGAGATATTGTTGCTTTTACTGTGAAGTGTTCGACTTGTCATCAGGTTAAAGAAAAGTGGAAGTTACTGAAAGAGATGCTTCAGTCTTAACCGGTGCTAGAGTGGAAATGGGAAAATATATCTATGGACTTCGTTGTGGGATTACCAAATACATCTCGAGGTAACAATGCAATATGGGTTATTGTTGATCGTTATACTAAATCTTCTCATTTACTTCCTATTCAAGATACTTTGTCTCCAGATCAACTATCTCGGTTGTATGTTAAAGAGATAGTCAAGTTGCATGGTGTTCCCATCTCCATTGTATCTGGTTGTGATCCCAAGTTTACTTCTAACTTTTGAAAATTCCTTAAAACGTCGTTGGGTACTGTATTATATTTTAGTATAGCTTTTCATCCGCAATAAGATGGGCAGTCAGAACGAATAATTTAGACCATGGAGGATATGCTACGTGCTTGTTCTCTGGATTACCATGGATTTTGGGACCAACATATTTCTTTGGTTGAGTTTCTTATAATAACAGTGTTGCTTCCAGTATACAGATGGCTCCATTTGAGGCATTATATGGGAAGCAGTGTCGAAGTCCATCTTTTTGGGATGAAGAAGGTGAAAGGAAACTGATGGGACCAGAATTGGTATAAGAGATGGTAGGAAAAGTTCAGTTGATTCAGAATCACATGAGAACAACTCAGAGTAGAGAGAAATGTTATGCAGATAATCGAAGGAAGGATATTTCTTTTGATGTAGGTGATCATATTTTTCTCAAATTTTCTCCATGGAAAAGTGTGATGCGTTTTGGTAAGAAGGGAAATTTGAGTCTGAGGTTCATTGGACCATATGAAATCCAAGAGAAAGTGGGATCAGTTGGTTACAGACTGGCATTACATCCATGTTTGTCCCAGGTACACAATGTTTTTCATGTGTCAATTTTGAGAATGTATATTCCATATCCATCTCATGTTTTGAGTGTAGAGGTAGTTCAATTGGAAGAGAATATCTATTATGAGGAACAACCAGTCCAGATTCTTGACTGAAGAGAACAAGTGTTGCAGAATAAGGTAATTCATCAGGTAAGGTTTTTGTGAAAAAACAATATAGTTGAAGAGGTAATGTGGAAATCTGAAAATTCTATGAGGGATAAATACTGCCCAGTTATTTGATAAGTGAATAAAATTACGAGGATGCAACTACCAAAAGTGGGGAAGGATGTAACTGTCACGACCGGTCCTCTGGCCCATGCCATGACTACCCCTAGCCCGCATTCCATAGGTCAGGGGCTGGTGGCTAGCACAGAAGGCATAAATCCCAATAAAAATGTAAGGCATTGCCTTTATAAAAGTAAAAAACGCTACATAGTACAAGAGGAAGCATACACTAAGTAAAGAAGTAAACAAGTATACTGAAAATACAAAGGGGGCCGGAAATAAAATCCCAAAATATTGGTACAGCTACAAGTGAAAGTAATGTACAACTCGAAGGACAACAGCTGAAAGGTGACAAGCAACTCCTAGATTGTCCACCATAGATCTTACCTGAAGGTTAGGTACAGATATCCTCCTCATCACTCCACATCCGACCGTCGGTCCGTCCGTATCCTCCGGGTTCTCACTCGTCGTTAGGTCCACCTCCGGGTACCCTCCAGGTCAAAAAACCTCAACCACGATCATTGATGTCTGTCGTCTGTAACCAACACAACGAGGTGAAGGCGTAGCCCGTGTAGGGTTGAGTATAATGATACTCAGTAGGGACCCTGAGACCCTCAAGGTCTCACTAAATCCAACAAGGATAACCACAAGAATGGTCTCAATAGATAACCCTTACTTAGGTATAAGCCCATACATATACCTAAGTTATCAAGTAACCCATTTCAATCAGGAGGAAACACAAAGATATGGAATCAAAGAATAACCACTACTCAGGTTTATGCCCATACATATACCTAAGTTATCAAGTAACACATCTCAATCATGAGGTAAACACAAAGGTTATTAACTAAGCTCAAACCAGGATTTTCATTATCGAAACCACAACTACTGGAGAACTCCTCCTCTATCGAGTACAGTATCCCTGTCATGAATTCGAGGCACTACTCACTAACCTTAGACTGCTGATGTACTCCTCCTATTAAGTATCGCGGTTCTGCTGCCAAATATCGTGTAGTCCGTCAGCTGTGGGTCTGCCGCCAAATACCGAGCACTCCCCCTAATAGCCGTCAGAGTTAATCCTACTGTCGAGTACCGCGGGTCAACTGCCAACTACTAGGCGCTCCGTCCGCCGCACGTCTGCCACCAAATACCGGGCGCTTAGTCCACTGGGAAAACCGAATCACTACTAGTCGAATCAGTGAAGCTACCGTCAGGTCTATAGCTACTCGGTCTCCGCACTCTGTACCCTCATCTTCGAGAGGGTCTTCTCCACGAGCTATTGGTAGTTACTTCCAAGTGTCATGAAGTCTCATATAGAAGAATCACAAAGGACCACCTCGTCATATGGGTCTCAACGCAATAGACGGCGCGTCAATCGGACGACCGATCTGTGAGTTATTAGCCTTTTCGTCCCGGGGGCCCGACTGGTTTCGTGTACGAACCAACCCGACCGTATCTCAACTGTACCCCAAACACTAATAGGGTATACTCAAATGGACCGTTTCTAAACGAGATTACCAACGCTGCTGACGGTTCGTCAAACAGACGCCCAGACTGAGATATATTGGCTTTTCCGTTCCTGGGTCCCGGTTGGATTTCGGGTACAATCCAATCCGGCCATTCTCCTACTGGGTCCAAATGTTGGGTAAATTATACCACACGATCCATCTCAACAAGAGGAATCCAACAAAGTTGACGGCACGTCAATTGGACGTCGGGAGCTCAAGTTATAAGCGTTTCCACTCCGAGGGCCCGGTTGGTTTCGGGTTCAAACCAACCTGACCATACCCAAAATTCACCGATACATTGACTGTAATATACCTAAACGGCCGTCTTGATCTACTAAATCCTACACAACTGACGATGCATCGATCAGAGGTCCGAAGCTCAAGATATGGGCATTTGAACAAATCTGGTCCGAAAATAGGGGGTCTGGGCCCGGCCCGACCCGGCCCAATACCCCCTTGGGTCGGCCCGAACTGGGTAGACATGAATCGGGTCCAGGTATAGCCCTATTGGGTGCGGCCCGGCCTGCGGCCGGCACGGCTGGGCACGGCCCTGCCCGGCGGGGCGCGGCCGGCCCTGCCCGTGCGGCCTGCGGCCCGGCACAACGCTGGTCGCGCGGGATGCAAGGGACACGCCCCATTTTTCTGAAAATGGCAGAACCTGTGGGGTCCGCCCTAGCAGCAGGTCTGGGGGGGGGGGGTGTGGGGGTTCACCCCCCCGGTTGTCAGGGTAATGGCCGACCATAATGGCCTGCCGGTTTTGTGATCAACTGCGAGACCCAGAGGCGGTCCCGCCTCCTGGAGTCGTCGGCCGCCCCTGCGGGTCCGTCGTGGCCTTAGGTCGCGACTCTTCTCACCAGCATGGCGCGACTGCATGCCGCCTCTCTGTCATGGCCCGCTCCAGCTGTGGCCATCCTCGGCTTCTCCGGCGCGGCATGAAGGTTCCGCGCACAACCGCCGCGGCCCCCTCCAGCCACGGTACTCTTCATCCCCGCGTGGTGCAACGGCTCCGCACCACCTTCGTCGCGACCTTGCATGGTGGCGGTTCCCTGCCATTCATCGCATGGTGCAACGACACCATGCGCCTCCACCTCCGACAACAAAAAATATTAACAAATAAGATGGGGGGAGAATCAGCTGTGTTCATGCGTTCTCATCTCCTCCCGTTATGAAGATATGATGTGTCCAATCCTTAAGCAACAAAGAACGCTGATAAAGTGTTGAACAAGAAAAATAACCCATACCTCGTGACGTGATGACTCGACGGATCTGAGGAGAGGTAGCGTCATTCGTTGTTGACCGAAGGTGACGTCATCTTTTGTGAATTCCCCGCGGCGGTGTATCCTCCCTTGATGGAGATCCGGGGAGCATTCTTCATTGAAGGTCTCGGAAGGCCCATCGTCGCTGGAGTGTACCCGAAGATGTGATGTCCCCCTCTTATCGTGAAGAGAAGTATAGATTTCATGTTCTCATTCTTCATCGGAGGGTTGGAGAATGAAGCTTCTCTTATTTCTTCAGAGGTTCCCCCACCATATTATTTTCCAAACAAATAATTCATTAGCCTTCTCCCATTTAATGACAAGCCACCCTTTTCAAATTAATTCAAGAATCAACTCATTAATTATGTGAGTAGTCTAGCTTTAATGGAGGAGAGGAAGGTGGAGAGGCTACTTAATGGAAGAAGAGTTACACAAGTTAAAGAGGAGTTATCTTATTAAAAGAAGGGGAGATTAATGGTGTGTTTAGGGAAGGTTAAAGGAGATGAGAGGTTGGGGTTCGTGTGGAACCCACCTCTCAAACATCCGAACTTGGGAATTTTGGTGGTTATGGGTCCCACCCTTACCCCCTTTGTAGGATATAACTACCTCAAATACAGATAAAATTATACAGACCAATTTTATTTATTTCAAGCTAAATCCCCAATTATTAAATCTCAACCCACTTAAAAGGAAACTACAGTAAAGGTACCCTTAAGAAATTACCAGCATTGTGAGTTCATCGGTGCTCTCGGATTTCTATTTCGTGCACCAGTTCAAAAGATAGAAAAACCCGCTCGTTCGTTTACTGAACATACCCAAGCTAATCTTCAGAAATTGATTCTGGTCACACGGGGCCTCGGAATCAGGTGACTTCAGAATCCACAGACTCTTAAAATTCCAATGAAATTAAGAAAAAAATTTACTTGAAATTTCCGGGTCTTTACATTACTCCCACCTCTGGGATTTAAGTCCCTTTAAATCAACAAGATAAACTAGGGAAACTAAAGGAGATACCAAGCACAAATCTGATCCTCCCACTCCATGTGCTCTCCTAGAAGTTATAATGCTGCTAGGAAAAGCACACAAGAGGAATCGACCGTCCTCATAGGACCCACTCCTATCGATCCTCAACCCCTACTAGAACCTCTGTGAATGTCTCACCGTCATCGATTTCCAACTCCCTGTGGTCGATGATGTGATAAGGTTCATGCACGCATCTCCTCAGCTGAGATACATGGATGACATCGTGCACCTGGTGCAACTGAGGTGGAAAGGTCAAGCAATAAACCACCTCGCCTACCCTGCTGAGGACCTAGAGAGGTCCATTGAACCTCAGAGATAACTTTCCACCTTGGCCACATCTCTATAGTCCTCGTCGAGGTTAGGCCTGTATGAAGACGTGGTCGCCACCCCTGATCTCTAGTGGTCTCATCTATTATAAGCTTAGGACTTCCTTCTGCTCTGTGCAGTCTTCATTCGATCCTGGATGATCTGCACCTTCTCCATCATAGCCTGAACTATCTTTGGTTCTACACGTGATGACTCCAACACTATCCACAAAGGATATCTGAAACGTGTCCAGCTGCTGTCTCGACACTCCTAATAGATGAATGCCCGATATCCTACTAATAGAATCTGATACAACGTTCCCCTTCCCAGGAGTATAAATTATATTCAAGTCATTGTCCTGGAGGAACTAAAAACTGAAAAATCATTCTATCAAGAGGCTAAGCAAGGCTGACTCAAGAGTGTTTGGTTGCACCCTCCTAAGCATGAGTTTATCCTATGCTTCCTAAGTTTCCCTTTTTGCTGACCCATGAAAAACCCCATCCCAACGTTGTAGATAAACTACAACCTTTTTTCCTAATACCGTCAACTTGTGTATGAACTGTGGTTTCCCAGTCCATACTGAAACTAACGTCGTAAGGCCTCGATGCTGCCACCAAGGGGTTCCAATCGAAACTCCCTCCTCTAGGGTCAGATCACACCATCGGCGTAAGTGTGATTATAGAGTCCCGTCCCAAAGGTATCTACAGACGTGAGGTTCAAGTCAACGGCTTAACTGGAAACTCTAGGTCTGTGAAAAGATTCGTGAAAGGAAGGGATGATTCGTATTCATGTCTGTTGCTACGGCAGCTAGTAGTAGACAGAATCTGTACTTCGAATCATTCCTACAGCCCTTAGGTCACACTCTTTTACCATATGCAGCTACTCTCTTCCTCTTCCCTCCTGCTCCCTAAGCCTGGCAGGGACTACAACGGTGGGTGGTTGTAACATGTCGAAATTTACACCACCACATGCTGCTCTCCCAACTCTGCTTCCATGGCTGCTGCTCTGTAGATTAATTTGTCCATAACACTTCCTCTTGTTAAATTATTTTACACACCCAAATCTATGAGACTAGTGCCATTTTCCTGTTTTCCCACTGTAAACCTTCACTGGCTACACCCATTCAGCAAAAGAATTCTCAAGCACATAGGTTCTTTCTAGCAACCTAGAATAAGTAGGAATTCATAGAGAAAAGGTGATGGCTCGGATGTCCTTAAACACACCTCGCTTGGAAGTCCGAGCCCTGAAGCACTAATCGTATCGTAGTCATCAAGTACTAGGAATGGTTGGTACACCCAGATGAATACTCAGTTATCGACATGTCGTGTTATCGAAGATCTATAAGCTTCAGAAAACTCTCATCCACCTCCTCATGCCAGTCCTCAGCCGCATGTGAATCGGGCTCACCTTGAAACCTAAGGGGCATCGGATGCTGAATCACGTGTAAGGCACTAAGCTTACATGTGTCATCTATCGGTATCGTCGGTTGGAACTGCTAACCAACAGGTAATGATATAGCTAGAACACTACCCGAAGGTACTATCTCAGGCATCGGTCCACGTACCAAATCCACATCCTTATATGGACCAACCTCATGGTCATTCACTAGGAAAACACCTGTTGAAAAGATCCCCATCTGCTCAACTACTTTCTAAACTATGCGTAGAACTCTAGCAATTGCCTCCATCCAGTCCACTGCTGCCTGGGAATCTTCCTCGCCTCGTAACATCGGAGGCCTCTACTACTAGAACCCGTGAAACGTGCTTTTTCAGTGTGCACTGTCCACTAGTACGGTTGGTGGGATCTTTTTTCTAATTGGTGGTGATGCTTCTGGTACACCACCAGAAGGTGCCAACATAGAAATAGGGCCCTGCATCAGAGTATCATCGCTTGGTGGGCCGTCATCGAGTACTCTCTCGGAAACTCCAAATGACTGCATGTGGGGAGACATCCTGAACATATGCGACACGGTCAAACGATTAAAACCAGGTGAGCTGTCCTGGTTTGAGATGACTTAAGGAAAACTTATAAAAACACACACGCAATCAGTGTTTTGGGTACTAAGTAGGAAATCAGTAGTCAGGGTCCTGGTGTATGGATACATCGGCTGCCGCACCAACACTAGACTCCCTGAACTAAAGACCACACTCAATACCCTTAACACTATTTCATCACAGAAAGGAATGATCAGAGTCATGAGTTCTATGGTAGAACCGACTCTGCTGATAGCAATTTGTCACGACCCATCCTCGGGCCCATGCCGTGACTACCCCAAGCCCGCCTTCCATAGGCCAGGGGCTGGAGACTACCACCAAAGGTGTAAATACCAATAAAAAGGGAAGGCATTGCCTTTAGAAAAGTAAACAACACTACATAGTATAAGGGGAATCATACACTAAGTAAAGCAATAAACAAGTATTGTGAAAATACAAAGGGGGACGGAAATACAATCCCACCAGATCGGTACAGATACAACTAAAAGTAATGTACAACTCAAAGGACAACATTTGAAAGGTGACAAGCAGCTCCTGGATCATCCACCATAGATCGTGCCTGAAGGGTAGGTACATATATCATCCTCAACACTCCGCGTCCGACCGACCGTCCGCCCATCTCCTCCGGGTACCGACTCATCATGAGGGCCACCTCTGGGTACCATCCATCGCAAAAAGCCTCAACCATGATCAGTGTTTTCCATCATCTCCAACCAACACAACGACGTGCGGGCATAGCCCGTGCATGATTGAGTATAACGATACTCATTAGGGACTCCAAGACCCTCACGATCTCACTAAATCCAACAGGGATTACCACAAGAAGGATCTCAACAGACAACCCTTACTAAGGTATAAGCCCATACTTATACCTAATTTATCAAATAACCCCATCTCAATCATGAAGAAACACAAATGTATGGAATCAACGAATAACCAGTACTCAGGTATATGCCTATACATATACCTATGTTATAAAGTAACTCATCTCAATCAGGAGGTAAACACAAATGTCAATGACTCAGCTCAAACAAGGATTTTCATTATCGAAACCACAACTGTTGGAGAACTCCTCCTCTGTCAAGTACAGTATCCCTGTCACGACATCGAGACACTACTCACTAACCTTAGACTGCTGAAGTACTCCTCCTGTAGAGTATCGTGGGTCTGATGCCAATTAAAGGGCGCTCCGTCCACTATGGGTCTACCGCCAAATACCGGGCGCTCCCCCTAATAGCCGTCAGAGGTAATCCTTCTGTCGAGTACACCGGGTCTGCGGCCAAATACCAAGCACTCCATCCACCGTGGGTCTGCCACAAAATACCTGGCGCTCTGTCCACTGGGCTAACCGAATCACTTCGAGTCGAATCGGCTAATTCGTCGTCAGCTATACAACTACTCGGTTTCCGCACTCCGTATGCTCGTCTTTGAGAGGGTCTGCTCCACAAGATACTGGTCATTACATCCAAGTGTCATGAAGTCTCACATATAAGTATCACAAAGGACCACCTCGTCATAGGGATCTCAACGCAATAGACGACGCGTCAATCAGATGCCTAGTCTGTGAGTTATTAGCCTTTTCGTCCCGGCGGCCCAGTTGGTTTCGTGTATTAACCAACCCGACCGTATCTCAACATTACCCTGAATTCTCATAGGGTATACTCAAAGGAACCGTTTCTAAATGAGACTACCAACGCCGCTGATGGTTCGTTGAACGGACGTCTGGACTAAGAGATATTGGTTTTTCCGTTATTGGGGCCCGGTTGGATTTCAGGTACAATTCAACCCATCCATTCACAAATTGGGTCCAAATCTCGGGTAGAGTATACCATAAGATCCTTCTCAACAAGAGTAATCCAACAATGTCGACGACACATCAATAGGATGTCTAGATCTTATGTTATAAGCATTTCCGCTCCGAGGGCTCTGTTAGTTTCATGTTAGAACCAACCGGACCATACACAAACTTCACTGATACCTTTAGTTTAATATACCAAAACGACCATCTCGATCCAAGGAATCGTACGCAACTAACGGTGAATCAATCAGAGTTATGAAGCTCAATATATGGGCCTCTGATTAATCTGGTCTGAAAATAGGCGGTCTGGGATCGGTCCAACCAGGCCGAATACCCCCTAGGTCAGCCGGAACCGGGCCGACCGGACCCAGGTCCAGGTCCAGCCCGATTGGGCCCGGCTCGACCTGGCTGGCATGACACGGACCGGCTGGTGCGGCCCGGCCCACGACTGGCGCAGCCCGACCCATGGCTGGCGCTGCCTGGCCCGGGTAGGCGCGGCCTGGCCTAGCCCTTGCTGCCTGCGGCCCGGCTCGGAAGCCGCCCGGGGCTCGGCACTGGCCGAACAGGACGCAAGGGTCGCGCCCCCTTTTTTGGGAATTGGGGACCCTGTGGGGTCCGCTGCCCGCTCCGGCCGCGGCCGTCCTCGGATAATCCAGCGCGGCGTGATGGCGCCGCGCACCGCCGCCGCGTCCCGCTTCGGTCGCGGTCATCTTTGTCCCCACGTGGTGCAACAGCACTGCACCGCCTTCACCGCGGCCTTGCATGGCCTCGGTTCCTTGTAGATCACCACAGGGCGCAACGACACCGTGCTCCTCTGCCTCCGACAACAATAAAGATTAACAAAGAAGAGGGGAGGAGAATCGGCTGTGTTCGTGCAGTCTGATCTCCTCCCGTTACGATGATATCATGCAGCCAATCCTCAAGCAACAAAGTACGCTAATAATGTCTTGATCAAGAAAAATAACCGCTACCTTGTGACGTTATCACTCGACGGTTCTGCGGAGAGGTAGCGTCGTTCGTTGACGTCGGAAGGTGATGTCATCGTTTTCGAATTCCCCGCGATGGTGTATCCTCCCTTGATGGAGATCTGGGGAGCGTTCTTCATCAAAGGTCTTGGAAGGCCCGTCTTCACCAAAGTGTACCCAAAGATGTGACATCCCCCTCCTATCGTGAAGCGAAGTATAGATGGCACGTTCTCGTTCTTCATTGGAGGGTTGGAGAACAAAGCTTCTCTAATTTCATCATAGGATCCCCCACCATATTATTAGCAAATCAAATAATGCATTAGCATTCTCCCATTTAAAGACAAGCCACCCTTTTCTAATTAATTCAAGAATCAACTCATTAATTATGTGAGTAGGCTAGCTTTAATGGAGGAGAGGAAGGTGGAGAGGCTACTTAATGGAAGAAGAGTTACACAAGTTAAAGAGGAGTTATCTTATTAAAATAAGGGGAGATTAACAGGGGGTTAAGGGAAGGTTAGGGGAGATGAGAGGTCGGGGTTTGTGTGGACCGCACCTCCCAAACATCCTCACATGGGATGTTAGGTGGTTATGGGTCCCACCCTTAACCCCCTTTGTATGATATAACTACCTCAAATACAAATAAAATTGTACACACCAATTTTATTTATTTCAAGCTAAATCCCCAATTATTAAATCTCAACACGCTTAAAATGCAACTGTGGTAAAGGTCCCCTTAAGAAACTACCAGCATTACGAGTTCATCGGTGCCCTAAAATTTCAATTTCGAACAGCGGTTCAACAGATAAAAAAACTCGCTCATTCGTTTATTGAACGTACCCGAGCTAACCTTCGGAAATTGATTCCGGGCACACCGGGCCTCGGAATCAGGTTCCGTTAGAAGCCACAGACTCTTAAAATTTCAAAAAAAAATTAAGAAAAAAATTTCCTTCATATTTCAGGGTCTTTACAGTAACATCCCAGGTAAATGAAAAATTTAATTTTTCATAATTTTTAATATTTTTAATTAAATATTAATTTTTCATTAAAGGGGTTTCTATGTTCGATTGCGTACCTGATACGCAACAACGAGTTTCTTTCAAATCTTACGTTGCACAGTAATAATATATTATTATTATTTTAAATGGTAGTTAATGCTTAGCCATTGTATTGGCGGAAGTGAATAGAACTATCAAAAATATGATTATAAATTTTTGTTAATTATTTTTACATCTATCCAATAAAAGTTAGAGGCTTAAAATAATAAAAGAATTCGATTTTAAGCATAAATACTCTAATATTCACTAAAAGGTCGATTTACCGCATTTTGATGGTGAACCATTTTTTTCACTTTTTAAGTTCTATTTGAAATTATAAAATTCTTCTTTAGAATCGGGGAATCAAAATTTACATTGGGTAAAATTTTGGTATTTTTCTGAAAAATACATTTATAATGAATAGTGAAAATACTATATTTTAACTCAAAACTGCTTTTTAATCTAATTTATTTATATGGTTATATTATCCTTTTAATCATATTTTAAATTTAATTATATTATATTTTAACCAATTAATCTAATGGTGGTCATTGGATTGAATTTCACTTTGGAAGTGGACATAAACAAGTGTCAATCTTTTGATAGATATTGTTTCTTAAAAACATGCTAATTGTTTTGACAACAGGAATTATTTATAAAAATAATTAATGAAAATTATATTTTTTGAATTTGGTAAAATAGAAACCATTTTTTAATTAGGAATACCAAATTTATCTTAGGGTGAATTTTTGAAATTGTTCTGAAAACTTTAAATTTTTGATTAATAGTGAAACGACAAAGTAGTAGTTAAAAATCTGATTTTTTCCATTTAAATGAAATTTTACAAATTCTGTGAATTCAATTTTGAAAATCCGTCATACATGGTTGTTATTAGTAAGTAAAATGTGGTTCAAGGAGATGAAAATAATTTTTGGTGAAAAGTAACTTTTGACTTTTATTTACCGTGGTTAAAGGTAAATATGGTAATTCAAGGTAAAAAAAATATTATAATAATAAACAAATACCATAACACATTTCCAAACCTTATTGGATGAGTCATGGCCGACCATGTTCATCTTTGGGATGATTTTGGGACCCCATGGAGCCACTTATGAGTGATAATAACACTTTTGATTAATTAACATAAAGTAAAGGATAAAATGACATAAAATATATATTTTAGTAAATAAATTTTTAAATAGGGTTATTTAAGTTATTGTTTCGACTATAAATAATATTTGCAATGATAAAAATATTTCATACATTGTGGTATTTTATTATAATTTTTAGACATAAAATAAAAAAAAATTATTGATGACACAATAATGATGTAGTGTTTACCTCATTAATAAATGATTTTAATAAATAAGATTATAATGATTAAAATGGTATCCAAAAAATGTCCAATCCTTATTGGATTATTTTATTTCAACCATGAGTCATCTTATATTTTAGTGTAATTATTTTTGGACCTTTTGAAACCAAAGATATTTTTATAATAAAATAATTGTTTCAAACATTCCTATAGATCCCCTCCTCTCCCTTATAAAAGTAGAACACTTCTAACCAATTCCTCACACCTCTAAAGCCTTTTGGATCATCCAACCTCTGGCCAATTAAACTCCATACATCCCTCTCTTCCACCTATAAGCCTTAACTTAGGCATAATTCAGTTCAATAAGACCTTTTGGTTCAAACCAAAGGGAGTTTCCCAAATTAAAGGTTGCAGTTTATCTTTAATTGTTTTCTTTTATTTTAGTTCTCCACCCCCTAGACACTTTTTATTCCTATTTTTATAACAACACCAGTATCCTAAATTTACTAGGATGTTTTTATGAGAGGATTATAACTACACTTACACACACCTCCTTCGAATGGGGGAAGAACATAATGTTTCTGTCGATGGAAAACTAACGCCTCACGAAAAGATGGTTCTTCAATTATCTCCTACCGACTCTCATGGTGGCCATTAAGATGGGACTATATTTATATATGATATATATTATGTTTATGTTTTCTTTATGCTTCTGTATTTTTTATTTATATCATACCATTATGGTTTCCATTTTTGGTAAACGTGATAATTTCATTTGAGGAAGTGCGGTCTACCGCCCCTCAAAGTGATATGACTCATTCATGCCATATGTGGGACGTATAAAAGAAAGATTAAATGATATTATATATGATACTATACTGGAATGATAATATACCTATGTATCATTATGTTTTAATCAAGTAAAATGAGTAATAGAAATGGATGTAGCGTTCATGCGTACGTACGGCTTACCGTCTCCATGAACGATGCTTTTAATTTGATACATATAAATGTTATGTACTATTATAAATACATGTATATACTGGATATATATGACATATATGATATCAAAATCATGAATATAATTCTGGATATAATGAAAGTTTGACAACACTAACAACATGTAATTATAAGAATTCCATTTTTGACTAAAGTACCAAATATCGAAAAAATGACCGTTATTAACATAAATGACTATGTATTGTTTATATTATGGTAAGAAGTGATATAATAGGGATAATAAACTTGACCATGGTTCTTAAGAAATTAGGTATTAACTTTAATTTATTATTCAGGAAATTAAAGAAATAACAGGTCAAGTCAGACACGAGGTAAGGCACATCGTCTCAATCTCCTTTCATTGAGGCCTATTTTGTTTTATATAGAACATTATTTTATATGGTGTATAACCCACATTGTCTTTTACTTTTATTCAAATGGAATATTTTCTCTATGAAGCGTTTTACTAATCGAAAAAAGGAATGTTTCTTTTAATGTAAGCGGTGAAAACAACATTTTCCACCGCCGCGAGTATTATTTGATCTTTGGCTTCCTAAACAAGTCGTATTGTTTTTAAAAGGAAAATAAATAACATATACTCTTTTACGTATTTTTGTATTGAAAATGGTTTTGAAAATGGATTTTTTATGTCAATATATTTAAGTGATATATTTTTATTGAAATGTGGAAATGTTTACTTTCCTTTATATTGTTGTATGTGTTATGATTATATAATGGTACTTGGACATTTGATGGGTGGTTACATGATAAACCAAATGACGTGTGGTGTCGTGATAAAACAAGATGGGTGGTTACGTTATAACCTCCAATTGATTGGGTATGGATGTTGGTCATATGGCTATTCTATTGAGTGATATGTGTGGAAGTCCACCGTATGGTTATTCCATTTAATTATGTTTCTGTCCCAAGTTACCTTTATATATTATTTGTTCATTATATGGGTTTTATGGTAATATTTAGGTTACAAAATGGTATGTAATGATCTTTTATTCTATCAAGTGTCATTAAAAATTCTTAAAGGTGAAAAATATTACTTATGATTAAGTATTCATGGTTTCCTTTTTTTTTGAAAAACTAACAGTTTTCCTTCTTTGTATATCCCTTAGTGAGATTTTTATGCCCATCCCAAGTTTTTAAATGTATTTCATAGGACATAAAGAATAATAGTGTCAAGGATGGTATCACAGAAAATACATTCTATCTAAAACATGAAACTAGACAAGCTTTTGTTTTCAATATTTTTTATTTTGTGAATAAAATGGAAACTAATTAAGAGTGTCTTGATAAGATCCCCAATGTGAATTATTACTTTAATTCAAGATTATGTAAAGTTTCAAGGCTGGGTCCTTAGACTTATTATATTAAAAATTATATTTTTTATTCATTTAATATCATAACTAAACAAGGATATATTGGATTGTGACATAGACCATAGTTCTATTTTCATCATTGATTTACAATGATGTATAGATAGTTGAAATTTAATTTCTTGGGGGACACCATGATGATGGTTATAACAGAATATATATCTTGATAATGGGTATTTCAACACATTATCATGGAATATATAAAAACTATACTGATGATTCCATCATTACAAATATGTAAAATTAAATAGTAAAACAATACCGCAAATTTCATCGTAGGACTCCCCATTATATCTACAAACTATAATTCTCTTTGGGTTTTTGTTGGTTTCATAATGAATTCAGTTTATTTTATTTCAATAAAATATAATTTCATATTTTATCATTATTATAAGTTTTATATCAATGAATTTATAACATTTGATGCGGCACCATTTTTAATATCTTCTGATCTTTATCAGAGGATTACAATGATGTCCTAAAGAAGTATTATGGGGGAAATAGATAAAAATTTTAGATTTAAAACTAAATTTCATCATCATATATTCATTTATTTTGAGTGCACCATTCAAAGAATAGTTGATATTTCTATATCTCACTCTATGGATTTCAATGGAGATTGGTATTTACCCCTTATTCTAGTTGAATTTTGTTATAAATATTTCTTTAACTGATGTATTTACAATGATCCATATGTTACCCTATATGTATTAAAATGTTAACTCCAACAAGTTTCGATGGATTTAACTAATGAAAGATATTGGTACAGGAAATAGTTGAATATCTAATAGAGAAGGTTAAATAATTTTAGTAGAATATTAGAGAATATCAATGTAAAAAAGTTTCTTTATTGATATTTTTTTTTGAGATGTAGCATGTGTATTGTTTTCAAATGTATTCATTCAAATATCACCCCGCAAAAATGATATGAGATTTAGAAATACAAGGATTATAATCTTAATAAATATTCAACCATACAAGATTACTGATCATATCCATATAGTATCTTATCACATTTAATATTCATTGAATCTCTCTAAAGGTCATGTTGAGTTCCATATATAAATTTCGAGGAAGTAAATACATTATATTTCACATGTATTGAACTAAAATGGTCAAAACCATGGATCATGATCTCTCAAATATGGAATAACAATGGGAGATTCATGATTGATAAGATATAGTTATATGGAACATGGCCACTCATGTGGTAATGGATTTGTGATAAAATCCAAATTTTAAAAAATCCATCTTGTATGTGGATGATTTAATGTGTAAGAGGAGTGGAAACATAATATTTTAATATATGTATTTAATTTAAAATAAATATTGTCTAAAATAATATCTTTCCCTACATGAAAACTCAACTCTAAAAGAACTAATATATATATTAATGTAGCCATTGATTCAGATAAGATATATAGGATTCATCATATTATTTAATATATATATATTAATTATTTCCATAATTAAAATTCATTGATTAATTAAAATTAAATATTTAATAATGTTTTAATTAAAAAATCATTATTAGAAGGATTATTTTCAAAAGAAATGTATTATCATACATATTAAATAATGATGAATATTAATAATGAATTTAAAATAAATATATTGATTTTTATGAATAACCATTCATACGTGAGTTTTCTAATGATTATGAATTTGGATGAAACTGTATGATTGTAAAGAAAGTTTATTATTCTAAAAAGCCTTTTCTAATTTTCATAATTTTTTTTATAATGATAAATTATATAAATATTTAAAGATTAGTTATGATAATAAAATTTTTATATTATATAATTTATCAATAATTTCAATAATTATTTAATAGTTTGACATGGAAAAGAGTAATAGTAAGTTATCTACCATTATTAAAACTGTATTTTCCAAAAAACGTTCTTTAGGAATCATTTATGACTCTATAAAAATAAATTTTCCACTTATATAATATTATTTTTAAATAATGTATTGAATATTTGGATTAAAAATTTAAATATCTTTTAATTCTCACACATTTATATTTTTTCACATTAATATTAAAAATTATAATATTGTGTCAGCACATTTTAGGTTAAAATAAGTTATTAGGGCTAAAACTGAAGTGATATGGGATCAAATAAACCATAAACATGTATAAATCCTATTTTATTATGACATACCATCTTTATACACATTTCAATTAACAATACTAAAATTTTACTAAATTATATGAGAAGGTTCATTTATATTATTTAATTATATTATGTAATTCCATATCTGCCATTTGTGTACTTATAAAGGGGAACCTCCTATCCTCACCAATTTACAACATAAAAATACAATTATCCTGGCCAGAAGCATCCACAATTATTATCATATTCGTTATCCATGTTCTAGTGGTTTCAGTCTTCGTAAAATACCATTTTAAGGGTCCTTAAGATGGGATATAACAAAGGAATCATGAAAAATATGTATTCATATTACCTAAACTCATTTAATTTATTTCAACTTGTTCCTACTCAAAATATGTGAACATCATCATAATATAATATCTTATATTTCCTAAAAATGATGATGTCTTTTTTATTATTATGTAACAACCGTTATCATACCTATTATAAATAAAATAAGAAACAAAATCATCACACATATGAACAAGAGAACTATGAAATCCATTTAATGATCTATCTCATCTTCACTAACTACGATTCAAGTATGGTTTTAATAATATTATTAATGTTTATAAATTATTTTTGATGAAATGACTGCACTTCTGGAAATATAATTTTATAAATATATAAAATCATTTTAATATAGTTAATATGAAAAGTATCTCTCAATCATAAGCACATGATACTAAATCCATAAAGAGATATGATTCATTTTCCATTTTTTCCAATAGTGGAAGGATATTTTTTCATGAAGCTTTAATCCTACCTCTAGTAGGCCCTAGGATGGGGAAGAGAACATAGTGTATAAAAATCTCAATGTATGAGAGGAATTACCCTATATAAATGAATTGGTTCTAGAGATATGATAAAAAATAACTACAAAACTCCATTAGATAATATATAGGAGAGCCAAAAAAACATCAAACTAATAAATTATGTAAAAATGATACATGTAAAAGTATCCAATATAAAAAATACTAGTGAATGAAAGTGACTAAACAACAACTCCAAACTATCATGTATTGTCCATATCAGTCCCAAATAACCTCCTAGAAACCTGATGAATACTATAAATAAATAGACTAAGACAAATAGGTATACTAATTATGGATATAACAATGGTGTCAGGTGACCTTGTGGAAATAGAATTCTATTACGGCAGTGAACAATGAACAAAACCCATAAGAACCTATATAGGTCATTAGACCAATATAATCATCACCATGGCTCAATACAAAAATCATGCATCCAATATAATAATATAACATTACGATCATAAAAAAATAAGAATCTCCACTACAGGTTCCCCACTAAATCTCTACTCTCACTCCCAATGTTGAATTTCATGTGCACCCATCCCTTCCAAACATATCACACCACATAACATCACATACCTTCTATCACTTATGTTGGTTAGGATAGATCCCAAACTACCCCATCCTCACATGTCCAATCATCTAGTGCTCGTATCTGGAACCATCACATTAGAAATAAATTGAAGAAACCAGGTTACTAGATCATTGGGTATCATTAATGTGAAGAAAATCAACCATGTTTCCTCCTCTTAACTCACATGATCCACACCACATATCACATATCATCACATCAACACTCACCTAAAAACACTTTGTTTATCCCTACACAGCATTCCTAATGACAACTAAGAAATCATTAATGAAGTAAGAGGTAGTAAGAGGGGGTGCCTATCAATCAGTATCACCACTATAAAAAATGATTTGGAAAACAAATGGAAACATGAATCTATGATAATTTGTAAGGTAATCCACCTTAGGTGTGGATTGTAAATAAATTACATAATTATTCATGATATATATATTCCAAAAAAATACCAAACCAATGTGTTCACATCAATTGTACTAGTTTACCAAAAACCTCCATTAACAAAGCACACATCAAGTTCCTCAACTGATTCAACCACAATATGAAAACATCACACTACTACATAAAAACCCATAAAATTTCCCACTATCACTTATTGTTTCAATGAATTTTATTTCATTTTTCCATTCACATTGAAAAAATAATTCATTCATTCTGTTCAGTTAGGCCATTTACCACACTCAAATTTCTTTCACATCTCATTTATTTGTAAATCTATTTTATTTTGTTTTATCATCTATAATTTTTCCATGGTTAATCGGGAATCTATCAAAACCACACCACATGATAAATGGCTCAAATAACATATCATCCTCCAGAGTACCACACATCAACCATCATTTCCACACTAAATATCCCAATCCATCTCAATATATCAAACACACTTCATACACTCCAAGGACTTCTCAAAACAAAACTACTGTGTAAAAAATTACCACATAACAACCACACATGACCTCCACTGGATATAACATCACTATTCTCCATAACAACATCACAACATTATCCACTACATCACACAACTTCCCACATCCCATCTATGGAAACCAGTATTCACATCAGAGCCTCTCAGAACAGACAACCGTTCATGTCACCACTATCAACACATAATTTCCCAAAAAAATTAGGGGAAAAATAATTACAAAGAAGAAAAAACATGAACTTCTGTTAAATGTTACGAGATATTTGTTTCCAATAAATTTTAGTTCTTTGATTAAATGCACTACAAGCATCAATTTTTTTAAAGAAACACTATATACAGTTTATATTTATATTTAATATGAGAATACTGGACTAAAAATTAATCATTTATGTATAAATATGAATAAAAAATTAAATATTATTTAAACTTTATTTATATAAATAAATCAAGACCAGAAAATAGTACACTGTTTTTGTTAAATTGTTTATATGTTTCGAAAAATTATGTTTCTCAAAAATTGATTTTATTTATTTTTTTGAACATATAAAAAAATTAATTTTTTAAAGTATGATAATTTATATAGAAACATGAAAACAAATTCTAGTATCAACATTCGAAAATTATCTTTGGGTGAGTTTTTTTGTTTTTTCTGAAAGGATTAATTTTTCATTGAATAGTTAAAAAGAATTTTTTTTTGAAATTTTCATTTTCATTTAAAAATTTAATAACATGTATTTACGTCATAAAATGGTTTTAAATGTAAACTTTCCACAATTATATTACCATTACTCATGAATATGTCATTTTATTCAATGCCACTATAAATATTGATATAAAAACCATTATGTGTTTTAAAAAAACTATCTTTAGCGAACAGTGTTATCTTCTTGTCTTTGGTTTTAGAATTAAATTAAATTCATAAAAATATTTTAATTTAATTTTCAAAATTTATTTAGGATTTCTAATAAATATAACTAATATATTCTCTTATGGTTAATTTACTATTTGATAACAAAGAATAGTGAAAATAGTAAAAAAAACTCTCATGATGGGTAAAACTACTGTACTGGGGGTTAAACTGAAAATATAAGAGGTAAATCACATAAGAACATTTAAGAAACTAATTTTATTAAATATATAGACCTTATAACTTATATGTTTTGATGATGAATTATTTGGGATTATTATGGACTGTGAAAGACATGGGTATACTTTATTCTTTTAAAAAATTTCTACATCTTTCCTCTCCCCCACATGTAAAAGGCCACACATTATCATATACCTTTCACACATCCAAACACCATTGATTTTGGAAATGAATAAAAACTAAATTCCTTAATTCCCTAAAATAATTATACAGTCAAATTTCTCATTAATCCATCTTGTAATGCCTTTTTCCGCAAGCCTAATGATGTAATCCTAAGAAATGGTAATGTACTTAATCGAACATTTTATTATGTTACTTCACCCGCATACATGAAATATTATTAATATGTGATATCATAATACCACAATTATAGTCATTATAATGATTTTATTTTATTTTAATTTCATGAAATTCAAACTTCTCATCATACCTCTAATGTGAAACGAAAGTGTTGATCGTTTGTACGACAGACTACCAACGTACAAACAAACATAATTTTTGTTGGATCAACACTTCTCAATGATATATATAATGATGTTCATAATGATTATATTAAATTTTTATGATATAATTATAATTATTAATTTATATTATAAAAATTACCTTCTTACTTTTTTTTCCATTTCGAATACAATCACGGCGATGATGTGTACAGTAGACTATAGCCACGCGAAGTGATGTGATTCATTTTTCACATATACATTACATAGATGATATTAAAGGATAAATTTAATTAATATATGATATATATATATATATATGAATAATAATTACTCTATAATGGTTATATATAATTTAGTGTACTTTCATTATATCCATAGAGATTTTTGAAATAATGTTTATGTGTATGTACGCCATACCATCTCCCTGAATAGTGTAACTCATTTTCTATTTCAAAATTTAATTGATATCACTAAATAATTATATAATGATAATATATGATATTTATATAATGCATTATATTATTTTTTTATATAATCATGATCAGTTTAAAATAATATATAATACTATAACAAAACAAACATGTAAAAAAATAGTAACATAAATTTAATTTTAAAAAGGAATTATTTTCCTAGCTGTAATAGAAATTCATAAGTAAATAATATAAGGTATGATAAATATGATTATAAATTTTTAATAGAAGTATAATAATTTTATATATATTATACGAATGGTTCGAATGTCTAAATAGTAAGTGATGACTTATGGTAAGGGGTTTTATTTGAAATTGAATTCTTTGGAAAAAAAGATATGTTATGAACATATCTTATATAATGAGGTTCATATACTTCTCGTTGACATGTTATATAATGAATATAATTCATTTCATGATATTTAAAATTTCATTTTATGTTTTTATTTAATGGTTCATATTATTTAAAATTTACCAATGTGGTGAATATTTTCTTGTACAATCTCGTTTTTTATCAACATTGTTTATGATTATGTTTCCAAAGCTGAAACCTTATGATATATCTCTCAAGAAACACATGTTTTTTTAATCTCTATTTATTTATTTTGAATAATTTTTTTCCTTCCATCTTGAAATTTTGTCTACTCTGTGTATCTATTGTTTTTTTAAGATTCCTATATTTGATTTCTCTATTTGGTTGAAGACTATATTTTTCCAGGTCCATGTTTTAAAAAATTGTTTTCAGTATATTTTTTCAATTAACCTACTATTTTTCTAAATCATTTGTAACTTTTTTTTAATTTTCAGAAAAAAATAATGAATAATCATGTGTTTTTTTAATGTGCTGCTTTTTTAATTTTCAAAAAATGTGAAAGGAATATTTCTTTTAATGTGTATGAAATGAATATAATTTTTCACCATTATGTACAAAGAATCTATTACCGATTCCATTAAAAAATTTGAGGATTATTTTAAAATAAGAAATATTTATTTAATAATATGGATGTTTTTAAATTTTAAGGAATTGTTTTCAAAATGGAAATGATATCTTTCTCAGTATTGTTTTAATTATTTTTTAAAATTTATATTCATCAATGAAAACAACATTTTATATTGGTAATACTTTACAATGGATATGATCTATTTGTATAGTACTTAATATTATAATGAAAATATTTTTATGAAACCCATTTCTTTTCCATTTGTTATTCGATGATGAAATGTATGTGAAACTAATTTTTTTTACTTTGGGTTATGTTATGATCTAATTTTAATTAAACCCATTGATTACCCTATATTTTTATATGATTAATGATATAGGATCACATGGCCCACATTTTTATGGTTTTAATAATCTGATCGTTAGGACCAATATCACCCACTAATTCATTAGGAAATGATTGAAATCTCATGAGATAAATTTGACTAGAATTGGATGTGTATCTCATTCAATAAGGGCATATATCCATAATGATAGACTTAGTAGTGAATCTATGCTACTATTATTGACTTGGGGTGAACCGACTCTCCTATGATATCCTTTCAATGTTCCTTGAATAATATTGAAAATGATTTTCTATTCTAATGTGTATTCAACAATTTAATCTATTAGGTCAATGTTATAATATTCTAGATCATTTCTTTTGATTTTATTATATTTATTAATTATCAAATGTCTATCCTTATTTCATGACTAATGATTTAAATATTTTATATGAATTATATGGTCTTCATTTATTATGACTAATATCTTGTAACATTATTCTTAGATAATTATTATATATATATATATTGTTTACACGTACTGACCATTTGAGTATACAATAAATTATGTTACATATTCATAGGTTATGATGATAGAAATTATGTAAAATAAGACTAAGACGGGCTATTTTTTATTAGGAACTATTTTTAAAATTATTTAGAACCCTTATGAATTAGTTGTTCATGTTTCCAGGTTTCTAAACCATTATAAATTTGTGATCCTCAATGATGTGATTTTATAAATTAATTAATATTGATGAAGTATACGTAATATCAATATATGAAAATAAAGGGCCATTATAGTTGATATTAGATGATAGTTTTAGTCATCCTTTTGAAACAATGATTAGAAAATTTAGTGGGAACTGTTACGATAACTTAAACTACTGTGTAACATCCTAATGTTTTAGTAAAAAATAAAAAATTTAGTTTGCTTAAAAATGCATCAGTATATAGATAATAAATGTTGATATTTTCTTTAGGAAAAATGATCTTAGGGGTAATATGTTCGGAAAAGGTGCATCGAGCTAGACTGGAGAATTAACTTGTATATGACAATGGTCATTACTTCACATATTGTTTGAATCTATTACAAGATATGCTCGGGTTATTTCACATATTCCTTACATGAAATCATGATGTATTTTAATATATTATTACCATGAATATCATATTTTGGACCTTATTTTTAATGTATTTAAATGAAGTTATATTGGTTTTGACACCTCATAAATGTTTTTGCTGGACTATGTGTTTTCCCATTATGATTATTATTTCTAACACTATGATTTTTTTGTTTATTTAGATGGATAAATCCCAATGGAACTATGATAATTCTAAATGAAATGAAAAAATAATTATTTTCATCTAGAGAAGAAGAATGTTATGTTGGATAACATAAAAAATCTCATTTCTATTCTCACACAACATTCTCTTGCTATATATCATTTTGAACATAAAAATAAGAAATATAGGGAACAAAATTCTATTGGTTCCTTCGTTTGTCAAATACCATCATCTTTTTGTGTCTCTATATATCTTATTTTCCTTAATCAATGGATCGGTACTAATGGGATGATTTTATCCATTTTATAGTAATTGGAACATGAAAAACTAATTTTTAATGTCCATTGTTTGGAATGTGAAATAGATCAATGGTGGAATCTAATCAAGAAAATGTGTTAAAAAGATGAAAATTACTTCCTATTCTATGATGAGTTTAACTACATATTTTTAAATAATTTTATCCCACTCATTCTATGTTCTAAATTAGAGAAATAATTCACTGAGAAAATGTAGAAGTATGTTAACTCTATTTTTCCTTCAAGAAAAAAATTACAAGCCTTCTGAGGTCCTATTTTTTAAAAATCATCCGACCAGAATGTAGGGTTCATTAATTCTTCATTGGATTAAATCCTTGATTCCAAATGGATTTATACATAACTGAATTAAATAGCTATGGATAAATCATTCAATTTTTTTCTCAATTTTTAAATGGATATTAGGGTTACCCCTTGATAACATTGTTTTTTATATGAAAAGATTTCTAAAGTTTATTTGAATCTCTAAGAACCCTAGAGACAAGAAGATGAGTTTACCTTAATGCATGATGTGTGGTAGAAAACAAGGAGGAATCTGTCTTAATGGGGTATGTAAATGTTTATTGTTTAGAATGGAAGGTCTATATGAAATATATTATCTAAGTGATGGGAAATATAAAAATAGTTTTACAAATATATTGAAATATAAACTTAATGAACCACTAGCACACCAATAATTCAAATACAAGGACTACATACACTACGTCATCCTATACCCAAATATGAGGGTTAATAAAAATCATCAATTCCAAAAACATATTAATCAGAGGTAAAAGGAGAAATATCATATGATCGCTCTTTCTGATGAGGGGTGTGATAGTGATGTGCTGATTTGTAAACATACAATCAAGTCCAAAATAGCTAATAAATTATTTAACTCTAGATCTATCTATTCATTTAATATATGAATATTTCTATAATTGTATAAAAATTTCACCCAAATATTTAGATGTATTGTTTGCAGTGAAAACCAAAAATCGTCTGATGATCGCATTTCTTATATATTATTCCCCTATAATTGAACTTTGTGGGAATATTCTTCCCAAAAATAATCTAATTATTCCTCTACATGAATTTTTTGTTATCATCATCAAGGATTTACATTATATATATAAATCCTACATCAATTATAATTGAAGGGATTCCAAATTTGATATTCTGAACCAATTTATATTTTTTTCATTGAGATGATAAATATGGACATCTGAAGTAAATCAAAAACATTGTATGGGTTGTGATTCATATTTAAAAAATTACTTTATCTCTTATCGATGGGGAGGAATTTAACAGATGTGGTACACCTATTTTTTGGAGCTCATTTTTTCCATTCCATAACTTTACTAATTCATCTACTGAATCGTGATGTTGATTTTCAATAGAAATCATCCACTATGCCACAACAATTTCAAATACCCCCTTTATAATAGTCCTAATTCAACCACATGAATTTGTAATTCAACTATAGTATAATCCTGAAAATTGATTCATATATACAAGTGTGTCAATGTGGGGTTCTCTAATTCACTTTTTTAATATTTATGCAGGTTAGGTTTGACCTTGGACTGATTTTTTAGATTTGAAAAATATCGCAATAAATAAAAAGTATGCACTGCCTCATACTGATGACTTGTTTGATAAACCGAGTTTCTCTAAATTCTTTTATAATAGTTAACATTACTATGAATATCATCAATTTATGTTCAACACGGGGGATGTACCCAAGAAAAAAACAATGTATAAGTTAAGGATACTATGAGTAAATAGTTATTTCATTTGTTCTTACTAATTAACATATTCTCTTTATGGATTTAATGAATAGTGTCTTTTGAGACTACCATTATCAGTTTGTGGTAGGCTTTATAAATTTTATTATGCTATTTTCAATGAAAATGGAATTGAATGAATATAAAATATTACTTCTATAGTAGAGAATGATGATGGATATGTTTTATGAATAATTTTAAAATAGTGGATTTTGGTTAAAAATGTATAATTTATAGGACATATAAAATCAAAAAAGGGTATATTAGTGGATCTTTGAATTACTAATGCTATGAATATTGGACCAGACAAACCATACTGACCGATATATAGAGTTTTAAAAGGTTGAATGGGTTTTATTGATATTTGTTTGGGGAATTACTCATGGTAATATAATCCACTCACTATGATAACTTGGATGGGAATCGAGTTCCATTGGACACATGAATGAAAGGGAAATTTCAAAAAACAAATGAGAAGATTTGTAATAAAACTTGTTCATACATTTCCCTTTAGTAGACAAGGATTTTTAATCCATAGTGATGTGTACATCAAAGGATTCATATTCATTCTTATGCAGAATGACATGGTTATTAATTATTACTCCTGATAATTTAAGGTTCATGAGAGAAATTACCCAACTATTCATTTAGAGTTAGAAATAGTATGTTTTTCATTAAACATATCATAAAATTATCATTATGGGAAAAATAATTATCTATATAATGATAAAAATAGATTAAAGAATATATTCAAATAGAAGGATCTGAACATGTTCCAAAGGAGATGGTCAATGAATATTATGTATTATGAGTTCTGAAAATATTATCATAGTGGGAAATAGAACAGGGTGGCTGATGTAATGATTTGAATGAAACAATGATCCCAATCTATGATCAACATTAAAATGATCCATTTTTTATGTATTTTCAATGGATCAATCCATAAATCATGAAGTAAGGGAAGGAATATTATCTTTCATCAATTGGAAGTTCAACCATCAATCCAAGAAATGATTAATGTGGGGATGAAGGATGATATAGATCCCCATAACAAGGTGAAAAATATACCTTTTTTTAACCTAGAATTTTATGGAATGATGTTGTCTAGGAATCTTGTATGTGTTACACCCCTAAAAAATTTGATGATGTAGTTGTCAAAGGAGGTTTAGTTTTCATCACTCTCAATTCACCTTGGATATTTTATGATTTGTTATGATTTTAAAAAGTAATTATGGTGGGATTACATGAAGAGATATGTCATAGAGTTTGATTCTTTATTTAGGGTATGTGATAAAATATAAGCCTCAATGAAAAAAAATACTAAAGGGATTTTTACATCCATTTACCTTACAATAATTGATATGGGGAAACATCAAATGGGTTTTGCTATCATAATCCTCAAAATGTCTATTGAGAATAATGTTATATGTTTTTTAGTTTATCTCATCAATAAAATAATCACAACTCATCACTATCATATTAGAGTACGCTTTTGATTATATATCAAGTATATACATCAAAGAAAAAAGGTATTTTTTAATAGTGTTACACACTCCATTAAGTATGAATGGGATTCGAGGGTTACCTTGATGTTAAGGTGATGTTTTTAGAAATCTATTGATAGAGTGTTGAGTTTCAACATTGTTTATCACAATAATATATATTTTCCTACTAAGGGAACTATTCAAGCCCTATATGATATTTATAGATCTTGTTCTTCTTATTTCAACGGTGTTAGGGATCCACACCTTTATCTAGTTCATTTTTTATACAATACTAACATTTTCATGAGTTTTCAAATAGAACCTTATAAACCATTTACAAAAATAAGTGTACAGTTAAAACATACTAGAAAAAAGTTATCAATTATAGTTATTTGTAATTGAGAATTCTTATGTGTTGGTAAAAAGTTTTTACCTAATCAACATCACATAAGGGAATCATAATGTTGACAAAACATTATAATATTAATCGTTTACATGATCTGGAATTTGTTGTTAGTGATATGGATTTTCCCTCAATTTTTACTTTAATTACGTTAATTATATTTTAATTAAATCGAAAACTAATCCCAATTTATATCAGTCCCTTTGAAACTCTTAATCATATTTGGACGGTATCATAGTGGATTTCTGAGCCACCAAACCACTCTCATCTCACTAATGTGTTCTATGTATCTCTCTTGATGATGTACATACCAGACCAATAACATGTATTAAACTATGAAAATGTAACACTAGATAAATATTGTTCATAGGAGGAATATCCATTTGTGATTATGGATTTTAGAGAAAAATTTGTATAACACTAAACCACTAACAAGGTCAATTTTTTTTGCAAACCCACTAGTTTAACGAAGTCTCATTGGACCCTAAAAATGTAATGGGGAATAAGTATCCTCGTTTTTTATACCAATGTGATGGAATTTCAAGGTTTAAATAAATTATATGGTTGGTGGATTAATGTAACAACCCAATATTTTAATCAAACTATTTTTTCCAATAAATTTTATTATTTTTTCAATAGCTTGTGCTATACAGAACACCGAGTTTTTATAAACCGTAGTATTCTATTTTTTAATATTTAACAAGCCAATGATGACATAGTGATCAACATGGAATCATGAATTATAAATAATAAATTTTATTTATTGTTTGTGATGGTTTATATAAAGAAAACATGTTGATAAAATTGTATTTAATATTTGTTAAAGACGTTATTTTAAAAAAAAAATATATTTTATAGAAAAAATATTTTCTTGGTTTTTATCTATAAATAATAAAAGTAATTATTGTTATGTATAGAAATATTCTTTGGAAAAAATATTCTACTTTTTTCTATTGAACATGTAAAAATTATCTTAGCATTAATAATTGGGGTTTTTTATGAAAAGATTAATGTTTTAATGAATAGTTAAAAATACTTATTTTTATTGAAATCTAAATTTTCATTTAATGAATTTATAAAATTATATTTTATTAAAAAATTATATTAAAGTACTATCAGATAAACTATATAATTAGAAAATAATATATGTTATTATAATAATTTTATACTGAATTTTTATATAAAAACATCTCAGTATTTATAATCTTTTATCTTTGAAAACAACATTTTCTTAGCATTTGTAGGTTTAATATAAAATTAATTTATGAGGCATATATAAAATTAATTTCAAAAGTAGATTCCATATTTTAATTTTGTATAACATATATTATCTTTTAATAAAAAATTAGGTTTTTTACGAAAAGGAAACGTAAAAATGTTAAAATTAATTACCAAAATTATGGTTAAAACCAGTTTACCGAGTGGTTGAACTAAAAATAGAAGAGGTCAAATGAACATAAAACTTTTTTATCACACATTGGATGAAAATATTTTGACCACATAGCCTATATGGTCATATAATGACACTTTTTTTTGAAATTCAAAAATGTTGTTATTGTTTATTCTTCTAAAAAAATCCACGTCTGTCCTCTCCCCCTCCTGAAAAAGGCCACCCTCTATGGTCTCCTCTTCCCAAATCCAAACCTCGTTAGTTCTTAAAATCCATAAAAATTTAAATTAATAACTTCATACCATCATACTATAATCTTGTGTTTTCTCATAAATCTATCCTTGAAAGGATTTAAGGTAATACCAAAAAAGGTTTTATGAAAAAGTGGGAACCTCTTTCAATGAGTGTTTTATTCTATTTGTCCTGACACTAATTCAAAGTATTTTTATACCTTGATGAAATTATAATGAATTTATTATATAAGTAAAAACATTTATTTTTATTATGTTTATTACCTATTACCAACTCCACCTCTCTCAAATGGGAAAAAAACCTATTGATCATGTGTATGGAAAACTACCCCCTCGCGAATCGACATCGTTAATTTTTTGTCACCATTTATTATGGATGGATAGAATGGTCTATATACTATTATATATGAAATTTTGATATTATTATTATTATTTATTTATAATATCACATATAACTTCTTAATTTTAATTTTGTAGGAAATATGATAACATTGCTTGTGTGTATGGTAGACTACAACCTCAAGAAGCGATGTGATATTTTTTTCACTAACTCTTTAAATAGTATGTAACAATGGATAGATTAATTAAATATATCATAAATATATTACATAAATAATTACTCTATAAATGTGATATAATATTTACCCTCCTTTATTTCTATTTAATAAGAAAATGGAAACAATATTCATGTGTATGTATACCTTACCATCTCTAGGAAGATGATGACACACAAACTGTTTGAAACATTAATGGATTACTCTAACTACATATATAATCAATATATATAATATAAATATCATTTTAACATTCTAGATATTATGAAACCATGATCTATATAGAATATCAAAAATAATAAAGAAAAACATACTTGAAAAATGATGAAGGTATGAAATAATGTGTGATTTCAATAAATAATTATTAATAAATGGGTACTAAATTTCATAATTAAATAATATATTGTATTAAAAATATGAAAATGGTTTTATAATCTATTTTTGATAATGTTGTATTTAATATATACAAGCTCCAAACATATATGTTTGAATTCAAGACTTATAATAAGGGATTTTTATCTCAAATTACCTTCCTTGGGATATAAGATAAGTCATTAAATTTTTTATTTTATGACATTTATATACATCCCATTGACATGATATATCAATAAAGTAATTATTTTAATTATATATAATGTTTAATAAGTTATTTATTTTAAATTTTTTTATGATTGAACATATACAAAATTGGTAAAGATCTGAATTTTTTATGATTGTGTTTCCAAAAATGAATATTTGTGGTATATCTCCTAGGAAACTAAGGAATATTCTTCTTCAATTTTTATTTATCAAGAATAAATTTATTCCATTCATTTTAATCTTTTTAATGACTTAAATAAATCAGAAACAATGTTTAATTAAAAATTGAATATACTTCTCTCTTTGGTTGAAAATGAATTCTCTTACATATCCATGTATTAAAAAAAGGGTTTAATGATATTTATAAAAATATGTAAATATTTTTTATTGTCATATAAAACCTTGTTTTACCTTTCGATTAATTATTTAAAAGTAATATTGTTATAATTTTCTACATGGGGTGTTTTTTTAATTTACTAAAAATATAAATGGAATCATTGTTTTAATGTTTATGACATGAACAAGATTTTCCTCCTTCATTACTAGTCAATTTTTTTAAGCGTTAATTAAATGTTTTATAGAGTATTTTAAATGAAAATTTTTCCTTTATTATTTATATTATTTTACATTTAAATGATATGTTTTCAAACTAAAAAAGTTTTTTTAATCCGCAATGTTATCATAATTTTTTAAGGAATGTTTATTCATCGACACCAACAATATTGGTGTTGCTTATGTTTTACTAGGGATTTGAACTAGTTATACAATCCATATTATATAAAAATATGTTTTATGGTCACGTTGAAGATATTTTTATAAAACTAATTTCTATTCTATGGATTATGCTATGATGTAGTGTATATGATATATATTTCTTCTTTATGAGTTGTGCTATGATGTGTTGCCTGTTAGACCCATTTCCATTCATGGGTATTTATATGATTAATTTGATATGATCTTATACCAATAATTTTTATCATTTTGATTATTTTATGTGTGGGGTGAATATTTACATCCAATTTATTGCATAAAAATTTAAATATTAAAAGATAAGTAGGAATAGAATGGTGATCGAACCTAGTTTGGTAAGGGATGTTTTCCACTAAGATAGTGTTGGGAGTGAAGAATGATTAAAATGATTGTTTGGGGAGTGAACTCATTCCATAATGATATATTTGGAAATGAAACTAGAAACTGATGGAAATTATTTTCTATAATTATTTATTTCCGAAATTTCATATCTTGGGGAAATATTACTCTGTCATGGATCATGTTCATTAGTATCCTTATCATTAATTACATATGAATTTCTAGTATTTAGGAAATGACTCGTGAATTTGATCTTTTATATGAAGGGTATGGGATTCATTTTTTATTCTAATATTCACAACCCCTTATTCTTATGTTATTCTAATGTATTACCCTTTTTCAACCTAACTGTGCATCTGAGACAACTCTTTCTTATGATTTTTTTTCCAGGTAATGATGATAGGTATTACATGTGATATTTACAAAATGGGTTCTAGTTATGAGGATCTAAGTGGTAGATAATGTATAACTCATAAGAATTTTTTTCTATAATCCCATGTTTCTTAAGGAACTATGACTTAATAATCCTCAAGCATGTGATTGTACAATATAATGACATTTGATAAATATTACGTAATATATATGTATGAAAAGCCTGAGTCATTATACAATATTAACACAACTGGATTCAAAAAAATATTAAGGGGATTTGTAAAATTATTTATTTATTTATAAGGTTTATTATCCCATGAGTTAGATTCCATTGGAAACCAATTTATATTCCAAATATATGATCTATAGATGTTTAGTAAGGTTATGGTCTCAAAAAAGCATAGAAATGGTCATCACAAACATACAACTATAATGCCAAACTAAAATCCCATTTTCCATTATTTTATTAACTGGAAACGTGAAATATTAATAGCATTATCAACATATATCATAAGTGTAATGAATGTGATATATCCCCATACCAAATCAATTTTAATTGTTCCGATTAATTATCTTTGTTATTCCAAACCATACAATCCACCTATGGAAATAAAAAACCATATATATTCCACACATAGTATTCAAAAGGATAGAAAACAAGGATCCCTTACATTAAATAATATTATTGATCCATAATATCCTAATAGGGAGTAGATGAAATTTCACACAAACCATAAAAAAACAATGGATTCACTTGAACGACACCATAGGTTTGTAAAAAATGAAACACAATACCCCTAAAATAATGAACATAAATTAATTAGATGAATTTTTGAAGAAAAGAAGATAACAACATAATAATGATGGAGTAGAGAACCACTTATCACTGAAGAGAAACCATCATAACCCAGTGATCGAAGAGAGGGAAGATGTGATATAAGGGATCCCATAATCACCAAATCATCACCAGTAATGAGAGAGAGAGATGAGTGGTTAAATGGGAGCAAAATCATCCGAAGTAGGTTTCTAAAAACATGTAACTCAACTTATTTTTTGAATAAAGTCAACATTTACAACATAATATCCATAACTCCTTAAACATATGCATTAAAAACAACCTTTTTTCTCTAAAACCCAAAAAAACCTCAGCTACATCCAAAAAATATGGAATCATGGGATTAATTTTTTACACCATAAACACTTGTGTTGTGGAATAAATCATTTATTCATTTTCAAGAAAATTCTATGTATAAGTTATTTTATGACTAGTCATAAAACTTGTAAGCCGCCCTCTTTCGATGTAAATCACCCTATTATGACATAAAAATCCTACAATATTTCTTTTATATCCCTAACACCACTGATCCTCCACTAACATTCTATAAACACATTTGAATACCTCAAAATTACAATTTAATGGGAAGGTAATGTAGATAATGATACATTATATGCCCCTAAAACAATTCCAATACATGAGAATTAGATCCAAAAAAGGGAAAAGAAAGGGGTCTGAACAACCACCCCTTGAGATGCCTCTTAATTATATCATCAGAAATCATTTTCTACACTAAATATACACAAAGGAAATTCAAAAACATCTTACCCATCCACATCCCCACATCCCCACAAACCCACAACAACACCTCCCACTGAGAAAAACACCACCCCATTCGGCACCTTACATAGGCCGCCACATTTCTACGTAACCATTTCATCCTCCACACAAACCAAACAGGCCACATCCACATCACACACAATAGTACATCATTCAAGATATTAACTCCTATGGGAAACATTGACTTACCTCTACTATATTAATCATGTCAATATATAATGCATCATGATTTGGATTATGGTCCTCCTCTATTCATGTGTACGATGATTTTTCAAATATCCCTCATCACACATCAATAAGAAGAATCCCAGGTCATAAAAAAATTATCTATCCTCACATAACAAGAAAATATAAGTAGAAAAGAATAAAATAAAATCCTTATACTGGGTATGCATCTGCATCTATCGCTTCCATTTACACTACTCTATGACATTATACCACTACACAATTAAAACCAATGGAATGGTACATACACACATCACCCTATATTGGGGATCCTAGATGTCTACTAGATTATCTATGAACATCACATGGTTATAAACATGAAAATATCTGCAAAAAATAACATGTGATTCATTGTGAAGATACTAATGAAGATGAGAGACACTGAAGAAATCATGGAACCTCTATAGCCATAAAGGTAAATCCATTTAATATTTCTCCTCACCAAAATTACCAAATACCCCAGAGTTCCCAAAAAATGGGGGATATATCATATGTTCCATTCCAAATATTTTCTCCCCACATTGTGTGTAGATTCTGAATAATAAATGATCTCTAACTGTTATCTCTATGGGCCTCCAACTATGATAAAAAATGTCCTTCTTAAGTTCATGTTCCACCCCCATCCTCTATTGAACCAACTAGATAAAATTATTCATTATATTCACTCCATAAGGACCAACAACTACTTACATTACAACTTCAGTCTATTATAATGGAGAATGACACGAACACCCATATAACACATCAAATAGGTCAAATAAAATGGACGATTCATATGATTTATGTTTTAATAGCTTACCAAAGGAAAGTTCAATTACATTAATCCACCAATGCCCAATTTTCACATTAAAAACATATCCTCTATTGTGTGTATGGTATTCTCTGACTACTCATCTATCTAATGGTGGAATGTAGAACGAAGTATCAAATTGGAGTCCCATTAATGTTTGAATCCACTATAGACTCATGAGTAAAAACAATTTCCCCAATCAAAGATGATAATAATTGGTACCCTGTGAATCCTAACTACATCATCCACATACAGTTTCTGCAAGACCCCCATAGTACTCGACTCATGGATGTACAGAATATTAATAGACATAATCATTTAGTATATTATCACCTAAAGAACATTAATAATTCCATGATCCACGGAAAATTCATCGATGAAATCCATTGATATGTCTTCCCCTTTCAACACATGAACTAATAAGTACTATAAAATAATACCATGGACATAGTTCTCCAATGTGATATGTGGACTATCCAAAAGACTCTCCACAAACTCTTCTACTGACCATTCTGTCCCCTACTATCAATGACTTTTCCTCAATTGTTGTAATATAATTATCACACTAAGATCTACATCTAATGGTGAGATATGAAACTCATAGATAACTACATTTCACATCACCTATAGAACAAGCAAACACTTAGGAAAAAAATAAAATGTTGATCCTTCTTTATCCATCCCTCAATGTCATCAATGCCTCCAAAATGATAATACATCAGCACTACGAATAAGTCCACACATTGGAACTCCTCCACTAACTGCAATAGTGATGGATCCACAGTATTTGGTTAAGGAAATATTCAACCACTTCCTTCTCTAATGTCAGGATGAATCATTATAAGATCCTATATCACATTTAAAATATATATAGTTCGCCAAAAACATCATCCCAGTACATTTGACTCAACACATAGACAACATCATAACCCTCTCCCTAGGTGTTAGAGATCTCAAAATAAATATCTAAATGAAACTCCACCCCCCCCCCCCTTTGAATATATTTACATCCTACTAGGAGAAAACATTTTTCAGGATCTAGTGGCTCTTGAAAAACTAAATTTTATCTCCATTGTGGTATTGTTTCTATCACTACTGTGGAAGCACCACTTCCGCTAAACCCAATACATGGGTGTCCGAGTTATGATCATGAGGATGTAAGTACTGAGACACATAAGATATCACTACTCTATACTACATAAAAATTCATCCCAATCCTAGATATGATGCATTAAAGAAAACATCCAACAAAAAACCCTCCATAGGAAAATAAAGCACTAGGGCACTAACTAACATCTATTTTATGTAACCAATTATTGCATATAGCTGATCAGTCAATATAAAATCATGGTCCATCGGGGTCAATGTAGTTAGTGGGGTTTCAAATTGAAAGAAAACAAGTACAGCCCTCCAAAAATAGCCTATAATACCATTGAATCGTTGGACCTCTTCAATTATTATGGACACTGACCAAGAAACTATGGCTTCGACCTTAAACAGGGATTCTTCTAGATAATGTCACAAAAACACATGTCCAAGGAAAAATACCTCCGATATATAGAACATTAAGATGGATAATATTCCATATATCTAGTGATGTAAAATTATTTAAAAAACAACATTGAGATACACAACATGATCCTACTCTAACATTGAGTAGATCAAGATATTATTAATGAATGTGATGATGAATAAGTGTAGGAGTTATGGAACAAAGAGTTCATAATGCCCATGAACACAACTACTATTTTCAATACACCAAACATTATGACTACAAAAACAAATTTCACATTAGTGAATTTTAACGATGTATATGGGATATCATCATCGTTCACCACTAACTAGTGATATACAAACAATATATTGATCTTCTAGAACCATCTATCCCATTAAACTAATCAATCTGTTTATCTAACCTAAACATAGGGTAACAATTATTGACTTTCAACTGATTCAACTTACAGTTGTCTACAAATATCATAATTCTATTATCATTATTGTAATAGGAAATCATTTGAGTGATGAACGATGACACAATGGGTATGATGAACCCCATATTCATATGATCATACACCTACAACCATAACTCTCACAACATTATTGGCTTCATTTGATAGGGAACCATGAAAACCAGAGACAAACCCTGCTGAAGCACTATTCTGATCATTGTATCTGGTTGAGGGGGGAATTTTCATATCCTAATGTAGAATAATATCCTATAAATCCTCAACTAAACTATGAACACACAACAATTGGATCTTTTACAAAAAACTCCATCAAGTGTGAAAAAATAGGATCCATTTTCTTACCAACCATCTGACAACATTGCTCGCTATCAAACAATACATATTCTCCATAGTCATTGTAAAACAAAACCCAACTATTTAAATAGTCAACGAATACATGAAAAAAATAAATCCAATACCTACCCCTGATAGAATTATATGCTAATATCTATAAAAATAAGAATTATCCCACTAACTGGCACTACCCATCATATGTCTACACCCCTAACACACATCAAACAAGGAAGCCTAACCTCCAACCAGCAAAGGTAACAACAGGAACACTGGAGGTCTCTCAACATATCAAACAATAGAGTATAAAAAAGTGGGACATACAAATGATTTTGAGGATCATAAATAAAATAAATAAATCAAAATAATAGAGGATAACATAATTTTTCCACGAGAAACTCTTGGATCTTCTAGCACTAACTCCTCTAACAAGTGTATCATATCATGTGAAGCTCCACTGACACTATGCTAATGGTTTTAATGACTAATTTTAAGACTATTCATCTACTAACAAAGAAATTATTGTGGATTCCAATTGATGACTCAATCATCTATTGGATGCTAAGAAACCCCAGAGGTCCCTTTTTCTAAAAGATCCATGGAGAAAACAACAAATACTATCAGAAAGAGGACACAAAGCCTACTTAATACTAAAATTACAGAGTGGTTACACACTAATCATGACGGAATAAATGTTCCCCAAATAAATTACATGAAAAATGAATGCCATGGAAAGGTATTGGAAGCCTTTATCCATAAAATGAATATAATAGATTTCCAATGGTTAGCTCCCCACTAGCTAAAACCATGACAGCCTGAGTTTCCATGTCCCACAGCCTAAAACACTACTCATCAAAACACTTAGGTGGAAACCCTATCAAGGATATACTCTTGGAGAAAACGTCATCTCCATTATCATAGCACTTTATTTCACCTCTATATATGCCAGGAGTGTAGATATTGTGACCACAAACCAGATCAATGGGAATAATGCCTCCACAATTCATGAAGATTGTGACTCCTCATCCAAAAAAACAACATGGGGAAATTGTAGGATGTCCATAAACCTGGTATAAATACCCCATATATTAATTCTCACCTTATGAATGTGTAATACCTATTACAAATTTTCTTCCCTCATTTATGATTATAGAAAGTCCTCCATGGACTACCTTAGAATGTAGGGCCACAACACATTAGTATCCTCATAATACCAATGAAATAACTACGACCAATGATGCATAGTTCCCCACATCTTACTAACTACAATCAACCATTGAACTCATCCCATGTTTATATTAGACTAAAAGCGTTCTCAAGATACTTAATCTAGTGTTATATCCCCATATTATGGATGCTCTACATGTACCTTCCCAAAATATACATATAAGATTAAAAAACCATTTATCAATCCACATGTTCCACTATCATTTCAACCATATGATGATCAATAGGATCATCCACCTATCCCTCATCAAACTAAGACACTAAAAAACGATAGAAAAATCAATTTGTTGAAGAAAGGTGAACATTTTATAATGGGTTCATAGAATTTTATTCAAACATATTTTTTTTTCACAAAATTTTCGTTTCCAATAAAATATAATTTCAATACAAATAGAAATAAAACATATACCATGTAACTCCCCTATTTATCTACATTGAATATTTTTTAATCTTACTTGGTAATTAAAAATGATATGAGTATGTGCACTAGATCATTGGGGGGAAATATCATGCCATAGATGGACTATAGAATTTGTCACACACGAATGCAACTCGGAACATTACTGATCCTATCCATGTATGCCTCACAGTTCCAAATGCTATAATTCATAATATCTCACAAATTAATCATTTTATAGCATGGTTACATGACCCCCTCACTCCAAATATACTTCAATGATTAAAATATATAATGATCCCAGGAGTCCCACCAACAATAGTCATAGGGTTGGAGAATAGTATCAAGAGTATAAAAATACCATTGTATTTGATGAATTACAAACTATAAATAAAATTTTTTTAGATATTGGATAAACAAAAAAATAATATAAAAAAATAATATAATGGTAAAGAAAAAATCATCCTAGAATTCTGGAATAAATTAAAACCCATAAAAATTTCTGCATTATATACCAAAAGACAGGGTTATGGAAATAAATAAACAAGTATTCTTACCCTAGTAGTAGATTCAATCTTTTTACCCAATTTGAACAAGTAATTATAACAAAATATATTTATATAATTATGGTGAGCATAAAATGTACACATAGTAGGGACATATCCAATGATTGAAGTGCACATATTAGAAGACCACACTAATGAACCAATGATCAATAAGATAATCCAATAAGAAAAAATATAGGTTGTCTTAGAAAACCTATAATTTCACTGTCTCTCTCCAAAACATGAGCTTCCAGTATAAAAATATAACATTGAGACCATTAAAATGGATGGTTCCCTACTGCCACATCTAACCTGGTTTTTTTCTATCTTTCTCTGACATCGAATGCCATGCTATCCCATTACTTACACACGTAACACATTACCTTATAGACATATATAGCATGGGTTGGGATGAATCCATACCTAACACAACCTCATATGTTCTAGAATACAATACTAGAATTCAGAACCATCACATCATAGCATTCTTGAAGACACCCTAGTTAACACAACACATCTCACCCGAAGACACATGGGTCATTACAACCTGCCATGATTACATAACTAGAGTTGTAGGGTATCAAAAATGTGAAGTAAATAAACTTAATTACCCCTATTAACATTCATTACCTCCATCACATATCACATATCATCAAAACATCATCACCTAACATCTTACTCAAAAACACCAATGTAATCATTACACATATCTCTCAATGACACACATTCCATAATTGATGAGTGAAGATAGGGGAGAGGGGGTATCTATTCAACTATATCTCCACCATACTATATGTTGTGGAATGAATTGGTAATAATGTCACTTTTATAGTGTCTATGTTTATCATACTCAGGTGTGGCACATTAATAAATAACCCAAACAAGAATGATATATAGATATAACCCAAAACACAACCAATGTGTTCACATCAACTGCACCTACACACACCACACCAATACTTTTATACCACATATTAACTATAAAAATCTCTTCCATCAATATCTGGAACACATAACACTGTCACAGCTAACCACACAACATTTTCCACTTTTAGTTACAGGTTCGACCACATTTATTCATTCATCCAATCCATTTTACATTAAGCCACTAATTATTCCATTAAATCCATTTATTTAATTTTACACACACCCATTTCAAATAGAAATAATTTATATTTCAGCCAATTTTGTTTCATATTATAATTATTATTTCATTTATGGTTAATCAAGAAATTATAACAGCCCCATGATGAAACAACAGGCCTAAATCAAAAAATCACCACCACATCACCACACATCCACCATCAGAATCATTCCACATATCACATTCCATATCACCACATTGACCACACATCTCACATATGAATAATATATCCCAAAAAACTACCGCACACAACAACCGCACATCACCGCCACACAAAATCTCCAAAACACATCACACTACAACATACCATAACCAAATCACGAATCCATGCACCACATCACACAACCACCCACATTGCATTCATTCTATCCAACCAACGAATCACAACCCCTCCCATTACATAGCCTAGATAGTCCCAATCATCACATCACCACTTCCCAAACCTCATAGTAAAACATATCAAGCATAAACAAACACAACCCCATCACACCCAGAATCCAAATATATTAAGGGGTTTTATCACATAAATTCATTTTTGAGAATGAGTATTTTCACAAAAATGGGGATCCATGGGAAACCAGTTAATTAAGAAAACATAGGTTTTATATCCTTCAATTTAGGGTGTGATCATACAACAACTCAACAAGGGCCATCACAACATAACAACTACAACACATTAAAGAATCCCAAATGCCTTTATTTTCATCATTGGAAAAAAGCATGCTCAATAACATCATTAACATATATCTATGAGGTAAATCATGTTAAATAACCTCATACCCATCAATGTCAATTATTAATGTTAATTATCATTATTTTTCCATCCCATTCTATCCAGGTAATGTAAATAAGAAAAATTTAGATCCAACACATATCATGTAAATTTTTTGAGAATGAAGATCCCCTACCTCAGAGAATATTTTTGATCCCACTGCACACCAAAGGGTGATGAATAAAATACTCATTAACAAAAATAATAAAATAAAACACAGGATTAACCTTCACTATACTAATGGGTTGTTAGAAACTCAACACGACACACCCTAAACAAAACAACACTACATCAGCAGATCCTTCAAATAATAATGGATGTAAACACATGTATATAGTGAAGGGAACTCACCAATGATATTTAATGAGAATCCATTATAAACTTATGATCATGGTGATGGAATATAGTCTATAAATCCTACCAAAATAACCTAGGGTCTATCAAGACTGTGAATGAGATAAACAACTGAATGAGAGGGAAAATAGTTGAACTAGGATTATAAACATATTTTTGCTTACATGATTTACGGTGAGGAACTCACATTTACATCATATGATCCAAGGATATAAAAATATATATAATAAAATAAAAATTCATTCTATAAAAATATCATGAACCATCACAATGAGTCCTATTTTGTGACTCCACCAGCCTACCTCCAATACATTAGGTGCTGGTTACTAGCACCATGTTGGAATATCTCTAGAATGGGAGAACATAGCCCAAATTACATATAAACTCACACATATTGAATCCCATAAAATTAATTAATGTAAAAAAATTGATATTATATGCACTAATACATCAAAATCTTACATCCAAATTACGATAATAAGAACAACCATATAAACAAGTAAAAATATAAAAATTAAACAAAGTGTCTGCAAACACATCCAAGATAAATGTAATGATGGGGTTGTTATCATGATACCGTAAGAACACGCCTCATCTATTCAGACAAAGTATTAACTTCATAGTCATGGTCCCTTTAGGACACCATTAAAATGTATATCTTCACCACAAGACATGACATGCGCAGGAAAGTCTCGTTGATATTTCAGTATAACCATACCTATTTGGAGACTCTGAAACCAAAAAAATATAAAAAGAACAATAAAATTAATATCAGCATTGGTATTTATCTATAGTATATATAAAAATAATATCCATATATACTGAGTTAGGATATATAGTCTCAATGTAATGTGATATTTGTAATGAAAGCCTATGAATCATTCTCAAAAGATACACATAGAAATCGTTTCAAGAGAATACACTCCTAAAGTCTGACAGAATAGATGATGTATGTCTGAGATGTCATGTAGGTCGGGTCTCATTATTAAAAGAATAATTTGGTAGTATGAAGAGAAAAAATACATAGATGTGTTCCACATTCAAGGTCATTGACTATACCAATAACTCAATTTAAAATAAACCACTATGTAGAGGATTGGGGTCGATGTAGTGTTGGCCTCAAGGATATAGTGAACTCCACCTAGGGAAAGAATATGATAAAGGATCATTAACTCCATGAAATTTTTTGAATTATTTTTTTCAAAATTATTTAATTTTTATATATTTTTCATTTCACGTGACACAAGAAATATATATATATATATATATATATATATATATATATATATTTTAAAACACCAAGTCAAACATTCCTTTCACATGGATCCAACATGGATTGCGCTACATGAAACAATGACATGGCTTGCACTTCACATGACATTGACTTAGCATGTTCTACATGCAACCCTGTCATGGCATAAGTAAAATGCAATACCGAGTTTCTAAAAATATTTATTTTATTGTTATAATTATTTAAATGGGTTGGTTGTAACCTAGATATTAAAGCATAGTAATATGTATATTAATATCTAATCTTCAAATATTTGGATAATGGTTTTATATAAATAAAAATTATTTATAATAAAAATTATAATTTATTTACATATCTTATATGTCTAAAAATACTATTTTCTCTAATGAAGTTCTTTTCATATCCTTTTGTGATGAACAAAAAATTTAATTTTAGACACATATAGAATAATAATTTGAAAATAATAATAATCATATTTGAATTTAGAATGACCAAATTATATTAGGTTGAATTTTTGGGTTGTTTCTAAGAAACTTATTTTTTATGAATAGTGACAAATACTGCATTTTAGTTAATAATTGCCTTTTTGTTTTAATAACTATTAATGTTAAATAATAATTTAGTTTTTTAAGGTCAATTTAGATCAGTTATATATATATATTAATATAATTTCTATCATTATGATAAATTTCAATTTCAATTTGAATATGAAAACATAACAATCATTTAAACATTTTTCTACTTTAAAAACCCGTTATTTCATCACGTCAACGGGATTAGCATTAATCTTAATATTTCCAATTTTTTATTTGAATTTTTAAAAATAGAAAAAATCCATTTTAGTCACTATAATATTTTTAATTATAATATGATCATGTAAAGGTTTGATAAAAATGTTTAGTAAAAGGGATTATAATTACTCACAATGATTATGGAGAAATAATGCATAATTGAGGAATAAAACATAATATTATTGGAAACAATGACCAATTAAATTGTTAAAAACCATTTTTATGGGGATATTTAATCTATAATTCTTACATTATTTATTTTATTTTCACTTTTTTTTATGTAAGAACATGCGTACACTTATGTTTTTTTTAAATTCCATGTGGGTCATTTTCCATCCCTATAAAAGGCCACCACCTCTCCCTCTTCTTCACACATATCAAAACCATTATTTTATTCAATTATATACCCATTAAACTTCTCAAAAATACATCCCTTACTCCTAGATTCCCCCACTATTGTAGAATAAAATAAAATTTATTCTTTTTTGCACAAACCAAAAGGAGTTACTCGTTTAAGAGGTAACATCTTCTCTTAAGATCCATTATTATATTTTCCTTACCAATCTCCTTCACGCTTGTTATTCCATGATTTTATAATAACACAATTATAATAAATATAATGTTTCATTATTATGATAATGGTTTGACCTACAATTACACACACCTCAATCAAATCAGTAATGAATATACTATTTACGTGTACGGCGAACTACCGCCTCACTAAATGATGATTGTTCATTTTTTTACATTACCACCGCTCATGTTGGAAATTATGATGGAAAATATATTTATATATATAATATATTAAATTTATTATATCAATAAGATAATGTATTATTTTTTACAATAGATTTCCTTTTTACATTCAATTTGGTGTGAACACGATAATTTCATTTTAGAAAGTGTGGACTACGGCCCCTCATAGTGATGCGATTAATTCAAACACTACATAAAATTTATTAAGGATCGTTTTAGTGAATATAAATGATACATATGATATAATAATTCTACTATAATAACTATATATATATAATTCATGTACTTTTATTCATTCAGTACGATAATAAAAACGGAAACAACTTTCTTGCGTACATATGGCTTTCCGTCTCCATGAACAGTTTATTCCATTTCATACTTCTCTATTATATAGATTAACATAAAAAAGTATATATTATATAAAATATATTTATATCATGGTTTCCATTCTGGATATCATGATATAATTCTAAGTACCAATGATATAAAAAATTATGTAACAAATGAAAAACAAAGAGAATATTACCCGAAGCATAACCTGAACATGAACTCACAAAACAAGAGGGTAATATAAAGTCATAATCAATAAATTTATGGTATTAGATATAAGTATATGTTTATTTATAATATTTTTAATAAATATATATTTATTATATAGAGTTTTGATCGAGTACAATGATAGTAAAGATACAAGGTAAAGGGATTTGATCTCTATTTTTTTCTATGAGATACATGATTTTTTCACCACCAATTCATTTTTTTGGTCCATCTACTTAAGATTGAGGTATTAAATGGTTTATATTATAAAATTTATGTATATTTATAGATAAATTACATGCCATTTATTTTATGGTATTTTTGTTTCAAATGTTACGAAATCGGTAAAATAGTTTTGTCTCAATTTTACTTATTTGAGACTCACATTTTTTTTGCACAGAAATTTGTTTTTAGGTATATATAAATCCATTTTACATAATATATCAATAATATATTTCTTTTCATGATATTATATTCTTAATTTAATTTAATTTTCTTACAAGTAATGTGTGATCTTATGTTGCCACGTTATAATAGTTTATTAAAACAATCTCATCGCTTTTTATGATTGTTTATGTTTTTTTATATTTGTGCTTAACAGTATTAAATATTATAACCCATATCTCTAGAAATTTTATGAATTTTATTCTCATAAGGTTATTCATTATATATTCATGTATTGGTACAATTTTTTATACTCTTTGGTACATTATATATTTATTATATTGTTTTCATGGAATATTGATTTTCCCATCTTCCGTCAGAAATCTATGTTCCTTAAAAGCCATGATCACTAAAAATTGTTTTCAATAATATTATTCTATTCTCCAATAATAAATAAAATATGTCTCTAACCTTATTTTCTTTTACAAATTTTTTCACATGAAACTTCTAATCTCATTCTGAACTAGGAATTTTTCTTACCATTATAACATGAAAAAGGATTATTCATTTTAGTTCATATGGTATGTACAGGTTTATCCACTTTCATTTCGATGACATGTCATTTTCAAGTAAAATAGGATAATTTTTAAGGAAATTATTTTTTGAAATTAATGTTCATGGAAAATTAATCTCAAATTGTTTTCAATATTATTTCATAAGTTATCATGTGAAATAAATTTCAAAATGTTTTCAATATTATTTTTGAGATTTCAATCTATTTTCAATTTAATGATTTTCAAAAAAATTTCAAGAATTTTTTTAATTTTTTCAAGGTGTTTATATAAAAATTCAGACTGATTCCAAATGGTTTCTAGGAAAACGTTTTTAAAAATGAAATAAATAATTCCTTATAATTTTTCATGGTATTTTATATTAATATTATTTTCAAATTTTTTTATGAGTTTAAACTAATTTTTTCATAGATGAATGTATTTTTTAGTCAACAAACGTTTTTGAAATATATTTCAAAATTCGTTTCCATATAATAGGTCATATATTGATTTCACCAATTCCTTTCAATGAAATTATATCAAGGTTTAATTATTATTATTTCTATTAATGGGTTATGATTGATGTCATGGTCTCTATGAATTATGTTTCTCTTTCACAGGTTATATGTTTATGAAATCTATTTTTCTTCCACAGAATATATTCTTTTGAATCATAATTATTTTCACAGGATATTGATATAATAAAATTATTAGAAAACATATATTTTTCCATAGGTTATACTATCATGAAATTTTAATTAAACCCATTGCATTTCATGTGTAATGATTGTTTTTATGAAAACCATCTCTTTTTATGGGGGATGATTTGATGCACGTTTTATCCTCTTACATAACTTGTGTGTATGATTTTTTATGTGATAGGAGGGACCTATATCTCCATAAATTTCATTGGATAATGATAAATGTCTTATGAGATCAAATGTTACCCGGGAGGTCATCCCATGCACGAAAAAAGAGAGCATATGAGAGTTCATCCCAAAGCATGAAATAACCGGGTACACAGGAGGAAATATCAAGCTCAAAACAGGAGCTTATATGGTAGTACATCCCAACCCCAAAAAAAAGGGTACATTGGAGGACATCCCTAGAAAAAAACAAGATGGTATATGGGAGCACTTCTCAATAAGAAACAAGAGGGTATATTGGGGTCCATCACATACCTAAAACAATAGGCTACACAGAAGCACATCCTATGACCGAAACAAGAGGATATATGGGAGGAAATCCTAAACCTGAATGAAGAAGGTACACAGGTGGACATCCCAACCACAAAACATGAGGGTGCATAGGAGGAAATCCCAATAATAAAATAAGAGGGTATATGAGAGGACATCCCAAAAATAAAAAAAATAGTGTACATAGGATGACATCCCAAGCCCGAAATAATATTGTACACCGAAGGGAATCCCAAGCCTATTGTTTGTACAAGTGTTATTAACCCAATACTAACATGTTACAAAAGACATGGTAGGCCACATTGACATAGGTTTATTATATGATTTTGTTTTTTCCACAATTCCATGTTATATTCCTATGTTATGATTTTAAGGAACATTTTCATTATTTCCATATGATTAATTTATTATCATCATTGATATGATGTATATGATATTAATATGTTATTCTCAACTTCCATACATGTTTCTTCATGTTATTCTTACACATTTCCTTTATTTACATTTCTAGAGAAATAGAGCTCACCAATTTGTTATTTTTCCTTTACATAGTTTATAAATAATGGATTTAGGTAGAAGTACTAAAGGTTGAGATATTAATGGGAGATATCGAAGATCATACACTAGGATAGTATAATTTGTTTCCACATTTCCAAAGACACTAAACTGTTACATTCCGCTATCTTGAGTTTATGTATGTACTGAATATTCAACTAATATGATGTATTATCTACAAATGATAAGCCTGGGTTTCAATATTTGGTATCAAAGGAAATTGTTATTTAACCTTTGGAACTGGGATAATAAAACATTATTGAGATCCTAATATTTATTTATAAGGAAATGTATATGGATGTATCTAATGATAAGTATAAAGATGAGTTACCATTTAGAAAAATGTCCTATAATTTTTGATAAAGCATAGAGTGAGAGGATTCCAAAAAATTTATCCCTATAAAGATACTACAAGTGGATGTGGCTCTATCATAGGTGTAATTAGGGATAAAAACTCTGAAAAGATGTTACGAGACTTAATAGAGGTAATATGGTACATGAAAATGGTCCATAATGCACACCTTATTTGACACTCTTAGGGGATATTCTTTGAGAATTCACAAAAATCTTCACGAAAAATAATGAAGGATATAAATATATGTTGTCTATTAATAACTTAATATAAACCTAGGGTGTCATATAATAAGGAATGTGTCATGATTTAGACATCCCATAATTAATTATTTTCATGACCATGTGGTTTTCTATTGTGAAAATTAATGCTCACACTATGAATATAGTTTTAAAAAATGGATGGATTTGGAAGTGCCTGGATAAATGTTAAATGTGATTGATGACATGTTGATGTGAAGAAAAGTGTGATGATCAATGGGTTGAATGATGTTGTCATCATGCCTAATCAGTTTTTATGGAAAATGATTTATAATGTGTAACTTAATTGTCTCTCAGACTCACCAAGTAAGATAAAAAAGGAGTTCACTATGATTTTGGGTAACAGAGACTATTGAGGATAGAAGATTTAGTTTCCTTTGTTTTAATAATTTTACAGGAATCACCATAGTAAATTTCTTAGAGGAATAAGAAGATGTTTTGATTATGGAAAAGAGTGACACAAATAAGGTGGTTACAAGTGTAAAATGATGAGTTTTTTAACCAAATGGATGAGAATCTCGGCCTCCCTAAGGAATCATCGAAAGCTAAGTGCTTTATGTGCGGAATAAATGGTCATTATGAAACTCAACATCCCAAGAGGATAGATACCAAATGAATCAGTATAGTGGTATGAGTAATGGTTATTTTGTGGATGATAAAGAGATTATAGATGAAATGTGAAAGGATGGAGGAATTAGAAAATAGGATTAGGTAGCCTTATTAATTGATTAAGGATGATGTAATCGATGTTTCTATGTATTTAGGATTCATGAATTATGTTATAGTATTAGTATAATAAACAAGGTTTGTATAGTTTATGATTTTTTTGATAATGGTATACAAGAATAAGTTGGATGGGTTTAACTGAATAGAAAAGTGGTTTTATTCAAAGGTGATGTCTATGGAAAATATATGATTAAGGGAAATATTACCCTTAATATTTTCCATAATTTATAACAATGTTTTTTGGATAATGATATGTGGGATATGAATAAGTAAATTGGAATATAAAGATTACCTTAGAACTAATTGAGGGCTTATTGATAGGTGGTTTATTCTATCATTGATGATGTTTACCACTATTTTGGATTTATGGAATAAAACCAATATACATTGAATAAATAAGCATGCATATTTTCAATAATAATTTATGGTAAATCATGTTATTTACATGTTTCAATATTATATATAAGGAGGTTATTCAGATGTTTGGAATGGGGCATCTCTGAGCTACTTTTTGATATATCGGGGATCAATGTTAAGCTAATTTTGTGACATTATTTTTAATGATTTTTACATTCATCATACAGAGTGGTAATTAGGTTAACCATTATTGAAATGTTTAAGTTAAACATCTGAGGAAGTATTTATGTATTGATATTGTTTTGAATACCTTGGTTAAAGGTCTATTTTGGTTACCATTATGGTTTCAACTTTCCGATTTTAAAGGATATTTTAGTATTCATTTTTACAGTGTGGGTTTCTATGAAATGAACATTATAGTATTAAAACATTTAAAACCCATAAGAATTTTTAGGGGTAAATTTATTTAAAGGGGGTAATAATGTAACACCCCCAATATTTTATAAAATATTATCTTTCGAGTTAATTTATATTTTTTTATTTTAATTTCACGTGACACTAGAAATAGTTATATGTATACATATATTAAAATACAATTTAAATAAATCCATTAACACCAGAACAACATGGATTGTGCTATAAGAAACACGAACTTGGATTACGCTACATGCTACACTTTCCTGGAATGTGCTACACACAACACAGACTTGTCGTACATTACACTCAATACCATGTTTCTACGAAACATAATTTTATTTTTATAATTTTCTAAATGATTTAGTTTTAAACAAGTTGTTAAATCATAGTAATATTAATAGTAATAAATAATTTTAAAATATTTTTATAATTATTTTATATAAGTAAAATATATCGATAACGAAAACTACAATTTCTTGTAATGTATTTATAAGTTTTAACATACTATTTTCACAAATGAAGTGTGTTTCATGTCATTATATATAGAAAATTGAAATTAATTTTAGACAAATATATAATTTTAGTGTGATAAATAAACATAATTTTTAATTTATAATTAATAAATTATCTTAGGAGGGATTTTTTTTATTTTTCTAAGAAACATTATTTTTGGATGAATGGTGAAAATTACTACATTTCAGTTAATATATTCCTTTTTGTATAAATAAATATTAATGATACATAAGGAATAAAGTTTTATTAAGTTCTCATTAGATAAATTATAAATATATTAAGACAATTTCATTCATTATAATCAATTTCTCAATGAAATGGTATATAAAACATAAAATAGTTTTGATCATTTTTCAACTTTAGAATCCCATTATTTCGTCCCGTCCATGTGATTAGCATTAATAATTATTTTTCCAATTTTGTAAATTTATTTTCCAAAAAAGGCATTGATTTTTATTATTATTATTATATTCAATGTCTAATTATAACCTGTTATTTTTTACAAAAATAATATTACAAAAATTGATTAAAATTATTCACTGCGATTAAGGTCAAATTAAGCATAATTAGGGACTAAAGCATTATAGTTGGGGCCCATATGAACATTACACAATCACAAAACCCATTAAATAGAAAGATTTCCGTAATAAACCTTCAATTTTTGATTTTGGTTCGTTTTATAGGATTTTTTATAGGTAATACCATGTGTACACCAATTTTGTTTTAACAAATTCCAAGTGAGTCCTTTTCCTTTTCTATAAAGGCCACCAAATCTATCGTGTCTTAACACCTCTCAAAACCATTAGGTTTAGCCAATATACTCCTAAAATTATTATAGAACGCCCTCCATTCATACTAGAATTATCTATTTGGTCGGAATTCAATCCAAGGAATCTTTTTGGCACAAACCTAAAAGAGATACTTGATTAAGAGGTAACCTCTTCTCTCAAGCTCATATCTTTTATTTTCCTTCTCAACCCCTCCACTCTCATTACAACATGATTTTAAAAAAAAAAATATCCCTAAAATACTAGTGTGTTTTTCTTCTATGTTTTACACCTACACGTACACACACATCTATCTAAAGGGTAACGAACATACTATTTCTGTGAACGGTGAGCAACAACCACACTAAATTATGATTGTTCATTAGTAATTTACCGCCTATGATTGTGGAAATTATAATGAAAACTATATTATTATATTTAATATATTATATTTATTTTTTATTTAGGCTTTTGTATTATTTTAACATCTAATATATTTTTACAATCCATTTAGTGTAAATTTGATAATTCTTTTGATGAAGTGTTTACTACTACACCCTCAAACAATGTGATTCGTTCAGAGAGTACATGGAATATATTATGAAAGGTTTTAGTGAACATATATGATTTATATTATATAATAAGTTTTTAGTAATAATGGTATATGTACATATATATACATATATTTCATGTACATTGTTTCTTTCAATACAATAGTAAAAAATGGATACAATGTTCATGTGTATGTACGACTTATCATCTCAATTATGGTTTATTCAAATACATAATTATATATTCTATAGATTAATAGATAAAAATATACTTAATTTAAATTATATTTATATTGTGGTTTACATTTTTGAAATCATGATATAAGTATAAGGATAATGGATACAAAAAATTAAGACATAAGCGAAAACAGAGCGAATATTACCTGAAGCGTAAAATTATCATCAAATATCTAATCAATTGGGTAATATAAAGTCAAAATGAATAAATATATGGTATTATATATAATATTATGGTTCTTTAAAACATTTACAATATACTTAAATTTATTATTCAGGATATTTGACAAATTTGGATGATAGTAAAGATAGAATGTAAGGGGATTTCATCTCACTTTTTATTTCTGTGAGATGCATGCTTTATTAACCACCCATTACTTTTGTGTGGTGTGAATACATCCCGAATATTTTTTAAATTTTTAATATAGTTAAATTTATGGTTATTTACAAATCAACTATAATAATTTTATTTCATGAGTTTTAGGTTTCGAAGTTTAACAAATCGGTAAAATAGTTTTGTCTCAATATACATTATTTTATAATCATGTTTTTTTATGCACCTACATTTTTTTGAGGTGTTTATAAATTAATTTTACATGAAATATCATGAATATACTTATTTAATTGAAATTATAATCTTCAAGTAATTTCATTTTCTTACATGGATAGTATGATCCCATGTTACCATGTGATAATAGTTTAATGAAATACTATTATCACTTTTCATGATTCTTTAAGGTTATTCTTACCTTGATGAAATCCTATAACACACATATTATGAAAATAACTTATTTTTATTCTCTTATGGATATCCGTGATATATTCATGTATTGGTACCATTTTTTCTACTCTTTAGTACAAAATTAAATTATCAAAGTGTTTTTAAGAAATCCTGACAATACCCTCTCTTAAGTCCGAAATATATGTTCCATAAAAACCATGTTTCCTAAATATAATTTCATAGAATATTCTAATATTATACTATAGACATTAAAAAATTCCATTATACTTATTGAAAACTTTTTTTTGAATGAATCTTATTATCTCTTTTTTATCAATGAAATTTTCTTACAATTATACCATGGAAAAGGAATATTTTTTTACGTAATAAAACTTGTATGAATTTACCCACTATCATTTCTGTTATGCTTCTATTCCATGTTGAAAACAATAATTTTTAAGGAATTTTTTTAAAGGGTTTTTCAAGAAATTTTTTCTCAAAATGATTTCAATCTTCATTCATATGATTTCATGTAAAGTGGTTTTAAAAACATTATCAATATTTATTTATATGTTTACAATGTACATTCAATTGAATGGTTTTCATATAATTTTCATGATTTATTTTATATTTATCAAAGTGTTTTCAATGTATAATGTTTAAAAATGATTTGAAGCTTATTCTATAAGACTTCAAGGAAAAAACGTCAAAATAATTTCAATTTTCTTTAATATTTTTTCAAGGTAATTACTAATAAAATGATTTCCAAATAGTTTTATGCCTTCAAAATCCTTCTTAAAACAACAAATGATATTTTCCTCAAGAAAATATTTTGAATGATATTTAAAAAAAATTCCATCTAAGATGAAATCTATTGATGTTACTCGTGACATTTTAGTAAATGATCTAATCATTAAATTCATATTATTTCTCTATATGGGTCCTGGTTAATTCCATGGAGTTTTTGAAACTCATTTCTCTTTCATGGGTTATATTTTTATGAAATCTGTTTCACTTCCATGGGTAATATTATTTTTAATGTAGCTTCTTTTCATGGGTTATGATTAAATAAAATGATTTGGAAGAATACATATTTCCCATAGGATAGGATGTGATTAAATGTTAATGATAAATGTTTCATTTCATAGGTTATGATTTCTTTTTAGGATTCCCATCTATTTCTATGGGTCATGATATTATGCTAGTTTTATTTTCATGTGGAATATGTATGTATGATTTTTTATTTTATTGGTGGGAATAATATATCCCTCTAATACATTGGGTACTGATAAATGTTATATGAGATCCAAGGGTACATATGAGGGCATCCCAAACCCAAAACAAGAGGGTATATGGGAGTACATCCCATGACTGAAAAAAGAGGGTACACAGGAGGACATAACAAGACCTAGACAAGAGGGTATACAAGAGTACATCCCAAGCATAAAACAAGAGGTTACATGGGAGGATATCACAATTCTAACACAGTTTGGTATGTGGGAGGAAATCCCAGGACTGAAACAATAGGGTAGATGGGAGTTCCTCCCATGCTCGAAATAAGTGGGTACACTAGAGGAAATCCCAACCCTGAAACAAGAGGGTATATTGGAGGAAATCCTCATATAGATTTAAGAGGTTGCACGAGAGGAAATATTATGACCCAAACAAGGGGTATATGGGAGGATATCCAAAGCCTGAAAGAAGAGGGTATACAGGAGGACATCTATATCCCAAAATAAGATTTTGCATGGGGCACATCCCAAGCATAAAATAGGTACATGGGTGATTAACAGAAGCCTAACATGTCAGAAATGCCTTGGTAGACTACCTTGACATGGGGTTATTATATTCTTATGTGTTTTCCAAATTTCCATGTTATATTCCTATGTTATTATATCATGTATATGTCCATTTATCCTAATAATTCATGTCTAATGAAGTTCCAATCTTTATTTGGATCATTGATATGAACATTATGATATTCAAAAGTTATGCTCATGTTAGATACAATTTTGATCATGTCATGCTTCATAATTTCCATTATTTACCATTAATGAGCATATTCACTCACCGTCGTCTTATTTTTCCTTTCCCTAGGTTATGAAGATGGGTTTTAGGTAGATGTACTAATGGTGGAGATCTCTATAGGAGATGTTGAAGATATTACATTGGGATAAAATATTTTATTCTATGTTTCCAAAGACACTAAATAATTATGTCTAAGGGCATGTATTTTTTAATGTACTAAATAATCTTCTAAAATGATGTAATATCCATGTATGTTAAGCCTAGGATGTTATAGTTGGTATAAAATGATAGGTTTAATCATCCTTTAGGAATATGGATGATAAAACATTAGTGAGGTCCCTATGTATATTTCTAATGATATGTCTAGTGATTTCTCCAAGGATAAATATAAGGATAGGAAAAAATTTAAGAAAATGGCTGCTAATTTTATTAATAGACTGAGTGAGTAGTTTCCAAGAAATAAATTCCTTGTTGGATACTAAACGTTGATGTGGCTCTGGTACAAATGTATCAAGGGTTAACATCTCGGACAAGATGTTCTGTGCTGAACTCATTGTAAGCTAGTACATGACCATGTGAATTGTTCTACACATAGTTTTACACTCCCCAGTGACAAGATTTGGGAATTCACAAAAATCTTCATGATCCATAATGAAGGATTTATATATATGTTGGCTATGATTTTCCTAGGTTTAACCTAGGGTTTCATATACTAATGGAGGTTTCATTATTTAAACATCCAATAATTAATTCCATTCAGGACTAAATGGTTTTCTACTATGTTATGTAATTCTCACACTATTCTTTTGGTTTTAGTAATTGGAGGGATTTAGAAAGAACTGGATTAACATTGAATATGATGGATGATTTTATGATGAGTAGTCATGTAGGATGATAACTTGAGTGAAAGTTTTTTTAATCATGCCTAATTAGTTTTCAAAAATCATGATTACCAACTTGTACCTTAAAAAACTCTCGGACCCACCAATGAAGTGAAATATGGAGTTAAATTAGAGTTAAAGTAATGGAGGTCATTTATAAAAGAATAATTGGTTTCCTTAGTCTCAATAATGTTGAAAGAATCCCCAAAGTAAATTTCTTAGAGGAACCTGAAAATTTTATGACTATGGAAAAGGACATAAATAAAAAAGCTTCAAAGGAAAAATGATGAGTTCAGTTAATGAAATGAATGAGAATATTGTCCCCCCTAATGAATCATTGATGGAAAAAAATTATATATCTATTTAATAAATGGTCATTATGTAACTTAAAGTCCCAAGAGGAAATCTTCTGAAGAGAATCAACATAGTGGTGTGAGTAATAGTTATATTTGGATAATAAAGAGATTATAGATAAAATATGAATGGAAATAGGTATTATGTAATAGGATGAGGTTTCCCTATTAATGTCTTATTGATGATGTAATCCATGTTTTTATGTATTTGGGATTTATGAATTATTTTATATTAATGGTTAAATAAATTAGGATTATCCAGTTTATGTTTTTTTGTTAATTATTTATAAGAAAATATTGAATGGATATGATGGAAAAAGTGATTTATTTGAATGGTAATGTCTAGGGAAATCACATTATTAGGGAAAGATAACCCTTAATATATTCTTTATGTTATTATAATTTGTTTTGGATAATGATATGTGGGACATGGATAATTAATTTAGAAGGTAATGTTTAACTTAGAAAATATTAAGGGATTGTGGATAGGTGGTTTATGCTATCATTAGAGAAGATTAATTTTTTTTATTTTTGGAATAAATCCAATATACATTGAATAAGGAATCATGCATGTTTTCAATAATGATTTATCGTATTTAAGGTGATTATCATGTTTCATAAGAATATATGATTAGGTATTCACATGTATGGAATGTGGAAACCAATATCTACATTCTGATATATGGGGTATCATTATTATGTTGATTTTTTGAATTTCATTTTAATGTTATGGATTTTAATATTTCATATGGGTTATTTGGATAACCATTCATGAAAATTTTATGTTAAACATCTTGGGATGTATTTATGTATTGAGATTTTAATCAATTATTTTATAAAAGGCCTATTTAGTGATCAACCAAACTTTAAGGATGTCGATAATATTTTGGAAATTATATTAGTACTCTTTTAGATAAGAATATCATGTATGTTAGGTGATAACCAAACAATTTTTTGAAGGACTCGGTTCTTGAACCCTTGATCGAAGGACGATAAGGGTTTCATGACTACCACTTACCTACGCGATGTCCTTGTTAATGTATAGTTATTTTTTATGAATAATTATTTATGATGAAATAGTTTGGAAAATTTTAAGGTTTCAATATTACTGTATTAACCGTATTGATTATTTGGAATAGTTTTAGATAAATAGTTATACATTTAATTCTTTTATGGTCCTTAGTATCTACTAAAAGTGTATTTTACAGCTTCGGGGATCAAAGATAATTTATGGACATCAATTTCCTGAAGTAATGGATGAATTATAAATAGTTAAAAGCCAGACCAAATAATGAAATTTTTTTTATAGAGATATGTCATGTAATTTTATTTACTTATATTATTTCTCAATAAAATAATAACACAGAGATAGGATAATTAAAAAATTTCCTATTAAATTATTTTTTTTCAAGAGATGGCCTTATATATCATTATAGATTTTTAAATTTGAGGCCCTTAACTTTTATTTGATCATTCATTTGTTTGTTATTGATGATCTCGATCACTCACTATAAATATTTACATTTTTCCTACATGTCCAATATTTACTCCCAACTTATGATCTTATATGTGGAAACATATTTATATGTTACATTGGGAACCATTATGGTTTCAAATTTCTATTTTAAGGGAGTTATTATTATTCATGTTTAAAATCTGGGTTTCTCTAAAATGAACATTCATGTATTAAACCTTTGATAACCTAGAATAATTTTTAGGATGAAATGTATTCTAATTGGGGTATAATATAACACCTGAAAATTTTGTTAAATACTTTCTTCAAATTCATTATTCTTTTTTATATTTTTTATTTCATGCAACACTGAAAATAGTTATATATATATATAATAAAATATTGAGTAAACAATTCTTTTCAAACAACACCAAAATGGATTTCACTTCACAAAACATGAACATGGCTTGAACTATAAGGAACACAAACTTGGCATGTGCTACACACAATACTGGGTTAAATACATTATATGAAATACCCAGTTTCTAGGAAACAACATTTTATTGTTATAATTATTTAAATTAGTATGTTATCACCATGCCATTAAAACATTATAATATTAATATTATCAAAAAAAATTCATGTATTTATATATTTTATTTGTATGAATAAAACATATTGACAATAAAAAAATATAATTTTTTGAAATGTCTTTATTTTCAAAATTACTATAAACGTGAATAAAATACTTTTCATGTCATTTTTTAAGAAAATAAAAATTAATTGTAGACTCATATAGAAATTTAATTTTATAAAATAAAAATCATATTTGAATTTAGAATTTTGATATTATATTAGGGTGAATTTTTTGGGTTTTTTGAATGAATCTTCAATTTTTAGGAATAGTGAATAATTGTATATTTTAGTTAACAACTTCCTTCTCATTTAAATAATTATTAATGTTCACTTTTTTTTTCAAATAATCATAGCTGAATTTAAAATATATTTATTCAACATAGGTCATTATAATTGACTTCACTTTGAATCTGAATATAAAAACGTAACAAAGTTTTGAACATTTGTTTACTTTAAAAAGTCATTATTTTCGTATCGTCTGCAGGATTAGTCGTAAATTTTTATTTTAAATTCTGTGAATTGAATACAAAAAATGGAAATAAATTTTTATAATTAGTATAATATTTAGACTCTATTTAGATCTGGTTAAGTTTTAAAAAAAGAAGTAAAATTGAGTAAAATTAATCCAAGTGATTAAGGTCAAATTAAGATTAATTATGCACTAAAACATAATCTTAGGGGGGAAATGGACTATCCACTATTCCAAGACCCATTGGATGGACATATATATTACATAATACTTCCATTATATACTTTTTTTTAATTATGAATTTTTTAGGAAAGAACATATATACACCTAACTTGTTTTCAAAAATAAAAGGGAGTCTGTTTTCTTCCCTATAAAATGACACAACTTATCCTTCTTATTCAAACATATCAAACCCATTAGGTTCATAAAATATCTAAAAAATAAAATTATCATCATCCCTCCCTTCCTCATATAATCCTCTTCTTGGGAAGAATGCAATCGAAAGAATCATTTTAGCATAAACAGAAAGGAGTTACCAGATTAAGAGGTTACCTATTATCTCTAGAATGTTTATTTTATTTTCTTTATCAACCCCCTACAAAACCATTATTCCAATATTATATAAAAAACAATATCATAAATATAATAGAATATTTTTATGATAATTTTTTTACCTACACATCACGCACATCCATTTAATGGGTAACAAACATAATCATTAGTTGTATGGAGAACCATCGCCTGACTAAACAATGATTGTTAATTTTTTCTTTACAACATTTCATCGGGGAAATTATGCTAGAAAGTCTATTTTTATATTTAATATATTATATTTATTATTTATTTTATCTTATTTTTTTTCAACAAATAACATTTTTTTTCATTTTGTGTAAATACTATAATTTCGTTTAAGGAAGTGTGGACTACCGCCCCTCAAAGTGGTGTGATTCGTTCACACGCTACATGGAATGTATTAAGCATGGGTTTAGTGAACTACTATGATATATAAGATATAATTATTATGATGGAATATTAATATATATTAATATATATACATATATATAAATATATTTCATGTATATTATTTCTTTTAATACGACAACAAAAAATGGAATCAACGTTCATTCATACGTACAACTTACTGTCTCCATGAATGGTGATTTTCATCTCGTAAATCTATATTCTATAGATTAAAATTAAAAATAATTAATATAAATGATATTTATATCTGGTTTTACATTTTGGAAATCATTATATATGTATAAGGACAATTGATATAACAAATTAAGACACAAGTGAAAAACATATCGAATATTTCCCAAATCATAACCTTAATATGAAATTTCTGCACACGAGGGTAATCTAACATCATAGTCAATCCATATATTGTATTATATATAATAATATGGTTTTTAAATGATTTATAATAAATATATATTTATTATATTGATGTTTTGAATGAGTATGGAGAGAGTAAAGATACAAGGTAAAGGTATTTCATCGCACTTTCTAATTCTATGAGATACATGTTTTATTTAGCAACCATTCCATTTTTTTGGTGTGTGTACTAAATATGGACGTATTATATTTTTCTTATATTTAAATTTATGGGTATTGTAAGTTAAATTATATTTCCTTTTTTTAGTGGTTTTACATTTCAAAATTTACCAAATCGTTAAAATAGTTTTTTCTCCAAGTTCTTTCGTTGAGGCTCATGTTTTCTTGTGATACAAAATTAGTATTGAGGTGTATATACATACATTTTACATGATATATCATGAATATATTACTTTTCATGAAGCACTATGGTTAATTTAAATTTCATTTACTACATCAATAGTATTATCCCATGTTTTCATGTTATAGGAGTTTATTGAGACAATCGCATCAATTTTAAAGATTGATTACATTTATGATTCCCTTGACTAAATAATATAACCCATACCTCAGGAAAACTCAGGAAATTTATTTTCCTATAGTTATTTGAGACATATTCATGTATTGGTGCCATTTGTTTACTCTTTGTTACATAAGATACTTCATAATTTGTTTTTTTTGAAATCCTAACATTACAACCCCTTCAGTCAGAAAACTATAATCCTTAAAAACAATTTTTTCAAAATATGGTTTCCCAAAATATTCTACTAGTCTCCTATAATACTTAAAAAAATTACCTTCTTGTCTTTTAGTAGTTTTTTGAGGGAAATTTTTTTCTTTCTAAACAAGTAATTCTTTAAAACTTTATACAATGAAAAGGTAATATTTTTTTACCTCATAGGATATCAATAGATTTACCATCCATCATTTCTAGGAATATTAATTACAAATTTTAAATGTATAATTTTTAAGGATATGTTTTTAAAAAAAATATTTTTTTGAGAAAAATTGATCTCAAGTTTTTTTCAAGGTTCCTTCATATGTTTTTGGGTAAAAATGTTTTCAATAATTTATCCAACATTATTTATAAGTCATCATGGTTTTTTCAATGAAATAGTTTTGAAAACATTTTCAAGATTTATTTTATTTTTTCAATGTGTTTTCAAATAATTTTTTTTAAAATGCTTCAAATATTATTCTGTATGTTCTCAAGGAAAAAGTTTTTCGAAAGGATTTCAATTATTCATTATAATTTAATAAGGCATTTTCAATCAAAATGTTTTTCAAATGGTTTTATGAGTTTAAAATCTTTTATCAATGAAAAATGGATATTTTCCATAATTTTTATTGAAATATATTACAAAATTATTATACGTTTTTGATGTCATATTTTGATGTTACTCATTACCTTCCATGAAATAAACTAAATGTTCCATTCATATTATTTCTCTGAATGGGTTATACTTTCTTTTGTGGTCTTTAAGAACCTCGTTTCTCTTTCACGCGTTTTATTTTATGAAATATGTTTCTATTCCACATGTTATATGTTTTTTAATCCTGCTTCTTTCCATGGGAAACACATTAATAAAATGATTTGGTAACCAATATTTTTTACAAATGTTTTGATGTGATGAAATTTTAATGATAACCATTTCATTACATGGGGTATCATTATTTTTTATGAAACCCATCCCTATTTTTGGGTCCTTATATGATGCATTTTTTATTTCCCGATTGCACATGTATGTATGATTTTTTTATGTGATGACTAGGAACTATATCTCCCTTGATGTCATTAGGTAATGATAAATGTTTTATAATCTCAATGGGTACAAGGGAGGGAATCCCATTCCTAAAACAAGAGGGTATACAAGAGTAAATCCTAATCCCAAAACAAGAGGGTACACATGAGGACATCTTGTTCCCAAAACAATAGGGTATAGAAGAATATATCGCATGACTAAAACTAGAGGCTTCATAGTAGGACATCATAGGCCCGAAACAAGACGGTATATGGGAGGAAATCCTAGGAATGAAATAAGAGGGTATATGGGAGTACAACCAATGCATGAAACAATAAGGTACATGGGAGGACATCCATGTCCATAAACAAGAGTGTATACGGGAGGACATCCCAATCCCGAAACAAGAGGATACATGGGTGGACATCCTATGCTTTAAAAATAGGGTATATGGGAGGATATACAAAGCCCAAAACTAGAGGTTTCACATGATGACATCCTAAACCCAAAAATAATAGGGTACTCGAGATGGAATATTAAGCCCTATGTAGGTGCATAGGTGATTAACACAAGACTATCATTATATAAAATCCATGGTATGCCACCTTGATTTAGGGTTATTATATGCATATATATTTTCCATGATTCCATGTTTTATTCCTACTTTATGATTTCATGGAATGTGTTCATTAATTTATAATGATTCATGTCCTATGGACTACAATTCATTATTACGATATTTGACATGCAAGGTATGATCTTCACATTTTATTCTCAAGTTCCATACCCTTTTAAACATGTTGTGCGTACTCAATTCTATTATTTACCCAAAGTGATAATCTAAGCTCACACCTTTCTTATTTTCATTTCCCTAAGTTATGAATAAAGGTTTTATGTTGAAGTAATAAATAAGTATATTTTTATGGGATATGTTGAAGATCTTCCACCATGATAGAAGATTGTATTCCATGTTTCCAAATACACTAATTTATCTTGGTCCCCAGTGATGAATTTTTCTAATGTACTAAATATTCATCAATAACGATGTAACATCCATGTATTTTAAGTCTGGGTTTCTATATTTATTATCAATGTAAAGGTTCAGTCAACCATTAGAAACTTTGATGATAACACATTATTGAAATTCCTAGGTATAATTGTAAGGATATGTTTAGGTATGTCTCATTTTTTATGTATAAGGGTGAGTTAACATTTAGGAAAATGTCATGTAATTTTTGTAAAGTATGGAGTGAGTTTTATACTATAAATACATCCTTTCCTTGAAATTACATTAGGTTGTGTCTCTAGTGCAAATATACCTAGGGGTAATAACTCATAGTAGATGTTTTGGTCCTGACTCCATGTAATTTAGTTCATGAAAATTGGTCTTGATGCACACCTAGTTTGTAACACCAGGGGGATATGCTTTGGGAATTCATAAAACTCTTCACAAACCATCAATAATGATTTAAATATATATTGGCTATGAAACACCTTGTATGAACCAACAGTTTGATAGTCTAAGGAAAGTGTCATCATTTAGGAATCCTACAAGTAATTATTTTAATGGATCATGTGGTTTTATTATATGATAAGTACTAATCAAACAATTCTTCTAGTTTTATTAAATGGAGTGATCCAGAATGAACTATATTAACATTGAATGTGATGGATGATTTGCGAATGGAAATTAATGTGATATGATCACTGGAGTGAAGGATGTTGAGATCATACAAAATCATCTATCACAGAACAAGATTAACAACGTGTGCCTTAAACAACTCTCAAACTCACCAAGGACGATAAAGAAGGTTTCCACTAAGAGTTAATGTAATGGAGACCATGGAGGAAATAATAGCCTGTTTTTATTGTGTCAATAATGTTAATGGAAACACCTATGTAAATGTTTTATAGGAAACAAAATATTTATTGACTTTGGAAAATAAGGACACAATAAAAGTAAATTCTAGGGAAAATTATGCGTTTGATTACTAAAATGGATTAGAATATTGGCCTATCTGATTCATTATTGATGGTTTTGTTCTTTATGTGTGGACTAAATGGTCATTATGAAACTCAATGTAACATGTAGAATCCTCTTGAAGACAATAAACATGGTGGTGTGAGTAATGGTCATATTCTGGATGATGGAGATACAATATATGAAATTTTAAATGAATGAGGTATTATATAACATGATTAGTTGGCAATATTAATTGCTTAAGGATTATGAAAACGATGTTTTTATATATTTTGGGTTTAAGAATTATGTTATCTAAATTGTTTAATAAACTATGATTGTCTTGTTTATTTTTTTGCTAATGGTTTACAATAATACATTGACTGTATACCATTAAATTGAAAATATATTTTCGGACATGGTGGTGTCTATGGAAAACACACAATTAATTGAAATATAAACCATTATATGTACCTTATGTTATGATAATATTGTTTCGATAATGATGTGTGAGATATGAATAAGTAAATTAGAAGGTATTGATTACCTTGAAAATAAATAAATACTTGTTGACATGAGTTTTATGCGATCATTGAGGATGTTTAGAACATTTTTGATATATGGAATAAATAAAATATACATAAAATAAGGAATCATGCATTTTTTCAATAAGTATATATGGTAATGCATGTTATTATCATGTTTCAAGATAATATATGATTAGGGTATTCACTTTTTTGTAATTTAGAAACCATAAGCTACTTTGTGATATATGGGGGGATCAATGATAAGATGATTTTTTGAATTTCATTCTAAAGCTATGGATTTTCTTCTATCAAAGGGGTTAGAGGGTTAACCATTAAGGAATATTTACCTTAAACTTAATATGAAGTATTTGTGTATTGAGATTGTATTAAAAATCTTGGACAAAAGGTTATTTAGTGATTAACCTTATTTTAAGGACGTCTATAACATTTTAGAAATTATATTAGTATTGTTTTATAAAAGGAAATCATGTATGTTAGGTGACAACCAATAATTTCTAGCAATTATGCGAGGTCTTAAACCCATAACTGAATGATGATAAGTGTTTCACGCCTATAACTAATATACACAATGTCATGTTCAATGTATTGTAATATTTTATGAATAATTTTTTATGATGAAATAGTATTGTTACTTTTTTTGTTTATAGATTAATATATTAACCATGTCAATTTTGAGGAATAGATATATATAAATAGTTATACTTTTTATTCTTTTGTGGGCATTAATATATTCTAAAAGTGTATTTTATTTCTTCAGGCATCACTCTTAATTTATGGACATCCATTGTTCTAAGTAAAGGATTAATTAGAGATACTTAAAATCTCAACCAAATAACAATGTTTGGTTTATAGAAATAAATCATGTAAGTATATTTCATTATATTAATTTTCAATATAATAATTACTCAATCATAGGATAATTGAGAAAAATTGTCCTATTATAGTATTTTTTTTGTTGAACCGATGGCCTTAGAAATCATTAATGATTTATGTATTTGAGGCCCTCAACAATTATTTTATCATTCACTTATTTGTGATTTATGACCTTAATCATCCCTATAAATATTTTCCATTTTCCTCCATGTCTAATATTCACTCCCAACCTATGTTCTCCGATTTGGAAAACTATTTATTAATTACATTGGGTTACCATTAGGGATTTAACTTCCCATTTTGTAAAGGAAGTTTTAGTATTATTTTTTATGATGTGGGTTTATGTGAAATGAACATTCATGTATTAAATCATTGATAAAACATAACAATTTTGAGGGTGAAATTAATTTTATGTGGGGTATAATGTAACCCCCAAAGATTTCATGAAATATTTTTTTCTAATTAATTTATCTATTTTCAATTTTTCATTTCACATGACACTGTAAATAGTTATATATGTATATATATATATATATTAAATCACTAAGTCAAACATTCCTTTAACACAACACCAATATTGATTTTTCTATAGTAAACACTAGTGTGGATTGTGCTACATACAACACTGACTTGGCATGTGCAACACTAAACACCGAATCTGCATACATTACATGCAATACCACGTTTCAATGAAACATCATTTTATCTTTAAAATTATTCAAATGAGTTAGTTATAACGTATTAGTTAAAGCCATGTAATATGTGTAGTAATAACTTCTTGGAAAATATTTTAATAATGGCTTTAAATATATATAACATATTTATAATTAAAAATATAATTTTTCGTAATGTCTCTATATGATTTAAAATACTATTATTTCGATTGAACTTATTTTCATGTTCTTCTGTTATGTATAGAAAAATTTATTTTACAAAAATATAGAAACTGAAATTTATAAAATAAAATTTATTTATGAACTTATATTTCCAAGATTATCTTAGGGTGAATTTTTGTGATTTATATGAGAAACATCATGTTTTGATGAATAGTGAAAAATACTAGATTTTATTTAATAACTGTCTTTTCATTTAAATAGTTATTAATATTAAATTATTATATAAATTAAATTTAAGATCAAATTATATCTATTATACAACTATTAATACAATTTATTTATTTATTATCAATTTCACTTTGAAATTGAATATAAAAACATAACGAACATTTGAACATTTTTCTAATGTAAAAACTCATTTCATCCTGTTTGTGGGATTGTCCTTTATAATAATTTTTCAACATCTAGGAATTGAATTTTAAACACAAGACATAAACCATTTTAATTATAATAATATTTATATTCTAATTATGTAATGTTAATTTTTTCCCAAATAGATTAGTAAAAGTGATTAAAATTAATCACAACAATTAAGGTCAATGTATGCATAATTAGGGAGAAAACAATAATCATAAGGGCCCAAATTACATATAAAACTATCAAAACCCATTTCATGGATAAATATTGTCAATAAAACCCCCATTATTTAATTTTTTTGGTTTTGGTATGAATTGTTTTATGTAATAACATGTGTTCACCTATCATGCGTTCAAAAGTTCCATGTGAGTCCTTTTCTTTCCCTATAAATGTCAACCGCCTCCCCCTCTACTTCACAAAACTCATACCCATTATATTCATCCATGATCAACCCAGTAAACTTGTAAACATACCACCCATACTCATATAATCCTCTCATTGGGATTAAATATATACAATTAATCATTTTGGCACAAACCAAGAGGAGTTACCTGATTAAATGGAAACATCTTATCTCAAGATCCTTTCTTTTATTTTCCTTCTCAACCCCCACCCCAATATCATTATTCCATTATTTTATAACAAAACCAGTACATGGAATATAATATTATTTATTTATTCTATGGTTTCAACCAACACATAAAAAACATCCATCTAATGGGTAACCAATATATTGTTTATTTGTATGGCGAATGACCGCCTCACTAAAGAGTGATTGGTCATTTTTTACTTTAACAGCTCTCATTGTTGAAATTATGATAAAAAACTATTTATATATTTTATATATTATATTTATTATTTATTTGGTCTTATTTAATTTTTAATAATAAAAAACTTTTTTTCTTTTCATTTTCTCTGAATATAACAATTTCGTTAGAGGAAGTATAGACGACCACCCCCTCAAAGCGATGTGGTTCGTTAATGTAGTACATAGAATGTATTGAAGATGGGTTTAGTGAAAACATATAATATATATTATATAATACTTATAGTATAATATTGACTTATATTAACATGTATATATATATATTTCATATAAATAGTTTCTTTCACTATGAAAAAAATAGAAACATCGTTCATGTGTACATACGGCATAGTGTCTCCATAAATGGTGTACTCCATTTAAATATTCAATATTCAATAAATTTATATAATATAAAATATAAAGAATATAAATTATATTTATATAATAGTCAAAATTATGGATATCATTATATATGTATAAAGACCGATGATAAGACACTATCATAAAATAAAGAAAATATTTCCCGAAGCATATACTTAACAATATATTTCTATTCAAGAGAGTAATAAAATTTCCTAATAAAGACACATATAGATTTGTATATAATAATATTTTTCTTTAAAATATTCATAATAAACTTATATTTATTATGTAGGAACTTTGAATGATTTTGATGATATTAAAGAAACAAGGTAAGGGGATTTCATCTCACTTTTTATTTCTTTGTGATACATGCTTTATTCACCACCCATTCCTTTTCTGTTTTGTGTATACTTACAATCTATGTTTTAATGGTTTTATATAGAAATATTTATGGGTATTTACATATCAACTATATGACCTTTATTGTATTGGGTTTTACTTCAAAAGTTACCAAATCTATAAACTAGTTTTGTCTGAATTTTCCATCATTGAGACTCATGTTTTTGTTATTCTGCTAAATTTGTTTTTTGGTGTATATAATTCCATTTTACAAGATATATCATGAATCTCCTTCTTTCATGATATTATATGATTCATGTAATTTCTTTTTCCAACAAGGATAGTATGATCCCAAATTACCAAGAGATATGAGTTTATTAAAACAATTTCATCGCTTTTCAAGATTTTTTATTTTGATGCTCCCCATTGACAAAATATTATAACCCATATCTCAATAACATTCACCAATTTTATTCTTATTTGGATATTTTGGCTATATTAACGAATTAGTACACTTTTTTATACTATTAGACACAAAATATAGTCAATAAAGTGTTTTTATTAATGCCTAACATTACCCCTTATTATGTCAAAAATCAACATTCCTTTGTAACCATGTTTTTTAAATGGGTTTATAAGAATATAATACTATTATCTGATAATAATTAAAATTAATTATTACCATTATTGTATTTTACAAAATTTACCAGAGGAAAATTATTATCACATTCCTAACACGGAATTTCTCTTACATTTATACCATGGAAAATGAATTTTCATTTTACATCATACACCACATACAGATTTATCCATCGTCATTTATGTGAATATTACATTCCATCTTTAAAATGATAATTTTTTAGGAAAGTTTTATAAAATGGAAATTTGAAGGAAAAATTTTCTCAAATCATTTTCTGCTTCCTTTATAATTTTTCAATTTAAAATGTTTTCAAAACAATTTAAAACATTCTATTTAATTTTTCAAAGTATTTTCTATGAAATTGTTTTAAAAAAATAAATATTTCTTTTAATGTTTTCAATGTTTTTTAAAAGAAAAATATTTTTAAATTTTTTATATCTTATTATGTAAATTTTAATGGATTTTTTTTAAATTATTTCAAGTCATAATTATATTTTTTCATGGAATTTTCTATAAAATTAATTTTCAAATGGTTTTAGGAATTAATAATCCTCTTTTAAAGAAGGCAATATATTTTCCTCCAGAAATGATTTTTAATGATATTTCAAAATTATATTCCATCTAAGATGACATTTTTTGATGTTATTCATGGCATTATATGTAATTCACTAAAGGATAAATTAATAATATTTCTCTGAATGGGTTATTCATGATGTCGTTGTCTTTATGAAACTCATTTCTCTTTCATGGGTTATATGTTTTTAAAAAAAATTCTCTTTCATGGGATATATGATTTTGAATCCTGCTTCTTTTCATGGGTAATGATTTAATAAAATAATTATGAAACTTATCCATTTTCCACACTTTATTATGTGATGAAATGTTAATCACACCCATTTCATTTAATGTGTTGTGATTTTTGGTTACTAAACCCATCACATTTTATCTGTCATTAAATGATGCATATTTATTTTCCTATGGCAGATGTATGTAAAAAAAATTTATGTGACAGGTGGGACCTATATCTCCCTTCAATGCATTGGGTAATGATATATGGTTTATGATCTTCAGAGGTACATGGGATGGAATCCCAATCCTGAAACAAGAGCATAAAAAGGACTACATCCAAATACTGAAAAAAGGTTACACGAGATGACATCCCAATCCCTGAACAAGAGGGTATACAGGATTACATTCGTAGCCTAAATTAAGAGTGTACACAAGAAGAAATCCTAGGCCTAAAATAAGAGGGTATACAGGAGGAAGCTCTCAATCCCTAAACAAGAGGGTAAATGAGAGTACATACCATGCCCAAAATAAGAGGGTACATGCGAGGACATCCAAATCCCAAAACAAGAGGGTATACTAGAGGACATCCAAATACTGAAATAAGAGGGTATATAGAAGGAAATATAGAGCCTAAAAAAGAGGTTCCATGGGAGTACATCCCAAGCCCGAAATAAGAGGGTACATGGAAGGGCATCCCAATATAAAAATAAGATGGTGTATGTGAGGGAATACCAAGCTTGAAGCAGGTATATTATATAGCAGTTATATTATATATATATATTAATCATCTCAACAAAGATATTTAATTTAAAAATATAACATTTAATTATTATATTAATTTATAAAATCATTCATGAAGGATGGACAATCACATCGTTCAAGCATACAATATATCATACGGACGCACGAATAATAATATCATTGATTTAATAGGGAAAAGGGTTAGGATGTATAAGATATAATAATTTTTTATAACGAATATAATTTCATATATATCACATATATTTATTAAATCTAACATTTCTTACCATTAATGTAAGGCTTTATTGAAAAATGAATCACATCACTTTATGAGGTGGTAGTCCGTCATACACATGGGTGAATTTATTGTAATTTAAATGTAATAAAAAGTAATAAGTTCTATGTTATATTGTAATTGAATAAATGAAATAAAAATTATAAACATATATAAATTAAATTCTCCATTTTTTCAACTATGATAGGTTATGATGGAAATTGAGTTACTTCAGTTCGCGTGGTAATAATCCACCATACACAAGATCGACGATTTTGTATCCCAATTGATTAAAGTTGATATTGTTATATGTAATTTTCAACATAATTATAGCTCAATATATGTTATATTTTTTTTTAATATTTTAAATGTTAATACGTAATTAAATGAGTAAAATTAAGAATGTAAATGAAAGAGCTTCATTTAAATGATTACCTTCCCATAGAGAAACCTCCTTCAGATCTCTTCTTAAGGACACTATTGTTGGTATTTGGGTAATAACATAACCTATATAAAGTATATAAGGATGTTGGAGAGATAATGTTTTATGAGTTTTTTGATCCAAGGGATTTTGTGGTGTGAATAAGTAAGGGGAGTGAGTTCCCTTTTATAATTGAGGAAGAGTTACATTTTTTGTAAATACCCAAAACTATTCACTAATTATAGGTCACACTCAACCAAAATACCTCTATAATTGATAAATAATGGATTTTATAGATTATGTGGATGATCCACACATCAAACTCAAAAGAAATTTATTTTGTAATTTTATCCCTTATCTATAATGTTAATTTAATTTTACCATTTTATCTTTCACCATCATAACATGTATCTTTTTATTTACCTTGAAAAAATATCCTTAAATATAAAATTATAAGGAAAAACATTAAATAATTTGGACCAACTTGATATAAACATTAAATGCAATTATCAATATAATGTCCTATATCTGATGACTATTATTTTCAACATGAGCACATCCAATTCACAATGTATTGTTTTAGACTAATCCAACATAATTAATTTATAACATATTTTATAATAATTGTTTCCTAATATTATGTTGAAATTATTACCAAATAATAAATATTATTATTAAAAATATTTGATCTGTTATAAAAATTTCATGCTTAGATGTTTAAATATTTAATTTAAACAATAAATTTAGTACGTGTTAAAAAAAACTTTTCAATAAATGCATTTTTCAAGCATAAGTTGATCTTATATTAAAAACATGGATTGAAATCATATACATGAACATAAATTCATATATAATGATATAAAATATATATTAAACATACATCATTCAATTTCTAATATGATATTAATTAATTTAAATGGATAGACATTGTTCTATTTAAAACAAAATATGTTTCATAGAAAATAAACCATTTTCTAAAACATATTTCTTTTTACCTCCAAATGTTATAATATTTCATTAAATTAAATAAATAGAAAATATAATTATAATTAATCATATTATTGTAAATTATTATATATAAATTGTGGAATAGTTAAATACTATATTTTTAGTTATAAAAAAATATTTATTTCTAAGGTATAATTTAAAAATTAATTCAATGATTATTTTCTCCAAGTAAAAAATTGATCATCAACATATAAAATAAGATTTTTTATTCCTTGAAATTTTAAAATGTTCATTAATATATTTTTTTTAACATATAATGTTTAGTTACTATAATTGAGGCTTATGGTTATGTGTATCACAAGATATTATAGGGTTTGAATTATTTAAAATGAAATATATCATAATGTCCCTAGGTGTTACATATCATTTAATCTCATTTCTTCCTATAGAGTATATTCTTTTCATTTTATATATCATGTCTATTTATTCAACGAACAATAAGAAAGTAATTTTTATGTAATACCAGTCTTATCTCGTCTATTATACCATAAATATATCTCCAACATATCTACTATAATAATATTGTTTGATGAATATTATTATTTAAATTTCAATGATTTAATAAAAAAAATTGAAATATTTAGTTATTCATTTACAAATGGATGAAAATAAAATATTCTTTAAAATTTTCATATAATTCATTTTGACATTATTTTCAACATAGAAAATTTCTATGTACATTGATTAACTAATATTTTCCCACTATCATGATCATTCATTTAGTTGTATCATCCATTATGTGTTTATTTATTTATTTTCTATGAAAATAATTTTTAAATTAATATATTAATTGTTTAATTTTAAATATTCGAAAAGAATAGTATATTATCACTAATTTAAAAATGTTTGTTTTTTATTATCACTATAATGTTATTTTTATCTATGATAACATCCTTTGATTTTTTTTAGTTTCAATGGGTATATGATCTCATGATTCAATCCTTGTTCCTTCATGGTATGGATTCTAATTATGTGATGGTGATATTTTTATGAATCATATTTAATTTACATGGTTATAATATTATTAAATTATTAATGTTTCCCTGTTATGCGGTTCACATATATGTGGTTCTTCATTATAGTGTGTGTGGTAATAAATTAATATTTCCCTCCTATGTAATGGGAAATTAATTATATATCCCAATATAATATGTAGAAGAATTTATTTTGATTCCAATCCATTATGAGACACAATTCACTATGATTTCAAAGGAAATTTAATGTCATTTAGATCTATTATGAGAATCTATATTCTGTGAAATTTTGGTCTTGTTGGTGATCCTTATAAAAGAAATAATTTTTCCCAATTTTTGATTCACATAATTAATTCATATTCATATACCATATTTCAATGTTTCTGTTTAGAATATATGTTTCATGAAAAATGATTTATATTTATTTTATTTGAAATACATTAATCTAGTATTTATGAGTTATTACATATTTGTGGTATGATCCAACTATAGAAAATTTATGATCATTATATTATTTTTTGGACACATCTAATAATTTCGATTCACATTAATTCCTCAGTAGTTATCACAACTTTTTAATTTTACAAGGCATCTAAGATCACCCCTTATATTCATTTCAATTTTTTCAGATTATAGAGAAATGTACTATGTGAACAGAGTCTATAATAATAGTAAATGTGCTGGTTATTCATGGGTGAAGTTGAATATTTTTCATAGATATGTTAGTTATGTAACCATTTTCTAAAGACACTAATATTTTATGTGTCTTATAGATGTAATAATATAAATTGTAATGTAATTACAAATAAAAGGATGTAAATTTCATTTATGTTCTTCTTCATTCACCTCACATTATCAAGACGAATACTTCTGGTAATTTTTATTTGGTGTTATGATGGTTAAATTAAACTTTATCATTTCATTATGATTATGCCACTAGATAATTAATAAACTAATGTTTAGAGGAAATGACTTAGAATATTTTTAAATACATACATTATAAAAAGAGGATACTATTTATTGTCCAAATGTAATATATGAATGCCTCTATATTGTTCATATTTTAAATTGTATAGATCACCATAATCATTAATTTTTTATTAAATTAATGTATTAAATCAATTATCAGTATGCTAGAGTTGAATTTCCTATGAAAACAATTACAGTCCCAGTATAATATAACCAATATTATCTCACATAATTGTTGGATATAGCTCATAGAATATCAATTTAAATAATATTCAGAATACCATAGCTTTTCTCTACTTCAATTAGGCCATCTAATGGAGTATTGTATACAACATTAAAAACATATTTAATGAAGACATATTATTGCTCGTTAGGAATACCAATAAATGGTAGTTGAATTTAGAGGTATGGAACATCAATATCATATTTCCTAATCTCATGAGATAACAAAAAACACAATAATTTTCTTAAAACTATAGGTCAAAACTTTTTCCATTAGGCTATGGTATAATGATACTTTAATTTATGTCCAATACGATCTCATTCAAAGAAATTACCTATTTTATTTATTAGAGACATTATTTGGGCAATAATAATTTTTTAATTAATATTTTTTTGGATAATCAATTTATTAGTGGATGATGATTTATTTTTCATTTAGATTCAAATTAATGTAATTTTAATTCCTATATTAAAAAAACAGGCATGTGTATTTTTAATGAATTTTTCACAGATTTTAATCTATGATAAATTGGATGACATTATAATATTTTGTTACCGATTCATGGATTCATGTCACCATCCTGGGTAACAATTCGAAATTTATGATATGATCTCAGTTAACTATATATTATAAATCCAATTTAATTATAGTATAGTAGTAACATGTTAAACCAGAATTAAAAGAGAACATGTGTATTCAAAATTAAATAAAAAAATCTAACAATGACTAAAATAACAAAAAAGTTAACGAAAGTTATAATGTATGAATGATGAGTAAAACAAATAAATTTAAATAGAGAAAATTCTAGAAGGGGAGGAATATAATAGTATATATAGATACAATGGTCTGAATAATTTATTAATTAAGGAAAAAAGACTGATCTAAATTTGCTAACGGGTATCATGTGTCTTATTTGGGATTAATAAAAAAAATTTAAAATAAATTATGAAATTATATTTATTTGAATCACTATAAGTCACATATCATTTAACATACCCAAAAAAAGTTATAAATAATATTTGGATAGATTGATTCCATCACTAATATAATAATCGTCATCTGTTTCTTAATTATATACATCACCACCACAATCTTTTTTTTGAATGATCCAATTTAAGGAAAAGCGGGGAAGGTTACAAAAACATGGACCCCTGATTTCAAATTTCAAATTACAGGCTTCAAACCATTTCAAAATGTATGAAGTACCATCATCACCACAGACCAAGTACCACCATGTGATACAAATCCTGAAAAATGTTGAACCCTATGAAAACACTAGCATGCCCGTAGGAACCATCCACCGAAATCCATTAATGCCACTGAAAACACCGTTGCAGAAAACACCATTGTATAGTACCACATATACAATTTACACTATCATCATCATTAAAATACCCTGCATCCACTAAAATCCATCTCCGCCACCATTGAACCCCAAAAAATACCATCACACACCATCGTATCAATTGAAACGAGAAACCACACCACAAACCATCAAAAAATCAGGCCCTATGGTGACCATGGTCATAGTAAAATCCACCACGAGGAAAACACCTCCTGAAACACTAAGGGATGTTCAAAACTCACTTCCCAAAACACCTTCAGAACCACATTTTGAATCCTACATAGATATGATTGAAGGAAATTAGGTGCCATAGTAGAGTTCAGAGCAGACAAAAGCAAACAAAGGATGCAGGCAATGCCATGGTTGTCGAGCCCTTTCGAAGGAGTCACCACCATGGAAAGAACTCTAAGAAACCAACATCATCATCATAGAGGAACACCAAAAAACACAAATCAGAAAATCGAGTCTAATAAAAATAAAAATGGACAAAAAACAAGGAAAAGGGAAAAACGGGATTTGGGGTTTTTCACAGAAAGAATGATAAGAAGTGAAATGGAGCGCTGAATAGTGAGACCGGTTCCATTTGACACCGGAGCAATTAGAAAGAAACAAAAAGATACCAAACTAGGAAGTTATAGGAAGAGATTTGATGGATGCTACAACTAATTGAAACCCATGATCCTGGTGTTGCATTGAGTTCAACCAAGATGGGGTCGATTCAAAATTATTCCAATGGAAAGAGTTGTAGTCACATCGGATAATTTCTAGGAGAAAAATTAGGGTAAGATAAATAAAAAAGATATGTGTGCCAATGGAAAGTCTCTCACCGAGAGGGGAATGACAAGAGGAAGAGAGCAGATCGCTGGGAGGTAACCCTAGCGCAAGGAGTGGACGAAGACCCGAAGAGTGTGGAGCCATCCTCTTCTATTAAATATATTATTAAAAAATATCAATTATTTATCTTTGACCAAAACATAAAATATTGTAACCATGATGATAAAATTGATTAAAAAACATATAAATTGAAAAAAATGACTGAATTTTTATCCTTCTAAAGGACAAATCATAATTTTTCAATTGAATTTTTATGAAGGAATTAATTATTTAATTTGATAAAATTATAATCCTTAAAAACATGTTTCTATTTAATATCCAATATTATAGTTATAATATACAATAATGGAAACTGAAGAAGAACTATTGAAAACTATGAAAATATAAGGGAAATAATCATTAAATTCAGTACATTATTTATAATCATATTATTTAATCTAGATAAATATATTTATATAAGTAATGAAACAAATAGACACATATTCCATTCTGAATTCAAGAATTTAAAATGTAAATATAAATAGTGGGGATCTATTACTATTTATGTTGGTCATATCTATTACTCATGTTGTTTTTGAATTTATTTTCTTAAACACTACACCATAGGCTGCCTGTATGATTGATCCCCAATTGATCAGTCCCAAAGTATCTATGTAAATCAATAAATTCTGATTTCCCTTTTCGACTCTCCCATATAATGTATCCCGTAAAAAAAGGAATCTTCTATAACATTCCTCACACTCATCACTAACATTTTTTACATCCCATGTCTCCACATGGCTCTCATCACTATTTATTATCCCATTCCGGTAAATCTTATAAAACTAGCACTTATATTCTTCTCTCCAACATGCATCTATAATCCACTCATTGCATAAAAAATCTAGAAGTTATTAGAAATTTCTTTTTTTCCTTTTCTAGCACCACAAATACATGTTATGATCGTCTTATGAACACATGTTATAATGTTCATGTCTCCTATTTTATTTTAAAACTTATCTATTAAAATATTGAACATATAGTATAAAATTAGATTTTAAAACATAATAGTAGCCACTCATAAATTTTATGAAATTTACAATGTCATATGAAATGGGTAAGTCCCTATTGATAAATTTTATATTAATTATTTTGAATTATAAAATACATTGAATTAGACATAAATTAATTTTTCAATCTATTGAATTCGTACAAAATTGAAACACAACCTTAACTAATTTTTCAATATAATTATGTACCATTTGTTAATTTGAAAATTCCATTTTCATTGATGAATAAAATTAATGACCCTATAACCTATCCTTTAATAATGTCCTCATCTAATTATAATTTTTTTAATTTAATTTAAATTAGAGTGTCCTTCATAAATAATTTCAGAAAAACCACTACTGCATAAAAATTTAATGGACATGCAACTCCCATAGAGCTATAAATAATATTTCTATCTCATGGGATTTTATCAAGTTCCACTTTGTTGATTATAATAGGTCATAGGATATTATACATTCAAAATATACTCATTGTCAATCCTTAAAATGGGATCCTTTGTTTTATTTTTTTCTTCATTGACTGAATTATTATTAAATATATTAGTAAATATAAAATACATTCATTAAAATTTTAAAATAAAACTTCTGACTTTTATGTATACTCTTATTTTAATTAATAAAATGATATATAATTATACAATATTATTATGTGAGTTTTCATAAAGTATTTTTGTGAAAATATTTGAGGATATCATTATGGAATTTAAGGAGGGTCTCAAACATGGGTAACATATGACCATGGAAAATGGACATAGTGAGTTATACATTTACATTCTCAAGATTCACTATGAGAATCCATCTTCTCTATGATGTATCAAACCGTTTATTTTTAGTTTAATTCTTTAATCTTATCATAATGGGACTTCCTTATTGGGTAAAGGAGGAATCATGGGTTTTCAAGGATTGTATAGATACCATAGACCGATATTTTAGGTGGAGGTGGATAACCTGTATGGTTAGTAGATATCCTAGTTCCTAGTCTATATGGATAGATCAAACCATTCAGGGTGATCCAGTGCACTGTCCATGGTTGCACATATCGTTGAAAACATGACCCCTAGGCGACACACTAGTGTCTCTTCTATAAAATTTTTAATAATGGGAAACCACATGGTCAGCACATGATTTTTCTCCCCATGAACGTATGGTTTACTAGGTAGTGATCCTTTCACAATTTTTGTATTGTTTTCTAATAGGGATATTAAACCATTATACCCCTTTAACGATGTGTAAATTACAATCATTCGCCGAATAATTTTATACCCCAATATCTCTTTTATTTCTCATCTAGTGGAATGTATCTCCTCCCATTATAGAGGATTATCACTCCTAAATCAATGTTTCTAAATATATTATCCATATGAACTCTGATCGGGCCACTATTAGTTTCATTGGATAGCCACCAGTGCATTCTGTATACCTTTTTGCAATTTTTTATATTACAACATCTCGATGATGTTTTTTTTGTGAAATATAAAATTCCATATATCAAGGGAATTTTTTTAATCTCATTATTTAATCCATTCTATATTATAATATAGGCCAATAATTGATGAGGATTCAATAACCAAGATGAGAAAGGTGGTCTTGGGATTTTCCCCAAATGTCTTTGCATTTATATATATGTTATTATACTGAAAACTTGATTTTCTAATCATCGAATATTAAAATGGATTGATTCGTAATAAAATTAATATGAATTACCTATATATATAATGAAACATGATTAATTATTGATATAGGTTATGGAACAATAATTTTATCCTCCCCTTTTTGGGCGTGCTTTTGAATTGATTAAACCACTATGGGTGGCCTATTTGTTGATATCCCTTTTGTGGTATATTCATTACCCATTTATTGGGATGTTAAATGAAAAAATTTAATTATAAATTTATTTGAATTAGAGAGGTAGTTAAAGACCATGTACAAATTTTTTTTATGTTTCCTTTCATTATTAGGCTTCAAATGTTATTTATATAGAATTTTAAAATTAGAAGGAAATATATTATAATGTGTCTAGGTGTTACATATCATTCCTTCTCATATTTTTATCACTATAGATTTTTTGTCTTTTTATTTTTTTCTCTATTTTTATTCAAGGAAAATTGAGAATGTTATTTTTGTATAATACCTATCATATATATTCTATTATACCCAAAATATTTCTTCTACATATCAATTATCATGATATTTTATTGAGAATAATATAATTTAAATTTAAATGAATTCATATGACCATATTCAACTATTTTTTATTTCATTTTCAAAAGGATAAAATTGGAATCATATTAACATTTTTTATATATTATAAATTTGGACATTATTTTCAACATAAAAAAATATTTTTTAAAATATATTTCCTAACTAACCTTTTCCCACCGTCATGGGCATTAATTTCAATCAAAATTACTTTATGTGATTTTATATTTATTTTATAGGAAAATTATTTTTAAAGTAATCTAAAAAAATTTACTACTAAATATACATCCAAAGAAAGATATTATCCCCAATTTTTGAAATAAGGTTTTAATAATTTCTATAAATGCATTTTCTTCTATGTTAATATCCATTAATTTTTATAATATTCAATGGGGATTTGATCTCATGATATAAACCTTTTTATGTCTTTGGATGGCTTATGATTATATGGTGATTAAATTTTTATGAATCATATTTCATTTACATGGATTATAATATAATTAAATCATAATGTTTTTCTGTCATGTGCTAATCATATGCGTGGTTCCTCATTATGGGATGGGTGGGATAAAAATTAAATTTCCGTTCAATGAATTGGGTAATTCATTTTTTCTCCTAAGGTAATATGTAAGAGAATAGGGTGTGAACCCAGCCTAATATGGGAAATTGTCCACTAGTATTTCAAAGGTAATAGAGAGTCATTTCTATCCATTAAGGGACTTTATCGCCTATGCAATGGTGGTGTTGGTTGTGATATTTAAAATGAAATTATTTTTTCCCTATTTATGTTTTTCACCATTAATTCATGTTATTATACATTATTCCTATGTTTATATTCTACATTTATGCCTCAAGAATAATGATTAATACATTTGTTATGTAAAGTCCATTATGCCATGATATATGGGTTATAACCTATATGATTTATGATCAAAATTTATAGTGTTTATGAATTTTTTATCTCTTTTTCAAACCAGTGTGTTAATTTTTGTTCACATTGATTCTTCTCTAGTTGTCACAATGATCACCTTTCACTAAAATATGATCTCACCACTTATATTAATTTCAATTTTTTCTTATTTTAAGGAGAACGGTTCTATGTGTGATCACTCTATAAGAGTAATAAATGTTATGGTTATTTATGGGTGAAGTTGAATATTTAACATAAATATTTTATTTATGCAACCATCCTCTAAAGATACTAAACCTTTATGTTTCTTATACATGTAATAATTAATAGTGTAAATTAATTACAAATAAAATTTCCTAAAATGAATGTGGTTATTATTCTGTCTCCTAACATAATCATGAGGTTGATTCAGTTTTATGATGATTACATTCAACAATTTCATTTTTTCAGTACATAAAGAGATTATTGATGAACTAATGTATGGAGGAAATGAGTGAGACCATCGTAAAATACATAAATTATGGTGAGATGATAATATTGATCAGTGAAAAAACATCCATGAAGACCTATATATTTTTATTTCATCACATTGTACTGCTCACCACCATATTAGAAGAAAATTGATAAATTTATGTCTTAAATATGTTATCATTATTCTAAAATATAAGTTCATGTGAAAATAATTGCAATGGAGGTCCAATGTATCCAATATTCTCTAATATAATTATTGTATGTTGCTCTTATAATTTCTAATTATATAATTTTGAGAAACCCATAATATCATCTCTTCCTCAATCATGCCATGTAATGGAAAATTGTGAAAAACATTAAAAATGTATTCCATAAATTCATAAGATTCATCAATATAAATACAATTAAATGATAGTAGAATATATAAGTAGATATCATGAATATCATATATCATAACCTCATGAGATAACAAAATATATGAGAAATTTCTTGAAAAAATTGGTCATTATAACTCCTAGAAAATATTACACCCAAATTGATTCCACAGGTTAAGTTGTAATGATACAATATTTTGGGACCATTACTCTCTCATTCCAAAATTGAACTATTTTATTTTTCATTTAAATCATTTAGGAGATAATGTTTTTTAAAATTTATATAAATTTTTATGTCAATTAGTATGTGGGTGATGATAATGTTTTCATATATTTAAAATTAATGAAATTTAAATTCGTTTATTCAATAATTAAAAATGTATATTTTTTATGAATTTCTCACATAGTTTCATTTATGATAAATTTAAATATTAAAAAAAAATCATTCGTTTGTGGACATAAATTACCTTCCCCAGTGACTGTTCAAAATTTACGATATGTTCTCACTTAACTAAAAAATTATAAATCCAATTTAATTATATTTTTTTTGAAAAAATATGATTTAATTATATTAGTGAATTATTATGTGATGAACCAAAGTGAAAGAGAAAAAATATATTCAAAATAAAATCAATATTATATCAATGAATGAAAAAAACAAACATAACAACTAATGATAGTTATAAGGGATTACTGATGATTAAGACATATGAATTTAAATTGAGAAAATATAGAAAGAGGAGTAAAATAGTATCATAGATAGAGATAGGGGTTTGAATAATTGATGAATAATGGAAAATAGGCTGATCTAAATTGATTAATTGATATTATTATTTTTATTTGGGATTAATAAATTTTTTCGAAAATATATGACGAAATTATATTGAATCTATTTCCTATCTATCATTGAGCTTTTTACTCACCTAAATGAAATGCTTTTTTGTTAAATGATTTTCAGAATAAATAGTTCCAACATTTATAGGATAATCAACCAACGTTTTCTATTTATGTGATATTATTACAGACCTCACGGAAATATGTCAATTTTTGTTCTCTAATCATAACATCGAATATTGAATCGATGATTCTCATAAAGCGTAAAAACATATAAATTAAATAAAATGTGTTGTTTTTTATCATTTTATAAAACACATCTAAATTTTTTAATTAATTAGTGATGAAGTGATAAATTACGTAATTTAATAGAATTTCTATCATTAACAACATGTTCCAATTTAGTATCAACTATTTTAAGTAGAATATGCAATAATGAAAACCATAGAGGAACTATAGAAAACTATGAAAACATTATTAAAATCATTATAAAATTAAATAATTTAGTTATAATACCATAATTTTATCTATCTATATATGTTTATATTTGTAACAGAATAAATATACCCATATTCCCCCTTGAATGAATGAATTAGAAAAGGATATAAAAATGGAGAGGATCCATTACAATTGACAATGGTCATATCTCTAGCTACTGATAGTTTTGAATTCATTTGGTTAAAAACTATACCATAGGGTGACATTATGATTGAGCCTCAATCAATTAGTCATACCCTATCTATATTGATCGATCAATTCCATCATCCCCCTTCGGCTCTACTAAATAATGTATCCCTTAAAAGTGTATCTCCATAAAATTTCATCACACTCGTCAAAATTGTGTTTCATATCCCATGTCACCATGTGGATCACATCAATATTCATTATTGTCCCGACCTGTCCCACGGGGCACAGACGTGACTACCCTAATCCCACCTTCCATAAGCCTGGGGTTGGTGACTAGCACCTGAATGATTTTTCCAAATATGGAAGGAAATTCCGTAGAGATATATACACACTCAAAAGGGGAAACTAAAGTAAAAAACCCACAAAAGTAAGGTATAACCACGAGAGTAAAGTAAAATCACAAGTACAAATGTAAACTGAAAATAGTGTTCCGGAATACATTACCTAGAAACAAAACAAGAAGTAAACAGATATCACATCTAACCTGGTGCACTACATGGAGGGTATTAGTTGTAAGTCTGAGTTAGAATAAGAGGTTATCCACTGCTCCCATCACCCCAAGCTCCACCATGTCCCGAACAACCAAATTCCACCTTGGAGCATCAGTAGTCTATTCCAGACACACACGTGCAGGCGGAGCCCGTGCAAGGGTGAGTATAATAACACTGCTGGGGAGAAAAAGACCCCCGAAGGTCTCTCAGTAATCCATAAAGGAAAACATCACAAGAAATACCACAAAGTTAATATCATAGGCATGATCCAAATCATGAATCTTAAAGAAAAATAGAAATCTCACTCTAAAGGTATAACTTCAAGAGTTACTGGGATAGGGATGACTAGTCGTAAATACAGATCATCCTATACATAGTAACTCAACTATTGGCCCGTATAGGTCACTCTATGCTGACCCATGTAAGTTGCTAGATGCTAACCTGTATTGGTTGCTGGTGCTAACCCGTATTGTTCATCGGTGCTGACCCATATTGGTCACTGGTGCTAACTTGTACTGGTTGTTGGTGATGACCCTTATTGGTGACTGGTACAGAGGTTGAATTGAATATTCATTTAGATAGGTCATCCCACTCTGGAGTTTATGATGATGACCCATATTGGTCGCTCTTCTTCTCCATGTCACAACTAGCCACTAGATTCCTGCATGAAGCATGCCTGATATCCGGATGATTCATCTCCTCAATCCATTGTTCATATTTCAATTGGTACGAAGTCCGAGAAAAAAACATAACAAAGGGACCGACCTGTCATAGGGGTCCCAACGTGATAGACGACACGTATATCAGATGCCTGGTATGTGAGATATGGGAACTTTTGTAAAAAGGGTCCAGTTGGATTCAAATATGGTCTAACCCATGTCGGATGTCAAACATTTTCAAAACTCACTTAGAGTATATCTGGAGGACCACCTTGTCACAAGGGTCCTTATGCCACAAATTAGTTACACCCATTTCCGTGAAACGGAGGTCATCATACCTTAGTCTGACCCAACTGAGGTGGGCCGACTGGAATATGGAAAAGGGACCTATTTCCATAATGGGTACCAATGCCACTGACTGCGTGTCAAACGGACACCTAGTTCGTCAGTTACATGCGTTTCTTTTTTCAATAGCATGTTGGGTCTGGGCCCGGTCCGACTCGGTCTATAAGGCCCCAACCTTAAACCTTACTTAATGTTGAATTAAATGAATAATTCACATTGAGGATCTTTTAATGTTTACATTTTTAGAGAATTAAGTCATAAAACATGCATTACATTCCACATTTAAACAAAGTGGTTACATAAAATATAGTATTCATTTTTCCCATCATTGGAAACATATTTAAAATAAAACAAGGATTCTTTCTTGACACTTACTTGACACTATCATCATATCATGTACAATTCCCTTGACCTGTGAAAAACATTTCAAAAACTTGGGATGAGCATAAAAAGCTCAGTAAGGAATATAAAAGTATGAAATGAAAACCTTAGTCCCTGTATGAAATCATAATTTACTCATAAAACATAATCACCTTAACATAACTCATCAAATCATGAATAAATCATAGAAATCATAAGACATAAAGGTAACTGGAGGCATTCATAACATTCTTACATAGGGAGTAACCCTCTTGGTTACGTTTGGAATACCCATCACAGTATATTCCCTAAATCACTTCGGAGAAACCTTAATGTTTAAGTCCTTCACATTACCCATTACATTGGAGAGCTATATCGGGCTCAACCGCCCTTAGTTTATCATGGAACCACTCGTCTTCATAATAATTCCCAAGAACCATAACATAATCATATCACATAAAATATGGATAAAGGAAACATAACATTTCCACCTTTCAATCACCAGATATCAATACAACACATTGATATAAAAACATTATGAAAACCATTTTCAATACCAAAAGAAAAGAAAAGTAAAACATGGTATTTTTTTCTTTAAAAAAAGGTATGGCTTGTAGAGGAAGCCGAAACTCAAATAATGGTCACAATGGAGGAGAAGTCGTTGTCCCCGCATACGTATGACAAAAACATTCCCTTTTTTTGTTTAGTAAAATGATTCGTATAAAAAAGATTCATTTTGGATTAACGTAAAAGTCAAAGGGGTTTATAAACTGTATAAAATAAGGTTGTGTATAAAACAAAATATGCCTCAATGAAAGGAGATTGAGATGAAGTCCCTTATAAAGACGATATCCTTGGATTAAGGATAAATCAATTACATAATTATGTGTCACAAATGAATACACCAAATATAAGTGGATATTAAGTGTAAAACAATCACAGGTTATTCACACATATTCATAGAACGATATATTCAAGGAGTACAAGTTTATCCAAAAGAATCACAATTGGGTTAAGAAGTTACCTTGCAAAAATTCGACAGCATAACGACGTCACTTCAAAATTCAGAAAAAGAGTTGATGAGAGATAAAAAGGGTATCTCATCACATGGACATAAAATTTACATTAATAAGGATATAGAAGATCATATACCAACTTAATAGGATGTGAATTAAAATACATAACAAAAGAAGTCTTTTAAAAATAGGAGGGTGAAAGGTTTCCTTACCGACTTGGGTAACTTTCGAAACGTACACCCCATTGAAGAAGGGTTGTAAAATGATTATGTAAATACCCATAAATGATATTATATTACACAAGGAGTATAATAATGGGAATTACATACACCAATCAAAGTAAATGGTGGAAAATGTAGCATAAATCTCACGGGAATAAAAGTGAGATGAAAAATCCCTTACGAAAACTCGGTAGCCTAATGGCGCCACTTAAAACATCCAAAAATGGATTGATGAGATCAAATAGGGTCTCTCATCATATTAAAATAAAATTTACATCAAGAGGAATATAAAAGAAGACCCCATATAGCAACAAAGAGGAGCATAAAAGAAGTGACATAAAGGAGAGTACTTAAAAACAAAGAGAGAGGTTAGACCTCTTATGAAAAATCGGCAGCCTAACGGCGCCACTCAAAACTTCCAAAATGGATTGATGAGAGAAAATAGGGTCTCTCATCATATGAACATAAAAAGTACAGTAGGAGTAATATAAAAGAAAATCCCAATCATAATAAAGATGAGCTTAAAAGGAATGACATAAAAGAGTGTACTTAAAAAGAAAGAGAGGGGTAGGATCCCTTACCTCAAGTCCGACTTGTCTTGTTCGTTTCTTTATATTCCTCAAGTCTGACTTGTCTTGTTCGTTTCTTTATATTCCATTAAAACGGGTAACTCTCTTTGATTTAAGCTCAAAGGATTCCTTGGAAAGGATTCTGCCCAAAGTGAGGCATAAATGATGAAGAGAGGGATGTGGAGAGATGAAATGGGTAGGGGTTGGCCGAGACAAAGGCTTGAGAGGTGTGTGTAAGGTTGTAGATGTGGGGGCCTTTTATAAGAGGAGAAGGGGGCACTCTTGGAAAGTTATAAAATATTACTTTATTATAAAATGATTTTCGGATTTTAAAGGTCCCACGATTATATATTTCGAGGATAAGGTGATAATAGTTCGAAATCCACACATCCAATAGGTTTTTGACAAGTGTAGGTCATATATTTTACATTATCTTTTCATTTTATTTAAATCATTCATTTATGAGGTAATCACAGCATCATCACGGTGTCATAAATAAATTAATATATTCAATGTTTAAAAATTATAAAAAAATATAATGATGTAGGAAACTTTTTTAGATTTCTAATAAATATTTATTGTCAAAAATATGACTTATATAACCCATGTAAAAATTGTTTTAGTAAAACAACACATGTTTCTGACATTTTAATTTTAACTTTAAATAAAAAGGTATTGATGTAATTATCCAACCAAAGTGGATCCATGGGGTCCCCAAGTTGACCCATGGATTGTCTTGGTCGGCCATGACACATACAATAAGGGTAGGACATTTGTCATGTTCATTTCATATTATTAAAACATTATTTTTACCTTAAATTGCACTAATTACCTCTAATCGCGATTAAAAACATACAAGTTACTATTCACCAGAAAAAATTAATCTCATTGAACCACATTTTACTTCCTAATGACAACCATGTATGTCGGATTTTTTAAATTCAAAACACAGAAGTGGTAAAGTTTCATTTAAAGGAAAAATCAGTTTTTTAAGTACCACTTAGTGGTTTCACTATTCATAAAAAATTGAAGTTCTTCAGAAAAATACCAAAACTTCACCCTAAGCAATATTTGATATTCCGAATTCAAAAATGATTTCTATTTTACAAAATTCAAATCATATAAGTTAAATTAATTAATTTAATAATTAATTCTTGCTGTCATGACAAATAACGTGTTTTTAGGAAACAACTTATATATCAAAAGATTGACACTAGTTTAAGTCCAATTTCAAAGTTAAATTAATTCAACGACAACTACGGGATTAAATGGTCAAAATATATTCTAGTTTCACTTTAAAACCAAATCAAAAGATAATCTAATCATATAAATAAATTATATTAAAAAGAGGTTTTTAATTAAAATACAACATTTTCAATATTCATTAAAAAATGAACTTTATCGGAATAATACCAAAAATTTACACAAAGTAAATTTTTATGTCCCGATTCTAAAGAAGAATTTTATTTTGTCAAATATTACACATAAAATTGTCAAAAAGTGGATTTAAAAAAGGTTTTCCATCATAGGCGGTTAATCGACCTTTTGAAAAATATTAGAATATTTACGCTTAAAATTGGATTCATTCACATTTTTAATCCTCTAACATTTATTGTAAAGAGTAAAAATATTTGACAAACATATATAATCATTTTGTAGTTAGTTCTATTCATTCCTGCCATTACAATGGAAAGGCGTTAACTACAAATTAAAATAATATTATTTTATTATTAGAGTGCAACGTAAGATTCTTAAGAAACTCGTTGTTGCGTATTGGGTACGCCATCGAGCATAGCGTCCCCTTTAAAGTAATATTAATTTTTTTTTCACAAATATGGATAAATGTGAAAATGTCATATTCTTTATTTTCCCGGGGTGTTACATCCTTCCCCCTTTTGGGAATTGCGTCCTCGAAATTTTAAAATTGGGCTTGGAAACTTCATTGAAAATCCCACATCGGAACAAGAGTAAGTAAAACAATCCCTTTAAAATAAAGAAATAGAAGTAAAAAGGTCACTTGAGTTAACCCATACTAGGATTCCATGTAGGAAAACATGGATACGGAGGAAAAAAGGGTCTTGTTCTATGGGAGAGTGATAGAAAACATGTTTAGGAGAAAGTTAGCCATAAGAAAAGCACATACTTGTGGTGGGTTAAACGGTATTCGATTCCCCCGTAGGAAACGTTAATAGACAACATTTTTTTCTTAAGTTACATTTCATTGCGGAATTTATTTTTGATCTTAAGGAAACATACTTACGTGACATGTTGACATTCAAATGTTACTATATTTCTTACACAAACTCGTACTTTCCCCAAATGATGAGTATTTAGGAAGACTTGTTTACATTTATAGAGCTATAATCAACTAGTATAGAATCACCTAATCTACAAAAGAGAACTATATACTTCCCATGTATTTAGACCTTAACCAAAACTAAAACCTAAAAGGTTAGTATGAAATCAGATAATACCCAAAAAGGATAATCCTTTATAAAAAAAATCTATTCTTAATCTCCATAATTTGTCAAACAATACCCAAAGTTCAACAAACACCATTAAATAAACAATTTTTTCATAGAATTCTTCAAAGTAAACCAAACTAATATTGAAACCCAAATATTTGAAGGATTTAATCACATAGTCTTCCAAGGTACAAATTAACACTTATCTCCAAATAACATTAGTTTCTCTTAAAGTCTCATATTGAAAATTAATTAACCTAATCACATAGCCTCCATGATAGGTTAATAATTTCCATAAATAACCCAAAATCAACTTACTCTTAATTAATAAAATCATCTAACTAAAAAGAATAAGTCATACTAACCAGGGACTTCATGTAGTCTAGTGGTAGGCGATAAATACCAGTGGCACTTTGGCTGTGGGTTTGATTCCCGCAGCTTTGTCCGACGCGACGGGTTGTCACATAGTCTGCATGTTGTCCTTTTTATAAAACTCCAAAAATAACCCTAACATGTTTTAACCTCAATAGTTTCCTTATACCTATCATTTTCATCCAAATTCGTTTCAATCTCAATATCTTAATTCTTGAAGTCTTATTTCACCACCATAAGATAAAATAAAATGATTCCCAAAACGAATAACAGCATACCTTGATCATGGCGTCCACTTGGTTTCATCGTCATCTTGCCTACGTAGGTAGAAGTCCCATGCATTACAACAATGATTTAGAGATCCTTCAAAATCATTTTCTTCCTCCATCCAAATACACCTTGGACAATATGGGTCATATGGGTGTTCACAGAAAAACAGTTTTGGAAAATAATCATGTATGACATATAATTCCAAAACATCTGATAAAACATGATTTCTAAAAAATAGTCGGACAGAATTTGAGTTGAAACATTATATTAATGATCCTTTTAAAATACCATAAGTATGTGCTGAGAGACTATATTTTAAAAGAAAATATAAATAGGTTGTGCAAGGGTATCCTTCCTCAGCACCATTTTTAAAATCATAATATGCTTCAAATTCTTGTGATAAGGTGAAATAGTTGAAAATACCTTGATAATATTTACCTTTCTTGAAAATATGAGAATATTGTGAAAATATTATTTGTCTAAATACAACCCATGATCCACGATGATAATGAGGTATAGTAGAGGTGTTTCATATCTCAAACAACTGCTTTCAAGTGACTTGTATGCTATAAAAAGTTTCACAATCATCCGAACATGACTTTGGAATAATTATTACAAGCATGTCATCAGGAAGAGATAGGAATGTTGTTTGAGATCCTTCTCCTTCCATTTGTAACCGACTTTACTTGACCTGAAAAAAGTTATAAAACAAGGATTTAACTGAAATAATAGATATAGGGACTAATCATGTGTCTAACAAAAACTCATAATCCCTAAAGTTTTCTAAACTGACCTCTAATACCAACTATAAGGCCCCATCTGTAAACCTTACTTAATGTTGAATTAAATGAATAATTCATATTGAGGATCTTTTCAGGTTTAAAGTTTTAGAGAAATAGATCATAAAACATGAATTACATTCCACATTTAAACAAAGTCGTTACATAAAAGATAGTATTCCTTTTTCCCATCAACGGAAACATATTTAAAATAAAACAAGGATTCATTCATGACACTTCCTTGACACTATCATCATATCATGTTCCACTCCCTTGACCTGTGAAAAACATTTCAAAAACATGGGATGAGCATATAAAGCTCAGTAAAGAATATAAAAGTATGAAATGAAAACATTAGTCCATGTATGAAATCATACATTACTCATAAAACATAATCACATTAACATACCTCATCAAATCATGAATAAATCATAGAAATCATAAGACATAAAGGTAACTTGAGGCATTCATAACATTCTTACATAGGGAGTAACCCTCTTGAGTACATTTGGAATACCCATCACAGTATATTCCCTAAATCTCTTCGGAGAAACCTTAACGTTTAACTCCTTCGCGTTACCAAATGCATTGGAGAGCTATATCGGGATCACCCGCCCTTAGTTTATCACGGAACCACCTGTCTTCATAATAATTCCCATGAACCATAACATAATCATATCACATAAAATATTCATAAATGAAACATAACATTTCCACCTTTCTATCATAAGAAATCAATAAAAAACCTTGATATAAAAACATTATGAAAACCATTTTCATTACCAAAATAAAAGAAAAGTAAAACATGGTATTTATTTTTCTTTTTAAAAAATGGTATGGCTTGTAGGTGATGCCGAAACTCAAATAATGGTCACGGTGGCGGAGAAATCATTGTCGCCGCATACGTATGACAAAAACATTCCCTTTTGTCATTTAGTAAAATGCTTCGTATAAAAAAGATTCATTTTGTATAAATATAAATGTCAAAGGGGTTTATACACCATATAAAAGAAGGTTGTGTATAAAACAAAATATGCCTCAATGAAAGGAGATTGAGACGAAGTCCCTTACATAGACGGTATCCTTGGATTAAGGATAAATCAATTACATAATTATGTTTGACAAATAAATACACCAAATATAAGTGGATATTATGTTTAAAACAATCACAGGTTATTCACACATATTCATATAATGACATATTCAAGGAGTACAAGTTTATCCCAAAGAATCAAAATTGGGTTAAGAAGTTCCCTTGCAAAAATTCGAGAGCCTAACAACGTCACCTCAAAATTCATAATAAGAGTTGATGAGAGATAAAAAGGGTATCTCATCACTTGGACATAAAATTTACATTAATAAGGATATAGAAGAAAATATCCCAACTTAATAGTATGTGAATTAAAAGACATACAAAATAAGTATTTTAAAAAGAGGATGGTGAAAGGTTCCCTTACCGACTTGGGTAACTTTCGAAACATACACCCCATTGAAGAAGGGTTGTACAATGATTATGTAAATACACATAAATGAAATTATATTACACAAAGAGTATAATAATGGGAAGTATATACACCACTCAATGGAAATGGTGGCAAATGTAGCATAAATCTCACGGGAATAAAAGTGTGATGAAAAATCCCTTACGAAAACTCGGGAGCCTAACGGCGCCACTTAAAACTTCCAAAAATGGATTGATGAGATAAAATAGGATCTCTCATCAAATTACAATAAAATGTACAGTAAGAGGAATATAAAATAACATCCCCCATAACAATAAAGGGGATCTTAAAAGAAGTGGCATAAAGGAGAGTACTTAAAAAGAAAGAGAGAGGTTAGATCTCTTATGAAAATTCGGTAGCCTAACGGCGCCTCTCAAAACATCCAAAATGTATTGATCCGAGAAAATAGGGTCTCTCATCATATGAACATATAAATTACAGTAGGAGTAATATAAAAGAACATCCCAATCATAAGAAAGATGAGCTTAAAAGGAATGACATAAAAGAGTGTACTTAAAAAGAAAGAGAGGGGTAGTATCCCTTACCTCAAGTCCGACTTTTCTTGTTCGTTTCTTTATATTCCTCAAGTCCGACATGTCTTGTTCGTTTCTTTATATTCCTTTTAAACGGGTAACTCTCTTTGATTTAAGCTCAAAGGCTTACTTGGAAAGGATTCTTCCAAAAGGGAGGCTTCAATGATGAAGAGAGGGATGTGGAGAGATGAAATGGGAAGGGGTTGGCCAAGCCAAAGGCTTGAGAGGTGTGTGTAAGGTGGTAGAGGTGGGGGCCTTTTATAAGATGAGAAGAGGGGAACTCTTGGAAAGTTATAAATTATTACTTTATTATAGAATGATTTTCGGATTTTAAATGTACCACGATTATATATTTCGAGGATAAGGTGATAATAGTTCTAAATCCACACATACAATAGGTTTTTGACAAGTGTAGGTCTTAGATTTAACATTATCTTTTCATTTTATTTAAATCGTTCATTTATGAGGTAATCACTGCATCATCACGGTGTCATAAATAAATTAATATATTTAATGTATAAAAATTATAAAAAAATATAATGATGTTGGAAATCTTTTTATCTTTATAATGAATATTTATAGTCAAAAATATGACTTATATAACCCCATGTAAAAATTATTTTAGTAAAACAACACATGTTTGAGACATTTTAATTTTAACTTTAAATAAAAAGGTATTAATGTCATTATCCAACCAAAGTGGCTCCATGGGGTCCCCAAGTAGACCCATGGATTGTCTTGGTCGGCCATGACATATCCAATAAGGTTATGACATGAGGCATGTTCATTTAATATTATTAAAACATTATTTTTACCTTAAATTACACTAATTACCTCTAATCGCGATTAAAAACATAAAAGTTACTATTCACCAAAAAAATTTAATCCCATTGAATCACATTTTACTTCCTAATGACAACCATGTATGTCAGATTTTTGAAATTAAAAACACAAAAGTGGTAAAGTTTCATTTAAACCAAAAATCTGTTTTTTAAGTACCACTTAGTGGTGTCACTATTCATCTAAAATTGAAGTTCTTCAGAAAAATACTAAAGGTTCACCCTATGCTATATTTGATATTCCGAATTCAAAAATTATTTATATATTAAAAAATTCAAATCATATAAGTTAAATTAATTAATTTAATAAATAATTCCCGCTGTCATGACAAATAGCGTGTTTTTATGAAACAATATGTATCAAAAGATTGACTCTAGTTTAAGTCCAATTTTAAAGTAAAATTAATTCCAATGACCAGTACTGGATTAAATGGTAAAAAATATTCTAATTTCACTTTAAAACCAATTCAAAAGATAATATAATCATATAAAATAATTAAATTAAAAAATATTTTTAATTAAAATACAACATATTTCACTATTCATTAAAAAATAAAATTTATCGGAAAAATACCAAAAATTTACACAAAGTAAATTTTGATGTCCCGATTCTAAAGAAGAATTTTATTTTGTCAAATATAACACATAAAATTGTCAAAAAGTGGATTTAAAATAGGTTCTCCATCAAGGGCAGTTAATCGACCTTTTAAAGAATATTAGAATGTTTACGCTTAAAATTGGATTCATTCGCATTTTTAATCCTCTAACATTTATTGTAAAGAGTAAAAATATTTGACAAACATATATAATCATTTTGTAGTTAGTTCTGTTCATTCCTTCCATTACAATGGCTAGGCGTTCACTACCATTTAAAATAATATTATTTTATTATTAGAGTGCAATGTAAGATTCCCAAGAAACTCGTTGTTGGGTATTGGGTATGCCATCGAGCATAGCATCCCCATTAAAGTAATATTAAAATTTTATTCACAAATATGGATAAATGTGAAAATTTCATATTCTTTATTTACCTGGGGAGTTAGATCCTTCCCCCCTTTTGGGAATTGCGTCCTCGAAATTTTAAAATTTGTCTTGGAAACTTCATCGAAAATCCCACATCGGAACAAGAGTCAGTAAAACAATCACTTTAAAATAAAGAAAGAGAAGTAAAAAGGTCCCCTGAGTTAACCCATACTTGGATTCCATGTAGGAAAAAATGGATATGGAGGAAAAAACAAAGGGTCATGTTCTGAGGGAGAGTGATCGAAAACATGTTTAGGAGAAAGTTAACCACAAGAAAATCACATACATGTGGTGGGTTAAAAGGTATTAGATTCCACAATATGAAAAGATAATAGGCAAAAAAAATCATAAGTTAATTTTCATTGAGGAATTTATTTTTGATCTTAAGGAAACATACTTACTTGTCATGTTGACTTTCAAATTTTACTATATTTCTTACACAAACTCGTACTTTCCCCAAATGATGAGTATTTAGGAATACTTGTTTACATTAAGAGAGCTATAATCAACTAGTAGAGAATCACCTAATCAACATAAGAGAACAATATAATTACCATGTATTTAAACCTTAACCAAAACTAAATCCTAAAAGGTTAGTATTAGATCAGATAATACCCAAAAAGGATAATCCTTTATAAAAAAATCTACTCATAATCTCCATAATTTGTCAAACAATACCCAATGTTCAACAAAGACCATTCAATAAACAATTTTCCCAAAAAATTATTCAATGTAAACCAAACAAATATTGAAACCCAAATATTTGAAGGATTTAATCACATAGTCTTCCAAGGTACAAATTAACACTTATCTCCAAATAACATCAGTTGCTCTTAAAGTCTCATATTGAAAAGTAATTAACCTAATCACATATCCTCCATGACAGGTTAAAAATTTCCATAAATAACCCAAAATGAACTTACTATTAATTCAAAAAATCATCTAACTAAAAAGAATAAGTCATACTAACCAGGGACTTCACGTAGTCCGGTGGTAGGCGATAAATACCAGTCTCACTTTGGTTCTGTGTTCGATTCCCACATCTTTGTCCGACGTGACGGGTTGTCACACAGTCTGCGTGTTGTCCTTTTTATAAAACTCCAAAAATAACTCTAACATGTTTTATCATCAATAGTTTCCTTATACCTGTCATTTTCATTCAAATTCGTTATGATCTCGACATCTTAATTCTTGAAGTCTTATTTCACCACCATAAGATAAAATAAAACGATTCCCAAAATGAATAACGTCATACCTTCATCATGGCGTCCACTCGGTTTCATCAACATCTTCCTCACGTAGGTAGAAGTCTCATGCATTACAACAATGATTTATAGATCCTTCAAAATAGTTTGCTTCCTCAATCCAAATACACCTTGTACAACATGGGTCATATGGGTGTTCACAGAAAAACAGTTTTGGAAAATAATCATTTATGACATATAATTACAAAACATATGATAAAACATGATTTCTATAAAATAGTGGGACATAATTTGAGTTGAAACTTTCTATTATTGGTACTTTTAAAATACCATAAGTATGTGATGAGAGACTATATTTTAAAAGCAAATATAAATAGGTTCCGCAAGGGTATCCTTCCTCAGAACCATTTTTAAAATCATAATATGCTTCAAATTATTATGATAAGGTAAAATAGTTGAAAATACCTTGATAATATCTACCTTTCTTGAAATAATGAGAATATTGTGAAACTATTATTTGTCTAAATACAACCCATGATCGACGATGATAACGAGGTATAGTGGAGGTGTTTCATATCTCAAACAACTGCTTGCAAGTGACTTGTATGCTAGAAAAAGTTTCACAATCATCCGAACATGACTCTGCAATAATTATTGCAAGCATGTCATCAGGAAGAGATAGGAATGTCATTTGAGATCCTTCTCCTTCCATTCGTATCCGACTTGACTTGACCTGAAAAAAGTTATAAAACAAGGATTTAACTGAAATAATAGATACATGGACTAATCATGTGTCTAACCAAAACTCCTAATCCCTAAAGTTATCTAAACCGACCTCTGATAGCAACTATAAGGCCCCGTCCTTAAACCCTACTTACTGTTGAATTAAATGAATAATTCACATTGAGGATCTTTTCAGGTTTAGAGTTTTCGAGAATTAGATCTTAAAACTTGCATTACATTCTACATTTAAACAAAGTTGTTACATAAAAGATAGTATTCATTTTTCCCATCAACAAAAAAATATTTAAAATAAAACAATGATTCTTTCTTGAAACTTCCTTGACACTATCATCATATCATATTCCATTCCCTTGAACTGTGAGAAACATTTCAAAAACATGGGATGAGCATAATTTGCTCAGTAAGGAATATAAAAGTATGAAATCAAAACATTAGTCCATGTATGAAATCATACATTACTCATAAAACATAATCACTTTAACATACCTCATCAAATCATGAATAAATCATAGAAATCATAAGACATAAAGGTAACTTGAGGCATTCATAACATTCTTACGTAGGGAGTGACCCTCTTGTTTACGTTTGGAATACCCATCATAGTATATTCCCTAAATATCTTCGGAGAAACCTTAATGTTTAACTCCTTCATGTTACCCAATGCATTGGAGAGCTATATCAGGCTCACCCGCCCTTAGTTTATCAAGGAACCGCCTGTCTTCATAATAATTCCCAGGAACCATAACATAATCATATCACATAAAATATGCATAAAGAAAACATAACATTTCCACCTTTCAATCACAAGATATCAATACAACACATTGATATAAAAAAATTATGAAAACCATTTTCAATACCAAAATAAAAGAAAAGTAAAACATGGTATTTATTTTTCTTTTAAAAAAATGGTATGGCTTGTAGAGGAAGCCGAAACTCAAATAATGGTCACAGCGGCGGAGAAGTCGTTGTCGCCGCATACGTATGACAAAAACATTCCCTTTTGTCGTTTAGTAAAATGCTTCTTATAAAAAAGATTCATTTTGGATAAATGTAAAAGTCCAAGGGATTTATACACCGTATAAAATAATGTTTTGTATAAAACAAAATATTCCTCAATGAAAGGAGATTGATATGAAGTCCCTTACAAAGACGGTATCCTTGGATTAAGGATAAATCAATTACATAATTATGTCTGACAAACGAATACACCAAATATAAGTGGATATTAAGTGTAAAACAATCACAGGTTATTCACACATATTCACAGAACGACATATTCAAGGAGTACAATTTTATCCCAAAGAATAAAAATTGGGTTAAAAAGTTCCCTCGCAAATATTCGACATCCTAATGGCGTCACTTCAAAATTCAGAAAAAGAGTTGATGAGAGATAAAAAGGGTATCTCATCACTTGGACATAAAATTTACATTAATAAGGATATAGAAGAACATATCCCAACTTAATAGTATGTGAATTAAAATACATAACAAAATAAGTCTTTTAAAAAGAGGAGGGTGAAAGGTTCCCTTACCGAATTCGGTAACTTTCGAAACGTACACCACATTGAAGAAGGGTTGTACAATGATTGTGTAAATAACCATAAATGAAATTATATTACACAAAGAGTATAATAATGGGAAGTACATACACCACTAAAAGGAAATGGTGTAAAATGTAGCATAAATCTCATGGGAATAAAAGTGAGATGAAAAATCCCTTACGAAAACTCGGCAGCCTAACGGCGCCACTTAAAACATCCAAAAATGGATTGATGAGATCAAACAGGGTCTCTCATCATATTACAACAAAATGTACAGCAAGAGGAATATAAAATGACATCCCCCGTAACAAAAAATAGGAGCTTAAAATAAGTGACATAAAGGAGAGTACATAAAAAGAAAGAGAGAGGTTAGATCTCTTACGAAAATTCGGCAGCCTAACGGCGCCACTCAAAACATCCAAAATGGATTGATGAGAGAAAATAGGGCCTCTCATCATATGAACATAAAAAGTACAGTAGGAGTAATATAAAAGAACATCCCAATCATAAGAAATATGAGATTAAAAGGAATGACATAAAAGAGTGTACTTAAAAAGAGAGGGGTAGGATCCCTTACCTCAAGTCTGACTTTTCTTGTTCATTTCTTTTTATACATCAAGTCCGACTTGTCTTGTTCATTTCTTTATATTCCTTTAAAACGGGTAACTCTCTTTGATTTAAGCTCAAAGGCTTCCTTGGAAAGGATTATTTCCAAAGTGAGGCTTCAATGATGAAGAGAGGGATATGGAGAGATGAAATGGGCAGGGGTTGGCCAAGCCAAAGGCTTGAGAGGTGTGTGTAAGGTGGTGGAGGTGGGAGCCTTTTATAAGAGGAGAAGAGGGGCACTCTTGGAAAGTTATAAAATATTACTTTATTATAGAATGATTTTCGGATTTAAAAGTTCCCACGATTATATATTTCGAGGATAAGGTGATAATAGTTCGAAATCCACACATCCAATAGGTTTTTGACAAGTGTAGGTCTTATATTTTACAATATCTTTCTATTTTATTTAAATCATTCATTTATGAGGTAATCACTGCATCATCACGGTGTCATAAATAAATTAATATATGTAATGTCTAAACATTTTAAAAAAATATAATGATTTAGGAAATATTTTTAGCTTTATAATGAATATTTATAGTAAAAAATATGACTTATATAACCCCATGTAAAATTTTTTTTAGTAAAACAACACATGTTGTTGACATTTTAATTTTAACTTTAAATAAAAAGATATGAATGTCATTAGTCAACCAAAGTGGCTCCATGGGGTCCCCATGTTGACCCATGGATTGTCTTGGTCGGCCATGACACATCCAATAAGGGTAGGACATCTGTCATGTTCATTTCATATTATTAAAACATTATTTTTACCTTAAATTACACTAATTACCTCTAATCGCGATTAAAAACATAAAAGTTACTATTCACCAAAAAAAATTTAATACCATTGAACCACATATTACTTCCTGATGACATCCATGTATGTCAGATTTTTTAAACTCATAACAAAAAAGTGGTAAAGTTTCATTTAAAGGAAAAATTAGTTTTTTAAGTACCACTAGGTGGTTTCACTATTCATCAAAAATTGATGTTCTTCAGAAAAATACCAAAACTTCACCCTAAGCTATATTTGATATTCTAAATTCAAAAATGATTTCTATTTTACAAAATTAAAATCATATAAGTCAAATTAATTAATTTAATAATTAATTCCCGCTGTCATGACAAATAGCGTGTTTTTATGAAACAATATATATCAAAAGATTGACACTAGTTTAAGTCCAATTTCAAAGTGAAATTAATTCCAATGACCACTATTGGATTAAATGGTAAAAAATATATTCTAATTTCACTTTAAAACCAATTCAAAAGATAATCTAATCATATAAATTTATTAAATTAAAAAAAGGTTTTTAATTAAAATACAACATTTTTCACTATTCATTAAAAAATGAACTTTATCGGAAAAATCCCAAAAAATTACACAAAGTAAATTTTGATGTCCCGATTATAAAGAAGAATTTTATTTTGTCAAATATAACACCTAAAATTGTTAAAAAGTGGATTTAAAAGAGGTTCTCCATTAAGGGCGGTTAATCGACCTTTTAAAGAATATTAGAATGTTTACGCTTAAAATTGGATTCATTCAAATTTTTAATCCTCTAACATTTATTGTAAAGAGTAAAAATATTTGACAAACATATATAATCATTTTTTAGTAAGTTCTGTTCATTCCGGCCATTACAACGGCTAGGCGTTCACTACCATTTAAAATAATATTATTTTATTATTAGAGTGCAATGTAAGATTCCCAAAAAACTCGTTGTTGGGTATTGGGTACGCCATCGATCATAGCGTCCCCATTAAAGTAATATTAATATTTTATTAACAAATACGGATAAATGTGAAAATTTCATATTCTTTATTTACCTAGGGTGTTAGATCCTTCCCCCCTTCTGGGAATTGCGTCCTCGAAATTTTAAAATTTGGCTTGGAAACTTCAATGAAAATCTCACATCGGAATAAGAGTCAGTAAAACAATCACTTTAAAATAAAGAAAGAGAAGTACAAAGGTCACCTGAGTTAACCCATAATTGGATTCCATGTAGGAAAACATGGATATGGAGGAAAAAACAAAGGGTCATGTTCTGAGGGAGAGTGATAGAAAACTTGTTTAGGAGAAAGTTAACCACAAGAAAATCACATACTTGTGGTGGGTTAAACAGTATTCAATTCCACCATAGGAAAAGTTAATAGACAACATTTTTGTCTTACATTACTTTTCATTGAGGAATTTATTTTTGATCTTAAGGAAACATACTTACTTGTCATGTTGACTTTCAAATTTTACTATATTTCTTACACAAACTCGTACTTTCCCCAAATGATGAGTATTTAGGAATACTTGTTTACATTAAGAGAGCTATAATCAACTAGTAGAGAATCACCTAATCAACATAAGAGAACTATATACTTCCCATGTATTTAAACCATAACCAAAACTAAAACCTAAAAGGTTAGTATGAGATCGGATAATACCCAAAAATGATAATCCTTTATAAAATAATCTATTCTTAATCTCCATAATTTGTCAAACAATACCCAAAGTTCAACAAAGACCATTAAATAAACAATTTGTCCATAAAATTATTCAATGTAAACCAAACTAAGATTGAAAACCAAATATTTGAAGGATTTAATCACATAGTCTTCCAAGGTACAAATTAACACTTATCTCCAAATAACATCATTTTCTCTTAAAGTCTCATATTTAAAAGTAATTAACCTAATCACATATCCTCCATGATAGGTTAATAATTTCCATAAATAACCCAAAATCAACTTACTCTTAATTCAAAAAATCATCTAACTAAAAAGAATAAGTCATACTAACCAGGGACTTCACGTAGTCCAGTGGTAGGCGATAAATACTAGTCACACTTTGGTTGTGGGTTCGATTACCATAGCTTCGTCCGACGTGACGGGTTCTCACACAGTCTGTGTGTTGTCCTTTTTATAAAACTCCAAAAATAACCCTAACAAGTTTTATCATCAATAGTTTCCTTATAGCTGTCATTTTCATCCAAATTCGTTATGATCTCAACATCTTAATTCTTGAAGTCTTATTTCACCACCATAAGATAAAATAAAACGATTCCCAAAATGAATAACATCATACCTTGATCATGGCGTCCACTCGGTTTCATCGTCATCTTGCTCACGTAGGTAGAAGTCACATGCATTACAACAATTATTTATAGATCCTTCAAAATAATTTGCTTCCTCCATCCAAATACACCTTGTACAACATGGGTCATATGGGTGTTCACAGAAAAACATTTTTGGAAAATAATCATGTATGACATATAATTCCAAAACATATGATAAAACATGATTTCTATGAAATAGTCGGACAGAATTTGAGTTGAAACTTTCTGTTATTGGTCCTTTTAAAATACCATATGTATTTGATGAGAGACTATATTTTAAAAGAAAATATAAATAGGTTGCGCAAGGGTATCCTTCCTCAGCACCATTTTTAAAATCTTAATATGCTTCAAATTATTATGATAAGGTAAAATAGTTGAAAATAACTTGATAATATTTACCTTTCTTGAAAATATGAGAATATTTTGAAACTATTATTTGTCTAAATACAACCCATGATCCAAGATGATAACGAGGTATAGTGGAGGTGTTTGATATCTCAAACAACTTCTTGCAAGTGACTTGTATGCTAGAAAAAGGTTCACAATCATCCGAACATGACTTTGCAATAATTATTGCAAGCATGTAATCAGGAAGAGATAGGAATGTCGTTTGAGATCCTTCCCCTTCCATTCGTATCCGACTTTACTTGACCTGAAAAAAGTTATAAAACAAGGATTTAACTGAAATAATAGATACAGGGACTAATCATGTGTCTAACCAAAACTCATAATCCCTAAAGTCATCTAAACCGACCTCTGATAGCAACTATAAGGCCCCATCTTTAAACCCTACTTAATGTTGAATTAAATGAATAATTCACATTGAGGATATTTTCAGGTTTAGAGTTTTCGAGAATTAGATCTTAAAACTTGCATTACATTCTACATTTAAACAAAGTTGTTACATAAAAGATAGTATTCATTTTTCCCATCAACAAAAATATATTTAAAATAAAATGATGATTCTTTCTTGAAACTTCCTTGACACTATCATCATATCATATACCATTCCCTTGAACTGTGAGAAACATTTCAAAAACATGGGATGAGCATAATATGCTCAGTAAGGAATATAAAAGTATGAAATCAAAACATTAGTCCATGTATGAAATCATACATTACTCATAAAACATAATCACTTTAACATACCTCATCAAATCATGAATAAATCATCGAAATCATAAGACATAAAGGTAACTTGAGGCATTCATAACATTCTTACGTAGGGAGTGACCCTCTTGTTTACGTTTGGAATACCCATCATAGTATATTCCCTAAATATCTTCGGAGAAACCTTAATGTTTAACTCCTTCATGTTACCCAATGCATTGGAGAGCTATATCAGGCTCACCCGCCCTTAGTTTATCAAGGAACCGCCCGTCTTCATAATAATTCCCAGGAACCATAACATAATCATATCACATAAAATATGCATAAAGGAAACATAACATTTCCACCTTTCAATCACAAGATATCAATACAACACATTGATATAAAAAAATTATGAAAACCATTTTCAATACCAAAATAAAAGAAAAGTAAAACATGGTATTTATTTTTCTTTTAAAAAAATGGTATGGCTTGTAGAGGAAGCCGAAACTCAAATAATGGTCACGGCGGCGGAGAAGTCGTTGTCGCCGCATACGTATGACAAAAACATTCCCTTTTGTCGTTTAGTAAAATGCTTCTTATAAAAAAGATTCATTTTGGATAAACGTAAAAGTCCAAGGGATTTATACATCGTATAAAATAATGTTTTGTATAAAACAAAATATTCCTCAATGAAAGGAGATTGATATGAAGTCCCTTACAAAGACGGTATCCTTGGATTAAGGATAAATCAATTACATAATTATGTCTGACAAACGAATACACCAAATATGAGTGGATATTAAGTGTAAAACAATCACAGGTTATTCACACATATTCACAGAACGACATATTCAAGGAGTACAATTTTATCCCAAAGAATAAAAATTGGGTTAAAAAGTTCCCTTGCAAATATTCGACATCCTAATGGCGTCACTTCAAAATTCAGAAAAAGAGTTGATGAGAGATAAAAAGGGTATCTCATCACTTGGACATAAAATTTACATTAATAAGGATATAGAATAACATATCCCAAATTAATAGTATGTGAATTAAAAGACATAACAAAATAAGTCTTTTAAAAAGAGGAGGGTGAAAGGTTTCCATACCGACTTGGGTACCTTTCGAAACGTACACCCCATTGAAAAAGGGTTGTACAATGATTGTGTAAATACCCATAAATGAAATTATATTACACAAAGAGTATAATAATGGGAAGTACATACACCACTAAAAGAAAATGGTGGAAAATGTAGCATAAATCTCATGGGAATAAAAGTGAGATGAAAAATCCCTTACGAAAACTCGGCAGCCTAACGACGCCACTTAAAACCTCCAAAAATGGATTGATGAGATCAAATAGTGTCTCTCATCATATTACAATAAAATGTACAGCAAGAGGAATATAAAATAACATCCCCCATAACAACAAAGAGGAGCTTAAAATAAGTGACATAAAGGAGAGTACTTAAAAAGAAGGAGAGAGGTTAGATCTCTTACGAAAATTCGGCAGCCTAACGGTGCCACTCAAAACATCCAAAATGGATTGATGAGAGAAAATAGGGCCTCTCATCATATGAACATAAAAAGTATAGTAGGAGTAATATAAATGAACATCCCAATCATAAGAAAGATGTGCTTAAAAAGAATGACATACAGGAGTGTACATAAAAAGAGAGGGGTAGGATCCCTTACCTCAAGTCTGACTTGTCTTGTTCGTTTCTTTATATACATCAAGTCTGACTTGTCTTGTTCGTTTCTTTATATTCCTTTAAAACGGGTAACTCTTTTTTATTTAAGCTCAAAGGCTTCCTTGTAAAGGATTCTTCCCAAATTGAGGCTTCAATGATTAAGAGAGGGATGTGGAGAGATGAAATGGGCAGGGGTTGGCCAAGCCAAAGGCTTTAGAGGTGTGTGTAAGGTGGTAGAGGTGGGGGCCTTTTATAAAAGGAGAAGAGGGGCACTCTTGGAAACTTATAAAATATTACTATATTATAGAATGATTTTCGGATTTTGAAGGTCCCAAAATTATATATTTCGAGGATAAGGTGATAATAGTTCTAAATCCACCCATCCAATAGGTTTTTGACAAGTTTAGGTCTTATATTTTACAATATCTTTTCATTTTATTTAAATCGTTCATTTATGAGGTAATCACTGCATCGTCACGGTGTCATAAATAAATTAATATATGTAATGTCTAAAAATTATAAAAAAATATAATGATGTAGTAAATCTTTTTAGCTTTCTAATTAATATTTACAGTCAAAAATATGACTTATATAACCCCATGTAAAAATTGTTTTAGTAAAACTACACATGTTTGTGACATTTCAATTTTAACTTTAAATAAAAAGGTATTAATGTCATTCTCCAACCAAAGTGGCTCCATGGGGTCCCCAAGTTGACACATGGATTTTCTTGGTCAGCCATGACACATCCAATAAGGGTAGGAAATGTGTCATGTTCATTTAATATTATTAAAACATTATTTTTACCTTAAATTACACTAATTACCTCTAATCGCGATTAAAAACATAAAAGTTACTATTCACCAAAAAATTATTTTATTCCCATTGAACCGCATTTTACTTCCTAATGAAAACCATGTATGTTGGATTTTTTAAATTCAAAAGACAGAAGTGGTAAAGTTTCATTTAAAAGAAAAATCAGTTTTTTAAGTACCACTTAGTGGTTTCACTATTCATCAAAAATTGAAGTTTTTCAGAAAAATACGAAAACTTCACCCTAAGCTATATTTGATATTCCGAATTCAAAAATGATGTCTATTTTACAAAATTAAAATCATATAAGTTAAATTAATTAATTTTATAATTAATTCCCGTTGTCATGACAAATAGCGTGTTTTTATGAAACAATATATATCAAAAGATTGACACAAGTTTAAGTCCAATTTAAAAATGAAATTAATTCCAACGACCACTATTGGATTCAATGGTAAAAATATATTCTAATTTAAATTTTAAATCAATTAAAAAGATAATCTAATCATATAAATAAATTAGATTAAAAAGAGGTTTTTAATTAATATACAACATTTTTCACTATTCATTAATAAATGAACTTTATCGGAAAAATACCAAAAATTTACACAAAGTAAATTTTGATGTCCCGATTATAAAGAAGAATTTTATTTTGTAAAATATAACACATAAAATTGTCAAAAAGTGGATATAAAAGAGGTTCGCCATCAAAAGGCGGTTAATCGACCTTTTAAAGAATATTAGAATGTTTACGCTTAAAATTGGATTCATTCACATTTTTAATCCTCTAAAATTTATTGTAATTAGTACAAATATTTGACAAACATATATAATCATTTTTTAGTTAGTTCTGTTCATTCCCGCCATTACAACGGCTAGGCGTTATCTACCATTTAAAATAATATTATTTTATTATTAGAGTCGAACATAAGATTTCCAAGAAACTCATTGTTGTGTATTGGGTACGCCATCGATCATTGTGTCCCCTTTAAAGTAATATTAATATTTTATTCACAAATATTGATAAATGTGAAAATGTCATATTCTTTATTTACCTGGGGTGTTACATGGTATGCCCGGTCTTATGCAACAGGTCATAGGGTCTTCCTAACTCCGCTTAGGTCTAACCGATTAAGGGTCAGCCTAGGTCACTGGGTCCGGCCCGTCGGGGTCGGCCCATCGGGGTCGGCTGAGCTAGTTCGCGGGCCTGGGTCGCAGTTGGCCCGACCCGCTGATTGGGGCTCAGCCCACCCACGCTAGCCCGCTAGGCTGCGGGATTGGCCCGTTCGTCTGGCCCACATGCTACCCAGTCCGCCTGAAGGTGGAACACGTCCCCAAATGGCCCAATGAGATGCGGGGCCCTTTATTCCGGCCTCAGGGGCACTGCCCCAACATGTGTAACAGTTGGCCTGGCTGGCCGACCCGTCTATAGCAAACACGATGTGACATGGGACCACGACGCCCCCACCTGTAGTGGACTGCTGGTCAAGATTGCAGCCACCACCGGCGCTTGTGGGCACCTCCCTTCTGTCATGTGGCTGGCTCGGGCTGGCCGCCTCTGGCCCCCACGACGAGCGATGGTGTGCCCCCTGCGGCCGGCTGCCTCAGGCATCCACTTGCCGCTGCCGGCATGGCGGGTTGTCGATTCTTTCTGTAAGACAATAGATGTACTCTGGTGGTCTGCTCTTGGTGTTGTTTGTGCTTACGATACTCTCGGGATTCCTTCGTTGTTGCGTGCCTCTCGGTTTCCACTTTCAAACAAATTGATAATCATTCTAAGAAAAACGTACCAAGAAACGAGATGGTGGAGGGTCCAGCCCTAGTTTGTTTGGCCCGCGCCCTCCGCGTTAACATCATAGCAAGTGGTAGCAGAAATAAATCACCATTTTTATATATTATTACTTATGTGATTCACTACTTCTTTCATGAATGAGGAAAAACAATTCATAGGAACATAAACATAACCCCTACCTAAGGGTCCGTTGGAGATGTCGTCATTGCGGCGGGAGGAGCATCCACATTGGATAGAGTCGTCAGCGTTCGTCGATACTGAATCATTGCTACCCAAGCTTCCACCCTCTGTCGGAGGATGTTGTCCCAGGACTTTGCTAGAGTTTCCCTACTTGAAGAAGATGTGCCAAAACCCCACCCCGAGCTCCATTTTAATAGGAGTGGAAAGGGTGAGTAACACACTATAAATTAATGAGGTTAATTAAATGTAATTATTGATCATCAATTAATTCACAACAGTGTTGTTATGGAATTGATGATTTGAGGCATATAATTTCGTGACAAATCATCATTCCTAGCACCTCCACTAATCCTCTATAAAAAAATAAAATAACAGTAATATAGTTATTTTATTATTCTATAAAAGGTCTGAAAACAATCTTGTTCTCCAATCCTACAGTGGTCGAAGTTAATCCTCCCTTAAGAGAATCCCGACACATAGAATTCAATGGTGCCCTTGGATTTTTAATCCGAGCACCGGTTCAAAAAGTAGAAAACATCTTCCTCATGCTTTCTGAACATACCATTAAAGAATTTCAAAAATTCATTCTAGGAACACCGGTCCTCGGAATCCCGGGACGTCAAATTTTTCAGACTTGAAATAATCCCAAATAATTAAAGAAAATTTATATGGAATTTTTCAGGTCTTTACATTCTCCCCACCATTGGGATTTACATCCCCAAAAGCCAAATAAGACTACACAAACAAATAGAGGTATTGTGCATGAATATGAACCTCTCTCTCCAATGTGCTCTCATGGATATTTACGTGCTTCCACAAAATGTGCACCAGTGGTATTGACCACCCATAAAGGATATGACCCTATCAATCCTCTATCTCCACTGTGTACTCAAAAAGATTCTCCACGTCATCATCCTCCATCATTCCATTGTCGATGACACGAGATGAGTCATGCACGTATATCCTCATCTGGGATACGTGGAAGATGTCATGCACCCTATCCAACTGATGTGGCAGTGCCAAGAGTTACCCCACCTTTCCAATCCTCTAATGTATCAGGATTGGTCTGATAGGCCTCGTGGAGTGTTTTTCCACCTTGGCCAAATCGGCGAAGTCCTCGTCCAGGGGAGGATCTCAAGAAAACATGATCCCCCTCCAGGAACCCCCCGTGTTCTATGTAATCCATCAGCATAGGATGTATGTCTACTCTTTGCAATCTTCATATGCTCTTGGATGACCAACACCTTCTCAGTGGTACATGAACCATCTCTGGGCCCATGATGGCTGGCTCTCCTAGATCCGTCTAGCACAAGGGTGATCTATACAGTTATCCATAGAATGCCTCGAAAGGGGACATACATATAGTGGAGTGATAGTTGGGGTTTACGAAAACTCCACCAAGGGTAGGTTGTCCTCCTAACTAAGGCCAAAATCTACGATAGATGTGCAATGCATTTCCTCCTTGGTCAGGATGGTCAGCTCAGTCTTATAATCAATTTGTAGGTGAAAAGCTATGCTTAAGAGAAGCTGAGTCTTGAAAGCCTCCTGCAATCTTTTCCACAATCGGGATGTGAAGCATGCGTCACAGTCTGAGAATATCGGTGAAGGAAACCCATGAAGTCACACAATCTCTTGAACATAGAGACGTCCTAATCTCTCTACCTATCCCTTCTATCAAATAGAAAGGAAGTGAGCTGACTTCATTATTCGGTCAATGATCCCCCAAATGGTATCATGCCCTCTAGACGTACGTGGAAACCCTATCATGAAGTCCTTCGATATCTCTTCCCACTTCCACTATGGTATCTTGAGGGGTTGGTTCAAACATGCGGGTACCTAGGGCTCAACCTTCACTTGTTGGAAAGTGAGGACTCTAGAAGCAAACTCCTCCATAGCATTTTCTTCCCTGGCCCCCAGTATTGATAATAGAGGTCCTGATACATCTTCATCGTGCCTGGATGTACTGCCAATGGGGATGTACGGAACTCCCTGAGTACCTCCTATAATAGCACCACTGGTACAACTACACGTCCTATGAAAATGATATTGTGCTCCCCACCTTCAGAATATTTCTCAGGTGCATGGCCTAAGGATATCTGAGCATGTGTAGTCTCACAGCTGCTATATCTAAGTTGTGCCTCCCTAACTCACTGAAGGAGTGGAGGGGAAACTACCATTTACTGGAGGAAGACTGTCTCATCTCTAACTACATAGAATATCAGATGTGAGGCTAACTGCTCTGAATCCTCATTAAGTAGATGTGAACTCTGTCTTTGGCTAAATGAATCTTCCACTATGTTCCCCTTCTCAGAAGTATAGACTATCTCAAAGTCATCGTCCTGGAGAACATTATCCAACGTCACTGTCTTAGGATGGGAGCATTGTTCAAGATATGCCTCAACTATTGAAATATCTATTGGGATGCCTCTGACCATGGGAAGGGTTTCCCCTTCTTCATCAAGGTAGTCATAGGTGCTGCTACTCTAGAGAAATCAGGTATGAATCTTCGATAGTAGCCTACTAATCCGAGGAAGCTCCGCACCTCAGTAATACTCCTAGGTGGATCCCATTAAAGTATTGCCTCGATCATCACTGGATACACCACAACTCCATCCTCTGAGATGATGTGTTCCAAGAAGTTGATCTTCCATATCCATAACTCACACTTCAAGAGTTCCCATATAATTGGTGCTCCCATAGTGTGTCCAGAGCTATCCTCAAGTGTACAACAAGCTCTTCCTCTAATGATGAGTATGCCAAGATGTCGTCAATGAAGACCACCATAATGAAATCAAGGTTTGGATGAAGGATCTTATTCATGTGCCCCATTAACACTTCTGGAGTGTTGGTTATGTTGAAAGTAATCACTATGAACTCTTAATGGCCAAACAAACATCTGAAGGCTATCTTAAAGACATCCTCATACCGTACCCAGAGCTGATGATAGCCTGATCTGAGGTCTATATTTGATAACCACTTTGTTCCCTTAAACTGATCAAATAGATCATCAAACCTCAGAAGAGGATACCTTTTCTTCCTGGTCACCTGGTTTAGGTGAAAAAAGTCCACGTATAGCCTCAAAATTCTGTTTTCCTTCTTCGCAAACAACACGGGGGATGCCCATAGAGAAACACTAGGCCTTACGAATCCCTTCCTCTGTAAGTCCTCCAACTGTATCCTCATCTTTGGGTGCTCCGTAGGGGCCATCTGATATGACGGTGTAGATATCGGTGTTGTTCCTGGGTACAAGTCAATGTGGAAGTATACCTCTCTACGAGGAGGGAGTCCTGGGAAAAATTCTAGAAAAGCGTCCTCATACTCATCCACCATTGCTGAGAACTGTGGACTCGCCTCATCCACCTTGTTGAAGGTCATGAATTCCAGATGATATGTAATCAGCTGCACCCTCATGAGCACAAGTCCATATCATGCTACTCTATTTTTCCTCTCACCAACATAGGAAAAATTTCCTCCATCGCTACAGGTACATCACACTATACGTCTCAATAAGTCAATATGTGCACGAACTGCTGATAGACAGTCCTTGCCTAGAATGACGTCATAGGGCTTCAACCCCACTACTAAAATATCTCATCTGAAACTATCTCCTTTGAGAGTAAAATCACAATGTCGGTACTAGTGTGTGATCATTGAATCTCCTCTTGTAGGAGTATCCAAACCCAATGTTTGAGCTAAAAGTTCAGTCAGAATATTATAGTCCTGAACTAAGTCTGCAGCAAGGAAAGAATAGCTCGCACCTGTGTCGATAAGTACTGCTGCTGATGTAGAGAAGATACAGATCATACCTCATATAATCTCAGGGACATTAGGAATGTGATCCCCTACTACTTGTACTTGGGCCTATCACCGTCCACCCGCTCCTGATCTCATGGTGGACCACATGGGGGTGGTGGTGGTAGTGCCTTGTGACCATGGACACCTCCCACTGCACATCTTACTCCCCTGCCATGCCCACCGCCTGGCTAACTCTAATGCTCCTGCCGCTGCCGCTGCCTTGGTGGCCCCTCCACCATCTTCCATTCATCCATGAAGGGATTCCGATAGTCACGAGATCTGTGACCCTATCCCCATCATTAAAAACACATCATGCCTCGCTGGTGGATCCCTTGGACTCTCGAGCCTCACACCTCTGACACTACATCCAAGGGTTGCCATCCGGAATGTCAAACCTTCTTGGACTTCTGTGTTGTCTGTCTATTGCCAGCTGCGAATGACTCTTCTACCTATCGTCTAGTAGGGGCTCTCACTGTTGGTGCCTTCTCAGCAAGGAAGCTCTCCATCAGAAAATCTATCTCTAACACTCCATCCTACGTCAGGATGATAAGAGAAACTGTCGCAGCTCTGATCTCTTTTTGTTCAACTTCTCAAAGGTATGGCTCTAATGTAAGGGTCTCGTACCATGTCAGAGGAGTATCAGGAGATGTCAGTAACTCTCACTGAGTATTGAGGCACAATTTGGCTACCCTGCTACAGATGCATCTGCTCCTGAATACACATGAAGCGTAGTGTATGTGGCATGAACTCCTCCCTGAAAAGGATCTCAATGTTCGTCTAGGTGAGATTCATCTCCTCATGCACCTAGAGCGTCGAGCTCTACCATCTTCCTACTGAGCCCTGAATAATGATAGAATCCAAGATCACCATCTTCTCGTTGGGTTTCTCAACTAAGAGAAAGACCCATGAAACCTCCTCGAGCCTGTCCTTTGTCGCCTGAGTTTCTGTCTTTCCTTGAAACTTCAGAGGCCTATGTCTCTGGAACACATGTGACACGCTTGGCCAACACGTATGATCCACTTGTAAAATCTACTGCTCAACGGGTGGTGGAGCTACTAGTACACCACCCGAAGGTGCCATCACTTTGAGTGGTCCCTGTACCAACTCCTTGTCAATCAGTGGTCCAATGTCACAATATCTATCTGGAATCGTGGCTAGCTATGTTCATGGATGAACTCTGTAAGAAATAGATGTTCCGTGGACAATAAGTTATACCTGGTGATCTGACTCAAGATGGATCAAGAAAACTTTCGAAAACACTAGAAATCGGTGTTTTCATGAACCGAGTTGGAAATCAGAAATCAGGGTCTTGGTGTGTGGATACGTCAGCCGCCACACCAAAAATAGACTCCCTATACTGAAAACTAAACTCAAGACAATTTAGACCACTTCCTCATTAAATGTATACTCATAGTTCATTCAATTTATCCGATCGTGCTCTCATGCCACATTGTCATGACCTGCCCCAAGAGTCCTGGACGTGACTTCCCCAAGCCCTCCTTCTATAGGCTAGAGGATGGTGACTAACACCTGAAGGATTTTCCAAAATAGGGATTCCATTTACTTAGAGATCTTTTACACTCAAAAAGGGGAAACTAACGTAAAAACCCAAAAAAACATAGGGTATAACCATGAGGGTAAAGAACAACCACATGTACAACTTTAAATTGGAAATAGTGGGCCAAAATACAATCCTTAGAAACTGAAAAGGAAGTAAATAGTTGTTGCATCTACCCTGGAGCTCTACCTGGATGGTAATAGATGTTAGTGTGAAGTCGAAGAAGAGGATATCGACTGCTCCCATCACACGAAGCTTCACCAAGTCCCGAACCACCAATGTCTTCCTGAAAGTGTTAGTAGTCTTCACCAAACACACACGTGCGGGTAGTGACCATGTAGGGATGAGTATAACAACTCAGTAGGGGGCCCCAAGACCTTCGAAGGTCTCTCCATAATCCAAAAAAGAAAACATCAAAAGAAATACCAAAAATTTAATATCATAAGCATGATCCAAACCATGAAGAACAAAGTAATAGATACATCTCACTCTAACGGAATAACTTCAAGGTTACATGGATAAGGATGACAAGTGATAAATCCAGATCATCATATCTGTAGTAACTCTATTCATTACCCGTATAGGTCATTGTATGCTAACCTATACCGGTCGTTGGATGTTGACACGTATTGGTCACTAGTGCTTACCCAAGTTGGTCGCTGGTGCTGACTTGTATTGGTTGCTGGTGCTAACCCATACTGGTCACTAGTGCTTACCCATATTTGTCACTCATACAAAGGCACCAATGATTAGTCATACATATAGAGCATCCCACTATGGAATTTCTGATGCTGAACCGTATTGGTTGCTCTTCTTCTTCATGTCACAACCAGCCACTGGATTCCCGCACGAAGCACGACTGATCTCTGGAAGATTTTGCTCTTTAATCCATTGGCCATATTTCAACCAGTATGAAGTCCCACAAAAATCATACACAAGGGACCTCCCGTCATAGGGGTCCCAATGTGACAGACGACACGTTGATCAGACGCCCGATCTGTGAGATATGAGAACTTTTGTAAAAAAGGCCCGGTTGGATACAAGTCTGATCCAACCCTTTCCAAAAGTAAAACTCAATAAAAACTCACTTCTAGTATCTCTAAAGAACTGCCTTGTCATAAGGGTCCTTATAACATAGACGGTGCGTCGATCAAACGCCCGGTCTATTAGTTACACCCCATTCAGTGAAACGGGGGTGATTTCACCTCGGCCCGGCCCGGCTCATCCAGGACTGTCGTAATATGCCAAAGGGTCCTCTTTACAAAAGGGGTCCCAACGCCACAAACAACATGTCAAACGAACACCTAGTTCTTCATTTATAGTTGTTTATTTATTCGGGGGTCGGTTGGGTCTCTGCCCGGTCTTACTCGGTCAGGCGGGCCCAATGCAACGGGTCCCTGGGGCTACATGACTCCGCACGGGTCTGTCCCGTTAAAGTTCGGCCCGATTCAATAGTTCTGGCCCGTTGGGGTCATCCTGGCTGGTTCGTGGGCCGAGGTCATTGTTGGCATGGCCGGCCGAGTGGGGCTCGACCCACCCGCGCTAGCCCGCTGGGCAGTGGGTCTGGCCCATGTCTCTAGCTGGCCCTACGGATGTGGTGCCATTTTTTCTGGTAGGTGGGGAGTTGCCCCACCACGTGCAACAGTTGTCCCGGCTGTCCCACATGTGGCTAGCCGATGCGGTGCGGTGTGGGGCCCCGCCGCCCCTCCTTCCACGGCCCGCCGGTGGTGCCTTCGGGCGCTGTACTTCCCTCGTGCGGTCAGCTCAGGATGGCCACCTATGGCCTATGCGACAAGCGAAGTCACACCGCCTTACCACCGCCCGTGAAGGGTTTCTGTTATCCTCCTCCGGCCCCCATTTTCCGCCGCTGGCATGGCGTTCTGACAGTTCTATTTACGGGCCACCGGATGTGCTCCGTTGGTCCATTCTTGGTGACGTCTACTCCTAGGATCCTCTCGGGATGTCTTCGTCATTGTGCACCTCTCGGTTTCCAATTTTCAATGAGTTGATAATTTTTCCAAAAAAATAGGCCAAGAAACGAAACAGAGGAGGGTTCGAGCCTTGTTCGTTTGGCCCGCGCCCTCTGCATTAACATCACCGTAAGCGGTAGCAGTAATAAATAAACATTTGTAAATAATATTACATCTGCGATTCTCCAGCTCTGTAAAGAATGCGGGGATAAAAATTCATATGAACATAAACATAACCCCTACCACGAGGTTCGTTAGAGATGTCGCGGTTACGGAGGGAGGATCATCCACATTGGAAGGAGTCACCAGCGTTTGTCGATCCCCGGTCTTTTCTGCTAGAGTTTCCATACTTCATCGGTGGATGATGTCCTAGGACTTCTCTAGAGTTTCCCCTCTTGAATAAATCATGCCAAAACCCCACCCCAAGCTCTATTAAAATAGGATGGGAAAGGGTGAGTAACGCATGAGATAATTAATGAGGTTTATTAAATGTAATTAATGAACCTCTTTTAACACACAACAGTATGGTTACTCAATTGATGAGTCAATCCATTTAACAACTTGACAAGTAATCAGTCCTGCCACCGCCTCTCATCCGCTAGAAAAAAATATAATAACAATATCATTTTTATTTTAATATTCTTTAAAAGGACTGAAAACTATTTTTTTATCTCGTCTTACTACAGTCGAAGTGAAGCCACCCTTATGCAAATCCAAGTGTTGTGGATTCAATGGTACCCTCATATTTTTAATCCAAGCACCGGTTCAAAATTTTGAAAACACTGCCCACACATTTACTAAAAGTACCTTTAAAAAGTTCAGAAATTCATCATGGGAACACTGGGCCTCGGAATCATGCATTCTCAAATTTTTCAAACTCGTAATAATCCTAAATAATTAAAAAATTCATGGAATTTTTCAGGTATTTACAATTATCTTCTTCATGTGACTCTTGTAAAACTACCACTTATATTTTTTTTCTCTAACATGCATCTATATTCTACTCGAAAAACATAAAATCTAGAAGATATCCCAAATTGATTTCTCGTCTGCGGATTCACTAATAAAATTCATGAATTTTTTTATCTAATATCATAACCTTAATATATCCCATTTTATAATAATCTGTGTTATAAAAATATGGTACGGATAGAATAAAATTGGATTTCTAATCATCATATTAGCCACTCATTAATTTTATGAAATTTTCAATGTCATAAGAAAAGGGGATGAAACTATTAAAAAAAATTGAATCTCTTAAGTTGATGTATAAAATACAAAGAACAAGAAATAAGATAATATTTCAAACAATTGAATGTAAAAAAATAGTTAGATTTTCATAAATAATGGTTCAATAGACTTATGTATAATTAGAGAGGATGTAATGTGTATCAGAATAAAAATGAAAATTAATGAAGTTTTAAAAAATATCACAATTTTTGTGAAACATGGATTTGAATTTTGATGTTTTTGTTTGGACATATATTTAAATCATTATACTCTATAACATGTCTTATCTCTTACATTGAGAAGTCTAACTTGTAAATAGGATATAATCAATATTATTAATAAATTTTTGAATATTTGATGACATTTTTAGACATCATCCTATAAAAAAATTGTTCCTTCAATCATATTTGAAATAATATAATGTAATATAGAATTAATTAAGTCTAAAAACAGAATAAAAAATAATCTAAAAATTATTTTTCATTTCATGTTAAATAAATTAAACAAAGGTACAAAATAAAAAATTAATGTTAATTAAATAACCATGTCAACGTATCAATTTAGAATAATAAAAAACATTTTCATTTATATATTTAAATTATAAACTTTTGAATATAAATTGATCATAATTAAAAATATTTCAAAAATATTCAATTAAATAGATTTAAAATTGAATAAAATAGTTATGGAATGAATTTAATAAAATAATACCACATCAATGTTGAAGGAATCAATTAATTGTATTAATAAAATTATACGAGGGACCCTTCTCACAAAAAAAATTCTATGAGGCAATAAATATTTTATATATCAGATTATATACAACCAAACTACATCATAAGAAATCATAATCAAATATTATATATCTTATAAATTTTATAAATTATGGGAAGGAAAAAAATATTAATTTTTATATCCTATAATTTATGAAAACCATAAAAGTATTTAAATTATTTTTATTGATACACATTTCCAAACGGATATTATGTTTTTGGATGAATAGTTATTAGATATTAGAAATTATTATTAGGTTATCACCCTTAATGATTTTTTGAAATTATAGGCTGAACATGATTAAAATCAATGTATACATTTTAAGGGAAAACAAGTCATCCCACATATATAAAAGTACGACCATGAACTTCCATTCATGTGATTAGAATTTTAAAATTTAAATGAGATGTTTTGTAATATATATTCATTTATTGATAGAATTTTACAAATAATATACTCATTTCAAAATCAGAATGACTACTCCACCTCCCTTAATATTTTATCATCTCCTTGTTTTCATTATTGAATTTAGATATTTTTTGTTAAAAAATTGTGATTAATGTTAAAATGATTTTGAAAATTATATCTTAACTCAAATGAAACAATATATGTATATTATTACATTAATAATTTAATTTTAGTTTAGTTTCAATACCGTCTACTATTTCAATATAAATTTTAATGTAACTATGTTTTAAATCTATTGAATTTATTATTGTGGGTTTGGTTATCATAGATATTTACATTTTTAATTATTTTTTCATTTAAAATTCCATCACTCAACAATTAATATATATCAAAATTAATTGGGTTTTTATGGATTAATAAAAAAATATTTTTACTGAGTTCATGGTTAGGGGAACTTATAGTCAAGATAAAGCATACCTCATGTTTGTCAAATTAATATTTTTTTCCTCTACAATAGTTATCATAGATTAATAACATATTTCAAATATTTAGGGGATTCATTGACTATTATAACTCACATAAAAAATTGTTGATAGAATCTTGAACTATTCATAAAATACATGTATTCATGACTAGATTTTAATTTAGAGCCCATATTCTTAGCTATTTTTATAAGGAAATGTTAACCTTTACATATTATTTTACTATTTTTCATTTGGAAAGTCTATATTCATTGATAAATAAAATTAATTTGAATATATCCTATCTTTTATTACACTCCTCATCCTACTGTAAAATGTATTATTAAAGTTAAATTAATTTGTTCTTTATAAATAATTATAAAAAAACATAACATCCTAAAAATATCATGGAAAAACTATTCCCATAAATTAAAAAATAATAGTGCCATCTCAAAAGTTTTGAATTAAGTTCCACTATATAGAATATAGTAGGTCAAAGGATATTTTATATTTAAAATTTAATTATTTTTAATGATAAAATTGGGATCCTTTGTTATGGTTTTTCCTACATTTAATGGTTAATTATTCAACATCTTAATAAATAAAAAATAAATTGTTTAAAATTATAAAAATTACCATTTTAAATTTTATATTCATAATTATTTTAATTAAAAAATTATTTTGAAGTTTAAAATCATGTGAGGTTTGTATAAACACAGTATTCTAGAGAAGTAATTTAGGTATCTTCATATGGGATTGAAGGATGAGGTCAAACATGGGTAAAAAATGACCATGGAATGTGGAAATAGTGAGTTATCTTTATACTTTCTCATTAGTCATGGTAAGAACTGAGAATCTCTAGGCCATATAAATTATTTTATTTTTAATATTATTTTTTAATTTTATCATAATGGGAATTACTCATTTGCTCAAGGAAGAAATGTTGTTGTTTTAGGGCATGTAAGGATCCCATATAAGGAGATTATTGGAGGATGTATCCATGAATCATGTTTAGTAGAAGCCATGGTTCCAAGTCCACACTGTTAGATCAAACTGTTTAGGGTGATCTAAATCATTTTAAAGGTCTGCATACCTTGATGAAATCGTGAAACCTTGGTTTCAAACACATTTGTTTTCTATATAATTTATAATAGTGGACAAACAAATGGTTGTCACATGGTTTTTCTAGCCATGTAGAAAGGGGTCTGTAGACCCTGATCCTTGCATGGTTGGGACCTGGTTTGGCCAACAATGTGTCCTAACTGTGATACCCCTTTAATGAAGTGAAAATTTCTACCATTCCCTTAATAATATTATAACTCCAACCTCCCATTTTATTCCACCTCTAGTGGACATAATATCCACCTATTTTAGAGTTTCCACATTCCTAAAACAATACTTTTGAGTATCTTCTCCATATATACTCTGATCGATCCACTGTCAGTCTCATTGGATAGACACTAGTGTGTTCTCTATACCACTTTTTCCTTCATTTTTTTACCTCTATGGAATAATTTTAGCATGGGATCCAATTAAATATATATACTGTCTTTTTATGTTTTCTCAATTTATTCCATTCTTTCATGAACTATTATCCAACAGTGGATGAGAAGTGTACATTCAATCTGTGGTAGATTTTCTTGTGCTCTTCCCGAGAATTCATTGTTTTTATATTAATTTTGTTATAAAACCTTGAAAACATTTTGAGAATCTATTATTAAAATTTATTAATTATTAATTAATTTAACATTCATGGAATTTAAAACTCATGAGACCTAATTAACTATTGTTAGAGGTTAAGGACCTATAATTTAAACCACCCATTTTTTGTTCTACTTTTTAATGAATTAAACCTCCACTGGTGGACTATATGTTGATTTCCAACTTCAGGTCCATTCATTACCCCTTGGTTGAGATGTTGAATGAAATTTTTTAATTGTAAATTTAATTGAATTAGATAGGGTGACACAGACCATGTCCCTATACCTTTTACCATTGTCATTCTATATTAGTCGAGATAATTTCTTTATATATAATTTCTCAATTAATATAAACATTAAGATTAATGTGATTATAAGAATTCTAATAAAATTAATGGTTTCAAACTCATTTTTAGGTGAGTATATTTTTTTAAAAAATGTAATGGATAATTGAATTAAATGTGATCATAAATGGTATGGTTTTCTATTGGTCCAATGCTTGTTCTTATTTCCAGACCAAGAGTGAGAGGTGGGTTCCAATTTTGGATCACTATAAATGTAATCACCATGATTTAATGATTAAATTATCATGATTAAATGATTCTAATTCACATTGGTTGAAACATGGGTTCTCATTCGAATTCCATGGGCAGATTCATTTGGAAATTGGCTTGTATATTCTTGAGTGATACTTGGACTCCTTCATAGACTAATATGGATGAACTCATAGGGAAAAAACTTATTTTTCATGAGTCATACCTAGACTTCCTATGTTCAATTCCATGGATAGAATCTGAGGTATTATTATAATACATGCCATGAGTGACTCTTGGGATTCTTTTACAGACCTTCAAGGATGGACATAATGGGAGTTGTCTTTAGACAACACCAAGAGTGATACAAAAGTTCATATGAAGAATTCATATGAAGAATTCATATTATTCGATTATAATGTGATGGTTTCATATATTCCTGAAGTAATGCATGGGTTCCAAATTAGGATAACCAATGATAGGCTTGAGTTCAACTGAAATATTAATGATAATTAAATGATGTTATGATGCACCTTCCAATCCATAGCACAATCAAGTATTAATGGAAAATTTTTACACATCAAGATTGAATATTATTAAAGGGTGATTCTCCGTCCATGAGTTAGGTCCTGAAACTTAATTATAAATTAAATCATGATGGGCTTATATCATATAGAAATTTTATGTTGAGATGAATAAGGTAGTAGATTATGGGTGGTCCATGGGTACCCAGCCCTATGTAGGTTATTTATTACAACAATTTATAAAAAAAATTATTTTTTCATGGGAACTATTTTCTAGGTATATATTCATTGACTTTATGAAATTATACATAATTAGTGGGTGACTATAATTTTTATCTCACACCCTGATTGGGTAACCATTTTTACTAAGATAGGCATCATTGATATAGATATGGAAAAGTAAATGTTCCTGGATGCCAATGGATTATTTTCTATATCATGGGAGTAGGGAAACATAACACCAAGATAAGGCTCAATATGATGTCTAGAAATATTCTTCTATACTTTTTGTTATTTTGGTATACTTTTATGATTTTGTATCTACTTCCAACATTTAATTTATTTCCATATTTGTAGAATTACATGATCATCATTTTGTATATGAAATTCATAGATGTTATTACCTCATTATTTATATGATGGATGTTTATAGTTCCACTGTCATTTGTCTTTAATGATTCCTCTATTTATTGATATGATTATACCAATGTGTTACACTCTTATCATAATGGTATTGACTATCCATTATTCCATGATGGGACCTTACTACTAGTTGATAGCCTTTAGTTAATAGGGTTTTGTGCTTAAATTCATATCACCAATAGGTTCAGGTAACTATTGATTGAAAATGGTCTCAGATTCCACAATGTGGTATCATATGGGATTCAATTATTTTATATTCATTATGTACAAAATTTTATAGTAGAAATAATAAATAGCACATGTGTAGGTTCAGTTATGAGAATATTCTTGGTATTTTCATACCGATGTACTTTGAAAAGCTGAATTACATGGGACGAAACATTTGGTTCTTGATTATTGTTTATAATGATTCGATGATTTCATCATTGAAGATGAATTTTTTTCCCAATTAATAATATTTTTTACCCCTGGATGATATGGGTTTTAAATATTTAAACATGCATCATCACATGCACTTTAGGATTTATATTCCATTCATATTCCATGCCATGTTTATATTTCCATGTGATTTTCTCGGAGCATGTTTTGGTTACATTACTTTTATATCCATGTAATTTTTCTAGTATACATCCAAGGAATTGATAAAATAATATTCTGGGATTAAATTTATGCCACAAATCAATTTATAAGTTGTATGGGCACCTATAATTGGAAATGGGGATCCATATTGATCAACCATTAAATATGAATTGTAATGTAATTGCGAGTAATTATAAAAAAATAGAATTATGAAATTAATGGAAATTGTTAAATGGGGATTCGAATTGTATTTTAAAGGGTTTTTTCCTTTATGAATAAAAAATGATTTTGTGTATACAAAGTCCTCTTAATTGTAATAGATAACATTACACTGATTCGAACATAGTAGTGGGAAGTAAGTAGTTTTTATTTCTATATTTATGATTTTACACGGCCCAAAACAAAATTTTTGAGTAATTAGAGGATTTAACTCTTATATAGGTTGGATTATACAAATATTATTCCACTATCTAGGTTTATAGTAGTAAGAATATTTTTCCTTGAGGGGTTTTATTGGAATTTGAAGAGACATACCACCATGATGGGCTCGAGCCATGTACCAGGAGGGTAGAAATGACCATTCTCAATATGTGGTGGACATTGGATTAGTGATATAACATCCATGAGGTCACCCTGAGGAACTAACAATTATCATATATATGGGAATTGATGCCTAATTTTGAGATTTTTTCTAATTTTTTATATGGACTCTATATGGAGCCGTGTAACCTGGCCTGACTATAGAAGAGTTCACAAGGGAGATTTAGTAGAAGCATCTGTCAATGATTTTTTGGTATAGTCATCCATAGATTGTGAGTTCATTGATTTAGACCATGCTATTGATGTTCAACCATATTCATATACCTCCATAGAGGATAGTGATGATTTCTATGTATATGGTACATGATTCTTCTATGTTTTGATGGGATGTTATTACTCAAATGTATTTTCACTGAGATATTATTTTGATGGATTTTTAGAAGACCATATATAATTGTTTCTATCCTGAGATGTTGATGGATGATAGAGCAAGAGAGATTATAAATTTTATGAAGGGTGACATCATAGTCATAGACTATTCTGCTCATTTTATAAGGCTCCAGAGTTTGAAACCTATTATTTCTGCTAACGATAAATCGAAATTTAAAATCATTAAGGATGGTATCATAAATTACATCTGATAATAAGATAATTTTCTTTGTGTTAGTACCATATCTGCAATAGTGAATCATATACTTATCATGGTTCTTTACCAAAGAGATGTTGGAGGTGTCAACAAGGGTGGCTAGAAAACCAGATCACAAACGATATCTTCTAATAGTAGAAATCATTTTTAAGATCATCGATATGATAATATTAGTATCCATTGTACATACTCATGCATACATTTGAGGTTTTATCAGTGTGGTTTTCTGGGATATAGGATACACTAGTGTTTGAGGGACATATTCAATTTCCAATCTTGTGGAATGATTGGCCATCTTTAGTGGTTCTACGTATTTTTTCCTTGAATAGCTAGTGAGAGAAATTCTACACTATCACTTCATTCATGATAGGGGTCATCATCTTCTTGTCAGGTCGGGATCTAGTGTGTTGTTGGAGATCAGTTTGAGGTGGTGGTCATGACTGAGGTATCCAAACACCAGATTTAGAGCAACGTAGTTGTGATCCACCTCAAGGTATTTGGGATATATTGTGGGGCCTCAGATCATGATATATTTGTATAGTGTAAAGGATACCTGAGGATAATAGTTCAATAAAGTATATGGTGGGGTGTACTTTTCAAGACAACTCTACATTAGTATCTACTCTTTTTAATAAATGTTCTTCTCAATCCTCTATATACGTGATTTTTTGGAGAGCCATAGGATCTATGTTATATATTCCTTTTCAAGGAAGATACGTGATACTCTAGTGGGGATATGATCTGAGTGTATACTCCAACGATGGTATTTCTCCCTCAAGGTAGGTTGGAGAAACATTTTGTGGGTCCTTTTTTCCCTCAACATGGTAGGGTTTGACATCATTATCAGGATGGACTAGATGGTTACCTATCAATAATATGCTTAATTCTATCACCAATGGGTGACTATAACATCACCAGTGTGTGGGGTTTTCCTCGAGGGTGATTGGGATATATTAGAGAGAAGAGATGGGACTAATAATTATGAGCTAGGTAGGATGATAGCCTAGATTACAAGCTCATTTAGAGATTATCAGGGAAGGAATCAGATGGATTTCCCTCCAGAATTTGTTCATTTTGTCAATGGATTTCCCGATGGGTTTCTAGGGCTAACTCCTCTGTGAGAGGTAATGTTTTCCATCTATCCTGTTTCTATATCATCAACGGTATCTTTTCCTCTTTATAGGATGTATAACAATGATTTGTGGAATCTTAAGTGGTAGCTAGTTGATTTAGAATCTATGGGTTTTATAAGGCCTAGTTATTCACCATGAGGTGTGTTGGTATTTCTCACCATGAAGAAGGATGGTACCCTCAGGCTTTACATGGATTAATGATGGTAAATCATGCATTTGGTTAATAGTATATATCCATTACCTCATACAAATGGTCTATTTTACCATCTTCGATGAGGTATAGTTTTCTATCAGATTGATGTAAGTTGGTGTTGTCATTAGGTACATGTTATACCATCTTATATACCTTATATTGAATTCTGTAGTAGATGTTCGATGTATGTGTATTCGGTTAGGCAATTTGGTCTCACGAACATGCCAATAGTTATCATGGAACTGATAATCCATGTCATCCATTAATATATATATTTTCTTGTGGTGGTATTAGTGGATTATATCATTTTAGATTCTCAAACTCAACACGACAATGCTAAAATTGTTGAGATTGTATTGAATACATTGGGAGACCATTTATTATTTACTATACTCAAAAAATTATACTTTTGGATGAATATAATTCTATTCCTATATCATATTATATCAAATATATGAGTATCACCTGACCTATGAAAGATTAGATATGTAGTTTCCTAGGAGTATCATAAGAACATCATTGATATTTGTAGTTAAATTAGGATAGCTTATTATTATAGGTGTTTCATACAGAAATTTTTATTCCCAATATCACCTTTTATGGGCTTCATTAAGAAGGGTGTGAAGTTTTTATGTTATGAAGCTTTTGATATTGCCTTTCTAGATCTGAATGGAAAAAATTATTCAATTTTGATTAGGATTCTTCTAGATATGGGCTATTTTTATATAGTATATTGTGATGAATTGGGTATCAATATTGGAGGTGTTTTGATGTAGGTGGATTGAGTCATGGAATACATGTCTCTTTATTTGGGGACACACTATAGGAACTACCTGACATACAATCAGGAATTATCCATTTTCACTCATTCCATGAAATGGTTGAGAAATTATTTATGGGGATATAATTCTGTGGATTATACATACCACAAATGTCTCAAGTGAATCTTTACATATCATGACTTGAATTATAGTTAGAAAATGTGGTCTGAATTATTACATTCTATTGACATAGATATCTCTTCTATTCATGTAAGGGGGAATGATTTTGTTGACGAACTAGGTTGGTGGACTCTAAAATAGAATATTTCTGAGGATAGTAGTGAGTTGAAGATTCTGCACTTGTTTTCTAAGATGTATTTGGTGGTTTAGGGCCATAATGTATAGGCTATATGTAAATAATTATTAGTGAGAAATTCACTTCTAGAGACAGTTCAGATGAGGTAGTTATCTGATTCTATGTAATTGTCCCTATGGGTGACTGTTGTTGGGGATTATCTAGCATTTCATTGGGTCATTGAGAAAAATGAGATCTTTAACATTCCAGGATGTATATGGGTTTCTACAGACATTTTAGTGGAGTTTATGTGATAGTCTCATGCCTTTTAATGGGTTGTGAATCATGGTCATACAAAGATTTATTGTTAGATAAAATATAGAAAATGGTGTTTTGGAATGAAAATATACATATTTTGGTTTATTACATAGATTTACACTAGTAAATAGGTGATGCAATAGAACATATAATCCTTGTACATATTATAGTAATTTCGCAATCTAGAGTGAAATTGTGATGGTTTCAGTAATGAATTCATGATAAGGTTTCCTAGATCACCTTGGGGATGTGATGTCTTATGGGTGATCATATAAAGGTTGAATAATGTTTCCCATTCCATATCTATTTTGGAGGTTTTATCCATGAATGATCTTATGAGGCTCTACATTCATGAGTTTATACACCTCTATAGGGTTCCATGTTTTATCATATCAAACAGAGACACTCAATTGACGTAACATTTCTTGCCAAGATTGTAAAAGGTACTAGGATCACAGGTACTCTGGAGCATAACCTATCACCCATAGATCGAAGATTAGCTGAGTTGTATGATACAGATTTTGTAGAAACTTTTTAAAGCATGTGTCCATGATTTGTTTGTTTATTTGGAGAAACCCAAACCTCTAGATGAGTTCTTATATAGATATATATTCCATGAGACCACCAAAATGTATTCTTATAATTCTCTATACAATATTACATGTAGTTCACCCCTAATCTAATTAGAGGTAAGGGAGGCAGTGCTACCGGGTCCTCATCTCATTCAGTGTAATTGAATGTAATTTTATCTTATTAGGAAGTGTATGTCTATATCTTAGTAAAGACATAAGGTATTTCCCCCTATTAACCATCGACCATTGGAGTTCAAGATATTAAATCAGGTTTTCTTATGAGTTTCACCTTGACTGGGGAATATATGGATTTGTAAATAAGGTTAGCTGTCACCTTATTAAATGAGACCCTTTGAGATTCTGGATAGAGTCATCCTAATAGCCTATTTCTTTTATTTTCCTCAAAGGTATCATTCCATGAATGATGTTATAAATGTATCTCATATTCATCTATAACATTTAGATCTATTTTATATTCTTTATCCTGAGATAGTTGAGTTGGAGGTTGATGTATCCCTTGACGAGCAACAAATCTGTGTTTTGATCGAGGCCCAATTCTTATCCATTACATCTTAGTTACACTTGTATGGGTAATATGGAAGAATAAACTTGTATCAGACGATTATTAGGAGTGCGAGGACTATGTATGTTCTTAGTGGCTCATTTTATTCTTAAAAGATCCCTTTTCTCCCTTTGAAGGGATGTTCATGGATGAATAACATAAAAGGGGGAAGATCATAAGAACTCAAATTTCCTATGAGGAATGAAACCACTGAATATCAATTTAATTATTTTATTTTATCATAATGGGAATTCATAGTGTGATCTTAGAGGAATTGGGATTCTCTGGGATTTCATAGATCATAGAGCTGAAGATTTTTGGAGGATTAATCAAGGCCACATTGTTAGTAGAATTTGTGCATCCCATTCCACACATTTAGATTAAATGTTGTGGGGAGATCAAGTGTATTTTCCAGGGATACATGGTATGATGAAACTATTTATCCCGGGATGTATGGACATGGATTTTATTAAGCCCTTTTAATAGAGGAAATCACACAGTCAATGTATGGTCTGTCTAACTATGCCCCATAACCTTGTGAGAATGGGTGTGTAGGACCTAATCCTTACATAGTTGGTAGATGGTTTTCCTAACAATGCATCCAAAACACAATACCCCATTAATGATGGGTAAATTACCTTTTCTCCATTACAATAATAACACCCCAACATCCCCCTTTATTTCTCCACCATTGGATTGACAATTCTCCCATTTGAGTGCTTCTACATAGCTAAATCAAGACTTTCAAAGATCTTCTACATTTGGACTTTGATCAAGCCACTATCAGTCTCGTTGTATAGCCATTGGTGATTTCTCAATTCTCCTAGATCCTTTCATCATTTTTATTCCTATCGATTTAGTTATTTTAGATTGAAGTCATACACCCTATTTACATGGTGTTTCTCAGTTTTATCAATGTATTCCATTTTAACTCGATTTATAGGCCACCAATGGGTGATGAGTAAACTACCATGATAAGGTAGGTGGCCTCGTGATTTTCTATCAATAAAATTTTGATTATATTTAGGTTTTTTTCATGCACCGAATTTTCGGATAATTTATTATTAAAATGCATTTATTCATAATTAATTGAATAGGATAAACCTATGTGATACAAAATATGCTATTAATTATTCATAAATTTTATGGAAATATAATTTAAACAGACCATTTTTGGGTGTTCCAGTAAATGCATAAAACATTCATGGGTGTTCTATAATTTGTTTGTCCTTTTAAGGTATGATATTTACCACCTTATATAGATGTGAAATGAAACACTTGAATTGAATATTTAATATTATTATTGAGGTATTGTAATACCATAAACCTATTCCTTTGGATGATTTCCCTCTCACTTTTTCTTTATAAATTCATTATATCAAATTACAAAATTAATATAAATAGTAGGATTCAATTGATACATGTCCTTTTAAGAAAATTATTTATTCCCACCACCTTATTAGGTGAGTATTTTTAAAAAATAAATATAGAGAAAAATTCAATTAAATATGGACTTATATGGTATGGTTAGTCATTTGGCCCATGGTCATTATTTTTTCAATAATAAGAGCGATAGGTGGGTTCCAATTTACAATCTATGTAGATGGACTCCTCATGAGTTATTAACCAAATAATTATTATGAAATAATTATTAGGAAACTTTGATGATTGATGGGTTATAATATTAATTTCATTGATGGACCCATTTGAAAGATGCCTTATTTATGGCCGAGTGATACATATACATCAACTTGGACAACAAAGTATGGACTCAGATGGTAAGAATATTATTATTACATGAGTGATACATGGAATCCTTATGTGGAATAACAAGGATGAACTTAGAGGGATGATTTTTATATACCCCATGAGTGGAAAATTAGGATCCCTTTATTGACTATTAAGGACAGACAGAGTGGGTGGTAACATTATCCACGCCTAGAGAAATATCATAGATACTATAAGGAATGACTCGGATAGTATTATAAGGTGATGGTTTCATATATTCCTCGAGAAATACATGGGTTAAAAATTAGGAACACCATGGCTGGACTTTGGACTATTCAAAATGTTAATAATAATGGAATTATTTTATAATTTTTCTTCCATCCCAAATAAGAATCTTGGATTCAGCCAGATCCATTCATTTTATTAATGTCCTAAACACGTACATCCTCATTAGAAATTATTCCCAGAGGATACATGGGAAATAATTCAGGTAAAATTTTATAGTTATAATATAAATAATTATTTAATGATTACTCAAATATATTATCTCTAAGGAAAAAGCATGTATTAGATGATGGGTGTCCCATGGGAACCAAGACCTATGGAGGTCATTTATTATCGCACATTATTTAAAAAAATTATTATTACCTAATAAGGGTTAAGTATAAACATTTTCATAGATTGGATGGAATTATAAATTGTTTTTGTTAGAGTAATGATTTAATCTCAAACAATACCTGGGTCTCCTTTTGGTACCTAGACAGAAATAATTGATGGAGGTAAGGACATGGGAAAGAACCTCATTACCGTTGCTTGATTCATTGTATCATGGGAGAAGGGGAGAACACGACTGAGTTAAGGATTATGTTGCAATCTTGAGAGAGTATTTTGGTTATTTTTATTCTTTTGGTATACTTGTATGTATGTTTACATGCTTCCCTGCCTTCCTATGTTTCAATTTTTTATTCCATTCCATGATAACAATTAGGTATATGACATTTATGGATGTGATTACTTGGTTACCTATATGATATATGTTCAAACGTTTTCTAGAGGTTATGAGACAGAAATCTATAATTGATTAGTATGATTAAACATTAGAGATAAATTATAATCATGAATGTATAGTCTCTCTACAATTCCACCATAGACCCTCCTTGCTAGTTAGAAACATCTGGCATACTGGGAGGCACTCATGTGGTCATGTGGCCAATCATGTTTAGTTACAACATAGTGAATTTCTTATGGGTTGTCACATTAATACAAATACTATAAATAAATATATCAAAAAATTAAAATTCAAAATAATCTTTTAAGGAGTTATAGAGGAGATTAAAGAATGAAAATGAAAAATAAAATTTAAAATTTAATAATTGTATTCATAACTACATATCCTCTATGAGGAACATAAGTTACTTTCTTAACCGTTAATGAGTGTTTATAAATATATACATTATTTCTATTTATTTTTTAAAAAACTTAATTTATGAATAATTTTCTATATTGGAAATTCTATGTGAAATTATGTTGTTTATGATACCAAATTTTATGAAATAGAACTACAAAATGATAGAAAATTTGTAATATAATATAGTGGAGCCACATATAATAACTATTAAAGATGAATATAAATAATATATCACATTGAAAAAATATAATGATAACATTTATCCAGCTAAACCTAAATAAGATAATCTTCTAATAATGACGAATCTATACGTGAAGGGTTGTAAAACACCTCAAATTCAAAATAATAAAATATAACCTTATATTATTATATTGACTCCACGATATTAGATACAATTAAACATATATAGAGACATATTTTTTATTAGTAACATGAATTCCCGTTGTATATATTTTTCTATAATAAATTTAGAGATGATTAAATGTGGTAGTTCAAACTAGGGAAACCACATCCACAATTGGAATTTGGATAGTCAACTTTAACTATCTAGTTATAGAAAAAAAATCCTTCTTAATAGTAAACACAATTTTTCTTCTCCCTATGTAATATTTTCATTTTTTTCTATAAAATAATATTGAACCTTCAATATTTGTATCTCAATTAGTGGAAATTGACTGAATATCCACCCTCATATTCTATATACACCATGAAACATCTAATATGACACAAAATATAATCCAATTAGAATGGATCCATGAAATTATTTTTATATAATTATACTCATTCTAATCTAATAAATACCACATTAACTTGAATTCTATATCCCCTCCACACTCCTAATATAAAATGACTTATCAAATTAACATCCCACATGGGTTTTTATGATGTTTAGTATGAATCTGTGTGCATTCCTCTGTTATAACAGATGTTGGTAACTAGAATTGACATGAAATGTTACATAAATTTAGTGGAAATGGAAAAACCATAATGATAATTTTCCGGAATGTAAAACAACCAATTAAAATTGGAAAGGAGGAGCCTCATTGATTTTATTCTATTCTAAAGAAAATTGTCATGTCTCATTAACTAGGAGAAACACTACGATCCTTCAATATTGATATATTTCCAATCGTGATTTCCAACAAACATCCCTATATTATTATAAGGCATGAAATATGCATCTGGATTCCTATGTAGAGTGAATTATATGAATATATAAATATATATATGTAAAATGATTATATAAAAACTAGAAATGAATGGTGGAATTTATAGATAGTTGGGAACTGATAATGTAAGAAATATCACACATATGATTATAAAATAGTGATCTTGGGAGATAAGAGAGACTCTAATTTATATATTATCTACATAAATATCATAGAAGTTTATAGTCCTTGGAAAATTTATTACCATTACTTTCTAATGAAATATCACATCTCTAAAAATTAACATGTGGAGTTATTCTCACAATGGAATAATTTTATCAATCTAGGGAGTAATCATATAAATGTAAGAATTGTACCTTATTAAGTATACTATTCAAAACAAAAGTGTACATAGAACCATATATAATTCACATATTACTTTTTAGAGTTTATAGTTTTTGCCACTTTGAATTTTTTAGGTGGTGAGATAACTCTTTGTCATCTTCAATATAGTTTTAACCTCATGCATTATCATTAATGAGTGACTCTTCTTAAATGTGGAGTAGTTATAAACTCAATAATGATTTAATGGGATCCATTTCATATTATAGATAAATTAGAAAGTTTTTTACCCCCACATTCGTTATTATGATCATCTCACTTAAACATAAAATTAATCCATATAGATTTTAGGAATCAAAATTTACTTCCTCACCTCGGGTATCCCATTGTATAACAAATTTTAATATAAAATTATATAAAAATTCACTAATAATTGACTACTCACATACCAATAATTATTTATAATGTAATTTTTTAAATATTAAAACACAAAAATACTATACTGTATGTGAAAATAGAAATATTTTGTGTACAAATTCCCTTTTAACAATGGGGAAAACCTCTGTTGAATGACTATAATTCCTTGTGGTGTATTGAACCAATATGTGGAGTAAATGTGAACTACCAGAAACCTATTTCAAGTGATTTAAGGATACATAATTCTTATACAACACCCATTTTAGAGGAATCTTATAGTTCCCTAAACTAAGGAACCTTGTGACAACATGAATTCCTCCACTTATTTGAATGGATTCAAACTAGTGATATTGTCTAAAAATAATAATTTTGTGTCTTCGTTTGTTCAATTATAATGTGAACAACAATGTAATAAAAATCCTAATATTAATCATATTAATAATAATTGATTGTATGATATATATAATCCATGCTATAAAAAGTGAAATACAACTTTTAACATAAAATAATCTACCACTAATTGGGATGATTACGTAGAAAAGGTTAAAAAAATACAAGAAGCACTTATTCATTCCTTAAGTTTCATCTATATTAAAATTTAAAAACACTATATAGATTCATCGCCAGTATCCACTAAAAAATCAATTAACAAACATCAATGAAAATAAAAGTATTTAACATTTCCCAACATGATAATTAGGTGTTTATGGGTCTCTATTAATAGGGTCTATCTTTTTACCCAAAATATAAACAATTATATATAAGTATAAAATGATGTAATAGATAGAAAAAATAATCATTCCCACTGGTTCCTTATGTTCTTTCCATGAAACCATGAAAACTGATTAGATGAACACACATAATAGGTAATTATTTTATAATTTAGATACCATGAAACTCAATCATACCACCTTTAGATCTATTAATTAATACAAAAACCCTAAATAAAAATTCTTGATAATACACAGAAACTCATGAAAGGAATCAAAATTAAAAAAATCATGAAAAATACATGAATATTAAAGGCAGGTTTCATTAAAATCTTGACCACTTCCCCCATTTTGGTTGGACACTTGATCACATATCTAGATAGACCATTTAATCTCAATTTGAAGAAAATACAATTCCCAAACACAAAATTCAATCCTAAGATAGATTCCAGGGTAAAGTTTTTCACTCCCACAATCCAATTTAAGGTCTCAAAAAAACTTATACACCCAACTATCACTGGAAAGGAAGAATATTAATTTTTCAATTATTACATCTCAACTAGAACCACATCTCACTCAAGGATGTATAACAACTACATTCTCACAAATGTTAGGGGTCATGATGAAACAAATCACTCAATAAGGGGTCTATTTTTCGAAAAATAAAGATAAAGCGTCCTATAATACTTTTCATACAATCGATTAAAATCCATACTATCTTATAAAGGGTTAGGACATGTGGTATCAATATCAATCAATGTGAATTTGTGCCTCCTTAAATATTATCATGTGATTCGTCTCAAAAGTCATTCCCAAATATGAACACTTACATGGGAAAATAAATAGGTCTTAAAAACCCTTTTGTATTCTCATCATCCCATCACTAGGAACATAGTCAAATGATTCATGGTCTGGGGTTACCAAATGACCACTATTACAACCTAGAATTATTTTCTTATTCTCCATACCACTAAAGATGCACAATAAATTTATTGAAATCAATTATCATTATCATATCGCCCATAAGTGCCTGAATGAATACCATAAACCCCATAATGGAATTTATCTACCAATTTTAACTCTTAACATTCACCAGTCAGTGACCCCATTAAATATCAGACCTACCTCAACCTACCCTCATTAGGCTGCTCCAATTCCATCTAGTCCCATCATCACAATTCATTCCCACTCCTAGGTGACTAAATCAATATATCATTCACCAATCCCATTGTTAGCACAATGAATTGACCCTAATACTATTTAGGACCTTCAAATATGTCATGTATCCCATTTTTGAATCGTGATCCCCAAGCCTATAGCCTTCAGGGAACCCCTATATTTCAGACCACAGCTAGTCTTCAATTAGACACCATAAACATAGAGATCCTGAATATTTCAAATATCCTTTAATAAGGTTTTCCTTATTGCATACATGATATATGGTATTCTTACTCAACATCACTACGCCAAATCCCATTATACCTACAAATTATGACTACTTATTGATCCGATGATATTTATAAGACATCTTGAATCTCGATACCAATCATCTTAGCCCATGAAACCAACATATGAAAAATGGATAATGGGAGATCCCATTATCTTTATCTGTAATTAGTGCATGTTCACCAAAAATCGGTACAAAATTCCACCCTAATATCACATCTAAAGGCCCTCTTGGACCCTATAACATCAACCTAACCTAAGAAATTCACAGTTATACACAATATCAAAAAATATGTATGTATTATGTATCATACGGGAATCCTAATTAAATCATGGAATTAAACCCTAACCAGGCTCCACACATCCTCAACTAATCCTTAAGTAGCTTTCCTAATCCACATAACGATTTTAATCTCTTATACAATTCCATATTTTAAAAATTATGAATTTTGGTGAACATTAATTAATTATTCAACTTAAAAAAAATTAAATTAGGTAAAAACTTATTAGAAACATTTAAACAAATAAATCTTGACACAATAATGATTTTTCATCTTTTCTAGAAAACATATATCCGATACATTTTAAATCTTAAAAAATAAAGATAATTTCATCATAATCTAGTGGATTTATTATCAAATATCTCTTTGGGAGAAACCTAAATAAGTTTTTAACAAATGGGTGTGAAGTATCATGCAATGAGTATGAAATAACTCTATAATATACCAAGGAGATCCATAATAATAATAATAAATCTTTAAAATTAAAGGGGTTGAAAGGGGTAGATGAAAAAAATACACCACCTTATACAACACTACTACCATAAATCTTATATGGTCTTACTAATAAATGAATATAATTCCTCCCCTGACTAATGAACCACTCAAACCTTGTAACAACACAGAATTTTATGTCAATGTGTGACCACTCCCATTGAAAATGACATGATATGATATTGATATATTTCCAGTCATGATTTCCAACAAACATCCCTATATTTTTATAAGGCATGAAATATGCATCTGGATTCCTATGTAGAGTGAAGTATATGAATATATAAATATATATATGTAAAATGATTATGTGAAAACTATAAATGAATGGTGGAATTTATAGATAGTTGGGAACAAATAATGTAAGAAATATCACACATATGATTAAAAAATTGTGAGCTTGGGAGATGAGAGAGACTCTAATTTATATCTTATCTACATAAATATCAAAGAAGATTATAGTCCTTAGAAAATTTATTACCATCACTTTATAATTAAATATCACATCTCTAAAAATTACCATGTGGACTCATTCCTCACAATGGAATACTTTTATCAATCTAGGTAGTAATCTTAGAAATGTAAGAATTGTAACTTATTTAGTAAAATATTAAAAACAAGAGAGTACATAGAACCATATATAATTCACATATTACCTTTTAGAGTTTATAGTTTTTTCCACTATGAATTTTTTAGGTGGGGTGATAACTCCTTGTCATCTTCAATATAGTTTTAACCTCATGGATTATCATTAATGAGCGACTCTTCTTAAATGTGGAGTAGTTATAAACTCAATAATGATTTAATGGGATCCATTCCATATTATAGATAAATTAGAAAGTTATTTACCCCCACATTCATTATTATGATCATCCCACTTAAACATAGAATTAATCCATATAAATTTTAGGAATCAAAATTTACTTCCTCACCTCGGGTATCCCATTGTAGAACAAATTTTAATATAAAATTATATAAAAATTCACTTATAATTGACTACTCACATACCAATCATTATTTATAATGTAATTTTTTAAATATTCAAAAAAATACTATACTGTATGTGAAAATAGAGATATTTTGTGTACATATTCCCTTTTAACAATGGGGCCAACCTATATTGAATTTCTATAATTCCATGTGGTGTATTGGACCAATATGTGGATTAAGATTGAAATTCCATAAACCTATTTCATGTGATTTAATGATACAGAATTCTTATAAAACAACCATTTTAGAGGCATCTTATAGTTGCCTAAACTAGGGAACCTTGTGACAACATGAATTCCTCCACTTATTTGAATGGATTCAAACTAGTGATAATGTCTAAAAATAATAATTTTGTGTCTTCATTTGTTCAATTATAATGAACAACAATGTAATACAAATCCTAATATTAATCATATTAATAATCATTAATTGTATGATATATATAATCCATGCTATAAAAAGTGAAATACTACTTATAACATAAAATAATCTACCACTAATTGGGCTGATTACATAGAAAAGGTAAAAAAATTACAGGAAGCACTTATTCATTCCTTAAGTTTCATCTATATTAAAATTTCAAAAAACTATAGAGATTCATCGCCAGTATCCACTAAAAATTCAATTCACTAACATAAATGAAAATAAAAGTATTTAACATTCCCTTACATGATAATCAGGTGTTTATGTGTCTATATTAATAGGGTCTATGATTTTACCCAAAATATAAACAATTATATATGAGTATAAAATGATGTAATAGATAGAAAAAATAATCATTCCCATTGGGTCTCTATGTTCTTTCCATAAAACCATGAATCCTGATTAGATGAACACATATAATAGGTAATTATTTTATAATGTGGATACCATGAAACTTAATCAAACCACCTTTATATCTATTAATTAATACAATAACCCTAAATAATAATTCTAGAAAATACACTGAGACTCATGAAAGGAATCAAAAGTAAAAAAATCATGAAAAATAAATGAATATTAAAGGTACGGTTTCATTAAAATCTTGACCACTTCCCCCATTTTGGTTGGACACTTGATCACATATCTGGATACACTATCTAATCTCAATTTTTAGAAAATACAATTCTCAAACACAAAATTCAATCCTAAGACAGATTCCAGGATAAATTTTTTTCACTCCCACAATCCAATGTAAGGTCTCAAAAAAACATCTACACCCAACTATCACTGGAAAGAAAGAATATTAATTTTTCCATTATTACATCTCAACTGGGACCACATCTCACTCAAGGATGTATAACAACCACATTCTCACAAATGTTAGGGGTCATGATGAAACAAATCACTCAATAAGGGGTCTAGAGTTAGAAAAATAAAGAGAAAGCGTCCTAGAATACTTTCATACAATCGATTAAAATCAATACCATCTTATAAAGGTTTAGGACATATGGTATCCATATCAATCAATGTGAATTTGTTCCTCCTTAAATATTATCATGTGATTCGTCTCAAAAGTCATTCCCAAAAATGAACACATACATGGTAAAATAAATAGGTCCTAAAAACCCTTTATTATTCTCATCATCCGATCACTAGGAACATAGTCAAATGATTCATGACCTGGGGATACCAAATGACGACTATTACATCCTAGAATTATTTTCTTATTCTCCATACCATTAAAGATGCACAAAAAATTCATTAAAATCAATTATCATTCTAATATCACCCACAAGTGCCTGAATGAATACCATAAACCCCATATTGGACTTTATCTACCGATTTTAACTCTTAACATTCACCAGTCAGTGACCCCATTAAATATCGAACCTACCTCAACCTACCCTCATTAGGATGCTCCAATTCCATCTAGTCCCAACCTCACAATTCATTCCCACTCCCAAGTGACTAACCAAATATATCACTCACCAATCCCATTGTTAGCACAATGAATTGACCCCAATACTATTAAGGACCTTCAAATATGTCATGTATCCCATTTTTTAATCGTGATCCCCAAGCCTATAGCCTTGAGGGAACCCCTATCTTTCAGACCACAGCTAGTCTTCAATTAGACACCATAAACATAGACATGCTGAAGATTTTACAAATCCTTTAATAAGGTTTTCCTTATTGCATACATGATATATGGTATTCTTACTCAACATCACTATGCCAAATCCCATTATACCTAAAAATTATGACTACTTATTGATCCGATGATATTGATAAGACATCTTGAATCTTGATACCAACCATCTTAGCCAATGACACCAACATATGAAAAATGTATAATGGGAGATCCCATTATCTTTATCCGTCATTGGTGCATCCTCTCCAAAAATCGGTACAAAATTCCACCCTGATATCACATCTAAGGGCCCTCTTGGACCCTATAACATCAACATAAGCAAAGAAATTCACAGTTATACACAATATCAAAAAAGATGTCTGGATTATGTATTATATGGGAAACCTAATTAAATCATGGAATTAAACCCTAACCAGGCTCCACACATCCTAAACTAATCTTGAAGTAGCTTTACTATTCCACATAATGATTTTAATCTTTTATACAATTCCATATTTTAAAAATAATTAATTATGGTGAATAGTAATTAATTATTCAACTTAAAAAATGTTTTTAAATTAGGTAAAAAATTATTAGAAAAATTTAAACAAATACATCTTGACACAATAATTTTTTTTCATCTTTTCTAGAAAACATATATCCAACAGATTTTAAATCATAAAAATAAAGATAATTTGATCATAATCCAGTTGATTTATTATCAAATATATCTGTGGGATAATCCTAAATATGTTTTTATCAAATGGGAATGAAGTTTTATGAAATGAGTATGATATAACTCTATAATATACCAGGGAGATCCATAATAATAATAATAAATCTTTAAAATTAAAGGGGTTGAAAGGGGTAGATGAAAAAATACACCACCTTATACAACACTACTACCATAAAGCTTATATGGTCTTACTGCTAAATGAATAGAATTCCTCCCCTGACTAATGCAACACTCAAACCATGTAACAACACGGCATTTTAGGTCAATGTTTGACAACTCCCATTGAAAATGACATGATATGAATGCCTACCTCCAAAATTATGTGTCTCATATTGGCCATAAAATGACTCATTAAGCTCGTCTATAACCATAACAGTGCATGTTATCTACATGGTGTGATCTCAATAGCCATGACATAGTTTCTCCAAGTTATAGGGATGCTACCCATCTCCAAAAACAACCATAGGATGAAATTATTGATCCTAATGTAACCATACATAATATAAAACCTGAACTCTGTTACACCCCTTATTTCAATTACTTGACCTCACATAGCACCACAACATAACATGTTAATCACTCTCTTATACCTTATAAATAAGTTATGTGTCCCATTAAAACATCTATATAATGAACCTATGTCTCATAAATAACCATTGAAGATCAATAAATATCCTAAAATATATCCTTGATATCTTATATAACATTAAATATTAAATAGAGTATTTATTCATGGAATATTCGTTACTGTAGAACCAAAAATTAAAATAACCTACAAATTTCACAACATGTGACAACATAGTTCATTAAAAATCCATAAAATAATATTTAACTTCTTCAGTAGTCCATAATAGTACATTATCTATCAACAGTAACATACCCTATACATTAATGAATCATCAACTTTATATATTCTATCCCTAATTGGAAAATGTTATTCCCCTATATAACATTATTCACAAGACATGAATACTTATACTTTTTCACCAAAAAAACCATGTCCAATCTTAGATGAACATCTAAAGAATCTAATAAAATTGTTATTTTTTCCCTCAAAATTTCAAATTTCATACAATAACTACAATTAGTCACACCTTGGATGATTCCCTAAAAAAATACATCACCGAGCCCATCATGGCTCGAGAAAACCAACCAATAATGATTCCTTAATTCTAAAAGGAATCATATAATCATCTAGGAAAATACCAAATTGCGATCATTACACCAAATATAATTTCATATTGAGGTTCTCAAACACTATAACCAAAAATCATAATCTATATATAGCTACCAACACAATTATATCTGACTCTCCCTTATATCATAATAAATTCCATCACAAGTGTCAAGATGATTTGGAGACTCCATATAAATAAATTTCTAAATTAAATATCATTTATTAAATGATGAATAAAATAACATTGGGTATAAATACCAATCTTTATTAATATTCCATATTATCCTTCCACTAATCAGTCTCAAAATATTAATAATCATTCAGTTATGAATATCCCAATGACCAGACTGGTTTGATTCTCAAAACAAGGGGAGATTAATTATCATAATACATGAAGAATATGAGCACTAAATATTCTATAGAACATGATATATTCATTAAAATATAGTAGCAATTGACATGAAAACCCCAAACATTCCCATGTTCCAACCTGAATTGCCTAACACGACCTTCTCATAGATCACCGTTATATTTCTTTTCAAAGATCACCCAAATTAAAAAAAATGAGGTTCTTGTGAAAGAATAGTATATTATTACCTCTACACATTATTTATTATACTATACTTCGCTATAATCAAAATTTCGGACATATACTATGATTACACACGTGTCTCATTGCCCATGATATAGTCATCCTACCACGATATACCCTCAGTGTTCTAACAATGGCTTTGAGTAGGTTAATCATACCACAATACTTAAATATTATACTAATACACTACCAAAAGTTTCCTTGACCATGGAGAATTATCAATGAACCTCACATAGACCATTTCTCTCATAAAAATATAAAATTGTTATTAGGAATAATATCCTTATCATTACCCCAAAACATATGAATTTTCAAATCCTACACCAATTATACAAGAGGAGTCCTTAGGATAACAAACAATGGTATATCATCACAGTAACTAATAAATTTTGAAAAATATCCCGTATAAATAACCGAGAAACATAATGGTTGTGTATCATTAGTGTGTAGATAGAAAACAACTTATTCAATAAATCTTTCTTTAATAACATTTATAATGTTATAATCATATATTAACCTTCTTTGAATGATCATACATAACGTAAAGACCTCAATTATAGAAACCCAAAGCTAGTGTCCATAATATTATATTATATTAACATAAAATTGTTAACATCCCAAAGCATCTAAAAGTTGATTAGTCTTGGTATACTAAATAAAAATATGATTCCCATTTTACATTGGAATTCAAATATTACACAATGCTATAGTAACGATTCTCCATCATTTAACCCATTAAAATAGTCCATAATCATATCATGGGGAAAGGAAAAAATTTAGCGTGAACTCAAAATATATTTATGGTTTACACAAGTTAGAATATTACATGAATAAAAACTGTTTAACCAATATGTAATGGTAAATAACTGAAAACTCATATCATTTAATAAAAAAAAATGAGCACAAAATGCATCCATTGATAATTTAAATGTAGTAATCTCAGGGATATTAATAATTGAGTTATTAACAAATGAAATCCATATTGATAGAAGTTATGATTTATTAAATGATAATATCTTATTTTCAACACCTTAAACAAATAAATTTTAGACTATAGGAAAGAATAACAAATAGTAGTTTATTAACGTTATTCAATAGGATTGTATCATTAGACATGTTGATTCCTAGAGGGGATATATATTTCTAGGCCCCACCCATGATTAAATGTAAAATTAGGTCATCATAAATTTAATTATTAGTTATATTTATAAAAAATATTCCTTGTAAAAAATTATTAATATTATTTATAGATTAAGGAATGTCACTAATTCCTTAGTCACCTAAATAACATTAAAAGTAAAACACTTATTATAAAAATGATATGTGTTTTAGGTAGTAATCAAATCCATGATTGAATTAATATGGATAATTTTTAGAAAGATATTCTCCAATGATAAAAACAAAGTAAATTTTTCCAGAGAAAGTAGAAAAACAGAAAATTAATGATAGATAATATAGATTTCATGATAAATGCATGTATTGTGGAGAATAATATAACATATAATTTAAAAAAAATAATATAATTGTTTTAGCTGTAAAAATATTGAGAACATAGAGAATAAATTAATAGAGCATAAAAATGTTAAGGTGGCAAGAAATCCTGTTAACATCATATACATTAAAAATAAATCATTACATTTGAAATATTTAAATAATGTAGAAAGAGTTATTTTTACAAAAAAATTAGAATCATTCCTTTAAAAACATTTAAAAATAAAAATATAACCAAAAAAATATTTTTTAATAATTTTAGTAAATAAAAATTACTTTTGGAAAAATAATCATAAAATTATCGACAGTGTCAAAAAATGCACTCAGCCAAAAAGAGAAATAAGATCGTCTTTTAATATAAAAGACTCCACTTTTGATTATTGTTTAATGAGAGGAATGGTTTCAAAAACACATTTTATTTAAATTAATATTTAAAGGGTAATAAAATAGATAGATTTCATGAAGTATGGTTTATAATATTCCATCAATGAAAATAAAGACAATCCAAAAATAATGAGATTTTAAAATCAATTCTTACCACTTTGTAACATTCAAATTGTTTCCTCTTGACAGAATAAACATGGGATGAATATTTAATAATAATGAATAAATATTTATTCTTTTTAAATACATAAATTTTGCTATATATACACCGCAAAAAATTGAATATGTGAATAATAAAAAATATTTACCATAATGGGAAAAATTGATTTGAAATCCACTATAATGACCATATCGTTGATGTTATAATTAACCAATGATTTAATTTTTTCAAATAAATTTAAATCCATTTAGAATGTATAAATAAAACATTATTTATCATGTTTATTTACCAAGATAATTTTATTCTATCAAAGACAATAAATAAGTAATATAACACACAAAAAAATATATTGGGTAATGAAACAACGTAAAAAGATAATATCATTGAAGTATAAAATTATGAATTAAGTGATTTTTTATAAAAAATGTAAATAAAAAAAATATAACTTCCATATAAAATATCCATTGGTGGTTTCACATACAATCTTTTAATATCAAAATCAATGAAGATGTAATATAATGTAATGAAAATAAATAGTTTTATGAAATTCCATTAGTCACATATCCCCTTAGATGAATGTGATTTAACATCCTTTATAATTGTTTTTATAAATTTTATTAATTTATAAGTGAAAATTATAACATATTTAAAATCATATCAGATATTTTTATAGAATTTTATAACTTGGTTGTTAAAAATCCTACCCTAATTTCATTGTTCCCAGTGTTAACAACATTATTATCTCATACATGTTTTTTCATGGAAGAAACTGTTCTTCTAAATTGATAATGGCTCAATAGTTTCAAGAATTTTAATAATGATATAAATTAATAATATATTCATTATATTTATCCTTGTTACCACCCATTTAAATTGGAAATGAAAAACGAACCACATAACTTCGTGGAGGTTGTATCCCACACATACAAACAAGTGAAAAAAATTATTTTCAAAGAGATTATAATGTGTGGAGATATAAATTATATTTTAATCCTATACTAATTATTATTACATTAAAACCATATAAAATAATTACTTACATTGATATAAATATTCCTGTAAAGTGAAGATTAAAAAATAATTCCACTATTTTCTGGACATGGTAAACGGTACATATGCATGAGTGATGTTTTCGCATTACATAGTATGGAAGTCAAAGGTAAAATGTTTGTCATATTATAATTATAACATCATATTACACTTATTATAATGGATTTATTTGTATATGTTGAGCACAAAACATTAAAGGGATGTTAAAAAACGAAATCTCAGTGATCAGAAAAGGCGATTACCAATTGTTCAATAGAAAACCTTTTATATTTTATCGTAAGGGACCTAGGGTTTGTATTTTGAAAATAAAAGGAACTCTATAATTTGTATATGGATGTTTTTAAGGGATATTCGTAGTGTTTCTTCTAGTCATATGACTTATTATGGTTGAAGAATTGAGCGAAAGTGGTGTCATTTTACAATATAGGGAAATGAAACATGTAGAAATTATAAAAGGGTTAAACAATTAGTCATTATAAAGTAAAATGATTTCACATGGATATATATTCTATTAAAATTAATAGACGTTATACATTTTCTCATGAAATGAAATTTTGAATGGTTTTTTCCCTATTAAACTATATTAACCCTCTATTTTCTATATAAGACTTTAAAAAATATTATGAAATGTTTTCGGAGATAGCTGATGAGGGGGTGTGATGTTCTGAGGATCATTGATCATGTAATTGACCTTTAAAATATTAAATATATTAATATCATTCTCATATTGTTTTTCAAAAATAAAAACATAAAACCAGGTCGTTGCATGAGATTGAAATTTCATGATCATAATTGATTCTGGAAATCTGGGTTTAACCTAGGAGTGACCTATGATTGGTTGGTGCTGGAAATTTATTTTTCAAATCTGTTTCCAATGTGTTTAGTTAAAATAATTTATTAAATTCATTACTTTTACATTGAATAACCTAATTTAAATCCACTATAAATAAAAACTTATGATAAATCACTTAGGTTATCCACATAACCAGGGGGATCTGATAGTACGTTTAGAGTATAAATTGTTGGCAGATTAGGATTGAATGAAGGTAAAATTTCAAATAATTGTAGATCTATGGTCATAGAAAGTGGTTTATCATCCTCATCTTGGGAGAACAACATCTTCACCAATAATCAATCCAAATTGAGGTATGGATCCATAATTTTAGTTTTCACACTTCATTAAAAGATCGAGCATTGATATTTATATTTATCTATTTTGGATATCTCTTTTTCATCCCACCACATAATCCCATTTATAATTTCAATTGTTTTATTCAATTTATTCCTTTTATTCCATGATATTATGAAGAATTATCTACTTTACAGTTATTGTCCAGAAATTCTTGTCCAGTGATATTTATCATCTTTGGTTTGATTTCCCCCCAATAATTAATCATGTTATTCTTTTTTTCCTTGTAGGGTCATGTTTTGAAATTGATGGAGGGTTTTATGTATGTTCGTTCCACATGATTCATGGAGGTTGTGAAAATGAAGACTGGTATAGTTATTTAAATAAGGATTGGGGTTCATTGTGGGATTTAGGTGGTGTCTTCCATGGATCTATGATCTAGGATGAGTGAAGAGATTTCAAGAGGCATGTACAGAAATTTTTGGATTTGTGGGAATGATCAATTTTTGATTTTTGGAGATTTGAGGGAATAAATTGATGGTTAGAGGTGGTGTCCCCCTATTCCATGTGTTCAAGAGGTTTGATTCATGTTAGGGAGGAAAAATATGGATAAAACATGATGAATCTATAATTTTTACAGAAGATTGATTGTATAGTTTGTTGTTAATGAACACATGTTTTGTATCTCCAACAAATTGTGGTGTCTTGGGTTTAGATGAAGATAAGGGTCAGATGACATATGGTTGGGCCCATATATCTTGTTTCACTCCCCAATTTTCTAAGACATGTTCGAGGTGGACACAACCAGGAGCACATGAAGGAGGATATTTTGTGTACTCTCAGAGTACAAGGGAATTGGATAATACATGGGAATTACTAGGAACACAGTCAGGTAAATAGGTGTGTCCAGGAACACATGTTTCGTTCATGGGTGTCCAAGACAGACTGTGTGGTCCCGCAATATATTCCATGTACTCTGACTTGTCATCTTTGATGTATGCAGAGGATAATATTTCAATGGAGTGGAGTGGAACCACATGCTATGTTGACCATATTCTCTACATGTTCTCTAATGTAAAAAATGCAAATTTTGTAACTTCTTCACCAAGACAGATATATTTTCCATTATGTTGAATATACTATGTAGTATTATTTATAGAATGTTATGGTAGTTGTGTTAGTGGTTTTTGAGATATGATACGTATTTTCTAATGTATTAAGCTTAATTAAAACATGATCAATGATCAATGTGATCTTTCAGGATTATCGTAGAAAGGCCCATGTCAGAAACCACCTAATGAATAGGGTGTGGTCCCTATAACTACTAATTGTATCACACTAATTTTATAAGATGTGTTTCCTCCATATTTGGATACTAACCCCCTCTTGTACTATGTTTTCATTCATCTAACTTCTTATTAAACCTTGTTGAAGTACTAGTGTTTCCACCCACTACCTATAGAGTGGCACCCCCTAGCCGACTCCGGAATGTTCCCTTTACATAATGTAAGCTACCCCCCTGATGTATAAGGGAATTGGTCCTCTACATTTTGTGTGGAACCCCTCGGATGGACTATGTCATGATTCCTCTACCTAATGAGTGGCACCCCCCAATGAACTTGTGATTGGGTCCATTAACTACTTAGTGGAACCCCCTCATAAATAAGGGCATGTTAACTCTACCTACTGAGTAGCACCCCTCTAATAAACTAAGGTGGGGGACAACTATTAGAGATTGTTACCCCTCAAATATGTGGAATAGTGGTGAGTTGAGGGTATTTCACCTTATTTCCCCGATGGATACACGAGTTATTGGAAATTAGATATGTTCCCTTTGCAATTGTAGGCTAATTCACCTACCTTGGATAGTGACACCTCTTTACACATTGGTTTTCTTCTTTCATACTATGATGTATTATCAATAGGTTATTTCATGGATTATAATACATTAAATGTTACAGAACATGTTATTATTCTTATCTAGTATCACATAGAGATGGTTGGGTTCATCGGTATAGGTAATCTTGTCAAAGGCCTCCCATTTATGTTATGCCTTCTCTATAATTTTTGGTATCATGTGGACCATGGGAGATGAGATTTGGGTTATAGAGACCCAACCATCAACCACCTAGTTGCGTCCCATAAGGGTGGTTCAATACATATTGGTATCAAAGGTGGTAAATCCTTGGGATTAGGTCAAAGTTAGACACATGGGGTGGATTGTTTGCGAACATAGGGGAATGATGTGAAATTTCTTGAGTTCAGATTTTAGGGTATGGAAATAATTTTTAGTGTTGTGGTCGTTGTATCCATACAAAATGACTCAGACTAAATACTATTCAACTCAGCACACTCAGACATTGGTTGACGTGAACATGGTATATGCATCATATTTTATTAAGTCCTTTTACTGTCCTTCATGGGTCATATTACTATATTTATATATACTCCTCTTAATATCATACATCATGATCAATTTGCGGATACATCCCAGATGAAATCCATCCAGGTTACCAATTAAGGTTCTTGATGATGATTTAATGATCTATGATCTATGATTTGAGGTCATATCATGAGATCATTCCTTTAGGAGATAAGTAGTATCACCCATTCCTATTAGGAAGTTTATTGTTAAGAAGGGTAGGCTAATAAATCACACAGACTTAGATCACATCATGAGTTCTAGTGCTAGATGTTTCTAATTTCACATTGTGTGTAATATCACTAAGTAGTAGAGAATTTGACTATGTCAGTGACATGATTCTTCATATTCCTGTGGTACCCAACCGATCATATGGTTGTGATATAGTCCTGTAATTTTCATAGAGCATTAGGGTACTGGCAGAGTCTATTCACTCATACTCATAATGAGTCTCACTAACATTGATCGACTTCCTTGAAATGTTTTATTATTATTATGACCCCTTATTATCAAAATTAGTTCACATTTATTAGCTTCAAGAGATGTAGCAGAGTGGAATAATGGTTGCAGAGTCTTTCGTGAGGTCCATTAACCTTACATGTTAACCCCTCAATGTGGTTTTGTATGTATTCTTATAAGAAGGGAAGTTTGATAATGTTCTCATTAGAGACATCCATTCCAATGTGGTTAAACAATACATTCCAAAATAAAATAAAGTGCTAGGGTAGGTTTTGGTTATGAAGATCACCTTATTTGAGAAATACTATGTTGCTATAGTTGGAAAGGGGTTTCATCGGGCTTAGTTGTCAGAAACAACGTCATAGTATCAGTTGTTAGGGTCATGGGAAAATATATATCTTACTATGATTAGTCTTAGTGATATGGTCATGAAGTGTATGGTTCATGAAAATTAATTGTTCAACCATGGCAGGGTAGATTTTATGGGTGTGACATGTGTGGTCACATAGCAATTGATTTCCAGACGTGATGTGCCAAGGAGGACAAGAAGTCATGGGATAGACCACAACGATAGATCCAAAACCATGATCAATGTTCTCCTAAGAATGGAAAATGTTTCCCATATGGAGGAAATGTTGTAATATGAGGAGTAGGAGGATATATAGGAGGAGGGTGACACCCAGAGCTATATCTACCACCAGAACAAAGCATCCCATGCCAGGCTCTGGTAGCTAGTGGTTGGGGAAACGAGTAGCGGCGGTCATTGGAGGATTGTGACCATAATAACATTAGATGAAATGGGTGATAGTATATTTTTATTATAATAATTTAAAATCATTTTACATATAGGGTTTAGGAACCAATTTTTATTCATATCCCTTAGGAGAGAGCTGGAGTACCTAATTCAATCCATAGGAAATCATCTTTTTCCAAATAAAATAAATAGGTGAGATTCATCAATATTTATTATCATTAGGTAGAATAAGATATAACATAGTTTAGAGAGAATAACATAGGACCTCTTGGTCATCTAAATAAATCCTTATAACATCATCATTGGTATAGATTAGTTTTTTGTGGTTCTAAAATAGTCCATCCATCATTATAGGATAATCTGATTCTTTTGGGTAGATTGGTTAACATTAACCTTATTGAGTAAGATAGATCTCATGGATGAGTGAGTGGGAATTTAATGTAGAATGCTATAATCCATCACATATCAATTGGATAGTTTTTACCTTGGAAATTGGGTTTTTCCAGCATCTAGATTCCTTTGGTATTGGGGGTCTTCGTGGAAATCTTACCCAAGATATTCCAGGACTATCTCTAAGGAGGGAGAAAGAATTATTCATCTATTTTCACTCCAATAAAACATTGGTATCTTTTAAGGAAAATCAAATGTCCATCCAGAGCTCTATAATTCATGGTCGAAGTTTTAGGACCTCAGAGAGAAGTGACTCATTACACACAGTGTGTCCTTATGAGAGGCCCCATTTTTAGTGAAAAATGAGGATAGGGGATTAAGCATTTATATATATTATCATCACCTAATCCAATTGAAGGTAAAAAAATTAACCCCTTTCCATGTATTGACACAAAATTGATCTATAACGAGATATGATGTGGTTCTCAAAGATCAATATCAGGTCCAGCTACCCCCAATTGAATGTTCGTGATGGTGATATTCTTAAGATGTAATTAGGATGTCTTTACGGACACTATGAGTTCCTAGTGAATCCTTTAGGTGTAATGGATTTCCCTGCTATATTTGAAGATTTAATGAAGTTTATCTTATAAAAAACATGAATTAATTGGTAGTTCTTTCCATTAATGGAATACTCTAACACTTTGGGTCAGAGGAGGAGAATGTACAACACTTGGAGATGGTCCCTGAAATTCTCCAATAGAACTGGAATTTGGTATTCTGTCAAAATTCTATTTATGGGTCTATGAGGTTCACTATATTGTGATTGTAATTTATGAGAAAGGTATAACTCCATACTTTTATATTAATGATACAGTTATTTCTTGGTATCCACACTAGAATGTGTTAGAGGTTTAATGTTCTCATAGATTAGAAGTTTACATAATGTGGTCCATGGAGGTATATGATTGGACTTTGCCACATTTTTTCCCACAGATACATTAAGGGAATACATTTACATATATCTATTAGTGTAAAAGATCCTTAAAACTGTTCAGGCTGAGGATCAATAGTTCGCATGTGTTGATGTGAAGGAAGTATGTTCTAAGAGATCATGTTGTTGTTTACTCAAAACACAAGAGTATAGGATTTATCTTAATGATGAGAGATCTAAAACTTAGATAGGGGAATGTGATGTATTTCCTACCGAACTATAAAATAGATATATTCTATAACACTAGGAAGTTAAATATGGACACAGATGCCCTTATCATGAATTTCAAATATTTCTTGGTGGATGAGGCATCAAAGAAGTTGGACTTTTTGCAACTGACCTTGGATTATGAGAGGGGAAAAATATATATTTTCTTTATGGTGCTGATTTCTCTATGTCTCTTACTTCTATGGGATGATTAATGGGGATACATAAACTATTTTTTTTATTTTATATAAATATCCTCAATACATTAACCAAATAGATTTTTAGAAGGAGGGGATCATGTCACACATTTCAAAGGATGTGTGGTGGTTCTGGTCTTGATGTTAGAGGATGTGATGATAGTTATTCACAAATCTCTTTTGACTCTATATATTAGTGTAGGGAATATTTATAGGTAATTTTAATGTTAGTTTTTGTGGGATAATATGATGTGAAGTGTCTTTGAGTTGATCTCTCATTATCACACATATCAATTGATGATGTCCATGAACCATGTACCAATAGTTCTGACATAGCCTCTTGAGATACCAAAATGGAAATTAGATGGCATGTCCATGGAACTTGTGATAGGGCTTCCACTGAAAATGGTATGCGCTGATTCTATCTGGGTGATTGCGGACCAAATCATGAAATTGGAATGCATGAATTCCATCATGGTGTAATGATTCCTAGAGATACTTAGATAGTAGGTCAGATGGTGGATTATTCATATCAATGGGTTAACATCAATGCATTTCTATGACTATGATGCATTCTTTACGTCATGTTTTTGGAGAGGCCAATATGAGGCATTTAGGATCTAATTCTGGATGAATACTGTTTTTCACTTCCAAATATATTGGAAAAATAGTTCACTATGTAGTTATTGGAGGATATGAGGATATATATTTTATGGACATTAAGAAAAGATTGGAGGATAAAATTCCACAATTATAGTGTTCCTAAAAAACAGATATCAGTCAATGTTCTATAGGGAAACATTCAAGGCCATGTATTGGAGATCCTGGAGGATACCCTTATACTGGATTGGTATAGTTTAGGCATCTATTGTTGGGACAGATATAGTGTAGGGGATAATGGAGAAAGTTCATGTGATCTAGTAGAATATGAGTATAGGCAGTAGTTCACATAAATATTATGATGATCAAGGTAATAATCTCAAGGAGTTTTTGTAGAGATGGAATATTTCCGTAGAGTCTCCCCATGGTGAGAATTGGGGAAGTTCAACCATGGAGGAACGAAATGATCAAGGTTCATCTGGTTATTCAAGAACCTATTGATAGATAGTGAGTTTTATTACCTAGTATCCTTAACTCCATAGATAGAGTTGTTACAAAACATCATTCTTTTGTTACATCATAGGGTTTATGTGTATAATACCATGTACACAATTTACTGCTAAAAGATGGACATCAAGAATGGAGACACCATCATGGATTACCTAGTTGTGATCGAGTATTGATAGTAAAATATCCTATGAAAATTTTATTTTCCCTTACTTTGTGTGTTGTGGAGTCATGATATTATAGTGTAATACTCCTAGGGTGTTGTTGATCAATACGTTGTCTCAATATCCCACATTTTCATTATATTTTCTTTTCTAGGATCAAAATCCATAAATGGAGGAATGATTGAGTGGCCATGTTTTTTTCTTTCTGTGAATTGAAATACATTATGAAATATTTTAAGAGGTGGGTGCTTAGAAGACATTAGATTATGAGGACCGATAAGCTTGTAATTTATATTCAAAAAATATAAAATATATTAATATCCCGTGTCAATTGTTTTTCATTATTAATTCTATATCAACTTCAAGGATCATTAGGTAAAAAATATAAGACATTTATTTAATCAAGAATGCTGGATTTATCCATGGAGTGAGGAATGGATGGTCGACACTAGACATATCATTGAGATAGTCGTTGAAGGAGCATCAAATTAGAATAAATAAGTATTTTTTCTATTTTATTTTAAACTACCAAATATAAATTCTCTATAAAGAACTTATTTTGAAAAATCACTAGTGTTACCTGCATAACCCTATGGGGCACTGAGAGTAGGTTTTTATTGTTCTGTTTTTTTGGTTTGCGATTGGATAATGAACAATGATCAGATTGAGGTGGATCAATAGTTAACAAAAGAAACAGAGCTTCCCTAATGCAGTATAATGTGTTAATAAACAATGATCAATCCAAATCGAGGTGAGGATCATAAATTTTATTTTTCTACCGTGATAAAAAGTTTGTGAATGGTTATTTATATTTATCTTCATTCGAACATCCTTTTCCAATATTTTTCGTGGTCCCAATGATGAATTATATTATTTCATTAAAATTTTACTTTTTAAGCAATGTTCTCACTAAAAATTCCACTAATTTCAATATTAATCCAAGGATTTTGGGAAATAAATTTTTATCATTTGATTGTTATCTTTTCCCCAATCATTCTTTTAATTCTTCATCATTGGTCTATGGATTCACGATTAAAAAATTCATGTTGGGTTCAAGAATGATCAAATATCTGGATTTATAAAGGTAGTGGGAATGATGAATGGGGGTGTGATTTGCAAAAGGGGTATTTTTTGTGGGATGTGGTTATTGTTATACATGTATATGGGATATGAGATAAGAAGTAAAATATGGAAGGTGCTTCTTAAGATGTGTGGCTTCATGTGAACTAGAAGTTTTTTATGCGCATCAGAGGGATGAAATTGACTACTAAAGGAGGTTTCATCAGATTTCAAGTGGTTGCTGATATAATTAGTAGTGGGATGTATAGATCATGATAACACATTAAGAATTTGGAAATTCTACGAAAGAGTAATCTATATGTAGTGTTTTCGATAAACACATGTTTAGTTTCCCCACTCGACACTGGTGGCTAGGGTTTCAAGGAGGATAAGGATCACATGATGTTTTGTTGTCCCCACACATATTATGGAACTCCAAGGATGGATAAATAACATGAAAAATTAAAAAAGTTCAAGACCCAATACCTATTGATAGGACATGTACTCTTGGAGTATAGGATCGAGGTCCAGTACCCGAGAATGAACATGTACATAGTCAGGTACACTAGCATAGCTCAGAGAACAAGGGCACAACCAAGAACACATGGGAAGGCATTATGTTGTTGAGACATGTAGTGTGCGCCCCATTCATATAGAGTTTGTAGACATGGCCTCTGAGCTTTGTCCAAAGGACAAAAGGCCATCTAGTAGAACATGAACTCTTTCTTTGGGACCCCTTACATGCCATGTAACACTATAAGAAAATTAAACCTTTCATGTATCCATTGTCTATAAACATTTTTTTGTGAGTATCATATGATGAGTATTTCTTCATATAGAATTATATATTACTCTTTACAGTGTATTTTGATATATTATGCAGATTTTTCATAGTGTGGTTCTTCCTTAGGAGATGTTCAATGATGGTCATGATCAGTCGGTATCAATAGAGAATGGTGGGGATGGAATCCCCCTATAATACTAGGGAATTGGTCCTATAGCTACTGAGTGGAAACCTCCCTAATATATTGGTGTGTTGTTTCTCTACTAACTGAGTTAAACCCCCTACATACTAGTACATGGGTCAAATAACTACTGAGTGGAACCCCCTTAATATACTAGGGTGTGGTTCCTCTACCTACTGATTTTAACCCCCTAACAGACTAGGGAATGGAACCTCTATAAAAAGAGTAGACCCCCCCCCCCATGGAATAGGGAATGAGTCTTCTACCTACATAGTGGCACCCAAACCCCCATGATGAACTAGAACATGGTACCTCGTCATACTAAGTGAAACTGCCCTTATGCACTAGGGAATGGGGCCTCTACCTACTGAGTGGAACCAACTTGATGCAATAGAACATGGGTCCATTATTGGAGATTTTTTACCCTAGAGTATCTAGAATAGTGGTGAGATGTGGATCCTTAATATGGTTACCTAGAATGATAGATTAGATTTTGGGAAATTGAGATGAACGTGTTGGACCTGCAGTAAGAATCATCAACCTTGGTTATGCTATGAGATGCAGATCTACTTTATCTTTCATCTGGGATTATTTTTTGAGCATATATATCTGTTTACGAGTATCATTTTCCTCTTTCTATTAGTTTAGTTTACTATAGTTGTCATATCTTCCATTACTCTCTCTTTAATTTTCAGGGAATCCATATGGGTACATATATACGCACATTACATGGGATTTTCCTACATATGTACTGTATTATGCAGACAATGAATAGAATGGTGACGATTTCAATAGAGCATTGGGATCCTTAGGTGTATTGACTATATTGTTCATTCTTAGAGTCTAGGATATGATATGTCTTAGAATTCCATTATTCTAGTTATTTTCTGGTTTAAACTACATTTTCATTTGGTTTTGTTTTCCCTTTTACACTATGGTATTCAGCTATAGTAGTCTGATATATTCCCTTGAGGATTCTGAATTCATTGTTTTACTCTATATGGTAAGGAAATTGTTGATATTCCTCTCCACATTTTCATGGATATGGTTGGGTGTGTTCATACAATTACACTAGGCAAAGTCCTCTTATTCATGTAATTCCTTCTCAAGTCTTGTCGCCTTACCAAAGCCTATTGGAGGGAAGCTTGGGGATTTGGTGGTCCTATCTTCCACTATCCAGGTGGGCCCTGGTTCGACAAGTGGTTACAAGAACCATATCCTTTGGTTTAATACCTTTAAAAATCAATTTTAATATGAAATGTGGTAATTAATATATTAATATTAATAGTTTTTAATTTTACTTATAAAGAGAAAATTTTCACATAAATGGAAAAGGGATGACATTTTAGTACATATAATATGTTCCTTTTCCCCATTCAATATTTTTAGGATTTGATATTAATTTCATAATATATAATTTTAATAAAATAAAAAAATTCCATTTTTAACACAATTAATTTAACTTGATATTAAAGACATTGATAGAAATATGAAATTAAAATATAGACTTTTAACATAATAGTAATATATCATATATATCTATAAATTATACTGGATTCTATATCTCAACAAAATATCATTAATTTAAATATTTTCAGAACCATTTATTTCATTTTTCTATTAAAAAAATAAATAAATTTTCAGTGTTATTGATCATTTAAGGTAATTATCAAATCACCAAAAATTAACAATTAATTAATATGATGAAAAATAATAAATTATTTTCAATTTAATCTTTTATATTTATTCATAACATATTTGTTTCTAATGAAAACATATAAAAACACTGAAAATCAAGAGGGTGACATTTTAGAATTTTCATTACCTAAAATAATATTAATGTCACTTCAATGGTCAAAGGGCATAAAAACACCATGTATTAATATTTTGGATGGATATGGCCAAATCAAATCCATACTATGAAATAAAGGAAATATTCAGGTCAATTTTCAAATCTTTATCATATTTTATAACATTAATTACTCGATTTTCCCTTATCATGGTAAAAATTATTTATTATGGTAACTATTTATAATGATAAAAGGGGAATATTTATGGAATATAAACTTCTTAATTCCAAAAATGTAATCAATTTTACCAGATTCAATTTCTATAAATGGAAGAAATTAATATTTGAATAATATATTAAATAAAAAGGAAAATATGTTTCTAAATAATTCCATTTTTTATATAAAAAATATTTCGATAGTAAATTAAATCATAAAATTAATTCCAATGATCATAACTAGAATAATCATAATATAAGAGAACTATTCTAACATTTATTATATTTTTTAAAAAAATGGAACATTGATAATTATTGAATCTAATTTATTAATTTCAATAAAAACAATATTTTTCATTATTCACTAAAAAATATTCCTTTTCATAAAAATCCAAAAATTTCACCATAATGTATTAATGAAATTATTAATTCAAACCCAATGTTTATTATAAAAATGATATTTTTAATATCGTAATATATTAATTATAATTCCCATATAAAAAATGAAAAATAAAACAATTTTCAACAAAATGTATTTCTAATAAATAATTTAATTTTACAAATATCTGAAAATATTTATTACTAATAAATAAATTATATAATTCATTTATAAATATATTCATAATGAAGGAAAACATGATTATATGTACCAATTAAATGGAAAGGCTATCAAATTTATATTTAAATGATACTATTTTATGGTTCATTTAATCTTAGAGTTTCATGTTGAAGATGATATTTATCATAGTTTTCTACTAAAATATCTTTGTGATAAATTTTATAAACAAAAAATAAATTTAATACATTAAATTAGAAATTTTCTTCTAAAATAAATTCTTTGACAATCGAAAATACCATTATTTGACATTTCGCATCGTAAAAATGGTTAACAAAACACATAATCTAAATTTGAAAAAGGGAAATACAAAGGCCATTGGAATATAAAATATTAATTAAATAAGGCTATCCAATCAGTTTGTTTCCAGATAAATGTCGATCTATTGAGGGGATATATAATTCATAGCCCCATGATCACTACGTTTACAATTAATTCCACATATATTTATTAATACATTTAATTCATGATAATATTTCATATAAAAAATTATCTGTATTGAGTAAAGAGTAGTAAAAAATAAATATTTTCCAATCAATCAAATAACATTCAATGTAAAGAAATGTATTTAAAAAATTTATATGGTTTAGTAAATATTATAAATTATGATAAAAATAATATTTATATTTATGAGAAGTGTAATGTCCAAATATCACAGGAAAGTGAATGATTCATAAGGAAGTTAATGACCAAAATATTAACGAAATTTAATAATTAATTTAATATAATTTAACGTATTTTAGAGGGAAAAATAAATAAGAATGTAAATATTAAAATAATATTTCATTATGTTTCTTTTTCTTTTTATAGTCATTTAAAACATTAAATACAATCTAAATGAACATAAAATGGTTTTGGAAGCTTGAATGTCCACTGATGTCCTATAATTAAAAATAATTCATTCATTTTGACTTCTTATAAATAATGATTTAATAAATATCATGGAAGAATTTAGAATTTCTACATTAAATACATGTAAAAAGTATATTCTAAAATAAATTTTCCTTTATAATTCATTTGAGTAAATAAAACGTTATTAATGAAAAAATTGAAAATATGGAATTTGAAAAAAAAACCTGATGATAAAGACAAATATGATGATATTTTTATTTAAAATTTTCCCTTTTTATTCAATATTCAAAGTGGGGATAAATCATAAAAAACATGAAAAATACATTATATTTTTTGTGGATTAGAATATATATATTTAGTTTATAAATTATAGATAATATGATTCATATAGAAATGATTTAAAAAATCCCAAAAATATGATATTTTAAAATAAATTAATACATCTTTGGTAACATTCAAATATTGTCCCTTTGAAAGAATAAAAATGAATAGATATATTAATACTCATTAATAAATAGTTATTCTAATTTAATAAATCAATGGGGAAGTATATTCACCACATAAAAGTGAATATGTTCATAATAGAAATAATGCATCCTTCGAGTGGAAAATGAGACAAAATCACTTACAAAAATAATATAACTAAATTGAGAATTAATAAATTATTTAATTATGTGTAAAAAATATAAATCAAAATAAAAAAGTGGAAATAAATAATAATATAATCATTCGTAATTATACACATAATCTTAGCATATTAATTTCAATGAATATTTAATATAACCTAATGAATAGACAATGAGTTTTAAAACCCATTGTAATAATCATATTATTGAAGTTCAAATTTATTGATGAATTGATTATGGGAATGACATGTAAACAAAAAATAATCTCTTGTTAATTAACTATAAATTTATCATATATCATTTTACAAATAATTATTGAATATTAAAATAATAAATAATTCACATAACATAATGTGAAGGAATTGAGTTTTGAAATCTCCTTACATCACATATCCCCTTAGTGGGATGATGATTTACCTACTATATAATTTTATAAAACATCTTATTAATATATTATAAAACCAAATTAATCTTTATTATATCACATATGATCCTATTATAACATCTTATCGACCATTCATTAAGAATAATTACTTATTATCACTATTATAAGGGCTAAGTTCTTTATTTTTCCAGGCTGGTTTTGTCACGGAAGATCAAGTTCTTGTACCTTGTTTATTGTTTCATAATATAAAGAATATTAAAAAATGTATAAATATAATATATATTTATTATGTTGAAATTTATAAACATCCAAATAAACTGGTGATAATTAATGTGAGACGTTGCTTTATGGACAGGGTAAGCCATACATATTATTGTGTGATGTTTTCCCTCATCATATGATAAGAAATAGATGTAAAATTGTTGTACCACATTCATAATAAGATCTCAGTATATTTATTATACTATATTTATTATATTATTACTATTATAATACATAAATAAGATGTTGAAGATGATATAAATTTGATATCGTTGGTAAGGACGATTACCACTTCTTCACAATAGAACCTATAGATCTCATCCTACGGGAACGTGATATTATCTTTTGTAATGAAAAGAACCTATAAAAGTTTGATCAGAATGTAGATAAATTAAATCGAAAGGGTTTATTTTATATAGAAGTCTTAATGTTGTGTGATGGATTGAGAGAAAGGGGATTCCTTATATAAGGGAGTGATGGGACACACTTAGTTTTTATGAAAAAAATAAAATATTATTAATTCATTCCCATGAATGATGAATAAAAATTTCCACACATTTGAATAAAAACATTATAAAATCAACATTTCCTCATTCAAGTAATTTATTAATTTTGTTTTTAATTTTAAGTCTTATTAAATTACATTGATACCTCAATTAATAACTTCAAATTTTCATTACGCTAATGAATATTTTAATCTTAATTGTTTATTATTTTACATAAAAGGGAGTTGTTTTCTCATAAATGGAAATGGTATGAAATTTACAACCATGTAACGTCCTCATTTTCCAAGTTCTATATTTTTATGTTTTTTAAATAATTTGATAAAATAATAATTTCATAAAATATCAATAATGTTATTTTTGACACTATTTATTTAACATGATGTTAAAGGCATAATGAGAAATATGAAATTCAAATCAATAATTTTAATAAAACTATAATATGTCATATGTATATATATAATTCATGGGAAACTAAAACACAACCAAATTATGTTAATTATAATATTTGTTAACTAATTTTGTTTATTTATCTATTAATTGAAAAAATAATGTCTCAACATTTCATAAGAATTCAAGGTGCTTATTAAATAAATATAAATTATAAATACCTTAAAATGATAAAAATGGAAAAAAAAGTTAGAAATTATTTATATTCATTCATAATGTATTATTATCCCAATTTAAATCTATAAGTGAAATTCAAACAAAGGGAGGGGAATTTTAGAATTTTCATTACATAAAATAATACAAATATCCTTAAATATATAAAATGGGAAAAATTCAAACATACTGATCTTGGATGGATATGGAAAAATTTCCCCAATTCACTATATGAAAAGAATATGTATGTGTATTTTTTAGTCAATATCATATTATTTTTAACCATAATTACCTAATTTACCATTACTATTGTGAAAATTATTTAATATGGTTAATATTCATAATGATCATAAATAAAATTGAATTATTTAAAAAACATTTACATCCTAATTCCATATATTAAATACATTTTTAATGATTCGGTTTATATAATTAACTGAATTAAATTTAATTTTAAAATAAAAATAGCTATGAAAAACTAATTTTCAAAAAAATCAACTTATGTCGTAAAAAATGTATTTATACTAAATAGAAAATAAAAATCAATTTGAATGAAAAAAATTTGATCATAAATAATAAAGGATAAAAAATAATTTATAAAATTTAAAAAAAATGTAACTTCATTAATTATTAAATTAATAATAAAATTTTCAATAAAGATTGTATTTTTCACTATTAAGTGGAAAATAAATATTTTTATAGAAATAAAAAATATCCATACTATGATAATTATGAAATTTTGATTTCGAAAAATTATTGTCATTTTATTAAACAAAATTCAAAATGATTCCTAAATAAAATATAATTCCCAAAAAGAAAATTAAAAAATCCATATTTGAAAAAAATGTATTTTTGATGTCTAAAAGGATTTTACTGAAAATTAACTAAAAATTTATTATTAATATAATAATTAAATATTTTAATTTTACATGTAATAATAATATGTTTCACCCTATTCATACCTTTAAATTCAACGATAGGGATATAATAGATAAATTAAAAATAATAATATTTTTTTTGGTTCGTTTAAACTCAGTGTAGCATTTTGTGTACACTATAAAAAAATAGTGTTCTTTTAAATTATCATATTATCACAATTAATATATTTCCTCATAACCTATGGAAATTTAATCATAAGAAAAGGATGTGCTCAGATTCTAAGTATGGGTAAACATTGGTAACATCATTATGGGATCACATGTAAGAATAAGGTGATAAAGTTTTTTGAGAAAATAATAATTTTAAATAAAAATAAAATTAATAAATAATAAATATTGACTAATTGATCATAATCTTGATTTATTTAATTAATATTTAGAATAACATACGACATTATTCATAATAAAATAAAAAATCACCATCCATGAGATCAGAACCTATGCATAAGAACATTTTTTAATGAAGTGGAACAATCAAATGTATTTAAAATCATTTAATAATTTAAGGAATACTACCAACACCATCATTATATTATGGAAAAATTCCATATGTGATGGGATTTTCTCAAAATCCCATTTTCATTGTGGGTTGATATGGTTTCTTATTATATTTTATTCACACCCCATTTAAATTCATATTTTCTAATTATATGTAAATTGTACGCCAATGCATTGGAGGTCAATATAATTTCAAGAACACCAATAAATAATTAATATAATACATATATTTACCAAAAGAGAATAAAACAATCATAATTTCTTCCAATTTTAACCCCAAAAAATGATTTTATTTTAATTCAGTTATCCCTAACACATAATCATAATTTATCCAGATAGAGAAGATGTGTAACCTCCCATATTTTCCAACTACATCCCATTCTTAGTTTTAGGTAAATCTTTATTCAGTTTTTAACTTCTTGTTTGGAACTTTCTAATTAAGATCATTCCTAGATCAATTCTCTATGTATAGGGTGTGGTATGATTGGATGTATAATTAATTCAAACTATGAATATTGAATTCACAATGTGGATTAATCTTGGAAGACCCCATAAAACCCATTGACTGCATAAATTGTTCTGAGTAGTCCGTCAGATTAAAAATAATATCATGAATTACTTTTAGGATGTGAAATGGATTTTTCTATGTATATAAGATTTTGTGATAGATTTCATGGAATATATGCGTAACTGAGGAATTTATAATGTGAATCCCCCATTAAAATCATGAATTTCACACTCCCAATAACAGTTTTAAATCTCTTGTGCACTACACTTCTCAAATCAATATTTTTCCTACTCTCATCATGGAACCTTCATGTCGATGAATCATAGAATACAATTCAATCCAAAAGCATCAACCATTTGATCATTGTGTTTAAGAAATAGAGAGTAACAGTATTTCATTCATTTATTATTAAAAACCTCGATATATTTTTTCAGAAACATAGTTATATTTATAATATTCGTATCGATATATCATTTCTATTATTTGTATAACCATTTATTTTTTGTTGTGGGGAAGGATTTGAGAACCTATATTTAATTTGGACATGATGGAATTTCAAAAGATAACTATTTTTTAGAAGTTTGGTCTAGAAAAAACTCATTATATCTATTTCATTTATTTATATTATACACTATATTAGGTTGATCTAGAATTTTATTCACATGAAAAAATTAAATAGGGAACATACTACCTGATAAAATCCACATTCCATATTTCTACTAGGGATCCCATTTGGTAAATTTGAATTTAAAATAGAATAGTAGCCGCACAAAAAGAATATAAACTATTGAAGATGAGAAAGAACATCATTTCGTTAATCCTAGATACCATTTAATAATAGGAAATTGTTGATAATTTTATTATCCTTGTGAACATGTCATAACATATTAATTGTAATAAATTTTTTCATAGAAGAACTTATGAAATATAAAATTTGATTTCATGGGTTTCTATTACTTCAATAATTCTTCCTCTGTATTAGTGTGCTCCAATAAATAATAAATTACATGTTGTTAGTCTAACTAGGTTAATTACATGGATATGGAATTTAAAATAGTATGAAAGACTAATAAACTACATATTTAGATCATTTTTCTTTATTAAAAACCCTCTACTCTCCCATTCCCATTACATTGTCTTAATAGAAATGGAAGCATTCATGATACAAAACAATTTTACTTGGTTCATCAAAAATGGACTATGACTAAGAAGTATACAACAGAAATGTTACAATGTACAAACTCCACTAAAGTGTACTACATTTAAAATATTTGGAGCGAACTCAAGGTCCCAACTGGTTTACAACCAATCATAATTTTAAATCTCACTACTCTCTATACTGAAGTGTTCTCAAAAGTCCTTCAAAAGGCTTTTTTATCACTTTAATCCATATGTTTTACATATCATTTAGTGCATCATTAGGTTCCACATTCATCAAAATTATGAATATCCCATTACCACTGATTTACTATGATTTCCTTCTAGTTCTTTTAATATTTAAATTCACATAAACCCTTTCATAAACCTTTTTAAAACTTCACAATTCATCACAAAATAATCATCTATTATTAAACTCAACACTTTTTTGAAGGTCACTACATTCATGTTGATCACCCCTTCCATGAAGGCAATAACTTTTGTGCAGCTTACATAGCCATCAAGAAACATCCTTTCTTCAGAAAACAGATTATCTCATGACATACTTCACATAGTAAAAATACATTATGAATTACCTCCATGAATTTAAATATTTTTCATTTTCATTCAGGGTTCCTTTCATCAAATGAAATTGTTGGTTGTCAATTTAAAGATATTTCATCCCTTTCAAAACTAATTATAGATTGCCACTTTTTTCTTCATTATGTCCTTTATTCTTGTTTGTGAACATCATTTTCTTCAAAAAATATTATGGGAATTATTCTTATTTTCAAATATTCTTATGTTTACATAACTTATCATTTTTATTTTATGTCTCATCCATCATTCGTGGCACTCTAAACAATCAAGACAGACTAATATTCATGAAAAACTAGAACTTCACTAAACACCAAACAACCGTGAATTCCATAACCATTCCATATTTTCATAAGGAATCCTTGGAAATCCCACTTTGATGAAATATTATTCAGCCATAACTGTTTGAACAGAAAATATTTCTCAAACATGAGGAAATGGTCACTCCTTATTCATAGAATTATCTATACATCTTATTGATATTTTATACCTCATTCTTGGATTTATTGTCATTATTTATATAATCAATGGTTCTATAACTTCACATTGGACCTTCTTATCAATCTTTTCTTACATAAGAAATCAACCAAAAAAGACTAAAATGTATCCATGATGGGGTTTTTTCAATAAAATATAACCCTTTTGGTGTGTTGATAACTCTTCAACATTTTACACCACATTGAAGATTCATCTATATTCTTCCAAAATTATCTTTATTCCATTATAGATAGATATCATTAGATTACCCAATGTAGACACGAATTTCACATGATCCATGATCAATGTTAGAAACAAAATTTTCAAGAAATGTTCATCAATATGTATTTTCAATCCCAATAATTTCAACTTATTTCTTCATGAAAATCATATTGGATTATATATAAAATTTAGAAGATCGTTATTATCAGATGAAAATTTGAAAATTCCCCTACATTTGTTCTTCTCGTACTGTCTTAATCCATTTTTTTATCCAACATTATCAATGAACCCGAGCTCACTCCTTAGTTGTTGAAACATTTTTAGGAACATATATCAACCCATTAGGTAAAAATAAAACATACCCCGGGCAGAGTGGGTACCATTTACACACTTTTTTAATTGTTGGGATTCGACTAAACTCCAAGATCCAATCGATGTCACTCAAATGGCTCTTTATGTAAGGTCTTCGTCATAAAATCTACATCCTTTTGTTTTATAAGATCATACTCCGACAACATAATCCCATTATCCACATTCTCCTTGATAAAATAATAATCTATTGGATTTTTTAAAACATTTATAGACCCTGAATCTTCATAATGGATTCCAATCGATTACTTTAGTACATCTCTCAAATCATTAAGTTATTATTTCATCCACAATAACTATGTGCCAGCCTGAGTTGCTAAAATATATTCAGTTTATGTGGTTCTCAATGAAATTAAATAATTTTTATTTTTATGATAATAAATAAAAAATACACCAACTTAAAATGCACCACTTAAAATTTATTTCCTATCATCTTCTAAACTAGCCTAATTGGAATATGTATATCCAAATATCTAATGATGATATTTTTCATTGTACAAAAAAATGAAATATATTGCGCCCTTGATATACCAAAGTATTTTTTATACAATAATGTGAATATACATGGGATTTAATTGATACAATGTTGTTGGGAATGTAAAAAAACTTTATTATGTTTTTAAAATATTAAATACAATAGATATCAAAGGATCTACTTATATTCTATGTCATTTAACTACTTTTCCTTCAGTATCTCATGATAGTTTAATTAAATTATCAACCATAGTTTTCATGTTCTCTGAAATTTCCATTCAAAATCTTCTCAAAAAACCCTGTAATATATGGAATGAGAAATATAAGTTTCATTCCTTTATTTTTTGACAAGTATTCCAAGGAAAACATCAGTTCACGAATCAATGAAATTTTGAACATAATTTTTATTAATTCTACAAACTATTTTCACTATGCTTCATCTGATCTTCTAAAGATTATGTCATTGATATAATATTTCCCCTTCATCATTTTATTACTTTAATTATCCACATAAATATTTTCATTAATTCCACCATTATAAAAACAATGTTTATTTAAAAAATGTGTCATGAACAGAATACCATTCTTTTAATGCATGCATCAAACCTTATAACTCCTTCCTCATACGAAAAATATATTCTCATCTTCATGAATTATAAATCTATATAGAAATATTGTATACACTTGATATTCCATAACCTCATTCTGAAATGTGGACTTAAAATCAATATAGATAACTTTTAATTCCAATTACACTATTATGGAAAAGAATAATGAAACAGTCTTGAGAATTTTAATAGGTGAAATTTATCAACAAAATAGATTCCCATTATTTGGTGGTATCCCTTTCACACTATTCATTATTTTTCCAAATTAATAATCCATATTGTTTTGTTTTGTTTTTAAAGACCCATTTGGCCCAGATAACATTTTTATCAACTAGTTTTGAATAAATCTCCAATGTATGATTCTTCTCATGTTGTTCAATCTCTTTACTCATAGCCTAAACAAAGTTTTCATCCCGATTTGAGTTTTTAAAAACTTCAGGTTATACCAATGATAGAAAAGATTTCTATTGTAAAAACCTCAATCTATAGGATTTAATTGACACTCCCTAAGAACTAATGTCGTTTTTTCAATAAATTGAAGTTGAACTATTCATCTTCCATAAAGATGTAGGTTTTACATACTCTTATTCATCATCAATATCTTATTTTTAATTATCATCTTCCACTTCTACTCCCCCTGACTTTCATACCACCTCATCACTGATATCCGGGAACTATTCACAGTGTTGTTGAATGTATTTTTTATTCACTACTATAGTGAAATCATTACATTCAATAACTATTTCCAGTATCTGGTTGAATTTTTTTATTCTTTTACATTTCCATAATAGAAAAGGAATATCCCCTCATCTCAAAAATATTCAAATATTCTATGTTTCGTCTTATTGAAAATAAAAAACATAATTCAAAATGATCAAAAGTATTTCAGTGCTATATTCTTATCATATTGTAGCTCATATAGAGCCTTTTATTCTTTGAGACCTAATGAAAACTTATTTGATATATAGATCTATGATAAGAATTCTTCATTCAATAATTTCTCTAGTAGGACATTTTCAATAATAATTATTCTTACCATGTTTTTTATGATCTGATTGCTACACTCATACACTCCATTTTATAATACAGTTCTTACTACTGAAATTTGATGCCTTTCCCTTTCGTTCTCAAAATAATCATCAAGAGTTGAATTTTTTAATTCAGTAGAATTATAAATTTCAGTTATCTGAATATTCTATCCAATAATCCATTCATCAACCCTATAATATTTTTTTCTACAAATGAACGCATCTTACTCATTGGAAATGATAATAATGAATTCCATCCTACTAAAATAATCAATTAAAATAACATAATATCACTTCTCTTTATTGGGACAGGGTTATATAGTTTACACATATCTAAATTGAATCTCCCCATGTTTTTATGAATTAATTTTTTAAATTTTTGTAAATTATTTAGTGGATTTAATTAAAATACACTAAATGTTATTGTTTTGGAACATAAAAAACTGATTTTATCTTGCATTTCATTAAATATAGAGTTTCTTCAACATCATTCATTACACTCAAGATTGATTTTTACCTAATGTTATTGTAAAAATATTATTATAGATACCTAATAGAAATTATAATGGAAGTTATGAATATATTAAATAAATTATAAATATATACATTAACCATGTATATTAAATTAATTCATTTGTTTTTAGTGAATTATAAAGGAGAGTCAAAACTATTTGAATATAAATAAATTACTTTTCTAAAAAAACTATTTTTTATACAGAAACATGTTTTATATCAGTAAATTAAAAACCCACTTTTGGTGAATGATTTTATTTTAATATGTATATCATGTAGTCAATAAACTATTTAACATTTATCTTGTGCATTTTCTCTAAAAGAGATATGAATAAATCCAATCTTACACATAAAAAATTAATATTTTTTAAAAAGGTATTTTTACCACCTTTTAATGGTGAACTTATTATGAATCTATATTTCAAAATTTTTATAAATTATATTTGAAAAATTTACTTTAATTTTAAAATATGAATTCCAAAAATATATTAGGGATATATTTTTGTAATTTCTAAAATATTTTTTGTTTAGACGAATAATAAAAAATATTGAATTTTAATTGAAAACTTATTTTTTGTTTAATTTATTTATATAGATAGACTATATTTTTATTTTTTAAGAATATTTAGTTCAATTATTAATATATTAAATTAATATATTTCATTGGATTAAATTTAAAATAGTTATAACGTATAAAAACATTTCAATCTTTCAAGCATTGTCACTTTAAAACAATGTTGTCTCATCCCGTCAACAATATTATTATTAAAATAAATTTTTTTACTTATATGATTGGAATTTATAAAAATGGATTACATATTTGGAATCAAAATAAATTATAATTTATAATAGTTAAATAATATTTTTTGAAAATTTTTTTTTTTTTGAAATTGTTAAAATTAATCATGGAGATTAAGAGAAAAACCAGTTAACTAAAGGACTAAACTTTAGGCATATTAGGTAAAATTACCTTGGAACATTTCCAAAACCCATTTAATGGAATAATTTAGACCATATCCACTATTTTACCACAAATTGTTCCTTATTTTAGAAACATTTTGTATGGGAGGCCACCCATTAGTGTTTACCTTTTAGTATTTAGATGAATGCCACTCCTCTTCCACTATAAAAGGGCAGTAACTCACATCAATTATTCACACCTCCCAATCCCATTGGATCATATGAAAAATACCCAAATATCTTCCCAACATAACTAACCTAATCCCAGAATCATTATGATGTGGAAAAATCCAACCACAAAAATACTTTTGGGAAGACCAATTGAGATAGCCGAAGAAGAGGCCACATTCATCCATGAACATTTTTGTTTTATTTATTTCAAAAAATAATTTATTTATTATAATATAAATATTATATGATAAAAATAATATCTTATATATAAATTTTTGTGTCATTTTTATGACCTAAAACTTCACACACTTCCATCAAATGGGGTACACAATCATCATTTGTATGTACAATAGACTACCGCAATGAAAACTGATGTCATTCGTTTTTTACCACATCTTTTGGTTGTTAAAGTGATGAAATACTGTTTATATCTGATATTTATGATATTTATACTTTATTTATACTTCTTGAATTATTATATAATAAATACCTTCATGCTTTCTATTTTTTGGGAATACAATAACGTCTTTCGTGTGTACAACAGCCTACCGCCTCACGAAGCGATGTGAGTCATTCAGGATTTAGATGTAATGTATTAAGGATGGATTAAATATAAATATGTGACATATATTACATAAAAATTATGCAGGAGTGATAATATATATATATATATATATATATTACTTTTCTTTCTTTCAATGAGACATGGAAATTAAAACATATTCCATGCATACGTTCAACATATTGTCTCTATGGATGAAGTATCTCATTTCCAATTTATATATTTTATAAATTATTATAAATCAATATATAAATAAATATTTTTATATTTATACAATGTTTTACATTCGGGGAAAGGATATTTGATGATCCAAGAAACTTAAACAAAAATAACAAGTCAAAACATATTAAAAAAACAAAGTAGTTATTAATCAGAACCTAAATTTAACATGGAATTATAAAAAAATTGGTAATATATTTAAATAATAGAATCTGACATGGTAATAAATTTATTAGAATGGGTCTTTTTTAGATTTATAATAAACTTATATTTGTTATACTGGTCGTTTGAACACATATGAATGATGTTAGGACGTAAGGTAAGGGTATTTCGAGTGCCACTATTTTTTCTTGATACTTATGCGAAATTCACAAATTATTTACATTAATTTGTGTACATAATTAAAAATTAAATTTTATATCAAGAAGTTAATTTATATAATGAAGTTTAAATATTCAATATATTTTATACATTCAAATATCTCAAAAATCAAAAGTTACTCAACTAGTAAGGAATTTCGTCTCACTTTTAACTTTAATGAGAGATGTGCCATAATCACCACCTATTTATATTATTCATTTTATATAATTCATATTAATTCCTATTATTATTAAATTCATAAAAAACATTTTAATTTCATATATTTATTTTAGGATTTACGATTCTTAGGGTTTTAGGTTCAAAAAATGAAAATTTTGTAAGGGGGTTTAAACCCTCACTTTTACTTTTGTGATATTTTTTCTGTACTCACAACCCATTTCTTTTGTGTGGTGTATATAATTCAATGTGAAATTTTATATCAATAATTTTATTTATTAAATTTTATTAATTGTTTCAATTGGTATTACACTTTCACAGATATCATGATTCAACAGTCTCTCAAGTAATAAAGGATTTTTCTCTCACTTTTATTTTCTGTGAGATAGTCCATGTTCACATCATAATTATTGTATGTGGTGTGTATAAAAACCTTTTATTTATTTTAATGTTATTTTACTATAATCAATATGTATTCTCATATATATTTTATGATCTCTCTTCCAAGAGTATTATAGTTAAACTATTACCAACATGGTAAGGGGGTTTTGCCTTAATTTTCCTTCTTTGAGATGTAGGTTATGTTATGTACCAATATTCATTCATGTAGTGTATAAAAAACCCCATTTACATGTAATATATTTAATTTTTCTTCCTCATGATATTCAATGTTTTATTTTACATTTTCATGGGGTTTATGATACAACAATACCATTGTGGTATGATTTTATTGCTACAGTCATATCATTTAGTAGGATTGCTTATGATTATACTTCCATTGTCGAAATCTTATAATCCATATCTCAATAATTCTCACGACTATTCTTCCCTGATGTTTATTACTAATATCTTGTTTTAATGGTACCATTTTTACACATTTTGGTATATATGATAATTATGAGACAATTTTAAATAAAATATTACATTATTTCAACATTCAGTTAGAAATCTGCTTTCCTACAAAACCATGTTTTCTAAATATGTTTTAGAAATGTTTCAAAATGTTATAAAATTAATTTTAAATAAAATTATTTCTTAAATTATTCATTTATTCAAAATTTGATTTTCAATGAATAATTATTTTACTTAAGATATGTAGCCAATGATAGATCAAAATAATTTTCCATCTAAATGTACATATTTTGATGTCACCTATTACTTAATAGGGATATTAACCATGTATACCATTCATATTACTCCACTAAATGGTTTATGTTTTCATTTCATGATGTTTAATGAAATATTTTCCCTTTCATGGGATATACCCTGAAGAAATTATTATGGAACCCTCTTTGTTTCACATGTTATTCTATAAAGAAATGATTATGAATCATGTCATTTTCCATAGGTTATGATTTGTTGAAATGTTTATTATACCCATTTCATTTAATGGGTTATGATAATATTAGTGTTTATGATTTTTTATAACACAGTCTTAATATTAAATTTTGTAATGGGAGGGACCAATATCTCCCTCTAATGCATTAGGTAATGATAAATGTTATATGAGGTCATAAGGCATAGGGCATGTAATCCCAAACATGAAAACAAGAGGGTACACATTTTTTTAGCCCAAGACAGAAAACGATAGTACATGGGTTCCTAGATCATGGATTAAAACAAGAGGGTACATGGGTTTTTAAGCTAATACTAAAAATATATGGTATAGGGGTTGTTATCTCAAACCTGTTAACAAGAGGCTATATGGGTTATTATCTGATTCCTGAAACCTAGTTTTTACATGGGTTGTTATCCCAATCCTAAAGTAGTTACAATGGAGGTCAACAATTCCTATCATGTTATGAATTCCTTGGTGGGTATCCCTGACATGATATTATATATGCTTATGAAGATGCCAAAAGTTTCATGTTGTAGGCCTGTTTTACTCTCTCATGGATCATGTTCTTTTTTTTATAATTCATGGCTTATGAACTACCAATGTATTTTCAAGGATTCATGTTTCTAATCTATGATAGGTTACGTTTTAACTTTTTTAGTTATTTTCATTATCCAAAACCTTAAAGTTGATCATATGATTTCATATTATCAGATATTATTATATCATATGTTTATCCTAACTAATAATTTGATCTCACCCTTTATTATATTTCATTTCCCTAGGTTATGAAAAAATGTTTTATATTAGGTAATAAATGGTAACATATTTTTGGAAAACCTTTAATATCAATTTCTGAATTAGATTATTATGTTCCATGTTCCCAATTGAACTAAACCATTAAGATCCTTAGGGGGAAATTTATATAATGTAACAAATTTTCATATGGAAGGTATTAATATCCTTTTATAAGAATCCCTCTCCACTAAATTTTTTATCAAAAGAAAGGTTTAATTATACCTTGGAAACAGTTATGAGAAATCTTTATTTATATCCCTATGGATATTTCTACATATATGGCTAGGGAGGTCCCTAGGTATAATTCTAATTATTTGTTAAAGTGGAAAATTTGTTGTAACTTTTCAAAATGGGAGAGAGATAGGTTTCAATGAAATTGTATCCTTTTCTAGATACTACGAGTGTATGTGGATTTGGAACACACGTATGAAGTGGTAACAAGCCAAAAAACACCTTATTAAGGAATACATGATCGAGAAATAGTGCATAACAACATTCCTTGTTGTAAACCTGGTTTGAAATTCTTGTGTGATATACCTTGAAAATTCAAAAACTCTTTTATGAAACATCTTGAATATTTTTAATATAAGATGAAACCGAATAACATAGGATAAAACTATGATTCCATAGATTAAAGAAGATGGTTTTCTGATTTAGATATCCTATATGATATTTTTCATGATCTTGTGGTTTCCGAAAATTATTAGTGTTACTCACACTATGTGTTGGTTGTAGTTGATAGTTTAAACCAAAATGAATTGTGTTAATGCTGAGTGTGGAAGACAATGAAATGAATTCCTTCTATAGAAAACAAATGATATGAGTATTGGAATTTAAAATATCATTGATATTATCAAAAAAATTCTAAATATATGATTCATGTTGATAAAAATATGAGAAAAGTAGGAGTAAAATATATATTGAGTCAATAATGAGGCAACATCCACCTTCTTTTAGTGGTTCTAATGATCAACTAGTTGACGATAAATGGATTAGTAACACTGGAAAGGTACTTTCCATTATTATTCATTAGATCATGAAATATTCATTTTGGATATTTATCATTTTTAAGGTAAATTAGATTAGTGGTGTACTAGTATTATGAACATGTGGTAGTGATAATATATTGAATCCATTCTATGGGGAGCGTTTATGGGGGTATTTTTCTATAAGTACATCCCTTGTATTATACGAACAAAGATGGAGATAGAAATCATTGAGGTTACTCAAAAAGAAAAAAAATCTATTAGTACATATAAGGATAATTTTATAAGAGTGTCTAGGTATGCTTCTGGGTTAATCATCAATCCTAAAAAGAAATATTGATCGTATCTTTGGTTGCATGGAACAATTTCTTGGAAAGGCCTTGGTGGTAGGAGACTTTATTAATGACGAATATGTCATTTGATGAGAACCAAATGTTGAAATGGAAAATAGATATTCCACCCATTCCTATTATTTTGATAACAACTGAAGATATAGTATCATGAAAAATTTAATGTTTGAAAGAAATTCTAGGAATCTATATTCCTAAAATGTGAGAATAATAAATCAAGTGAATTATTGAATAAGGTAAGATGGTGATACAAGTGTTTAAAGTAAGTTCCTTGATTGAATAATTCTAATGTGATGGTATGAAGTTATTCAATTTTATGACTACTGATACAACATTATAAATTAATCCTCCCACACTTTAGTGATTCAATTCCATGTTTTTTTTGAATTATGCTAAAAATTTCAATAATTAAATGATTAAAAATGGTGACCAATGAAGAAAACCTATGAAGGAAATAGAAAAGGTGAAAGCCTAAGAAATCACAATAGATGAAGTGAATCATGATAATTGGGCTACTCCATATTGGATAATTTCATATATGACTTTCTGAAAATAAGATCTATGAAACTCTACTTGTTCCTCCCTTAGAGGAACATTATATTATTCAATTAATTGGATATCTCTCTCTACATGGATTTTGGAATAATTAAATCACATTAACATTCTATTAGCGCATGAATGAACCCAAGAATCAAATAGAAAATTTATTTATATAATATATGATTATGTTTAACGAATAATATGTGAATTATATTTTGGAATCATTGATATTTTACATTAGTTTTTTTAAATTTTTTCTATTACCATGTTTCATGATAATACATTATGAAGGTATTCACACCTTTGGTATTTGATAATCAAGATCAAGTTTATGGTATATAGGGTGTAAGGATAAATTCTTTTTTGAAATTCAATTACATTATGTCTAACATTATGGATTTTAATCATTTGGAAGGTTTACATGGTCTATCATTTATGAAATGATTTTTTTACATTGAATAGGGGTGTAGATGTTAATTATGTAACATCCCCTGATATGTGACTATCTCACATGGATAGAAAGGGATGGTCTCAAGACATTAAGTGTGCCTCCCCCTATTCTATAGTATGTTGACTAGCAGTGGCAGTATCATAATTTTATTAGGGAGGTTATACCCCATAGTTATAAAGTTACAAAATAGTATGAAAAAGAAAGAAACAAATAAATAAATATCATAGTGACATAAAAGGAAAAAATATAATAAACCAAAAACTATAATAAAATCCTAATGAATCATAGAATAGATAAAAAATGATTAATGTAATTCCATTCTATATTGCCACTAATGTTCATCCGTGATGTAATACAAATAAAATTATATCACACTAAAATAAAGACTCAAAATTCCTTAGTCTTGAACCCCACGTATGTCCCATATCGAAACAACATGCATCCAACAATCAAAAATCATTAGTAAGGTCCTTTTCGCTTGTCTAAACCTACATCTATGTAATATTCATAGGTATTAAACGGAGGACAAAATAGGGTCTGAGTATAACTTAGTAGGTCAAAACAACCGTGTCTAGAAAATCTCATATGATAAAAAGTTAATGTAATAAAGAAATATACAGTTTATTAACTAATTAAACAATTAATTTAAAACCACATCAAAATTATTTGGAACCATGATAGAAAATCCTTGATCATGTCTTAAAACTGTGGAAAACATAACCATATAACCATGGTGAAACATAACCTACCTTTGTTCCATGCTGGAATGTCACTGAGCATGTCTCATAAACATGTCGACCAAAAGAATATTACCATGATATAACGAATCACTGGCCAAAGACACTGTATAGGTATCTCAATATGTGTCAAGAAATAACCTAGTATATATGAATTATAGCATGTGTAATTATATAACCTGGTATATAAGCATTACGACATGGGCTAGGTGTAGAACATGGTATGTAAGAATTACAACATGCTTTATGGAAAAACCCCAATATATAGGCGTTATAGCATTTATCATGGTATAGCCCGATATATACGGATTACAACATGTGTCTGGGTTAGAACCCAAAATATAAGCATTACATCATGTGTACTAATTGCATATCACAACATCATGTATATCACAATATCACCTAATATGACCAAATGGTTAATTATTCAAATTACTTATTTTCTTTCAATTTACCCATTTATTTTATTTATCAAGTAAGTTATTTTCCTAGGTGAATTTATATCACACAATCATCTGATTCACATTTCATTATGAAATCATAATAAATCCATTAAATATTTCTTTTATAATCAAGGTTCCACTCACATAAATAGTATCCATATGCATGGTCAATAACCAATTTGATCAAATGAGACTCAATTGAATAATTTCATTAATCATTTAATTTAATTAGCTACACATTATGTTTTCTGAATCACAATATTTCATATACCTATCTATTAGAAATCATACCGTAGTGTTACAATTTATACCCCTACCTTTAATTGAGGATCAATAATTGATTCAATGGAAAAATTCCCCTGATGATAACATTAATGATGATTGAAGGAGGGATTCTAGATTAAGACCGACCCAGTTAAACACATAAAACCCTCACGGTCAATGGATTACACTACAACATCTAGAGACTGAAGGGATACATGGGAAAAAATATCAAAACCATGTAATAGGGATTGGATGAATGATTGGGATTTATGAAAGGGATGAAAGGATTCCAAAATCATATAGTTATTTTCCTAGGGTTGAGAGGAGAAAACTGAAAGTGGTTTAAATTAGAAATTCATCCACACAACAGAAATTAAAATTTTCTCTAGAAATTAGAAAGAATATAATTCAGTTACATTTCATGTATTTGTTTTTATAGGAATATGATGAAAATACCAGTACCTCAACTGAATATTTAATTCACCCAAACATTGCATGGTTTTTAATTGGTACACACCATGTAACCACTTGAAAATAAGAATTGGTTCATGACATGAGTCTAGTGGATTTTTTACATTTTAAAACCCATTTAAACAACATGTAAATGTCTTGCATACTGTTTTTTTACATTATTTTCCTTCTAAAAACCCAAATTCTCATTAAAGATTCTCCAAATTCCATGAACCCTCTATAGAATTTGACATATTTATAAAATGTATCCATTAATTCCACTAAATATACATCTCTATACATTAAGTGATTTTTCCCAATAAAGGTTCTCCACGTGGGTCCCCTTTGGTTTTATCATGTTTCCACCGAACATATGTTTGAGTTTATTCATAAAAAATAAATCCACAAAAAAAATCATTCTCCATGGTTTAAATAGGACACAAAAACTCATCTGTAGTATTTTTATTAAAAATCATATTGAGTGATGTACCTTGAAAAATATGGTATCATTATACCTCTCCACAATATAACATCTCATCCTTCAGCTGCTCCACCAACCACTATGGGGTCTCCGTGAAAAAGTATGGTTACTGTACTCACATATTACTCTTCCCCTACTAGGTATCCTACTAAAGTCGTCCATTTTTCCAGTACACAAGAACCATCAATATAGTCCTACCCCTATAAGTATTTCTCAGTATGATCCACAACCCATATCTAGTTCATCTCAAAGGAATCATTTATATCAAGCTCAGTCTATTCTATTTATATCCTATGAGAAGTTTAATTATGATATCTCTGAGGATATGACATATGAAACCCATCATACATGTCACCATAGTTCAATGGATGGGATAATCGATACACCACTATATTAACCATATCCACTATCTCATATGGCTTGAAAAACTTGGGTTCTTGTTATCCCTTCTTCTTAAAATAGAATTTCCCCAACATAAGAGACTATCAAAAAATAATATTATGACAATCCTAAAACTCTAGATGTCATATCCAGTGGTAAGAAATGGATTTCTTCCTACTATGTATTGTTACTAACTTCTAATTGATCTACTGAACCTGCTCATATGTCCCTTTCATGAAAAATGGTCCAAAAAGGGCTGACTCAAATGCCTCCAACCAAAAAATTGGTGAACATCACATCCTTAAATACAAGGACATGAAAGGTACCAATTATATTTATGGATATAATATATAATTTTATGAAAAAAAACAAGTATTTCTAAATGATTCTCCCATGAAGAACTAAAATCCAAAAAATCGGATTGTAACACATCCTCGTAAACTTGAATAGTCGGGTCGACTTGACCATCAATATGAGGATGATAATCTATGCTAAAAACAATTGATCCCACATCAATCATATGACTTTTTTATATGCTATGATATAAAAGAATCATCTCTATATGATATGCTAATCCTCAGAAAACCATGAAACATAGCTCCCTCAATTACTTAAAAGCCACCTAGATCACCAACTCTGAATCTGTCCCTTATTTTAATGAAGTGTGTTACCATCATTAGTAGATGAAAAATCACCAATATTACATTATTCATAATGATTTTACTTGTTAATGATATCACATATTCTATAGTGAAATGATCCCATTTCCACAAAATAGTTCCCAAAGGATGAAAAATATTATATAGACTCTGATGCTTATGTATCACATACATACAAGTGAAACATCTCACCACAAATCCCAATGCTTATTTCTTCATTCCAGAACACCCATAAATTATGTAGATATCATGTTACCACTTTTTCAAAGTATGATGGATCATCCATCTAGAATAATGATAATCCCTGAATATATCATGAAAGATCGTATGATCCCATAATCGACCATAGAAAAGACAGGAAATTTTTTTCTAAGAGATCGACCAGATGGTGTCTCCCCACTGTATATGTTTTCCATCAGAACTGGACCCTCTAAATCATGAAACTGGTTACTCATGATTCCTTCTAAAATCATGGGTATAACAGATGTTGAAGTCATAACTATTCGACATTGGGACCCCTGATCATCTAGATGAATGTTGGATAAGAGGTCCATCATCCTCCACTCTCTACAAGACTCCCCCACTACCTCTTTCTTCTTCCCCTATCTGAAATAATCAACAATGAAATCTCCTCCCCTGGCATGTAATACAATTCATTGATGAATAACTTTAGATGCTCGACCAACCTCCTCTGCAAAAGGTTTATGTCGAATTGAGAAAAGATGTTCACGATGATCTTGTAGTCTCTGTATAACACAATACTCCCTCCGATATGATAATTTCTCTAACATCATCAGGAATGTAACACTATTTCTAACTTTGGATCATGAGTTGGGTAAATATTTATGTGTGGCCTCAATTTCACAGATCAATAAGAAACCACCTGAACCTTCTTCATCATAACTAATCCAAGTGAAAATAGTGATGATTCATTGTACACAATATATGATTTACCTAGAATAGGAAAAGTATGGAGATGTGTTTAGTTCATTTTACCATTCATGTTTTGAAAAGATTTATCACATGAATCTGATCAAACAAATCTCACTCCCTTATTTTTCATCCTTGACATCAGTTATAACAGATGGGAGAAGTCTTTGATAAATTATAGATAATGATTTTCTAACCCCAGAAATATCCAAATCTCAATGAAATTATTGGGATTCTCCCAGGATACCACAGATTCAACCTTCTCTCATTCCACTAGAGCTCTTACCTATGAAATGACATGGTCCATGAAGTGAACGTTATGAATCTAGAAACTACGTTTAGTTAGCTTGGAATAAATTCAATTCTCTCCCAATATACTAAAGATGATGTAAATATGTTTGGTATGATTTAATGTGGATTGGTAGTAAACTAATATTTTGTAAAAAACAACCCTGGGATAGTCCATAAAAGGATGAAATGTTATATTCATCAGGGCCATGAATACCATCAGTGCATTGATCGACCCAAAAAAATCACTATGAACTCATACAAGCAATAAATCATCATAAAATAATTTTTAGGTATGTCTAATGGTCTCTCCCATAACTCTTGGTATCCTAATATAAATTAAATAATATAATAGATGCTAAAACCACTTGGTTAATTGAAGAGATCATTGATTCACAGATGTGGATACAGGTTCTTAACCATCATATAGTTTAGTCATAGATAATCCAAACACAACCACAATGTACCACCATCCTATTTTGTTGAATGATGCGAACCAAGTTGAAGGCACCAGGTTAATTAACCAGGTGGAGGAGTTGGATTTGAAAGGCCTGATGACGCATGGGATGTTAAAGAGGTTGAATGAAATAATGGGCGCCCATCTTGCTACATTAAAGGCCCAATGGGTCATGCCTTGCATGGATGGAGAAAATCGGCCAATTATCTCACTTATTCAAGCCCAAATATGATGTTTAAAGTTTGTCCCACACGGTTTCACGAATTTTAGAAGCCTTACCCACATAAAGAATTGTAGAATGGCATCTTTGGACACCAAAGTCAAATCTGGTGGTGTAGGTACTCAATGTCAAATCTGGTGGGCTATGGGTGGAAAGGGATGTGCTACTTTTCCCAAAAGTCTTTGTTAGACTTTATCTTTTTTTACTTTAAGGGGACAAGGTAGATTTAGCCTTTATGAATTTAGGGTATAGACCCTTGACTATTGTATCACCCATTGTCTATAAATAGCCACCCTATGGAATTGTATTTTCATTTAAGATTTAATTGAGAGCTTATGCTTTGTTTCTCTCCATTGTGTGAGAAATGTTCCGAGTTTCCCCTAGCTCTTGTGCATTCTTTCCTTGTCAATCTATAAGTAATATTGGTGATCCATGTTCACAAAGCCTCGAATTCTGTGCCTCAACCCAAGTGTGTTGTTTTGTGGATTGGATATCCCATCCTTCCTTGAGTGTGTAGTCTATGTAGTAGGTCACGCTTCTTATACCATTGGTTGACTACTTGAATCTGCTATCAATACCGATCATCTTCCACTTAGCCCCAAACCACATATTACATCTGCCTCCCAACGCCATGAAGATCTGGCCACCCCATGCATCTCACATCAGTTGGTATCAGAGATCCGGTTGACACTGTAGGCATTTATCCCTTCATTCATATTTCTTTTATCCATTACCCTTCTTACCTTTCCTCATTATCCACCAATTCAAAAAAACCTTTTCTTTGAAAACCGTCAAAATTATCCTTTGTTGTGAAAGATTGAAATATTTTCACATTGAGTCAATTTTTCATCCATCTTATTTTAACATTAAATTCTCTATATGTGATTTGTATCCAGATAAAAGAACAAAAAAAATCAAATTCTCTCAACTCATCATTTTGTGCTTCTCAAAATTAAGCACATCCTTTTCATTGAGTGATTTCAAAAAAAAAATTCTTACTCTCTGTTCATCATCTTGTGCTTTAAAATTCCAAGCACAACACTTTTTAGGGAGATTTGACAAAAAAATTTATAAAACTACTTCATCATCGTGCTTTACAATATTCAAACATTCCATATCTGTATATCAATTTCTCCATAATTTTGCTTCATCCCCATATTATATTTGTCTCATATTGTTATTAATTTTTCTTATCTTGCACAATTGGTCAAAAACCAAATACCACATTTCTACCCCCATCTCCACCCACCCTTATCCATTTTTCTACCCTCTTTTCACCCTTTACCCTTTACCACTCAAGCGGGTTGTGGTAAACCAGCCCCCAAAAAATCTTTATTGGGGAAGGATTGGTGTAAAGTGATCACTCGAAACAAGGTATTATATTTCATAAGAGCTTGGAATTTGAATTTATTGTTTAGAGTGGAGAGAAATAAGAAAAAAATATCTTGTGTGTGTGAGTGTGTGAATTTTGTTGTGTGTGTGTGTGTGTACATCTTGTGTCTGTGAGTGTGTGCATCTTGCATGCGTGAGTGTGTATCCTTGTGTGTGTGAGTGTGTACATCTTGTGTGTGTGTGTCTGTACATCTCGCGTGTGTGAGTGAGTGTGTATCATTGTGTGTGTGCCCCCCCCCCTAGTGTGTGTTTGTGTTTGCATAACCTATCATGGCTGATGATATTTGGAAAAAAAATTTCATGCTAGTGATGAAAGAATTCGAAGTAGGTCTCCCTCATCGGAGGCTTCGTCACTCCAAATGCAAGCTTTGGTGAGCCATTTCGAGAAGCTTCTTGATTGAATGTTGGAGTTCCTACATGATAGAATTTATTACCGGGAGAATCAACCAAGCCCAAGGATGATTCATAATAACCCACAGTGAGCTCCAACAACCCATCGTCCCCACCACATGGAGGATGTGATGGTGAAATTTGATGATGATCTTGATGATGTCCCACAAAGGAGGATGTTGTACCAAAAACCTGGAGGGGAAAAAAGTGACAACATGATGATGACCTATTTGGTGGGATCAAGGTGAAGGTCCATTCTTTTCAAGGGAAAATTGATCCGGAAGCATATATGGAGTGGGAGATGCGGATCAAGAAAGTGTTATCATGTCATACCTATTCTAAGGAGAAAAAGGTAAAACATTCAGCCCTTAAATTTATTGATTATGCATTAATATGGTGGGATCAAGTTCAAAAGGAGAGTTCTAGATGTGGTGGACATCCCATCAACACTTGGGACAACATGAAGTTTACCACACGGAAACGGTTTGTTCCCACACATTACCATAGAGATATCCACAAAAAACTTCAACGCCTCACCCAAGGGAGTAAGAGTGTAGATGACTACTACAAGGAGATGCAAATTTTCATGATTTGGGTAAACATTGAGGAGGATCCAGAGGAAACCATCCCATGGTTTTTAAATGGGCTCAATCTATAGATTGTCAATCAAGTGGAGATATACCACCATGTATAAATACAAGATATGATCCATCAAGACACCAAGATCGAGCAACAAATCAAAAGGAGGAGAAACATGAGAAAACATGCTACCCCTTTCACAAAATGGAGAAATTAGAGGTAAGAGATTAGAGAACCATCAAAGGAAAAATAGGTGGTTGATCGCAAAAGTGACAAGGTAATTCTTCCACCAAATAAACCTACGTTTGAGGCTAACCAAACTAGGAATCAGGAAATTCAGTGTTTCAAATGTCAAGGAAGGGGCCACATTTCAAGTGAGTGCCCAAACCGGCACACCATGACCATAAATAAGTTTGGAGAATGGGAGACTGATGAAGAGAGCTTGGAAGAGGAGTAAGAATCTCCAGAAATCGATAGTGGAGAGTTTGCAGAAGGTGGGGAGATTCTTGTCACTAGGAGAGTTCTAAGCACAGAAATGATTATGGGAGAGGAGCAGCAGCATGAGAACATTTTCCATACATGGTGCAAGATCCATGGGAAGGTATGTAGTGTTATTATTGATAGAGGAAGTTATAGTAATGTTGAAAGCACCGAGTTAGTAGAGAATTTTGTACTTCCTACTTTGAAGCATCAACATCCATATCGGCTTCAGTGGGTGAATGATTGCGGGGAGCTGAAGGTCACCATGAATCTGAATGTTCTATTCAACATCGAGAAATACGAAGATGAGGACTTGTCCTATTTTGTTCCTATGAAGGCATGCCATTTGTTGTTGGGACAACTATGGCAGTATGATTGACGTGTTACCCATGACTGTTTCTTGAATCTTCACTCTTGTGTACTCCAAGGGGAACCAATAACCCCCAACCACATGTCCCCCAAGCAAATTCTAGAAGATCACTTTTTGAGAGAAAAGAAAAAATTGAGTGATGATGGAAAAAATAGTGAAAAATAAAAAGGATAGAATGAGGGAAAGATAGAAATTGAGAGAATAAAAGAAATGGAGAGTAAAGAAAAATCAAATGGGAAAAAGAATTCGAGAGAAAAGAAAAGTGTGATGTTGGCCAAAAATAGTGAGGTTAGGGAAGCTTTGTTTTCACAGCAAAACCATCCTAGTTCTCATGTAAAAAGAGGTGTTTCTAAATACTAGCGGCTTCCCCGGTTTGAAAAATGTTGTTGATTCCTTGTTGTATGAGTATAATGATGTCATTCTGGAAGAGGTGCCACAAGGATTGCCACCCATTAGATGTATTGAGCATCAAATTGAACTCATCCGTGGAGCATCACTACCGAACCGCCCTGCATATCGCACCAACCCAGAAGTGACAAAAGAAATTCAAACGCAAGTTCAAGATTTTTTGGATGTGGGATATGTTAGAGACATCCTTAGAACTTGTGCTGTACCAGTGATTTTAGTACCAAATAAGGATGGAACATAGAGAATGTACATTGACTATAGATCCATCAACAACATCACAGTCAGGTATAGTCATCCTATCCCTTGGTTAGATGATATGCTAGATGAATTAAATGGTTAAACTATTTTCTAAAAAATTGATTTAAGAAGTGGCTACCATCAAATTAGGATGAAAAAAGGAGATGAGTGGAAAACTGCATTTAAGAGAAAACATAGTCTTTATGAATGGTTAGTCATGCCCTTTGGTCTCACCAATGCACCGAGAACATTAATGAGGTTAATGAATCATGTCTTACATGCATATATTAAAAAATTTGTAGTGGTTTACATTGATTACATTTTTCTTTATAGTAGGACCGTGCATGAACATGTAGATCACTTAAGAAAAGTCTTATAGTTATTAAGGATGTAAAACTTATTTGGAAACATAAATAAGTGAGAATTTTGTCTCGATAAGACTGTTTTCCTTGGACTTTTTGTGAGTGGCAATGAAGCTGATGTGGACACCGAGAAGATCAAAGCAATACAAGAATGACCAACTCTATCCTCCGTTGGACAGGTAAGATGTTTTCCTGAGCTTGCTAGTTTTTACAGGAGATTTGTGGAAGACATTAGAACACTAAATGCACCATTGAACGAGTTTCCAAATAAGAATGTTCCTTTCAAATGGGGGATGACTCTAGAGAAGGCCTCCCATGCTCTTAAGGAGAGACACACCCATTCCCCTCTACTTGCACTTCCGAACTTCGGTAAGATGATTGAAATTGAATGCGAGGAAAGCAGAATTGGCATAGGAGGAGTAATCATACAATAAGGTAAGCCTATTTCTTTATTTAGTTAGGAGTTAAATGGCCCAACCCTAAACTATGCTACATATGATAAAGAGTTGTATGCATTGTTTAGAGTACTAGAGACATGGAAGCACTATCTTTGTCCTAAATAATTTGTGATCCGTTCTGATCACGAGGCTCTTAAATACATTAAAAGACAACATAAACTAAATAGGGGACATGCTAGATGGCTAGAATTCATTTAAAAATTTCTATATGTCATCAAGCATAAAAAGGGTAAAGTAAATACAGTGGCCGATGCACTTTCTTGTAAATATTCTCTTGTATCCTTGTAAAATTCAATAATCCTTGTTTTTGAATTCATTAAGGAAATATATGCCGCTGATAGTGATTTTAGATAACCTTATGAACATTTTAAACCTGGAGTTAGTTGGGAAAAGTTTTATTTACATGATGGATTCTTCTTCCAGATTAATAATCTTTGCATTCCCAATTTCTCTATCCAATTACTTTTAATGATGGAATCACATTCGGGTGGGTTAATGGGACATTTTGGTGTTGCAAAAACTATAAGTGTTCTTAATGAGCATTTTATTGGCCTAGTATATTTAGAGATGTTGAGAAATTTGTGGGAAAGTGCATTGTCTTCCAAATATCCAAATCGAAACTGAACCCACATGGATTATATCATCCTCTTGAAATTTCCAACACCCCTTGTGAGGAAATATCAATGGACTTTATTGTGCAGTTAACATGGACCAAGAGGGGGAGGGATTCCATTTTTGTTATGGTGGATCAGTTTTCAAAAATGGCACATTTTATTCCTTGTCACAAAACTGATGATGCCACTGACATTGCAACACTTTTCTTTCATGAAGTAGTCAATCTTCATGGAATTCCAAGGATTATTGTGTCGGATCGAGACACAAAATTCCTCAGCTACTTTTTGAAGATGTTATGTAGAAAACTAAGAAAAAAGTTACTATTTTCCACTACTTTTCATCTATAAAATGATGGACAAACCGAGGTGGTGAATCAGACCCTATAATCCCTTCTACGTACCATTGTGAAGAAGAACATAAAGAATTGGGAGGAGTGTCTGCATCATGTGGAATTCACATATAACATGTCCATGAATTCTGCTACTCAATATTCTCCATTTGAAATTGATTACGGCTTTAACCCCCTTTCCCCTATTGATCTAGTTCCTTTTCCTTCGCAGGAAGCAATTAATATGGAATACAAAGGGCATGAAAAATTCATCAAGAAAATCCATGAAAAGACAAGGATAAATATCGAGCAGATGACCCAAAAATGCATTGATCGTGCAAAAAAGGATCCCAGGAAAATATTGTTCGAGCCCGGTGACAAAGTCTTGGTTCATATATGGAAAAAAGGATTTCCCGACAATCGGAAATCAAAACTCATTCCACGAGGCGATGGACATTTCCATGTACATGAGAATATTAATAGCAATGCTTACAAGATAGATTTTCTAGGTGAGTGTGGTGTAAGTGCCACTTTCAATGTTTTTGATCATTCTCCATTTTTGGGTGTAGAGGATGAATAGTCATATATGACTCCATTTCAAGAGGTGTAGGGTGATGCAAACTATGTTGAAGGCACTAGGTCGATCAACACATTGGAGGAGTTGGATTTGCAAGGCCGGATGACGCGTGGGAGGTTAAAGAGGTTGAATGCAACAATGGGTGCCTATCCCTCTTCATTAAAGGCCCAATGGTTCTTTCCTTACATGGATGGATAAAATTGGACTATTATCTCACTTATTCAAGCCAAAATATGAAGTTTAATGTTGGCCCAAATGGTTTCACGAATTTTAGAAGCCTTACCCACATGGAGAATTCTAGAATGGCTTCTTTGGACACGAAATTCAAATCCGATGGTCTAGGTACTCAAAGTCAAATCCAGTGGGCTATGGGTGGAAAGGCACGTGCTACTTTTCCCAAAATTCTTTGTTAGAATTTAACTTTTTTTTACTTTATGGGGACAATGTAAATTTATCCTTTATGACTTTAGGGTATTAGACCCTTTACTATTGTATCACTCCTTGGCTATAAATAACCACCCCATGGAATTGTATTTTCATTCAAGAATTTAGTTAGAGCTTATTCTTTTTTTCTCTCTATTGTGTGAGAATTGTTTAGAGTTTCCCCTTGCTGTTGTGCATTCATGCCTTGTCAATCTACAAGTTAGATAGGTGATCCAAGATCACAAATCCCACAATTTCGTGCGTCAGCCCAAGTGCATTTTTGTGTGGATTGGCTATCCCTTCCCTCCCTTGAGTGTGTTGTCTAAGTAGTAGGTCATGCTCTTTATATAATTTATTGACTACTTGTATCCGCTATCCATACCCATCATCCGCCACTTATCCCCAAACTACACCTTACATCCGCCGCCCTACACCGTGAAGATCGGGCCACCCCGTGCATCTCACAACATAGAAGAGAAGTGAAAAAACTCAAGGTGATGTACATGGAAAAAGAAAAAATTATATTCTAGATCACCCACCAGAACATTCATCTTATGAAGCTATACAGGCTCCATTTTGGATGGGGGAATGAAATCAGGCTCTACTATCAATACCAACTCGACCATCAAATTGATATCTATCTCTCTCTTTCTTGGGAATTAATCTTTAGAACCCTTCTAAAAAGATGTCCTAAATATGATATACCATTGTATTAAATGAAAAAAAACTCATTTCACCATTATCTAGAGTAAAACCAGCTTTTTAGGAAATGAGATAATGCCATCTTCACTAAATTGTTCACACATGACCACATTGAAAATCCCACATTCCTTAGTGAGTATATCTTCTTCCATATGGATATAGAAATTAAATAATCCTTCTATAATAATTTATATTATCCTAGTATAGAAGTAGATAATCCATATGATTTATCAACTTGAAAACTATCATTTCCTGAAACCTATTCCCAAGAGGAATGGAAACCACAAATATCGAAATAACATATTAGGTAACGTTTGATATCCTCTAAATACATTCCCAAAGGTTTATCGATGGTAAAAAATCCATGATTTTGCATATCCTAGCCCAAATTATTTGAGAAAATAGTGGATATAAATGACTATTATACTCATTTATCAGAAACACTTAAGCTAAAGTAGATGATACAATTATTGTTCCTATAAAAGTAGAAGGTCATGTATCCATAGTAACTGAAGTTGTTTTACTTTAGTTGATTTTCCCCTCTACTATGGGATCTAGTCAAACTACCCTGAGATATTTCCCCTTAATGGTATTACCTCTCCTACACTGGGGTAGAACATCCCCTTCTTCATCTAGAATGACTAGTCGAACTTCATCTACAAGCTGGTTGATGGTTAGTTGAGCCCCTTTCCGACTGAGGAGCCTATACTAACCCCCTATCATTAGTCTGTTGTGGAAATGGTGCATATAAATTCTATAGATAACCTATTCTTACACAAATAAAAATATAAACTATGGGGTAAGAACATGGTGGGTGATTATGGCCAATTATTCCATAATAATAGCACTATAATGGAACATGGTCCTAATATGTCTATAAATAGCCCCGACTGCTCTTCCCACTACATCCTTCGATAAAACAATCATATTGGTAATTATTTTTCATCTGAATAAGAGATCCTTATTCTCCCTACTAAAACCACTTGAATGCTTCTCAAGGAATCTCTCACATTCCCTTTTTATGAGTTCATGGTTTATCACATCCTCAAAACTACTCAGAAAAAATGTCTTCACCTGTGACATGATCTCAGAGAAGATCCCATCCAAAAAATTTCTCTCAATGTATATTTCATCAGATACTAATTATTGAGAAAAAAACTATAGGACTATGAAACGTCCAAATTATTAAAACAAAAACATTCCCTCTTGTGTTAGATGCATGAAATCACAAGCTATTTCATACCAAAATGCATCAGGATAGAAATTTATCATGAATTTTATTCTGATGTTCATCCATGATTGTTCATCCTTCTACACAGATTATTCTAGAATATCACACCAAATAATGGTAGGTCCACATAGATTATATGTACTAATCTTCACCATCACATCAATTTGTTTCTCAATATTCTTAAATATAATAAAAAATGACTCGATCCAGATATCGACTACTTGGGGGCATCGTTCCCTAATGACTGTAGGTGATTTCTACAACTAAAACTCTTTCATAATCTTATCCATATAAGGAACTGTATGAATATTATCATTTTCCATGGATCAAATGAAGTTTATGAATATTTCATTTAGATTAACATTCATCTAATCCTTAGAGACTATAAGAATATCAAGATCAGCTATACTCAGAGTATGTTAATTTCCACTCTCCTAATTCTCAATTAAATTATGGTGAGGATTCATTTTCTCTTCATAAAAAACACACACCATAGATCACTGGGTATCATCATGGTCAGCCTCAATAGGTTACTACAATAGATATCCACATACTCTTGGTCTCTCTAAACTTGGATTAACAAATGATTTAGCATGGAATAAAAGGTTTTTAATTTATTTAATAAGTATACAAATATATCATATCATAGTTTATATATGAAATCCATAACATGCACATAAATATGTCCCTATCATAAATAATGAAGTTCAGTACATATCCGTACTTTTCTATCATGATACACGTAGAAACATCTTGTTCTATACTATGCATTGAGTAAAAATCTCAAGGATCTATAACATCACAAAATATGTTAATCACTCACGGTAAAATAATTTCAACTACAATAACATAACTAGATAAACATCATTTACATCCCTATCCACTCCTATTTTTTCCCATATATAGGTTAGATACACCCATGAACAAGATTATTACTATGTCCAAATACATCCTACCATTCTTTATAACATTCCAAAATAATAAAGAATCATAAAGTAAGAATGATGCTCGGATATAACATTATAACATTCCCAGATCCAACACACTCTCACGAGGCCTGAAAGGGTTTGTTACAAGACATCAAGTGTGTGAGACCTTTCTTCATATGCTACCAACTAGAAATGGGGGTGTGATAAGTATAGTGGGGATACTATACCCCTCAATTATTAAGTTAACACATAGTGGATATAAGCATTATAATCAAACGAATAAATATCAGAGTGCATAAATTAATTAAAAAGTACAATGCACCTAAAGTCCAATAAAAAAATCCAACTGAATTATCCAATAAATAATTATTGAATAATTTAATATAATATTATAATTTAACTAAATTACATGATATAAGTAATAAAAATAAATTACTATAGGACTCTAATAAAGACTTCGATGCTTCCAATTCGAAACCCCATGTAAGTCCCATATCCAAAATCAAGCCCATCAAGTAAGAAAAAATAAAAAACAAGGTCATTTACCCTTTTTCAATGTTGTATCCACGTAATATACTCAAGTACAAATGGTGGCAGAAATAGTGTTTGATTATAACATAGTAGGTTTACACTATCATCTCTAAAAAAACTAGTCTGATAAAAATTCTATGAAATATAATGATAAATATATGTGTTATTTAATTAACAAATTAAAATAATACCACATCAACCTACTTCAGTACAATGCTGGAATATCTCTGTTCATTTATTGTAACCATCCCATCCATAACAATATAACTATGCTAAAACATAACTTTCCCCGGTTCCATGTCGAAATTTCTATGAGCATGTCTCATAACCATTCCAACCACAATTATATAACCATGGAATAATGAATCTCTAGTTCAATACCAATATATAAATATCTCAAAATGTGTCCTTGTATAGCCTGGTATATAATCATTATAGCATGTGTCAAGGTATAAATTGTTATATAAGAATTACAACATGTTCTAGGGTCAGAAACTAGTATTTAAGCATTACAACATGTTTCATGGTCAGGACTCAATATATGAAAAATACAAAATGTGTCTGGGAACAACCCTATATATAAGAATTAAAACACATTTCTAGGTTAGAATTTGGTATAAAATCATTAAATCATGTGTCATAAGTTCATATCACAACAACAATCTTATCAAAATATTACCACATAAGACCAAATGGTTATTTCTTCAAATTAACTATTATCATTCAATTTACCTCGTTTCAATTTATAAAATATGTAATTTTACAAGGTGAATCTATGTTATGGAATCATCCAAATCACATTTCATGCAAAATCATAACTAAACCATTTAAAATTTCATTTATAATCATGTTTTTTCTCACCCAAATGGTAGTAATAATCCAGACCGACAAACAATTAGATTCATAGGGAATTTATAGAATAATCACATAAACTGATTAATTTATTCAAATTCATGTAATGTTGGAATAATCATAATATTTCATATACAAATAAAATGGAAGTCAGACCAATGGGTGAATATTTATACCATCTACCTTTAATGAACAATAAAAACACATCTAACCAAGAATTCCCATTAGGAAGAAGGTTTGGATTACCATAAGAAGGATACTAGATCAAAAATGATCAAGATCAAAACCAATAATTCACACATTTGAATGATTAAAATAAAAAAACTATATAATGAAGGGATGGAATGAAAAACATAACCAATACCACTTACTTGGGATTCAATGTGTGATCGGGGCATCTCGAAGAGGGGTAAGGATTCAAAAATCATCTGGATTTTGTGATACGGTAGAGAGGATAATGATTCATGTGATGTGAATCATAAAATCAGTTTGATAGAACACTATAAATTCTACTCATGAAATTACAATAAGTGTAATTTATTTACACCTAATTTATTTATTTTTAGAGGGATATGCCAAAAAACCCTATCACCCTGGCTAAATATTGAATTTTCCCGAACATTACATGGTCTATAATTGGTCACTGATGTTTAATGAATTCATGTCATTAATTAGTTCTCAATGTGTGTATGATAGCTTTTAAAAAAGTCCCACATATACACCATGTGGAAATACCCTAAATATATATTTGTCCTTACTTTCCAAATTAAAACCTGAACCACCCTTAAGTCTTCTCTATATACTAAGAACCCTTTCTGTCATTTGACCAATTTATATTCAAAATCAATTAATTATAATAAATATACATCTCTATACATCATGTAATTTTCTCAAACATAGGCTCCATGCCAGTATCCTCTTTGGGTTTCACAAGTTTCCTCCCAACCTAAGTCTATTTTTATTCAAAAAAAATTGACATATGTGATGAAAAACGACCACTATGTTTAAAATATGGGGATAAAACGCAAAAAAAATATGTTTAAGGAAATATTTAGAGTGATAAATACTTATCAAATATGGTATCTTCCATATGTATTATTTCTCGATATCATGTTTTTTGAATATTCGATAACATGTTATAACCACTTTGTTTTGATGATAACTGAATATATACAGAATGAATTGTCATTCTACCAATGTATTATATGTTACATTATTTATTCATGGATAAAAAATCACCATCATTTCCTGGTGTAATAGATGATGTGAAAATTGATGAATTCATAACCAATGGCTGAGATTGTTCATATGAAATGGAATAAAATCAAGAATATATTGCTACTTGGGAAAAAATCAACATTAAGTAAAGGATCTTGAAATAGAATGTTTTCATAATATCTTCATTTTTATGATATAATTACCTAATAATGCATATTTGGATTATTGTTTGTGGTTACTAACAACTATCTGGATCACCCACTTTATTTTAATCATTGATCGTTATTAGTATTTATAATTTTTAACCTTTTTATCCATGTCCATGTCTTCACTTTTCATCTATTTCCCTTGTGTGGAAACCTAGTAATAATTTACACTAGGTGACCATTAAGTTTACAATATTTAATTTTTGAAGGATGTTTTAGTATTCATTTTTATGATGTTCATTTATATGATTGACATTTTATGAATTAAAATAATAGAGACCCATAAGAATTTTGAGTTCAAAGTCATTTTAACGGGGTAGTATGTATCCCCCTAAGTCTTATGAATTATAATTTTTTGAATAAATTAAAATACTTTGATTTATTGAGTTTAATACTACACCAGGTAAACCATTCAAAAAACAAAACACTATGTTTATCTTATGGTACAAATAATATCATGTTTCAGTGAAGGTTTTCATTACACACATCATTATGTTTTACAGAACTACAATATATATGATATTACTATTAAAATAATATTATAGTTGTCACTTAGCCGTTGGAATGAAAGAAATGAGTAATATAAAATAAATAGGCAAAATATTGATTAAACAAGTACATAAAATTAATACTTTTTATACAAATTAATAATAAATGAGATTAATAACATTTTGAAAATAACAAAATTCCTTTTATGAAAAAGAATTTTTTTAGTAAAAAAATGGATTATCTCAATAAATTAAACAACAAACTTTTGATGATTTATTTTTATGGATATTATATATTATATATTCAATAAAATATTTAACATCCATAATATGTGTTTTCTAGAATGTTGATATGAATAAAAAATATTTTCTGTATCAAAATATTTATTTATCTAAAAGGTGATTTTAATGCCTTTTAATGGAGAACTTATTTTAAAACGAAATTTTCACATTTTTATGAATTTTATATGAAAAAATATAATTTATATTTGAAATAGGAATATCCAAATTACCTAAGGTTATTTTTTGGTTTTTTTTAAATATTTTATTTTTGGATGAATGGTGAAAAATTTTAAATTGTAATTGATAATTTCTATTTTGTTAAAGTTATTTATATAGATTAAATAAATTTTTATTCAGTTTTAAATTTTATTTAAATTTTGGATACATGTATTAAACTAATTTAACTTATTGTAATATATTTCAAATTTATATTAGATATAAAAAAATTCAATATTTTGAACATATTTGATTTAAAAACTTATTATCTCGTCTATCTCTTGGATTAATATGAAATTAATTTTCACAAATCTGTGAATGGTATTTTGATAAATCAAATCAATATTAGTAATAATAATAAATTATAATTTATAATTAGTTTGAAATAATTTTTTAATATAATGAGTAGTTGAAAAATTTAAAATTAATCACGGTGATAAAGAGAAAATGAGTTTTCCAATGGAGTAATGTCTAATCATAAGATGAAAACGACATAGACACCATTCCAAAACCCAATTTCTAGCCAAATTTAGCACCTATACTCGATTTTCTCAAATATGATTCATTATTTCTGGAATCTTTTTTATGGGTGACCTCCCAAAGTGTTTACCTGTTGGTATTTAAAAGAATGCCATTTCTCGTTCACTATAAAAGGGAACTCACCCTCCTCAATTATTCATATATACCAAGACATTTTAATCATCAAAAACCTAACATGATCTCTTAAAAACATCCCCATTATCATTATACAATCCAAAATGACTGAATAAATCCATTAATGGAATGCCTTTTATGTAACCTAATATGAGATACCCAAACAAGAGGTAACATTCAACAAAGAACATTTTTGATTTAATTCTTTCTCAAACCCATATAATTAATTTTATTTCATGAATATAAAATATAAATATTATATAAAATATTATGAGTTTTTTTATTTTATGGTTATGAACTAAAACTTCAGACACCTCCACCAAATGGGAAATGAATTCATCATTCATTTTCATGGTGGACTACCGCCTCACGAACAGTTGTCATTCTATCATCCATTACCTCTTCTCAAGGTTGGGAATATTGACGGAAATATTGTTCATATATGATATATATGAAATTTATGATTCATTTTTAATTATATAATTATTTTATAACATATACCATCATAGATTTCAATTTTTGGGAATATTGTATAGATATTTGTCTTTACATCGAACTACCATCTCACAAAGTGGAGTGACTCATTCATGCTTTTCATGGAGTGTATTAAGGGTGGGATAAATATAATCTATGTTTAATATATTAAATTAAAATTATACTATATTTATAATATTAATATATATTCATTTAATTTTTTCAATAGGGCATGAAAATAGAAACATGGTTAATTTAGACGTACAACCCACCATCTCTAAGAACAGTGTATATCATTTCAAATTTCTATGTTTTATTCATTGTTATAAATTAAAATATACAGAATATATATATGATACTTATACAATTTTTTAAATTCTTGAAATGATGATATACTGATAATAATAAGATAACCAAAAATATCAAGTCATAACATTTACTGAAGACAACGTAGTTATTAGCTGAAATGTAAATTTAACATTGAATTGTTAGAAAACGTATAATATAAAATAATATATATATATATATATATGGTATGATATTAATGAATATGGTTTAGTGATATAAATATAATAAAATTTATTTGTTATAATGTAGTTTTGAACATGTATAAAGGACATCAAGGCATAAGTTAAGGGGATTTATAGTCTCATTATTATTTCTATGAGACACATGGAATATTATCAACTCATTTAATTTTCATAGTGTATATATTTCCAAAATATATTTTATATAATGAATTCATTTAATACCATGATATTAAAAAATTCAATTTTGGTTTTTATTTCATGGATCTCTTGATTCAACAATTACTCAATTAGTAATGAGTTTCTTCTAACTTTTTGATTTCATGAGACAAATGCCATAATTAAAACCTATTTATTTTATGTAGTGTATATAAGACCAATCAATATATATCATTATTAATCTCATTAAAACTATCTAGATTTAATTATCAAATCCACCATTTCTTTTTTATGTGCTATGGGGTTTGAAAGTTCACAAATCAGAAATCAGATTTCTTTTCTCACTATTATTTATGTGAGATTAATGGAATATTCACCAATTTATTATCTAGAATTTTGCATATAAAAACATTTTAAATTAAATGTCATGAATATAATTTATTTCATGATATTAAAATCGTCAATTAAAAGTATTATTTCATAGATCTCATGATTCAATAGATGCTCATGTATTAAGGGATCTCTACAATAGTTTTATTTTTAGTGAGACTTAATCCAGGTTCACAACATGGTTTTTTATGTGTTGTGTATACTACCCATGGATTTACAATATTATTATTATACTAAGAAATATTGGGATTTACAGATCCATTTTTGGATCTCTATTCCATATGGTTTATGCTTAAAACATTTTCAATGAGGAAATGTGGTATAATTCTCAATTTTCTATCTATGATATGTACGTTATGTTACTCCCCAATATTCATTCATGAGGCGTGTAAAGATCCCCATTGTTATATAATACTTTGAATTTATTCATCCTCATTTTATTTTATGTTTTATTTAAATCCTTCATAGGTTTTAGCATTTAATTTTACTAATATTTTATAAGTTTATTGCTACAATCTCATCATTTATTGGGATTGTTTATGACAATAAATCCATTAATAAAATCATATGATCCATATCATAATAATTATCATGATATTTATTTTATTCTTGTTATTTATGAAATCCTTGGGTAATGGTACCATTTTTTGACACATTTTTACAAAATAAAATTAAGAAAATGTTTATATGGAAATCAGATATTGTTTCTCCCTTCTGTCAATAATGTTTTTTCTTTTAAAACACTGGTTTCTCAAAATGTTTTAATTTTTTAATGATATTTTAAGAAAACTTTTGAATAAAATTATTTCCAAAATTTTTTATATTTTAAAAAGTATATTTTATTTAATGTATATTTTCCATTAGAGATTTTCTAAATGATGGATAAAACTCAAATTCTATCTAATAATACATCAATAGATGTTACATATACCTTACTGATGGTATGATCCATTGATACCATTTATATTCATTCTTTGAATTGTTTATTTTTTTATTGTAAGTGGTTTTTCAAACTTGTTTCTCATAAATGTTTTATACCATGAGAAAATTATTATGAGTCCAACTTCATTTCATAGTTAATTCTATGTTAAAATGATAATCAAATATGTATCTTTTCCACGAGTTATGATATGATTAAATGTTTATGATACCCATTTTTCATGGATTAGGATATGATAAATTTTTATGATCTTATGGTACATATATTTATGATTTTTTATGATGGGTGGGATCTATATATCCCACTAATTCATTGGTAATGATAAATTTTATATGACCATATAAGGTATATGGGTTGAAATCTCAATCCTGAAAATAAAAGAGTATATAGTTTATTATCCCGAGCACAAAATATTTAGGTGCATGGGTTATTATCCCTAGCCTAAAAACAAGAGGGTGCACATGTTTTTAGCATAATCTCAAAAATATTTGGGTAAATGGGTTGTAATACAATGAATTAAAATATGTGGGTTCATGGTTTGTTAGTCCTATCTAGAAAAAAGAGGGTACATGGGTTGTTATCCCATGATTGGTTTAGGTACACGGGTAGTTAGTCTTATCCTAAGATGTTATTAATTCTTTGGTGGATAACCCTTACATATTATTTTATTTTATTATGATCATGAAACAATTTCCATTTCAAATTATTGTGTTATTATCTGATGGATTACGTTATTTTTCCCTTATTATTCATTCTTTATCAAATGAAGATTTTTATTCCATGACTCATGTTAATAATTTTGGAAATTTTGGGTATTAACATTTCATGTTATGTTCAGTATCACATGAATTTATTCTCATATTACTATTTCATATGATCATAGGTTGATAATTATTATGGTTACCCTTATTGATAATATGATCTCACCCTTTATTATGTTTTCTTTTCCCAGAATATAATGTATTTATTTTATATATATGGTACTAAATGGTAATATCATTATGGGAAACCATGATAATCTATCACTATATTAGATAATTATGATTGAGGTTTTCCATGGAAATAAAATATTATGGTCCTAAGGAGTTTCATTATGTAATTAATTGAATATTCTTCTAAAATATTGTAATAGCTATGTGCGAGAATCCTAGGTTTCTATATTCATGCACCAATTCAAGAAGTATTGTTACCATATTTTTATTTTACCTTATGTATCTTGGGATAATGTTACATTATTTATAATCATCACGTTTGTGAGAATGATCACATGATATTATGGTTAGATATCAAGTTGCATCACATTTTATTAGATCTTCTTGGGATGGTTGGAATAAATGTACAGGTTGTTCATGACACAGCCTTTCTGCTTCCTCTTTTTAGAGAAAGTGTATATCATCTTCTCTACTTGTGTGGTACTAATTTCCCTTTGTGAAGAATACCTATAAGATAAGTGTATAATTATTTCAATTTAAAATAAAAATTTATTTTTAACCATTATAAAATGACTATATTTACATAATTGACTAACACTTAACCTGTTGTGACTAAGACCTTCAACAACCAAGACATCATCACAACTCATATCATTACAACCAAATATGGATTTTATCAAGATAATAATTTTTAGGCCTTCATCATTTCTAAATTTTAGGACACCTTCCTTGTCATATTTATTGAATGTAACAATAAATAAATTTCCCATTTTATGGGGTGTGCATGCACTATCTAGGTTGCATACACCACCCTGATCTTATTCATTAATTGAATTCTCTAGAACCAATTCATACATGGCTCCTTTTTATCCACATAATTTAATTTATTCCTATTTAGGAATGAAAATCATGATTTTCCTTAAATTATGATGGTCAAAAGTCATCTTTATGAGATGATAATTTATTTTATATTTTCATTTCATTTAATAATTCATTGATCTGCTACTTATAACCTCTTTTGGTCTACTTTTTAACATTATTCTAAAAAAACTAATTAGATATATATATCAATGTGTATGAATACACCAAACAAAAAATTGTGAAATTCAATAACATTCCCATAATTTTGAACTCTATGTGGGATTTTTGTTTCTTATTCCCTTTCAGTACTATTGGAAAATGGAACAAAAGTTTTTACAATGTCCCATCATTAAAAAACAAGAACACCTGATATTCGGTATATTACTATATTTTATTGTTCGGCCGGTCATTTTATTGCTTCTCTAAATCTTATGAATATTATTTTTACCAAATTCAATTCACATCCACGTAGTGGGTGCTTTTGGTTTGACATTAATCATCATAGATTTTTATTTGCGATCAATCCATATATAGTCATTTTAATTTGGATATGACTGTTTCTTATGTCTATCCATAACTCTATCCTACACTTACATATTTTATTTCATAGAGGTATTTATATTCCAATTTAATAACTAGAGGGATTATTATCCCCTTGTCCACTAATTTTCATTATAGTTCAATGAATTCCTTTTCATGTTCTTTGAGGAGTTTGGTTTGATATTTTTCAATAATAGTCAGACTATCAATTTTTCGTTTCTATTCCTCAACACTGAGCTTGTACTCAACAAAATTTTCTTAGTTCATTGGAATTAAGGATATAATATTTTCCATTTCTTCCTCATGCTCAAAAATCACATCTTCCATCTACTATATACAAAAGAAGCATAAAATTTAGCCTAAAGATCAATACTTCCATGAACTCTGTCATCATTTTTTATTTCATCCCATATCTGTGAAATTCCTATAATCACTACCATAGTATTTTTTCCATGATCCTTTCAGTATCCCATATCTTCAGCCTCTAATTCTCTAAAATTTCATCCTCTTAAGAAATAAGATTCTACATTATGAAGATATTTCTCTTAAAAAATGTTCATGTCATTCACATAGTGTGAACACTTATTCTTGGGATTTTTGAAATCATCCTCATAATCATATTGAAACATCCTAGGGAACCACACATCAAGATGTTAAACATTTAAACATTTAATTAATGTGAGTGGACTCTAAGCATTGAACCTCCCCTTTCGCCTTTTTATTTTTGATGAAACAAATGACAGGACCTCACCTATCTATTCTTCTTTCATTCCATATTCAATAGGGAGATTCATCATGTCCTTTAATACCAATCCGTTGGAATTCAATTTTTCCACTATATCTAAATCTTCATTTCTCATCTCTTATGAAAATATACTAACTATGATAGTTATCAAATTTCAACTACTTTGGATCATTATCATCAAATAGATACTCAGATGAAAAATCTAAAAATTCAAATGGGTAAGTTAACTTGAAATATTTTTGGTAAAGACAAGGGTATGTTTCTATGAACAACTATTGTAAACCCTAGTTTAAATTCTATGGTTGTGTCTTGTAGATGTGGTCTCCAATCCAACTATGAAACAATGAATATACCCCAACCTACTAAAAAAGAAAATATGGGTGAATCTGAAAATTACAACCTAAAAAATATTGGACATGAAAATTCGTACAACAGCTATAAAAACACATAGATTCATAGTGTTCCAATTGAAATTTGATAATACAATTTCTTCCAAATCAAGGAAAATAATGGTGAGAAGAAATTTTATGAAGAATTTGAAGGGCTTCCCAAAATTTTAATGAAGTTTTCTCTAATTAATACTTTTCAAAAAATAATAATTAATGAAAATTGTGATTTTGAACTATTAAAATTTCAACCATTTTTATGAAAATTAAAATTAAAATTCCATTCATAGAGGACCTAATTCAAATCCCATTTTTATGAAATAAATCATGAAATTCCCTTCAAATATGAAAACATTGGAATAATTTTACATCTAAAATTTCACATAGGAATGATGTTCTTTTTTTCTAGATAGGATATCACCAAAATTTCAAGACCCAAGTTGATTTATCATCCTATTAACCATTGGAGATAGAGGTATTCATTTTAATTGAATGTGAATTCATGGATACATAATCAATGTAATTATATATTCCTTGTTTTAACTAATGAGAATATTATGCTCACCACCCATCGTTTTTGTTATAAAACATGTTGGTCAATCAAATACTCTGTCGGTTTGTAGGGTAAATGGATTTACAATGGCATTAGAAGGATCTTTTTCTTGGTAATTTTCAAATATTGGATATTGAGTTGGACAATGAGGTACATATAATTCTTAGTAGGCCCTTTCTAGAAATAGTGAAAAAATTTCAATGTCTCAAAGTAAAAATTGAGTTATGACTTGGGTGACTAAAAAGTGGAATTCATTTTTTTCAAAATACAAATAAAGAACCCACCCCAAACCCAATATTCTTGGTAGATCATATTTTTGTAGAAAAATATTCCTTTAATGATAAGGAAGATGAGCTTTTAAGGAAGATAGAATAAATTAATTGTTTATCTGAATTATCTATTAATACCTATGCTGGAATTAGTTCTCGTATAGATAAGGATCCTTTTGATAAGTCTGAGGATAAATTTTTGGAACACATTGATGATTTTTATGTAGAAAATATTTTTACCCAAAATAATGAATCTATATGGGAGATATAGTTTTATAGAAATAATATTATTGAATAGGTATAAATTTATAAATAATTATTTTGGAGGTAACATTAAGTATTTCATCTAACTACGCATATGTTTATTCCATCATGCCAAGCACCACCTAGTCTGGAATTAAATTCTGTACCATCCTAATTGAAAATTACTTTTTAAGAGATTTCTCAACATTACCAGTTATCATCTCATCCAAACTAGAGGAATGAAAGTAGGATAACATGTTGAGCGTCTTAATGATGTTCAATCCTATTATTATCAAATAAATTGTTGATTTAAATGTTATCTGTACATCAATAAAAATTCATAAAATAAAAATAAAATATAAGTGTAAACAAGGAGTGCATCGACTGATGAGGCTTAACCCAAAAATGAATGAAGTGTTAAAAGAGGTTATCTTTAATATACTTAATAAGGGAATAATATTTCCTATTTATGACACTCCATGGGTATGTCCTATGTAGGTAGTCCTATATATGACTTGAGTGACTAATATAAAAAACCATAAGAATTATCATATTGAGGTAAGAACTATGAAAAAATTGTGGTATTCATATACTGTATAAAACCAAATTCTACTTATAGGAAGGATTGTTTGGTCAGGCCATTTTTTGACCAAATACCTTATAAATTTGTTAGAAATGAGAATTTTTTTCATTCATTATGTTTACCCTAGTTAAAAATAGATTACAATTCCTCCTAAGGACCTAGACAATACCATCATCAGTTGTCCATTTCATAAATTCCCCTATTGGTTAATATCATTTATTGTAGGTGGTTCACTAGCCTCTTTTCATAGATTCATGATATAAATTTTCACAAATAGCATTAAGAGGTATATTAAAGTTTAAATGGATTATTTTTCACTTGTTGTATGTGATTTGGAGAACTATATTAAATTTTAGGATTTTTTTGTTCAATGATACTGAGTGACCAATAATTTTCTATATAGGGAAATGTTTTAGTTTATGTATATATAAGGAATTATATTATCTCAAATTGTTCATAATAAAGGAATAGATATTTATAATTAAATAATAGAGTTAATCAAAAATCTACCACAACCTGATAATGTCAATGGTATTAGAAAAATTTTAGTTCATTCTCTATTTTATAGGAGGATTCATTAATGATTTTCGTAAAATAACTATTCCACAACATTATAATTTTATTCAGAATACATATTTTATGTTTTACGAGAAATTTCTAGAGTCTTATAGTATTATTAAGGAGAATGTCACTACTTCCCTGCTAATCATTTCTTCAAACAGAAAGTACCCTTTTAATGTGATGTCTGATAATAGTGATCTAGTTTTATGAGATGTATTGAGGAACAGAATGATAAGAATTGTAATGTAATTTATTATACTATAGTGATGTTAGATTGTTACCAAAAGTATTATTCCACCACTTAAAAGGAAATGAAAATAGTTACATTTTACGTTGAAAAATCTAGTTCATGCATTATATGGCCAAAGGTGATAATTTTTACTGACACTCTCCCCTGATGTTCCTAATGTATAAGGACTTATATACATGGATCGTGAGTAGTAATCATCAGTTATAGGAATTTTGTTTGGTAATAAATGATAAAAATATACTGAAAATTATTTTTTAATACCATTATTCTAGGATTTTCGACACCCTAAATTGTGTACCAAGGGAGATCGACACATATTTCGAAGATGAAAAATTGTTTTCTACTTCTCTAAATAAATATATTGGGGTTTCAGATTATTCTAATTTCCTAGATATTGGTGTTACGATACTGGAACATTCTAAAAATCAAAGAATGGGGTTTATATTTGATGTGAAATATTACCTCATGTATAACCATTTTTCAGAAGATTTGTTAAATGTATTTTTAAGATGTTTTAGGGTGGGGAGGGAATTTTACCTATCAATTAGAGATGTTATTAATCATATAGTGGTGGTAACCATAGTGGAGGTCGTAAAACCCAAATATATTTAAAATTTGGGTTATACTATAATTTATTGTTCAAGGATTTCTAGAGTTTGGTGATTCGCTGTGATTAGTTCCATATTTGTTGTAATTTATGAATAAGTCATGAGATAACACACACTAAAAATTACGGATGATTATGTTTTTGAAGTGTTTGTACTTTATTTCAGGGAACCATTCCCACCCACTTTAAAATTTTAATATATTCTTTTGTCTATGGACTATGTGTCCAAGTGGGTTGATGGAGAGGTTCTTCTCAAAAATCATGTTTTTAGTGAGGCGAAATTCGTCATCAAAAACAAATTTTCCTTATGTCTAGTACCTAGATCATTAATTATAGAAAATGTAACTAATTCGATTAATTATATTTTCATTAATTAAAAATATAAGTATAGTTTTTCTTATAGAAATTGTACAACCGTCCACCCACAATCCATTATGCTGGAAGAGGTTTCTAATTTGTAGCTCAAATAAATATTATAGAAGGTCCTTTCAAGTTTAATAAAGGATTTTTATCTTATTTCTATTGTCCTACATAACGTTATAAAAGACTAAAATTTGTATCAACCCATATAGGATATATTATTGAAAGACATTTCACCTTCCTACAGAACCAGATCAAATTTATTTTTGGCCAGTGAAGGTATAGTGAACATACTTTTTCATAAATGTATATTAGATCATTTTTCAATTATATAACATAATAGGGACACAAATCCAAGATCAAAATGATTAGTTTCATTGTAAAATTTAACTCATACATAACATGAGTATATTAAAACATAAAAAATCATTAAAAGTATTCACCTTTATCTATAACAGATAATGTTCTCATTAGTACATGTAATCATCTTAATATATTCATCAATGAAAGAAGTGAGCTAGAATCCCTGTAAAAGGTTAAATAAGGACACGAACAAATTAAGAATGGGTGAGGATAATCATTATCATAATAACATAATCATAGGAAACTCATCATGATCATGATACGAATAATTAGATAAAGTCTTTTAATGTGTAAATTAACATAAATGAATCATTATGTCTTTGTGGCCAAATACCACACATAGTTTTGAACAAAGATAACATCAATTTTATACATAACATATTTTTATAATCCTAAAATCATCATTTTGTGTAAATATAGAATAATTATAACTCTTAATAAACATTAAATCATGAGATACATAACATTACATGATGCATTGGAGGGGTATATAATTCTTGTCTCACCTATCACATCAGAACATTTAAATAAATGTGATATCTACGTAGAATGTATTAAAATCGTAGTCATCAAATAACCCATATAACGGTATGGGTTTCCAAAAAAATTATAAATCATACATTCATTAATAAACATTGGGGTTCCCAAATTTAAAATGGAAAACCATATTTGTCAATAATGGTAGCTTCATTCTTCTTGAAATATATTTTCACATCATAATTTGAAATCCATTCCATATTGGGGATTATTTCAAAGTAAATCGTAGGTATGATGAAGATGTCCTCAACAATAGAATTTTTATGTGTCATAAAGGGGACTGACCAACACATATTCATTGAAATGATACTTCCCTTATGAGTTTTGACTAACAACTCCTTTATTAAATCAAAAGGGAAATGTCTAATTTTCATGGAAATCTGGGGAGATATAATGGAATGTAATGATCCATAATCTAATAACTCAGTGGATTTGTTTGAGGAAATGACTAAAACACCTACCACAACATCATTAAGAACTTCAAGCTAAGCAGTTCTGACAACATAATCATAGCCTTTCTTCTTTTCCCTTCTATAGGGAATGTTTACTTGACACTTAGTGAAATCATTTTCCTAGTTTTACATATCATTTCAATTGAATCATTAAATATTATTAGATTCATTAATTACTTTTCAATCATTGGAATGGTGCTAGTTTTATCTACTATTGTAAATAACACACATACCCTTAAGTAAAGTACTAGTGTTTTTCTTTGATCAATTATCACAGGATAGAAAATCAACTCTTCTCTTCTTCCACTATTCCTTGTTTACTATTCCATGGTGTCCAGTAGCCCTATTCTTCTCTATATTTACTTTTAATTAATATGACATAGAGAATAATTTTCCCATCTTGATGGCACATGAGACTATTATATTGTTTGATGACAAAATTTGGGAGACTAGTTCCCTTTAGAGGAATTATTTTAAACAATTAATGAATATATCTATATTGCTCCTAATATTTCATTTGTAGTTCATGGAATACCATTCTAACCATGAAATATTCACTTCATACATCACAAATTTTTTCAACCTCTTTCTCTCTTAGACTCAATAATTACCTCTCCATATCCTCTCACTTTTTGTGAGGAAATTTAATATCTCTAAATTTTTTTAAATATCCCTCCATTCCGTATTTTTAATTTCTTCATCATTCTTTGTGTTTTTAATTAATCACCATCATTGACATAAATCTATCGATAGATGATAAAATACCATAACCACCTTCTAATTTTCAATACATCCCAAAGAATGAAATATATTCACAAAGGAAGTTATACACTTCCCTACTAGAAATTGGTTTTTAGTCCCATTAAATGATAGATGCTATTGTCTCATAAAAATATATAACATTGATCCTCCACGTTGTCGATCAAGATTCTACATACATTTATGTTTATTATTCATAACCTAGGTTAGTTTTCCCTTTATTATTATAAGTTTCTCAACAATAGTTGCAACTCCAATACCGACATCATTATCTTGCATTTGAGGAAAATTTTTAAATGGGATACATGCATTGATACAGTTTCCATTATTTCCACTAGGTTCCATTTATAAAAAATGGAATAAAATATATTAGGTTATGAATCATAATATATATTCTCAAACTAGGAAAAAACATAACATAAATTTAAATTCTATGAAAAGTTATTATCATAATCATAAACATGGTTTCTTTGGGGACATATTTACATTTAAATAATTAAAAATGGTTTTTAATGAAAATCTGACATATCCTAAGCATATCCCCAAGGAGTGTCAAACCAAGTACACATTAAGGTCTGTTTTCATGTACCAGGTTACCTCGAGTTAGGCCCGTGACAACTTGTCAGAGTTGATACCCCTCGGAAAATATGTTCCAGAACCCCATCCACATGTAGTATCAAGAAAGTGATGTATTTCTTGGAAGATCCATATAATCTCTAACATACAAATATTCTATTATGATCTTCTATACTTATAATCAATGTCTATATTATGGTTTTTTTCCATAATATATGTTTTCTAAATTTATTTTCCAAGGTTTCTACTAAACATCCTTTGATACCAACAATAGATACCATGAAACAAGTAGCCTAGAGACGGTTCCTTACATTATTACATTGGACTGATTATAAAGACATAACATCCTAAAGGTCCGAGTAGTTTAGTAGTTTTGGATTCCAAATTACATATATGAACATTACATTACAAATGTGAAATGAAATAAAACATAGTAACTTCATTGGAAACATCCATAACTCCAAGATTATCCATGGAAGTCATTCATAATATTCATCTTTGTATCCTGGGGAAAAATAAATGTTAAAAAAGGGGTGATCTCTAATGATTAGTAAGGTAATTTAATAAAGAAAAATCCTAAGTAATAATGTATAGTTAATAACTAAAAGTACACATTCCATTAAAAAACATATGCATAATTTGGAAGGAATAAAATATGAATAAATAATTCCACAATAAAACATAATAATTAATATTATACTAGTTGAATAATTAAATGAAATATCAATTAATAGTTTCATAATGAGGTAATTCATAATATTTGACATCAAAGTCATGCCATTAAGGCTTTAGAAAAGACACCGTATATAATGGGTAAAAACCCAGTCTAGTTTTAATCATGAGACCTAATAATGCATCGAGAGGCTATAGTGCTCCCCACCCATAAATTACTGAATTTAATTCATTCCAATTATGTAAGTGTACCAACATAATCAACATATACATTCATATCAAAACTAAAATATGAAATGTAAACTACTTTCCCCAATTAATAAATATAATCATAAATCATTATGAGTATTATGTTGGATGGTATCATGATAGCACTTCCACATTAAAAATAATCATAAACCATTATATAATAAATTATAAATGATATCATAAAAGTTTATTCGCAATAAAACAAAGGATTCAACAATGGTGTTGAAATAAATGAAGATACTGTAATTAAATATTTAAAAAATTATTGAGAGTAATACTATTTTAATTTAAAAAGAAGGTTTCTTTTTAATGAATATTTTAATAAAACCGTAAATTAACTAAGATAGTTTTTCAATAAAAAATTAATTTATTTTATAAAACTAATGGTGCATTAAAATAGAGGATCTCTTAAATCAGAATTGCATACCGTGAATATTATAGAAAAATCCTTATAAAAAATGTAACTAAAATAAAGAATGAAGTATTCTGATTGGTAAAAATATATTGAAAATTCATAGATAACATAGGACTATTACATAATAGTAATTAAGAATTTCATTCTGGTAAATATAGTGAAAGAGTAATCATTAATGAAAACTGGAGGTTTGGGAGGAAACCCTTACATTATGTCTGAATGTGTTCTGAACTTGAACTTATCATCCGGTATAATCAAATTTAATCCATTAATTAATTAATTTAGAACCTTCTATACATGTATTTGATTTATTATAATTTTATAATGTACGTTTATGTCCTTTTTTATGAGTTATAATATACAATTTTATTTCTTAGGAGTGTTCATTTCCTTGGTCTTTTTATTGGTATAAATGTATATGAGTATGGATGTCTAACCAGAATGGTTATAATTCACCAGAATTGAATTTTTATGGTATTAATGAACATCCATAAGATTAAATGGCTATATAATTAAATTTTTTATATTATATTTTGGTTTATTCTTTAGATAAATATTAATCATAACCATTTAGATTATTTTGGCGGTTTTTCGATCATTACAAAGAATTTTCTCATATGAATTAATATTATGTATATATACTACTTATAGAAAATTAAATATGTTTTAATAAATTTATTATAATCTATCTTAACCATAAAAATAGTTTCATTACCATTCATTAAGGATACATTGAATAACTAGAATTTGTTTCCCAGCGTGGTTCTAAATTGGCACCTAAAAACGGTGATTTAATTTTTAAAATAAAACTTATATAGAAAGATGTTTATGGAAGGATATTACATTAACATTATATCATTATAGTATATATATGATACTATAGATTTCATTCTCATTAGGATAGAGGTGGTGGAGAGAGAATAATTAAAACATAACTTGCAACAAAATTAAAAGAAAAATGAAAAGGATTTTTCCTCTTGAATACTCATCCTCAAGAACCTCCTTAAGGGGATTGGTTTTGGTCTTTTGTTAAGACCAATAACTTTTGGATGTGGGGGAGAGTCTTGGGGAGAGTATTGGGTAGAATTTTTACTAGATTCATGTCTTAGATATGTGAGGATAAGTTGTGGTCAGAGGTTGTATTTATAGAGGAGGAGAGGGGTGATTTTGAAATATTTTAATCATTAGATTATTATTTTGGATCAAGACAAGAAATAGTGTGGATTACTGTTACTTAATAACGTAATAATTGCATGTGTTTTTGAATAAAGGGTTCTTTCATGATCCATTCATCATCTATGACCCCATAATTCATCTATTTAACATTTATCATAAATTATTGTATTTTACTATTCAATAAAAATTCAAGTATTTTAGAAAAAATCCAAAAAATTAAGCCCAACAATTATTCTTTGTGTATGATTCAAAAAAACATCATTTTATGAAAATAATTTTCTAATATAAGAAATTTAATTTTTAAATAAAATCCTCATTTACTTGAAAAATTCCATTTTTAATAGTATATCTATTTTGATGACACATTCAAATATTAACGAAGGTCTAATTAGGTTATTCCATAATAATAAGAAATTAAAATATTAATTTATAAACCAATTTTATGAAAATATATTTTTTTAATCAATATATTTATTATAAAATTGTAATTAAATATTGATAACATACAAAAATACCAACATATAATTAGAAATTTATAAAATATTCATTTACATATACTATGATATAAATATATAATACTTTAAATTTTAAGGTGCATAAATTTTATTTTTACATTCATGGGTGATGGTATTATTCATTAGTCTTATTTACTATACATTGGGGACATATTACTATTCCTAATTTTATGTCACTATTTCATTAGTATATGTTCCACAACTTCTAGAACTATCCTTATTTCATTCATTCTACAATTATAATGTTTTTATTGTGTTATATATGTTATATTATGTTATCAATACTATATGAAATAAAAATAATAAGGTTATTTCCATTGATATAATTATGTGTTGTTATGGTAAGGGCCTTAGGAAGGGATTTTTAATGGATTTAGAGTATCTATAATTCAAATAATTGGTGAGGAAATGCGGTGTTGAGGGTGGTAATTATTCTAGAGGATATGGGCCTTTTTTATTATTATATCCAGTAGTTTATTATTTTGGATCAAACTATAAATAGTGACTATCCATTTCACTAAATAAATTAAATCACGAAAGATAGTTTGATATAAGATTTATCACTTCATCTATACATTATCCATGGATCATAAATTCATGTTTCTAGATTATATCGCAAATTAAAGTATTTCCTTATTCACCAAAAAAATTAACTATCAAATCAAAATCTAGAAAATTCACCTATAGATTTTAGAGGTTCAGATTTCAAAAATGACAGCCATTTTAGAAAAAAAAAGTTATAACAATTGAAAATTTTATTTTTAAATTAAAACAACATTTTTTTAAAAAAAATACTGATATGAATATTATACTTGATTTTTTGACCCTCTGAAATCATCGGTATGGTATCATCAGATAATCTAATAATAATAATAAAAATACTAATTTTTCGATATATTTGATGAAAACAATAATTTTCTTTAAATGACTATTTTAATTATAAATTTGTGGATAAACATTTACTTTTCAAAAAAAATACTACCACATAATTTATCTTTATTAAAAAAATTATTTAGTTATTCAATTATATAATAATATCATATTTATGTGTAAGGTATATAAATTTTATATATACATTGATATGAGAGGTTACTATTATAACATCCAGATTACTATTCCTAATGGTTATATTACTATTCCAATGATCAAGTAACTATTCCAATGGTACGTGTTCCTTAATTTATATGAATATAACTTATTTCAATATTCATTTATGAGAATTAATTTTTTTTTTATTTTTCTATGTGATGAATATTTTTTAGGACATGATTAAAAAAAGGGAAATTTCATTGATAAATGTTTGGGTCATTACATTTTCTTCCCCCCTTAAAATTCTTTTCCAAAAATTTGATGATACAAACTGGGGTGAAAATAGATGATGTATTTTCTCCTCCAGTGGTTCCCTTGGTTCCCATTTCACTTATTCATGCATATGGTTCCTACATAGTACCTTCCCCAACTCAGTGGTGTTTTTTCATAGAAACTTGTCTCTATATCCCAAAATCATCCCCGGATGCTCCTCATAAAAGAGATCGTTTTGCAGCTATACCACCTTTGAGATCAATACATGTGAGGGATATGTTATATACTTCCTCATGATAATATGTGGAATACATCATGAATTTGATACATGGATGGTAGAATCTTATGAAAATTATTATCTTCTCCTCTATGATCAAGTTTCTCAAAGGGGATAATATACAATTGGATAAGCTTCCTTATCCTTCCAAACATCATGACTCTCTTACCGGGTGATATTATATGGAAATATTTGTCTTAAACATCAAGATAAAATTCATTTCAATGGTTTCCATCATATCTCTTCTCCCAACTCTGAGTATATTTTATATGTTGTTGGATGTCTGGAACCTTCTCATTCATCTCTTGCACGATATCTTTTCCATGTAGAATTTATTCCTCCACTTCTTCCCAACAAGATGGAGTTCTACATTGCTTCCCTTATAAAGATTCATATGGATCTTTATTTTCACTTGAGTGGAATCTATTATTATATAATAACTCAACCAATTGAATATGTTGATCTCATACACCTTTTAATTTCATTTAGTGGGCTCTTATCATGTCCTTCAGCATATGAATGGTTCTTATGGATTTTCGATCACTTTGGGTGTGATAGGATGTGCTGAAATTCATTTCAGTACTCAAAGCATGTGGAATACATCACTAGAATTTATATGTGAACCATGGATCATGACAAAATTTGATTAAAATATGAACCCCATGCATCCTAACCACTTCCTTCAGATGTATCATAGATTTTTGTTCAAGCGATAAATCCTCCCAAATAGTATTGAAATGGGAATTATTTTTGAGTCAATCCACCACAACCCATATCACCTATTTAAGAATTCATATATTTAGAAGGATAGTTAAAAATTCCATTGTCAAATTTTCCAATTTTCACATGGAAACATGAAATGGTTTCATCATCCATTTGGACTACCTTCATACTACTTTGGCTTGATTATATACTAAATAAATGAGATATACTCTGCAATATCCTTCTCCATGTTGTCCCACCAAAATTTACCTTGAAGATCATGTTACATCTTCGAACCTTCACGATGGATAGAGAAAGATATGTTATGTGAATTATCCAATATATCCTTCTTTATCTTAGGTGGTGAAGGCACAAAATTACTAGTTCGAAACAAAATCAAACCATAATCATATATATGAAACTCATGTATCATCCATTACAATTCTTCATTGAACTTTTGTTAATCTATAGATAATCCCATTGAGACTCCATGACCTTCTATTCGATACACGATTTATAAATAATTTGGGTGATGAAGGTTATATTCCTTACTATTAGGATTTACAAATAAATTCTTTCAATATTCATGATGATGTTTTCCTTTTCAATTCAATACATGGATAAGGTAGTAGGTTTATTCTCTTAAGAGGATCATCTATATTGTTCATCATTCCTAGTTGGTAATTAATAGAGAAATAATAGTCCTTGATTGTATGTTACAATCTTCTTTAATTCATGTTGAGATTTTTATATGTGAATATATACTTTAAAATATTATAATCAACATATATGTCGCACTACTCACCATAGAGGTAGTGAATCCATATTTTCCTGGAAAAAGTCAAATCTTCTTGACCGAAATCATGCTTTAGGTAGTTATGATCATGTATATTTTACTACCATTTGTTTTTGGTTATCACTTTATTATTCTTCCATAGTACACAGCCCACGTAATTCTTTGAAGCATCAGTGAATATATAAAATACTTCTACACTTGTTAGTATGGTGAGTACAAGTGTATTGATTGGCCTCTTATTTATCTCCTTGATGTTTCTATCACATTCATACATCAAGACATACATTAACCCCTATCATATTAATTTAGTTAGAATGATTGAGAATAATGATAAATTTATCAAAAAAAACATCAGTATTACCCTTCTATGTAATGAAAACAATAGATTTTTATTATACAGGTGGGTCTATGACATTACATTATTTCCTTTTTTTGAATTTTCCACATAAATTCAATCACTGGTGATCACGTTCCATAAGAATGAGATTAGATGCTTAAAAAATTCATAGTTTCATAACATAGAATACAATATATCTTTCCATAATGTCTCCATCACAATCCATACATGTTCTTTATATTAATAATTTCTCATATAGTATATGAAAATATATTTTCTAAAAACTAACAATTTTTTTAATATAGAATCTAATGACTATGTTCATTAAATATATGAATATTATTGGAGCATTAAAAAGTTTTAAGGGAATCACATGGATCTCATAATAACCATGCCTTATACAGAATGAATTATTTTTAATATCTCCCTTCTTCACCGCCAATTGATGATATCTAGAATGAAGATCCAACTTTTAGAATTATTGAGCTCTTAATATTTGATCAAACAAGTAATAAGTACATGGAATAGGATACTTGTTCTTTATTGTGATCTTATTGAGCTCCATATTATCGACACATAGTTTTATTGATCTATCATATTTCATTACGAAGATCACTATCACATCCTAAGGTGATGCACTGGGGTATATGAATGTTTTTTAAAAATTCACTTGTAGTTACCTCTTTAATTCATCCAGTTTGATATGGTCCTACCTATAGGGAAATTTTAAGAAGGGAGTGGTTCAAGGTGTATGTTCTATTGAAAACTATGTCTCAAATCCTAGAGTATTTTCAGGTAACTCTTCAATAAATATATCATTATATTCCCTAAAAATTGTAATTTCCTTACGGTTCATCATTCCTTAGACTAAACCATTTGATTTTGGAATGCCTATTTATAGGGAGTCAACACCCATACTATTGAGAGATATTCCAAAGGAGATTCATGATCTTCCATGCATTTTTAGAGGACCATGCGATGGTTCAGAATAGGAAAATATATTTCCCTTTTATTTCAGTTTATGTGTTATCTATATAATGAGATCCAATCAATGATTGGTATAACATCAAAATCAACAAAGGGGTGTATTAGAACATCCAATATAAGAATGTTCGTACATTCACCAATAACAAAATAGTCCAACGCTTGGGTGGAAGTGATTTCACCACTAAGTGTTTTAACATTTTTCTGTACATTAAGGAATGGAAGATTTGATTCAATATCTTTTTAAATCTTATATGGTATATTGGACTATGTAGAATCAATATCACATAATAACTTTTTCCATTTTTAAGTGAATACGATATGTACCTTATGGGATTCATTTTCTTATCCCAACATTAGAAGTGGTGGATGATAAATATTTACCTTTCTCCCTCAGCTTTGATGGCTACTGACACTGATTATCCTCAAGGACTCAAGAATTAGTGCACTAGCTTGAATTGATCATTTACTCCCTATATATGAAGTATTGAATCATCTGTGGGGATCTCTTTTACTCCATAAAAATGGAAAGATTCCTTATATTTGTTTTACATTCATCATCTTGGTGGCCTTCTCTCCCACACATCAAAACATTTCACCATTCCTCTGAGGTATTTCAATTGATTCTTCTTCCCAAATTTAGGACATGTGGTTGCATAGACTCTCTTTCCTACTTTTTCATTTAAATCAATAGTTTGAAACATCAACCTTCTCTTGTTATCTCCATAGTTGTGGGACCATTCTCTAAGATCCATCTCCACATTTATAGGAAATCAATACAATTATCCATAACTCTAGAAGTATAATATTGCTAAATACTTAATTAGGTTTTGATTTAAACCACTAAAGAATCATTCTTTTTTTTTCTATAATAGTTGATAAAAAATCAATTCAGTCCATGGAATCCCTGTGAAGTGTTATTTGTATGTCCTGACATAGTCAACATCCATGTACTTTATCTCTAAATGTCTCTCTCCATATTTTTATGATGAGTTTGAGGGTAATTAATGTCCTGAAATATTTTCAGTAAATATTATTTTTCCATATCTTAGATTTCATATTTTTAAATTTTGATATTTATTTACAACCACAATTGATCAACATCTCCATCTAAATTATATAATGCTTGAGTAACCTTATACTTCTCAGAATAGTGGAGCACAAAATGATCTTCTCAATTAAGTTTACCCACTATTCCATTACAAGTAGATTAGAACACCCATTAATTATTGATGGTTAATTCCACATTAAGGACTCAATGGATAACTTCCCCTTCTTGGGTGTGGGTGTAAATTACAAATGGTTTAGGTTATTATTCATAACTTTTGAAAATTGGGTTTTCATTTCAAAGAAGAATTGGACAAAACCCCAAAGGAATTGGGGAGGCCATTTGAGAAATTTTTGAATTGTCCTTCACATGGGTTAATTCGCTGGATTCTTCATGCTCCCACAATTTTCAAATATAGTAATAATTTAAAATAATGTATGTACAAAACCATGAATAAATAATTTATTCATTTAAAATTAACTCAAATGGCATGTCTTATGAGATACATATGTTTAATATTTTTCTAAAACAAATATTCATGTATATTTACATATTATTAGTACTATCATAAGGGCTTTCACTAATATTCTCAAATCCAAATTACACAATTAACTAAACCATGCTCTAATTACAACTATAAGAACAATAATTTTTCATATAATGATATTACATCATTTTTAAAATAAACGTCATAATATGGTTACAAATCCAATCTCAAAAGGTTTATTTTCATGGTTAAATTAGAAACAAAAATCACAAGAACATAATGAAAAATAAACCATTATTTAAATCCTTTATCATTTCATTAAATGATCATGTTATTTTATGTACATGTTATCACCTAAAGATATAAATCAGAAAATGGGGTGAGATAAAAGTCATGTAAGATGATGAATAAGGATATGTATCAATAAATTAAGGGTGAGTAGAATTATCATCATCATAACATAATAATATGGTCATCCACATAATAATCATATGAATATTTAGATAAAGGAATGGAATGTAAAAATACAGAAAAATGAATTATTATTTCATAGTGTTCAAAAACTACACATTGTTGTGAAAATAGCTAGCTTCATGATCATGCATAACATATGTTCATAATCATAACATCATATTTGTGAAAAAAACATAGCATCATGTTCATACATAATACACATTTTCTCATGATATAAAAAAAATTACCTGATGAATTGGAGGACTATATAATTCTGGGCCCACTGGTCACATCATAATATTTACATAATCATGAAATCCGATAAGACCTATTAAATTTATAGTCATAAAATAACCCACAGAAAGGACATTGTTTCATAATAATTTTCTAAATCCTATATTCATGAATAAAATTTGGGGTTCTAAATTGAAAAGGGGAAAACATATTTTTTATAAGAATTGTGAATCTTGATTTTGGAAGAAATATTTTCTTGAGGAGCCATGGTGTGTTTTGGAAAGAAGATTTTCTGTGTGAAAATAACATTATTTGTCAGATGACCAGGTTAAATACATGTATATACAAGGAAATAAAAATAAAATAACAATGGTAATATATTTAATGATCATTAAAATAATATCCACATAGAAATTTGACATGAATGAGTTATAACCTAAAGAATGGGAGTTAGGTTCGAGAATCCACTTACCTTAATTCTAAATGTGTTATTCACTTGAAATTAAGATCATATATAATCAAATAAGATTCAATAATTACATAATTAATAACCCCAATTTTAGTAATTTTATTTTTTATAATTTTATAATGTTCATTTCTTAATATTTGGACAATTTATATAGTTTATTTTTTTTCTCAGAGTGTTTGATTTCTGGGATTCATGATTGATTCACTTTTATATGATTATAAAAGTTTTATTAGAATAAGAATAATTATTTATAATTAAAATTATTTGTTTTTATTGATATTAAATAATTTTAAATTGTCTCATATGTAATTTTTTCTCTAATATGTGGCTCATTTATTGATTAACCTGTTATTGGAAAATGTTTACTTTATTTGGATATTTTTTTCAACCATTACAAAATTCTTTAATTTTATTTATTATTATGTATATAAATTAGTTACATATCATGACAAAGTTATAATATATATATATATATATATTACAATTTGAATTAACCAAAATAATGTTTTTATGACTATCAATGTAGGAATTAATGGAAAATAAAAACTCGTCGTCCACGATGGTAGTGATTTGACAATTCACATATAATTTTTACGTTTTAGGATAAAAGGGAGAAGAGTAGGGATTTAATGAGAGATATTCCATTAATATAATATATTGTAGTATATATGTAATACTATGGTTATCATGCTACTTTGGATTAGGGTGGTGTGAATAGGGTAAGAAAATAAAATAAATTACAAGAGAAAGAAGTAGGATTTTACCACTTGAATATTGTCTCCATGAGAACCTCCTTAAGGCAATTAGTTTTGGCCTTTTGCTGACACCAGCAACTCTTCTAAGGGGTAATAGGCTTCGAACATGATTTTTGATTAATTTAGACCAGATAAAAGGCGTATATGTTCTGATGATAAGATGTGGTGAGGGGTGGTGTTTATAGGAGAATAGTGGGGTTTTTATTATTATATTCATTAGCCTGTTATTTTGGCTCTAGACCACCAAAAGTGTTGATCCTTATTAGAAAATAAAATAATTAATTATGTGGATTTACATATAATGTTACTTATAACTGAAATTTATCAGCCATGACTCAGGAAATTTTTTATTTAGCTTATATCAAAAAAATTAGTAATTCACTACTCACCAAAAATTTAACATTTCTAAAAAAATCCAACAAAGTAACTGAAATTTTATTTTAACTTCTACAATTAAAAAAATTATTCCATATATGAAAAAAAATTAAAGATATTGGGAATTTTATTTTTAAATAGATTCATCATTTCATCGAAAAACATTGATATTAATATTATACGTGATTTTATGACCATTTGAAAAATTAATTAAGGTCACATAAAATTATGAAATAATTATAATAAATAAAAAAAATTATTGATCTATTTTATGACAAAAATATTTTAAATCATTATATTAATTATAACATTACAGATAAACATTTGTATTAAAAAAAATACTAACACCTAATTAATCATTTTTAAAAAAATTATTTACATATACTAGGATATAATTATTGTATATTTTCATATATAAGGTAAGTTAGAATTATATATACATTCATAAAAGAGTTTACTATTCGAATAGCCAGATTATTATTCATAATGGTCATATTAGTATTCCGGCGGTCATGTTACTATTCCAAAGGTATTGGTTACTTAATTTATATGAATACCACTTATTTAATTCTTAAAATATGAGAATAATGTTTTAATTGAATTTTATATGTCATTCATGTGATTTATGGCATGATTATAATATAGGAAATTCCATTGATAATATTTTGGGTCGTTATAGAGGGCCGTGATCATTGACCTCAAATTTGTAGGTGAGATGAGCCTGCATGATTTGAGTGAGTCAGAAAAAATTTAGAGGGAATCATTTGAACATTCTGAATTATATAAAGAGATAAAAATGTCCTTTAATGACTCAATCATTCAGAATATATATTTTTATGGATGGTTAAAGGGTCCTTGTATTCAATTCTATGATGAATTATTTCCCAGAAAAATAAAAAACCAAGTGTTTAGGAAACTTCAAAATTATGAGAGTGCTTACTAATGGAGCTGTATAGGTAACTAGAGTAAAGAAACGATTATTTATTGTCAATGTAATGAGAATGAGAAACTTATTTATGGGGAACCAAAAGGGCTTGTCTATCACCTCCATACTTGAAATTGGAATGTTTCTCATGTCTAACTGAGGATTATAAATTTAGTGATTCATGGGAAATAACCAGCGGTTCATATATATTTTCTTTTCCATTTTTCATGACTAATTATTTTATTTCATGATGGCTAATTATCCTATTTTTTCACTCATGTCTGTTTTCATCACAAGACTTGTTACCTATAGAGTTCTATATATCCAAAAACTCGACAAGGGAAAAAAGGGAATAAATAAAATGAATCATTTGGATAAAACCATGTTATATCAATCATTGGTTGAAATATTTCTTGAACTTAATATTTTGGAATCTTATGTCTATTTCTTTATCATTGTTGGAAATCAAGTGGACCTAAAATCTAAATGGGATCATTAGACACATGAAGATTATTTATTTATAACTCTATATAAAAATAACTATGGATGAGAAGAGTTTGATATATAGGGAAGAAATTGCATAAATTGATTTTAGGGTGTGACCTAGTAAATAAACAGAAAAAATATAGAATTTAATATCATAATAATAATATGAATATTGGTATAATGATGAAATAGTTATTAAATTGATGATTTTTGTCAGTGCAAAAGAGAATCATAATGTAGTAAAGTTGGAAGAATATAGTAAAATAAAAAATTTATAAGAGGAAAAACTAGTTATAGATATCATTTAATAAATAATTGGAAATTTTATTTCTGGTTTTTATAATTATTTTACTTCATTCATGATTTAAATTAAACTGATCTCAACTGATTGAAGTGGAAAACTAGATTTATAATTTGGTAAACCTATGAACAAATTCGCCTTATATATTCCCAACTGTAGAATTCCCTCAATCAATGAGTGATAAAAAATCATTTATCAATAAGTTAAAATTGTAAATTAGACTCATCTAGCTACACTCTCTACAGTTTGATTTACTTTTAAATTGAATCAACAGATTGAATAAATTTTTTTAATTAATCATGATCAAGATCTTTTATCACTAATACTTTATTTTTTAAAAAAAATTATTATTGTATGTGAAATAGTGAGAATTATCTTTTCATGTAAAAAAATTAATAATTATAATAGATTAACAAACTCAACATATTCCCCCAGAGGTGTTTAGCTGAAAACCATTTTTTAAAAAAAATATTCAAATATTTTAAAAAATAATAATATATATAGAAATAAATGAAGAAACAGGGGATGAGTTAATTAATCTTCTCTAGCCTATATCTCAAACTAATCCCCTTTAGTGATCTCTAGTAGCTCCAAATGTGAAGCCAATATTCTATTTTTTTCCACTACGTGTTGTGTCTTCAAAGTTGACTTTCCTACCTATGAATTTTGAGGCTTGTCCCTCTCCTTTATCTGGATTACTCTTATATTAATCTTATGATTTCGTTCCAATTTCCCATCAATATCACCGTTTATACCTCATTTGAAAATATCTAGCTTCCGCATTGAATGATGGTAACTGTGATTTTCCCTCAGTGGTGACCACATACATGCTCCCTAAAATAGAATGCTCAACTTACGAAAATATCCCCATGATTAATTGACTATGAACCAACACCTTATATTCTATCCATGTGGAATGTTAAATTTTTAGGAAAACTTAGTGAGGGTTCTCAAATAACCTTTACCCATGATCTCTTATAAAACAGATATTTCATCAGTATGGAATGAAAGGGGTGAGTGGTTTCTAATATTTGAAAATATATTTCCTAATTTATATTTTAGGATGATTATTCATACAAGAATGGTTATGGGGCCCTCACAAATCAAATTCCATTTTATAATATCCAATTATTTTTTCTTCAGACATCATCTGTTAAGGAAAAATGTTCTTTTATATGATAAAGATATATTCATATTAATTAATATCAGTATTATTTTTAAACATATATTTAAATATATATATATATATGTTTTAAATTTATCTACATATTCATATACATATAATATTTATTATATTAAAATTAGAATTATATTAATTTTTTATTTTCACTTTTATTCTATCTTTCCCATGGTCTACTACTACAGTAGGGGGAATGCTCTGTTCAACATAAAGTGGCAGAAAATTTGTTAATCGTCCTGGTGCTAGATACTCTCTTTGCTCCTCATAGCCTCAACATCGATTCCCTAGTGAAATGAGATATCGTTAAGGTAAAGGTATGATTTTAATATGTGAATAATAGATTCATAAGTAATGGAGAATGAGATAATCAAGGATCTTTAATAACAACAGACGACTTGAGAGCTCGAGGGATTAGTGTTCTACAATGGCGGACAGCCTATAGAAAAATGGTGGTGACAGTGGTGGACCCCAGAAACATCATCAAGAGTTAGTGATTCTCCTTTTAGGTGGTTAAAATTCATGTTTCAACTACCATAGAGAGATATAGCCCAAAGGATTTGGTGTCATTGGTGTCTAAAACTTATTCAAGGATTGATCATAGTGGGGAAGGATTATAATGTTATCAGTTTGGAATCATTGTAAAATTTAGTACCTCATCACAGTTGACATGGATCAAATCATTTTGACAATGTTATCATCATTAATCAAAGAGTTTGAATTTCATATCAGTAGAGATTGGTTCGTCAGTGAGGTGTTCTTCAAGAAGCAGATTGGCTGGCAAACTTCTCATCGACATCCCCCTAGTTCTATTGGATTGAGTTCATTATGAGCACTAATTTTTTCCACAATCATGATAGGATAGGCTTCTCAGGTGAGGTTGGTTTATATTCTTACATGTGGAAGGTTTTCATAGTTTTTATTCCTCAAGGTAGTGTCAGAATGACAGGTATTGGTGGCCCACATTCATTCTGATGACCATAAGATGGTGGTAGAAAATTGGTCATATGCATAGTCAGTTAGATGATTGTTCTCATCATGTAGTCAGTTCTCATAGTAACATAACTAACCATTTATTGCATTTCTTCTGCTAAAAAATTAAATATATTTAAAATAAAAAAATTGGAAACTTATATTAAAAGTCATAACATTAATTCATTTCTTAATTTAGTTAATGATTAATAACCAAAAAAATGGATAAATTTGATGATTATATATATTTTATTAAGATGAACTATTAAAATAATAGAGTTAGTTAATTATAATTAAAATAAGTCTATAATAAAATAGATAAAATTAAAAGGATAAAATTTGTTGATTTTTAAAAATATTTTACAATGTATTGAACAAATAAATGAATGACACCAGATATTAAACAATATATTTTTGTAAATAAAAAAAAATTAAGATAATAAATATGTTTAATTAAATTAATTAAAATCGATATAATATGATCATTTATTTTTTAACTACAGGTTATCCAAATAAAAAATAGCCAATCCAATTAATATTATAACATTGAATTTTTATTTTCAAAAATTATACAAAAAAAATTATCAATGATTATAAATTGGTCAATTAAAAACATTATTCTGACATTACAATAATAAATTACAATAAAATCACCAGTTAAAAGAATTAAATTGGAGTGACCTCGAATATACCATGAACTTTGATTGTTATAGAGTCAGACTCGGAGTAGTTTTATATAGGAGGATCAAGTGGTTTATTTTTTCATTGGACAACAAAGGATACGTAAGAGGAATTACACAACTAATGATATGGAGTGAGATGTAGTTGTAAAATCCCAATAGTCTTGGAAGCACTATTTATTGTGTGATTTTTTTTGGTGTACATTGGATATAAGAGCCTCAATTACATAATTTCTCATCAATAACTGATCCTTTGACAGAGGAGGCTGGTCGAGAATCTACAATATTTTTTCTATGAGTTGCCTTATACTCTTAGAAAGCATAATATAGTTAACAATGTTTTATACTAGAATTTGTAGGGATAGTTACTACAAATGTCTTTCAATGAGTGGATATAATGGCACTGTTTTCATAGATTCATATTGATATTCATGAATCCCATGGATGATTTTCATTAAAAAGGACATCTATTATAGCCAGTGTTTTGAAACAAAATCAGGAGAGGGAAGTTAATTGATCTGGAGGGAAACATTTAGGATGGTATCTTGGGGTAAATGACTTTATTATTATCTATGGACATATATGGGTTCTGTTGGGGAATATGTGTTGTTCTGATGATGTTGTTTCTTTCGTCTAGAAGGGTGGTATATCCTAGTATGATAATGAAGTATAATGATCTCTAAAGATAAAACTAGTGACCAGGGATGAAGATTGATATTCTGAAAATCATGAAGGGATTTTTCAAATTTCATTAGGATAATGATTAACAAAAGAGGCCAACCAGTTTGTTGAATCCTCTACAAATTTCATAATGGAAGTCAGATTATGTCAGTATGCATTTCATTCCATGATTACCAAGGACACCATACATGAATGAGGTATAATAAAAAACCAGGGAGCATAATTTGGCACTCACAGAGTTAACTAATAATAACAACATCTTGGAATCGATCCAAATGGATCTATTTGTTGTTTTTTATGGAATAGTGTTCTGCTTTCCTATTTTCAAGTTAATGATTGGAGGATCAATGGTTATTGGATTGAGACTCATGAAAGATAAGTTATACTTATTTCAATTGATAATATCATAGTTGGTGACCATACAGAGGTATTAGTTATCGTACATTGACTTTTAGAAAAAAAATTATAGTGTATAAGGTTCATCATTGGATTGTTTGTCTAGTTTCACCAAGGCAAGAGAAACATGGAATCATGAAGAAATATAAATGAGTACCTATGTTCTTTGGGTGGTTCAAGATAATCGAATTGTTCTATCCAGTGAAATACCATATAAAATTCCTATAGCTATATAGTTTCATGAATTATGTATTTCATGTGTCATAGATTTCAAGATATAACTTAACTCTTATCATATGTTATATTTTGTTGAAATCAAGAAGGGTATTTATTCTTCCTTTGAGGGTCATTCAATTCATATCATTTAACATAGTGAGAAGAATCTTTGAGTGAGGACTATACCACTTAAATGAGTGAAGTGGAAGTATAGGATTTTAGGAGATGAGATTTGGGAGAGTGAATCTGATATATAGACATAGTTGAAATACATGTTCCCCAATTCTAAAATGGATGATTTTAGGATTAGATAAAATAATGGATAATATATATTTGGGAGGTAGTAATATCTAATAATTTCATGGTATATCCTTATTTCAGTATGGGTTTAATCATCCTTACATCAAAAACATCTAGATTGGACCATTTTAATTGATCTATTTAATTTTTACGTTCTCTATGTAGAGGGTGGGAAAATTTTGGTTTCAAAATCAATTCACACCTAGAATAGTAAATTGATTATGTGAACTAATTTTCGTAGAATCTTTAAAACCCATTCACGACCTAAATGGTTTTTCATAATCCTTGATTCAAAAAATCATAGTGTGAATTAGGTTCACGATATGAAATGTATTTTTTGGGATTTTTAAGATGATGTGATTGATTTATCAATGTATGTGTGGAACCAAGTAATTCATAGATAGAATACATTATTAAAATCAAGAATTTGGATTGAACAAAAAACCTATTAAATCTCCAGGTCCCTATTCTTCTCATATTTATCTTTCTCTAGTTCCCAACATACATCACATTTTCCTATGATTGTATGAAATATCATTGAACCAAAATAATGAACTATTGGATATTTTTGTTTTAGAAATATTGAATAAAATATTTCATTTTTCCTCTTCTTATCCACCCCAACGTATTGGGGTTTTCATGGGAAAACTAGCTAGTTTCACCAATCAATAACAAGGTGTCTTGTATTGTGCTGGAAACCCAATTTTTTCAGTGTTGAAGGGAAGTAATTATGAACTTAAACATACATTTGATGTTGAATAATTTATACATTTACATTTTTTGAGGTGGGATTTCTAGAAAAACTCCCAAATTAATACTTCATTTCTCGAGTTTATAAAATATTGGTGATGTCACTAGCATGTTGTGTGCATGACCTAATGAATTTTTTATAAATGTCTTGGTAAATTGAACATGATTAGTCATCCCATGGATACTTCATGGTCTTTTGTACCTTGAAACTGAAACTAATACCACCATAGAGTTGCGCTAGCCTTTGAACATGGGATGGACCATCATATTGTTGAACCTAGAGACCCATTGATAAAAGAAAACTGTTTTAATTTTATTAACATTGTGAATATAGAATAACATGAGAATTTTGACAATTTTTTACTTTAAAAAAAATTAATTATGATAATGGTAAACATGGACTAACATGTGAATTTTAAAAATATATAACATGGAATAACAATTGAACTATACTAATTGGTAAAAATGCATGCTTTGACTTCACTGATTCGTCCTATATAGGATAATCCAACAATTAAGAATAAATGAAATTTCAATTAGTAATTGGATAAATTTACCAAATTGTATTATTAAAATATTTTGATATGGTTGGTACATGGAATTCTTTTCAGATGGTTGTAATTGATTGTTTGTGAACATGGCTCCTAAATTCATTCTTCACTATCTCAAAATTCATGATACTAGGGATTCATACTAAATATTATAATCCACTAATATATTATTCAATATATTGATACTATGTTGTTATTAAATGGGAATATATATGTGATCCCACAATGGTTCATTTGTATTTAGCTCACTGTGATCTATTACATTACCTGATTATTTTAATGTGTAATGGGAATAATTAAGAGACTCAATCATAGTAAATTCACATGAATCACAATGTTGCATGGAATCATTACCATATGTATGGTATTTATCGTTGATAATTTTTAAGTGACAGTAGTATGAGTCATTCTCATGGATCCAATTGATAATTTTTTTCTTTAAAATTGTTATGGTATTTCACTATTAGATGATGTAAGAGACAACTTCATGGTATATTTTCATTGAACACAATGTTACTTGGTTACTCAAGACATGGTAATTTTGATTCATTAATTGTAGGAAAGTCATCCATTAGTATGGGTGATCCATCCGATGTTAGATGATCAACCATATGATAGATACATATGCTATGGTTCTAAAGAATATTTGGCTGACCTAGGGTGCCAACCCAGTTCCCAAGGGCCAGTAGGTCTAGTTGATATTTTTATAAATTAATGAACTAACATGCATGTTTTTTATACTATTTCTTTACCAATACCATCAAACAGGATTATTTAGACACCATGGGTGTCTTTATACAAAAATGTACTCACTACTAGTTCTGGTGAAGTTTGGTACCCAGGAGTATTCCATAGATATATGTATATACAGGTGAATTATGATATTCTCTTGATAGTGTTCTTATAGGATAGGTTGGATCTTGGAGTTGGGAATGGAATGGGGATCATTAAATAGGGATTTTGGATTCATGTTTATTGAGTACGATTAGTATTTACTTGTATGATGTTTAGAATGACATTTAGTTTCATTCATCCTATCATTAGATAGTATTTTTTATTATAATAATTATTAGGTATTGGTATTTTTCCTTATTTTGTCAAATGGTGGGTTATTTATATTTCATTAACTATTTCTGAAACTATATTCTTAATGTTATACTCTCCAAACAATGTTCCTTACACCCTCACTTCATGTCGGTGGCCTTTGGCATATGGGCAAGGGAGCCTGTGGTAAAGTTGAAAACCCATCTAATTCATGTGAGGGGGTACATGGACAAGGATGTTACAATCTTTATGATATAATTAAATCATATCCTATGTGAATAATAAATATAAACTGCATTAACGTAGATGAATAATATACCACTACAACATTTCTTTGAAAATATGGGATAAAATCCATTCTATTTGATATAATTTATTCAAAAACGTAATAATTCCTTAAATTATGGGAAAAGAATTTTCATTGAAAAAAAAACCATGGAAAATATAAAGGAATATTAAAATAAAATAACTTTTATTATGGATATAAATTCATTTATAGGTTAAATGATTAGAAATATTCCTCCAAGTATATTTTTGTAATAAAATTTAAAATAACCTATATAAAAAGAACTGTAATTATTAATTTAAAAAATAAATATAATGAATTTTTATGATAGTTAAAAATTAATATTTACCATTTTTATATAATAGAAAATAATTTTCAGGAAATAATTTTTAAACTATATGGAAACAGATGAAACCATTGTTCATCATAAATGATAAATAAGTTCAGGTTTTAATAAAAATGTTTATCAAAATCAGTTTAAGAACCATCGAGGTGAAATGAAAAAAATGAAAAAAACATTAATTACTAGAATATAAGATAATAGAATGTGTTTAATATAGAGATATAATATAATTTCCCCCATTTGAAATTCAAAATATAAAATCATGAAAGGAAGGGATATTTTAATATAGACCTCTACATCAGGATTACAATTTATTGGATGTGACCTAACCTACTATATAAGAAGTTATGAATTATTATAATATTTTAAGAAAATTTACTCATAATTACATTACCATACATGCATTTATTATTTCTTTTATCAAAAAATTATTAATTTTTCTTTTTAGATTCAACACTTTAGGTTTAAACTGTTAAATTTTTTATCCACGTTTCAAATTGGTAATTCTTTTTCATGAAGATATGGTATGTTTCCATAATCTATATAATATTTATACAGGTTTAATACTTATATTTTTTAAGGTTCTAGATTCCCATGGTTTTTTATAGAACACATGATGTATCTTTAAAGGAATCCATAAGAATTACATTTTTAAAAAATTTTAATTAAAGAAAGAAACATTTATTTTGTTAGTGAATAAATATGTTCATATATCCAATAACAATAATAATTTCATTAAGTCATATTTTCTCATTCTATGTAGTTTTATATCTATTGACGAATTTTGGATATGAAAAATGAAATACACCATTCAAAAAGGGGTAGTCCACACTTATGCACCAATAATGATTTAATTATTTGATGTGAAAAATAAATAAATATAAATGTTTATTTTTTAATAAAGAGTAATAAATATATTATAGATATAATATTTACTCATTGAATCCATAATTATGACAGAACAATTTATTCGGTAATGTAAAATTAAATACTTTAATATATAGAATTAGTAGTCCTAACTGAATCATGAGCGATGATGATATTTATTATTTATTATAAAAGAGGTTTATAATGGTTCACCCATAATCATAATAGCATCAAATTATATTTAAGATACTGTTTTAATTGGTTTAGTTTGGTATAATAAATTGAAATTATTAATAATGGAAAATGAATTCAATAAAAAAAATTCATGATACTCAACAATTTATTAAGAATCAACCCATCATATAAACACTAAAAATATTTTGGATTCTCATTTGGGGACACCATCACCTCCACGATATTAGATAGTTGAGGATAGATTTAGATAAATGATGATCAATCTACAAAGATCAATGTGTATTGAGCTGTAATGTATGAGGAATTTTGTACATTATTTTGAAATATTATTTTGATTAATATCCATACTAGGTGTTGAGACGACGTGTGATTCCAAGACTCGTTGTTTCCAGAATAAATGTTCGAAATATAATAAAAATATTAAATAGAACTTGTTTAAGGTTTTCATGATAAAGTAGAATAACACCTAAATGGGTTCTCAGATAAAAAATCCAAGGGCACTGTTATGAATGGTGGTTTTACCCTTGGTTTGACTAAACATTAGTCGGCACATATCATTCATGAAACATTTTTCATGGGAGTAAAATGAATAAAATAATTAAATGAAATTATTTTATTCCATTATTTTGATGTAGAGACTATTTCATCTTTAAAAAGATACTTATGTTGTAAATCCTCTAATAGTTTTATAACACTAGAAATGCCAGATGATCGGTAGGGAGATCTTTGGAAAACCCTCTCATGCAAAAAATGAAGGATCATGGATAGATCAATCGATGTAGCCTAGAATTTAATAGATCTCGTCAATTAATGTGATTTGAAAACTATTCTTCATGAATGATCAAAATGAATTGAGGAAGGTAATTTGTTTCAATTTTGTTATTCATCGTTCTTGATTGCTATGATGAATGTGGACCAATCAACTCACAAATTAGCCACAAATCAATCATTATGAGGGGTCGGTTTAATAGAGAGGTTTATTGGGAGATTCCTTTATCATTGTTGATTTATTTATTTTTTTCATTATATTAAAAATAAACTATGATTCACATGAGCGTCGATCGAGGTTCATTCCACATGTTTAGATTTTTTTCTTTTCTCCCCTGATTCACCATTCTTCATGATGTTCTTTATCTTTTCCCTACAGTTCGATGATTATTTGATTTATTGATTGTTGTTCATCCTATTCATAGAAATATAATAAAAAATATAGATCTTTCATTGGACCGACTCGATGGAGGTGTGACAGGGATATTGGTAGTTGATCAAATGATGGCTGGTGCCGATTTTGTGTTGTTCAATTCATAATAAAGAATGAAGATGATATTGTTTTCTGAGTGCATCAAAGGCCCAAATTTTGATGATTTGGTTATCGGATCGGTGGAAAAGGATGGATATTTAGTTTCACGTCATGGAGGATGATGGATTGGAGGCCTTAGAATCAACCAAGATGAATAGTAGATAGAATAATGGTTCTGAAAAAACTGGATACACTCGGGGGGTAGTCTTGACTACACGGCATGTAGTCCCCTACGATGACTCGTCTTGTATAGGGGAAACTGAAAAAATGGGGTCGATTACATGGGTTTCATATATAGTGTTTACCCACCCAAACAACTTTCCCAATTTCATATACATGGGTCACCCCATGTATTGGCACATCGGTACAGATACACCAGATGACACCATGTAGTGACACATGACTAGAGTACACAGGTTGAACCCAAGATATAGGTACATGTTGTGTAACACCTCTACCTTCCATGTACTCTTCTATAGGACATGGGTTGAATGACATGAGATGTTTACATGGGTAGTACCTATGGTTAAGGGACATGGCTTGTACCCATACTACATGTTTTTTACACTTTTCTACGTGTCTTGAATCTCTTTTCGTACGTATCTTGGACATGTTTCATTTGGGTTCATTACCCTTGTCATTTCCCTAAAGGTTGTTAGGAATCATTTCCTACTCCTAGTACTAAGATCCCATCTATAGGACATCATGGATTGAGTCATTGAAATCCACCTGAGAGACCCTGAGTGGGATCCACTATTTATCTTCATGGACTAGGTGGAGTTATTGGTATCATCGTGTCCAACACTATGCGAACGTCAATCCTCTAAAAAGTGGGTTATTCCATATTGAGTTTGCTGGTATCACCCATTGTCCATGTATGTGATCCTCATATGTGGATCATATTCTCTTCGTACTATCAACGTTTTCTTTCCCATGATGAGACCCGACGAGAAGTACTTCTCAGAAGAACGTCATCAATGCTATCAGACTCAAGAGTGTGTTCTACCAAATTAGTGCTTTCTAGAATCTTCGAGCTAGAATTCTAGGACTGGTATACTATGGTTGTGGATTACCTCTAGAATATGTTTCTTGGATTATGTATATCTAGATATTCTTGTTATATTTGTTGTAGACATATAACTATGTAGATTTGACTGTATTTCTCCTATTATACACTTTGTATTTTCAGGGTGTACTACTGAGTATAATTATACACACCCATACATGGGAATTACTCACATATGACTTTTATTATTCCATTAATTTAACATTAAATTAATTCCTAGGAAGACAAGGACCATACAGTTCTTAGTGAGATCAGACTGAATGTGGTGTGTTCATGCGGCTTTCTGACAGCAGTCCCCATACCTTTACATTCATGTTGGACTTGTGTTATAGACTAATTGTAGTTGGATTATTTTTTTCCATTTTTACATTAGTTTACATCCTAGTATACTCTTGTTATTGGATTTAGTTTTATGCATTGATGGTTTTTTAATGGTTTTAAAATTTTATAATTTGTATTGGCATTGATATTTGTGTGTGTGTATAGGTACATAGGATAAGGCCTCCAATTCCAATGATATACCTTCTCAGTCCTAGTCAAAATACCATAACTTAATATAGGTGGGATTAGGGAGTCGCAACATGGGCCCCACCAGGATGGTTCATTACATAGTACTATTATATGTGGTCTTTTCCACTTTAAGAATGGGAGTCTGTGAGTTGGGTTAGGGGTAGTAGTGTAAATTATTTCAATATTGAATTCATTTCTAGGGACTCTAGTGTTGGTGTGGTAGCCATCATATCCGTAATCCAGGACACTGATCACCTACGTTTTTATTAGGTACATGAAAACACTAGTTGAAAATAAAAAAAATTGGTACATGCATCATAAAGGAGTGGGTTCTTGTTTCCATTTCCTTCTTGATTCAGATTTACAAATATACTCACTAACTGTGGTAAATCATGTTTATTATCAGGATGCCTCTGTGACATATGTCATCAAGGATTTAGGATATTCATCCTAATAATAACTCCCTCAGTGATGAGGATTTTATATGGGAAAAAGTTCCCAAGATGTTACTTCTAGGTGGTTCACCATCCATACTACCACCTAAAGAGCAGCACTTGTTACCATTTGTACCAACAGATGACTTGCGCAAGCTGAGCATGATTCATGAGATTCATCAGTAGATACCCCTCATGTTCTATTGGGAGCCCATCCCAAATGTAGTTGAGGTATAGCTTGAGGCGGTGTCCCAATTATTCCATCATATTTGGTCACCATCAGATCAATTTTTGGTCCTGGTGAAAAGTCATCTTCAGTAATCCTTAGGATGATGGGGTTCTGGTTACCCAGACTTTTGATGAGGTGAATCTTTCATGGATAGATTTCATGCACATATTCCGAGAAGAGTAATAATTAGCAACAGTGAGGGATGTATATATTTAAGTTACTACGCAACTCCAGCAGGGAAGTATTATTGTAGTTGAGTGTTCAATGAGGTTTAACAACCTCATGAGGTACTTGATGTATATGTTTCTAGATCAGTTATTTAGGGATCATACATTTGAGAGAGGTCTTCATAGACAAATATAAGCTAGTTTTATCCCTATATGCATTCCTATTTATGTTGGAGTCCTAGAGTGATCTTTGGTGGTTTAGAGTTTCTTGGTTGAGTATATACAGTCAGTAGTTGTAAGCAGTTGAAAAGTAGGAGCATAGACCTCAGATTAAGCGAGCCAATATTAATCTCATAGACCTATAAATGGGATTAATTTTAGGAGGAGGTCCTAGGAAATATGATCTATGGTGTAGATCTCACAAGATGGGTCATGTCACTATAGAGTGAGGTTGTTCTACTCATGTGATGGAAGGGGATATCTCAGCTAAGATTGTTCGTCCAGTTGTACAGCTGACAGTGAAACTGTGGATGGAAAACTGAGGTAGAGACAGTAGTGGAAGAAGGTAGATCCAGAGAGTGGAGGATGTGGAAGTGGAGATGAGAAAGTTGTAGAAGTTGGTAAACCTTTCATCTTGTTTCAACCACCACCACCAGGTAGCGCACTCAAGAGTCATCGAGATGGAGGACATGGGCAGGGACAGCTATAGGACGACTGAGGCTTATGACCCAGGGGATCCAATAATGATTTGAGGTATGATTTGTGTCTTTTCAAAAAAAAATTCAATAGTACTAATAGATATAGTCTGTAATAATTACATCCTCTCCACATATCTTGTTCAAGACATAGATATTCCAGTTAAACCATTTACTCAACCATTACAATTGTAGACGCCATTTAGAGAAGACTTAAAGATCATGCACCTATTCTGATAGTGGGACCTTACCATTGGAGGTTACATTTTTTATTGGAATGACTTGGTAGAAGTATCAAGGCCTTATGAATTCATTCTTGGTATGTATTATTTATCTACATCTCATGTTCAGAATGATTATTTTAGGTGATGGGTGCATTTTTTCCGCAGTAACGAAACTAGGTTTTCCATTGTCAGTGAAAACTAATTCCAGGCAGTCAAGGACATACTCCTGCATAGGAGGGTGCATCCAATTACTCATAAATTGGATAGACTAAACCTTGGTGTACTGGGTGTTAATAGTTCCTATTTCCATGTAGTTGTGGTGGAGTACGAGGATTTCTTTCCAAAAGATGTTCCATGTCTAAGTCCCCACTGATAGATAGACTTATAAAATATATACACCCCAAGATGAAACTTATATTTACACCATCACATAAAATATCTCCCATATATATTCCTTAGTTGAGTGTGTTGTTGGAGGACATATAGAATAAGGGATTTGTGTGAACAAGTGTTTCACCCTAGAAAGCCAATGTTTTTTTCAAAAAGGAAAATTGGAGGTCGAGGTTGTGTGTAGTCTATTTGAACTTGAATTAGGTTACTATGAAGAATATGTATCCAATACCATGAATTTATCACCTCTTTTATTATTTGAGAGGGTAAAAATGGTTAATGAAGGTTGAACTGATATCATGTTATCACCATGTGCGGGTATGGGATGGGGATATTTTGAATATTTAATTCTGATATCACTATTTTTTCTATGAGTACTTGGTGAGGCCCATTGTGAGATGAACACCTAGAAGTTTTCATAGGACTCATGAAACGGATCATTTATTCTTATTTATACCCGTTCATGGTGGTCTTTATCGACGATATCCTTGTGTATCAATATTTAAAGAGTATCAAGCTAGAAATAGAAGGATACTACTAGACGCACTATCAAAGAAATAGATTTATGGAATGTTCACGAATTTCCAGTTTTGGACTTAGGTTGTCCACTTTTTGGGTAATGTTATCTTAGTAGACGATGTGGTAGTGGAACCAACCAAGGACGGGGCTGTGTTATCGTGGGAAATTCCATAGAGTGTGGTATAAGTAAAAATATTCCTTGGGCTGGAAAGATACTATAAGATATTCATACCTAATTTCCCTAGAATATCCTCACTCATGACCATGTTGACTCAAAAGGGTCATACATTGATGTCGAAAGAAAGGTGTCAACAGGATTTTCAGCACATGAGGTAGAGTTTTAAGAGAGCACCAATCATGAGATTACCATAATAAGGTTTTGAGTACATAGTGTTCTTTGATGAATTACTAACCAGGATAGGTTATGTTTTGATGCAGAGACAATAATTGATTGAAAAAGGTTCAATCTAGTAACGAACACATGAGAATAACTATGTAACCTAGGATCTTGAGATTGCAGTAGTAGTCTTCACTTTGAAGATGTAGTGAAACTTCCTGATGGGAGATTGGTTTATCTTCTACTCTGATAACAAGTGTCTCAAGAATATCTTCTCATAAAAATATCTTCATGTGAGTCAGAGATAATGGATATAATTCCTCCATGATAATAAATTAGAAATTATCTACACTCATGGTAAGGGTAACGTGGTAGCAGATGCTTTGAGTAGAAGATCTAGTTTCAGGTTTCTGAATGAGGCATCAGATTAGTAGTAATGGTTACAATTGTCCTTTGTGGATGGATATAGAGAATCTTACATCTATTTGATGGTTTTCAACCCTCCACTCTTACTTTGATTTGTGGAGGCACATATTAGAGAAACTGATAGCGAGACATTGCTTACCTGTAAATTCACAGGGCATGCTCCTAATGGATTTTCTAAAAGATGGGATCACATCGTTTTTTAGAGGATTCATAGTGGTACCATTGAAATTGAGGTAGTAGGTTCTGATAAGATTCACACATCTCCATTGCTGGTATATCTAGGTACGGAAAAGATGTACCAGGACATCAACTATTAGATTTTTTGGTCCGGGATGAAGAACAGAGTTGTAGAGTTTTCCTCTTGAGGCATTACATGTTAGTAAGTAATGGATTAGGACCAAGTTATATCTTGTTTATCTCAACCCATTAAGGTTCCAGAATGAAAGAGGGATGATATATCTATGGACCTCGTGATGGGAATACCATGTGTGTCCCTAGGACACGATTCCATTTTGATTATCGTTGACCAGATCACCAATGTCATCCCACTTCTAAGATTTATTATAGGAGAGATCAGTAGACAAATTGGGACACCTCTATGTTCATGATATTGTCTGACTCCATGTACTTACATCAATGATTATTTATAATCATGATTCTCACATTACATCCCAGTTGTTGGAGGGATTACACGAGGTGTTTGGGACCTAGTTGCGCTTGAGAACAACATTTAACCCACAAACTGATTGCCAGACTGAGCATACCATTCAGGTTCACGATGACATGTAGCAATCTTTCATGTTTTACTTTTGTAGTAGTTGGGAGGATCATATACTCATAGTTGATTTTTTATACAACAACATCTACCATTATACCACGAGTATGGAATAATTTGAGGCTTTGTATAAGAGACCCTATAGGTCATCGCTTCTTTAGACAGATCCAGGAAATTCATCACTCATGGGTCCAATGTTTGTGTGAGCTATAAAAGAGATGGTAAATATCATACATGGCCAGATGAAGATTACATGGAGCTATCAAAAGTATTATGCTGACAGGCGATGAAGGCCCTTGGTGTTCGAAGAATGAGACAATGTGTTCTTATGCATTTCACCTTAGTGTGGATTTCATTGAGTTGGTCGAGGTAGAAATATATATTTAGGGATTATCAGACCTTTATGGATACCACGTAGTGTTGGGTAGGTGGCATTCTTATTAGATATACCTCCTCTATTAGATCGGGTACACAACATTTTCAACAAGTCGCAGTTGAGGAGATACCTGCATGACCCATTGCATGTTATCGACTTAGGGGATCTAGACATCGAGAATTGAGTGAAATTTTCTAATTATCTAATAGAGATTGAGGATCATCAGGAAAGGATCCTTCCTAGGAGATCAATTCCTTTGGTTCATATCTAGTGGAATAATGGGAATCTTTAGGAGAATATAAGGGAGCAGGAGGCTTAGATTCATTTTTAGTATTGTCATCTTTTTTAGTAGAACTTTATTTATTTTTAAGGACACGAGGCCCCAAGGTGGGGATAATGAAATGGCTCAGATTTTTTTTATTTTAAATATTATATAGTTTAATTTTGAGAACATGCGTTGAGACATCGTGCGATTCCAACACATGTTGTGTCTAGAATAAATTTTTGATATATATTAAATATATTAAATATCAGGTGTGCACATTTTTCAGAAAAATTAGAATAACTCCTAAACAAGAGTTTGAATCGAAAATCTAAGGGAACTATTGACATCCTAATTGTAGTTTTACCGTAGGTACAACTTAAGATTAGTTGGCATGAGTTTTTTGTGAAAAGGTTGTCATGGGTGTAATATGAGTAAAATAATTGAATAAAATTATTTAATTCTATTCATCTGTTGTAGGAACTATTTCATATTTAAATAGATCATAATGTTATAAATCTGGGGTTATCCACACAACCTGATAGATGTCGGAGGATCACTAGGGCGATATTTGGAGAAACCTCTCAAATGAATCGTGATGGATAGTGGATAGATCGATCGAAAAAAACCTAAAATTTTATGGATATCATCAAAAACTATGATGCGAAAGTTTTTATTCACCTAAAATCAAACTGAATCAAGGAAGGATTTGTGTTTCATTTTTTTATTCCCTGATCATTATTTCTACGATGAACGCAGACAAATCAACGAACCGATTGACCCACATATGGATTGTTATGTGGGGTGGTTTTATTTGCGTTGTTTATACTCATATTTCTTATTCATTGTCAATTTACTCATTATTTGTTCTAAAAAAATAAATGAGAACAAAATGAAACTTGATTGAGTTTTGTTCCCCTTTTATAGAGTTTTTATTTTCTCCCATAATTCACCATTCTTCATGATATTCTTTTTCTTTTCCCCTCATTCCAACAAATCGTTGAATAATCGATCATTGAAAATCTAATTCATGGAACAATGATCTGAAATTGTAAATCATGTTTACATATGAATTGACAGAGGTGTGACGATGGTTGTAGTAGCAGTTCGAGTGATGGTTGGTGTTGATTTCATGTTCTTCAACACACAATGAAGAATGAAAAAGATCTTGTTTTCCCAATGGATCAAAGGTTCGAATCTCATCAATTAGGTGATAGATTGGATAGGACATGATTGATCTCAATTATAATATATTGGATTTTGATGTATTAGAGGTTGAAGGATCAACCAGAGTGAGTGGGAGGAATATGTAGGGTTTTTGAAAACCCTGATTCACACAGCATGTAGTCCTTGACTACACGGCATGTAGTCTTCTTGGATGAGTCGGTGTGTACATGGGAATGAACACAGACATGGGATGAGTACACATGTTTCCAATATAGTGTGTACTCACATCAACAACATGGCCTGGACCATATGCACGAATTACCATGTGTGCTCATTCATGGGAATTACTACACGATATGACACAGTGTACTGACACACTCCTGGAGTACACCACCGGGACCGCAAATACAGGGACACAAAATGTAACCCCTCAATATGTCATGTACTCTTCTATGTGACGTGTGTTTAATGAAATGATCCATTTACATGTGTAGTACCCGAGGTCAAGGGACACATGGTGTACCCTTACTTCATGTAGTGTACCATTTTTACAAGGCTTTAATCTCTTGTCCTACATATCAGGGAAAAAATTAATTTTGATACATTCCCCTTATCATTTCCTTAATGGTTAGTAAAAACTATTTCTTACTCCTATGAATATGATCTCATAAAATAGACTTCATGTATAGAGTCATCACAGTCACTCTAAGTTGCCCGAAGTGATATCCACTATTCATCTATGTGCCCTAGTTGGAGTTCATGGTATATTCATGCCCAAAACTATATAGATATCGATCCTCTACATATAAGTTTAATCCTAATTGATTTTTTCGGTATCAAACCATATCCTTTTATCTGATACTCATCTGTGTGTCGTATTCTCTTCGGACTATCAGCATGTTCTTTCTCATGACGATACCTTATGAGCAGTACCTCTCAAGTGGATGTCATTTGTGCTATTAGAATATGGAATGTGTTCTCTTGGTCGAGTGCTTCAAGGAATCATAAAACTAGAATCTTACAGCTTTTATACTATTCTTGTGGATTACCTATAGACTTTGTGTCTTTAATTGATTATATAAATACATTCTTGTTATATCTATTTCCGATATAGACATATGTAGAGCTGATTATATTTCACTTGTCATATGCATTATTGTTTCTGAGTGTCATACTGAGTATTGTTATACTCACCCATCCACGACCTATTATAGCATGTATCATGACTTGTATAGAAAATATACCTTTTAATGGAGTCCTAGGAAAACAATGAACAGATGGTGCTTAGTCTGACCAATGAGACCGAGGTGTGTTATTGCAACTTTTAGATAGAAGTCTTGGTAACATTTCATTCATTTTTGAGTTATGTTTCTATAAATTTATGTTGGGATTTTATTTTTCCATATTTAAAAAACATTTCATCCTTCCATACACTAGTTATGATATTTATATTTATGAATGCATGGTTACAAAGTGGTTTTTACATTTCAGCATTTGTATGGGCTTGCAGATGTGTACATGTGTACATGTACTTAAGTTTAGTCTTCCCGTGTCAGTGATATTCTTTCTCAATTATAGTCTCTATCCCCTAGCCTATTATATATGGGATTGGGTAGTTGCGACACAAGCCCCATTAGGATGAGTCATGACACGAGTATTGAAGATAGGAGGGACCTTTAATAAGTGAGGTTGGTGGAAATATTTTAAAAACCATAATATTAAAAAAATACTATCATTATAAAATTCAAGTGGCTACATCATTACAATAAATTGAAGATAATATGGTGATTGTTAATATTTAATCAAAATTTGTAATAAATTAATGTCTTCTTTGGTATTTTAAGCCTAATCTCTTTATTTTAACCCTTTTATCCTTCTCCAACCTATACTATGGTGGCAATGAATTTATCAAGTTATCTTGGTTTTATATAAAAATAATAATTTAATATATTTAAAATTTTGACCATTATAATTCAAAAAAATTATTCCATTTTGTATGATTAAATTTCAGAAGGTGGTGAAAATTTAAATTAGAATAAGTGTGAAAACTTCCATGAAAACTAGTTTTTGGATTAATATGTTTTGCAGCATAAAATGCTATTTTATTCACATTGCATTCCTTGTAAATTTAAATTCACAAATAATAAAATATTTAATATATTATGTTATTAATAAATTTATTTAAAATAATTATTAATTATTTATAGAAACTATTTCTTCATATAATAATACATATCCCACATTCAAATCAATTTTCTTAAAAATGATAATTCCCTTACAATGTAATTTTCCTCATTTATATCTAATAGTATTAAATTTAATGAATGATTATTCATTCATTAATATGAATAACAAATATATATAAAAAAAATTAACAATACAAATGAGATAAATTTTACTTTTAGATGAAAATATGATTTAAAAAATATTTATATTTAGTCATAAAATATTAAATGTGTACACAGTATAGTCACAATATTATTTCATGGATATTTTAATTTAATTTAATGTTAATTTAATATATTTTTTAAATCAATTATATTTGTCTAATTCCTTAAAATTAAAATATTTTAAACAATGACCATCTTAGAGAATAAATAACTCTAAAATAAATGATATGTTCAAATTGAAGTTAAATTCATTTTTAAAATTTTAAACACCATCGAATGTGTTTAATTTTATGATTCAGTAAAGGAACCATACCTAGAAAAGTAGATTTTTCCACATCACATTATCCGTATGATTTCATATTTCTACAGGTTTTCCTTTTTAGAATGGTCATGCTCTAGTGGTATGACACAATATCTCAACACATAAAAGGCATCAGGAATATAATTACATAAAAGTGATTAATGGAATACATAATTCAAATTATATAGGTTTAGTGGAATTACATGTGATAAGATACTATCCAAAAAATATCATGAATCTTGTAGGCGATAATCTATCATAGCCTTATCATTTTCTTATTTCTGAATCAAATAGATTATTCAAATCAGAAATTCAAAGGAACAAAATTGTCTCAAATTTTAAATTTCATATCCCTTCTATGGATATCACCATAACTCCTTGTCTAGAAATACGTAGTATAAATATAATGATGATTAGTTTGAATATTTGGAGACATATGTTGAGGAATATCTTCCCTAACTATCTTATCATTTTCTACAACCTTCCAACACTTTGGATTTTTACACCACTGGCTATATCGATCCCCATAATCTAGAATTAAAATTTTAACATTTAGAAAATTTTAAATAGAATTTGATGATAACAACATTTATTTAAATAGATTTAAATGGATATCAAAATATCCTTTAGTTTTTGAATGGTCCTCTTAGACAAAACATTTCTCTAAGTTGGTAGGAATAATTAAAACAGGACTATATTTCTAAACAATGTTGAATACATCCCAAAAAACATTTACTAAAAACATATATTTCATTAAAATAAATAGAATATGGTAATAAATTAAACCTTACCAAATCCATGACTTATATAACGAAAATATTTTCAACAAATAAATATTCTCATAAATCATTTAAATGTGTTAACTTCATAATGGGATTGACTATAATGAAAATAGAATTGTTTCCTTTTGGATGTCTTTGGGATCCATATGAGGAATTTTAGGGTTCTTTTTTCATTACCATATCGGTTTGAATAATTTATACAATATCCCAATATAATATAACAATTAGGTATTGACCTGCAGGAAAACAATGAAATGATATAAGAACTCATCAATATATCTCTTCAAGTTGTCCAAATAGTAATTCTCATTATGATAAATATACATCTTCTTATTTCTGGAATAAATTGATAAATGAGAGATGAAATTTAGAGAAAATCTACATTTTCAATTCTGTTATTGATAGGATATATATATTGTTCCAAAACCATACTATTACTTTTCCATCATGGATGTGCTAAGGATCATTCCTAACCATCATTTTTAGTTCAACTTCATCCTTTTATGCCGATGTAATTATCATGTTGATAGATGGGTGAACATATACCTAAGAAAGAGAGGATCTATCACCATCTATTATGATTTCAAGGTCCATCATTTTTTAATCATTTTTTTAGTTTTTTGAACACTCATTATAGGAGAGAGGATATGATCTTTTCTACCAAAGTATTTAGTAATAATTTTTTCCTTCACATAATTGTAACGTATTTTTTTTCATAATCATTGATCAATTAAAACCATATCCAATGACACAACGTTATCTTTTTCTCTATGAATATGTACTGTTGAATTTTAATTTCAATATATCCATCTAGTATTTCACTATGTTGATAATTGATTAATGTTATTGGATTAATAATTCCATGAATATCTCATTTCCATTCATCAGGTAATATTTCTTGTAGATAATCAGTTGGAATGAGGTATATACTATAATTATATAATTATTCTTGAAAAAACATCATATTCCCTTCAATTAGGCATCATTATAAATAAGAAAACCATCATCAATATAGGATTGTCTGAGAATATTGAAATTATCAACCATGTATCTAGAATTTTGATATTTTAATTAGTTTTATCAGCATAAAGTAAGTTGATTTAAATCATAGTGGTTGGTCTAAGTAACTATTCAAAAAACTGTATTTTATGAGGATCAGTAGATATACACTCAATTTTGATAAAATGACCTAGTAATGAAAAGTTTAATATTCATAATTCACACATACCAAATTTTCTACAATGTTTCACCTTTTGTGATGTCTCCAAAAAAATTATGTAAAAGATCTTATAGGTATTACATACTCATGGAATATATATGAATATCATTTATTATTATTTCAGAAATTGATAAATGTAATCTACTATGACTATATTCATGAGATACATGATGATATCTAGTGAATTATTAAATCTATCTAGAATCACCATATACTCAGTGTCTCAATAAGTGATATGCAAGGATTTATAAGGTATTTACTCTATTTTTAACTTCTATAGATGATTTCCCAAATGACTTTTAATCATTGAGTTGTATAGAGATCCTTTTATTTGATCAAACCAATATTCAATACATGTGATAGGATACTTATTCTTAGTTATTCTTTTTTAGGATCTCAATAATCAATTCAAAGGAACATTGATCCATATTTTTTTATTAATAATGATCTAGAAAAACCTATGGTTATTCCATGGTTTGTATAAATACCTTATCTATATTCTTCTACAATATATTTGGAAAGTCTTTTTAGTAAACATGTTCCATTCAATATAGAGTCTTGGAAATATACATATCACCAAGTATGTGTGTTATTTATTAATCAACTTCTCAATTTGTGAAATTCCCAAGTTACACAATAGGTTATATATTGAAATGAACTCACATGATATAAATATATTTAATGTTGAGTTCTTCCTAAACTATTTATGACAGATTACCCGCCTTAATCATTTTTAAGATACACAAAATGGATTTAATTTTCATTTGAAGACCATAGTTATCGTGGAAATAATAAATGATCATAAGATCATTGAAAATATCAACTTTTAAATCACTTACTCATTAATTTAATGTTGATCTATATAGAAAAAAATTGGACCTAAAATTACATCAAATTCTAATAGAGAAATAATTAAAATATATTTAGGAATCACATTAACACAAATATCAATTATAGTAGAGCTATCGATTGAGTTTTAATTTTCATTACTTATGGAGTATTCATTACTATCTAAACATAGCATCATTGATAAGGTGATATGATACCCATATATATATTACAACAGTTCGGGTGATGGTGATACAAAAAAATAATGAAAAGCTACCACACCTATAAGAACATGGGGAGACTCGAACTCAAGACCTACCACGAGACCCCTACAAGGCGTAACCGCTAGACCATGCCCATGGGGGATGATACCCTTGTAAATTAATTGAGATATTAAATATTTTATATAAAAAAGACATTTAATGTTCATGAATGTGTAATAGTCATAAACCATTAGTTTTTATTCTGGTTTGAATCATTTATATTGATAGAAATGGTTAGTGTGAGAATCAATAAACATTAGTTAGATTGTGGAATCATAATATAGTGAAACTCGTTCTAATTTATTCCAAATTATGACACATTATTTCAGCCCATGAATCATTAGGTTTATCTTTTGTCACTATTAGTTTATCATTGGTTGATTTAGGTTTTATCCATTTATTCCACATAATATAATGGAAAAAAATAATTAAACCCTTATCCATGACCAACTAAGGTAAAAAACATAATATACACGTATATATCATCATTTTTTTATTAATAAATTACAAATATCAGTAAATAAAAAACAAGAACCATAAATATTTACTATAATTTAAGGCTATATATGTAATACCTTGGTATTTTATTAAATAGATTTTTCAAGTATATTTAATTTCTCTAACCACTTATGTTACAAGAATCAATGAGTTTTAATAAACTCTAATATTGTTTTAAAATATAATTATCTTAAAAATTCCATTATAACATAGCTTTAAAATTTAGTGGTATGAATATTATTGGACACATTTTAAAAATATACAGAAATTTTTAAATAAAGTTAATATTTATATTTAGTTAAGTCATTATACGTTTTTTTAAAAATCATTAAAAGGGATTTTATTTCTTTTGATGTGAAAATAATGTAACTATATTTTTCCTATTGAGATAAGTTTATTTGAATGAATTTAATTTTTTTTTCTGAAATATATTTTTCTTTATTAACATTGAGTTATTTTTTTGTATTTTTTATATAAAATTTCCCTTTTTATGAATTTCAAAAAATAATGATATTAATTGAAAACTACATTTATAAATTAAAGAATTTATTAATTCACATACCATTGTAAAATGATTTGAAGAAATATAACTTTAATTATATCATTATTAATACAATTTATTTCATTTGAAGCAAAATTTAAATTTATTTGATTTTAAAACAATCAATAATTACAAAAAAGTTTTCTCCAACAAACAACATTTTCACCTTCATAACTCGTTTAATATTAAATAAAATTATTCCTTTTATAATAATTGAATATGGAAAAATCGATTATGTATTATTAGTCAAAAAAAATTAACATTATATAATAATTATAACATAATTTTCTTAATAATTAATAACAAAACTATGGATAATTAATTACTCTAGATAATGTTAAAATGGGTTTACCATGGGGTTAAACTAAAACGATAACTCTCAAAATAACCTACCAACTTATGGCATTCAATTTAGATAGCCATATTTTGAACTTATATAATAAAATTTATTATGAGGATCCTTTTTTACCTTTATGGGATGTGTAAAACATGAGTTTGTATTTTTATTTTCAAAAATTCCAAATGTGACCTCTCAACTACTTAAAAAAGGACACCCCGTCTTCTCTCCTCTTAACACGTAAATTTTCTTTTTTCTTTAAAATTCACCATAAAAATCCATCTATTACTTCCCTATGCACATCCAATAGGTATTGTTTTCATTTCGAAACCCTCCTATGAAGGCTTCTGGTTCTAGAATAAGGTGGTTGTGTGAATAAGAGTTATTTTTTTAACCAACCATTTTTATTTTATTTCTTCTTCTACCTCCTTAATATACTCTAAAAATATGATGAAATAACAACAAAATTTTATTATACATAATTATACATTATTTTGAAATCATAAAATCCAATATCTTATTCTTATTCTGGAAAATGTGAAACAAAACCATCAATCATGTGTATAGTGGACTAGAATATCAAAAACTGATGTAATTTTTTTTCCATCACCACCTCAATTAGATGGACATAATTGTAATGGATCGGTCCTCTCTGGTCCATTCCTCTATGAAAATATGGTTTTTTATGTGTTCTTGGAGGTAAAGGTGACTTATACCTAAAACATTGAAGGATTTTTAGTTTTGAGAATAGTGTTTCCAGTTCTATGAATATTGTCATTAGTTAGAAAAATGTGAACAGTTTCATCAATGAGACAGATGTGAACATTGTCATCGGTGACTCACATCGCTGAGTCACCTATCGGTAGGTCATCTATTAGTAGGTCATCTATCAGTAAGAGATCTGTCATGAGTTCATCTATAGGTAGTTCTTTTATCGATAGGTCACCTGTTGATAGGTCGTCTATTTGTTGGACGTATATTGGTTGGTCTTCTATTAGTAGGTCCCCCATCGGTAGGTCATCTGTCAGTAGGTTGTCTATCGGTTGGTTATCTGTTTGTAGGTCCTCTCTCACTAGGTACTATCTTGGAAGGTAAACTATTAGTAAGTAATCTATTGGTAATTCATCGGTCAATGTGTCATCATTCGATAGTCTATTTGACGGTTGGTTCTATTGTATTTCCAGATTATTTGGTGAACAGTGTTTCTAGCATCCTACAATTTCACCCATTTCACGTTATCTATAACATAAAATACATTCAAATTATTGTTTAAATTTATGTAAGGCCGATTCGAAAACCATACCTCCTATCATAATTTTACTAAGGGTACAAATGTGTTTACTTTGTCAAAATGAGTAGTCTTGAGTAGATTCACCACTAATGGGAAATCTAAAATGTTTCTATTCTGCGAATCTATTTAGATTTTCAAATGGATGAGATACATTCTTCCTTGTTCTTCCTTATTGTTTTCCGTGGTATGGTATTCCCTATAAATATCCATCCTAAGGAGTTGTGCAATTTTTGTGTGGACCTTGGATCATTTTTTCCCTAGATTTTTTCCTACTTCCCACGTATTGCCTGTTTTGGTTCAACCTAAAAGTGTTGAACCTTTTTCAATTTGAGGTATGTTCTACATCAACTCTTCTAGGTTCCTTGATCTTTTTCCTATTTTTTCTATTTTCTATGGTATTTATTGTTATCTTTATATTTCTAACAGAGATTTCATGGGTTTTGGTTGATGTGGTTGTGTCGTCGTGTCCTCAGGTGGATGTTGTCTTTGCAGGACAGCTGATCATGATCTGTTGGGTAGGTCATTCTCGTACATAGAACATCAGAAAAAATTTCAGGTTGGCAATTTGTGTCTTGTCTAATCTTTTACATGCATTCATATAGTTATCATGTTTTAACCTCTAGATCACAATGAAATTTACACAATAGATACTTGAATTGGAATAATGAATTGGTATCAAATACCTAGAGATTTTATTGCCTCTTGATTTGATAGATCTTGTGATATCTATGCTATTCTTATTTATCATGTTTTTCTTGATGTAAATTGGTAAATAACATAAATCCGGGATTAATTATAAATTAATTATCTAATTTTAAAGAGTCATGTTTAATGAATTTTTTTGTTACTATTGTCCTTGGTGATAATAAATTGGAAGAAGGTATGCATATTTAATTGAAACGGTCAATTCAACAGAGAGTCAAGGACCAGTGGTGAAATAATGTCAATTCATTTAAGGGTTCTGATTTACCCTCTGGATTTTAATGGACATGTCCCTTATGCTTTGTAACTGTGAGTTCTCATTGCATGTGAGGACTGAATGCCTTCATTATGTCCAAGATTCTAGTTCCTATGCTGTTTGTTTCCTGATGCATGTGTTGTGGTGTGAGCCATGTACGGTTGAGCCTGATGGGACATTGTGGTAGGTAGGGTCAGGGAGGTCTAGTGGTGGTGGCAGTATTTGACACCTAGAGTGTCGAGATGCATCTTCTTATGAATGTAGGTTTCGGGGAAGACACTAGGGATGATGGAACATATTGAAGTTGGGATTACCCATTGAAATGAAAGTGGTTACTATTGAATATGATGTTTTTTATATACGATAATTTCCAAACATCTTTTGGATGATGACCTTTCTTACCCTCCTTCCAAAATAGGTGATGTCACTTGGGGTTTTCCACATCATTTCACTGATTAGATTCTTGAGGAAGGATGGGTATGCACTGCAGCTCTAGGTGGCAACGACTCAACGAGTATTTCATCTACTCACCATGTTGAGACCCTTGTGTTTGGAAGAATGGAATGTTTTAAATAATACCTATAATTATGGAAAAGTGATACTGTTATTAATGAATTATTGAATAAATTATATTAACCAATGGTGTTGAAGCTTTCTAGGAATCAATGTTGAGGTTTCCATTTAAAGGAACTGTGGATATGGTTTGGTTATTCTTGGAGGGAATGGAACTTTGTTTTCATTCAATTGAAATGTAATGTGGAAATTATAATGATTAGTTAATGATTTAATAATTAATTATTGTAAAGTGAAACTGATAAAAAGGGGTTCAGTAGTCAAATGTCTCTCTTTAAATGGTTGTGTGCTTATAGGATACCTAGTCTTCGTAATAGTAGAAGGGAGTCTGATAGACGTTAGCAATAGTTGATTATATGACAAGGTTATTACCATTGTGTGTTTGTGATATATATTATATTCTATACTTTTTTTGGTTCCATACACTTCTCCATCATATCAATTAGGGAAACTGACACCCCAGGGATTCTGAGCCCCAGGGGCTGTTTTCCTTAACATCCAATGGGAGGATGGATGGATAACTACCCCATTTGGTCCTGCCCTCTTATTTTTATAGTTACTAGTACTAGTATGTACAATGTTTATTTTTCTCGATATTTGTGTCTAGTGGGATGTAATGGATTTTTTTTTAATCACACACATATGATCTAGATATAGTTTCTTAAGGACTACTATAGGTGTAACGTGTATGAGCTGTGATTACTTGAGGACCCTTACTAGGTGTATGGGTTGTAATGGAATGAGGTATAATATCCAATGTATGATACACATTATGTGATCTATGGTGGATCCTAAGAACTACCTAGTTAAATTTTATATATGGACATGGTGGTTGGGATGCACGAGGTTCATGTTGTGGTACTTTGGCCAGGTGTCTGCGGGAAATCCTTTTTAAAGGGAAATGCTTAAGATGTGCACCATTGGGGAAAGGAAAAACCCGAGTGTGGAAGTTATAGTGGGGTGCCATTAATATTATTTATAATATTATATAATCTTTTATGAAATATTTGGGGAGAGTATCCACAGTGAGTCTGGAAACATGGTATACTTGTTTTGGTGAGGAGTTAGTTTCACTTGTTGTTCACTATTCTCTAGCGTTCATTCTTTACTTTTTCAAAAGAGGATCCGGGATGTATCCTACTAAGTATAATATTATACTCACCCTATGTATATATTTAAATAATCCTTTAGGTCACTTGGTTTATTTTAGAGATCAATCTGGTTACTACAAGATTGGGGTTGCAGGAGTTGTTCGGGCATCGTGGTCGCTACTATTTTACTTCCTTTTAGTACATGTAGTTTTTAAATTTCAGTTATAGTAGTTATTACATGAAAATAGATATGTGTACTTGGGTTTCTTTTATTTTTTATTCTGAGAAGTACATAATTTGTTTTTGTATTATCTATCTCTTTCGCATATTTTCTCTTAGAAGTTAATGCCTCTCATTTTTTAGTTACTATACCCTCGGTGCAAGATGGAAACCTGAGGCCTATGGGAGGTGAGACTCTAAGGTCCTTATCTCCCTTCTCATATTATCTTCCTAGGTGGGTAGACATTTTTGGGTGGGGGTTGTGACAATAATTATTAATTTAATGAATATATATGATATTTATGAAATAATAATACTCATTTAATTACAATATTACATATACCTTATTAACTTCCAATCTATTGGAAAATAGTAACGTTGCTCATGCATATGTTTGGACAACCACCTCCATGAATCAATGTGATACATAGTAATTTCTTATTATCATGGTTTATAATAAGGATAGATTTAATTAACATATCTATGACATATATCATATGAAAATTACTATTTAATGGTGAAATAATATTTATATTTCTTCTGTTCCATCAATAGAAAAACAAAAAACAATTCTCATGCATGCGTACGACATACTGTCTCTATGAACGGTGTCATTCATTTTTATATCTCAAAATTTTATGGATGAATAAAAATTTATATATATTGAAATTATATGGTATTTTTATCATGGTTTAAATTATATAGATAATGGAACGATGATCTATTTGTATGGAGTATACTACCAAACCAAAAACATACTTCAAAAAAATCAATTATAACACAAAACAATTATTTTAAAAAAGAATTGATAATAAATGGGGGATAAAAGGTTAAATATAAATCATATATGATCTAGAATTTATTTTTATGGTTATGTAATATGTCATGACCCCCCTTCACCAAAAGGAGGGAAGGGTCAGCAGATTTCCAGGCCCTTCCGTCTTTAAGTTGAAGGAGAGATAATGACCCCTGAAACCCGCCTTCAATATGTCCCGGAGTGGCGACTAGCACCAAGGGTGTGGAAATTTCAGAGAAATGGAAGGCATTACCCTTTTTATTTTATGGGATCGAGAGATAAGAAGAAGAAAACCCAACAACACCAAGGTAGAAAGAAAAGTAAAGCCAAAAGTAAACCATTCCCACATGCATGTTTCAAAAGTAAAAGCCACAAGGTGCAAAAGGTGTCTACAAAGGTAATTACCAAAGAAAGAAAATGACAACTGCAACTGCCCCAAGGATCCGAGCTAGTAAGGTCCTGCACGATCCTCGAAGTCCTCCTGGAAACCTGAAACTAGTTTTATATACGTAGGGTGATCATACGAGTACACTCAGTAGGGAAAACCAAAGACTCTCGTTCACAAGTGGGGTAACGTGCTAAAGTCCCGTGAGAAAGGAGTAAACCAAACGCCTATCAAGGTAAAATATCCACCCAAGCCTCACCAGGGCACACTCCCCAAATAACGCAAGTCATGTAATATATATAATAGGAGCACATCGATGTTTGTGTACCCCACGCCACTTTCCCACTATTAATTGAGACATCCTATGCATCGGACCAATCTCGCAATTCCCACCGCAGTCCCACTGCCACACCTGCCCGCACACACTTGGGCCATAGCCACACACAGTCCCACTACCGAAATCCCGCCCGCACACACCTGGTCCACAACTGTCACACGTAACCATGCCTGCAAACACCTGGCTAGAACAACCACCACCACGCCCGAAGACACCTGGGCAAGAAAATCCACTACCACGCCCGAAGACACCTGGGCCTCATCCCGAAGACTCTTGGGAAACCACCGGCTGCACACACCTGGCCAACCACCACACTACCCCGCTCGAAGGTTCTTGGGCTAATAATGGACCTCAGGCTATCACAGCCTGCCCAAAGATACTTGGGCTATCCGGGAAAGGGAGCAGAAAAGGAGCTAATAACGAGCCACCAAGAATAATGTTGGGAAAAACACCCTCCCCCATGAAATGGGGGTGTTCGGCACTAACTTCTCAACATGGGTGTGGCGCGAATAAGAAACACAAACTACAAGTATATATATAGGTAACAAGCACTCGCCCAAAGTCTAGGTTTTTCTAACCAGCCTACATAACACAACGCCACTACATCCAAGTCAAAAGTCACGACTCTCGCCAACAAAACCCATTTGTCCCATTCTTGTTTCAAGTTAGGTGTTAATGTTTAATTATGCTTAAGCACTACTGGGCAACTAGAAAGAATAGGCACAAGTCCAGTAAAGTAAACCATCAAGCATCAACCATAACGCCCACACCTGGTTCTCAACAACAGAGGATCCCACCCCAATTCGTGATATGACAAGTACCCACCCTATAGCATCTCGTCTTTTTATAACATAACTTTCATTTCATTACACGGAACTGAGGATCTTTAAGGTTTAGTGTCTTGTAAACAAGGAACATAATAAATGAAAAGAACAAAAAAAACACTCTTCTTAAACACTTGAATGGCTTCTCCTTAAGTTCATCCTAGGTTCATTACTGCATCTCATAACCTGGGGAAATACATCAAAAGAAAGGGTGAGCAGAAGGCCCAATAAGGGAAACAAGAGAAACATTTTACATGTGAACTTGAGATACTTTAATAAGGACATAAAAAGAACTTTAAGGAATGAGAAACAAATAATGAGATACATCATAATAAAAATAACATTTTTCATAACTTGAAGATGTGGCTTCAACATTTAATATTGACAATCATTTCGTTTCACCAAGGTCCATCCCCAAGGTGTCGTTAAAAATTACCAAGGTTATTTACCATGGAATCGTTAAAAATGGTCATCTATAGAGATTAAGTCTTTACCCAATGCATTAGAGCGCTATCTGGGCGCACCCTTAAACTGTAATCTCTTGTGGTTACATCATTATCCAATGCAATGGGGCGCTATCAGGGCGCACCCTTAAATTTTCCTTTATTATCATGTGAGCCACATATATCATCATCAAACACTTCATAAATAACCCATATAGCATAAAATAAATGGGTTTCATTTCATAATCATAATGTTTTAAAAACTGCTTTAAAGACATGATCTTTACGTCACTTTAAACCCATGGAAAGGGAAAGCGGGTCTCATGTATGTAAATCCCAGAATATAAAATAGAACATTTTGATATATATGTGAATACCCCTATAGAAATAAGAGCTTTGAGTATTCAATTTATAACATAAAATAATTTTGAGAGAAGAGAGAGAGGCACTTTGAGACGAAAATTCTGCAGCATAACGGCTATGTTTCGGGGTTTTAGAAAACATTGAGATAAGAGGGGACATGGGTCAAACATTCATAAATGACCCATAAAACAGTAGAGGGACAAAATATAAAGGATTTAAGAACATGGTAATTAAATTTGAAAAAATACCATATGAAAGGAAGAAAAAATAAGATTTCTCTTGTGAGAATTCGGCAGCCTAACGACGTCACTTAAACATCAACAAAATTGAATTGACAAGGTCAAATAGGGTCTCTCATCATATGGAAATAAGAGTATAGTATGATAGATATAGATATCATACCCCAACATAATATAAAGGAACATTAAAGAATTGACATGAATGTATAACTTCAAAACGAGAAGGGTGAAGAACCACTTAAAAATTCAGCAGCCTAACGGTGCCACTTAAAACTTCAAAATACTGAATTGTAGAGCTCAAATGGGGTCTCTCATCATATGGTCATAAAAGATCAGTATGATAGATATAGATATCACAACCCAACATAACAAAAAGGAACATTAAATAATTGACATGAAAGTATAACTTCAAAACGAGAATGGTGAAAGACCACTTAAAAATTTCGGCAGCCTAACGGCGTCACTTAAACATCAACAAAATTGAATTGACAAGTTCAAATAGGTCTCTCATCATATGAACATAAGAGTACAGTATGATATATATATATATATATATATATCATACCCCAACATAATATAATGGAACTTGAAAGAATTGACATGAAAGTAGAACTTCAAAACGAGAAGGGTGAAGAACCACTTAAAAATTCGGCAGCCTAACGGCGCCACTTAAAATTTCAAAATACTGAATTGAAGAGATCAAATGGGGTCTCTCATCATATGGTAATAAAATATCAGTATGATAAATTTATAGATCATACCCCAACATAATAAAAAGTAACATGAAATACTTTACATGAAAATAGATCTTGAAAAATGAGAAGGGAGAAAGAATCCGTTACAAAAATTTCGGCAGCCTAACGGCGCCACTTAAAACTTCATAAAACGAAATAATTAGAGTAAGAGGGGATATCTCATTATATGAAAATAAAAAGTGCAGTAAGAGGAGTATAAAAGAACATCCTCCAACATAAGAACATTGAGCATAAAAGGAATGACATAAAATAGATCACTTGAAAAGGAAGAGAGGGGTTAGATCCCTTACCTTAAAATGTAACTCTTAAACCTCAATGGTTGGGACCTTGAGGGATTGGGGGCACCTTGGGAGGACTCCTTGGGAGCTAATGAGACCAGAACTTCGTTGGGGAAGAGTGGGGAGTCAAATGGATGAGAGGAGGGCTTGGTATTTATAGGGAAAGTGAGGGGACAAGGCATTAATGGCCAAGGGACACCTCACATGTGCTTTTCTCAAACCCATGTGCCCTCCCTTGGCATTTACCATGGATTTAGGCCACATGGGGCCCCCAAAACAATAATTAATCATCCTTGGGCGGCCAACCCTTAAAATATCTCAAGAAATCATCATGAAACAGCTATGATGTCATTCAACATACCGAAACCCTAAAACTGCATTTTTACTATTTACTGAAAATTCATCTTTCTCAGAAAAAACCCAAAATTTGACACTAACCAAATATAAATGCTCTGATTTCAAAAATTAACTCCATTTTATAAAAATAATTTTCTAAATATTTTTAAATTTATTTTCAAATAAATACACTATTCACCGAAAATTCATTTTTTCAGAAAAAACCCCAAAAATTACCATAACATAATATCGGTGCTCTGAGTTCAAAAATGAAATCCATTTTATAAAAATAGTTTTCTAAATATTTTTAATTTAATTTTTAATTAAAAAAAAACTATTCACCCGAAAAAACTAATACTTGAATAATAATTTATGAAATCGTTATTTAACCAATTTATTGAATCACATTACTTAATCAAGGTGCCTAGATTATTTTAAAACTTTCTATAAGTGAGATTACTAATCCATTTAGTCATATTACTAATCCTAATCATAAAATCACTATTCATAATTTACTATTCATCATAAATCAAGTTGATCTTATTAGACTCCAAATTTTGTACTGAACATAATTGTAGAAGACCATTTTTTGAAAATCATTACACATTTTTAATTATTTAAGGTTTACATAAACATTTTTGAAATATCCTTTTTCTAAAATTCATCAAAATATGCATACAATATTTATCAGGTCATTTGAAAATTTATAAACATCATCATAGGAAGAAATCCCAATTATTATTTAAATCAAAGGATTACACAAGGCAGTTACGGTCTTCTTACATAGCCCCTTATCACACCAGCATAGGACCTAAGTGTAAGGTGTGCTAAGGTGAGAGAGTCCGAGGGAGGCTCGTCCAACATTGCCCGAGTAGTAATTTCTATCAGTTTGAACTTCTCGCGAAGGCGATTCCGTTCTAGCTTCACATGATGAAGTTCAGCTTGGGTTTGGTCCAGTGCAAAGCCTAATGGTGCTACCTCCTTCCCAAGTTCTGTTAGATGGGATTCGATCGGTCCAAGACTACTAGATGAGGCCATCAAATCTTCTTTCTATAATAATCAACCAAGATTACTTATATTTAGAGACAATAATCAAAACATTTTGTTCACAGCGGTCATATTGACCGATGGTCATATAACAGTCAAAACCCAATGGTCTCATTTTAATTATAATCATGTTTATCAAATAAAACATTTTTGTTGAGTATAAAAATAAAATAAAATTATACATGAAATTAGGAAACAAGATTTATTCAAAATTTCGGGCCGTTACAATCTTCCCCCCTTAATAAATTGCATCCTCGCAATTTTTAAAATTGGGTTTTGAAATTTCATTGAATGTACCACATCGGAAAAAGAGTCAGTAACACCATTACTTTAAAAGAAGGAAAAGGAAGTACAAAGGCCACCCGAGTTTACTCATACTAGGATTCCATGTAGGAAACATGGACATTGAGGAGAAAACAAAGGGTCACGTTCTAAAGTAGAGTGATAGAAAACATTATTAGGAGGAAGTTAACCACCATAAAATCCCAAAATTATGATGTGTGTAAGCAGTCTTTGATTACCTAGTAGGAAACGTAAACCAACAACTTTTTTGTTTTATGTTCCTTTTAATAACGTTGAGGAATTCATTTACAACATAGAACAAAAACATATAGAAATATATTTACCTTCATGTAGAGTTTCGTACGTTAATAAGTTTTTACCAAAACTAATCTTTTCTCTAAACGATGAGCATTCAAAACTACTTGGTCTCATCAAAACACCAGAATCATCTTCTAGGGAATCACATAATCCACTAATGATCAACTATCTATTTCTTCTATCTTTAAACATTATCCCAAAAATAGAATGGGTAAGGTAAAACAAATCTTCAAAAAGAATCCCATAGGAATGTAAACTACTTTGAAATCTTCAAAGTTCCATGGTACTACCCAATGTACATCATAGACCATTCCGTAAATAATGGTCCTTAAGATTCCTCAAAATAAACTAAACTAATATTAAAACCCAAATACATGAAAGATTTGATAACATAGTCTTCCAAAATAAACTTCTTTGTTCATCTCCAAACAACATCAACCACTCCTAACATCTTATAACCAAAGTAGCTAACCTAAACATATTTTACCCAAGATAGGTTAATCATTCCCGTAAGTAACCTAAATTACTATAAGTCCACCATAAATTCATCGATTCTTCAAAATATAAGTCAACCTTACTCCTCAATGAAAATACCATAGTAATCAATTTTCCTCAATCATATAGTGTCCCCAAAATAGTGAACTTTTTCCAAAATAATAATCATATTTTAATCCCCTAATCATCTCTGTCGTATTAATACGGAAATCGTAGCATTTCTTATCACATTGGTTGTTGGGACATGTTCTTCCATTTCCCGCCATTAACTAATAAAAGAAACTATAATTAGGGTCTTAAATACTTAGTTAATAATCATGAAAAGGAGCTTTAAGCATATAAGGATAACTTGTAGAAGAAAAGGATACCCTAACTTGTGATACCCTAGGTTCCAATCTAGGTTATCCATGATCATATATTCTTATGTGAATATTTGTTCCATTAACAATGGTTCATACTATGATTATGAATTTACCAAAGCATATCCCCCGGGAGTGTCGTAATGAAGAGAGCAGCAAGGCCCGTTGTCGTGTACCAGTTCCCGTTTGAGTCTAGCTCAAAGCGGTGTTTTTGGGTTTTACCCCTATGTACATCTATGCCAGAGCCACCTTTACCTGCTCGTATCCAGACAGAGATGTATTTTCTTGGAAACCCATTACTCAATACTCACCAAAATATCAGGAAGATTTCCTATATATAGACTTTTCTACAGGCTTCTTCCTAAAGTTTTCATATCCTAATTTCAACAAATAACTAAACCATCCTTTGATACCAACTATAGCATCCCGTTTTTTTTATAACATAACTTTCATTTCATTACACGAAACTGAGGAACTTTAAGGTTTAGTGTTTTGAAAACAAGGAACATAATACATGAAAAGAACAAAAAAACACTCTTCTTAAACACTTGAAAGGCTTCTCCTTAAGTTCATCCTAGGTTCATTACTACATCTCATAACCTGGGGACATACATCAAAAGAAAGGGTGAGTAGAAGGCCCAATAAGGGAAACAAGAGAAAAATTTTACATGTGAACTTGAGATACTTCAATAAGGACATAAAAAGAACATTAAGGCATGAGAAATAAATAATGAGATACATCATAATAAAAATAACATTTTTCATAAATTGAAGATGTGGCTGCAACATTTAATATTGACAATCATTTCATTTCACCAAGGTCCATCCCCAAGGTGTCGTTAAAAATTACCAAGGTTATTCACCATGGTGTTTTTAAAAATGGTCATCTCTAGAGATTAAGTCTTTACCCAATGCATTAGAGCGCTATCTGGGCGCACCCATAAACTGTAATCTCTTGTGGTTACATCATTATCCAATGAAATGGGGCGCTATCAGGGTGCACCCTTAAATTTTCCTTTATTATCATGTGATACACATACATCATCATCAAACACTTCATAAATAACCCATATGGCATAAAATAAATGGGTTTCATTTCATAATCATAATGTTTTAAAAACTGCTTTAAAGACATGATCTTTACGTCACTTTAAACCCACGGAAAGGGAAAGAGGATCTCATGTATGTAAATCAAAGAATTTAAAATAGAACATTTTGATATATATTTGAATACCCCTGTATAAATAAGAGCTTTGAGTATTCACTTTATAACGTAAAATAATTTTGAGAAAAGAGAGAGAGGCACTTTGAGAAGAAAATTCTGCAGCATAACGACTATGTTTCGGGGTATTAGAAAACATTGAGATAAGAGGGGACAGGGTTCAAACATTCATAAATGACCCATAAAACAGTAGAGGGACAAAATATATAGGATTTAAGAACATGGTAATGAAATTTGAAAATATACCATATGAAAGGAAGAAAAAATAAGATTTCTCTTGTGAGAATTCGGCAGCCTAACGGCGTCACTTAAACTTCAACAAAATTGAATTGACAAGGTCAAATAGGGTCTCTCATCATATGAACATAAGAGTCTAGTATGATAGATATAGATATCATACCCCAACATAATATAAAGGAACTTGAAAGAATTTACATGAAAGTAGAACTTCAAAACGAGAAAGGTGAAGAACCACTTAAACATTCGGCAGCCTAACGGCGCCACTTAAAACTTCAAAATACTGAATTGAAGAGATCAAATGGGGTCTCTCATCATATGGTAATAAATGATCAGTATGATAGTTATAGATATCACACCCCAACATAACAAAAAGGAACTTGAAATAATTTACATGAAAGTAGAACTTCAAAACGAGACTGGTGAAGGACCACTTAAAAATTTCGGCAGCCTAACGACGTCACTTAAACTTCAACAAAATTGAATTGACAAGGTCAAATAGGGTCTCTCATCATATGAAAATAAGATTCAAGTATGATATATAAAGATATCATACCCCGAAATAATATAAAGTAACTTGAAAGAATTGACATGAATGTAGAACTTCAAAACGAGAAGGGTGAAAAACCACTAAAAAATTCGGTAGCCTAACGACGCCACTTAAAACATCAAAATACTGAATTGAAGAGATCAAATGGGTTATCTCATCATATGGTCATAAAATATCAGTATGATAAATTTAGAGATCATACCCCAATATAATAAAAAGGAACATGAAATACTTTACATGAAAATAGATCTTGAAAAATGAGAAGGGAGAAAGAATCTGTTACAAAAATTTCGGCAGCCTAATAGCGGCACTTAAAACTTCATAAAACAAAATAATGAGAGTAAGTGGGGATCAATAATTATATGAAAATAAAAAGGGCAGTAAGAGGAGTATAAAATAAAATCCTCCAACATAAGAACATGGATCATAAAAGGAATGACATAAAAGAGATCACTTGAAAAGAAAGAGAGGGGTCGGATCCCTTACCTTAAAATGTAACTCTTAAACCTCAAAGGTTGGGCCCTTGAGGGCTTGGGGGCACCTTGGGAGGAATCCTTGGGTGGTAATGATACCATAACTTCGTTGGGGAAGAGTGGGGAGACGAATGGATGAGTGTAGGGCTTGGTATTTATAGGGAAAGTGAGGGGACAATGCATTAATGGCCAAGGGACACCTCACATGTGCTTTTCTCAAACCCATGTGCTCTCCCTTGGCATTTACCATGGAGGTAGGCCACATGGGGCCCCCAAAACAATAATTCATCACCCTTGGCCGGCCAACCCTTAAAATATCTCATGAAATCATCATGACACAGCTATGATGTCATTAAACATACAGAAACCCTAAAATTGCATTTTTACTATTCACTGAAAATTCAACTATCTCATAAAAAACCCAAAATTTGAAAATAACCAAATATCAATGCTCTGATTTCAAAAATGAACTCCATTTTATAAAAATAATTTTCTAAATATTTGTAAATTTATTTTTAAATAAATACACTATTCACCGAAAATTCATTTTTTTAGAAAAAACCCCAAAAATTACCATAACATAATATCGGTGCTCTGAGTTCAAAAATGAAATCCATTTTATAAAAATAATTTTCCAAATATTTTTAATTTAATTTTTAATTAAAAAAACTATTCACTTGAAAAAACTAATACTTGAATAATAATTTTTGAAACCATTATTTAACCATTTTATTGAATCAAATTACATAATCAAGGTGCCTAGATTATTTTAAAACTTTCTTTAAGTGAGTTTACTAATCCATTTGGTCATATTACAAATCCTAATCATAAAATCACTATTCATAATTTACTATTCATCAAAAATCAAATTGATCTTATTAGACTCCAAATTTCGTACTGAACATAATTGTAGAAGACCATTTTTTTGAAAATCATTACACATTTTTAATTATTTAAGGTTTACATAAACATTTTTAAAATATCCTTTTTCTAAAATTCATCAAAATATGCATACTATATTTATCCGGTCATTTGAAAATTCATAAACATCATCATAAGAAGAAATCCCAATTTTTATTTAAAATAAAGGATTACACAAGGCAGTTACGGTCTTCTTACATATCCCTTTATCACACCAGCATAGGACCTAAGTGTAAGGTGTGCTAAGGTGAGAGAGTCCGAGGGAGGCTCGGCCAACATTTCCCGAGTAGTAATTTCTATCCGTTTGAACTTCTCACGAAGGCGATTCCGTTCTAGCTTCACATGATGAAGTTCGGCGTGGGTTTGGTCCAGAGAAAAGCCTAATGGTGCTACCTCTTTCCCAAGTTCTGTTAGATGGGCTTCGATCGGTCCAAGACTACTAGGTGAGGTCGTCGAATCTTCTTTCTATAATAATCAACCAAGATTACTTATATTTAGAGACAATAATCAAACCATTTTGTTCACAGTGGTCATATTGACTGATGGTCATATAACAGTCAAAACACAATGGTCTCATTTTAATTATAATTATGTTTATCAAATAAAACATTTCTGTTGAGTATAAAAATAAAATAAAATAACACATGAAATTAGGAAACAAGATTTATTCAAAATTTCGGGCCGTTACACACCCGGTCTTAAAACTCACAACCACCGAATCCATACCAACAGGGGATCCCATCCCCAAACTCACAAAACCCCCAAGATTATAAGACATGGAATCCCATCCCCTCCCACATTTCCAGAAATCGGCCTGAAAATAAAACAACCAACTACAACCATCAACACAAGTCAAGGTCGTGTCGGTATTTTCAGATTTAAACGACTTAACACATTTCATGATTTCAATTTTCGTGTGTTTTAACCGGGGGTTATCACAGAAGGATTGATCCTCAGGCTTTCAATTCATTTGTCCGGATATACGTGATTAACCAATTAATTTTCATATCAGGAGTTTACAACCACAACAAGCCATTTAAAACATCAGCAGGGGTTCATTAGTGCACAGACAACGACCACCAACGTCCTCGATTTTCAGAATGTGTAATCCAACACAACTCAGAAAGATGATTTTAATATAACAAAATCAACGATCACAGCCCCCCCCCCCTTCATTCTTTACAGATTCGTTCATTATCCTTAATTAGTTCTGGTTTACCCAATTCTACAGAATCAAAAGCACGCCCACCCCGCATGATACACAAAAGAGATAGGTAAAGGAGAAATTCCCTACTTGTTGATAGATGATCGACGTTTAGGCAGGGAACAGAAAATTACGAATAATGATGCGGTGCACCCGATGCACCAGAAGCTGTTTGTGAAATGCCACGATCGAGGAAAGAGAAACTAAAACTAACCCTTAGTTTATAAGAGCCGGGGACGGTTGAGGTGAAAACTTGAAACCGTGTAAGGGGCGGGGGGGGGGGGGGTCGTGAGTTGACAACGCGGCTCCACTCGTCATTAAAGGGGGTCGGGTGGTTTAAACTAACTCATTAATTGATTAAGTATTTAATTAAAACTCTTATGCACATTACAGGTCTTTAAAACATGCTTAAACGAGTCAGAATAGGGTTTAAAACCCTATTTGCACAAAAAGGAGCGCTAATGGAAACAACTCGACAAGGCCGGGTGACGCCGATCGGTCTCACCGACACTCCACCCATTTTGGACTCGGATTTTGGAAAAGGGAAGGACCAAGAGAGTCTGGGTCAACACATCAGATACCTCTCAAACTATTCTCGCCCTCGGGAATTTAAACAACCCAGATGTAAAGGGCGGGTCCGAACAACCACCCCGAAAGATACCTCTCAAGATAGAACCTCGTTGTTAACTAAGAACACCTTCTGTCACGAACCAAGCAACATACCATGCCAAACTGCCGAAGCATGTGGGTTGGGGAGTCTCCTCCCCCATGTCAAGATATTATCCTCTTTGGGCGGCACTGACTCGCCCGCACGGGTTTAATCGCATCCACCTTAATGCGTCTTGATTAGGGGTCGGGTTCTCTCCTTCCCCATAGTTAGGGCTATTCACACACAAGCAGAGGAAAGAAAACCAGTACATTTCATAGCCAAAAGACGAAACGTTCTACCACAACAGGTACAACAAGGAAAAAAACTCAAAACAACCCTGGGTACTGGGCACGCATCTGTGCTTCCCTCTCCCATGTACACTCCTCATGCACACCATGTCTCCACAACAAACGAACCAAGGGTATGGTTCGCCTGCGAAGCACCTTCTCCTTGCAATCCTCGATCATCACTGGTCTCTCCAAAAAGGTCATGTCGCCCCCAATGTCCAGCTCACCCCAATCAAGGGTGTGTGAATCGTCGTGAAGATACCGACGGAGTTGGGACACATGAAAGACATCATGTATCTTTAGTATCAGAGGTGGTAACTCTAGCTGATAAACCACTTCGCCGACCCGCCGCAACACTTCAAAGGGTCCGATGAATCTGGGAGAAAGCTTACTCCCCTTGCCGAACCTCCGCTGCCCACGCTGAGGGGAGACCTTCAAGAAAACGTGGTCCCCAACCTCAAACTCCAAGGTCCTCCTCCTGGTATCAGCATATGACTTCTATCGGTCATGTCCCGCCTTCATCCTTTCCCGTATGAGCTGAACCTTCTCTGTCGTGTTATGCACCACTTCTGGGCCAAGGATGCCTGCCTCTCCAACTTTGGTCCAACACATAGGTGAACGACATGGCCTCCTGTACAAAGCTTCAAATGGGGCCATACTGATGGTAGATTGGTAGCTATTATTGTAGGAAAACTCTACCAGAGGCAAGTATCGCACCCATGATTCTCCTGAGTCCAGAACACATGCCCGTAGTATATCCTCCAAGGTCTGGATGGTGCGCTCTGTTTGTCCATCTGTCTGGGGATGGAAAGCAGTTCTAAGGCACAACTGGGTGCCAAACGCATGCTGCAATCCTCTCCAGACTCGCGAGGTAAACGGTGCATCCCTATCCGAGACTATAGAACTCGGAACCCCATGCAACTACGCCACCTCATCCATGTACTTTTGTGCCAAAGCATCCACAGTACTCGACTCTCTGATTGCCAGAAAGTGAGCCGATTTCACCAACTTGTCCACTACCACCCAGATGGTGTTGTACCCTCCTTGGACCTTGGGTAGTCCTGTGATGAAATCCATTGAGATGTCATCCCACTTCCACTCGGGGACATCTAGAGGCCGCAGTAGGTCTCCTGGAACTCGGTGTTCAGCCTTCACTTGCGGACACACTAAGCACTTGACCACAAACTCTTCCACCGCTCGCTTAACTCCGGGCCACCAAAACTGCATCTTCAAACCCTGGTACATCTTAGAAACTCCTGGGTGTACCGCCAGGGGTGAGTTGTGGGACTCACTGAGAACCTTGCCGCGCAACGCCTCCGGGACAAAAAACCTTTTCTGGAAAAGCATCTGGTTCTGACCATCCTCTGTCAATCCTTTCGGAGCATTGCCCTGGTCAACTCGGTCACGCATCCCTTCAAAATCTAGGTCTCCCCAATGAGACTCCTCCACTTGCTGAAATAGGGATGACCGCACTTTCATCTAATATAGGCAGCCTCTGCCGCTATCCATCTTCGCATCCAGGTGTAAGGAGGCCAACTCCTCCATTGCCTTCCAGGCGTCCGCCGACTCTCAGACCGCATCCTTCTGCGTCCTCCCGCTCAAGGAATCAGCCACCACATTACCCTTTCCCTCATTATAAGAGATCTCAAAGTCGTAATCCTGGAGTAACTCCACCCATCTTCACTGTCGCAAGTTTAAGTCCCCCTGGGAGAAGATATACCTCAAGATTTTGTGATCTGTGAAGACCACAAAGCATTCCCCGATGAGGTAGTGCCGCCATAACTTTAGCGCAAAAATGGCCGCCGCAAGCTCCAAGTCGTGGGTGGCATAATTATGCTCATGGGAACACAACTTCCTAGACCCATAAGAGATCTCCCCTTGTGGCTGCACCAACACGCATCTCAGGCCCTGTCCCGAAGCATCACAGAACACCTCATAAGTCGCCCCTTCTTCTGGTAATCTCAGCATTGGGGCACTGACCAACTTCTCCTTCAGATAGCTGAAGGATGACTGGCACTGCTCACTCCATACGAAAGCCTGGTCCTTCATGGTTAGAGCCGTCAAAGGGGCTTCTACTCGGGAGATGTTGGGTATGAATCTCCGGTAGTAACCTTCCAGCCCGAGGAAACTTCAGACTTCTGCCACATTCTTGGGTGCTTCCCAAGAAACAACTGCCTCAACCTCTGATGGGTCAACCCCTACCCCCTGCTCAGACACTATGTGCCTGAGGAAGTGAACTTCTCGTGTCCAGAACATGCATTTTGACAACTTCCCATAGAGCTGGTGCTGTCAGAGGACCTCTAAAATTGTCCTCAGGTGCTCTGCATGGTCCTCTTCTGACCTCGAATAGACCAGGATATCATCGTTGAACACAACCATGAAATGATCCATGTACTCCCAGAAGATGGAGTTCATAAGCCCCATGAACATAGTCGGGGTGTTCGTAACACCGAAGGGCATGACTACGAACTCGAAGTGTCCATACCTGCACCTGAACGCTGTCTTTGGGATGTCGCTCTCTTTCACCCTCAACTGGTGGTACCCAGACTGCAGGTCGATCTTCGAGAACCACCCTGCCCCTTTTAGCTGGTCGAAGTGATCATCTATCCTAAAAAGAGGGTAGCGATTCATGATAGTCACCTGATTTAGCCTCCTGTAGTCTATGCACAACCTGATACCACCATCTACCATCTTTACGAATAAGACCGGAGCACCCCACGGTGACGCACTTGGCCGAACATAACCTCTCTTCATCATATCGTCAATCTGGATCCGCAACTCCCGTAGCTCTGATGGTGCCATCCGGTAAGGAGCCATCGAGATGGACGAGCACCGGGCTGTAGGTCTATCCCGAACTCGATATCACGGCGAGGGGGTAGAGTCGTCACCTCCTCAGGAAAGATGTCCATAAACTCACGGACAATCTATGGAACTTCTACCATCTCAGCATCTACTAATTCCACTGTTAGCTCGGCCAACAAGGAGAGGAGGGGTTCCTCTCTCCTGTTTCCCTTCAGACTACTCCACTCGCCGGTGAAGGTAACACGTCGGCCGTCCAAGTCTGAGAACACCACCCTTCTTCAAAAATAGTCGATTACGACACACACATAAAATAGCCAGTCGATGCCTAGGATGACATCGTATGGCTGGATCTGTAGCAGAAGAAGACCCCTAACTGACTTATGTGTCCCTATCATCAGTCTACATCCTCGACAAACGAACAACAAGTCGGTTTGACCTCCGACTAGTGTGCTCAACACCAGGGGCACTGGAATTCTCTCGGCATCCAGACCCAAGGCATGGGCTAGACTTGGTGCAACAAAGGAGTGCGAAGCTCTGGTATTGAACAAAGCATAAGCAAGAGTGCTAAACAGACTGATCGTACCTCGAACAACCTCTGACCCTACTAGAACTGCAGCCTCCGCGGCGTGTAACTATCCACACCCAGCTCCCCTGCCCCTCGGCTGTCGGCCACCTCCCCGACCACGCCCTGGTTGAGGTCCCTGTGGAGTGCCATGAGGTCAGCCTCCTCCTCCTACATCTGTCCTCGGAGGAGCGGGAGCTCGCTGTCCCTGCTGCTGCTGGAAAGGTCTGGCTGGAACCTACTGCTGGGGCGGGTGCTGGGGATGACTGCCACTGCTGTACTGCACCCGGTCGGGGCACTGACTCCGGAGATGTCTAGGGCTCCCACAGATGAAGCACCACGGTCCCGGCCCCGAAGGAAAAGGGCGAGGGCCGGGGGATCAAAACTGAAACTGCTGCGGTCTGCTCCCTGCGGGTCAGAACCTGGAGGGTCCTGACGCTGGAGGTCTGGTGCTAACGGCCTTCCCCTTCGATGGTCCCAGCTAGATCCCCTCTCGTGACACTCCTCCTAGAGCATGCATTCTCTCCACCACTTCGGCCTTCTTCTGGAACTCCAGGTAAGTCGGAAGGGTAAAGTGGGTAACAGCATACTAGAGGGAGGTTTGGAGAGCCTCCTCCAAATGTCTTGCCCGAGACTCCTCATCGGGAAAGAGGTCCGGGACAAAATGTAGGAGGTCCTTGAACTTGATCCCTAGCTCCCTCATAGACATACTCCCCTGTTGGAGGGAGAGTATCTCCTGCCTCTTTTATCCCTTCATCGTCGAGGAGAGGAATTCCGCCCGGAACTCCCTCTCGAAATCCGCCTAAGCCACCTTAGACTCTCTCCTCTCCCCCAGGTAAAGCATCCACCACTGACGTGCCGCTCCCCGCATCTGACTAATGCTCAGAGGAACCCAGTACTCGGTCGGGGCCCGAATCAGGATGAAGGCTATAACTAGCTCCTCTAGCCAGCCTTCCGTCTTTATATCGGAGGTGATGCCCTCATACTTCTCGAGGGCCTGTCGCTGGAAGGCCCGAAGAGTCTTCTACCACTGGTCACCCTCTTCCTCTCAATCAGCTCTCTGCCGATCGGCCAAAGTATTCTCTGGGGACTCGATCGCCTGTACCACACGTGGTCGCCTTCCAGGTGCCATAGCTGTAAGGTAAACAAGGAATGCCTAGGCCCAAGTAGTGAAGAATATCGTTCTTAAAACTTCATAAAAAATTTTAATTTATTCATAATTCCCAAGACATCCCAGAAGAACAAGAACACAAGTCATTATGTTGCATGTACCTTTCCTAGGGTCTCTACCCTGCAATCAGTGTGGTCTCACATGGCCGTTCGGTAGGTCTCGAGTCCTTGCATCGGATCACGGGGGGCCCTAAAATCCCGTGTCCTAGCCGGTCTTCCCCGGCCTAATTCATGCGCCAAGGTCACCCAACACTGTTGCCTTACTGTCCCATGCAATCCTCCCTGTGCCTAACTCTAGACTCCATCCTATCTCTCAACCTTTCCTCTAGTACCATTCTGTCAAGACCCTCCTTCATTAAAAGGACGGAAGGGTCAGAAAATTGCCAGGCCCTTCATTCTTTAAGTTGAAGGAGAGATAATGACCCCTGAAACCCGCCATCAATAGGTCCCGGAGTGGCGACTAGCACCAAGGGTATGGAAATTTTACACAAATGGAAGGCATTACCCTTTTTATTTTATGGGATCAAGAGATAAGAAGAAGAAAACCCAACAACACCAAGGTAGAAAGAAAAGAAAAGCCAAATGTAAACCATTCCCACATGCATGTTTCAAAAGTAAAAGCCACAAAGTGCAAAAGGTGTCTACAAAGGTAAGTACCAAATAAAGAAAACGACAACTGCAACTACCCCAAGGATCTGAGCTAGTAAGGTCCTGCGCGATCCATGAAGTCCTCCTGGAAACCTGAAAGCAGTTTTATATACGTAGGTTGAGCATACAAGTACACTCAGTAGGGAAAACCAAAGAATCGCGTGCACAAGTGGGGGAATGTGCTAAAGTCCCTTGAGAAAGGAGTAAACCGAACGCATATCAAGGTAAAATATCCACCCAAGACACACCAGGGCACATTCCCCAAATAACTCAAGTCAAGTAATATATATAATAGGAGTGCATAGATGTTTGGGTACCCCGCGCCACTTTCCCACTAGTTATTGAGACGTCCTACGCATCAGACCAATCCCTCCATTCCCACCGCAGTCCCACTGCCACACCCGCCTGCACACACCTGGGCCACAACCACACGCAGTCCCAGTGCCGAAATCCCGCCCGCACACACCTGGGCCACAACTGTCACACGTAACCACGCCTGCAAACACCTAGGCCAGAACAACCACCAACACGCCCGAAGACACCTGGGCCTCATCCCGAAGACTCATGGGAAACCACCTGCCGCACAAACCTGGACAACCACCTCAATACCCCACCCGAAGGATCTTAGGCTAATAATGGACCTCAGGCCATCACATCCTGCCCGAAGATAATTGGGCTATCCGGGAAATGGAGCAGAAATGGAGCTAATAACCAGCCACCAAGAATAGTGTTGGGAAAAACACCATCCCCCATGAAATGAGGTTGTTCCGCACTAAGTGATCAACTTGGGTGTGGCGTGATTAAGAAACACAAAACTAAAAGTATAGACATAGGTAACAAGCACTCACCCAAAGTCTAGGTTTTTCAAACCATCCTACAGAACACAATGCCACTACATCCAAGTCATAAGTCACAAATCTCGCCAAAAAACCCAATTTTCCCATTCTTGTTTCATGTTCGGTGTTAATGTTTAATTAAGTTTAAGCACTACTGGGCAACTAGAAAGCATAGGCACAAGTCCAGGAAAGTAAAACATCAAGAATCAACCATAACGCCCACACCCGGTTCTCAACAACATAGGATCCCACCCCAATTCGTGATATGACAAGTATCCACCCGATATTAAAACTCACAACCAACGAATCCATACCAATAGGGGATCCCATCCCCAAACTCACACAACCATCAAGATTATAAGACAGGGAATCCCATCCCCTCCCACATTTCCAGCAATCGGCCGGAAAAGAAAACAACCAACTACCACCATCAACACAAGTCAGGGTCGTGTCGGTATTTTCATATTTAAACGACTTAACACACTCCATGATTTCAATTTTCGTGTTTTTTAACCGGGGGTTATCACAGAAGGATTGATCCTGGGACTTTCAATTCATTTGGCCGGATATACGGGATTAACCAATTACATTTCACAGCAGAAGATTGAAACCACAAAAATCCATTTAAAACATCAGCAGGGGTTCATTAGTGCACAGACAACGACCACCAACGGCCTCGATTTTCAGAATGTGTAAGCCATCACAACTCCAAAAGATGATTTTAATATAACAACATCAAAGATCACAGCCCCCCCCCCCTTCATTCTTTACATATTTGTTCATTATCTTTAATTAGGTCTGGTTTACCCAATTCTACAGAATCAAAAGCACACCCACCCCGCATGATACACAAAAGAGCGAGGCAAAGGAGAAATTCCCTACTTGTTGATAGATGATCGACGTTTAGGCCGGGCGCGGAACATTACGGATAACGATGCGGCGCACTCGATGCACCAGAAGTTGTTTTTGAAAAGCCACGATCAAGGAAAGAGAAACTATGGCTAAACCTTAGTTTATAAGAGTCGGGGATGGTTGAGGTGAAAACGCGAAACTGCGTAAGGCACAGGGGGTCGTGAGTTGACCACGTGGCTCCACTCGTCATTAAAGGGGGTCGGGTGGTTTAAACTGACTCATTAATTGATTAATTATTTAATTAAAACTCTTATGCACATTACGGGTCTTTAAAACATGCTTAAACGAGTCAGAATAGGGTTTAAAACCCTATTTACGCAAAAAGGAGCGCTATTGGAAACAACTCGACAAGGTCGGGTGACGCCGATCGGTCTCACCGATCGGTCTCACCAATCGGTCTCCCCGATCGGTCTCACCGAGACGCCACCCCTTTTGGACCCGGATTTTGGAAAAGGGAAGAACCAAGAGACTCTGGGTCATCACATAATAGATGTATAATAAACATGTATTCATTATATATTAGGTTTGGGATTATATAAATAATTTGGAGACATGAGGTATTGGATTTTTGCCTCACTTTTATTTCTATGAGACACATTCCATATTCACCAATAGATTTTATTATTTAATGTTTAAACTACAATTGAATGTATTTTATGATGATCCATAGGGTAATTATGATTACTTAAATATCCATTTATGTTATTTATTTAAAGAACCATATGAAACACTATTTTCTAATGTTTTAAGTGTTTGTTATACAATGTCATTATACCTCGAGAATAGTTATGATTAGTTTCCTATAATGAAATCATATGATATAACTCTCAAGAAACTCATTATTATTCTTAATGTCTATTTATTTCTTGAGAATATAATTTATCCTTTTAATTTCATTTCTTATATATAGAAAATGATTAAAAAATAATGTATTTTTTAAAATCTATATTATTTCTCTATTCGATCGAAAAAAATTATTTCATATCAATTATTTCAAGAAAAAAAATAATTTTTTAATAATATTAAATAATTTAATAAATTATTTTTACCCATTTTTTCAATTTTAAGAAATGATTTCAATTGAATATTCTGGTTTTCTATAGACAAGGTTCTTTTCACCTTTTACCAAAAATTTGAAAGGAATAATTATTTTGACTTGTACGATATGAAGAAAAATTTCTGACATCTTATGATCTGAATTACTTTAATATTCTATTGTATGTTTTCTTAGTTATTTTCAAAAGACTATTTTATAATATTTTTGGAATAATTAGTTTTAAAAAAATGATTTCCAATGTGGAATGTCTATTTTCCTAATGAAAATTTTAATGGTATTTTAAGGGTATTTATAGTCATCAATGATTGCAGCCCATGATTATAAATATTATTTACTAGGGATATAATACTAGAATACTATCATTATATATTATCTTGATGTTTTATAATTATTAGTAAAAAATATTTTTTATAACCATTCATTTTCCATGGGTTATGCATTGATGAAATGCTGATATGTTTATGAAAGCTGTTTCTTTTTCATGCGTTATGAAACAATAAAATGTTTATGAAACTAATTTTTTCATGGATTCTGATATTATGAATATTTTTGGTCATTAAGAACATATATATGATTTTAATTATACGAAATATTGGACTAATGTCACCATCCAATGCATTCAGTAATGGTTGACATCCCATGAGATGAACATGATGGAATGGTAGTGATCCCAATTAAAAAAATACTCTGTCATCTTGATAGTCATGGGAGTAAACCATATTTAACATGATTATTTATGAAGTGAACCCAATCCCTTATGATATCCTTGAAAATTTTAATTGACTACTAATTAACTGATTTCCTCTTCTTAGGTGTATTCCACAAATCCATGAATCATGCTAATGTTATTCCCCCATGGATTATGATCATAGATTCTATTATGATTCATTTTTTTATGAATGAAAATATTTACTGCCAGTCTCAATATTGTGATCAATGATATAAAGGGTATTTTTTTAAAAATTTATTCTCTAGATTTTAATCATTTATGGTCATGTTTTGTTATGTGATCATTAATACCTCCCTTATTTACCCTTACAGAGCATATGAGATAACCCATTGTCATGTGTCCTCTGCCTAGTTTATAAATAATGATATTAAGTATGATACTTAAAAAATGAGTACTAGTTATGATGAACATTGTTTGAGATGGTAAAGTTTATTTATAAACCATTTTTTATGTAAGCATGTTTCTGAAGACATTAAACTTTTATTGTCCTCGTGCGTGTTTTTGTAAAATTAATTGAATATTCATCAATTAACATGTAATACCTATGTATAAAATTATAGGTACTATATATGATATATAATAAACTTATTTTATAAATATATTACTAAAATTTCCAATTAAATTATTCTCAAATAATACTCTTCATAGATATATCATACTTAATACCATCCCTCATTTTTTTAATGGAAACATATAGAAATTTTTATCATAAATTCGTCATAATGTTAAAAATTGGAGACATAAATCATTGAACATATGTGATCATAAGAATAATATATGGGAATGGGAGAATAATAAATGAATATCAGCACCAAATATAAAATGATTCCTAGTGATTCTACTATTAAAATCATGATTCATTGTATAATGATTTATCATTTCCAATGAAATGAGTCATAATAGAATAAAAATTATTGATAAGTATTATCATAAGAAATGAATAGAAATATTTCAATGTAATTTATAAAAAATATTAACATTGATACTCATTTAATTAGTCAATGATCAGTGAAAACACAACCATCACAAAGGGTAAATAGTCTAATAATAAAATCGATAAAATCTATTTCCCCTTTTAATTATTAGGGTAAATACATCCATATTATATTTTATTTCAACCCCAATCCACATCATAATATATCAGGATATATAATTAGAATTCAAAATTCATTATATGTTTACATAATTATGGTCTCACATGTTATAAAAATGATTACCAATAATATTTGTGTTAGAAACACATAAAACATCTATAATTTCATCATAACATAACTAATAAAAATGAAATGAGATTCATTAAACGGCCATTAGATCATTTATTTTAATAAAGGAGAATATATACATTTAAATTTATATCATTAATTTATATATATATATACAGTCATATAATATTTCAAAATATATTTTATATTTAAAAAATAATGGAATTTTAAAATATATTCTTAAATGAAAGGAATTTTTTTATGATATTAAGAATAGTTCATGAGGAAAATAAATAAAAATACAATTATGTTTTGAATTTTTTAAATTAAATCAATTATAATATGTACTAAAAATTCTAATGATTCATATATAAAACATTTTAAACAGTACAAATTATTGTAAAAATTAATTTTAACAATCACAGGAGTTTAGAAATTGGTAATCATTTAATATTTTTTAAAAATCAGGGACATTTTTTAAAACATACTTGATAAAAATGGAGATTGTTTGTATGCTTTTACATAACATCATACTCTTAGTAAATTTAAATACTACGGAGATTAAAATTGAAAGGAAACATGAAAATACAAGAAATAAATATATTTGAATATAATATAAGGGTTTTATGATCAAGATACTATAAAATTTCCCATAATAGAATTATAACATAGATAAAACCCAAATGAATTGAAATTTTAACCTAAACACCTACCTCAAACTTCCACATGATCAGATACACACTAAAATATAATATAAATAATTTAGAATTATGATATATCAATAAAATCATATTCACATTTATATTGATATATATTTTTTCATATAACTTATTTTTAGTTATTTATAAAATATTATTAATAAAATCAATGTTTTAGGTATATACATTTACATTTATAATGTATGTTTTGTTTTAGGGGTTCTTGTTCACACCATTATAAAATGGTTCCATCATCTAAAAACTGGTAGTGTTGTTTTAATAATTATATATTATATATTTATAGATTCCCATTGTAATTTGATAGAACTTGTAGTAATGATTTTTATGTGAATCTTACCAATCTTTTTTGGGAATTTTCATTTCATAAAAAAAATTAATTTATTTTGGAATGAAAATATTTATATAGAAAATTAATAATTAAAAATAATTCATTGAAAATAATATTAATTCAATATATATTTTCATAACCACCCATTAAGGATTGATATGAAAAAAGAAATACATTTATGATTAGGGTCATAGTCCTCATGTACATTGAAATGTTGTTTTCATTTTTAGATGGGAAGAATTATTGGAATATAGATTATTTACCATCTCATAATTGTAATTATATTATTATTAAATTTTTGGAGCCTCGGTCAAAGACCAAGGCAGTATTTATTTCTCAAAGAAAGGAGTTAAAATATTCTGAATGATGGAATTTTATTAGAATCCTTATCATAAAAAGGGAGCGAAACATCAGGAAACTCATCAAGCCAGGTAACATCCTGATTGACCCCTTTGTTGGCAAGACTATCAGCAACCATGTTCGCTTCACGGAACACATGTGTGGCAATATAATTGAGGTCCATGAGCGAAGTAAGGCATTTCATCCATTGAGGGGTAAGCGGCCATGCGAGATGCACCACCCCTTTCCAAATGACTTGAACAAAAGTGGTTGAATCACATTCAATCCATAGTTTGTGCTAGCCCTTTTGTTTGGAAAATTCCACCGCATGAATAACACCCATCATTTCTGCTTCCAAAGCAGAGGTCGTGCCACATCTACCGAAGAAGCATCCAAGGCATCTGTCAAGGGAGTCTCTAAAAATGCTACCACAGCCTGCCGGATACGGGTTTCCTCTATAGGCGCCATCGACATTCACTTTGATCCATCCTGGAAGTGGAGCATGCAAGAAGACATCAATGGTGCGTCGAGGTTTCCCATAAGATCCCACAATAGGAAGGCGGCGAAGAATCTCAAAATCTCCAACACAGTTATCACAATGGTCTTTCTGAAGAGAAGCAGCATCCTTGATGGCAATGAGAATACGCGTTTTACCTGCATTGAAGCTGAAAGAGCAATTATTATGAATGAAGTTATTTCCGTCATACCAGATCACATGCAGAAGTTCCTCCACTGCAGTCAGAAAAAGGTTCTTGATTTTCTTCGAAGAGTCCCAATTAACACAAAGATGCAAATGGGAGTCGATAGTAGCGGGAATACACCATCTGTAACCAAAAATGTCAAAAGTGAAATTTCAAAGAGCTGAATTTGTAGCATAAGACAAAAACAAATGGTTATAATCCTCGCGATGTTGATTGCATATATGACATCTAGAGAAAAGAGGAATCCCAAAGGATTGAAGACACACATCGGTGGGGACCCTATTATGGGCAACACGCCAAATAGGAGTAAGTCTCGAGGGCTTGATCCAAGGTTTATTAAAGGATTTCTACCAAAAAAAATTAGAAACAGAATTGTTGAAATTGTTATTGTAGAAACTTTTGGAGTCAAGGACTCCATTAAAAGCAGGCTCCCAAATGAGGAAATCGTCTGTGTTAGAGAAAGGATAGTTGTCAACGATGTGACTGATGTGGTTTGGAAGGGATATGTTTTGGGAGTTAGTAACATCCCTGATAGTGTAGTTGGTGTTGCTAGGAGAAGTGGTGGACGTCAACATTAAGATTAAGGGGACACCAGTCCTGTTGTCCATCTAGAAATTCAAAGAAAAATTAGCACTAAACGTCCATCTAGAGTTATCCATGATATTATGAGAAGAATTTCTAATGTAGGGTCATATGGAAGAGTTGATGTGACCAAAATTTCCATTTCAAAGCTTGGTAAGAAATCATTTCTTGAGGAAGTCCATAGAATCAGAGTTGTTATGAATCAGATTCCAAGTCATCTTCGCTTGAAGAGATTCATTGAGAATCTTAAGGTTCTTGATACCAAGACCACCCTTGTCCAAAGGTTTGCAACAAGTGACCCAAGGAATGGTGACAAGTTTTCTTTCAATCGTACTACCAGACCAAACAAAATTTTTAATATAGGCATTGATTTTCTTAAGAAGGCTGGCAGGCCAATTGTACACCATCATTGAGTAAACCATCTTGGATACCACTGTATATTTAACAAGACAAATTCTTCTAGCCATAGAAAGAGATTTACCCTTCCAAGCTGAAATTTGATTGGTAATTTGATCAACAATGTTGTGAAAATAGTTGGGTAGTGGTCTTCCCCAAAATATGGGAACACCCAGGTATGTGAAAGCAAAAAAGCCTTCTTTGATTCCTAGATAATTAATGATGTGACTTTTTCTAGTGGGGGAAAATTTCTTCCCAAAGAAAATAAAGGATTTGTTCCAACTTATTACTTGACCCTAAATGTCTTTATAATGAGCCAGAGCAATTTTAAGGTTTTGGATGTTCCTTTTATCACCCTTTAAAAATAAAATAATATCATCAGCATATAAAAGATGTGTAGAAACATTTAAATTTCTAGATGCCTGAATGGGATTAATCTTGTTTTGATTCGCAAGGCTCATAAAAAGTCTACTTAGATATACTTCAGCAATAGAAAAAAGGATGGCGGAAAGAGGATCACCTTGCCTAACTCCCTTGGTGCATTTAAAGAAGCCTTTCAGGGTCCCATTGACAAGAATAGAAATTGAAGCCGAATTAAGTAAGGTGCAGATCATGGAAATAAAAGTATCATTGAACCTAAAGCCTTCGAGCACTTTTGAAATAAAACCCCAATCCATGGTGTCAAAAGCTTTCCTAATGTCTAATTTGATTGCCACACTACCTCCTCTAGTAACCTTATTCAGTAGATTCATGCATTCTGAGGCAATGCAAATACAATCTTGAATTGTTCTTCCTTTGATAATGCCAAATTGGTTCCTAGAAACAATTTTATTAGCAATAGAGGTGAGTCTGTTAGCAAGGAGTTTAGTGATAATTTTATAGAGGGTGTTGATGAGAGAAATAGTCCGAAAAAGGTGGATCTCAGTGGAATTGTCCAGTTTGGGATTAAGAGTCAGAAATTGAGCATTTATCCCATGAGGGAGAACACCATTGGAGAAGAAAGATTTAACCAGTTTACAAACATCCACCTGAAAGAGATCCCAATAATGTTGGAAGAAGCTGTTGTTGAAACCATCAGGTCCCGGGGCACTATCAGGTCTGAGACTAAACACAGTGTCCTTAATTTCATGATCCATATGTATGCTTAAAAGGTGATCATTGTCCTCAGCAGTGACCATATTAGGGATGATGTTAGGGAGAAGATTATTTCCAGTCTCTGGACCGTTGAAAAAATTATAAAAGTAATCCACCATATGGCTAGCAATGGCATCCTCAGTGTTAAGAAGAATATCATCAGCTTGAATAAAAAAGAGAGGCCTACTGATTTTCCTGATTCTTTGGAGGGAGTTGTAAAATTTAGTGTTTCGATCACCGTCTGAGAGCCATTTGGTTTTAAAGATTTGTTTTCTCATGTTGTATTTGAGATTCAAAAGAGAGTTAAGCTTCAAAGAAGTAGTGATTTCAGGTTGAGGATCAAGAGAGAAATCGGAATAAGTATTGGAGCTTTGAATGCGAATGAGGTCATTCTCCAAAGAGGAGATGTCTGCATCAAGTTTTTTTGTTTTAGAAAAGCACCAACCCCTGAGATGTTGTTTCAGAAGTTTTAATTTAGCAATTCACACAAAAGAATCATTTTGTCGATGCATGTCATCCCAAAAAGTCTTTATTGTTGCAGAACACTCTGCGTCTGCAGTCCAAGCATTGTAAAATTTAAAAGGGGGAGGAGATTTTATTCCTGTGGCGACGAGGTTGACAACAATGGGTGGATGGTCAGAGTTGATCCTAGGTAAGGTGATACTATATATGGAGTTCCATTTATCAAGGGCAGCAACATTAGTAAAAGTTCTGTCAAGTTTACTAGCTACTACCCTATTGATGCATTTTCTATACCAAGTATACTTAGCACCAGTGAGGTTGATTTCAATTAGATCACAGTCCTCGATGGAGGCCTTAAATTCTCTAGTTGAGATAAGAGTGTGTGTCGGTCCAATCTTTTCATTCGGAAGAAGAATGGCATTGAAATCACCAAGCACAAGGTAGGAATTCTGAATAGATCTAGATAGGGTAAAAAGGTCATTCCAAAGGTATCTTCGCTCTTGATATCTATTCATAGCATATATCATTGTGTAGAAAGTGTGAATACCATCAGAGGAAAAATCACAAGTAAACAGTTGGTCAGAAGTTTTAACAATATTAACAGACTGTAAAGAAGAGTGATGGAAAATCCAGAGAGTTTCAGTAGACGATCCTTCCTTGCACGCGCCAAGGAAGTTGTAACCAAAAGAGAACAAGTGTAAACATTTCGAAGAAAAATTAGTTTTTGGCTCAGCAATAGAAAATAATTTTGGTTTATGGGTCAAGATAATTATCTTCAGCACAATAAAGGTGTCAAAGTTTTCTATACCCTGACAATTCCAAAATAAACAATTCATTTGAACCTACGTTTGCAGTTAGAACTCCCTTTTTTTATCCATCCGAGCCCTTTTTCCTTGTTGACCTTCTGGTACCATGAGAGGATACTGGGCATGATTGTTTTTCCGGTTTATTCTGGGAAGAAGCAGCAGAGATATTAGATTCATTTTTAATAGCATCGTCCGGATTTTTCTCTAAAGAGATTGTGGAACCATGCAGGGTCATTGGGCAATCTTTTGGAGGTGATTCAGGTATAAGAATATCAGAGGTGCTGGTGGAGATAGTCACAGTGCCCATAGGGCCTACTACCACTGTTTGACCATTTAAGCAAGACACCTTATAGGTGGTATGCATTTCATTGGAAGACAACACCTGCTCTGGGGAATCTTTAGTATTTTTGGTAGATTTAGTCTCTAAGTTATGAATCAAATGGGTATCCTTTGAGAGAGACTCAGGCTGATCAGGTCGGCCATGTTGCCCATGTGAGCATACAACATCCTTGGCAATGAGTCTTAGACTCACTGTAGTAGGAATATCTTTATTATCACAGTAATTGGGAGATGAGTAGTTACCTGCAACCGCCAGTGTCTTCTTACATGCATCCACAGCTGCTTCCACTTGAATAGAAGTTTCTTCCTACTGTCCATCGCACAAATAAACAGGGTGGATCAAGTTATGGGGGTCAGGTTCTATGTTCGACTGCTCGAGGATGGCCATCACCATGATTTCTATCTCATCCCTTAAAGTGATATCAATGGCTTCATATTCCTCCTCCTCCACCATATCCGACCACTTAACACCAGAGGTCTCTCCCGAATGGGCTGATTTTTTCACCCATTTCACATAATTTTTCTGCGGGATATCAGCCTTATCGGAGGAGGCAACCAGAGGTTTCTTCTTGCTGCGGACCAGAGTCCAGTCATCAACCTTTGGCATCTCCTTCTAGTTTTGCACTTGGCTCTTCATGGCGCGGAAATTCCTAATAGAATGCCCCACGATTTTGCATAGATCACAGAAAGGTGGCTTGTGTTCATATTCCAATCGTACCTCAGTTTTATATTCATTGGCGTTGAAGGTCATGACATCTCACATCTTATTCTCCAAATTGATCTCGACCAGCACCCTCGCGTACAGTCCGAGTCCTGCATTCAGTGTTCGATGATCAATCTTCAGTGGGGTACCGATGCAGGAGTCAATATCGCTTAAGATTTTAGGGTGCCAGAAGAAGAAGTTCAACCTATGGAATCTAACCCAGATCTGCGCTATCGTATTTTTGTGAGTGTGCAGGTTGAACGTGAAATCCTATTTGGATAATCAAAAAAACCCTGGCTTTAAATGGACGTTTCCAATCTTCCACGCATGATCCAATTCATCCTGCGAGCTAAGGAGGATGTGAAAATATCTGTGCCCGATAGGGACCAGTTTCTAGTCGCTAAATCCCCAGATGTGCGAGATTCGCGGCTTGAGATCCATGGCAGGCCATGGTTTATCGCCTTTCGAATACGAGATGCGGCCCATAATAGAGAACTTACAGAAATGAGAACATTTTTGTAAGGCCTCAGGATCTGCTTCAACCAAAAATCGGCCATCCTCCATTTTTCTGTAGAGCAAGGATTTTTTCGAGGTGTTTGTGCACAGATCTGTAGATTTAAGTGCATCGAGGAAGGAGGTCGTCTTAGGTTTTTCATTCTATACATCTTCATCCTTCATCGCCAATTTGCTACCGCCCCGCCGGCTTTCTCCCAGTCCCAGTCCGGAACGAAACCCGACATCTGAACAGAGGATTAAAATTTGCACCATGCGCGATCGAAGAGGATGAACCCTAGCCGCCGCGAGGTCGCTGGTGAGAGCTCTAGTGAGGCCATCATGTTTACTTTTATGAATACAATTCCTTTTTCATTGTAATTATATTATGATTTTTATATTATTTAACTAAATTTGTCATTATAAAAATACATTTTAGGTGGTGATCTAAATTAAATAATTTGGTTTTTGGATATAGTAATCTACATGTATGCCCGAGTGACACATTCATTTTCCATTGGATGGAATAGAAAATGATAATGGTTTATCAAACAATATAATACCATCTTTTTATATTTAGGATTATTATTTCCTTATTTTATTATCGATATAATATAATAGAATTTGGAGGAATAATAAATAAATTTTAAAGATCATGATTTAGTAGATTACCTCTTATTTTGGATCCAACCATAACATACACATTAATCACTATTATCAATCTATTTTTGGTGATAAGACCTCCTATAAGAAATATGATATTTTTTGGGATAATATATTGGGAAATATTGGATGATCTGTAGTACTTAATGTGTGTGTATATATATGTGGAGTATAAGGTCATATTTATAATTTGGGGTGGTAATATGGTAAATACATAACACATTAGAGTAAAATAAATTTATTTTAAAATTTATGTAGAGGATACCTAGGTAGAAAAAATGCATAGTACATAATTTCATATTTACTTAGATCAAGAATTAAAATATTATATTCAGGATAATAATATTTGTTTAGATTCATTGGTGGTTATAAAATTAATAAAAAAAATTATAATATAAACATCTCTATTTATCATTCTTCACTAACAGTACCCCTATAGAATTATCATACATAGTACATTCCTTCATAACCTGGGGAAGAAAATAATAAAAATGGTTGAGCTCTAATCCACATTTTGGATACACATGGGAGAAATCATAAATAAGAATAATATGATTAAAAATGTAATATATAATAATCAATTGAATAAAGTCAATATAAATGATTCACTTATGGACAATAATCTATCCTAACAGAAAAAAAATTCATAACTAATTGCACAATTAAAATTATAATCAAAGAATAAAAAATCCTTCTTGTGCTATAACATAATCATTTTTTATCATAACCATAGGCAATCATAATATGTTTGGATTATGAATTGCAAATAGAATCTGAAAAGAAATAATATCAAGTATTAATTACCATCATCACATAAGATAATGGCTCAAATATCTTTTTTGGAATCCTATAACAACATGGATCTGGACACACAACCAGTATCCATTTATAACACGGATTAAGAATTATGAACATCATTTCTAAGTAACATCCTGAGATATAATGAATTACATATTTAAATATTTGGATATAATTCATTCCATCCATATTATAACGACATTTAATAGATATGTTTTCCATAAAATCATAATACATTCATCATCTCATCATAACAGAACATATCAAAAATAAATTACATTCATAATGATTTAATTATCTTATAATCATATATCCATAAAGTGATATTAAATTAATGGTATCATAATAACATATTCCATGTGAAATATAAGATAAAAAAAGGATGTTTTCATTGACCAAAACTCCATTTCAAATTATTAGTACATTTCCAATTAAAAAACATTGTTCCTTTTTAAAATAATTATATAGAATATAAAAATATTCTAAATATCAGGAAAATAATTTCATTTGAAAAGAACAATGAAACATTGAAAATGAAGCTTCAACATAATTAATATTCATGAAATCTATAAAATCATTTTGTGTTCTGTACAAAAAAATTAAAACATTATATTTACACATTGTTAGTAAAAATAAAATTATATTTTTCGAGAAACATTAAAAAAGATTACATCATATATATTTGAATTATTATATTTAAATAGGAAATTTCCATTAATAAATAATTTAAATTTAATTAATATCATCCTTGAAACAATAATCAGACCATTGATATTGAGGAAAAAGATTCATGGCTCGGAAGAAGAGATAAGGTCAGTAACACTTCTGAAAGACATCCATATTTATTATTCATTTGAAAGGAGATGAATAAGAAAATAAACATCAAATACAAATAAATATCCATTGGATATTAAAATTTATTTTTTTAAAGAAAATATGAGTATATAATTTTCAATAAGGAAGACTAAGCGTAAATTATATCAGTATAAAATGATATTTAAACATGAAACCCTTATATTGGATCTAAAATTAATTGTGAGAATAAAAATCTCAAGTATAATGATTATATAAAATTTAATCACATATAATAGAATCATATTTATACTTATCATAACATATATGTCCCACTTATAACATCTCATCCCTCGTTTTTAACAATTCATCATCAACATATTCATTTCAGTTGTTAATTGATTTGTGTTTCATGAAGGACTCAATTCAATATTTTTTTCTTTGAATAAATGTAATAGATAAATTATTTCTAGAAGTATATGTATGTTAGAATTATAATTTATCAAAAATTTATAATCACCCATGAAAGGTGGTAAAAGAAAAATGAGAGATTTCATTCATGGAGACGATAGTTTGTATGTCCACTTGAATGATTATTTTATAATAATAAGAAAAAAATAAAGGAAAATAAAATTTAATCCATAATGAATAATAACAATAATTGAAAAAATATCATATTTTTTCATTGAATCTATTATTATTACACTCTATGTTAGGAGGTGATGGAAAATTAATCATAGGGCTACATAGAGGCGATTGCTTTTTGGATCACACTAGTGATATTTCATTTTCCATTAGATAGAACATTAATAAGGTATGTTATATCATATCACTATAGAATAATAATTATATTAAAAATATCATATATTATCCTTCAATTCTTCATAATAACCATCCTGAAATATTCATGATCAAAAATGAATTACTCTATTCGTGAGACAGTAGCAAACACGTATACACAAGTAATGGTTTTGTTTTCCCATTTGATGTGGAAGGGGATGAATAATGGCTATGAAATTAATATAATTAAAATAATTTATATATAAGATACTGATGTTATTATATCATAATGTTTTGGACTGGATTCAAGGAGGTATAAGAACAAGTTAAATGAAAAATACCATTTTAGATGAATACCTCCTCTTTGAAAATCACCCATTGGATATATCTACAAGGACCCTTGGTATCATCTTATAATAATTATTGAACCCCCTTTATTTTTTTAAAGTATAATATATGTGAATTTAGTTTGTTTTTTATCTAGTTGGATAATTATAAATTGGTGAGGATACGATATGTGGTTTCCTATTATAAGAGTGGAAAAGACCCACATGGAATTAAAAAAATAATTAAATATAAATAACGACATTCTCAAGGATAGTATCTTTAAATGGGATTAAAATATATTATATGGAAAATTATTTCGAATTACATCTATCCAAAAAAAATTATTCTGGTTTTTCTGTATTTATAAAACAATTTTTTTATGTTTAACCCATGTTTATCAATTTTTTCCTTTACCGTAATAAATAAATTTAGCAATATTTATTATTAATTTTGGTAAAAGAAGAAAGTTTCCTCACTACCCAATTTGAACATGTATATTAATTATCAAGAAATCATTTTATTATTTTCAATTTATATATGTTGATAAAATTAATCTAATAATAAAACTGAAAAATTCCACTAAAACATTTGGAGAAAAAATTACATTTCTCAAATTTAAATAAAATTCACCTCAGTAATTTTAAAAATAAACAATATTAGATGAATGTAAATTAATTTTACATAAAACATAATCTACATGGTTCAAAAAAAATACTCCACCATATTTGGTTAATAAAATTTTCTATGGTAGAAAATTATTGTTCACATAAATATTACTTTTTGCAAAATGAAACTTTTTACAATCAAAAGAATTTATCAATTATTATATAAAATTAATTATTAATATTTAATTTATTATTATTATTAATTAATTTACATTAAAAGTTAATTAAAATAATAGTTCATTAATTCTCAACATACATAATTTATTATTTTGAATGTATTCTATTAGTCATATTAATACCCCCAATTGAGTTAGTGGGTAATTTAATATTTCACATGTTCTTTGGTTGAGTTTGGTTTTTTTTTAAAATAAATTTCTCAATGGTAGACATTTTAAAAAGGAAAATATAATCCTAAATTTTGAGACTATGACACTCTACACCCCTCATAAAATAGATGTTTTCCAAAGAAAATATTTCACTCTATTGAAAAAGAATATGGATACCTATGTCTCATCATATCCTCTTGTTACAACCTAGGTTCTTCAAAATGATGATTCCTCTTGATAAATTTAACATGGTTTGTAGTATTGTTCAAATGAAATTTATCTCAATAGTCTAAGATTTATGAAAATTGGTCATCATTGGGAAAATCAATATTTAGTTGTACAGACTCTGTATTTTCTACATGTGAAGTATCGGTCAGGTATATCCTAATCTATGATAAATGGAATATACTAAAAAATATAGATAGGTTCGTAGGAAGAACCATATGATATGCTACCATCTCAACTCTATCATAAATTTAAGAGTGTATAATTTTTCTATGGAATCTAAAACATATCATATAAAATATCATAAAATAATTCCAACAATGTATTTTCTTGAATACCTTCTCTCCAACCACAAATTTCAAATAATGTTGATGATTTTAAGCAGAACACTTTTATCAACTATGAGAATCCTTAATGTTCTACTTAATTCATCTAAAATTCTCTTACATTTATTCATCTAAATCAGGTCACAATAGATTTTATAGATAGAATACACATCTTAGTTTTTAATGAAATAGTTCTATCATGATTGGAGTTAAACTCTAGAATTTATATACCGTCTTATGAAACATTTTATCATCATTCTATACCTTTATGATATTAAGATAGATGTATGGTTGATCTTTCTTTTTTGAATTCTAATATTTATTCACCCCATTTTATTATCAATGTAAATCCTTTACATATCTATGAATATTGGATATTTTTCAATTCAAATTATAGATATTGTATCCTGATTTATCCTAATCGGATCATCAACAGCCTTATTTGACTTTATTTGATGTTAATGTTTTGAGCCATCAAAATTTGTGATCATCTTGAACCATCATTTGGTCCATACATAACTCGGACTTTTTGAATATTTTGTTTACAATTTTATAGATACTATATATATGATACAGTTCACCGGTATGGTCCTGAACTATTCTTATGATGTTTGAGGCTCATTTTTAGGTACCCTTTTGAGTTTTTTAGTACTTTTAGTTTAGGTGTTTCCTTGGTGTGTGAAATTTGAATATTTTGGAATGAGGAGGGGGTGATTATGTTTTGTACAAGTGTGATTTGTCACAATCTAATCATAATTTTGAAATTGAATTATGAATGGGATAAATTAATTAATGAATTAATTTTTGGAATATTATAATTGGGATTGTGTAATTAGACTAATTAACTGTTTAATTAATTTATGGAATATTTTGATTTGGATATTTAAGTTATATTAATTAATTAGTTAATTAATTAAAGGGATATTTATATTTTTGGATTGGATTAATTGATTTATGAATTATTTAATGAGGACTTTTGTTATTATTCAATTGATTGAATTGAAATAATTAATTTTTTAATTAATTAATGTGATATTGAGATTAATGAATTAGATTAATTATTTTATGAATTAATTAATGTATTTTTTTGATAATTCAATTTATATAGAAGAAACAATTAATTCTTGAACTAATTATTCATATGTAGAGATTAATGACTAAATTAGTTGATTATTGTGATTATGCAATTGATGAATTGGATTAATTAAATTTGGATTTCATTAGTTGGTCAACTTTTTTGATGATGGAATTTATGGAAATTTATTAATTATTTTGGGATTAATTAATGTAAGGTTGTGATGTGAATTTTTTTAAGTTTTTTAATGTGGATTAACCTTGATTGAGGTGACATATGGGAAACAATGAGACAGGTGATATTGTGACATATGTGTTTGATTATGAAATGGTGTATGGGACAAAGAATGATGCACCAAATAAACATGGGGTCCAAGTCATGATGTTCAAGGACTGATGACATTCATTCATATATTATTATATTGGACTTGGACAGATGCTCTAAATACACATGGGGTTTGGTATAGGGACAAATTATTTAAGTTCCCCCAGGGTTCTACACACAATATTTGATGCCCATGAGATTATAAATAGACCATGTTTCCAATATTTCATGGTAATTAATTTATATGAAAGGTATAATTAAATCCAATATGTCATAATGAATTGTGTATTGAATATATATTGTTGTTCATCCTCCAGTGTGGGCCGAAACAAGTATTGTGGTATGGGTTCCCTCAGAAACCTGGGATGTTATTTGGTCAAAAAATGATTACATGAATAGATGTACACCATTTAATTTATTTCATTTAAATTATTCTTTGTATAAAATCATTAAAAAAATTGAATGTATATTGTTTTAGACTCTATTGGTCATGGCCTACTAAGTTATACTCACACCAAAATTGGGCTTCCTAATCTGTACCAGTAGTGACTTCATGTTTTCATGATATGATAAGGTAAAAGTCCCCAATGATAAATTTCTGATTTTTGATGGATCTTGGATGAGAGAACCAAATGTTTTTCATTATACCATGCGTATTTTTCAGTGTATTTACTTTTGGGTTGGAATTTTGGCAATTGACATGCACTTTGGAATGGCCTATCTACCTTTCAGCTTTGATATTTTATTTCATTTTTTTGTCATCATGTGATAATAGTATTATTCTAATTATGGTTATATCTTTTGGTTATTATTTTTCTATTTCCACTAAGATATTTCTCTGATAAATAATGTATAGTCACTCCATGATTGATATTAGACCTACACTACTAGTAAACAACCTATGGAATATGTGGAGTCACTATTGAGGTCATGTGACCAACTGTCTAAGGGAACCAGTGTAAGGAACCATGTCGTGATGTTACAAATTGGTATTATAGCCTAGATTTGTTTTCCCTTATTCTGTATTTTTTTGAGATAGGTAGATAGGATACTGTGAATATTTTGTTCCCGGTTATGTTCTTATGAATGGGAGTATCTAACCCAAGTATGGTGGAAAACCCAAGTAACCTGGGTGGGATTGCAATTATTGATATGTGTTGTGAGAGTTGGATGTTATTTCACCTTGGGTGATATAGTTTTTGTGTGATTTGATTATTGATCTGGACATTTTATGTGATTCTACTAATGGCATGGTATGGAATGAGAGATGAGTAGGCATCGTCATTATATTCACTCAATATTATATTGTAACATGCATTATTTTTAGGAAAGAATGTAAATGTGGGTTTTCGTTAAGGTGTTAAATTGAAAACTTTTTCTTTTCATTTATAAAATTAAATTGAAATGGGTTCCTAATGTGAAAATGAAATTGATAAAATAATTATAAAATCAAATAAATGGGTGTCCAATGAGAATCATGAATGATGATTTTTTTTACCATTTTGATAACTAGAAGCTACTTGAAAGATGGTTAAGGGTATTGATAATGTCTCAATTTTGACCATATGGCGTGGTTTACAGGAATGACTTTTTTTGAAATATTGAAAATCCTAGTGATTTTGTTATCTTGTTTAATGTGTCCTCAGATGTTTTTTTGTAATTATTGATATATACCTACATGAAGACTCTTATTATGAAGAAAACAGGAGGACATGGTGATAGATAATCCTCTAGCAGTGGAACCTGAGGAACCGATAGTGTCGGGTAAGGAAGTAGGGGGAAATTATGAGAGAAATTTTCTCCCTTTATGTATTTCATAGAAAGAGACCAATTGTGGTTTTTTCAGGGTATATCAGTTCTGACTAGCAGGTTTCATTTTCAGCACCATTTTATATTACTCGATGTGGTGGTCCTGAGGTAACTGAGTTCTGGAATGATGTTATCTAGAATGTACATGAGCATTTAGAATCTCATGTTGGGAATATATGAAATTTTTCTACATACATGTTACATGTGTAAGAAAATCATTGGTGGGATATCCAGACTCTTAATGAGAAGCTAGAGAATATTGAGTGGAAGGAAATTTAGGATAAGTTCTTAGAGCATTTTTATACCGAGATGCTAAGATAGGAGAGAACATTTGAGTTCATGATGCTACCTTAGGGGATATTGTTAGTAATGGACTATGTTTTATGTATTATAAATTTGTATCGCTTTTTTACAGCATTGGTTAAAGATTAGGATACTGTGAAAAATGGTTTCAAGAAGGCCTTAAATGGGATATTATGTGTTATGTTAGTATCTTTAGGCTGAAAAGGTTTTAAAAAGTGATTAATTGGGCTCTCATATCAGACAGGAACCTGTAAGAAACATCTAGTGGTGGATAGATAGTTTCTTCTGGATGATAAGGAGGTATAACTTCTAAGAACAAGAAGCTTCATTATGAGAATATTAGACAAGGTAGATGAAATAAGAGTACAACGATAGAGGGATTAGTTACTCAGGATCATACCTAAGTGATTTTACACTAGTATGGTAGGTTGGGACACATTCCTAAAAATTTTCCACGACTGCAAGTAGAGTATATATCCTACGACAAGAGGGGAAATCATTAGAGGTTCTACTGAAACCCAAGACAGACAAGTTATAATGGAGCATGTAGGGAGAACTAGAGTACATAAAGGTGATCTTAAACATTGTATATGTTTGGAAGTTTCAATTATACTATCCATAGAGGCAGGGGTAGTGGATGCAATACTTCTTGGAAATAGCACTTGTATCAGTAGAGTGTTGTATCATAGGGAGATCAAACAATATAAAATAGAAGAGGGGTTGGATAATTGCATGTCGCTCAACCTACATTAGTGGATATAGAGTTCGGACCATCAACAGTGAGAGGTAATATTAATATATCTTATATATTAGCTAGTTTTTTATTTGATATTGGTGCTTCTAATTATATTTTACCGTCACAACATGTAAATGTTTTGATCATGGTGGTGGAGTTTTTGAGTGTAATCATGATGATAGAGACACCCTTGGGAGTACGGTATGGAGACATCTGAGTGTGGAATGGGTATTCTCTCGAGGTTTAGGAGTATCATATTCTATGGGATCTCTACATACATGACATTTCATGATTTGACTTTATGTTGGGTATGGATTGTTTGATAGTATTCCAATCCCATGTAGATTCATATAATAGGATAGTGAAATGTATGTAGCCTAGGGGTGACAATCAAGTTCATCATGGAGAGTGGAATATCTTGGAATTTCATGTAGGGATAGTACATCACCTACTTAGGGAGATCACAACCTAGGTTTAATGTTAATCACAAAATTATGGGGGTGTAATGTAAGATGTATTTCCTCCCGTGGTGGACCGGAACCAATACTTTTTTCTTAAGGAATTAACAAGTTTTCCCCCTGAGAGGGATGATGAATTTATAATTTAGCTCATGTTAGTGGTGAGATAGTTTCTATACCACCTTATAGAATGGATCCAAGAGAGAATTATGATATTCAGAATCAGATAGAAGAGTTGGTGGATAATGGATTTATCTACTTGATTACATCACCTTCGGGTTCCCTAATCCAATTTTCTAAGAAGGTTTACAGTAACCTGTGCTTATGTCTGGACTACTAGAAGTTGAACTGGATGATAGTGAAGAACTGATATCCTCATCCTCATATATATTACATGTTTGACTAGTTGAGAGGATATTGCGTGTTCCCCATGATTTATTTGAGATTGGGGTATCATCAGTTGTGATTTAGAACATCTGATATAACATGGAATCATTTTAAAAGAAGGTATTCCCTATATCATTTCACTATGATGTAGTTTGGGTTGTTCAATGCACCTGTAGTGTTTGTGGACTTGATGAACAAAATCATCCATCCAAACATTGATCAACTTTTTGTTGTATTTTTTGAGGATATCTCTGTGTACTCCAAGACTAATGATGATCATGAAAAACATATTGACGTCATCATGAGTACAATGAGAGAGAATAGTCTATACAAAAAGATATCTAAGTATCAATTGTGGATTGAACATGTACACATCTTAGGTCACGTCATCTTGGAGGAAGGTGTGTTAGCATACCCAGAGAAGGTGTACGAAGATGTTTCTTAGGAGAATCACAATAATATTTTTGATATTATTTGCTTTCTGGGGTTAGCGGTAAATTATCAGAGGTTCATTGAAGAATTTTTTTGTATGGAAGAACCAATTTTATGATTGACCAAGAAGGGTATAATGCTTGAATGGTATGGGGAATGTGAGAATTATTTTTAGGAGTTCAAGAAGATATTGACTATGACACCAATAATGTTCATACCCAAGCCATGGGAGGAGTCTACAGTGCTTTGTGATACTACTAGGATTAGACATCAATGATTGATACTGTAGGGACATCGAGTTTTGTAATGTGGGTCTCAGAAGTTTAGGCTTCATGAATGGAATTACCCTACGCATGACCTTGAGCAAGTGGAAGTAGTTTATTAATTGATGTATTTGTAGTAATATCTAATCGGTAATAAATTTACTGTGTATACTGATTACAATAGATTAAAGTATATATTTTCTCAATGTGATTTGAATCTCCGACAGTGGAGGTGGGTTTAGTTTATGATTTCATTCAATATTGACCTTGCATATATTCTAAAGAAGGAAAACAATGTTTCTAATGATTCAAAAAGGAAATCTCAGAAATATGAAGTTCAAGAGTCCTGGGTTTAGTGGAAGACAGTGTCCTTCCAATATGGGATACATGTTGTGGTTTAAGAAGGTCAAAATAAGATGAATATCATATAAATTTTTGGTGAGACTTCACTATTGAGACAGATCTTGGATAGTCTGTATGAGGACCTAGAATGTTTCACCTTGAGGTGTTTCCCATATGGTAGGTGTAAAACTATATAATTGACCATAAGAGAAGATGAGAACATCTAAATGGGAAATCCGGTTGTTTTTCCTATGAGTATTCTGGAGGAGCTGATGTTTAAATTTCTATCCTTCAAGTTGGTGGTGCAACCAGGTGTGACCAAAATGTATCATGACCTACGACAATATTTTTTTGAATAGACATGAAAAACAAGATATTATAGTTCATTACATGATGTTAAACCAGTCAACAGGTGGAGTCTTATCATCCATATGCTAGCAGTTTACTACAGTTATTTCCCATTCCATATTGGACATGGGATGAGGTAACTATCGACAATATAGTGGGTCCCCTAAGGATTCCCTAAAAGAATGATTCTGTCTGGTTGATTGTAGAATATTTAAAAAATGTTGTGTATTTATTACCAGTGTGGGAGACATTATAATTGGATATGTTTGGATAATTTTACATTTAGGAGATAGTCCATCCGCACAGGGTGCCAAGGGTAATTATATCATATTATGACTCTCATTTTATATCATACATATGGAAACACTTATAGAATGTGCTTGGTACATAGTTTTATTAAGTATGAATATAAACCGATGGAAAGATGGGAAGTAAGAGCATACTATATAGGTGCTTAAAGATATGATTCGGGTGGGTGTCCTAAACTTAGGTTGACCTTGGAACAAGATCCAATATTTAGTGTATTTTTCCTATAACAACAATTATCAGGAATCTACTCAGATAAAACCATACAATTCTCTTTATTGTAACAATGTATATCACCTCTATTCTAGATCAAGGCTACTCAGACCTAGTTTTTGGGACTGAATCTTTTGTTGGAGACACAGGAGCTTGTTTAACAGATTTTGAAGAGGATGGATATGGATTAGAGTAGACAAAAGTCATATGCTGATATACATTGAGGACCCCTAGATTTTGCATATGGTGTTCTTTTATTCCATCGAGTGTCGTTAGGATTGGGTCACTGTAGGATATAGAGATAGAGAAAGTTGGTTCCTAATATTATTATATAATTTAAGTGTTTTTATGGAATCAGACAGGTGGCATACCGATTGGATCTTCCATAGAGGTATATCACTTTGCATGACATCTTCTGGGTGTCTCAACATTGGAGGTTTCACCCCAAACATTCTCATGTGACGGATGTGGATGATGTCAATCTTGAGACTGATTTGTCCTTTGAGGGGAATCTGATACGTACATTGGATCATAGTGGGAAGGTGTTTAGGGGAAGGACAATTTCGGTACTACATGTATTATGGATACATGGGCGTGTTCAAGATAAATCATGGGAAAGAGTGTAACATCCCTGATAATTATATAATAATAATTTTTCATATTTATTAATATTAATGAATTAGATACTAATTTTTCTTTAAGAGTTACACTATGTATGATATCATACCTACAACACAACAATGGGTTTCTCTGAAATCTTATGTTTCGCACAATAATGATTTATACCGAAAAATAATATATTATTATAATTCTTATTTAATGTTGTTTTTATCACATAGTAGATATAATAGTGGTAATGTTAGATGTTAACTAAATTATGAAAATAGGGTTTACACATGTTTATTTAATAATTCATTGGTTATGAAATTAATTAGAAGTGTAAATAAAAACCAATTGAATATAAATGATGTCTTTTTTTGAAAAACAATTTAAGTGTGACTAATTGTGTTTATAAAATAATTAAATCAATATTTTTATATTGTATTAATGAAATAGTAATCCAATATAATACTTAAAATTCATCTTATGTGTTTTCTAGATATTAAATAAGCCAAAATAAAATTTTACGAATAAAATGAGTGTTTTTCTAAAAATAATGGTTTACTGCCTTTTTTTGGAGAACCGATTTTAAATATAGTTTTAGAAACATTTATAGGTTCTATTTGAAAAAATAAACTTCTTATTTTTAAGAAGGATATCATATTTTTTATTTTATGAATTTTGGTATTTTTCTGATAAAATTCATTTTTTTAATGAATAGGGAAAAACAACGCATTTTAATTCAAGAGTCCACATTCACCTAATTTATATATATAGTAAGATTTTAATTTTAATTGGCCTAAAACTGTAATTATATTTTTTTTTTGTAATTAAATATAATTTTTTTCAGTGGAAGCAATTTCATATTTAAATTGAATAGAAAATCTATGTGAAATTTTTAATGCTCTTCTTAGAAAACTCATTTTTCCCATTCCGACCACATGATTAATTTTAAATTTAATTATTTTCACTACTTTGAATTGGATTTTCAAAAACTAACAAACATGTCTGTAATAATTATGAAACATGTGGTCCAATAGGATCAAAATAAATTTTGGTGAGTAGTCACTTTAGTGTTTTATTTACCACAGTTATAGGATAAATCAGGAAAATAAAGGTAAAATATTATTATAATAATATAAAACTACCCTAAACCTTTCCCTAATCATATTTTATGTGTTATGGAAGACAAATAAAATACATGGGCCGAATTTTTTTCTTTTTTAATCTACTTGGGTGTGATTATGACATTAGTAAAATTTTATTTGAATTGAAAATAAATATATCATATACATGTCTATTATTACTAAAAAACTTTTATATGGTTTTATATAAGTTAGATAACTGACTATAAATAATCACTATAAATATAAATCGATTATTTAAATCCTGGAATTTTATTTTCAATTGTTATGAAATATATAAATAATTTATTTATGTCACAACGATGATGAAATAATAGATTTATTAATGAAAGAATCAAATAATTGATATTTATAATATTAAAATGAAAATAATTTCAAATATCTGATTCCATAAACAGATTTTACAGTTTAATATGACGTGTTATAAGTCTATTAAATCATTTTTCTATGTTAGATCACTGTCTGAATTTTATTTAAATTCATTAAATTGAATAGTGTCATAATTGACATAATTGATATTTTACAAAATTAATAATATCCTAAATTATTTAAAAAATACTAAATATATTTTAAAATTACAAAGTAAATATAATAATATAGAACAGTTTCTAATGTTTCAAATTATGGGGAATTGATCCTAAATATGTAAAATTTATACCTTCTTAATATTTAAAATGTTTTACCACAATTAAAATTTAAAGAGAAAAATTAAGGGTATACTGAAAAGATAAGGTTTAAAATAAAATCATTACATTCCTAAAAATTATTGGATGATATTATTTAGAAATATAATCATATTAGATTCTAAATAACCCATATTAGAGTAATTTTTATAAAAAAAATACTTAATATTAATTTTATATTTTATGATTTTCCAATGGTTACCCTCCCCTCTCCAAGAAAACGGTACCCACTCTTCTCTAATACTTTCACATAGAGAACAATTTTGTTCAAAAAATCTCTACCCAAACCCATTATTATAATACCTCCACAAATTCATGAGGCCTTAGTTTAAGAATAACCCTCTTCTTAGAGGTTTTAAGTTCTTTTTCAAAGGTGATCCACTGAAGAAGATGTACCATTTTCATTATGTATTTCTATTTTATTTTTTCTTCAACTTCATTCCAAACATATTCTTCAAAGATGAATTAATAACTAGTGTACCCTAAATATAATTATATTTTATTATGTTAATATAATCCCCATAATCCACCTCCACTTCCATTAAATGGGAATGGAATTAGTCATTCGTGTGTATGTGTGAACTATCACCTCCCCGAACTGATCTATTTTTTTTCCATAGAAATATATCATGACTAGTTCTGATAATGGAATTAATGTTCATATTTGATAATTGAGAGATATTAATCATTATTATATAATAATATATCAATTACATTCTTACATTCCCTGTATATAAAAATGAGAATGATGTTTGTGTATGCGTGTGAACTATCACATCCATGAAGTGTTGTGACTCATTTTTATTCACTAAATCAATTTTATGATACATATAAGCATATTTCCATAGTAATTAATATTTTACTTGTATTATTATAATTATCAAATAAATAATAATAATTACCACATTTCCATAACAATTAAAAAAAATGGAATTGTCACTCATGTGTACGTACGGCCTACCATCTCAATGATTATAATGTTGTTCATTTTTCGTATCATAAATGAATGGTTTGACATAAAATTATAATATATGTATAAAAGTGATTATTATGTTAGGAATTTTATATCTGAGATTGTGTAATTATGACAAAATTGACTGTTGACATCAATCCAAGTTCATTTTCGAATCAAGAACCGAATATCGACAAAACTTCCGATATAAACTTAAATAATTTCTCAATTTTTATAAAACGGTAGTAAGTTATCTAAAAGGAATAATAAACTTATAAAAAATATCAGTAATGTATAATTTCAAAAAATTATTTAGGAATATAATTATTGTATGTGATGAGTTGGACATTGTTGGAATATCCTATCATTGAGGAATATTTTGATAATGCAACCCAGCTTATATTATACAGTGTATAACAAACCCATTTTACTTTTTATTCATTCCATGGTTTTCAAAAAAAAATTTATATGAAGCGTTTTATTTTATTTAAAAAATGACAAAAGAAATGATTTTTAAATGTATGTGGTGAAAACAAATTATCTCCTGTTGTAACCATTATTTTATATTTTAATTCTTCTATAATCTTTAATATTTTTAAAATAGAAAAGAATTACCATATTCCATTTTCATGTATTTTGGTACTGAAAACATTTTTGAGAATGGATTTATTTTGACAATATCTCGAAATGAAATCTTGTAAATGAAATGTGGAAATGATACTGTTCTTTTATTTATGTGTTGTTCATATATTTTGGTTATTGGAAATTAATTTTGTATATGGGTGGTTCTGTAATATACCAAGGGGGTGTGAGCCATGAAATATCTCCAATTCATTGGGTAATGATATGGAGATCAAAAATAAGGTTTCGAGTAAGAGATTTAGGGAATATACTCTTATGGGTATTCTAAATAAAGTCATAATGTTTACCCCCTATATACCTGTGAAAGATGTAATGTATGTATTATAAGGATGCCACAGGTTCCCATAATGATTTATTATTTCTATTTGTTTTTCAGGTATCTTATGATTTCATGAGGTATTTTAAATATCTTATGTTTTATGGGTGAAGAGGATGATTTCAAGGGTTTATAAATATTAATGGACTAACATTTTCATTCCTATATTATTTCCCTTAATAAACTTTTTGTGCTCATCCCTAGTTTAGTAAATCTTTTTCACAGGATATATGGATGGGTAAAATAAATTATGAAGTTGAGATGAATTTTATTATGATTTTTATCAAGGAAAATAAATCATGTTTTATTTTAAAGATTTTAATTTTTCGAAAAAATTAACTATGAGTAGAAGTGTCTACTTTATAATATTTGAGTTTCTATGTAATATTTATGTCTTAATTATATACAAATCTAAACCTGAAAATATCATCAATGTGAATTCTTAATTTCCCCCAATATTATGTAATGATTAAGGCTAGGTCTTCATTTTTGGAATCAAAGTTTGGTTTAGAAAACATTTGGTTTTAGGAGTTTTTGATAAACATATGGTAGGTTTCTATGTCTATTATTTTAGTTAAATACTACTTCTTTAACTTTTTTAGATAAAGGAATTTTTGTTATAAATGAAAGTATGAGGATCTCAAAAAGAATTCATATCTCCTCCTGATGACTTTTTGAAATAATTATTACAAAGTCATATCTGGATGATTCTGAATCTTTTTCTAAAAAACCACTCACTTGCAAGAAGTTTTATGATATCTAAAACACCTCCTCTATACCCCTATACCATCATGGATCATGAGTTGTTTTTAATAAAATACCAATTTCTCAATATTCTCATATTTTAAAAAAGTTTAATATTATCAAGGCATTTTCAGATAATTTATCTTATCATAATATATTGAAGAATATTATGATTTTGAAAAAGCTGCTAAAGAAGGAAACCCGTGTACATCTAATTTATACATTATTTTAAAATATATTTTCTCATCACTTACATATGGTATTTTAAAAGGAACATTGATTGTAAGTTTCATGTAGAACATGGTCTGTATGGTTTATAAAAATATTTTTTTCACAAATTTTTTGAAATTATATGTCATACATGATTATTTTCCAAAACTATTTTTTTGTGAACACCAATATGACCCAAGTTGTACATGGTGTATTTGGATAATGGAAGAAATCAATTTTTAGGAATCTCTAAATCATAATTTCAATTCGTGGACATTCTATTTGCATGACCAAAATTATGATTAAACCAAGTGGACACTATAATCAGGGTATGATGTTTATTCCATTGGGAATTGTTTTATTAAATCATATGATGGTGAAATAAAAAAATTTAAATATATATAAGACTTAATTAATTTAGATGTTGAGGTCGTTATGAGTTAGGATAAAAATGGGAGGTATAAGAAAACCATTTAGGTTAAAATGTGTTATGGTAATATTTGAGTTTTATAAAAAGGTACAACCTGTAAGATGGGTGAGAATATGTCGCATCATGAAAGGCCACAGGGATCAAACCCACAATTGAAGGATAAAATGGGTGCATCGCATACCTATGGCCTAAATGAATTCCACGATTAGTTAAAAAAATTAGTTAAACGAGTTTATGGGATAAGAATAAGTTAAGTTTTGGAACTTATGTTTTATCAAATGGATATACTTGGTACTGGAAAATGATTTAGTGATTAAATGATAAATGTTATTTTGGAAGACATTCTCTATTTTGGGGACCTTATATACCTAAGGTAAATAGAATACTATGGGATTTTATTTGAGGAGTAATTTTTTTTTAAGAATATATTTTTCTATTTTGGACTTATAGTGATTCGGGTTATTTATGGAAATAGATAATCTATCTTGAATAATATTTGATTTTGGAAATTTCATTTTTTTATGATACATTAAGAGTGGTTGAAGTTATTTAGATTAAAATGTTTGGTCTAATCTTGGAATAGTATTTGATTATGTAGAGACCCGAAGCTTGATGTACATGGACATTAAATTACTTTTGCGGAATACTTAGTACATTACAAAAACACACACACAAGGACCGTAATATTTTAGTGTCTTTGGAAACTCGGAATATAATCTTCTAATCATGGTGAAAGATCTTCAACATCTCCCATAAAGATCTTCCATTTTTTTTTCTTAACTAAAACCTTTATTTATATCCTGAGGAAATGAAAACATAAAAGGGTGAGCTCAAATGCTCAGTAAGGGTAAACAAAAGTAATATCAATCACATCATATTCATAAGAACATAACAATTTGGAAATCATACCCTGTAAAAGAGATCATAATTTCATAACATGGGATAAATCATGGTAGTGAAATTTAATCCCAATAATCATAACATAAAACATGAAACTTTGTGTAATACACACATAATCATAGAGAATCATTTCTTAGTAGTCAAGACTCATTGCCAAGACTATCTTAGCGGACAAAGTCCATTTCTGAACCGAGTTCACTCCTCGTTTCAGTCCTGTTTCACTGAACCGGTTTAACTAGCTGTTCTAGCCATGTATATCTCATGAGATATAAAATCTTTACCCAATACATTGGTGGGAGATATAGGTCCCACCCATCTCATAATGATACCATTCTTATGTGTGCCACAAAATCATAAATCATACATCATTGGATAACTCATGTAATGAAAATGAGATTCTTAAACAACATGACATGATAAAAAAATTCATATAAGATAAAAGAATTCATAAAAATAATTCCATCACAACATAATAAAATCAATGTAATAATAGGGATTGAAACATAACCCTATATTATCTTAGATGGAAAATAATTTTGATAAAACACTTGAACTCCATTCTTGAGGAAAATATCATTTCTACTTCAAAAACATTTTCCTTTCATGTCATAAAATTTTAAACTAAAATAAGTTGATTAAAAATAAACTAGAAAACTTATAAAGGAAGCTTCTTGGAAATAATGTTTTAAAAATCCATTCATGTTGTATAAGTTAAAAAACATTCTTCTCGTACTTTTGTCGGAAAAGTTAAAAAGTACCTCGTACGAAAAACGACAAAAGATTCCTTTCATATCTTTTACTAAAAACTCACCGAAGCGTAAAATTGGATATAAAATATTGTAGAACGATATAAATATTACATATTGAGGAAACATGGATGTGGATGATAAAATACACCCCAGTAAATTCCAAAGTATAAACAATCTCGGATAAAAATGATATTGTGATATTTCCCTTACCTTAGGTCCGATTTTCTTCGTAAGTGTCTGAAACTCCTGTATAATGATTTAAATAATGTCATTTAATTATTCCAGAATCATATTCATTGTTATGATATCATATATGGTTCACCTATGACTTTATGTTACCCATTCTTTTGTAAATTCCATGTTAAAGAGTGTTTTGGGAAAATCGTTTCATTTGTCATCCGTGTTTTGACTTGTAATTATTCATATGATTACTTAGATCATGATTACTTAATTCCAGAATATAAAACATGATTTATATATAATATATATTCAGAATATACATATATATAATAGATCAGTAAATGTAAAGAAATAGACCGTTCATGGAGACGGTAGGCCGTACGTACGCATGAATGTTGTTTTCGTTTCCTTATTGAGTTGAATGGAATTAAGTAGATGACATACATATATATACAAATAAATCCAATATCATTATTATGTCATATATTTCATGATTAATTATTATATATACTTTATAATCATTCAGGAATGGTTAACGTGGAGAATGAATCTTATAGCATCGTGGAGACAGTAGTCCGTACGTACGCACGAGAGATGACATCGTTCTCATGATAGTGGAATTTCATTGGAGTGTATGTATACTATTTCAGAATCAATATCACTTTACAATAATAATATATAGTTATTATGTACACCATTATACTCATCCAAGTAAAGTGGTGGTGGAAAATAGATTACACCACGGCTTGGAGACGGTATTCCGTACGTACACACGCGCGGTGATTTCGTTTTCTGTAGGATGGATAGATGGTGAAATAGGGTTGTTTCATGCTTATAATAACATATCAGTATATTATTGATACTGATGTTATTACTTCATAATGAAACAACCTAATAATAAGAAGTGGAAGAAGAAATAAAGTTGAAAGAATCGGTAACGGACATTACCTCATCTTTGAAGCGCCTCTTTGAGTCCGCCTCTTAGGGTACTAAAATTTTCTTTGAAGAACACCAGGACCTCTAGGATGTTTTAAGGGAAGTTCAGAAGAGAATTTTATAGGGTTTGACCGAGCATGAAGGCTCAAAGTGGTGTGAGGAAGAGAGGGATGAGGTGCCCTTTTATAAAGGAGGAGAGGGTCACCATTGGAATAACTAAAAATATTATTTTGTTATAAAGCCATATTCGGTATTAAATAGCTCCAAATTGATTTCTTTCGAGGTTAAGGTGGGTATGGGTCGAAATCCTATCATACAATAGAATTTAGACAAGTTTAGATTCCTATTTTAACCTTATCATTTAGATTTAACATTAAGTTAAATAATTTTACTTTTACCGTGTCTTCTTGTGTTGTTACACTATAAGGTTAATAAACATACTATAACAAGCCAAAAGAACCCCAAGATGTTTATTATTAATATATATAACCTTATCTAAGTCATTTTGCCGAACCTTAGATTTTTAGGAATAAAATAACAATTATTAATATAATATTTTTTTAAAAAACTATTTTAAGTCAATTGTGACACTATTTAGTAATTGATTTTTGTGAAAATCATAACAGAATGATTAGTTCTAAAAACGTTAACTAAATAAACACTATCATGTCATATTAACCTATAAAATTAGTTTAATTCATAAAAAGTCTCAAATTACATTTATTTGGGTATTTATAACATCAATTCTGTCAATATTTCATTATTAAGATAATTACTACATCATCATTGTGTCATAAATAAATTAACTTATTTAAAGTATAAAAATTACAAATAAAATATCATTATGTAGGAAATATTTTAATATTTCTAATGAATATTTATAGTCGAATTTATCTTATGTATAACCCCATTATAAAAATGATATACTAATTAAACATTGATTTTATCTATTTTAACCCTTCTTTAAATAAATTAATAATAAATGTCCTAATCTAATCCAAGTGGGCCTAAATGGTCATATTTTATTCCTAAGGTTGTTTCTGGTCGAATTAAACTTATCCAATAGAATTAGGACATGTGTTATGGTAATAATAAAATCATTTTTACACATAATTACCCTATTTAATTTTAACCGTGGTAAAAAAAAAAGTAACAAGTTACAATTCCCCAAAAATTATTTTCATCTCACTGAACCACATTTTACTTACATACATCAACCGTGTGTCTCAGATTTTTGAAATTCCACTCACAGAAGTGGTAAAATTAAGTTTTATGAAAAATTCATTTTATTAACTACCACTTAGTGGTTTCACTATTCATCAAAAAATGAAAGTTTCCAGAAAAAATACCAAAAATTAGGCCTAATCTATATTTTATATTATGAACTCAAAAATGATGTCTATTTTACCAAATTCAAAACTTATTAGTTGCATTAATTAATTTAAAAATTAATTCACGTCATCAAAACAAATAGCGTGTTCTTAAGAAATAATAACTATCAAAAGATTGAGACTTTGTTTATGTCTGGTTTAAATATGGATATGGAAGAGAAATCTAACAATCATGTTCTGATGGAGAGTGGTATAGAACATGGCTATGTAAAAGCCAGCAATCACAAAGCCATAGATTTGTGATGATATAAGGTACCATCTGATTCACCAGATATAAGAGCACTAGGACAACATTTTTGGTTTTCAAGATCATTTCCCTAAAGATGATGAAATTGGAATTAGAAGAAATACTTTCATGATTTGGGTATAGTCTCACCGTTGGTAGTTCTTTGGACAATTTCCACTTCATCTCTTAAAGAAATGCAGTTTAATTTGTTATTCGTGATGTGTTAGTAGATCATGTGATAGAATGATGGGTCATTTTATCTGTCTCAAATAAAAGGTTTGAAAAGTTAACAAAAAATACATAAGTCCATATATAGTGAGATTAATCATATATGGTTCCTAAAATGGATTTATACTTCATATATCATACTGCTTAATATAATAAATCTAGTTTCTACTAAACAGGGACTTCCTGTAGGCCAGTGGAAGGCAATAAAGGCCAGTCGCACTTCGGTTGTGGGTTCAATTCCCACAGCCTTGTCCGACGCGATGGGCTATCGCCCGTCCTGCAGGTTTTCCTTTATCTAAAACTACATTACTATAACATCCAATAAATAATATCGAAAATACTTCTATCCTTAAACAATACTAACTTATGTCCAACATAATCCATTCCAATCTTTAGGCTTATCCAGAATACTACAGTCCACTCTCATAATATAGTGAAAACGATTACCAGAGATTTAATACCATCGTTGATCCCCATATATCATAAGATATGTCTTGTTGGTCACATTCCAAACATTCAAAGGCCTTAATCATGTATTCTCTTGAAAAATGAATACCCATTGAACCTTGGGGAAAACATGAATGCAGTTAAAAGTTAACACTTTCCACAAACCAAAATCCTCAAAATTCTATATACTCAAACCATGATACACTTAGTCCTTATATCAATCATGAGCACATGAATACTGTCAAACATGTCATTTTCTCCTTATCCCTTCATTATGGGCATATAATCTGCTTTCCAAAATATTTGAATCACTTTTCATGGTTACCGGTACCTTAAAATTATTGAAAACCACAATTGAATAATACAAAAATATTATAATACACAACAAAAGTACCTCAATAACATTATTCTTGAATACCAATACATAAACACTTCAATCCTTCCTCTTCAATTATTGTCCTGGAATAAGTCCTTCTTTGATTTAGAAGTAACTTTTTAGGTCAGGGCATTGAATTGGGTAATGCCCATGTTCTCCACAAATAATACATTGAACTCCAAAACGGTTTGTCACTCTATGACCCTTTTCTCCACACAGATAACATCGGTCCATCCATTTGAGGTATTCCTCAAGGTTCTTCTTCCCTTATTTAGAAATCTCAATCTTCCTTTCTTTATGCTCCTCAACATGCGAACAAGCATAATAGTTTATCTTCCTCTTCTTTGATGAATTAAGCATACCACTAAATTTCACCTTGTTAATCATATATCGCGATGACTGATTCGGCATAATCACAATATCTTTCTCTCTAGGAGTTACACAATTTTGTTGCTCATAGTAACCAATTTGTCCATTGGATTCAATGTTAACCGAATTACTTCTGGTTCCCTCCATTAATTAAAACACAAAAAGAATTCTGTGAGAGGCAAAAATCTTGCTAGAGAAAACAACATAGTAAAGGGGGGTACCATCAATATCTAACATCTTAGGTTAAATTCTAAGATCGTTAGCGCAATTCTAGGACTATAACCTATACGTATACTTAAACTTAGAGACATCCCTAGACATACCTTAGAAATATCTCTAGGGATCTCACTAACGTTTTCGCATCCTAGTTTCCAAAGGTTGACTAAACCTTTCCTCTGATACCAACTATAGAGACCTAAATCTTGAAGTACATGGACATTACATTACCTTTGTAGAATACTTATTACATTACAAAAACACACACACAAGGACCGTAATATTTTAGTGTCTTTGGAAACTCGGAATATAATCTTCTAATCATGGTGAAAGATCTTCAACATCTCCCATAAAGCTCTTCCCTTTTTTTATTACCTAAACCTTTATTTATATCCTGGGGAAAATAAAACATAAAAGGGTGTGTTCAAATTCTCAGTATGGGTAAACAAAAGTAATATCAATCACATCATATTCATAAGAACATAACAATTTGGAAATCTTACCCTGCAAAAGAGATCATAATTTCATAATATGGGATAAATCATGGTAGTGAAATGTAATCCCAATGATCATAACATAAAACATGAAACATTGTGGCATACACACATAATCATAGAGAATCATTTCATAGTAGTCAAGACTCATTGCCAAGACTATCTTAGCGGACAAAGTCCATTTCTGAACCGAGTTCACTCCTCGTTTTAGTCCTGTTTCACTGAACCGGTTTAACCTGCCACTCTAGCCATGTCTATCTCATGAGATATAAAATCTTTACCCAATTCATTGGAGGGAGATATAGGTCCCACCCATCTCATAATTATACCATTTTTATGTGTGCCACAAAATCATAAATCATACATCGTTTCATAACTCATGTAATAAAAATGGGATTCTTAAACAACATGACATCATAAAACAATTCATATAAGATAAAAGAATTCATAAAAATAGTTCCATCAAAACATAATAAAATAAATTTATTAATAGGGATTGAAACAGAACTCTATATTATCTTAGATGGAAAATAATTTTGATAAAACACTTGAACTCCATTCTTGAGTAAAATATCCTTTCTACTTCAAAAAAATATTCCTTTCATGTCATACAATTTTAAACTAAAAGAAGTTGATTAAAAATAAACTTGAAAACTTTTAAAAGAAGATTCTTGGAAATAATGTTTTAAAAATCCATTCATGCTGTATAAGTTAAAAAGCATTCATCTCGTACTTTTGTCGGAAAAGTTAAAAAGTACCTCGTACGAAAAACGACAAAAGTTTCCTTTCATATCTTTTACTAAAAACTCACCAAAGGGTAAAATTGGATATAAAATATTATAGAAGGATATAAATATTACATATTCAGGAAACATGGATGTGGATGATAAAATACACCCCAGTAAATTCCAAAGTATAAACAATCTCGGATAAAAATGAGATTGTGATATTTCCCTTACCTTAGGTCCGATTTGCTTCCTAAGTGTCCGAAACTCCTGTATAATGATTTAAATAATGTTATTGAATTATTACAGAATCATATTCATTGTTATGATATCATATATGGTTCACTTATGACTTTATATTACCCATTCTTTTGTAAATTCCATGTTAAAGAGCGTTTTGGGTAAAATCGTTTCATTTGTCATCTGTGTTTTGACTTGTAATTATTCATATGATTACTTAGATCATGATTACTTAATTCCAGAATATAAAACATGATTTATATATAATATATATTCAGAATATACATATATATAATAGATCAGTAAATGGAAATAAATACATCGTTCATGGAGACGGTAGGCCGTACGTACGCATGAACGCTGTTTTCGTTTCCTTATTGAGTTGAATGGAATTAAGTAGATGACAAAAATATATATACAAATAAATACAATATCATTATTATGTCATATATTTCATGATTACTTATTATATATACTTTTTAATCATTCATGAATGGTTAACGTGGAGAATGAATCTCATCGCGTCGTGGAGACGGTAGTCCGTACGTACGCACGAGCGATGATATCGTTCTCATGATAGTGGAATTGCATTGGAGTGTATGTATACTATTTCAGAATCAATATCACTTTACAATAATCATATATAGTTATTATTTAAACCATTATACCCATCCAAGTAAGGTGGTGGTGGAAAATAGATTACACCACGGCGTGGAGACGGTATTCCGTACGTACGCATGCGCGGTGATTTCGTTTTCAGTAGGATGGATAGATTATGAAATAGGGTTGTTTCATACTTATAATAACATATCAGTATATGAGTGATACTGATGTTATTACTTCATAATGAAACAACCTATGAAGAAGAAGTGGAAGAAGAAATAAAGTTGAAAGAATCGATAACGGACATTACCTCTTCTTTGAAGCGCCTCTTTGAGTCCTCCTATTAGGGTACTAAAATTGGTCTTTGAAGAATACCAGGACCTCTAGGATGTTTTTAGGGAAGCGGAGAAGAGAATTTGGTAGGGTTTGGCAGAGCTTGAAGGCTCAAAGTGGTGTGAGGAAGAGAGGGATGAGGTGCCCTTTTATAAAGGAGGAGAGGGGCACCTTTGGAATAAGTAAAAATATTATTTTATTATAAAGCCAAATTCGGTTTTAAATAGCTCCAAATTGATCTATTTCGAAGCTAAGGTGGGTATGGGTCGAATTAATCTCATCCAATAGAATTTAGACAAGTTTATATTACTATTTTAACCTTATCATTTAGATTTAACATTAAGATAAATAATTTTACTTTTACCGTGTCTTCTTGTGTTCTTACACTATAAGGTTAATAAACTTACAATAAAAATCCAAAAGAACCCCAAGTTGTTTATTATTAATATATATAACCTTATCTAAGTCATTTGGACTAACCTTAGATTTTTAAGAATAAAATAACAATTAATAATATAATATTTGTTTTAAAAACTATTTTATGTCAATTTTGACACTATTTAGTAATTGATTTTTGTGAATATAATAACAGAATGATTAGTTCTAAAAACGTTAATTAAATCAACCCGAACATGTCATATTAACCTATAAAATTAGTGGAATTCATAAAAAGTCTCAAATTACATTTATTTGGGTATTTATAACATCAATTATGTCAATATTTCATTATTAAGATAATTACTGCATCATCATTGTGTCATAAATAAATTAACTTATATAAAGTCTAAAAATTAAAAATAAAATATAATTATGTAGGAAATCCTTTTATATTTCTAATTAATATTTATAGTCGAATTCATCTTATGTATAACCCTATATTCAAAATGATATACTTATTAAACATTCATTTTAACTATTTTAACCCTTCTTTAAATAAATTAATAATAAATGTCCTAATCTAATCCAAGTGGGCCTAAATGGTCATATTTTATTCCTAAGTTTATTTTTGGTCGAATTACACTTATCCAATAGAATTAGTACATGTGTTAGGGTAATAATAATATCATTTTTACCCTTAATTGCCCAATTTAATTTTAACCGTGGTAAAAAAAGTAAAAAGTTACTATTCACCAAAAATTATTTTCATCTCATTGAACCACATTTTACTTACTGACATCAACCGTGTCTCTCGTATTTTTGAAATTCCACTCACAGAAGTGGTAAAATTATGTTTTATGAAAAATTCATTTTTTTTATTACCACTTAGTGGTTTCACTATTCATCAAAAAATGAAAGTTTCCAGAAAAATACCAAAAATTAGGCCTAAGATATATTTGATATTATGAACTCAAAAATGATGTCTATTTTACCAAATTCAAAACATATAAGTTTCATTAATTAATTTAAAAATTAATTCCCGTCGTCAAAACAAATAGCGTGTTCTTAAGAGATAATAACTATCAAAAGATTGACACTTGTTTATGTCTGGTTTAAATGTGAAATTACATCCAATCACGAACATTCTGTTAAATTGTAAAAATATATTCTAAATATACTTTAAAACCACTAAAATTAATAATTTATCACTATTAATTATTTCGATTAAAAAGGTTGTTTTTAATTAAAATTTAGTAATTTTCACTATTCATCCGAAAATGAAAGTTATCCGAAAAATACCAAAAATTTCACCCTATGCTATTTTCGATATTCCGAATCCAAAAATGATGTCCATTGTGAAAAATAAAATTTACAAAATTTCAAAAAGTGGTTAGTACTATTCATAACGGCTAGTTTTAATAATATTTTAACAGCATATCGTTGTTTAGTGAAACTCAGTATTGCGTACTACACACGCTATCGAGGAAGGTCGTGATTGTGTGTAATGAAAGACAAGTCAAGGATGCGTGTTGTGCAAGCTCCTTTTGGTGTAGCGTACAACACAAGTCATTAATGAAATTAAAAATAATATTTTTCATAAAATCTCAGGGTGTTACAGATTAAATCCTTCTGATTATTTGGCTTTAATCTTAGTCACAATATTTTCGAGGAATTTTAAGGATATATATTTATTGAATGGTCTATGTTGGACTTTGGGTATTAATTTGGAATTTTTTAGAATAAAAGTAGTCCTTATTCTTTTAATGTTTCATATATTTGGGGAATTATATTATTTTTATGCTAACCTTTTTGTTTTGGTTAATGCTTCAAGACATGATGAATACATAGTTAATATTCTATGGATTACGTGACAAGTAGATTCTAGTATTTCCAAAAGGAAAATATTTCCTCTTAAAAATCATCATTTGGGGATAAAGATGAGTTTGTGGTGGAATTTTATTAATGGATGAAACTCTACTTGTCACGTAAGTGTATTTCCTTACGATCATAGTATAGGTAGTGAAGGAAATCCACAACTATATTAAAAGGAACATAAAAAAATAAAAAAAACCTATTTACTTTTCCTAATAAAAAATAAAATATTGTTTAACCCATCATAGGTTATTGGTTTTCTGATTATTAACGTTATCCTGATCATGTTTTCTATCACTCTTCATCAGAACATAGTGGTTAGTTTTTCTTCCATTTCCATGTTTTCTTACATGGAATCCTATTATGTGTTATCTCTGGTGACCTTTGTTTCTCACTTTCTTTGTTTTAAAGTATAACTTCTATTGACTCTTCTTCTGATGAGGGATTTTAATGAAGAAATTTTTTAATGTGTAACCATAGTTACTGAGCAAAAATTTAAAATTGCGACCACGCAACTTCCAAAAGGGGAAGGATGTAACGTCCCAAGTAATTATTTAATAATACCTTTTCATAATTATTAATATTTATGAATTAGATGGTAATCTTAATTTAAAATGGATGATGTGTTAGATATCATACCTGACACAAAATAATGGGTTTCTCTGATATCTTAGGTTGGACAAAAGACTGAGTTATACTGAAAAATAATAATAATATAATAATAATATTATTATTATTACTATTATAATTTTTAGTTATTTCATAGCCTTAAAGATTGAAATAATGAATTTTATTTAATAAATTATGAAAATAGAGTTTACACAAGTTTATAGAATGATTCATTGGTTATAAAATTAAATATAAATTTAAATAAATAACCAATTGAATATAAAGGATTTGTTTTTATAAAAAATTAATTAAGTGAGAATAATTGTGTTTCTAAAATAATTCAATCACAATTTTTTGATTATATTAATACAATGTTAATTCAATATGATATTTGAAATTCATCTTATGTGTTTTATAGATATTATATTAGAACAAATACAAGTTTACGGATAAAATGAGTGTTTTTTCTAAAAATACAGTTTTACCTCATTTTAATGGAGATCCCATTTTAAATTCGGATTTTGACACTTTTAAAGTTATATTTTTAAAAATAAACTTCTTCTTTGGATTTGGGACATTAAAATTTACTTTGGTTGAATTTTGGTTTTTTTCTGATAAAATTTATTTTTTAATGAATAATGATAAACACTCCATTTAAATTGAAAGGTGTTTTTTTCTAATTTATTTAAATATTTAGATTATCCTTTTAATATTTTTTAAATTTTTAATTAGATTATGTTTTTATAATTTAATATAATTTAGTAAATTTTATGCAATTTCATATTGAAATTGAATATAATACTATGTAAACATTTGAACATTTTACATAAAAACTCATTTTCTCATTCTAACAATGGGATAAATTTTTGTTTTTAATTTTTCCACTTTTTCAATTGAATTTACAAAAACTAACATAAATTTTTTGAATAATAATAAAAAATGTTGTTCAATAGGATCAAATTAATTTTTGTTGAATAGTAACTTTTGTATTTCATTTACCACAATTAATGTGTAAATCAGGTAAATAAGAGTAAAAGTAATATTATAATAATATAAAACTACACTAATACATGTACTGATCTTATATGATGAGTTATAGCCTACCTAGAAAATAATTTAGCCGAATTGATGGCCTTTCTAATCTACATGGGTTTGATTATGACATTGATAACATTTTATTTAAAGTAAAAAAATATCATAAACATGCCTTTTATTACTAAACGAATTTTTATATGGCGTTATATAAGGGATTTATGATACTATAAATGGTAATTAGAAATATTAATTGATTACCAAAATTATGGTAATTTATATATAATTTTTAGGAAATATATAATTAAATTTAATTATGACAGAAAGATGATGTAGTAATAGATTTATCAAATAAAGATTCAAATAAATGATATTAATAATATTACAAAAATATAATTTGAAATATTTAATTCCATCAACGAATTTTATAGTGTAATATGAAATTTTATAAGTCTTTAAAATGGATGTTTATAATTTATATCTATTTTGGGTTTTATTTAAATTCAACAAAATGAATAGTGTCAAAATATTTATAATTGGTATTTTTTAAAAATGATAATTAATTAGATTATTTTAAAATCCTAAAAAACATTTTAAAATTAAAAATTGGATATAATGAGATATAAAAGTTTCTAAGGTGTCTAATTTTGAGGAATTGAGCCCATATAATTAAAATATATATCCTCTTAATAATTAAAATGTGCTTACCACATTTAAATTAACAGAAAAAAGTAGGGGTAAACCGAAAAGATAAGGTTTCAAATAAACTCCATACATGTCTAAAAATTATTTTGTGACAGGATTTAGAACTCTAAAAATATTATATTATACATAACACAAGCTGGAGTCGTTTTGACTAAACAATTAATTTATATTAATTAAATATTTTATGATTTTCCAAGGGTGCCCCTCCTCTCTCCTATAAAAATGTGCCAACTCTTCTCTAATACTCACACATCTTGAACAATTTGTTTCAAAAAATCTCTTCCCAAACCCCTTACTATAATCCCTCCACGCAATCTTCTTGCCTTTTTTTAGGCAGAACACCCTTATTAAAGGTGGTAAGGTGTTCTTCAATGGTTATCAATCGAAGAAAATGTTTCGGTTTCTTTAAGTATTTATAGTTTATTTCTTTATAAACTTCCTTCAAGTCATCTTCTTCCAAGATGAAATAATAACTCAAGTATCATAAATATATTGAGTTGTTATTATATCAACATCTTCACCTAAATCTATCTCCACTTCCATAAAATGGTAACAGAATTAATTGTTTGTGTGTACGTGTTAACTATCACCTCCACGAACAGATCTAATTATTTTTCCATATCCATCTCTCATGTCTGGTAATAATAATATAATTAATGTTCATATTGGATATTAATTACATATTAACCATTATAATAATATAATATATCAATTAATTTCTTACTTTCCATGAACATAAAAATGATAATATTGTTCGCCCGTACGTGTAAACTATTAGTTTCATGATACGATGTGGCTCATTTTTATTCATTATATCACTTGTATGATATATATATATATATAATTATATTTAAATTATTATTATGATTTTAATTATATTATGATATTTATGGAGAGATAAAATAATAATTACCTTATTTCCATAATGATCAATGAAAAATGGAAATGTTACTCATCTGTATGTACTACCTACTATCTCTATTATTATAAAATTATTCAATTTTCATACAATAAATTAATGGTTTGATTTAAAAAGATTAATTTATATATATAATTGATTATTATGTCATGAATTTTATTCAAGATATTGTGGACATAGGACCACATGGAATATTGACATCAACCCAAGTTAATTTATGACTGAGGTACTGAATATCGAAAAAACGTCTAATACGAGCTTCAATATTATGCAATTTTTATAACATGGTAATAAGTTATATAAAAGAAATAATAAAATTGGAAAATTTCCCCAATAAAGTATAAATTAATCAAGGTTTATTATTCAGAAATAAAATGACTGCAAGTGTTGAGTCAGACTCAAGGTACGAGACTTTCTCTCAATCTCATTTCATTGAGGCATATTTTGATAATATACACCACCTTATTTTATACGTTGTATAATCAACCTCTGTGAATTTTAATTCATTCCAATGTATTCAAAATTAATATTATTATTTGAAGATATTTAATTTCTTTACAAATCAACAAAATGAATGTTTTTTTAACGTATGTGGTGCAAGGAATTATCTACCGACATAACCATTATTTGATATTTGTGTTTCTATATAAGCCTTATTTTTTTAAATATAAGATAAATACCATATCCCATATTCAGGTATTTGGTATTGATAATGGATCGATTATATCTATATCTTAAATGATATATTCTGAATGAATTCTGGAAATGTTATTTTTCCATTATTTATGTGTTGTGCTTATGTTTTAATTCTTGGGAATTGATTGTGTATAAGGGTGGTTTTGTAATAAACCAAGGGCTGGTGGGCCTATTATATCTCTCCAATTAATTGGGTAATGAGACAGAGTTAAATGAAAAGGTTTCTCCGAAGATATTCAGTGAATACATAGTGATGGGTATTCAAAACGTATACATGATGGTCACCCCCTATGTAGTTGTGAATGCTACAATGTAAGTATTATATGGATGGCACAAGTAACCTTTATTATTTATTATTTCTATTAGTTTTTCAAGAATCATATGATTTCATGAGGTATTTTAAGGATATTATGTTTAATGGGTGAAAATTATGATTTCATGGGTTTATACGTATTAATGGACTAACGTTTTCTTTCCTTATCTTATTTCCATTAAGGTGATCTATGTGCTCATCCTGAGTTTTTAAAATATTTTTAATAGGGTGTAAGGATTGGTAAAATAAATAAATAATTCCAAATTATTGTTATGATTATTTTTATCAAGAATAAGAAATCATATTTTATTTTAAATTCTTATATTTTGTGAAAACATTTATAGTGAGAATAAGTGTCTAGTTTGTGATATTTGAGTTGTTATATAAAATATATGGCCTAATTCTCCAAAAATATAATCCTAAAAATATCCTCAATATGAATTCATTATTTAACTCAATATTATATAATGCTTAAGGTCGGATCCTTATATATAGAAATAGATATGCGGCCACATTGGCCAAAAAAATTTAACTCAGAATCGTTGATATACTGGAGAGTGAAGCTTGAGGATTAACTATTTTAAGGTGGGATGATAATAATATCCCAACCTCTTAAGGATATGTATCGAACTCATTTTTAGGTATTATTTTTTCTTTTTTAAGTAATTTTTGTTTTGGTGTTACCATGGGGAGATTGGGGTGAAATCAAAAAAATTTGGAAGGAGGGTAGGATTTTCATGGTTGGAACACAATTTTCCCAAACCGTGCACCCAACCCTAGCTAATGGGGAATCCCCTGGGAGAGAGGAATTTAATAGATGTCATGTGGTTAATCAATCCATGAACTCTATTATGAGTAACCTTGCACCACCCCCCCCCCCAAGAAGCACACGAATATGGATCACAGTTTGGAAACTTGTTCACCCCTACCCATCAAACCATGGGTTTTTGATGAACCTAAAAATTAGTTTTCAAATTATCGAACCCCTCGTATTAATAACTATTCAGCCGTATCTTGACCGAAAACATTCTCTATAATTTTTTAAGTCTCATAAATGGATTACATGAACTTCCCTATTCTTTTATTGGTGATATAAGATTGGATTGAAGATATGTACCCCTCTCTGTAAGAGGATATCATGCTGTGTGATTTCCTTCTTCTCTCTCATCTATCCCACATAATTTAGAGGTATGTTTTCCCATGTTCGTATTAGATCTATATATGGGTTTAGCTAATAGTTTTTTTATCTTGGATCCTATATTTGAGTGAAGATGTTATTCTACATTGTGAGTAGGTTTATTCATCTCAAATTGAGGATTTCCATTGGTGAGCGTTTGTAAACAAAATTGGCGTTAGGTGGTCGATGTTTAATTCCCAAAGTCTTGATTCCAATTCCATTTATGAATTGTTAGATTTCAATTTGATTTTTGATATTTAATTGACAATTTAATATATTAACTGATGAATAAATTTTTTGGAATATTTTTATTTTGATCTTGTAATTTGGATTAGTTATTTTTTGGTTTAATATATGGAATATTGTGATTGGGATCAGGAAATTGTTTTCATTAATTGTTGAATTAATGAGGGGGATATTGATATTGTTGAATTAGATTCATCGATTTTTGAATTTATTAATGAAAGATGTTGTGATTATTCAATTGAATGAATTGAAATATTTAATTGTTGAACTAATTATTGCGATATTGATATCTATAAATTGATTAACTAATTGATGAATTAATGAATGGATTTTTGGGATTATTCATTTGATTGAATAGAAACAACTGGTTTTTAAATTAATTATTGGGATATTTAGATTGATTAACTTGATTCATTAGTTGATGAATTAATTAATGTATTATTATAATTATGTAATTGATGAATTGGATTAATCAATTGTTTAATTAATTAATTTTTAGATTATTGTGATAATGGAATTGATGGATATTAATTAATTGACTTTGGATTATTTAATGAATTTTTGTGATGTGAAATGTGAAAAGGGTGTTAATGTTGATTAAACTTGAGTAGTTTTATATATTTTAAATTGAGACACATATGATATTGTGATATATTTATTCAATTGATAAACGGGGTGTGGGACACTAAATGATGATCCAAATACCCATCGGGTCCTAGCCATGATGATCAAGGACCAAAGACATGCATGAAATTTTTATTTTATGGTATAGGGACTGATGCTCTAAATACCCATGGGGTGTGTGATAGGGAAAGATGCTCCAAATACCCATCGGGTTCTAGAAATGATGTTTTATGCTAATTATATTGGAAATGGGTTGTGGTACCAATTTTCCATGGTAATGTATTGATATGAAATTTATAATTAAATTCCATGTGTTCTAAGGAATTTTGAATTGAATATATAATGTGGTTCATAATCCAACATGGGTTGAAGTAGGTATTGAGGTTTGAGTGTTCTTGGGAACACGATGATGTTTTTTGGTCAAATAAAGAGTAATTAAATATATTTAAATTGTTTAATTTATTTATTTATTTTATATTATTTATAAAGCTTAATGAACTGTTTTAACTAGATATTATTTTTGAAACTATTTTTGGTGGCCTACTGTGTTATGCCCACTCCCTACACGGGTTTCCCATTCACTACTTGAATAGACTAATTGTTTTCTAGATAGGATAAGGTAAATGACACTATGTAAGATGGATAATATGGGATGAGGAATGATGAGGGCATGAGAAATAATTGGTGTCCCACTTGGGAGTAGGTAATTTATTTACTTTTGGGTTGATATTTTGACACTGAACACAAATATTGGAGTGGAATATCTACTCTTTAGTTTTTATATTTTTTTTCGTATTTGGTCATCATGTGATTCAAGAATTATTCTAGTTGTGGTCATATATTTTCCATGTCATTTATTTAATTTTTCTGAGTTTTTACTCTAAAACATGTTATAGTCTTCCCATTATCGATATTAGTTCCTCGCTACTAGTCGGTAGCCTTTAGTATATGGGGAGGCACCCTTGAGTTCATGTGACCAATCGGTGTGTGTAACCCAGGTTGGGGCATCCCATCATACTAAATTTAATTCATATATATCAAAAACGATTATATTAAAATATCCAGCTCTAAATCATTCATATTGTAATTATTCTCGTAAAAATTTATTTTGTATTACTCTTAGTCTTAGAACATTTCATTCTTCGTAATAACATAACAAAATCTCATATTTGATGAAAAACTATATATTAAATACTATTCTACACAGAATTGTATTTTGAGTGCATGTGAAGATAGAAGACTTATTTTAGATACTTTAACTCCTCTTCACAATAATTTTCATTAAATACATATCTCTGTTTTAAGACAAATATTTTATTGTATTTGTTAAACATGATAAATATATGATAAAATAGATATAGTATATGTATAACACAATAAAAATATACATTTATGTCATAGTAGTTTCTGCATTACATTTATCAATCACTTGTATAATTTATGTATCAATAAATAGACATTATTTTGTGATCAAATATAAAACATCAAAAAACCCACACTCCTGGATCCCATAATGAAATCACAAAAAATAAATTTATAGCTTCGATACCAATATAGGTGACCGAATTTTCCAATCCAAAACATAAAATATCAAAAAGAAAATTTTGGAACACATACATTCTAAATGACCATTAAGGCCTATAGTTTTATAGAATTAGGAAAAAATCAAACATAAATAAATACCCAATAACTAAATGGAGTATCATTTCCATTATAACTAGATTATCATATTTAGTATAAGTTCATCAACATCAACCATATGAAACCCATCTAGAAATAATTCATCCAAAATCATAATTGATAACTTTGGGAGAAGGAAACATAATAAGGATGATTTTAAATGCACAGTAAGGGTAAAATAATAATTAATAATTAAAATTCATTAGTGGGTATTAGAAGGGAATAATGTTTTGATAACATAATAAAAATTCATGAGTAAAACAAAACAATATTCATACTCATCATTACATGTATCATCAACCATGAATACATGGAATAAAGCATTAACAAAGAAAAGAGTCATTATAATCAATAATAATGATCCATTTTATATTAGTATGGACTGAATTAGACATTATAACCCCATAGAAAGAATAGAAAATTTTTATTGGTATCCTTGACAAATTATACTTAGAACCTATTTTAAAATTATGGATGAGATAATTGGAGCCTACTTATATCCACCGGAGAAAACCATTTTAAAATCTCTTCTTCTAATATATTATGACCATGAACATTATCCCTATCCAGGTGAACCCATAAAATAAGTTATATCAGGCTCACCATATACTATCTAAGAAGAAATTTCATATAACAATGTCACTGAACAATAAATAACTTATATAAAACATCCATTTATTTGTAAAACACATTGAATTAGTCATTATTCCTTTCATAAAATGATTAACGCATGTAAAAGAAATGGTTTCCATAAAAATCTCTTTGAAACATTATTATTGTGCGGAAAATATATAGGATCGATAACAATCTCTTTGGAAAATTATTAACCCATGGAAAATTTCGGGGTTCCATAACAACAACTTTGACACATTATTAACCCATGGAAGTTAAAATGGTTTCATAACAATTTCATTAAAACATGATTAGCCTGTTGAAAATAATTGGGTTCCATACTAATATATTTTAAACATTATTAACCCATGGAAATGTAATGGGATCCACGATAATCTCTTTGAAACAATCATAGTCCATACAAAAAAGGATTTAGGATGGTATCACTAAAAATATCCCCATTGGATTATATATATAAAAAATGTTTTTTATGTGGATGAATGGAAATACCATTAATATTTTAGCAATAAGAGTTTTTAGGAAAATAACGTTTTTCATTTCTAAAATCAACTATAAAAATAAAAAAAATTATAAATTATTGTAAAAATCAATTTTTTAAAAATGGAATTATATAAATGTAACATCAAGTAAAATAATTGAAATTATGGCAGTAATATCAAATCATGTCATAAGTGTTAAAAATAAACATTCTATTAAAAAACATAAAATTGGGGTTAGAATTTTCCCATTTCAAAATTGATACCAAATTTCCTTTTAAATCCTTTTAAAGGGAGGTAAATGATCAATTAGAATGTAATTATAAATTAATTTACATTTAGATTATAACATGTTCAATAATATTTTACAAAAAATTGATATGGAATATATATACACCCAATCTCATTGAAAATAAATTATCATTATCACTTTACATTAATTTCGTGATGGTTATCATATCAATAAGGAAGTAACGTTAATGAAATAATGTGAACCACATTTAGAAGATAAGTAGAATAAAATAAATGTGGTTCAAGAAAAAAATATCACACTATTTCCTCTAAATTAAATTTCATCGCAAAGAATCCTGAAATAAAGGATATTGTAACATAAAACATTTTCCACATTTGTAACTATCCAATCAAAGGGGCCATAAAATAATAACATCATATAATACATTAAATATCATTATTATATTGATTTTCATGATATAAATTGTCAAATGGAAGTATATACAACACAAAAATAAATATTGATTCATATCAGAAATGTATGACCTAAGGAAAAGAAATGTAAGATGAATAACCCTTACAAAATTCATTACCCATTAATTTTAGAATTAAGTAATAAATAATTTATCAATATCTATTTTGAATCCAAATAAAACTATTATAAATTATAAAAATATAATAAAAAACCCTTACTTACATAATAATTGAATATTAATCTTAATGAATAGTTAATATAACCCCATGTAAAGATATTGGGTTACAATATTCTTTATCACTTTATAACATTGAAGTCAAATCCCCATGGAAAGAATAATTAAAATTGGAAAATTAAATTAAATTTTTTAGGATGGATTCATGATATTATATTTAAAATGTTATGTATATACATGACACGTTATAACTAATTAGTGAATATAGAATATGTCTCATAGAAATAAAATTAAAAAGAGAAAAACAATCACCTCAATTCCAAAAACAGCTTATATGTATTTTAACTCCTATATAATTAGCATACGTCATTAATTATATTTTATAAGAAAATTTTATATTTTTAATCCATTATACCTAAATATACATTATTATTTATATGTAATTACTGACTTAAATATTTAGTTAATTAAGTCCAAATTTTTTATTTTCATGATGTTCTGATCACTATTTCAAAATGACATTGGTGTGTTAACCATCACCAAAGTCGAAATTATTTCAACATATTAACAATAATAATAAATAAATAATTATCATACATGATAATAAATTATAATTTTAAAACCAATCATGAAAAATGGATATGAATAATGAACAATGTTATTGTCATGGAGATGTTAGGCCATACGTACACATTAGTAGAGATTCCATTTTTCAATTATCAATTTGGAAAGATTTTTTATATTATTTTACCCTTATAGAATCATAATAATATATTAAATACCTTATTATTTATTTAAATATAATTATATATCTCATTATTATTATGTGGTGATGAAAAAAAAATATCACATCACTTCATGGAGGATGTTGTTCACACGTACACGAACGACATTATTATTTTTCTGTATTTCAAAGAATGTGATATACTATATTTTTAGAATGATAATTTTCTCATAAATATAATTTTTATACCATTTATCTCACATATATTAAATTATATTATTCTTCTTTCCTTCCATTTAAATAATTTGTGAAAAATATTCACATATAATGAGATGAACCTTTACAAATAAAATTCCCTTTGTGATTTAATTAAATGTATTATTATGTATTATATTAATAGAAAATAATGGAAATATTTGGTTTTAAAATACCATAATTAATTTAATTAAACATTAATAATCCTATGCTTTGATAATATAGCCATTAAATAGTGATCACATGATTGGTATAGATATAGGGTTTTGATATATTAACTGACAAAAAATAATGGAAGTGATGGCCTCGACCAATAGGATTGTACTTTATGAAACACATTTATTGAAACATAAAAGGTAGATTTAACCACATATAATTTCCCATTGTGAATCTCGTGATGATATCCAACACCTAAAGCATGGTAAAAAAACATTTACCGGAGATGTTCAAGATCATTAGGATCATGGCCCAAACCACGTATATTGACCCATCCCATCAAAATATATCTAATTTGAACCTTACCATTAGGTGATTATTCTGGTGAAATAAATGTATATGTATCAAGACCATAATGATATTAATATATGTAATTTTTAACAATGGATTAATGGTGATATTTAATTTTTATCGTTATTACTTCATAAATGACTTTTATTTTCATATGATAAGACAAAAAGTGTATTTTTTGGTAACATGCAAATTAAATTAAGTCATTTATATTTAGTAATTAATGTATTTTAGAATTTTATATTATTTTAATAAAATATTTTTAATAAATTAGGATTACTAAATTTTAATGAGAATTTAATATTTAAGATGTAAAATATAATTTCTATATTGATTAAAAACTCTTGTTGTCAAAACCCATAATTTCTCAATATACATCAATTAAATTTTAATATTTAAAATTAAAATATTGTGAAAATTATTTTGAAAATAAATATTAATTTTTGGAACCAGCATATAGAAATTATATAATTATTAATTTTTCATAATTTTGTTGGACAATCTGGTTTCCAATTAAAAATTAAATATTGTATAAATGTACATTTTTTATTATGAAATTAGAATGACCTATAAGTTATTTATTGAATGATATAAATGGTATCCATGAACAACTATATGTTTCCCCTTTAAATTCATGTGTTTTGAGGTTATTTTATTGACTACTTAATGGCTTTATGAATCCTCCAAAACCTATATTATTTGTTATGTTTTTGAAATAATTTCTTTAAGAACAATACCCACATTCACATAAAAAAAGGATAATATTATAATAAATTTGGACCTTATCCTTACAAAATAATTAATTCAACACCTATTTGGTTGAAAAAAGTTGAAAATTCCATGGGATGGATTGTGGTTTTGATTACACTATTATATATTTCCGAAAACCTATGTTTGGGAAATAATAAATAATTCTCCTATTAATTCCTCTATAAACCTACCCAAACTCCTATTCATCATTAAAAATAAGCATGGATTAATTCCTCACTTTACCCTACCATCTCTATATGCTTCCCATGTTTCCCCCAATTCCTCAAGAAGTCCATCCCATGCTTTTCGAATCACCCTCTCAAGGTAAGGGATCCTATCCTTGTCCTCTTTGTTCCTGAATATTCATTATATTATGCCTTTATCTCCAATTTATAATGTTGGGATATGTAATTCAATATCCACTTTACATACCATATGATATATAAATGATGATAGACCCCATTCTCTCTCATTATTCCCACCCATGAACATTTATGTTCCCCCATTGTGTTGCCAAAATGTTATTGTTATTTTCCTTGAAAAAAATTATTAACAGAATACTTGTACCAATTTCCTATCTATGGTGCTTTCCTCTATGATATAATACATATTTTATTGGGGAAGTATATGTATATAATTCAAACTACACTACCATGTGATTAAATGTGTTAAATTATGTTCTTATGTATATGATCTATGTGGAAAATTTATACATGTACATGATAGGATTTTGATGGATTCTTCGAGATAGAACTCCAATGTATTTGGTAATGTTTTAGTATTATGAAATGTCATGTTTGGTTTGTGGAAGGATATCCTAAGCCCATTGTGTTATTATTTTATTGGTTTCTAACATTAACTTATTCTTATAATGTAATATTTAATGTTCTTTCCACAATCCCATGTTTTATTTATATTATCATGTTATATCATACCAAATTGGTCATGTTTATGATTCTCCCATTTTTATGTACCATGGAAATTCTTATTATATAGAACATAATACGTTCTTCTTGTTGTAATTTTTTATTCCCTTAATGATATTTATATCTCACCCCATTCTTATGTATGTCCCCAGGTTATCCCATACAGTTTTAGAATATTTTTTATCTCTAAGAGCATGTTAATGAAGAACAAAATTATATTGTTATATCCCATGTCTAATAAGCTATTATATGTAATTAAATCAAAAATACACTATACATCTCAGTAATTCCTATGCTGTTATATTTATTCTTATCTAATAAATTATATATTAATGTGTAATAAAGATAGGGTTTTTCAATGATTGTATCAATATAATGTTTAGTAAATTTTGGGACTAGGATTAGAAAAAAATTATAGATTGATTTGGGATAAAACTAATCATAAAAATTCATCCCCTAATTTTGATAAATTATAGAGTAAGGGGTTTCTATGAATATAAAGTCATTTCTAGGTACTACAAGTGGATGTGTCTATAGAAAATATGTGCCTAGGGGAAAAACAAAATACACTGCATTGATCTAGACTCGATCGTGTACCAGTACAATAAAACATACCTTAATGTACACCTAGTTTTACACATCCATGGGATAATCAATAGAAAAAAAAAATCATTATAAATCGCTATTAAGGTAAAAATGATCATAAAATTCTATGTTAACAAATAGATCATAAATAACATATATTGATTCCTAGAATATCATATGTTTAAGAAGTAAATGTAATTTATAAATAATAACTTTAATTTTATTGTATTCCCTTTTATATTTTTAATACATTAAAAATAATCAGCCATTGTTTGCCCTTTAATTTAGAAAATGAAATGAAATAGAAATAACCAAGAAAACAACAAGTGTGGAGGGAAATGTGATGAATTCCATAATTAGATTCCCACACTGATTGGAGTAGTAATAACAAACAAATTTATGATACTATATTAGTTGACTCATGTTCTGAATATAACCATGAATCAGGAGGAAAACTCAAATCCCCAAAAGAAAGAACAAGCTGCATTTTAGAGATTAATGAGACAAATGTATCTAACATTCAATGGATTTTCTATTCCCTTAATTTCAATATAATGGATCAAAAACATTTTGATGATCTTCCCCATCCTTCAATGTTCTAATTAAGGGAATTCCATGATGTATTTCTATAATATGGAGGGAGAAGCTAATTAGTGGTGTACATTGATCAATAATACAAAGCTAGGGGAGATATCAATGTAATGAGGTGGAAGTAATTCTGTAATATGTTTTCTAAAAAACAATTTCCTCTCAAACTATATCATAAAATGGAAAGGGATTTCATTTCCCTAAAGAAAAATAATAAGATGACTCCAGCAGGATGTGAGAGGAACACACCATAAGACTTTCATGATACACTTATAGCACTATCTTGACCCTGAATATAATGTTTATCTCATATTTGGTGGCCTAAAACAATATATATAAAAATGTATATTGTTTTCGAACATTGATAGATCTGAGGAAATTGTCTAGTGAGAACTAAAAGTTGAAGTTGAGATTAGAAAATCTCAAGGTTCTTAAGACGATAAGAGGAAAGTGGATTGTCATTTTGGTGGTGCGATGGAGAAATAAAATGCAGGTAACAAATTTCATCATCCCACATATCAAAAACAGGGAACGAGGCACCCCAAAAATTTCCTAATGGGATATTGAAATGATTTAGATGCTGAAAGGATGGTAACATTTTAATCATTTACAATTTTGAGAAAACTACAAATGCGATGGAATAAAGGAATACTACATATTACCCTCAACATATTTTACAATGTTTCAACCAAATAGAATAAGAAAATTGTGAGAACTATTTTCCTAAGATAGGGGTTATCAGAAAAAATCAATTCCAACAACCTCTAATATAGTAGGTGTGATATTATTCAATCATAACCACTATGGTAGATCCGAAAAAATGTGGCTCAAGGTACAGTAGTTACTAATTTAATAATAGTGAGAATAATTTTTTATCCTTGTGTTACGTATTCTATTGTATCACTCATGTTAAGTAGAACTATTCAAACACCTCCATGATTTATGGAATTAATGTTTTCTGTAAAAATGATAAATGGGGAAATTGTTTAATCCGGGGTATATAAATCCTCTCATATCAAAATATGTGGGTTGAAATTCCCAAAAAAAACATTTTATTACGTTCTTAGTGTAATTTGATGCAATTATAGGAACTAATTGAAATTATTTATATAGACCTTGCATAAAATTCTTTGAGATGGAAAACACTATTCGTATTACAATTCATCCTCTGATTTTTTATAAGTGTTGGGAGGATGATAGATCTTCATTACCACAAACATATCAAACATGGATATTATTACCCCATAAGTAAGAACATCTTTCTCAAATGATTGAGTTGGAAGAAAATATTATCCTTGATGACAAGCCCAATTTTATGGAATATAGTATTGTGTTTCCTGAAAAATTATTTGTCATCCTCCTAGTTGAGAGGTTAAATTTTCAATCAATCTTATAAATGGTTATTTTATAAAATCAAAGTCTCCATATAGAATGGATATTTTTGAACATGAGTATTTTAATAAAAAACTAGAAGAGAATATAGATAAAGGGTTTATACCTCCTACTGTATCACCATGGGGCGCACCAATCTCTTACATAAAGAATATGTATGGGTAATGGTACCTTTTAATTTGTTATCATGAGAAAAACAATATCTCGATAAAGAAAATGTATAATCCACCTCATATTTATGAATTATTTCATTGAATACAAGGATATGATTACTTATACATGTTAGATCTGTAGTTAGGGAACTATCAAGTAAGGATGAAATTAGATGATATCACTAATACCGCTTTCTGTTCAAGGTTATAGAACTATGAGTTCCTTGTAATTCCATTTATAATCACTAATGATCTATTAATATTAATGTAATTTATTATTATATTATTTAGATATTACCTCAAAAAATTTATGTAGTCTTTATATATTATATTCTAATATAATCCTAAATTCAGGAAGAGAAGGAAGAGTATATGTGCACTGTGGTAATGAACATATTAACATTGATGATTTATGAAAAGTGAATTAAATTTTAGTTACTGATTAATAAATATGTGTTCTATGGGGAATAATATCATAAGAAATGGGATATCAATGGACAATTCAATGACATAAAAAATTGAAGGATGGTCGAGGATAACATATCTAATTTAAATATGTAGTTTATTTAGATTAGCTGCATAATCTCATTGATTTGTGTGAAATTTCTCAAAAAAATTAAACCCTCTAATGAATCTAAAGTATAAGGGATAAAAGATTTATTTTAATAATTAATTTTAAGATATCTTCAATGGGTTGGAAAATATAATTATCATTGCACCTGTACTAATTATACCCACAAGTGGGGAATTATTCATGGTAAACTACAATTCATCGAAGATGTTCTTGGGATGTATGTTAATACAAAATGAAAAAGTGACATCCTATGCATCAAGGAAATTCAGTTTTCATGAAAGGAACTACAAAAATCAAGATCTGTATTTGGATGCTTTGATTTTCAAAAAGAAAAAATATCATCATTAACTCTTTGGGTGGAATTGAGAAATATATACAGATCATATGATCCTCAAGTATATATTTATATTGAAACAGATAAATATGCACTGATAAATATGGATATAGATAATTTAGTAGTCTGAATTCTCAATACGCAACCATCCAACGAAATATATAGAGTTGAAGATGTTATATTTATAAAAAAACGATATATTTTTGCATTGATGAGAATTAAGAAGGATTTGATTATCATAGAACAGAAAAGGATGGACATGGGAATCATATAGGAAGGGACATCATAAATCCTCTCACAAATGATTTCTTAACAATTCCATCTATACAATTTAATGGATTCTGAAAAATATGATGTGGAATTATAGAATTCGGTGAAAACTATAAGAAAAATAAATTCCTTAGAATATTAAGTTAATGAGGAAGTATTTTAAAGATTTTAGTCACAACTCTGACTATAATAAAATATGGTGTTATAGGATTTTTTGGATGATCCACATAGTTAGATCATCTTGATCCATCCAGGGAGCAAAAAGATGTATCAAGATCTCCAAGAAGACTATTTGGGGGACAATTTAGAGATTGTGATCTCAGAATATTAATCTAAGTGTCTATTATGTCATAAATTGAAGGATGAAAGGAAAAATTCCATGGGGATGATTAAACCATTATCCATACCTACATGGAAATGAGAAAACATAACTATGGACTTTATCACTATTCTTATGAAGATATAAAGTGTAAACAATACCATATGGGTTATTTTGGATCATCTTACAATGACTTATCACTTCTTCTCAATTCAGTAGAATTTCACATTCAATCAATATTAAAGGATATACATTATAGAAGTGGTGGGGATGCTTGAAACCCCACAATATATTAAATCTGATCAGGATAAAAAAAATTCCTCCCTATTCTAGAGGTGTCTCCAACATTCTATAAATACAAAGTTGAACTTTATCATATCGTATCACACTCAAAATGATGGCTAATATGATAATATTATCTAGACACTTGAGTACATGAGGAGATAATACTCAATTGAATTCAAAGGAGTATGGGATAAACATCATCCTATGTTTGAGTTCTCATACAATAATAGTTTCCACTCAAACATCCAAATGGATCCCTATGACCACTATTGTAATATATTCATAACACATACATTCTTGGATGATATTGGGTAACAATAACATTTAGGTCATAAAATTGTTAAGGAAATTGTGGAAAAGGTAATGACTATCCAGTATCACATCATGGATGATCAAGTAGAATTTTGTTTTCTACAAATAATTTATTAGACCTAGAGTTTGATATTTGAGATAAGTAATTCCTCTCATATATCCATGGAATTAATTGATGAGATTTGGGAATTATTTTATTCTTAGTTCATGATAGATCAGTCCTTTTGAAATCCTAGATCACATCAGAGTGGGGTCGTTTCAACTAGAGCTCACACCAAACATATCTCATTTAGATGATGAGTTCCTTATATAATTCTAAAGGAAGTACAATCGAGAAACCTCATAAGTGATGAATCTAGAGATTGTAACATTGGAGAATGATCATTCATATGAGTATAAGACGGTGAAGATCTTAGATAATGGAAAAAATATTATACAAAATAAGAAAATGCACTTGGTAAATGTTATATGGAGAAAAAATTGGTTTTAAGAAGAGGCAGGGATACTGAAGGAGGTGGTATAAAAAAATTACCATCATCTTCTTTAGTGTGATAATTAAAAATTTCATGGGAAACTCTCTTAAGTGGATAAGATTTTAATGACCTGAAATTTTAAAAATAAAAGACATGTGTGATTGAATTAAATGTATTATTGTGTATTATGGTTATAGAAAACACATGAACTTATTTTATAATATTATATACTATTGGATTTAGAATAAAATTTATCATCATAACCATTTCTAATATATTCATTGAATAGTCGTCATATAATTAGTATAAATATAGGGTTTTGAAAAATCCAATTGACATAAAAAATGGATGTTATAACCTCCATCAGTAAGATTTCACCCTATAAAGAACATCTTTTAGAGATTCCAAGGGATATAACATCACTGGGTTTTCCTCTTGACTAATCCCAAGTTGATATCCATCAATAAAAGAAATACAAAAAAATCCACATCAGAATTTCAAACTCATTGAGATCGCGGACAAAACCATGTACACCGAACCACCACATAAAAATATCACAATTTCACTACCTACCCTTAGGGGGTTATTGGTGTAATAATGGTATATGTATAAATAACATAGTAATATGAATATTTATATTTCATTCGGAATATAAAAATGGTTACATTTTCATCTTATCATTCTTACCTAAAAAATGATTTTGATTTTGATAATATAGAACACACATTGTATTTTTTTTGTTAATATGAAAATTAAATTAGTTATTTTATTTTGAATAAATAATATATTTTTTAAATAATTAATATTATAATAAAATATTATGATTAATTTATTATTATTAAATTTAAATGATATTATAATTTTAAATATGTAAAATTTAATTACTACAATGGTTCAAAAATTGTTATTATGAGAAATAATTAAGCATTTATCTATAAATATCGATTCGATTTTAAAATTTAAAATTAATATATTTATAAATTTATTATTATAAAATAAAAATATTTTTTCGAATCAGTATTTTTGGATTATAAATATTTATTTTTACATAATTTTTTATGATTGTTGAATTTATGGTTAAAAATAATACGGTAAAAATATATAGTTTGTATTATGACATTAATATCACCTATAATTGATGTCATAAATCATATAAATGTTATAAATGAACATGTATATGTTTCCCATTTCATTTTATGTGTTTTTAGTTTATTTGGTAAATTTTATAAAGCCTTTATGGGGCCTCCAAAATATATTCAATATTTTATGTTTCTAAAATAATTTCTTTATGAACATGACACGCTTCCACATTTCCAATGGTATCATTTTAATAAATGGGACCCTTTGAATATAAAATAATGAAACACACTCTTATTTTGTTGAAACTATGGTAAAACCATGGTATTTTTTTTTATTACACTATTATATATAGTCCAAAACCTAAGTTCGGGAAATAATAAAGAGCTCCGCTCTATTTTCCTATATAAACTGACCCATATTCCCATTTGTCTTCAATAAATAACACAAGATCCTATAAATACTCTAAAATAACCCCTTTAGTATCCTCCAAATTCTCCACAAATCTCTCAAGAAGCTTCTCCTATGATTTTTGGATCACCCTCTCTGGTTAAGGGATCCTCTCCTTCTCCTCCTATTCAACCGTCTTCCTTGTCCAATGATTTTTATCTACAATTCCAAATGTTGGGATATGTTAGTCCATATCCACCTTACTGAAATTATCATTTTACAATGATTAGATACCCCTATAAATCTTATTAATCCCTCCTATGAAAATTTATTTTCACCAGTTACACTATCAAATTTTCAATGTGATTTTCCATAGAAAATAATTGTTTAGTGAATACTCGTACCCATTTCCTCTTAATTTTTTCACCATTCTGAAAATTGTAATTATTTTATTAGGAAGATTAATGTCACTATACACACACCATTATCATGGTATTATATGTGATTAAATATGTTCTTATAAATACGATCTATGTGGAACACTTATGAAAGTAAATGATATGATTATCATGGGTGCACCTAGTTATCCCTCCAATGAATTGGGTAATGTTTTAGTCTATTAGGATTCCATGTGTGGTGTCTATTAAGTTATTATAAGAAAATTATTTTACGTTTTATTGGTCGTTATGAATTATTTATTCTAATGATTTCATGTTTAAATTTGTTTCCACACTCTAATGTTGTCTTTATGTTATCATGCTATATAATGCATCATTGTTCTTATATATGATTCTCACTCCCTTCATATCACATTGAAATTCTTATTATCTAACATGTAATAATTTCATCATGTTATTCTTTGACATTTAACTTACTTTTATTTATAGATCACCAATTTCGTATGTACTTCCGTAGCTTATCTCATGAAGTTTTAGAAGATTGATTATTTCTAATTGGATGTTATGTAAGATTTCATTAATTGAATCTCTTGTTCAAGACATTATTCGATTAAAAAATTAAAAAAATAACCATATTTCATGAACATGTTGGTTGTAATCTATGTATTATTTTTTTAATAAATCCTGAATTAATGATTAATATAAAAAAGGAGAGTCATAACATAGCTTCGCAAGGAGGTGGTTTATTGTACACACAAGAGATGTTATCGTATCCCACATGGAATGTACTGTAAAAATGAATATTTGATATCATAAATTTAGAATTATTAATATTTTATTAATATCATAAATATAATTTAAATCAATAATTAAAACAGTAGTGAAGAGTTAATGAAAGAGAATGAATTAAATTAGTTCATGAGGTGGTAGTCTTCCATAGATATGAAAAATGATTTTGTATCCCCTTTGATGGAGGATGAGATGGATTTAGGATATTACATTAATTTAATAATATATAATTATATATTATTTCCTCTTTTTATCATATTTTCATATATGAATATGATCTTAAAGAGGATGAATAAGAAATAAAACAAAAATGCTTAGTTAGAAATTTTACCTCTTCTTAGAACACCTCTTTAGGATTATACATAATGTATCATTAGAATAGGTTTCTAAAAAATGATTCATAGGATTATGGGATAGATTTTAGGATTTTTTTTATTTTTGGAATAAAAAATTTGTTCAAATGTGTGAATAATATAAGAGATTGGTTTCCTTTTACAAATAATGTTAATGGAAAATTTGTAATTTTTTGGAAACAAAATGGTGTGCCCCGATTTTTCATAAAAATGGATAAAATGGAGAATTAAATAGACTTATATGTTATATATTAGAAATATGGAAATAAAATATAATTTATATATTTTTTAGGACATTTTATCAATTATATTATTTGTTTAACCTCTAGGTAAATTGATTTTTACCTTAACTATGGTAATTAATTTACACTTTTTCAATATTAATTATAGTCAAAAATTATGTTTACATTATCAGAAAATATAAAACATTATTATTAAAAATTTGGAACCTATTTTACCAAATTCAATTCATATAATTTGAATAATTAATTTTAAAAGAAAACTCCCAAATGTGATAAAATTGAAGGTCTTGAGGAAGTGTATTTTTCATAGAAATCGTGATTTTATAAAATCCCTATGACTAATAATAATAATTATTAGAATATAAAATAATATTTAATTTTATCTATTCTCTAAATTTAATTTATATAATTCCTCATTTGGGTATTTTAAATTAACTAGAAATTATAATCATTATGCATATTTGTAATGTTCTCAGAAAAACCAGGGTTTTAATCCCAAAGAAAAACATTTTCTAAAATCTAATATGATGTTGATAAAAAAGAAATTATGAAGATTATATATAACTAAGTAATAATTATGTTACCTTAAATAATATTCAAAACATAATTGGACATTTAAATTTCATATTTTTTTTTAAAATTAATGATATTTTTAATAAAAATAATTATTTTTCACTATTCGCCGAAAAATAACTATTTTTCAAAAAAATCACAAAATTCTCAAAAGGAACATTTTAAAAAAATATAGATGTTAATTTCAAAATATATATTACCCAAATTTTATAAAAATTAATAAAAATAATTTTCTTGAAATCTAATAAAAATAATTTTTTAATAAAACATATCTTTAATAGTAAAATTAAATTACTATAAATTTATTGACTATTTAATAAACATTTATCAAAAAATTAAATTGATTATCATATATATATATATCAAAAATTATTTAAAAATTTTAATATAAATCAATTTAATGATTAAGTTATAATGGTTATGTGTATTGTGGTTCATTTAAGCTCAGTGGTGTGTATCAAATATGCTATTAAACATATATTTAATTTATAAAATATATGTGGGTTAAATCCCATCACTTTAATTAATTTCATCATCTCAATTGTAAAATTAACACTATAATAAATTTTTTACATTTGAAAATATGTTTTTTGGAAATCCACATCATAAAAATAGCTCAAAAAAACCTCTTGATAAGAGAAAAATGGGCGTACAAAGTTCATCTACAATAAAAAAAATAATAGGATTCTAAATATTATAACATTGGGGGAAGTGAATATTTAAACATGTAATAATATAGTAATTTTAAAATAATTATACAATGTTATATAGTTCATTGGTCACAATATATAGAATGATCTTGTGAAAATCATAAAACACAAACCCATAAACTAAAGAGGTGTGGAGAAGGTCATTGATATCATCTAAAATGATGGTAATAGGAAAAAAATGATTTATGATCCTTTTTCTCTAGTTTAGGAATTATTTTTTATTACAGACTAAGAGAATAAGGAAATATAAATACTTGATGACTTTAATTTCATGATGATATCATTTTCCACTATAATATAATATATCCATGTAAATGATTTATATTAAAGATGAATTTGTTTCCCTAATTGAAGCACTAAATTAAAATTTTAAAGTATAAATTAATCCTCGAAGGATAAAAAGATATTCCACCAATGTTTAGAAAATAACTGCAATCCAAAATTTTAAACTCAAGTAAATATAATTTCCAATATGAATAATCCTTCATATGGTGAAATAATAGTTTAATTTAAAAAATTCAATAGTAATAACCAATTTTCAAATTAAATTATTCCTAAATGAACTCAACATTAAATATTGTCTTAACCTCAGTGGTTATCTCATACCATTAATCTTTCAATCCCAAAACATTAATTAATTAGATAGTAAATTATTTTTCCATCCCATGGTAATCTATTAAATAAAACAGGTGTTCTCATAATTACCACAATATACAAGATAATATTAACTCAAATGGTTATCAATTCCATAATACATCTATAAAACACATGTATTGTAATACATAAAATTAACAAAAAAACATAAATACACTTGAATGGAATAAAACATCAACTACAGTTCCATTAATCACTTTAGGATAACAACCCTTGAAACTGAAATGGTTTGTCTATGATTCTGAACATATGATCAATAATAACTTTATATACCTATGATAGTTCCCATAAATCATAATATAAAATCAATTGAACAAATCATAATCTCAAAAAATATTTAAACCGTTTCGGTGATAACAATAATAACATCTTTGTAACTTCAATTCTAGATTGAGTTTTGAAATCATAAATATAACATTTCCTTCTTTGATAATGATTAAGATGACCCAATTTTTACCCAAAAAAATATAATATAAAAAGGTAATATTAGTTCACATACATTGTTACTGACCTCTTAAGTTTAGTGTTTTATATAATTATGGGAAAATATTATATTATAAATACCAAAGAATTCAAGAGAGTATATTTCTTAGTATAACCAATATTTCATAATCCATATTATGTCATCAGTATCATCCTTATAAATGCACTCTAGAAATAATTCATTCAATATCATAATTCATAACCTAGTGAAATGAAAACATTAGAGAGGTGATATCAAATGCTCAATAATTATAAACATAATAATTTACATGTAAATGTTATCAATGTGTACAATAAAATTATAAGTGTATTATGAAATAATCAAAGTGTAAGAGTATAACATAAGAATATTCATACCCATAAATACATTGATGATCATGTATGAAAACATTTAATATGTCTTTACCTAAGGAAAGAGTCATTAAAATCAATAATCACAGGCTATGCGATATCAATCTTGATGAAAGGAATCATTACAAACCCACACCAATCATAGATAAAACATGATGTCATCTTGGTTACATTATCTTCATAACTTATTTTCAACCTATAAAAGACATAATTGGATCCCATTTGAATCCAAAAAAAATAATTGTTAAATCCTTCCTTATTTTCTATTGTGGAAATGAACACTACCCAATACATTGGAACGATATCTATGAGCACCCATCGTATATGGAATATTAGAATCGCCCAATGCTATCAAGGTTAACCCATTATAAAAAAATAAAAAAAAAATATAAATAAGGTACATACTAATTTGATTTCATCCTCAAACTCATAGAAACATTCATTATTCCATTTATAATATAATTAACCCATTCAAAAGTATTAGGTTCCATGAAAATCCCATTGAAGCATGTATAACCCATTGAAAAGAAAAAATTTCAATAAAATTCACTTTTAATCATGATTACCCAATGTAAAATTAAAAGGTTTCAAAAAAATCTCCATAATTATTGATTATCCTACTAAAAATAAATGGATTCCATAAAAATCTCTTTGAAACATGATTATCCCATGGAAATTAAATGAGTTCCATGATAATCCCTTTGAAAATTTATTAACTCATAAAAATAAAATGGTTTTTATAGACACCTATTTGAAACAATTGTAATAAATATAGAGAAATAATGATGATTATGACATTAAAAATGTCCCCATTTGAGAATAATTAAGAAAAATGGATGTTGAAATTGATGAATTGAATCGCCATTAAAATATCCTTAAAAATATTTTGAAGAAAAACTCTATTTATTGTTATCATCACTTTTAAATACTATAAATTTATAAATTGATAAAATAATTATCATTTAAAACAAACATAGAAACATATAAAGGAATATTCATGGAATATAATGGAGTTTATTATATGAAAATCTAGTCAGTTCCTAAGTTTTAAAAGTAAATATTCTTCTCAAACCATTTTTAAAAGTGAACTATAAGGAAATGATATGAAATTTCATTTAACCCATTTAAAAGTTTGATAAATATCGTGTAAAATGGATTAAAGTAATAATTTATTCTTGTAAAACAATATTTTTGAGAAAATTGATATCATGGAAAAGGAATAGAAAGATACCCAATGTAAAATAAATTACAACATAGTTATCACATATGAGTGGTTTTATTGATGTGTATTTAATCAATATATAAGGATAATGAAATCAAACGTAATAAAAATATTCGTAACTAGAGTAATGTAAAATATAAGTGGTTCATGGAAAATGTTTAGAATTATTTCCTCCAAAATAAACTTGAACATAAAGAACCTTGAATGAAAGCAGATTGTAACATAATTAATTTTCCACTATGGTCCCTTATCGATCATAAGCCCCCTGAAATAATAAAATAAAATAATAAATTAAATATCTTTTACATAAGTAAATTCATGATATATCAAGTCAAAGGGAAGTATATACCACCCAAAAATGAATATTTGTGCATATCATTAACATCTGACTCAAAGAAAACGTATTTTAAATGAACTTCCCTTAAATAATCATACAATTGAATTTATGAATTAATAAAATAATAGATTATTTGTACCAAATGTAAATCAAAATAACAGAGGTTTATATTAATCCCAATAAAATAAAAATTTATTACAAACAAAATAATATAATATAAAATTCAATGAAGGTGTAATGTAACCAAATGAAATGAAATTCAGTTATGAAATTCTTTACCACATGGTAACATTCATGTCAAATATCCTTCAATGACATAATAAAAATTCAAACATAAAATAAAATTATATATTATATATTCATTATATAATATGCTAAAGGGTATGTATATATAGGAAAAAATATATAAATACATGGTTAATATATAATATGTTTCACAGAAGTAAAAGAGAGAATAGAAAACCCCCTACCTTGTGTCTAGATATTCCTTGTGTGTGCTTTAAATACTGTATAATAATATTAATTAGATTATTTAATATATTAAGAATTTATTTAATATTTAATATATTAAAATTAAATCATTTATTTTAATTTATTTTAATTAAACACAGAAATATTTAACTAGTTATGTCCACATCAGGTGTTTTGAGGACATTCATTTTATTATTTTGAAATGGCTTCATTATGTGGGTTCTTATCAAATGTATTTTGAAATTTAAAAGCATGGATCCAAAATCAATGATCAAATTTTAATAATAACATTTCTTTAAGTGGATTAGAATTTAATATCTATAATTTTTAAAAAGAAATACAATGTTTGATAGCATACATGTTACACAACACTAAACTTAAATGAACAGTGAATTATTATTAATTCATTTGGACTCTTCTAAATTTGAAATTAAATTGGTAAGATTGAATAGTATTGACCACATTATAAAATATAGAATTTTTATCTAGATTTCAACCTTATTAATTAATTAATTGTATAAGAGCTCTAGTTTTGTAATAAAATCGTCTTATCCTTTAGAGAAACATTTGTTTTCTCAAAAATGATTTTAATCTTCTTTTAGAACATCGTATAATAATTTTTTTTACTTTTTCAAGACTCATATGATAAAATTCATTTAATTTGTAATATAATTATGTAAGAATTATCTTCAGATTAATTTTTTTGAATTTTCTGAAATGGATAAATTTTTAATTAATACTTAATTGAAATATTTTTATTTTAAAACTTTTTTATATTTTAATACATTTACGAAGTAAAATTAAAATTATGATTAGTTTTAAATTTTAATTAGTTCATTTTAATATAAAATAATCCAATTATGTTTTCATTGATAGATTTTATTCATGAATTTTTCGTAAAGTAATTTTATATTTAAAAGGGTCATTTTTCAGAAAACCTATTTTTCATTATGTTTGGCTGGATTAATAATAAATTATATTCTACTAATTAAATGTTTAAAATTTTAAAAAATGAAATATATATTTTGATTTATTGGGTTTAAATTTTCTAAATAGGTCCCTTTTATTTTTTTTCAATACAAATTTTAGCCTTAATAAAAACATTTCCCACAATAAAGGGTAAATCAAGAAATTAAGGATTAAAAATATATGATATCAATTATAAAATTAAGAGATAACATTCCAAAATTTTATTTTATGATTACATATCATCCATAATCATAAAAAAGTTTAGTATATGAACGCTTGTTAATATTTGGATGTTATTATGACCTTTATAATAATTTAATTAATTAAAAGTAAAAACTCCCATATTCTTTTTTAAATTAATATAATATATTTATTTTAGATATTTCCAGAGGATAAGTTCGGTTATAAAAAGTATTTTTCAATCTCAAAATTTTTAACTTAATTATGGTATATTTTATATTTTTATTTGAGAAATAATTACTTGAAATTTTTACACAATGATGATACAATATTTATTCAATCAATGAAAAAAATATCATAATTGATATTAAGAATATTAAAATTAATATAAATAGAGATAAATACTGTGATACCTGAAATTTATTTTTGAAAATGATATGTTAGGGATATAATAAAATATATTTATATAATTTAAATTTTTTTCATTATGTAATTAAAATAAATGTAATAAATAGTTCTAAAAATTTAAATTAATAATATTTTATAATAAAGAATATTTTACTAAATGATATAAAATTACTATAAATTGTATACTAATCCAATTTATTAAGATATGGTTTTTAATTTCAATCATGGTTCATTTATTTCACTTATTAACATTTAATGTGACTACATTGGATCTAAAATAGTAAATAACCTTATTGACATGGTCTGTTTAAAATGGATTGATGAGTGTTTAAAACCAAATGATAACGGTAATCATGTGACCTAATCATGTAAAAAATTATTGGATCAGATTATTAAAAATAATAATAATCCAATATTTTATGTAAATCAATTTCTAGACATTTTATATTGGAAAATATTTTTATATTTATTTAACATCTTGAGGATATAAAAGAGCTCCCCTCCCCTAACTTATAAAGGGGAACCTCTTATTCTAAGAACATCATAATGAAAAAACATTTTTTCAAAAATTTTAACCTAAATAAAATCCTATAACACATCACTTAATTATATAGGTCTTGTGTTAGGAATAAAACCAACATTTGGGGGATTAATGTTTTAATAAAATCATGTTTTCCAAATAAGAGGTATAGTTTTAAACCGCATGTTTCATTTTTGATTCTTCTTACACCTCCTTAAAGTATTACTTAACTAAGAAAATATATAAATAAAATCATAATAAATATATTTATTTTTTTATGTCAATTTAACATGATATATCAATCTATTATTTCATACAATGGGAAACAAAACAACTAATCTAGTGTATGGAGGACTACTATCTCACAGACAGATGTAATATGTTTTCAATCATAATATCTAATAGCTTTATTATAATTATGGAATTTATGATTATATATGTTATTTATGAAATATTTATCATTCATAAAATATAATATATCATTTATATTATTACCTTTCCATTTAATGAAAAATTATAATATCGTTCTTGCATACATGTGCACTACCACCTCCACAAAGCGATTTGGTCCCCTTTTCACCATCAAATCACAAGGAAGATATTCATATATGTGTGTATGTATGTATATTTTAACAATTGATTTTATATTTATGATATTATTTTTATTATCTACATATAAAATAATGCTTTCTTTATTTTCAGAATGATAGTAAAAATGGAATCATTACTCATGCGTACATAGGGTCTACCATCTCAATGATGGTATCATAGTTCATTTGTAAGAAATATATTTAATAGTTGTGTTTAAAGGAATAATTTATGTATAAAATTGATAATTATGTTATTATTATTATTTTATATATGTTGTGTTAATGGAAATATAAAGAATATTAAACATACTTCTGTAATTTTGGATTTATTAATGAAATATCATCAAAATGAATAATGTGTAATTATATGATTATGTAATTATATATAACATAGTAATTAGTGATATAAAATAAAAAATATAAATTAAAAAATATCCTGAGAATGTAAATAATTATCCTATTTTTATTATTCCAAAATATTAATAATGTTTGTGAGGAGTAAGACATATGTTAAGGGACTTTTTCTAAAAAAATGTTCTTTTAATGTTTATCATCAAACATTATTTTCCTTCCATATAAATATCTTATAAATATGATTTAAGTAATTTTTTTACTATTACCATATTATTTTTAAATTTCATTATTACCCATTCTATAATTTATATTAAACAAGTTTAAAAGGGAACTTTTTTTTCAAAATGATTTACTTTTTAACTTTTCTAAAAAAAGTATTGACAGAATTTTTTTTATCTTATATGAAACAGATGTATTTCCCTATCATATTTAAAAATATATTTATACAATATTCCATTAAAAATTTACAATGAACTTTTTTAAAAAAAATTCTTATTTACAATTAGTTGTACTTTTAAACGATTTATTTAAAAAGGGAAAATTAATTTAAATCAAGAAATGTTTTTATGAAGAAATATTGTATGTGTCATGATAGGGTTCTTGGAAGTTTCATATGTTGACAAGTGGTTACATTAAAAACCAAATACGTGTGTATATATGATACCCCTCCAATTCATGGGTTATATAATACATCCATATGGTCATTCAAAATATCATACAAACTTAACCAAATAGGATAATCCTAATAGATAATGGGAATATGTTGCGATAGTTATTCCATGAATAATTGATGGAGTTAATCTTGGAGTAGCTGTGATGGTTACTCTAAGGTAAATTATTTTATTATGACCATGAATGTCTTCCAATATTAGTTTTTAAGGTTTCTCCAAATTTAATGTTGATGGTTATTCCATATGTAAGAGTGGAAATTATAGCTTTATGAAAAAATTCTTTTTGATTTTCACATTTTCAAAACAATACATTACTGGATTATTTTACCTTAATTATTTAAAATTTATTATTTTATGAAATTTTTTGGATAGAGAATATTTTTTCGTCGGTAAATAAAGATTTTCTTTATCCCAATTATTATTTAGAAAATTAATTTTTTATAATTATTCAGGGACGGATTGTTTCTTTCATTCTTCCATATCCCTTACTATTTTTTTATTCACATCCCATGTTTTTAAAATGATTCTCATAGGATTTATGGATGGGTAAGTGAAAATAATAATCCAAGGTGATATTCATTACAATATTTCCTCAAAATATCACATGTTATATTTTAATGGTATATATTGTTGGAAAATTAATACCAAGAAGATGTGTTCACCGTGTAACTTATGGGTTTGTTATGTAGGCATTATAAACTAATTCTCTAAAACACTAACCCAAAAATATTTTTGGGAATTAAATTATGTGAATTCCATTTTAAAGACACTATATTATGTAATTCTTAATATAAATTCTTTATATTATATGTCCATGAATTGAACATATTAAAACAATTCCATTGGTTATATGGAAGTTAGTGTTTTTCACACTGAACTGAGTTTTAAGCAATGAAATATAATATAGGTTTTAGATGATTCATTAATGGATTATAATATATATCATATAAATTTAAAAAATTTGGGAGATAAATTTTCTTTTGGAAACTATTTATTTTTGTAATTAGTTAACTTTTTGGAAATTATGATGTAAAAATAAAAACATTATATTTATACCAAATTTAATTGTAACTAAAATATTCAACTATCTTAGAGAAAATAAGAAATTCACCATTGGATAATTTTAGCATGTTTATTATAAAAATATTATGTATTTTTTTAAAATAATTACCCAAATATAAGAATATACTGCTTCAAATAAAAATCATTTTTATTAGAAAATACTATTTTTAATAATAAAACATTGATGACCCTTACCAATATTTAATTGTATATCATTAAGTTATTTTATAATTTATATTTAAATAAAAATTGTATAATAATAATATTTTATTAAAACAGCATTTATATCAAATATTCTTTATTTTTTCAAAAGTGTGTCTTAATTAAAACTATATATTTCCCTAAAATATAATTTTTTATTCGTATTGACATAAGTGTTTTATAAATATCATTATATATTAATTTATAAAGTAATAATAAAAATGGTCAAAGAAAATAATTATTTCATTTGAAAGAAAGTAAAAAAATTAATAATATTGAAGGCTAGATACATAAGCCATTAATAAACCAATGTATGACCTAAGGTTAAGGTGTGAGATGATAGTACATTCTTGGGTTCATTCTGTAAAAATTGTTTGGATCTTGATCTTGATAATCATGAAATTCCCCAATATACAGTTTAACTAAAGTTTTAATTTTTTTTTCTATTTTCATTGTCTTGTTCATGGGAAAATCCATGTGATGTCATCTATTTTTTTTCTATGATAAATTTTATTCATAAGGTATCATCCTACCTATCAAGGAAATAAATTCTTCCAACAATATAATTTTTTCATTATCATAACCTATAATATATACTAATCATAATGGTCAATGTATAATAACTATTTTATCAACTTTTTTGATTCATAAATAGATTCTATACCAACATGATATTTTTTTAATGGTCAAAAATAAAAAAAAAATCATTCTTTTGGTTTCAATAACTACTTTTCCTAACAAGGAATTTATTTACTAAAAAACTGATTAAATTTAAAAGAGTTTGGTTCATTATATTCTACACCACTTCAAAAAAAATTCTCTTGTAATTTCATTTGAATAATAAAATATATGAGGGTACTTCAATTACTTAGCATCCTTCAGTTCAAATATTAGTTCCTTCAACAAGTGGTTCCACTAAAATTCTTTTACCATGTGAGTTATTTAGTCTCATGGATCTTTTTATCTATTATATAATATCCTCAACAGCTTCTCCTCTTATAAATGATCATTCATCAATATTTCCACCTCAATATTCCTTACATGTTAGTGATCTAGAATGTACTTCCTTGAGAGGGATACATTGAACACATCATGTACTTGGGATAGCTTAGGAGGGGGTGATAGTTTATAGGCCACAAAAATTATGTGATTAATGATATCAATGGATAGGTTGTATCCTTGAATAATATTTCTTTCTCATGACATTCATCCATGGTGGGATAAAAGGAACTTTTTAGCTCTGAAAAAAACTATAGGTCCAATCAAGGATTTCTGGAAAATCATTTTTGTTAGAAAATTTTAATACTTCATATATAATTGAATTATTTGGATTGTCTCTATTTTCTCATGGATACATTCAGGTCCCATCATATTCCACCCTCCGACATCATCCTAATCTGTTGGAGTATGACACCACTTCATATACTGAGTCTCATATATTGCCATGTGAATTCTGTAATGTGAAATATTGTTATATGAGAACTCTAATAGAGGAAGGTGATGGTCCCAATATCCTTTGAAATCGATTTATTTTTCTCTCATCATATCCTAAAGAGTTTTTATAGTTCTATAAGATTAACCATCTCTCTGAGGGTGACAAACAGTACTGATGCCTAGTACTATATTGAATTCTTATAGAATAATTTTCCAAATTCATGAGTTATTATTCAGATATAATATTTAGTTTCACACCATGATATCTTATCACTTCTTTTATTAATATCTTGGAATGTTGGTCAATATAAAATCCTTACTCGATATCAATAAAATGTACTACCATTATGAGGTGATCCACTACTACCCAAATGGTGTTATAGCCTTCATATGTACTAGGTAGTTCTAAGAAGAATTAAATGGTTATGTTTTCCAATTTCCTTGATGTAACATCCCCAACCCTGGTGCCGCTAAATCTGTGATCGATTTGGGTCTTCACATAACCTTAAGCACACCTCCTCTTACGCTACAAGTTGCCTGCTAGCAGTGAGGGTCTAGATTAGTCATGCAGGGAGACTGTACCCTTTTTACTATAGTAAGACACTGCATACCACAATATAAATAGAAAAAACATTGAGAAACAACCAATAACATGTATATCCAAATATCATCTCCCAAACAATGTACAAACCACAAGAAACAACAAATATGTAATGTTATGCTACAATGCCAAGTCAATCAAACCCAAAAGAAAGAAAAAGATCAGAATCCCCAAAACATTCCTGACTATAAGTCTGGGACATCATCCATGCATATAACATGTCCAACTCAACAACCTAGAATTGGGACCTTTCCCTTTTCTTGACCATAAAGCATGAAATCTGATGGGGTACATATTGGAGGCCCGAGCGGGGTATGAGTAAAACTTGATTGGCCACCACAAATGGTGTCTACAAACAACCAAGACTAACAGATAGTTCGTGACAGTAAAAATAAGTGAAAAGTAAATGGAAGATGGTTTGGGGCCATTTATTATCCTTTCTCTACATTTCTATTACTATTAGTATTATTATGCCAAGTTCATTATGTAAATCATCCCATAATTTAGTTCATCATCAACATGTAATCCATGAGTCATAAATTTACCTTATTAACACAACATTCATGGAATTTATCATTCCACATAAGAGGAAACGTTAAGTCCATATCTCACTAGGTATGAGAATATCATTTAATCACCAAACATATCTTGGCACCTCAGCCGAGGTTTGTTCATTGAATATATCCATTGGGGGCAGAGAGAATCATTCTAACTCCCCAACCCATGCATTCCTAGGTAGGTTATAGCATCGGTACAACCCTACCTGTGGGAGGAGCATCGGTCCTTAATCCCACAACCATGCCATGTGCACAAGTTTATTTATCCATTCACTAAATTTATCTATATCACAACCACTACATCAATAATGATAACCATAACGATTCCCAACAGTTAACATTGGATTCAATGTAATTCCATAGCCAGTTTACAATTCCATTTTACACTACACAACCCATTAGGACAATTCTCTTTTTAATGACTCATCCCATTACCCATATTCATCAATTCTCAAGCCATTGTCATTCTCAAATGTCAACATTTCACCTACACCCACTCCCTTATTTTTTTCAACATAATTCATTGGCCACAACGAATAATCCCCATTTAACTAATTCAACCCATATTAATTATCATTCCTACGATCCCTTCAACCTTTTCTATGAATTGTCACATGCCCATAATTCATTTTCACTTACATTCAACATTGAAAGATGCATGAAAAGGGATCTACATTGTCACAAGGAAACCTTTCTCATACTTAGCCAAATTCTATGTCCAGAAAGTATCAGCGCACCCCATGGGTGGCCCTATAAAGGTCAGGTCATCCTTTATGTGTCCCATGAAAACATGGAGAGTTTATATTAACAATTTATTCAACCATAACACCAAATATCATCATGTATTGAATGAAAAACATGGGATAAAGAACAAATAAACCAAGGATGCGCAAATCTCAATGAAACTATGGGGTATAACATGTAGGAAACCTACCTTGAATTACTTGACGAACACACACCTAATCAAGGATTCGAATATCGATTTCACAATCGTTAGAATCCTCAACATAAGTATCACCAGAAATGAACGGTTTTAGATCTTCTGTAGGAGATAAGGAAGAAATGTAAAGCCTAAACAAAAAAGAGAAGCAAGATGGTGGATTAGCCTTCACCAGATCTCTGATTTTCAAAGGACAACACTCCAAACGGCCTTCAGATGAGGGAGAATCACCCAATCTCTTGGGAGATTTGGTTCATCACTAGTGATTCAAGGGGGGAGAAAGTAGGAAATACCGAGTTGGGGATAAAATCTCATAATGGAATTTTTGTAAATTTCTTAGCATCATTGGGATACATGGTTTACCCGCATAATTTTCCAACCCACGCAAGACTTACTATCCAAAAATCACCCCCTTTGCATGGTTTCCTGATAATTATGCATGTTATGCTTAGCCAAGTGATAAACATGCACAAGCCTATATCCATGGATCCATGGTTACCTAGAATGATCCACATGGTTTATACTAACCATGAGAAAACTGTAAAAGATGCCAAGAGACTCCTTTTCCCACTATTTTCATGTCCCAAACCCCCAGAACACCCTGATCCTTCTCATGAACATTGTGAAACAGTTGTTTAACAAAAATAAAGGACTTAAACCAAAACATAATAACAAAATTCCTTAAGAACTATCTTAGATCTTACAAACTCCCCATCATAGGACAGATCATCCTTAAGATGCACTTCTTCAGCATCATTGAGTTTTTGAAGTGAAGAGATCAGCCCATTGGGCTCGCATATCTAACTTTTTCTCCAATGTATCTTCCTGGATATTTCATGATTACATAGAACGTGAATAAATGGTACAACCATGCCCCATAAAACCCTATCATTGTGATCCACAACAAGAATCATATGCTCCTCAAAAGACGTATCTTGATAAATCTGAACATCATCAACATTTATCAGATGAGATGGATCAAGTTGATGCTTATAGAGTTATAAAACATGAAAAAGATCATGCATCCCACTATACCATTGTGGAAGAGGCAATCCATAAAGCACCATTCTGATCCTCTCCACAATCTCAAATGGCCCTATATACCTGGGACCATCTTTCCCTGCCTCTGAATTTGGTGGTGACCCATCCATGGAGGCACCTGAAGAAACACACTATCACCTACCAAGAACTCGAGATATCTTTGACGCTAATTTTCATATGAATTATTCCTACTCTGAGCTATTTCCATCATTTATTTAATCAACTAAACCTTATCAGATGTATCCTACAAGAGAATCGGTCCAAACAGCTAATACTCCCCATCTTATAACCAACACAACAGTGATCTACAAGGCCTTCGATAGAGTGCCTCAAAATTTTCCATATGAATTGTAGCTTCAAAACTGTAGTTGTAAGCATTCTAAACAAGTGGAAACTGATTTTCCCATGAACCATTGAAATATAGGAAAAAATATCTCAAAAAGTACTCCAATACATGAATTGTATGCTTAGACTCCCCTTCCGTTTGTGGGTGATAATCCATACTCAACAAAACTAGGGTATCATGCACCTTTTATAATCCCTGTCAGTAGAGTGATGTGAAACAAAGATCTTAATCCTAAACTATGGTTCTCAGCACACAATGCAGTCGCACTATCTCTCAACCAAATAACTCACCCAACAGGTCAGCTATATAAGTTTCTTGGATCATCTAGAAATGAGCGACATTAGTCAACTGGTCCACAATGACCCTGATTAAATCATTTTTTGTGACATCCTTGGAATAACCACTATGAAGTCTATCGTTACAACATTCCACTTACACTCTGGAATGGGAAATGACTATAACAACCCACATGGACACTGATGTTTGGCCTTCACCTATTGAAAGGTAAGGCATCACACCATGAAACCCACAACGTCTTTCGTCATTCTCATCCACCAATGCTAATGATTAAGATCAGAATACATTTTAGTCAAGCTAGGATGTACTTACCACTTTGGTACATAGAATTCATGCATCAGATCATCCCATGCACCCGTCAATACCACAACACATCCCTGAACATAGACAACCCCATCAGCAATAATATCCCAAATAGAAGGTGACTCCCCACCAAAAGACTTTCCTTTATGGACAAACATATTGTATCCTTCAGTTGGAATTCCTTGAACCAGCTCAAAAGTGTGGACTTAATCACTAAACATGCAAGGGCCATTTGTTTTTTCCATCCTGCACCTCAAGGTGCATCTCCACAAACAAAGACATCATTTTCCATTTAGATTTGGGTTCCTAAACAACTTCATTTTGATCCTTCTATCTCATATCATCCCCAACACTATTCCATTATCCCGGTGGGTAAACCATGTCAAAATCAAATGATTGTAGGTAATCAACCCACCTTCACTATTAAGATTCAAATCCCTTTGAGACAAGATATAATTTAAACTCTTATAATCAAACAACACAGTGAACAGCTCTCCCAACAAGTCTTACCTCTAACACATTAAGGCATAAACTATAGTAGCTATCTCAAGATCATTATTAGGGTAGTTTCTTTCATGCAGTCTCAAATTCCTTGACTCATAAGATACTAATTGATCATCCTACATCAACACTACCCAAAGTCTAACATTGGATGCATTACATAACAATGTGTACGTCTTACCAGGTTCATGTAGGATTAGAATCGGTGTGGTAGTCAAATTATTATTTAATTAATTAAAAGTTGTCTTTCATGCCTCTGAAAACTCAAACTTATCATGATTATTAGTAAAGCTTCATATTTTTTATTCTAAATGAGATAAATACCTAATGAACCTCATGTAGTTACTAGACAAAACTAGAATATTCCAGATATTAGAAACACTCGTGGGATGCTCCCAAGAAACAAAAACCTGAACCTCATCTGGATCTAATAAAACACCTAAATTAGAAATGATGTGTTCCAAGAAATGAACTTTATCAACCCAGGAATGGAATTTTGATAGGTTGGAATAAAGCCAATACTCTCTTAGTGTACTCAATAAGTTGTCCAAATGTTTCCCATGATCGTCAAGAGTTTGTTATTAAACCAATATGTCATCAAAAAATAAAACCAAGAACGGAACTAGATGAGGATGACAAATCTGGTTCATTAGTTACATGAACATACACAGTGCATTGGTCAACCGGAATGACATCACAAAAATTCATACAAGTTGTACCTACTCTGAGAAGTTGTTTGGGGTACATTAAGAAGGTCACACCCTCCACTCATGGTATCCCAATTTCAAATCAATCTCCGAGAACATTGTGGTGCCCCTCAGTTGGGAAAATAGTTTATCAATTCTGGGGAGTTGTTATCAATTCTTAACCATCATATAATTCTACTTCTTGTAATTGAAATAAAACCTCAACGACCTGTCAACCTTCTTTGAAAAAATGATTTGTGATCCCCATGGATAAGTACTAGGTCTAATGAATCCTTTCCGCTCCAAATCAACCAGTTGAGCTTTAAGCTCCTCGTGTTCTCCCAACACCATTCGATATGGTGGAATGGAAATTGGTTCTACCCCTGGAAGCAACTCGATCATAAACTCAACATCTTTCTCAGGTGGTATCCCTAAGATATCCTTAGGAAACACATTCCAAAATTGATCAACCATAGAAGGAAAGACATGTTTATCCAGTTATCCATCATCCAGAAAAATGAATTCCACTTAGGCTGTGAGACGTCCCCTCTATATATAAAATATCCATGCACATCCTACTTGAACATCCCACTCACAGCAAAGGTTATAATTTTCTCCATCAGGAGATGTAAACATTATCTGACATCGTTAACAATCGATAAGGTCTTGATACTCTACTAACCAATCTATACCCAGGATCAGGTCAAAACATGAAATCCCCAGAACAAACATATCCCATAGGAAATGATATCCACTATCCTCTAAGGCACACACTTTACACAACATTATATTCTCAACTCTCACCCACAATGGAGTATGAAGTGACATAAATCCACACACACTTTCCACAGTTAGTACCAGTGCTACTACAAACTGTGCTAAAATAAATGAATGTGTGGAATTTTTTTAAAATAGAGAATTCTCAAGTGTCAAAACTACAAGAATTATACCTCTAATGGGAGAAGGTCCAGCCTCTCCTGCTCTAGGTGTAGACTAAACTACGTGGAGATGTAATGTCCCTCTACCCTAGGATATATCCTGAGTACCTTGCACTGCACTTCCATATTGGTACGAATAGTTTCTCCCTGAAGTTCCAAATCCACCACCCCTAATAGTAGGGCCTGTGGAGCTCCAAATACCTTCCTACTATGGGGTAATAGATCCCCTAGATGAACTATACACTGATCTTTTTCCTCCAACACTTTCTGTTTGTTGTGGGTTCTTACAGAACATCTCCACACGACCCATTTTATCACATTATCTGCAATCAACAGGTGGTCGGGAACACTGACATCGCACATGTCATATAATTCCACACTAATTATAGTAATCTCAATTAATAACCTGAGAGACCAGTTCTACTTACTAGTAGTGTTTACCACCTCTGTCTAGGTGGAAATTCTAAAAACAGAACTTCATACTTTCGCAAGTCGCAAAATTATTTCACCCCACTAGAACTACATGTTTATTTCTAGAGGACTCATCATGGTATACTTTTGAGATGATGGCCTGATGAATTATCGTAGAAAACCTCTTCTGCTAAAATATTTTTATTCTCTAGTTGAAGTCCATCCAAAATGTTCCATGCCATATCTGCCTCATCTCACACTAAGCAGGAACATGAAGTGGCAAGTCCATGAGGGGTCTTGCATACTCCATTACTCACATAATTCCCTGTGTAAAACTCATAAACTCCATATACTTCTCTTTCCTTAATGTTTCTAGGTAGTAATTCTCAAGAAATATTTCTTGAAAACACTTCCAAATCATCCAATCAACTTGTTCAGTCTAGGAAAGATATCTCACCAACACTTTTCCAGGCCCTTTACCATATAGGATGACATCATAACATTTTTTTTGGAAAGAGTCACCACATTTTCAAGAATTTTGAGGAAAGACTCTATCTAAAACTCACCTGCCTCTAGACTACCCTCCCTAATAAAGGTATGAGGATGCTACAGCTAAAATCCCTAGCCAACTCAAACATACACAGTGAGACCATCCTTGGGTCCCATTCCATCATCTTCATAATATATGAAAAGTTGTCAAGGAACTGATCTTCCCTATCATCTTGAACCAATTGGTCTTCTTGAAATGCTACTAGGGGAGCATTCTCAACAACATCATCTTATTCTCCAATCATAACCAAACGTTATGGTGGAATTTCTCTACAATTCCAACCAATAATATTTTAGAACACAACCATGAAACTTTCAAATGGCATAAGGAAAGGATCATCACTATTGATAAACAATCCTTTTGGTATACACATCACATTGGGATTTATTATATCTGGAACACTACCCTCAACCATCCTTCCTATGGACATGGCTATCATAAGGTAACTAACTCACATGGTTACAAGACCTACCTTTTTCACCATTTTAAAATGATTTATATATCCCAATTTACTCCGAGAACATTTTAATTCACTTAAAAATCTTTATCAATAACTATTCATTAAATATTAAATAGCATTCTCATTTTCCATTTTAACAATTTATATCATCCCATTATATAACAATTCACAATTTTTAAGAAAATCAAATGCATTCAACCCATTATTTACCGCGCAGCCATCTAGTGTGTGTGTGTGTGTGTGCCTATGTTGATTCAAGTCACTTGTATACATAGGTGCCTAGAGTAATGTACGGATTCACATCCTCATTCCATCCAATCCATGAAAAAATTATCACAAATCTGTGACATCACACCACTTGTGCATCAACCAATGGAGAAATATCATCAATTGTGACAGCACACAATATGAAAAAAAAAATTCCCTTCATGGCTTCTGTTTTCCCCCATACGTGTGTTAGCTAATCCCAGGAACATGCTCATTAAAAAGGCCTGAAACTATTCTAATTTCCTTTATACCATCTCAAAACCATAATAAAGGGAATATAACTCCTCTGATACCACTTTGTAACATCCCCAACCTAGGTGAAACTAAATTGGTACCCTGATCCGGGTCATCACATGAACTCAAGTGTACCTCCCCGTATACCAGAGGTTGCTAACTAGTAGCGAGGGTCTAGATTAGTCAAGTGGGGGGACTATACAATATTTTCCAAATTAAGCCACCTCAAAACTCAATATAAATAATGGAAACAATAAGGAACAACAAATAGCATGAATATCCAAACATGTCCCCAACTAGGTACAAAGCACAATGAATAGTAAATATATCATGTCATGATACAATGCAAAGTGAATCAAGACCGAAAATAAAGAAAAGCATTGAAATCCTCAAAAAATTCTTAAATCCAATTCTGGAACCACATCCATGCTTGTCCCATGTCAAACTAAACTCTCTAGAAAAGGTCCATTTCCCTTGTCATAACCTACAAGCGATAAATCTGCTCAGGTTCCCAACAGAGGCCTTAGTAGGATGTGAGTACAACTTAAGAGGACAACACCAACCATGTCGTCAAAATATCCAGTCTAATATATAGTGCATGCAAGTATAAATAAATGAAAATTAAATGAAATACAGTTTAGAGTACACTCATTAACCTTTCTATAATATTCAAATACTATTAGGATTATTTTTTCTTAGTTCATTATGTAAATCATCTCGTCATTTATTTCATCATCAACATGTAATCCATGAGTAAGACATTTACCTCATTCTCACAATATTCATGGAATTTATCATTTAGTATAAGATTAAAAGTTATGTCCCTACCTCACTAGGTATGAGCATATCAAGTAATCACCACACTTACATAGGAGCCTCAGTCCAGGTATGTTCATTGAATACAACCATTGGGGGCATATAGAATTATTTCGACTCCCAAACCAGTGCATTCCTAGGTAGGCTAGAGCATCAATCCAACCCTACCACTAGAAAGATCATCAGTCCTCAATCCCCCCACAAAGCCATGTGAACATTCTTATTTATCTATTCACGACATTTATCCATATCACAACCAATACAACCAATATATATCATTCACAATTCCCAAAAATTAACATGGGAATCAATTTTATTCCATAGCCCATTTGCAATGTCGTTTTACACTACATAACCCATTATCCCAATTCTTTTCCCAAGCCTCATCCCAATTACCATATTCATCCATTCACAATACATTACCAATCCCATGTGTCAAAATTTCACCTACACTCAATGCCTTAGGGTTTCCAATATTATTTATTATCCAAAAGGCACATTCCACATTTAACTAATTCAAACCATTTTTATTATCGTGCCTACAATCCCTTAATCCATTGTTAAGCATAGTCACATGCTTATTATTCATTTACACTCCCATTAATAAGTTTAACATTCTTATTAAGGGTTGTACATTGTCACAAGGAAACCTTTCACATACTTAGCTAACATATAATTCCAAAAAATATCGGTGCACCCCATGGGTGGACCTAAAAGGGTCAAGTAATATTCCATTTGTCCCATTAAAACATTGATGGTTTCCATTCATCAATTAGAAACCCATAAAACCAAATCTCTTCAAGGATCAAAAGAACAATAAGGGGTAAGCATGAAATTAACCCAATAATGTACAAATCTCAATGAAACAATGGGATATAACATGTAGACCACCTACCTTGGAATCATTGATGAACGCACACCTAATGGAGGCCATGATTCTCAATTCAAGACCCCATATAAGCCTAAAACTAGATCTCACTAGAAACGAAGTGTTTTAGAGCTTAGAAAGGATAACAAGTGTGAGCCCTAATCCAACAAGAGAAGCAATGGGGGGATTAGTCTTACCCATATCATATATTTTCAACCGGCGACACAATAAATGAAATTGAGATGAGGGAGAATCACCCTTGGATGATCTTGGGAGATTTAGTTATTCACTAGGGTTCCATGGGGGGAGAAAGGAGAATATTCCGAGTCGAGGTACAAATCCCATAATAGATTTTTTTTTAAAATTTATCAACTTTTTTGGGTTGTATGGTTTACCCACATGATTTTACAAACCATTTGAAAACCGTGTGAGAGATACAATCACCAAATCCCCTCCTTCACATAGTTTTATGTGAATTTTGTATGGTTAACTTAACCAGGAGATAATTTTGTTCAAGCCTCTATCAAAGGCTATAAGATTAACTGGGATAATCCATATGGTTTTCACTATCCATTTGTAAACCATGCAACATGCACCAAAAATAATTTTTCATCCATTTTCATGTCCTAAACCCCCAAAAGATCATAATCCTTCTCATGAAAATTGGAAAACACTTATTTAACAAAAATAATGGACTTAAATTGAAACATAAACAAAACATACCTTAAGAAAAGTCCCATATCTTACACTTAAAGGTATAGGAAATGATTGAATTATAACCTTCTGTATTTTTTATATTGACTTGACTTATTTTCATACCAATATGTGAGATGCCAATTCTAAATTCATCCACTTCATGTTATCCAACAATATGTTTTTCTTCATATCTATATACATCATTACTCTTCCTAGATGAATAGAAAATAATGAGATATTTGAATCACTGAGTTGTTCCCTCTTAATATCGTGTTTTTGGGGTACATCTATCCAGCTTCCAAAAATTATGAATACATCTTTATAAATGATGATCTCTATAATATTTTATGTAATTATCTATTGCTCATCCTATTTTTTTCAGACTCCTAGATCAATTAAAAAATTGTTTGATTTGTAGTTATTTGAGGAATGTTGGATAAGTTTCATTTTCTAACTACCATGTACATCAATTTCTTTTCCATGAAGATTGGATCCCTTTGAATATTCATTGTTATTTGGGTTGTGGGTTCATTACTTTTTAGATTATCCACTTCTTCTTTTTTCTTTCCCAGGATGGAAATATATTGAATAGTCTTAACCCTTGATTAGATTTAACCACATTCATTGGTTCATATTGATAAAAATATTTAGTATATAGTTGAAGATTCATTGATCCACATATATATCAAACTTCTCCCCATTTATATATTATATCCACATATTTAATGTGAATAATATGGCATCCAATATGAAATCATGGGTTGGGAAGTTCTTTTCATAGATATGTAATTTTTATGAGGTATAGAATATCACTTTTTTCATTCATGGTCACACAACCCAATACCATTTTGGATGCATCACTATAGATCAAAATATCCTTCCCCACTGGTGGTTACTGTGAGAATAGGAGCAGTGACTAGCCTATTCATTAACTCATTAATTCTTTCCACAATTTCATCATTTCAAAAAAAATACCATCATATCAATCATTATTGTTTTCATGGGAAAACATCATGATATCCTTATCACAAATATAAGATAGTTCCCGAATAATACATGAAAACAATGGATCATCATCATAGATTTTTTCCTCATCCATCTCTCAGTTTCTTTTATTTTTGAATTTTCAAAAAGTATCAATTTTTTTGGAGTGAAATTCTCCCTTTATGTACCATTATCCATTGAAGACACTCATTTACAATACAATACATATAAAGTTTCTTTTTTAAATATCAAATGGACATCAACCAAATTCTCCATATGTTCCTCCAGGATTTTTGTATAGATAAGAATATCATCTCTATGAATATATTCCCTAGTTCTTCAAAATAATCATAAAAGATCCCATTTTATCCTAGTGGGTTCATTCTCCAACACAGCCCAAGAAGACAACCGGACTCATTATCCTATTATTCTTGTCCCAAAAAGACCTGGTTTATAGGAATAAACAGTAAACCAAGTATCCACACATATCAGTTTCAATTGTAAAAAGCACCATTAGTGAAACTGTAAGATCTCATCTCCTCTCTTAGGTATGGATCATTTTGGACCTTTCATGTTTGAATATTGATTTCACGGTTTCTTCATGGTTTTAAAGGGATTTTTTGAAACTCATAACCCAATTCCAGGGTGGGGAAATGCAGGCTTCATGGTGAGGAGAAACCGTATAGAATAGTCTACATGGTAACTCAAATCGTGTGAGGCTAATACCGAGGGGTGAAGGTGGTTTCACGATTTGAGGAAACTATACCAATGTAGAATAATTCCAAAGTGGGAGGCTCAATAGTTTTAGTAGAGACACCAGCATATTCAGGGCATAGTTACTCAAACCATGTAGGGCTAATTGTGTGGGTCCCCTCCATAGGTAGTGGGACAAGGACAGTTGGCACACAATTTGGATATCTTTGTCACTAAACTATGTACCCCAATTTTTCATTGGTTAAATCACTAAAATCTAATTAATGAATTATAAACATACCTATATTTCTCTATTTCCCATTCTAGATGATAATGGCTCCATTACTTTGATTAATGAGCTCCCACCATGGATTCACCTACATTCATCGATAGTATCATCATTCTGACTCGAAATCGATTGCTATAGATCTCACTAGATTCCTCTTCGTATATTCATTAATCCTTTAGCCTCAATTTTCATTTTATTCTGTATGTTTTTTACTATTTTGTTCAATCTCTAATGCCCTATTTTTAGGGATTTGATCCATTCATTCATTTTATCTATATCCAGGACAAACCAAGGTTCCTTACATTACATAGAGAGTATAACGAGATTTAGGTTTGTGGTATAGTAATTATCCCTTAAATATATTATTTTTTATTAAATGTTCCATTTTTTTATACTGTTTTCTCCTAGAATTTCCTTTAATTTTTAGTCTTTCTTTAATTGGTATCCTTGAATGATAAACTTCTGACCTTCTTAGGTTCCCTTAGATGGTGTCCAACCCTTGAAGTGTATCAATCATATTTCTAATGGGGATATAACTGAATAACAGTCAAACCATAATCTAAATACTTTTTTCATGGCTCATTTGTTATATAATTATATTGAAATGTATTTACATGAGGTGATTGCTATGAAAATGTCCCCAAATTAAATTGAAAATATGTTACACCCATGTTATTATTTAATGTTAATGAGTTTTTAATTGTCTAGATTCTTGTTTTAAAGCTAATAATTACCTACCCCTATTGATGTATGGGCATGAAGAATATTTATAAATGTAATACAGGAATGAATATCCTATATAAATGTGATATGGGGGATGATGATCCTTTATAAATGTGATACCAAGTATGATGATAATTTATAAATTTTATATGGTAATGGACATTTATATTAAATACAATATGGGAATGGATACCCTTTATAAATTTGATATAGGTTTCGTGACCCTTTTATTAATATAAGTGCATGACAACACATAATGTGATATTGGACATGTCATCCCTACATTGTAATACAGGGCATGGAATCCCTATACTATGATACTGGGCATGGCATTCCCAATTCATGTGATACTGGGTATGCCATCCTTATACTGGGATACTTGGAATAGACTTCCAAATTCCTGTTATAATGGGCATGGAATCCCCATAATGTGATAATGGGAAGGGTGTCCCCTACGGATGTGATTTCAGTCACTATTTCCCTTCATACTCGTTCACTGATATTCCGGCATGGGATGAAGGAGGTTGTGTCAACCTAGTGTCCTTTTGGAACCCAAGCCGACCCATTTATAGTCCTCATTATAGATTATTATATCTAAACACTTCCATATTATATGCATAGTTTGGATTTTTAAATAGTCCTTTGGTGGTGTCCTACTATTTTTATATCACTCACTATATGAGCCATTTATTGTACCTTGGAAGACTCTATTCTTGCAGGTGTAGATAATGGTACAAATCTCCATATGGATGCATTACTTTTTACATGACTTATTATCAGAGCTTAGTAGTAGATTACCATACTGGAGCTCAGGATACATGGATACGCTTTTTTACTTTTTTACCTTTTTTATATCATGAACTGTATTTCCTATCTTCTTTTATGTGTAAATGTTTTCCATGTTTTGTAGAGACATGACATCATCATATGTTGTATTTGATTCTGTTTAATATTTTTATTATTATTCAATGCTTCAATGTGTATACACGAATCTGCTATCATAGGCTACTTGTCTTATAGTAATGATGTATTCGTCCAGTATTAATATTTTATATTAGTTATATGTTGTGATTCACATTGGTAATTACGTAATAATACACCCAAAGACACACCCTTGGTCCTCTCTACAAGTCAGCAACTGCCAGTATTTTGGGATGCGCGCTTGAGGCCATGTAGAAAACTGAGCTCCATGAGCCTCAGGGTGGAACCTAGTTCTGGGACTTCACAAAGTGGTATAAAAGGTGTTTCATTTATTGAAATACTATTTTGAGAAAATAGAAACGATATTAAGAACACATGGAATTTGGTTATACTATATTCCTAGGAGTAGCTAACCCATATCTAGGAAAACTCAAATTTCCTAGTGTAAGGAATTTTTTTCTTTGTTATGGAAATTATAGTTGATTTGATTACACAATTGGGTGATGAACATGAATTTTTAGGTTATTATTATTATTATTAAGGATTATATTTTTTTATTTGGAAAGATGATATGAGTTAAAGGAAGCAAATATCTTCAATCATATTGGGAACATCGTAGGAAATTGGCACTACATGAATATTAATTGCCACATATGAGAATTTTGATGTTTTTATTTATTGATTTTACCAAGAGTTCATTACTATTTTTAATAAAATTATTATTTGCTAATAGTATTTGTATCTGATTGAGAAACATAGTTTGTACGTATAGTTCCTTCTATTACAAAAATAATGTGCTCTTTTATAGGCTAGAGGGGACACCTTATGCAGTTAACTATGATACATTGAGTCATTGACCATTGGTCACAAGTACTGGAATGTGTTATTGTATGGATTAAGTGGATGTCACACATCAGTTCATAAGGTTTATGGGTCCTTATGGATTGGTAGTGGTGATCTATTTGGTTAAAAAATCTAAAGGAAAATTGAAATGTAAATATGAATATAAAAAAATTGATATTTAAAAACATACATCTTGAAATAGTCTTGGAATTAGAGTGGGAAGTATGTAGATTCTCTTGTGTTGTATATAAATGTTTAACCATATAAACCAAACATGAGGAGATGGAAGAGGGGTTAAACTATTACATAGAATGTTTTTATACATTTTATTTTTCAACATCTATGGATTATTCCAATATTGGAAATTATCTTAGGAACTTTTTAGTAAACTTTAGACCAATGCTACAATGAAGTCCTCTGGTCATACACTAAGAGGGTAGTGATGACCATACCTTGGATGTGGTTAAATCTAAGATTTAAGTAATACCACCAATAGTGCCACCTATGGAACCTCTTCTAGATCCAAATATGGGTGATGATGGCCATTTTTTATGATACTATTTGTGGATTATGAAGAAGATATAAGGAGATTCGCACACTTCCCCTTCTATGGGAGAGTTGACTCAGGAGTTCCAGTAGAAACATGCACCCATGTTTTTTTGTAACACCCAAACATTTTAACATATTTTCATGTTAGAATAAATATAATTTTTTCTCTATTTATACACCACACCATTTTATTCTTCTTCTACACACCACAAAGAGTTAGCTTGTGTTACATGAAAGATAGGGTTTTACCACCTTTTAATAGCTCACATAATTTAAAAATAAATTTTAGATATTTTTTAAATATTATTTGAAAAAGAAATTCATTTTTGAATTTGTAATTTCAAAATTACTTTAGTTTAAATTATTTGTATTTTTGTGAGAATAGTTATGTTTTGCTGAATATTGAATAATACTGCATTTTAATAAAAAATGATTTTTTTAAAATAATTATTAATATTAAATATATATTGAATATTTTATGAAATTCATGATAGATAATTTATTCACATATTAATTCAATTTATTCCATTGTAATCATTTTTATATTGGAATGAGGTGTAAAAACTTTTTGAACTTTTTAATGTTTCTACTTTAAAAATAGGCTTTCCTGCCACATATGTGGGATTACAGTTAATCTTAATTTTGCTAGTTATTTGATTTGAATTGTCAAAAATAGACATAAAAATTTTTAATAAGTAAAATATTTTTGATCTAATAAGGTAAAATTAATTTTTGACCAAAAATATTAGTTAAAGTGATTAAAATTAATTATGGTGATGAAGGTACAATTATTCTTAATAAGGGACTAAACCTTAATCTTAAAAAACAAAATGAAATAGACAATTGTCAAAAATCCATTGGCTGAAAATAATTCGACAGTATTCCCACTTGGATATATTTTTATGGGTTATTAGGATATTATTAAATTGGGTTTCCATATATAAAATGATTTGTAAGAAAAAGAAAAAAAGGTAACTTTACTCACCTTTTCCATTTATAAAACATTGGGATATGTAAAAAATATAATATTTTTGGTTATACATAAAATTTTGAATCATAAATGGGTTATCTGTATTATAATAAATTTTAAAAAAGTTGTATAGATGGTTTAGTTACTTAAAATACATAAGAAATGACAACATAGTTATTATGTAGTTAATAAGTAACTAGAATAAATGATAATTTAAATATTAAAATAGAAGAAAATTGATTGAATTATTGTATTTATTTATTTTTTTAGATGAATATATCATTTTCGAAAAAATTAATAATAATATATTTTAATTGTATAATTGTTTGGATGTTTTAATAATTCAGTTAAATAAATAATGTCAAAATCGACATTATTGTTATTTTATAATAAATTGTATTTTAAAAAATGATTTAAAATTAATAAAAATATATATTCTTCCATGTGATTTATATGGGTTAATAATTATTAAATATTTTATATTAATGTACCAATTTAGCTTTTATAATTAAATTATTTACCCATATATTGGAAAAATGTTGTTAACATTGTCTGTGTTTAGGCAGTGTTTTAATGTGTCACATGTGCTTCTTTTAAAATAAATTTCCAAAAAAATTTATTTTTTATAAATTAAAAATAATATTAATAATAAATCGGATCTATATTTTATAATAAATATCACTTTATTTTACTATTAATTGTGAAATTAAAATTGTTGGAAAACAAGATTCTTTAATAAAAACAAAAAAGATAAATGTGGGAATCATAGAAGTTAAGGAACCAAATTATTAAAGTGAACATATGTTTACCTAGTTGAGCTTTTAATTTTACATTATTCCGATTTAATCAATTATATATCCATTGAGGGGGAAAATAGGTATGGTATACCTCCCACTAACGAATTCCTTTTCGTATATTCAAGAGTGTCACTCCTCCACTGTAAAAAGGAACGCAATCTACCCCTTACTCACACCTATCAATACACTTTTGATCAACCAATATCTACCCAAATAGATACCCAAAATCCGTCCAATCATCCTAGGATCATTTAAATGGTCAAAAGTCCATAAAATGATTCTTTTAGAAAAAACCAAAAGAATTTACCCAATTAAGAGGTAACAAACATCATTAAGATTTTTTGTTTTATTTCCATTATCCAATCCCTCAAAGATTATTATTTCATTATTTAAAAAAGCACCATTATCCTCAATATAATAGTATTTTTTTTATTATAATTTTTAATCTTACACTTACACACACTTCCATCTAATGGGTAAGTAACATATTGATTCTATGTACGGTGAACCGCTGCCTCACAAAATGATGATTGTTCATTTTCCCTTTAACGCATATCATAATGGACATTATAATTTTAATTCTATTTATATATGACATATATTATGTATATAATTTCATTATTATTCATTAATAATTTTATAACACATACCTATATACAATTTATTTTGTGTAAAGATGATCACATCATTTGTGAAAGTGTGGACTACCATCCCCTAAATGCGACGTGGCTCATTCACCATAAACCTGGAATGTAAAAAAATTGGTTTTAATAAACCTATGTAATATTTATATCATAGATATTATACATTAATAACAAAATATGTATTTGGGATTTAATTTTCATTCTTTTAAATAATAAAATCATTCATGCGAACGTATGGCATACCATCTCAATGAACGATACACTTCATTTTTTATCTCCAGATATTATGGGTTACACTAAATACATATGTACTTAATATATAAGATAATTTATTAAATTTTTACATACTTTAACTGATGAAATCATGATCTATGTAATCATAACAAAAATTAACAATTTAAAACATACTTGATAAAACTATTAAATTAACACATGAAATATTGAAATTAATGAATATTTGTAAAAAAACTAGTAATGTGATATTATAAGAAGTTAATATATGGTATTATAAGCCTAATTATGGTTATTTTATTAGTTATTACCATATTTTAAACCAATATACATAATTCTAAATACCACACAGAAAAAGGAAGGATAAGGTAAGGGATTGTTGTCTTACTTTTCTTTCCGTGAGGCATATTCCATATACCCCACTTACTTATTTTTTTTTATCTACAATACATTTAGATAAATTATATCATGAATCCATTTTTATTCATGGGATGATATATTTTCCTTAATTTTAATTATGAATTTTATTTCTCAAGTTATATTGGACACTTTTTGATGTTTAAATATTATTTTCCTAAATAATGTTCTTAATTATTATCTTTAAAATTCTCACTTCCTTTTGTGATTGTTAACTTTAAATTGAAAAAATAACTTTAAGGTTTTAATTATTCCTTATAAATTTCATTAAATATAAATATTTTTGTATTATGGATATTATTATTTCCTAAAATATATATCATTTTATATATAGTGATTAATTTGATAGTTATTTGATTAACTGGGGAATAATTGATAAATCTATATCCTTCATTCAATAAAAATATTTAATAAGGAATATTTTTTACTATTTTAATTTTTAATATCTTTAAGGAATTATTTGGGCATGTATGACACTGTTGGGGCCCATTTATAGATATACCCTTGATGCATCGGTAGTCTCATTAGATGACAAATTTGGCCACAATATATGGGTTTTTACCGGAGAGCTAAACCATCATAGGAAAGGTATTGACGGTACTGGTTCCATGAACCTAAGAAAAATTTTATCCAAGAATTAATAATTTCCATCATTTTGAATCATTAATTATTAGACCGTGATATTTTTCATCGATATATATATGGACACATTTCATTCATAGTTTATTGATTTAAATGTTATGAGTTTCCGTTTCTTACCTTTCCATGTGATATTTCCTTATATAGTTATATTAATGAAATGTGTGATCATTTATTTTCCTTTACAAGTAAATTTTCTCATATTTATTCCTTATTGCTTCAACTTTACTTACCCTTACTCAATATTTGATCTCATCATTATTGTGTTTCCATTCCCCAAGTTATGAAGAAGAATCATTTTAATGAGTTTCAAAGATGAAGTTTATTTCATTTTATTATGTATCATGTTTTATTTTGTTTTCCCATTGTATTATGAGTATAATTTATTTAATTTTTCTTTCTAATAGAATTAAAGTGTTCAATAATTCAGTATTTTATTCCTTATAATCATGTCAATGTAATAAAATAATGCACTGACTCTCGATTCTGGGGTTGGGGAATTACAGTTGGTGTCAAAGGAAGTTTAGCGGTATCCTTGGAAACTAGATTTAGAAACTATAATTATTAAGAAAAACCCTCTAATGTGTATTGAGTATAAGTATATATGAACATCCTAGAATTTTTGTAAGTTATAGATTATGTGGTTATTCCTAGAAATACATACATGCCTCGATACTATAAGTGGACATGGTTTTGTTTCAGATTCACCTAGGAGTATAACTCTAACAAGGTGTTCCATTCCTGACTCACGGTAACTCAGTACAGGAAAAGAGGCCTTACTCCTCACCTATTTTGACACTCCTAATGGATATGTTAAGGATAATTCACTTTTTATTTTCCAACCATTATGATGGATTAAAAATTAAAGATTTCCCTAATGTAACCAATGTGTATGATTCTAATATTTAAGATCAATTTATGTTTATTGTTAGACAATATTTGGAATTATACATCATGTTATGATTTAATCCATTTTATTCCTTTGTTTTGGAATGGTTCCCAGTAGAAGGATTGAGAACTCCACCCATTCATGTGATCCAAAGAGTAAGAATCATTATTTCATTTATGGTTTAATCTAAAATTTCAAATAGAAGTAGTGTTCATAGTATTTTCTTCATATGAGGAAATAGTATCATGTACTAATGAGATAGGTAAATAAATCTCTGAGTTTTATAGATATGAAGGGAAGAAAGTAAAGAAGGGGATGGAAGGGGAAAATACGGATGAAGGGAAAAACAGAATGAATTATCTTCCTCCATGTAAAAATTATAGAAAGAAACACCCAAGTTCATTCTTGAAGGGAATGTGATTTTTCTAAAGTGTAGAAAGAATGGACACCATTAAATTTATTTCAAGGGTAAGAAAAAGGTTCCAATGTAAAATTATTTAATTTCAAGGAGATGGGACACTATACAAATCAAAGAATCAAGCTTTAAAGGAAAATAAACCAAATGATACTATTAGATAATGATAAAGTTAGTATACTTCCTTGGATTAAGAGGAATTATTAGTATTCCTATTCAAGAATTATCTCTTTCGAATATTTTATCATAAATGTATCGGTTATATGAATTTTGGAACATATGAGTATTGTACTATAGTACCTTTCTATTAAGGATTTGATATCATATATTTAATGGTACTAAGAAGAGTTATTAAGTATAAAGTTAAACATTTTGGAAAAAAATGATTGTGGAAAATAAAATCCTTAATATGTTCCTGATGTTGAGATAATGATTAATAAATTATTAATTTAGAAATGTGATGAATAACGTGGACCTGATTAATGACTTGTGGAAAAGTGGTTTTTTCTATCATTGATGGAGTTTAAAACACTTCTGGATTGATGGAATATATCCATTAACTTGTGTCTTACATAAATAATAAGGAAGAATTCATATTTCCAATATGTTATTATGGTTTTTTGAGTTATTAAAATATTTCACTAGGAGAAATGATGAATGTATTCACTTGTTTTCAATTTGAAAGTTTAGAGATGTTTCATATTGACTAAAGGCTAACGATAAGATAATTTTGGAAATTATATAACCTTATTCTAAAGTGTTGAATCAAAATCTTTTGGGAAGGATAACCATTTATTAAATGGTTTAAGTTGAACTTTGGATCCTATTTTATAGAATGATATATTACATCATTATATAATGAATGTTGTTCTATGATGTTATGTAAATATTGTTCATGTAACTACCAAAGGATATGATTGTCCAAATAGAAATATACTAAGTAATTATATTAGATTATATTATTAGAGAGTGAAATAATTAATCAACCCTAGTAAAAAAATGATCTTGAAACCCAAAAAAATTAAAGTACATTAGTTTCTAATGAATCAAATGGACCCTTATATCATCACTAATTTAGGGATTCTTATGGGTAACTTTATCATAACCATGTTCTCTATAACTCTTCATGAGAATATCAATGTTATATTTTTTATCTATATCCATGATTCCATTTCCCATATCTATTATAATAATAGTGAACCATGTTACATGACCATTATAATTTCCTTTTCCCCATATTAAAAATATGTGTTATTAACCCTATTCAAGATATGGTTTTTTTAATAATAGTATTTTCAAATATCAATTCCCTGGTTTTTGAGATCATGTTTAAATTTTAAGGATGAAATTTAATTAAGGTGGGGAGAGTGTAACACCACATTAATTTAAGATATTTTAATTTTAGAATAAATATTATATTATATCTTTTAATGTACAACACCATGTTAATCTTATTCTACAAACCAAGATGAGTTAGCATTCATAACACAAAAGACTAGGTTTCACCACCTTTAAATGGTCCACCTATATTATAACTAAATTTTATAAATTTTATAAATTTTATTTTTCAAAATAAAATTCATTTTTGAATTTGGAATGTCATTATTATATTATGGTCAATTTTTGGTATTTTTCTGAGTAGTTTCATTTATTTAGGATTTGTGAAAAATACTACATTTTAGTGAAAAACTACCCCTTCGTTTAAAAAATTTTTAATTTTAAATTATAACATAAAGATTTTTTAATGTCAAAATATATCAATAATTAAAATATTAATCCAATTTAGTCCATTTTAATATATTTTATAATGAAAATATATTTAAAAACTTATTGACCTTTTAAATGTTTCTACTTTAAAAGAACATTTTCTCACCATGTGTATGGGATAAGTGTTAATCATAATTTTACCACTAATTTTATTTGAATATTGAAAACAGACAAACCCGATTATAATTTGTATAATATTTGTGCTATAATGAGATCAACATTATTTTGGACGTCAAATATTAGTGAAAGTGATTCAAATTAAATGAAGTGATTAAGGTAATATTAAGCTTAATAAGGGACTAAACGTTATTCTTAAGGACCAAAATGACATGAAAAATTCTACACAATACATTGGATGAAAATAATTTTACCATATACCTAGTTGGTTTTATTTTTATTGTTCTTTTTGATATTATTAAATTTAAGTTCCCTATATAAAAGGATTTGTAAGGAAAAAAGAGAAAAATGGAACATTCCTTACCTTTAACATTTATAAAACATTGAAATATGTAAAAACATCTTATTTTCTGTTAAAAATATCCATTTGAAATATAAATGGGTTATTTATATGATAATAATTTATCAGTAATTTTTATAGATGGCTTAGTTACATAAAATACTTAAGAAACCCCAATGTTGTGATTATTTAGTTAATAACTAACTAAAATAAATGATACTATAAATGTTAAAAGTGATAAGAATTAATTTAATTATTTTATATATTTTTAGATGAATATATAATATTACACACATATAAATTAATATATTTAAATTATTATACTTTTTTGACATTTTAAAATTAATGTTAAATAAATAATGTTAAAATTGAAATTATTGTTAATTTACAATAAATGATATTTTATTAAATGATTTAAAATTAATAAAAGTCATATATTTTGAGAATTTATTTTTATGTTTTAATAAATATAAAATACATTCTATTAATTTAACATATTATCTTTCATAATTATCACAATGACCAATATATTGTAAAAAAATTTTTTACTCGGTCTGGGTTTAAGCAGTGTTTTAGCGCGTCACAGGCGCTTATTTTAAAATTAATTTCCAAATAACACGGTATTTTTATTCAAAAAATTATATATAATATTACTAATTTAGTGGATATATATTTTATAATAAGTCTCATTTTATTTTATTATTAATTATTAAATTACTGAGGATGGAAAAATAGATTCTTTTTAAAAAAAAATAAAATGATAAAATTAGGGAATCTTAGACATTATGTAACCAAATTATGATAATGCACATATTTATGTATGGTGAATGATATCATTGAACATTGTTCCAATATAATACTTTATTTATCCTTTTTAGGCACTTTAGTTATGGTTGACCTATCATTAATGAATACCATGTGGTATTTATAAGAGGGCCACTCCTACTCAACTTTAAAAAGGAATGCACTCTACGACTTCCCCATACTAAACAAGCCATTTTGGCTCAACAATTATATAACCAAATATCTCCCCAATATTACTCCACTAATACAAGAATCCTTTGGTTGGTAATAAATTCATATATGTATTCCTTATGGTACATCCCAACATAAGTTAACTAATTAAAAGGTAACAAATTTCCTCACATTTTTTAGTTATATTTCCATTATCCAATCTATAAAATCTTACTATTTAATTCCTCTTTAAAAAAAGATCCTCAATATCATAGTATATTTTTATGACAAGGTATAGACCAAAAATTACCCAAAATCCCATATGATGTGTAATGAACATACAATTTCTGTGTACGGAAAACTATTACCTCACGAAATGATGATTATTCATTTTCCCTTTACCTCCTCTCATGGTGGCCATTATGATGGAAACTCTATTTATATATGATATATATGATAGTTATTGTGTATTTATTATTATTTAATTGTTTTATAACATATAACTCTACACATTCCCTTTTTTTTTAAATGTGATAATATCATTGTGGAAATGCGTACTACCGCCCACTCAAAGTGATGTAACTCATTCACTTTAAAAAAAGAATGTATAAAGGATAGTATTGATAAAAAAATATTTAAAATATATAACATATATATGATATTTTAATTATTTTATACATATGTATCATTTAATTTCCATTCTCTTAAATATAACAAAGAAATTAAGGTAGTTTTCATGTGTACGTATGTCAGACCGTCTCTATGAACTGTGAACTTCATTTATAATCTCAAAATATTATGGATTAATATAAATACATATTTACTAAATATATAAGATAATTATTTCATGGTTTACATTATGGAGATTATTAATCCATTATCTATGAATAGTAACAATATGTTACAAGTAAAAACATTCTTGAGAAAACTATGCAATTGACACCTGAAATAGGTAAATTAATGAAAGTATATTAACACACGGGTAATGAGATATTATATGAAGTTAATATAAGTTATTATAAACATGATTACGGTTATTATAATAGTTGTTAAAATATTTGAAATCACTATACCATAGGCTAAATACTATGAAAAAATAATGAAAGATAAGTTAAGTTATTTGTGTCTTACTTTTCTTTGTGTGAGGCATACACCATAAACACCACTTAATTATTTTTGTAGTGTATCTACTACCACTTTTGATGCATTATATAATGAATCAATTTTCATCTGGTTATTAAAAAAAATTCTTTCATTGAAATTATGATTTAAATGTTTCTAGTGGTATGGGACACATTGGTTTGTTTAATGATTATTTTCCTCAAAAATGTTCATATGGATTATCATTGAAATCTCACTTTCTTTTGTTACTGTTTACTTTCTATTAAAACAATCACTTCTTGGTAATAATTTTTTATTATAAATTTCCTTGAATATCCATATTTTCATATTATATATATTATTATTTCCGAAACCATATATCATTTTACTTATGATCTTTACTTTGACTATTATTCGATTAACTGAGGAAAAATTGAAAAATCTGTATCCATCATTCAATATATATATTTGATAAGGAATATTGTTGATAATATAATTTATAGTTTGATAAGAATAATTTTATGGACATGTATGACACGTGTGTGTCCTGGTAATATATATCCACTCGATGCATCGATAGTCTCATGTGATGAAATATTTCGCCAAAATAGATGGGTTTCTACTAGATAGATAAACTGTCATGTTAAAGCTCTTGATGGTACTAGTTCTATATACATAGGAAACGTGGAATATAATAATTAATCATTTCCCCCATTTATATCCAGTTATTATTCATCTATTATATTTTCCCTTGAAATTTCTATGGATACATTTCAGTTTTATTTTTTTGATTTAGATGGAATGAGTTTAGGTTTCTTACCTTTATATATTGATATTTCTTTATCTAGATATTTGAATGGAATGTGTGATCAGTTATTTATCGTTCCATGTTAATTTATTTTTATTGATTCATTATTTCTTCCTCTTCACTTACCCTTAATGAGCATTTAAACATAGCCTTATTATGTTTCGTTTCCCCAAGTTACGAAAATATGTCTTTTAAATGAGTTTCAAGGATGCATTTTATTTCATTATATTATGTATAATGCTTTATTTTCATTACCTATTGTATTATGGGTATCATGTGTGTAATATGGAATTCCAAGACTTTTAAAATAACCAATCCTTCAAGATTTTATTCATCGTAATCATGTCAATGTAATAAAATAATGCACCGGCTCTGGGCTTCTGGGGGCAGGGCATTACATTTTCAGGCGATACATGGTCGTACTCTACAGAGCTTTGGATCAAGATGTTTTTTTCTATTCTCAATAATCTATAGACATCTTGTAATAAAAGTGTGAAACTTGCTACTTATATGCTTCAAGGATCCTCCAAATGTTGGTGGGACGTTCTCAGTTAGGTAGGTTACTATCATTAAGAGGCTTAAAGGGATTTCATGTAAAGATTCATTGAATATTTCTTTACTAAGACATTAAAGGATGACCTTTACATGGATTCATTAACCTAAAGTTGTTCTTGATTAAATTTGGGGACTATTAATCTCATTTTACAGATATTTAGCGCTTTTCACTTATCTATACTACGGATGAGAAAGATAAAGTGATACGATTAAATAATGTTCTAAGTCATCCTATTCATTATCACGTAAATTTTTAAATTTTACTATCATGTATGAAATAATGAAATTTTTTCTTATCACTGAGAAACCCAAAAGGGAAGTTGAAGGTGTGATCCATGGAAGTTTAGAACCCATATTGGGATGTCGTTCAACAAGAATTCTAAAGAGTTGTATTGATACTATGCATGTGAGAATCTTCATCCAGTTAACACCCCCAAATAGTTATGTGGTATTTCATGAGTGTAGTAATCTAGTTCATAAGAAACCACAGTGTCCCAAAGTCCATGTCTCGTGTTGAGGTTGTAGCTGATTGGTGCATTTATAAGGTTTCTACAGGACCTTCACATCTATGTTGAGTAAGAGGGGATCTAGGTTACAACTAACATCATCATAAGGTTTAGTAGCACAGCCCCAATAAGGTATAGATACTACAACTAGACTTATATATAGAGTATGATTTCATAGTAATCGTATCTAGGATTTAGATACACCGTGACAATAGTTCAAGCCCAATGCAGTTAGTCTGCTTATAGTACATGGTCAGGGATCTGGAAAAATTTATTCAGTATAACCTACAATAGAGGAATAATACACTAGGCTATCTAATATTTAATGTACTATTATAATATCCTCTACTATAATTTCTACCTAATTTAATATAGGCATATCACATTACTTTATATATGTTTATATAGTGGAGATCCTCGGTGTTCGTGTTGAGTAATCTTATGTTGTGATGATTCTTGATACACAATTGGGTATACATTGAAAGAGTATACCCCAGTTCAAGGAATGTCCTCTTGGGGAAGGTATCCATCATTTCTTATAGAACCGGTTTTTTACATGAGATAAAATATTTGATTTCATTCTCATGGTGGACTAGTTGGTTTCTTATCATGCATATTTTGATAGTTATCTCTTGAGAGTGTGGTTTACAACACTAGGGGTATAGGAATGTATACACAATGGTGAATGGGATTTCAAATAAGGTAGAGATAGACCATAAAATATTGTTCTAGGTGGAGTGACTTCCCAGATTACTAGCCTCTATATAGATAATCAAGCACTACATCAGACATAGTTCCCTCCAATAGTAGATCGATTCATGGATGTTTTTCCCGAAGACATTTCTAGACTACCACATAAGAGATAGGTAGATATTATTATCAAACATGTTCTTATAGATAAACTAGTTTATATTATATATTATTGGATGTCTACTACTGAGTTGTGGGGTCCCACGAGTTAGCTAAAGGGTTTAGATTCCAACGGTTTGATATAGACTAGTACTTTTCTCAGGGGGTTGCCATTAATTTTCACCAAGATGTAAGAAGGAACCATTACGATTTTTCTGGATTATGGTATATTTTATCAAATTAAAAAGAAAAATATTTATCCATTACATTACCTAGATTGTTTTTTGACTATCTTAGAGGAGTGAGTGTTTTCCCAAGGTTCTACTTGAGATCGGGTTATCATCAGCTTCCAGTTAGGTCGTCATATATTCCACATACGGCATTCTGTGGTCACTAAATATTGCATGAGTATCTTTTCATGTTGTTTGGTCTTAGAAAAACACCTTATATATTTATATATTTGAAGATTAGATTTTTCAATCCCTATTTGGATTCCTTTTCATGGTCTTCATATATGACATCTTCGTGTATTCTCATATTCTTAGATACCATTTCATATATCTTGAGTTAATTTTGAATACACTAAGAGAGAACTAGTTACATTATATTATTATTAAATCTCACATACGTATTAATAAGTTACACATATTAGGTCATATAATATCATATGAAAGAGTTTCATTTGACCCATATAAGATTAGAGATCTGGTTACCTAAGAGAATCCCAAAAAAGACTATGAAATATAGAGTTTCTTAGGGATATCTAGTTACTAAAATATTTTTATTCAAGTATTTTCAGAATTAGAATCACCAATTATGAGCTTCACTAATAATGGTGAAAATTTTATATGGTCTGAATCGTAAGAGACCGTCTTTCAGGAGCTGAAAGGGAGATTGAATATAGCACTGATCTTGATATTTCTAGAGCAAGGAAGGATCTGTACAGTGTGTTCTGATTCATTTGGTATTGGTCTATGAGTATTTTTGATGTTGTAAAGTAGATTCATTGTGTATTGGTTGTGATAGTTTATTCCACATGAGAGTAATTACCCAACACACAATCTCAAGTAGGAATCTAGTGTAAAAGTCTTTCATTTTTTATAAATTACCTATTGGGAGATCATTTTTTTGTGTTTACAGACCACCAAATCCATCGGTATATATTCACATAGGAGGACAATTTTTTCACAAAGATGATGGGTTGAGTATATATAGTACATTTATTTTGAGATGGACTATATTCCTGGGAAGGGAAATGATGTTTTTGGTGCTCTGGGTAGGACTCAAATGTAGATTATTCAGGATTCCAGTTGAAAATGGAAGATTATGGATCTTTTGATTGATATCCACATAAAGGATCATGTCAGTCATTAAAATTATATACATGAAACACTATCTGTGAAATATTCAAATCTTGAGGGAGTGATGATGAGGTTTTTTTAGATCCTAATGTCTTAGTCCAATGAGAGACTATTGCAGGTGAAGTCCCACCTATGAATTATTTTATCGATGATGATGAAATATTTTGTATACATGGGTATAGAAGGGTTCCCATAAATATGAGAGAGCAGATGATGTGGGTGTCACATGCATCTTAGTGGGAAATTCATCCAAAAATATCCATGATGTATTGATAAATATGATTCTAGTATTAGTGGAATGGGATAAAATGTAAGCTAATAGGCATTCTTACTTGGAGTTCCACCTAAACAACATTGAAGGAAGAGCCACAAAGGATTACTAGCTTGATACATCCATTAACAATCCCAGAATGGAAATTGGATTATTTTTTTATGGAATTTTTCATTTGATTACTAAGTTCACCTCATGTTAGAAACATGGTCGGGCTAGTATTGTATCGGTTGATGAATGTATCCCACCAACATCTTTTCTGGGATACTATATCATTTGATGACCTGGGAAGATCGTATGCCTGTGAGATTATATGACTACATGGTGTCCCTCATACAATCATTTCAGATATGTATGATTATTTTAAATGAGATTTTTATGGGGTTTGTTGGGAGATACAAGTAATTAGGTGCTTCTGAGCACACCCTTCAACCCCCAGACTGATGCCCAGTTAAAAGCAACTATATAGTTTTTAGAGTAATTTCTCCCACCATGTGTCCTTGATTTTACATGTACATGGGAGAATCAATCCTTCTAGATAGTTTATCCTACAAAAACAGTTATCATGAAGTGATTCAAATGGATATCTATGATTCCTTATATGGTAGGCCATGTCGTTCACCCATGTTCTATTTATAGGTAGGAGATGTAGTGTTACTAGGTTATCATCTCATTCACAAGACATACGATCATTTTTATTTGATCAGGAAGGGGATTCCTACCACTCAGTATAGACCAAAATTATATGTTGATCATAATTAATTTCTTCTAGAGTTCGAAGTTGGGGACCGTTGTTTCCTACAGTTATCACTCAGAAATTTCCATAGAGAGATATAAGGGTAAGGGTAGTTGTCACCACATTTTGTTAGACCATTTGAAATTTTGGATAGAGTCATTCATGTATCCTATTGGTTGTTATTACTTCATAGATATGATTATATGATTATTTTATTCCTCATTTTATATATTTTTCATTATCATGACAACCCTTTCTCATACTTTATATCTCAAGGAGGTTCAGTTTGATTCTGATCATTCTTTTGAGGAGTATCATATACACATCATTAAATGGAGCATTAAGGTTCATTGAGGCCCATCTATCCATTTAGTATGAGTTCTATTGTATAAAGACCTAGTAGAGGATGAGACATGGGATTTGGAGGCCTATGTACATGCTCAATGTCCATAGTTATTCTCAAACAGTGTTTCACTTCCCTAGGACATTGAATTTGTGCATGATTTCCTTTAAGGGGGAAGACTATAACAACCCAATTTTTCTATTCTGTATGGATACTTTTAAATTTATTTATAATTCATTATTTTTTTTACGAATTATATATTCCTAATGTGTTCACTGGGTTTTTAGGGGTGGATCGTTATTTTTTGGACCTTGGAAAGCAATACGGGGGGATATATTTAGGTCATATGGTTATGAGAAACTGTGCGAAATAGGTAGCAATGACACTCATATCATGAGGGTCCTGGATAGAGGGGTGAATTAGGTCATTGGGTTTTTAGAAACAATATATCCTCAACAACATTTCTATTTTGGAGGTTGTTCATTCATCTATATAGCCACTAGCACTATGGGTACAATATTGATTAGACTCTATGTGCATGTCCATGTGGGTCCCCTCCTTAAGACATGGTCCAAGCATGGTTAGTGCACAGTTTTGTCAACCATGGGGCCAAACCATGTTCCACTATTTTCATGTGTAAAATTAATAAAATTACCTTAATTAATTACAAACATACTACTCTTCATACTTTTCTCATTCTAATGGAAATATTCCCTTTTTCTTCCCCTATTTAGCTCTCACCTTGGATCCACTTAGTTCTCTTGATAATTTATTCACCCATAAAAAAATTGACTTCCTTCAGTCTAATTTGATTCCTATTGGTACATTATCTAATACTTTCGTTGCATTCATTTTTTCCATCATAATTCTTTTTTCAATATTGGTGTAATATCTTACCCCTGATTTTGGGGTCATTGATCTGTTTTTCCTTTTACTCTTATTACAGGCCAAATGAAGGGCCAATAGTGGAGGATGAGAGTACTAAAAGCTTTTGGTTTGTGGTATAGTACTAATCCCTTAATTTTTATTTTTTTTATAATATGTTCCATTATTCCGTATTCTAGTTTCCCTGATAATTTCCCTTGATTTTTAGACTTTATTTAATTGGTTTCCTTGAATGATAACCTTATGACCGTCTTCAATACCCTTTAATAATGGTAACCCCATGATGCATGTCGATCATATTACCAATGTGTCTATAAGTTAATAATGGTCCAACCATAGTCTAACTATTTTTGGCATGAATCCTAAGTGATGGAATTATAATGAAATGTACTGAAAAGAGGTGAGTTGTATGACCACATCACCCAATTAAATTGAAAAATGTTTATTCCCTTATTATTATTAAATTTTAATAAATATTTATTTGTGCATCGGCTTTGTTTGAAGCCAATGTTTTCCAATCACTATTGAAGTGTTTTTATGGGACCTTTTATAAATGTAATAAGGTCATTGAGACCCTTAATAAATGTAATATTATGCATGGAGACCATTTATAAATGTGATACCGATTATGGAGACCCATTATAAATGTGATTTTGGAATAAATTCCCACTATAAATTTAATAAGACCAGGGTGACCCATTATAAATGTGATATGTTCCTGAGTAACCTTTTTCTTATAAATATGAATGATGAACCTTATTGTGAAATTTGGCATAGGGTCTCTATACTATGATATTGGGAATGGAATTCCTTATTCTTGTGATATTTGGCATCGTGCCCCTCTACTATGATATTGGGCATGGAGTTATATATTATTTTGATACTAAGAATGGAATCCCTATACATTAATACTGGGAATAGAGTCCCCAACTATTGTGTTATCGGGAAATTTGTCTCTTCTTATTTTTCAGAGATATCCATGAACATGCTGATGTAGGAAGTGTCATCCTGGTGTCCTTCTAGAACAATATCCAACCCATTCAAAATTATAATTACTTATAATTATATATACACACTTCCATATTATATGAACTGACTAGATATTTATATACTCCATTGTTGTTGGCATAATGTGTTTGTCTCACACCCTATTTGGGCCACCGATGGTACCCGAGAAGACTATAATGATGTGGGTGTAGACAAGGAGAAGTGTCCACTTATGGATTCACCACTTCTTGCATGACTTAGGTGGGATATTGGTAGAAGATTATTATGATGGAGCTCTGGGTTCTTGGATATATTTTTTCCTTTTTGTTGCCTTTTTTATACCATGAACTGTATTGACTGTATATTACAATGTGTACATGTTTTCCTTGATTTTTAGAGGCATGACATAATTATCTATAGAATATGATTATGTTTAAGTATTTTAATTATTTTTTAGTTCTTGTATGTGTATGAAATATTCCTCAATGGTGGGGTACTGGTTCTATCATTATAGATTATTCTTCTACTATTTATCTATTATATTACTTATCTGTTGTGTTGAACACTATTATTTAGTGAATTGTCTCCATAGGGAAACACCCTAGTCCCGCATTGATAATAAGAAGCCTCTAGAATATGGGTAGGAAGACATGAGTCCATGTATAAAACAATTCTCAAGAACCTCGGGGTGGAACCTCTGTCCGGGATGTCACAAAAACCATCCCATTGAGACTAGTGTATCTTACATAGGGAAAATCATAAAAATTTATTATACACCACTCATTCATTGTTACAAACTCACAAGTTTATACCCATTATCCACATATGGAATATTCTATAATATTTTATTTCTATCACTATCCTATCAAAAACCACTCCAATATATAATAGGGGTAGTCTTACAACCAAACATTTCATCTAACCCAATATAAATACAATAATAAATCTTAGTGCTCCATGTAAAAAAATTAGAATGCATTCAATATGTAATTATTGAACCCCATAGTGTATCGAAATCTTCATGGAAACACATTTCGTATCCCAAGTCATATATCTGGAATAACTCACCATTGTTGATCCATCACCTAGGTATCCGAGGACTGTACAAACCCACTAGGGGTCTCTATAGAACCTTTACAAGAAGTTGTTAAATATTTTTGGTAATGAATTCTCTATCATATGATCCTAATAACCTATCATTAAGAAATAAATATACTCTATATTAGTATATATAAGAAATATTTATATTGGAATATTTCATATAATTTACTATTAACACTTTAAAAAATTGACCCTCTATTGTCAAGGAATTCAATCACTCATCATAACATGCATGACATATGAATCTTACATGAATAATATGATGTATGTAAAATATCATCAAACTAATAGTGATATAACTACTCATGAAAATTTTATTTCAAAATATAGACATCAAATTTTATAGAAAATAAAAAATATATTAAGAAATACTAAAAAAATCACATCACCCTGGTAACTAGGGAATTCCCTATGTAAAGATGTTTTCATACAGCAGTCTCAGAGCCATACCAATATCTAAAAACTTCCATGACCACCTATCTTAAATATACTAAATATTAATCCAATTTTATATACACTATTTCACAACATTATTTGTCTATTCTAGCTTCTACTTGATACTGTGTCGAATCAGGGAACCATATGGCCTCAAAAGTGCCTCACCATACCAATGAGTATAGAAATTAACTGAGTGGGAACAAGTCATCAACTCATGAGAATATTATCTAGATATCCAAAAAAACTTGAATAATGTAAGTAAAAAAAAATCAACAACAAAAATAATCTGATTATGCATAATCAATATAAAGCATTCCATAATAAATGAAATACGATATTAAATATATGTTAATGGATCTCCCAAGGGGATAATAATATTTAGAAAAAGAAAAGTAAAAAATCTTATAAGACTATATACTATAATATTCATGACTCACTGAAACCAAACATAAATCACCATTAATATAATCTATACTAATAAACTAATCATACTTCTTCCGAACATGAATTCTAACATAAGGTCTCTGACCATAATAGGGTTCTTATTTTGGGTGAGAGTGTATAAATCAGAAATGTTTCATCATTTTCCTTTAATATGTATTCTAATATACATGTCCTTGAATAATAAACATTCAATGAGTGATAATTCACTGGGTTCTTTTCTCGATTATCCAGTGACTTCTCACTCATTGAATATTTAATCACTTGAGTCATACACCTACGTCCTAAGTAAGTTTCAATATAATACTACCCTTATATGTTAATTCCTTCAAAAATATTTTTTAGATAATTATAAAATAAAACTAATTTTTATTTTTTCCTAAACTATAAGGACATATACATGGTCTATTGACTGAAAATCAGTCTCTAAAAAGATATACCAACTGATAACCATCACACATTATGGATCTCGCATCCCAAAGGCTCTACACATCCTTGGCCTCAAAAAGATGTTCTAGTTCTACACGGTTATTGATTTATAAATTATCCCTACTCTATAGGGGTTAACCAAAGAGATAATGAATGAATACAATTATAAAAACAATGTAATTTAATCAACATTTAACATGTACCTTGATTATATCCCATTCCATATGTCCAAATAGAGATATTTTAACCCATCACCCTGTGTGAACCTCTATCTCATACACCACAACTACTTCTAGAGGAAAACACCCTCATGGAACTCACCTAGTGTTCACTCCACATTCATAAGAATTTTTTATCACATAATAACTTTTAATCAATCTCAACTATCATCACTAGTCTTGAAAACCCCAATATGTCCCATCTATACCTACATAGAAAACAATAGTTATCCAAATCACATATCACTACCAAAAACTTATCTTTAGATTCTCATTATTGAAATGAAAAACATATCCCCATGGTGATATCAATTGTGGGTTATATAATTCTCAATATCTATAATTAAAGCACCAGTAAAAATCATAAGGGATCAATTTCACCCATTTTTCATATTTAAGGGCTCTCATATATCTTATTTTTAACCAAAACCGTTAAAATAAAATAGAATTCTATCTCATGTATAATAAAAAATTATGGATTGTGTGTTATTTTTGAAAGCTATCTTGAAATCCTTTTTAAATAATGATTAATTTTTTTATGACCTTAACTAGGCCCATTGGGTTCTTTTCTCGATTATCCTGTGAAACATTTCCAAACCCTGATATGGGCGCATAAAAAACAAGTGGATGAAATAGAGGAATTTTGATCCATGGGAAGTACAAGAATCCTATAAATAATTTACCATACAATTCACCAATATATCTTGATCCCACTTAAGGGAATCAAATGGGAATATTAGAGTGAGAGGATATATATGGAATGGCCCTCCCCAGGTGCTAATACATCCATAAATCATATGGGGGTTTTGTAATAAATTATCATTATACCTATTAGGATATGGTTGATGGAGTAAAAATCAGAAATGTTTCATCATTTTCCCTCAATCCAGTGACATCTCACTCATTGAATGTTTAATCACTTGAGGCATAGACCTACGTCCTGAGTAAGTTACAATATAATACTACGCGTATATGTTAATTGCTTTGAAAATATTTTTTAGATAATTATAAAATGAAAACTAATTTTTATTTTTTTTTCTCAACTATAAGGACATATACATGGTCTATTGACTAAAACATAGTCTCTAAAAATATATACCAACTGATAACCATCACACATTAAGGATCTCGCATCCCAAAGGCACTACACATCCTTGGCCTCAAAAGGATGTTCTAGTTCTATAAGGTTTTTGATTTATAAATTATCCCTACACTATAGGGGTTAACCAATGAGATCATGAATGAATCCCATTCTAAAAAATGTAATTTAATCAACAATTAGAAAGTTCCTTGATTATATCGCATTCCATATGTCCAAAAAGAGATATTTTAACCTATCACCCTGTGTGAACCTCTATCTCTTACACCACAACTACTTCTAGAGGAAAACACACCCATGGAACTCACCTAGCGTTCACTCCACATTCATAAGAGTTTTTTATCACATAATAAATTTTAATCAATCTCAACTATCATCACCATTCTTGAAAACCCCAATAAGTCCCATCTATACCTACACAGAAAACAATGGTTATCCATATCACATCTCACTAGCAAAAACTTATTTTCAGATTCTCATTATTTAAATGAAAAACTTATCCCCATGGTGATATCTATTGTGGGTTATCTAATTCTCAATATCTATAATTAAAGCACCATAAAAAATCCTAGGGGATCAATTCCACCAATTTTTCATATTTAAGGGCCCTCATATACCTTATTTTTAACCAAAACCCATAAAATAAAATATAATTCTATCTCATGTATAATAAAAAATTATGGACTGTATGTTATTTTTGAAACCTATCTTGAAATCCTTTTTAAATAATGATTAATTTTTTTATGACCTTAACGAGGCCCATTGGGTTCTTTTCTCGATTATCCAGGGAAACATTGCCAAACCCTGATATGGACGCATAAAAAACAAGTGGATAAAATAGAGTATTTTTTATCCATGGGAAGTACAAGAATCCTATAAATAATTTACCATACAATTCACCAATATATCTTGATCCCACTTAGGGGAATCAAATGGGAATATTAGAGTGAGAGGATATATATGGAATGGACCTCCCGGGTGCTAATAAATCCATAAATCATATGGGGTTTTAGTAATAAATTATCATCATACCTATTCCAAAAAAACAGTAATGGAACTTAGTCATGGTGTGACCCCTAGGACATGGAAAAAGTTTCCCTAGATAGATATCCTATAATCCCTTATTTCTTCTATAATGGAATGAACCCATTGGTTTTTTGAATGATTCTACTCCATCAACCATATCCTAATACTCGTGGCCACCCTCCCTCAGTGTGACATCACATTCCTTGGTGTGGACACCCTTGTAGTGGATGATCCTTCCCTCAGTTGAACACTACCATAGAATAACTATAAGATTTTTTGACAGATCTTCCAGGATACCTAGCTTCAAAAATGTGACACCCCTAGAGGATTTAATATCACCATGATATAAATAGTTTCATATATTAAATCTCACTCATCACGGATAAAAAAACAATTACAACTAAAAATTCATCTAATGGTCAGCATACACTAACTCTATCATCCACAAAAGGAACAAAAGAAACTCTCAAGCCTTGATGTAAATCAAAAACCTTCTCATCAAGATTCTCTAATCTTCATAATAATTATTTGAGTCCAGATTTAGTAAACTATGACTATAGTAAGTCAAAAAAATCACATTCCATCTTAATTCCACCACATATAACAATAATAATAATTATATCTCATTATAACACATAGTGTAGGTGGCCAGTGGATGATCACATGTGTATAGTTGAATAAATTTGGAAAAGTAAACTATTATAACATAGCGTATATTCAATTGTAAACATAGTTTTATATTTAATATATATATGAATCCCTAGCCCCTTTAGAGTCATATATATGATTTTTTTTAAAATTATATGTTTTAAGATCACTTCTTCGACCAATAAAATATAAATCTATTAAAAGTCACTATTTTATCCACAGATTTTTCATCTCTATCTATATGAATCTATGATATTATGTTCCAATGTAACCACCACACCATTGGTAACTATATCCACCCACTATAAATGCTTCACATATCTTCTTTTTATAGATAACCATTGGGAATCCATTTTCACATGCACCACCACACATTTAGTTTTTGAAACTCACATAATGTTTACATGTATGAATAAATAAAAATATTACCATCTCATTCAACCAATACGTTATTTTACTCCTCATCCTATGTAGTTCTCCATTCAAACAGAATCTCTAGAAGCCTGATTACCACCTTAAAAAATATAATTAAATGTTACGTAAACAATAACTCATATAGAATGTTGGGGTGAACCTGTGAACTAAATGGGTGAAGGATGGTTGAGAATGTAGATTTATTATCTTATTAGATAGTTTGAACACCATTATTCTTGTTCAAATCAATCTGGAAAATAAAATTTGAATGATAATAGACATTGGTCTTAACAAATATAAATTTTATAAATGATGTTTTTAAAATGTATCATTTAAAAATGAACAATAATTGAAATAAGTAATTTTTAATAATGGTGGAGAAATAATATTTTCTAACACGGTTTTTTATGTGATATTTCTTCATTCCATAATAACATCAAGTTCTGTTGAAAATACGTCATTGAAAAAAAGGTCTGGATATCCAATTCTCTCAATTCAGATATCCCTCTATAATATGGTTTATTGTTTTAAAACAATAATTAGGGATTTTACTTAATGTTATTCAGAGAAAATTTGATTATCCAAGATATTTTACATTATTATTTATTTATTTTAATAATATACTCATGATATTATTATCCTAGGGCCGAAAATTGGAACTGAAATTATATAAACCATAGGGTAAACAATAGTTCGTAGAAAAACATAGATAATAATTTTACCATCATGTTTTTTGATTAAGATATATAAAAAACTAATCATAATCACATGAATGTACACTAAAAATTATATATTATAATTAATATGAAATTATCATGATTCAATGTCACAAATTATAAAAAATATCATAGAACCCACCTTAGAAAATATTATTCCAGATTACCGAAAAGATCAAATAAAAAATATTTGGTATTGTAATCCTCCCTACATTCATGTAATTTCTTCATTAAGATGAAACATACTAAATTTTTTCATGGTTCTGATCTTGTACCTACATATTATATTCCCACAACTTCTCATGAAGTTACACATGTATCTATATATATCATACAAATAGAATCAACCAACCCTATAGGGTCCTCACTGGTTAATCCTCAATCATTACTAGTAACTCTAAGAATGAATTTTCATCATTGATGTGTGACTCGTTATTTTTCATAATTTTTAATGACTCATGAACATACCTCTTCAATTTTTATACATGTGATATGTTTTGAACCCAACCCAATACTGAGGGTGAGAATATGTGATATGAATCCTCGACCACAAAGTAAATGATCTTGAATGGCCAGATAATTTCCAAGGATACTTGTGGTCCCCAAAAAACCAATATAAAACGTTTTATGTAGAGACAATAAAGAATATATGATTCTCACCTCACAAACTAATTTTTTTTATTTTGAACACACATTTTGAGTTTTAATACTATAATAACTCATCGTCCTTCGTATGATCATTAGGACATTCCAATTCCAAAACTATAATTTGTTTTCCCCATAAGGGTCCAAAATAAAATATTCATCATATACAAGGTTATCATACATGTTCATATTTAAAAACCCTTGAGTGGTCTCATATTAGAAGTTTATTGGTAGATATTCTAGGAAAACTAAACTAAATTTAATTGATCCACCCCACTCTGTAACAAATCTAGGATACATGCAATAAGAAAATCCTCAAGGATGTTAATATCCAACTCAGTATATAAATTATTCAATGTGTGGAATATTCAAATCAACCATAAATTATTCCCAATACATTCAAAAAATGTTTTTATAATAGGGATGAATGAATAATATCACTAAAGGAAATCAATTAGGGTACTCTAAATAATTCGATGATTTCATTCATATAAAATTATCCAATGATCTCTACTAAAATTTTCTCTAAGATTTAAATGAGGGTGTCCAAAATGACCAATCCATTAATGAATAATTATACTCTAAAATCACCCTTCCCTAAACCTAGAGTCCCATTAAAACAATTAACCATATTTTATCCATCATCCACTCTTAAACCTCAATATATTGAGTCATGCCTGCTGAATTTTGACACTTTGTCGTCACCAAATGAAAGGTGAGAAACTTTGATATGAACCAAGCATTACATTTCTACAAATCTATCAACCATTAATAAAGAATCAAGTATTGTTAAATCATTATCACACATTTATGGACTACTAAATAGAAAGTGTGGAACACCACCAAAATATCCTTAGGAAAGTTGAATTTAACAAATTTTAAATCATAAAAAATGATAGATACACCAAAATATAGAGCATGTCCTTATTAAAAATCCATTATGAAATATTATTGTACAATTATACACAATAAATTCCACTTTACTATCCCCTTTCACATATTGATGAAGATCATGGGTCATGAAAAATACTAGAGGATAGAAAATACCACGTTTTTCTTCTAAAGAAACTTTTATTGATGTTGACTAAGAGAAACCTACTACATAAAGTATGTATTGAATTTCCTAATAATTACATTATAAAACTTATTTCCCCTATATATAGTATAGAAAATAATTATGTATTTATATATTATTAACTCTCATATACACCTCTATCTTAAAATTATATCTCACTTAGAGAAGATATAATTGAAACTCATTTGATCTATATGAGCATAGAATTCTTCACTAATAATGAAATTACACTACTACATTAATTTTAAAACCAACACAATAATATCATAAAAGTTGGTTACTATGACAAACCATCTCCTTTATATAATTTAATTCAATATTTTTTATATAATGATTCACATAAAAATAATCATAAAAGATTCATAGGTATAGTGTATTTGTTTTGATTAAATACATTTCATAATAACTTCAAATATGGATAAAATTTCATTTAAAAATTCATTACATTCCCTTAAAAATTTCTTGATCATCTAAAACATCATCTGATAACTTAGATACGTAAATAAGAAAGGGTGAGATATAAAACATAGTAAGTGATTCATCAAGGCATAGAATAATGTAACGTTATTCATGATGGTGAAGAAGTATATCAAGATGACATAGAAGGGTGATAATCATAATCATTAAAATTTATCCATGATATAGGATTTTAACATCAAGGTATCCTAAGAATGTGGAAACAACATCAAATAGGGAATCATAAACATATGATAAGGAAAAGTACTGATACTTCATAACATAGTGTTATTAGGATAAATTCTTATGCACCATACATGGTATCTTTTTGAGATGAAAACATTACCCAAAAAATGGAGGGATACATATTTCAACACCCACCTTACACATTCATATTATGTACACATATTTATATCCAACATAGATCATAAAATATAATAATTTATTTCATCAATTTTAGTCCCTTTATCAAAGAGGGTGGGTAGAAGAAATTTAATTCCCCAATAAATTAAGGACAGATTTATCCATGTAATTACCCTTGAGTTGTCTTGGATATAGTTATTTAACACAAACCATTGGCATGGAAAGATATAGGATAATTTCAAAAACATAAAAATGGTACAAAATGTTTTAATAAAGGGTTTAATTAGAGTGAAATTTGAATACTTGTTATTTGAGAATATTAAGAATGGTAAAGGGATGTGTTTATTATCAAAACACAATAAAAATATTTACATAAACATCCATTTTAAACAGAATTAACATTATGAAAATAGAAGGGGAGGGAATCCCTTAATTGAGAGGATGCTTATAAAAGAATGGGAGTAGCTACTAATGAGATCAAGAGAAACATTGGATTGATTTAGATAATGAATGGTAGATGAAACTCCATGTTAATAGGTTTTTGTAAATATGACTTTAATTTTGGGTTGGTATTTAAATAAAAATAGTGGGGAATTTTTTTCATAAATTCTAAACTTAGGATTTGGATACTGAGTGATATAATATTCAAAATTAAAAACCTTACAATCATTTTTTCCATTTGTTTTTGAAAAACTACAGTGGATTCCAATTTTTTCGTAAGCTCAGAACTAATATCATTAAAATAATTCTATTGATGATTTGTAAGTGTTTCAGGATTAAAATGAAATTTTTTTAAGCCTTAAAATATAATATAGGTTTTATAGAATTCATCAATGCACTATAATGTAAAACAAATAACAAAAAATTATACATTATTTTAAATATGAAATATATTTTTGGCCACATATTCCCTTCATAGTATTTATTACATAATTATTATGCTACAATGACGTCATAATATATTATATATATATATATATAATTTAGTTTTCTCCCAAAAAATTGAATACCTCATATAATTATGAAAAAAATTTAATTTGATAATTTTTACATCGTTAATTAAAAGATAATATTTATTTTAACAAAAATATTTTTCTAAAAAAATTAATTTAAATATTTATATATAATTCCTTAATTTTAGGAAAATACATATTTTTATTACACTATCATCTTTTTGGACCACAATAAAGAATTAAATTAGGATTCATATCAAGTTATAATTTTTATCACACTCAATAAATAATCATGTAAAATTATCAATGAAATTTGTAAAATATAGTTATTATTTTACAAAAAATGAAAACCTAAAAATTCGTACTACTATTATTTAGATTTGTAAACCATTATTACAATGTCATATACAATCGGGGTATGGTGTGCTATGGTGGTACTTCTTTTTGGGTGTTTTGGTGAACAAGATTTGCGTATTGATCTATATACACATAAAAATCTATAGTAAATCGTTTAATAATGTTTTAGTTATGGAATCTAGACATGGTATTTGTCTTGGGAGAAACGAAGTTATTCCATCTCCCTCGAAATATTTGATAAATGGTATCTATATTTTATGATCCAGTGGTTGTGGTCATCACATATACAATATATGTCATTTAGAATTGAATTAATTTATAATTTTTGTGCCAAGAGAGTTTCCTAGTAATTATAGTGAGGTATTATATACCTAATCCCATAAGAAATATCTAATTAAATCTAAATCAACAGACTACTAAAATCAATCCCTACAAAATAAAAATACCACTACTTTCCCAACCCTTTACATTAGAAATATTAGGATATGGCTTCTATTTATGCTCTTATTCAGCTCAAAAAGGATCAGTAACATAATCAGACTAAATGAATTGATTGTCCTTTTGGATAAGGATAGTCATTGGATTAAAAATAATTTTGAATTCTATTATGAATCTTAAATAATATATTACAAAATTATGGAAGATATAGATCTTAGATACATTCATGTTTTGAACCAATTAACGAACTACCTCAATATTGAATGGTTATATAGAAACATTGAACTCTTTAGATACATTACCATGAGTGTGATACTCCTAAATAATAAATTTAAACATCAACTTATTAAAATAACACTCATTCTATAAAATAAATTCTTGTATAATGATCAAAAATATTTTTTTATCAACCTCCTATGATAAATAGAGGGTGATATATTTAATAAAGACTATGAATAATCACTCAAAAATGAATGAAAATTTAGTTATTAAGGATTATATCAATAGTTGGAAGGTTCAAATTCCATATTTTTATCATTAAATAAATAAAATATCATTTTCAAATAGAAATTATATCTTCATCATGTCATATTATATAACAAATTCCTAGGGATATTTATAAATTAATTAACAACCAAGAAATAATTATAGTCGTCTATATGGTTGATGATGGTATTGATCCCCTATATAGTGTATTTTTTCATCATTCTGATATGTTTTAGGAACTGATAGTCAATATAATTCCTCAGAATATTCATTAACTTCATGTTGAACAAAAATATATATTAATTGGGTGGGGGGATTAGGATCAGTGATATTGTTCTCCATAAGTTCATCCAACTAATATATTGCCTCTATGTACACACACATCTCAATATGATCATTTATAAAATATTTTTGGGTTGTATAGGTATATAGATTGATAAGAAAGTCAATCAAACAATATACAAGAATATCATGGAACATCATATTTAAATACTATTATATGATCTTATTTACTATAGAAAATTATTAACCCAGCTGATATACTATAATGAATGATAGTATAGCCATCCTATGTGAGATTGGATACAGATTCATGTGAATTTTCCATGCTCACGTCAACTAATGGACCTTCTCACACATGGATGAAAACCATTATCCACCAGATAAATAGTACATCACACTCTCTCAGTATCATTATAATGAGGCATGGGATAAAGATAATTGTTATATTCCATGGATATTATTTTATTTCTGTATCCCATCCACTATAAGGTTTCATGAAAACCAATCACCATTAATCCCTCGTTTACCTCATCTTCAGATGTGGGTAACCATGTGATTCCATCTAAAAGGAGTCACTATAAATAATGATAGAGTAAGTTCCTCAACTATAATTTAATTATCTATATCAAGGGATGAGAAATATGAAAAAAAAATTCATTGATATATTAATGTGTATATATGAGAATGTAGGGAATCCATAGATTATACATAGAACCATATTTGGAACAACTTATTTATATATTTCCATTTTATATATTCTACCACATCAATGGACACAAGCACCATATTCCTTCCATAGATCATCAAACAATGGATTTGGTTTATGTGGATGTAATCACTATACACCACAATAATACCATGATTAATCAAAAGATCCACCACTGAATACTACTCTATATTCAACAACCTACCAATCAATAGGGTGGTCCCCCTATAGGATCAAAATAATGATGTAGATGATCAATTTAGAAGAGGGGTTGATTTTTAATTTTAAAAACATTGGTTTTTAACCTTAAGGAAAACCATGTTTAACAAAGTTAAACAAGGTAAATTCAAAAGACTCTTATAGTTCTACTAAAAAAACTGACAAGGTTGTAGAAATATTGTTATGGAAATGAATCTTAAAGGAAGATTACAAAGAAATTATTCTACCTTAAAGCGTATAGAATCTTACTTATTAGAGTATAAAAATGTACAAGAATGTATAAGAAGGTTATACTATCTTCCTTTAACAAAATTCAACGGATATAAACTTGAGAAAAAACAAGTAACACGTATGAAATCATTTAACCCAAAGAGTAGGGTATCCAAAAACCTTGGATAAAGGTCCTTTGATTTATACTTTCAAGAAAGTATGTCTTACCAACACTAGAGTAAGATCTCAATAGGAATATAAGAATCTATCTTCCTATCCCTGCAAGCCCTATAACATTAAGGTAGTCGGAACCTCTGTATTCTTATCCCTGGAAGTCCTCAAACTATTATGTAGTTGGCACATCTGTATTCCTATCCATGGAAGCCCTTGATTGTAGTTAGAAACAATCAGAGTCGCACGAAGAAAGCTAAACAAGATGTTCATTACACACAAAGCATGAGAGTCTATCTCTCTAGAAATCACTTCAAAATCATGCAATCTATAGAGTCATCAACTGGTATGTTGATCTCGTTCAAATGATCTCCTATTTATAGGCATTTCTCCAACCGATGACTCCCCCCTATAATGGTCATATTTATAATTGAATCTCAGAGGGACCTATACATGTGTCAATAAAACAACGGTTAGTTAGAAATAGATTTTACAACATTGATTCATAAATATAATAATTTTCAAAAAAATATGGTTTCTGATAAAGGTCTAATTTTCGGAGTTTAAGGAAAAATAATGTTCATTGTTTAACCAAATAAACATTTAGAGAATATAACTCATGGATAGTCATATTCTGTTTTTCAAGTAATATGGAACCCTAATTCTATAGATTTCAGAGTCTGAATTCTAACGAATTCAGAGTTTGAATTGTATAGAATTCAGAGTCTGGATTTCAGAGAATTCAGAGTCATAATTTCAGAGAATTCAAAGTCTGAATTTCATAGAATTCGGAATCTTAATTTCATAGAATTTGGAGTATGAACATTATAGAATTTGGAGTCTAAATTTTAGATAATTCAGAGTCCGAATTTCAGAGAATTCTGAATCTGAATTTTAGAGAATTCAGAGTCTGAATTTCAGAGAATTCAGAATCTGAATTTCATAGTATCCAGAGTCTAAAAATAGAATACTCTATAACCAAAGACTTATAGGATTCTGTGGTTTTATATTTGAAACCGAATTTTAGGCTTATGAATAAATTGAGTTATATTTAGAGAAACTATAAAATGAACAATGAAAATATATGTAAGGAGAAAATTTCCTTAAAGAACGTAAATTTCCCTTATTAATAGAATTCGTAGGGAAAAATATTTCTTTAATATAGAGTGTTTGTGATTTTCAAAACATAGCAGAATGTAAAAGTCAAAGGAAACCTTATTGACTCAACAATCTCCACCTTTTCATAAAGCATAAACATCCTTACGAAAAATAATATAAGGACTTAAAATTTTTCTTTATGTACTTAAAAATAAAAACTTATCTCCCTTTACATATGAATCAAGGTGAATACGACTAACTCCCCGTTATGTTTTGAAATCCCTAAGGATCACATTCTTGAATTACTTAAATTGATTTTTTTTCTGGCATAAAGAAATCTTATTTGATGAACCCCCCCCCCCCCCCTTAGATAGACTCCCCCTTACTTAGGGAATTCTCTTATTTACATAGTATTCTTTTTATCAATCCTTTTTCCCCATTTGTGATTTTCAAAAAGGAATAAAGGGAATGGGAATAAATTTGTACATGAAATAATAGTACCAAACAAAAAACTATAAGAAAAACTACCAAAATTTCATTAATATTGAAATGATTTGTATAAAGAAGGAAATACAGCAAAAATCAGAATGGGGAAAAAATTATCCTTTTTTCTCCTTCGGCATTAACTTCTTGACAATGGTCTTCAGCTTCTTAAGCTCCTTGTGAACCTCTTCAACATGCTTGAGAAACTAATTCTGATCTTCATTTTTCTTCTCCATGGCTTTGATCTTTTATTTCAAAGCCATAAGAATTTATGCCAGAGCTTTCAAAAGTTCTTCTTTCTTAAAAATATTTTCTTAGAACTGAATTCTAATATCTATTTCCATTTTACAATTTAAATCAACTGAATTGCGCTTCCCATTCAGATCCTTGACTTCCTACTTCTGGGTTGTCTATTTGAGACTTATCTTTTCCTCAAAACGTTTAGTAAGATCTTGGAAGTCCCCATCTTCAGTGTCAAAATAATCTTTCACATAATCTGCAAATTCATCAAGGACTCTCAAGTCTTTGATTGTATTCCTTGACTAATTTTTTGTTTCCTTACATGACCTCTTAGTGTATCATATTCAATGAAGAAGGATTTGAAATTAGCCTCAATCCTGAAAAACTTATCCATAAACACTGAAACTGAATCTGATTTTTGATTAATCGATTGCTAAAGCATTTGAAACCTCGAATCTATAATAAAAAACAAAGGAATGGTACTAAGAAACTTCTTCAAAGATTGGACCACAAAACTTTTTCCAAGGTAAGATGATTTTGAATCATATTGTTTGGTTGGTGATGATCCTTTCTCTATTTCTTAACCTTTTCTCTGTTATGATCCACCCACATCTTTCTTTACCACTATAGATTTCATAAGTGTATCAACCAACAACTCTTTTACCTTATCATCTCTCAAAATCATATTTACTGATTTTTCAGATTCATGTTCACTATCTGATAAATAAACTATCTTATCTTCAAAAACCTATTCTTTCTCGGAATCTTCCACAAGATCTTCTGGCCGAACAAAGTCATGGTTTCTCCATTCTTCATCAGATGGTTTATTCACTTCTTCTATCTCATTATCCTCTTTTCCTAGTGAAATAATTTTATTTGATTCATCATTAGAAGTTTGGATTGAAAAATTTTCAGAAGGACTCTCCTTCTCATTATATAGCTCTACTTTCCATATCATGTCATATGTATCATCACATCCTTCTTCTTCTCCTTCTTCGACTTCTTCCTCTTGAACTATTTATTCTTCTCTTTTGGTTCCGGAATAACCATCCTCTTTCCTGGAGTCACTGGGAGTGATTCATGAAAAAACAATTCTGGTACCTGAACTTGTTCATAGGCTTTCTCAGTAGCCTTAAAAAGAGATTCAAGAATCTTGGCTTCATCTTCTTTTGCTTATTTTATTTTTCTTTATTCTCATTATTCTTAGCAGCCTTCAACTTTAAATATTTTTCCTCAATATAATCTAATCCAAAAGTAGGCTCCCCTTCTTTCCTGTTCATTTTCTCTTCTCTCCATTTGGAAACTACTTCATCTGAATAAGCCTTTTGCTTCTTTGGCTTAGGTGGTGTTGACTGAGTTTCCTTAGCAGTATGAGATTTTTCCTTCTTTTCTGGTTCCTTCACCTTACTCCTCTTACCACCCTTATTGGATGTCTCCACCACTTTTGTTTTCTTTGATAGAGATTCTATTTCAGCTTCTGATAAATCAAAAAAAATCTATTGATTCACTTTTGAAGCCAACGTTCATCCTTCTAAGGGTGTCATCACTAAGAAACGTGACCTTGAAATTTCTTGTCTTAGAACTACAAGGGATTTTGAATGACTCTAGACAGTGAACTATAATCTTGGAGAGGATAATTGGATACATAATTATCTGTGATTTAAGAGTCCCATTCTTGATATTCATGATTTTCAGAAAAACATACTTCACAAAATTAATCTTTCTGTGATTCACCAAAAAATCCAAATCATATTTATCACCCTTCTTCAGGGTATCCTTGTCACCATTTCTCATCATGCGTAGTCCCTGGACCCAATAATCTATGATCCTAAAATTTTTATAAAGGTGATTAATCTTCATATTCTTCACCGTAGATAGACCAAGGAATTCTACGGAATTCTTCTTATCAATAGATCCTGAAACATATGGAAGATTGTCAGTAAAAAACTCAGCTTCTACCTCATAAATAATTCCATGTAATTTGGTGCCATACTATAGGAAATGGAATAGGTTTTTCCATAACTTTTAAAGGAAAACATATCTCTCCCACCTTCATTTAAAAAACTTACCGACTCATAAAACTCGACCAACAATTCTAGATAAACCGGATCTTGTTCCTTCAATTTGGATATACACAAACTCCCCCAGTTATTCATCTTCATGTTCTTTGAAATAGGAGAATCATATTTGTCTAGGAACTTCAGATCTACTAACCTTTCCCTGTAGATCTACCATTCAAATATTTCCTTGAGTGATGACATTTTTTCTGAGGAGAGTCTTCCAAAGACATTCGGAATTGGGAACACCTGGAATTTCAGAATTGACCTTAAGTAGAGTAGGAGGGTTTCAACATTCCAAATAATTGAAAACCGATGTGGTACAACCAGTGGGAGGTCTTTATATAGGCATTTGATGTGATGGTTCATCTTCTGAAAAAGGACCAATGGTGCAAACACATTTAATAAAATCTGACGGTTGGGATGATAGCCGAAGAAGCAATTTGGTATGTCCGATATTTTGAGGTTTTTAAGATAAAAATTCATATTTAAAGAAAAGTTAATTCGAAAAAATTTCTTAAACAACATGAAAATACCAACATAAAAAAATTATTATGAAAATTTAAGAAAGAAAACTTACCTTATGGAAAGCTAGAAAAGTAATCAGTAATAAGGAAAATTCTTCATGAAGAACTTTAGATTCAGGAAAAGTTTCTTATGTAAGTTTTTTCAAAATAGGTAATATTAGTCTATAAAAACATTGACTATGAAAAAATTAACTATAAATATTTTAACTACAAAAATAATAACTACATGAAATTTTTGACAATGAAAATTTTACTAACAATAATATGTACCCCCCCCCACCAATGAAAAGACGTTTCTTATTGTAAAGATATAGGTTTCACAAAAAAGATAATATTGAAGATTACCTTGAAGTTATAATTACTATATTCTATTTAATGTATTCAAATATATCTAAGGGTAATGATTTTGTGAAAATATAAGCAAATTGATCTTTCATTCTGTTAAATTGAAGAATTATATCTCCTTTTTTTGTGATCCCTGAGAAAGTGATGCTTAATATCTATGTGTTTTTCAGGAGAGTAATGTGAAGGGTTTTTACATTGGGAAATGGCACTGGTGTTATCACACAATATTTTTGTTTTGGTAAAATTCATGCCATAGTTTTTGAGTATTTGTTTCATCCATAGCACTTGAGCACAAAAACTTCCAGCTGCTATATATTAAGCTTCAGTAGTGGAAAGTGCTACTGAGTGTTGCTTTTTGCATGAGCAAGAAACTATTCAATATCCTATGAAATGAAAAGTTCCAAATGTACTTTTCCTATCTATTATACATCCACCAAAGTTAGCATCCTAAAATATTTTTAAGACAAAATCATGTCCAGAAGTCTAAAAGAGTCTTAAATCCATGGTTCCCTTTAAGTAGAGAAAAATTATTTTCCCTACCTTAAAATGAAATTCCATAGGATTGGATTAATATCCTATACATAAGAATACTGAAAACACTAATTCTGGACAATTATTAGTTAAGTATATTATACTTCCTATCAAACCTCTAAATGATGTTTGATCTACTGGTTTCCCGACTTCATCAAGATCAAGTGAATTTGAGGTACCAATATGTGTACTTATACTCTTATTATTGTCATATCCATATTTTTTTAAGAAGATATTTAATATACTTATGTTGGGATATATAAGTTCCTTCTGGTTTTTGGGAGATTTGAAACCTAGGAAAAATGTTAACTCACCCATCATACTCATTTAAAACTCAGATTTAATTAGATCCGCAAAGTAATCGGTTAAAGATTGACGAGTTGAACCAAATATATTGTTATCAACATAAATTTTAACAATCAAAACATTTTTCCGATCTTTATTTATAAAAAGGGTTGGATCAACATTTCCCTTAACATAATTTTTTTTAACAAAAATCATGTAATCCTATCATATAAGGCTCTAGGTGCTTGTTTACGTCCATAGAAATATTTGGTAAGTATGAAAACATGTTCAGGGTGTTTTGTAACTTAAAAAACAAGAGGTTTTACAAAAAAACATCATCTTGAACATATCCATTAAAGAAAGAACATTTAACATCCATTTGAAAAAGATTTAAATTAATAAATGTTTCAATAGAAAGTAAAATATGAATAGACTCAACACTATCTACTGGAGCATAGGTTTCTTTATAGTCTATTCCTTCTTGTTGATTATAGCCTTTAGCAACTAATCTAGCCTTATTTCATACAATGACTCCATTTTCATCACACTTATTTCTGAAGACCAATTTTAATCCAATAAAATAATTTTCCTTGGGTCTTTCAACAAAGGTCCATACTTTATTCCTTTAAAATTCATTTAGCTCATCTTGCATGGATTTAATCCAATCACGATCATCTAAAGCTTCGTCAGTTCTTTTTTGCTCTAATTGGGAAAGGATTGCTAGATGTTCTACTTCATTTCTTAAAGAACTTTTAGTCCTTATAGGTTGATTTACATCACCAATTATACTATCACTGGGATGATTCTTAAGAAACAGCTAATTTGAGTTTTTTTAAACATGTTCAAAAACATATAGTAGAAATAATTCTGGGGTAAAAACATCAAAAACATTTTCTTGAGCATTTTTCTTTATCGGAAAGATCTTCTATCAAAGTTTGATATTCAATTATTGAAAACAAATCTGAGGATTTAGGTTTAGGTTTTTTAAAAACGAAAGGATCAGTTTCATCAAATTTAACATTCACTATATCTTTAATAGTACAAGTGTTTTTATTGAAAACTCTATAATCCATAGAAGTTGTGGAGTAATCTAGGAAAATTCATTCATTAGATTTGGTTGAGAATTTATGTAAATTATCTTTAGTGTTCGGAATTAAAACATCGCATCCAAATACCGTGAAGTAGGAAAGTCTATGTTTTCTTTAATTCCATAACTCATAAGGGGTTTCATTAAGAAAATGTATAATCAAAACATGATTTATAGTATAACAAGCAGTACTTATAGATTCAGCCCAAAAGTGTTTAGCTACAGAATATTCACTCAATGTGGTTCTTGTTATCTCATGAAGAATTTGATTTATTCGTTCAACAATACCATTTTGTTGACAAGTTCTTGGTTCTAAGAAGTTATGAGTAATTCCATTTTCACTAAAAAAAATATTCAAAATTAGAATTTTGAAATTATCCTCCATGATCACTATGAATATTTATCAATGGAATATTTTTCTCATTTTTAACTTGATCCCTAAAAATTATTAAATAAGAAAAATCTTTAGATTTAATTTTTAGAAGTAGACCCACGTAAATCAACTGTAATCATCAACTAAGACAAATAAATAATATTTTCCTCCAATACTTCCAGTTTGTGTTAGGTCGAAAAGATCCATATGCACCAACAGTAATGCATCAGTAGTTGAGACTTCAATTATTTATTTTAAGTTTTATTTATGTTGCTTTCCATATTGAAAAGGATCACAAAAATTTGGAGAGTCAAATCTACATGATATTACAAGTCTTTTCATTGAGAGTTTTCATGGGTTCCTAAGGTTATAGTGTCATAACTTTCTATGCCATAACCAATATTGATCTTCCATCGCACTAAGGCATGGTAGATCTTGGCTCCCAAGGTCTTCTAAGTTTAGTGTATATACATTCTCATACCTATGGGAAGAAAGAATAAACTGTTACTTGGAATTATGTACTAAGAATTTTTCATTCCTAATTTTCACAAGGTAACCTTAATCAAATAATCGAATTATGATAATCAGATTTTTTTTAAGACCCTTAACAAATAAATCATTTGAAATTGATTTTTTTCCAAGAAGAACAATGTTACCTATACCAATAATTTCTTCCTAAGAATTATCTCTGAAAACTACATTTCCTCCTTTCTTATTAGTAATCTTTTCAAAGATGTTTTTGTTACCAGTCATATGTTGGGAACATCCACTATACATGTAACTTGTATTGTTGTTGGTACATTCAATATTTTCCTAAAAATAAGAGAGGTAGGCTTTCGGAACCCAAACTTTCATGGATCTGGAAATTTCAGAAAGCAAGATTTTAGGTATCTACATTTTCAAAGAAAAATAAGCTTTATGAAAACCTAAAGACTGGGTTTTGTTTAATGAGAAAAATTAGCCCTATGTCCACCACACTGACATTTATTGAAGAATGGAGCACTTTGAGGAAAAAAATATTTATTACTAAAAATTGGTTTATAATAGGTATAACCAAATCCGAGATGATTCCTTATAGGTCGAATTTGGAAATACATCTTTTCAAATTATTCGTTACCATATGTAAATTTTGACAGACACATCGTCAAGGAAAATATTTATGACTTTAGTTTAATAACCAAGTTTTTATCATAAAAACAATATTTTTATAACTAGAGTTATTTTCTAAAATTATTTTTTTATAAATTACTTTTTCAATATCCTTAGAAAGATAATTTTTTAAATAATTATCTTCCTCAAGGTTTTTTGAAATTATTTCAAAATAAAATGATTTCTTATCAAGATCTTTAGAAAGATATGATAACTGTTTAGTTAAAATAGATGTTCTATAATTTTCCTTATCAAGCCTTTACTTGAGATTAGAATTTTCATTCTCAAGAAATTTATAAAACCTAGACTCTTCTTCATAAGAAGATAAGGAATTATCTTCATCAGAAAATGATTCCTCATATGAAGACTTGTATTTTTCATATCATTATAATTTTCATTCAAATATACATTAGAGATAGATTCATCATTGTGTACCTTGGTCATTAGGCAATTATATTCAATGGGTAGTTTTGCTAATAGACCTAGATTCTTCTGACCAAAAGATTCATACTCTAAGGATTCATCAGAAGAGTCCCCACCACTGGAACTCTAGGTTTCATTGGATTTTAAAACATTCTTAGCATTAGCCTTATAGTAATCCTTTCTATTATTCTTAGAATTCACTTCATTTCTATCCTTTTCCTAAAGAATAGGAAAATCTTTCCTTATATTCCCTACTCTTTTGAATTCAAAACAAGTGACTTCTGAATCATTCTTGTCCTTTCGTTATTTTTTCTACAATATATACTGAAATTCATTCTTCCCAACTATCTTGTTCATCTTTCAAGCAAGATTAGCTAGCTCATTCTAAAAATGTCCACTTTCACTAGATTCAGATAAAATACTGAATTTCATTTACTTAGATCTCGTAACCCTTTCAGGAGTCTTGGACTTATTAGTAGTAAAGGTCATGACCCGTCCCCTGGGGCTGAGAGATTGACCATACAACATTTCGGTATATAGAGGAGATGGAGAGACGTGGAGTGATGAGGAGGCTATTTGTACCTACCCTTTAGGTAGGAGCCTTGGTGGATGACCCAATAGCTGACATTCACATTTATTCAGTTGTATTGTATCACAGTTGTACTTGTACTTTCACGATGGTCTTGTATTCTTGTCCTCTTTAACTTACTGCACTCACTCTATTTATAGTTCAGTTTACTTGTGTTCCTATCTTGTTGTGTGCTTGGTTATGTGTTCCTATAGGTTATAAAGGAAATTCCTTCCCATTTTTAGATAATACGCCTTCAGTGCTAGTCGTTAGCCCCTGGCCTATGGAAGGCAGGCTTCGGGTAGTCACAGCATGGGCCCCGAGGGACAGGTTATGAAAAATTGGTATCAGAGGAGTTGGTTCTACCACAGAACATAGGACTCTGAATTTTTTCTGTGAATCAATAATATTTAGGGTAATGAGTTTGGTTTTCAGTTTCGGGATTCCAGTGTTGGCGCGGTGGCCGACGTATCCATACACCAGGACCCTGACATCTGATTTCCGACTTAGTACATGAGAACACTAATTGCATGTGTGTTTTAAAAAGGATTCTTTGTGATCTTTTGAGTCATATCACCAGGTAAAACCTATTAATTGTGCTGCACCTGTTTCTTTTTGGGTTGCCTCCACGAAAAAAGCCAGTTAGGGTTATGAGAGTTGTATGCACTGATAGCCCAATGAGCGACGAGGCCTCAGTGCAGGGCCCTTTTCCTGTAGAGGCACCAGTGGAGACACCATTATTACCACTCCCCATTGGGCCACCAATGCCACAATCGCCTGCAGAAGACAGTGCATGCCCCTTAGGGGTGTTCCTTGAGTTCCAGTGCTATAGGCCACCCAGGTTCATGGGAGAGTCGGACCCACATACCGATAAGGATTGGTTGGAGGCTGCAGTGAGAGTCTTCCAACTGGTAGGGACACTAGCCGATTTCATGGGTATCCTTGCCGCTATCATTTTATAGGCAGCAGTATGTACATGGTGGAGCTTGATTATCCAGGTTCAGGACGAGGTGACGCTTCTCTGGGCAGACTTCGAGAGCATGTTTCGGGTAGAGTTTGTTCCAGTGACTCTTCGTGCAGTACGCATACAAGAGATTCTTCATCTACAACAGGGCATTATGACTGTAGCTCAGTACTCAGTGAGGTTCACTGACCTCTCATTCTACTCAACAGATATGGTGTAGGACTCATTCTTTAGGGCCCGGACCTTCGAGCAGGGGCTCATGCAAGATATCAGGGATTCGATGATCTCACTCAACATCCCAACGTAGGTGGGGGTGTCAGAGAGGGCCCTCTTAGTGGAGAGTTGCCTTGCTCTGTAGTCACCAGTAGTGAGACCCAATACCAGTCATCATGTAGCGGAGTCTTCTGCAGCTCGAAGCAGATAGTCATCACAGAGGACCAAGAGGACAAAACCTACAGGTGGATGAACGCATGGCTCAGGATCGGTTTTGCGGGGAACCCGAGGTGGAGCCAGTTATTCTAGGAGAGGGAAGTGTTTCTCAGGCGATGGGCAGGGTCACATGGCTTGTGACTGTCTAACCCGTATTACGGATGATCATCAAATAGTCGAGGGATCGCTGAGGTTGAGGCAGAGGATTGGTCAAGGCGGTCCGTAGGGAGCAGGCATACATAGCAGAGGAGCTGGTTGGGCAGCTGGTGGTGGGTGACGATTCAAGATTTTATTGCCACCCCCACCAGGAGGTCCAACCCGATCATTTGGAGTAGGTAGACAAAGGAGAGATCAGCTCCAGGCAGCTGAGGCCTACAATCACGGTGCTTCAGAGATGATTCTAGGTACGATCTATGTCTACTCCACCATATTTGCAGTACTTATAGACACAGGTTCCATTCATTCTTTAATTTCCACTGCCCTCGTTCGGAGCATGGATATTCCGATGGAGCAATTGGTTTGATCCTTATGGCTAGAGACTCCTATGGGAGAAGATTCGACGATTACACACTGGTGCTGACAGTGCGAGCTTACTCTAGAAGGTGAGAGATTCAGCTTGGATATCTTAGTAGTAGCGTCGAGGCCTTACGATGTCATCTTGGTGTGGACTAGTTAACTACAGTCCATGTGCAGATAGACTGTGTTAGGTGCAATGTGCGGTGTGTCCGCATGGATGGGACCAGTTTTACCTTCACTAGTGAGAAGGGAGTCTTTGCAACACAGGACAGACTTACCCAAAGGTGAGTTTAGATGATCACTTATTAGTTGGCTAGCCTTACCCTCGGAGTGGTTGATGTGGAGAGTCTGAGCTATCCTGTACTGGTGGACCAGTACATGGATGTCTTCCCTGGTGATTTTCCCGTTCTACCTCCTTGCAGAGAGGTGGACTTTTACTTTGACTTGTACCCTAGGACGACACCGATATCTACACTAGTGTATCGAATATCTCATGTGAAGCTTCGTGAGAATCGGGTACAGCTCGAGGGCTTACAGGGGAAGGGATTCATCTGGCCCAGTGTTTCTCCTTTGGAAGCCCCAATTCTATTCTCCAAGTAGGAACATGGGAGCTTCAGGTTTTTTGTTGACTATCTGGGCCTGAAGCAGGTGACCGTGAAGAATAAGTACCCACTCCCGAGGATTGACGGCCTCTTTGACCAGCTGAAGGGAGTACGGTGGTTCCCGAAGATAGAACTAAGATCAAGATATCACCATCTAAGAGTGTGAGATGAGGATGTACAGAAGATGAACTTCAGATGTCGGTATGGACATTAAGAGTTCATGGTTATGCCATTTGGTGTAACCAACACTCCATCAGTGTTTATGGGACTCATGAACAGGATCATTCATCCATACCTTGATTGCTTTGTAGTTTTCTTCATCGACGACATTCTGATCTACTCAACTACTGAGGAGGAGAAGGCATATCATTTGCAGGTCATACTGGACACACTCTGAGAGAACCATCTTTATGGTAATCTCTCGAAGTTCCAGTTTTGGATCTAAGATGTTCAGTTTCGAGGACATGTCATATCGAAAGCTAGAGTTGTAGTAGATCCAGTGAAGATTGAGGCAGTACTTTCATGGGAACCACCCATGAGTGTGACTAAATTACAGAGTTTCCTGGGTTTGGCTGGATATAACCGGAGGTTTGTGCCAGACTTCTCCAGAGTTACAGCACTACTACCAGCCTTGAGAAATAAGGGTAAACCCCTCATGTGGTCGGAGAGATGCCAAGATAGTTTTAAAGAGATAAGGCATATGCTGACTAGTGCCCCCATCTTCAGGATTTCTGAGAGGGGCATAGGGTACGTAGTTTACTATGATACAACAGGGACCGGGTTCAGATGTGTCCTGATGCAGGAGCGAGCAGTGATCGCATATGGTTCTCGGCAGTTGAGACATCATGAGAAGAACTAAACTACCCATGAACTGGAGTTAGCAGTAGTGATCTTCACCTGGAAGATGGGGCAGAACTATCTAATGGGAGAACATTTTACAGTGTACTCTGATCACAAGAGTCTCAGGTATGTCTTATCTCAGAAGGAATTGAACCTGAGACAACAACATTGGCTTGAGTTACTCCCTGCCTATTACTTCGAAATATTCTATACTCCTAGGAAGCGGAACGTTGTAGAATATTCACATAGTAGGAGGTTTGGTATATAGCTGCTCGGTGAGGAAACATAGCAACTAACCTCTTTACAAATATCCTTTGTGCATAGAGATGAAGAAGCCTTTCTACAGTCTCTTACAGTCACTCCCCCACTTCTTCAGCGAGTCAAGGAGGTGAAATGTGGGGACACTAACTTCAAGGCATGACATGCTCATATATCCACATGAAAGGCACCTGATGTATTTTCTGAAGGTGGGGAGAACGTCATCCTCTTTAGAGGACATACCATGGTACAAGTGTCACTTTATGAGGAAGTTTTGAAGGATTTCCACACATTCCCTCTAGCGGTACATCTAGGAGTGGCGAAAATGTACCAGGATCTCTAAAGACATCACTGGTGGCTGGGAATGATGAAATCAGTTGCAAAGTTTGTTTCTCAGTGCCTCACTTGTCAACAAGTGAAGGTAGAGAATCAGGTACTAGCATGCTTGGTTTAGCCTTCAGAGGTCTCAGAGTGGAAGTGGTATGGGATATCCATGGACTTTGTGACAGGAAATCAACATACGTCCAGGGGACATGACTCTATCTGGGTGATCGTTGACAGAATCACCAAGTCTGGCCACTTCCTACTGATCAGAGATCAGGGTTCAGTAGAGAGCTTGGGACACCACTATATGCAGGGGAACATGCACATCCGTTCTCACATCATCATCCATGGCGAGTTGGACGTCGACCATGGGGAGACTTTTACGGAGGGTCCAGTAGAGATTGAGGATCGACATGAGCATGTCCTTCATGGATGGTCGATACCTCTTGTGTGCGTTCGCTGGTAGCACAGGAACCCCTAGAAGAGCACATGGGAGCGGGAGGCTCAGATGCATGCTCAGTACCCCCACTTGTTTACCTAGTCTGAGTTATGTCTTACGGAGACGTAGAGACCTAAGGTGGGTATAATTTAAAGACTCTGAATTTCCATGTAAATTATTATTTTAAAATAAATTTGAATTTTACGAGTCTGTGGAAGTTGATAGCGCGTGATTTCGAGGCCCGGTGTGCCCGGAATGAATTTCAGAACTTTTGGTCTGGTACATTCAGTAAACATGCGAGTGGGTTTTTCTAACTTTTGAACCGGTGCTCAGAATTAAAATATGAGGTCACCGTTGAACTCGCAGTGCTGGTATTCTCTTAAGAATACTTTCACCTTGACGGTAGTTAGTCATGTTTGAAAGATAATTTTTAGGTTTTTCTTGGAAATAATAAAATTAAATAAACACACGTTTTATTTTATTTTGTAATATCTCACCATGTGGAGGTTGAGAAGTGGGGACCACTAGACCTTAACCTCCAATGAGAGGTTATGGTGGTGGGGGCCACCTAAGGTCTAAACCTCTTCAACTACCACATTAATGAGGATTAGCATCTTGAGCTTCCTCCACATTAATTGTGCCAACCCTCCTTGATTAATTCTATCAACCCTTGATATCCTCCAATTTGAATTTTATGCCAACACAACCCATTTATTGTTTCCAATTAATTAGGCTAACTTTGATTCCCAACGAATTAAATAGATAAACATATTTTATTTAGTTACCTATTCATTTGTTGGAAAAGTGTTGGAAAAGGGGGACTGTGAGAACTTGGGAGAATGCTCTCCAACGAAGAACGCTCGACAAATGAAGAACGCCGACCTCCATCAACCTTCTTCCTCGGGACTTCTTCTGATGTGGGACGTCCTCATCTACGAAGAATCAACAACTGTACTACCTTCTTGCGCCAATGTCATCAAGAGAAAGAGGTAGGGGGTTTATTTGTGTGATAATACTATTCCCATATTCTTACCTTGGTTTCTTTTGTGTTTTGAGAATGAGACGTTGTGGGATGTTGTAAGATTGACATTCTTATTTCATGTTGAGCCATATGCTACCACCATAACGTGGAGGGTACGGGCCAAACCAACATGGCCCGACACTTTCACAAATCTTGTGGTGTTTTTCGTGATGGAGGAGGATGGAAACCATCCAAGGTTGTGACATGAGAATGGCGGTCGGCACCACCGCCATCCGCACTGAAGGCAACGGCGCTACGGCGCGGCCCCGCAGTCACCGTCGCTGCCCCGCGGCCACCACGTCGACTACGGCCACCGCCGCTATCCACGGCTCCATGCCGCTCCACTGTCGAGGCGCCGCCCCGCGGCCGAGGCACCACCCCGCGGCCAACCAAGCTGCAAGCCCACGACCAGAACGCCATCTCGCGGCCGATACGCCGACCTGCGGCCGGACCGCCGACCTGCAGCAGGTTTTCCATCCTCGCGGCCGATATGCGCCCTCACCATTGGTCTGCCGCCATCGTGGCTGGTCCGCCATCCTCATGGCTGGTCCGCTGCCCTCGTGGCATGTCCGTGACCTCGATGTCGGACCTCCGTCCTGCGGCCGGTCTGCCACCTTCGCGGTCGGTCTGCGCCCTCACGTCCAGTTCACTCACCTCATGGCTAGTCATCCACCCTTGCTATCGATCGGCGCCCTCACGGCCAGACCGCTGACCAGTGGCCGGTCTGCCACCCTCATGGACGGTCCATGCCCTCGCGGCCGGTCTGTCACCCTCTCGGTCGGACCGCCAACCCGCGGCCGGTCCGCCGCCCCCACGGCCATTCCACGCCCTCGCAGCCAGTCCTCCGCCCTCGCGCTTGGTCCACACCCTCATGGTACCCTACAATCTGGGCCGCACTGTGGGCTAGGCTAGACCCAATGGGCTGGGTCGACCCAAACGCACTCGGGCCCACTATGACCAATTTACTTCTTTTGGCCATAACTTTGGCACCAAGCGTCCATTTGAAGAACCGTCGACGACACTAGTAATCATGGGGCGTGATGGTCCCTTTGATTATACCCCACTGGAGTATTAGATTAAGATAGGGAGTGGTCAAGTTGGATCGAGCACGAATCCAACCGGGCCCCCGAGACTAAAAGGTTAATAACTCATAGATCGGGCGTCCGATAGACACATTGTTTGTTGCGTTGAGAGCCCTATGACATGGAGGAGCTTTGAGATTCATCTTCATGGAAATTCTTGGTTGTTGTAGTATCGACCAATAGCCTGTGGAGAGAATCCTCCCAGAGACGAGGGAGCATAGTGCGGGAACCCCGTGGCTGGATGAGACTTGATGACTGCTGACCGTTTCGACTCAGAGTGACTTAACAGTCCTTGTGGGGAGAACCTTGGTGATGCGGCAGACCCACGGTGGGGAGCGCCTTGGTGACGTGGTAGACCCATGGTACTTGAAAGGGGGAGTACTTTAGCAGTCCCAGTGCGGAGCGCCTTGGTGACGCGGAAGACCCATGGTGGGGAGCGCCTTGGTGACGCAGTAGACCCACTGTACTCAACAGGAGGAGTACCTCAGCAGTCCATGGCTAGTGGTAAGCGCCTCTATGTGACGCGGCAGGCCCACTGTACTCGATAGTGGAAGAGTTCTTCAGTAGATGAGGTGTTTGACGATGTGACTAGGTATGTTACTTGATACTACCCCTAGAATAAATCCTGGTGTGAGATGAGTCAAAACCTCTGTGTTTTCCTCATGTTTGAGATGTGTTTACTTGACAACTTAGGTATATGTATGGGAAGATACCTATGTAGGGTTATCAGTTGTTTTACTCCTTTTTTGATTGATCCTTGGTTGATTTTGTGAGAACTTGAGGGTCTCGGTGTCCCGACTGAGTATCATTATACTCACCCTTGCACAGGCTATGCCCAGACCTTATTATGGTGGATGCATACGACGGACAGTGCTGATTGAGGCTGAGATTACCAGGATTGGACGGTGCCCAGAGGTTGACCATACGACATATCGGTATGTGGTGGAGACAGACAGACGTGGAGTGATGAGGATTCTATCTGTACATACCCTTCAGTTAGGAACACAGTGGATGGCTTAGTAGAAGACTTTCCTTTTTTTCAGTTGTATTGTATCACAATTGTACTTGTACTTTCCAGTTGGGCTTGTATTCCGGCCCCTTTAACTTACTGCACTCACTCTCTTTACAGTTTAGTTTACTTATGTTCCTATCTTGTTGCGTGCTTGGTTACGTGTGCTTACAGGTTATAAAGGCAATTCCTGCCCAGTTTTAGTGAATACGCCTTCAGTTCTAGTCGCCTGCCCCTAGCCTATGGAAGGAGGGATTGGCATAGTCACGGCACGAGCCCTAGGGTACAGGTCGTGACAGTAATGGATATAGTTCCATTTCCATTCTTCTTCTTATTCATATCAACATCTCTTTTCATTCTTGTCTCATGTTAAAGAATATTTCCAAAAATCTCATCAAGTGTAATTTGAGACACCTTGCTATTCTAATCAATAGATGTCCTCTTACATTCCCACTCATTAGGCACGATATCTATAATCTTGTCCACAAGAGCTTCATCATCAAGACCTTTTCACCCATAGATTGTAAAGTGTTAAAAATTATCATAATCCTTTGTTGCACCTTGCATACTGGTTCTTCATAAGGGAATAAAAATCCACGATATTAACGTCTAATCATATCCCTTTTAGTCTCTATGACATTGGATGTACAAAAATGATTAACTACTAATTTATTCTAAATACAATTTGAATTTTAACAAGAAGAAATATAAAAATATATATTCCTGGTCATGGAACCCATCAAAGTATTGCATACCTTGTAGTTTAGTTGATATAATGTCTTCTCTTGATTAGTAATTTTTTTTAGGTCTTTATCTAGAATCATATAATCTCCAGTAAGCAAGACAAAAATTTCCCTCTCTAGTATTAATAACAAATATCTTCATATGATCTCTCTAATATTCATAATCATTCCCATCAAATATAGGTGGTCTGGTAGGATTTAGATTATCAATAGAACCAACATTCATTCTTTCCATTAAAAAAAAATCTCCCCACAAAACTTGTTAATAGTAAAAATTTGTAAACAAGGATAAAACATCCTATGCAATGAAAAAATAAACAAAGAATAATTGAGCACGAAAACCTATACGAGAATATAAATTTTTTCAAAGACCTCCTATGATACCAATTTTAGGATTGAAATAATGATGTAGATGCTAAATTTACAAGAGGGGCGTGAATGGTAAGTTTAAAAACTTTCATTTATAACCTTAAGGAAAACTACGTTTAAAAAACTTAAAAATGATAAATTCACAATACTATGATAGTTCTACAAAAAGACATACTATGTTCCAATAATATGGTTCCGGAAGGATATAAGAATCTTACTTATCAGATTATGAAAAAGTACAAGAAAGTATAAGAAGGTTTTACTTTATTACATTATCAAAATACAGGGGAAATAAACATGAAACAAAACAAGTAAAAAGTATGAAATCATTTAACTCAAAGATTAGGGTATCCAACAACCATGGATAATGGTCCCTTGATTTATACTTTCAAGAAATTCTGTCTTACTGACACCAGGGTAATCCCTCGATAGGAATATCGGAATCTGTATTTATATCTCTACAAGCCCTCAAACATAAAGGTATTCTGCACCTCTGTCTTCCTATCCATGGAAGCCCTTGAACTATGAGGTAGGCAGAACCTCTGTCTTCCTATCAATGGAAGCCCTCTATTTTACTTAGAAACAATCAGAGTCTCATGAAGCAAGATGAACAAGATGTTTAGTAATCACAAAGCATGAGAGTATCTCTCTCTAGAAATAACTTCAACAACATGAAATCTCTAGTGAGATCAACCAGTATATTAAGGTCGTTCAAATGAGCTCCTATTTATAGGCATGTGTCCAATAGTCGGCTCCCTCCTCCATTGGTCAAATTTTTCCTTCAATCTTGGAGGGACCTGTACGCATGTCACTCAAACATCGGTTATTTAGAAACAAATTGTATGCCATTGTTTCATAACTATAACAATTGTAAGAAAAATAAATTTGCTTAATAAAATCAAATTTTCGGAGTTTAAGGAAAAATAAAGTTCGTAGTCTAACCAAATAATCATTCGGAGACTATAACTCATTGATATTTGAATTCTATTTTTTTGGTAATTTGGAACCTGAATTCTATAGATTTTGGAGTGTGAATTCAAAGGAATTCGGAGTGTGAATTTCATAGAATTCAGAGTTTGAATTTGATAGAATTCGGAGCCTGATTTTCAGAAAATTTGGAATATAAATTTTAGAGAATTCAGAGTCTGAATTTTAGAGAATTCAGATTCCGAATTTCAGAGAATTCAAAGTCTGAATTTCCGAGAATTTAGAGTCTAAAATTCGGAGAATTCAGAGTCTGAATTTCAGAGACTGTGGAGTCTAAATTTCATAGAATTCAGAGTCAGAAAAAAAAATACTTTATAACCAAGGACTTATAGGATTCTAAGGTTTTAAATGTAAAACCAAATTTTAGAATTATGAATAAAATAAGTTATATTAATAGAAACTAAAAAATGAACAATGAAAAAAATTTAAGGAGAAAATTTCATTGGAGAAGGAAAATTTTCCTTATTAAGAGAATTCATAGGGAAAAAATTTGTCTAAAGATAGAGTGTTTATGATTTTCAAAACATAGAGGAATGGAAAAGTCATAAAGAAACCATATTGACTCAACACCCCCATAATATCTTTGCAACAATCATTGGTATATATAAATTGTTCCACCCCAACTACCCTATACCCCACATTTGGTCATTCACTTTTAAGACATATAACATCATACTCCAAAGTAATAGAAAATATTTTCTCTTAGGTAACTAGATCCATTATATAACTATATTTTTTCAAATTATATAGATTAAGGGAATATATATATATGATTATGGTCTAATGAACCTTAATCATATCATTTTCTATTTGTATAATGTTACATAGATGCTAAAATGTGGAATTGTGTCTCAAAATTGGTAGTAAATTCTCAATGATAATCTTGATCCATAAATCAATATCAAAGACTCTTTAATGTTTAGTGATAAAAATTATGATAGAACTGAATACGAAATATCTTTAGAGGCTTCATTCATACATATATTCCTAAAAAAACACATCTTGTATAATATTAGTAGAAGTTCATATAATGTTAGCAACCAAAAATCAATACTTCCCCCCAACTATACAACCCTAGTACGAGCAAAAGGTATCCTATAATAACACAATTAATAACATAGTTATTTAATAATCCATATAAATGATGCTTTCAAACAATTACCATTAATGAAAAACCTTCTTATGGGCGTGGGTTACCATGCTCAACATGTGAATATATTTTACATGGAGAAGGTTATAATTTAGAACCATCATCTAATCATCAAGTGATCATATCAATAAATACACAAAACTCAAATACATAAGTCAGTAATTTATAGAATCAATATTATAATATCATTAAAACATGGTAGGTCTCTATCCTTAGAACTCATGGTGAAAACCTAGCTAACATGAATCTTCATCCTGACATACCAAAATAATCTACTACATGGCTAGTGGCGGATTTTTTACATGAATATTATGTGGAGAATTTTATCATTTCAATAGTAGAATAGGATCTTCTACAAGGTTTCCAATTGAGTAAGACTCATGATCTCATCTTTCAGTGGAAACCTCATTAGTTGGTTGGTTAATGATAAAAGGATCTATAGTTTTCCCCCTCATATCATGACCCTGACATGATATTCTACATAGTTTTCTTCATAACAACATCCTATATTTAAAAAAAACGATTCCATTATTTTCAATTCATATTTGGGGATCAAATTAAAGAATGAATTTAGAATTTAAATCCAACAACCACATTAATCATGTACCAACATATGAATACCATGTAGTGAAAAAATCAGGATATTGAGTTCATGTAAATGTTTTCAATGGACAAGTTAATGGATATAATGTAAAATAAAACAACAACCATATCATTATCTTTACTACATGACTCATGTCAGGTTGACATATGAATCCAAAATTCGTGAAAGAAACCATAAGTTGAATGCTACCTCCAAACATAATACATATGATAGATTATCATGGATTCAACAATTACATGATCTATCCCAAAATGATCCCACCAAGGCCTACAAGAAGCATATTGTGACCTCTGAGCTTGATACCTATACAGAAGGAGATGTCATATAGAACTTAATAGTAGTATCAAATAATATGGGATTCCTCTAATAAATATAAACAAATTAGACCACATGGTTTAACATGGTTCATAATAATAATATAATACAATCATTTAAGTATTCTATAATTTAAAACCTCATGTGAAAAATAGTAATCATCAACATAGTATGACAAAACAATACAGCATATTAAAGTAAAAAAGGATTATAATTATATAAAAAATATAAAATAACCCTATAAAACTCAAAGGTAATAATAAACATGTATATGATTCTTCAAACAAAAACTTTTCCCTACACACATAAACTCTGATAAATACGAAACTCTGGGACCCATGAAACCTTGTCAACTAACACAACCACTAACATATCCATTCACTACATATAACATGAAATCATACATATATCTCCCATGTAAGGGTGACTATATACATACCATGTGTTTTACAATGAATTCTAAAAAAATATGAAATTATCCATTGTCTCAACACTGAAATGATGATAAAAATGGAAACTAGGTTTTTTAGACTAGGAATCCATGATGTAAGATAATATTTCACATTGAATCCAATATTAAAAAGGAACATAAAACATAAGTGACACATAAAATATAAATAAACATCCTTACTAGACCCATGTAACCCATATATGTTGAATTGTGGAGTCTTATGACATTCCATGGAATATAATTATCAACCAAGGGAGACCATTCCTGATAGGGTACCATAACTATTTCATTAATTAACATCGGGTTTCTTATCAAGTAGCTCTATAGATAGTGTATTTTTCCCCATTACAAGGGTCATTTGTGACATTATTAATTATTTTCGGGTACCAACACACTTTATGGACTAATAGATTATTGAAAAATGTATTACTAATTGGGTATGCACGCCATAATAAGGATGGGAGTAGATAATATCATAAATAATGTTAGAGTCTCAACACCTATGATCAATACATTTTAAGTGGAGTGTCCTATATCATTACTACTATATTATTCTTTCCAAAAAAATATTTAACAACCCTAATGATCTATGTAATCTAGATTACATATATCCAATCACATCAAAACATTAATGATGATAATAAATATACCATTTTATTAAAATATGAAAAACACATAGAATAGAATAATTGTGTATCCAAATATGATTCTCACATAGAAATGTTTTATAAAATCAAAATATTAAATACTAAATAGAAATGTATTCCTTGAGACAAAGTGTGTGATCCCAATGTAAATTCTAGGCCTAGTACAACCATCATCATCCACAGTAGGGGTTGACATATAAGGCATATCAATGATGGTGTATGTGGTAATAGACCCATTGGTGGGTCATGTGTTTAACACTACCATTCTATGTCATGTGACCACATATTTAAACATTTATATACATATTTATACAAAAATGGTGCCTCCAGAGTTGTTATTATCTTCTATTATGACTTAAACACTACCATCAATATCTTTATGTTAGTTCTCATAAGGATTTTGGAAATGAAAACAGGGTGACAAATTAAAATATATATATAATAAACAATGTATATATCATTTAATATAGTATATGTTTTACATGTATAATAAAAAATTAGTTTATAAATAAGAAATAAAAATAGGAGACCTCATGAGATTTTTATAGTTTTTCTGATCTGAATGGACTTATGTATACACTTCACATACATAACCTGAGTGTATGGTACCTAGAATGAAAAATACAACAATTATTTGGTTTAATAACAAATTACACATTCCTTTTACATCAAATAGGAACAATAACTTATACCATGTCTTTTAAGGTCTCACAAAATAACCCAACCTTTTAACAAGTTCATGCCCCACCTTGAATTTTATGTTTCACTCGTAACATCTTCCCTACCATAGGATTAAGCATAAAAATATTATTCAGGTAAAAACACAATTGAGAGGCTTAAGGTCAAATCCTAACTGTTATGTACTCTATTTAAGATGTAGGAATGATTGTCCTTGTCTATTGATAGGTTGAGGAAGAAAATGTGTTAGTTTTTTAAAATGGTTGGTATAATGAGAAATATACCGTTTTAGAGGGTATATACTAATAAAACATTCATAATACAATGAATTTACAGTGTAATATAGTTGGGTACATTATATGCATATAAAGATGAATCCAAATGTGTAATTTTCAATGTAATATCTTTCATTAAGAACAATATAGCTTTCCCACATCACAATGGATATAGATAATGAAGATCATGAAATTGAATAGTTTCAGATGTATATGATGATTCTCTCTACAGCACAACAATATATTCCAAATGTCCAAGTGAATGAATATAGAATAACCCATTACATATATTTTGTTTTATAAATTACATATAATAGTCATAATTATCCCCTATTTTCCACGATCATCCTTCATTGAAAAGTAATGATAATCCTTATATTGATCTTTACAAAATTAAAATGTAAATTATGATAGTTAAGTCATATTAAATTGATAATTAATTATAATAGGCGGATGATTTAAATATCATATTAAATACTCCCTAAAATATAATTTCATTAATATGATGATTAAACGACTAATAATGACTGATATATTCCATATAATCCCTGATAAAATATCATCAATCATCTATAAAATATTTTAATTTGAAATACATAGTCACAAAAAATATCAAAAATAATAAAAATAAATCTTTTAATATTACATATACCTTGTATGTTATCATTTTGGAATATCCATAATTATAAAAATAAAAAAAAAATATGTGTTCATATATCATTTCCTATGTATAATATGAATTATTTAAGAATGCTTATGAAATTTAATATTGAAGACATATTATCTTAACTGAAATAATATTGTTCATTACTATAATGCGTATGGGTTATGGCCATGCTAGAAATCTAGATCTCGCCAAAATATATTTGTAATTTTCCCATTGGGATGAGTCAATTCCTTAAAAGAAATATTTAACCCTAAAATATCAAAAATAACATTATTAAAGCAATAATGAAATAAATGAATTATATATAATTAAATTTCATAGTTTAACATATATAATTTCATTTATATTGATTGTGTATGATATTTTCAATTAACCATCAACCTCATAAAATATGATATATAATAACCTTCCCTTAAAATATAACATTAGATATATTGGGAAATAAACATACTCCAATTTATATAAAATATATTTCTAGATCCCACAATAATATAAAATATATTTTCAATTGAAAAATATTGATACATATGTAAATTCATTAACTATTCATAAATTATAGTGACCCTGAATATAGTATCCAAGACATTGTGTCTTATTTATTAAATTGGTATAAGATATAAGGAATCACATCCTCATAGACCAAATTGGTTAGAAGTCTTGGTAAACTAGATACATACTTGAGTCTTACATTACAATTTAATCCAAAAATTACGAAATATTTTTTTTAAATAATAGCATTATTTCCTCTGTCCATTTATTTTATATCAATCATTGTACACTTCATGGATTCTTGAGAAAAGGAAGAAAAGTAAGGGTGGTGTCAAATGACCAGTATGGTTTATGTACAAAAGAAGTTATCCAGAATAAATACACCATATTCAATAAGTATTGAACAATATGGAATGGTAAATATTTGAATAGATAATCAATTTAAGTAATTGTCTAGCATAATCAATGGAATGTTAAATTACTAAAATAATATTCAATTCAATCAAAAAACAAGCTATCCTAATTAAATTAGGCTTAATCGAAAAGGAAAGATAAATAACTAAAAAATATTCCATTTAGTCATTAACTGAGAATGAAATAAATTTATAGTTGATATTATTATAAAGAGATCATGGATAATAATAATGAAAACCTTATGTAATGCAATGATTAATTATTTGTGTAATGGATCATATGCATCATCAAACCTATATTATCAATACCTTTCGCATGAAAATTTAATCTACATGTTGAAACTCATTTATGGCTAGCATGACCTGATTCTATCCTGAGACCTGTCATGACCCGTCCTCGGGGCCCGTGTCATGACTACCCCAAGCCCGCCTTCCATTGGCTAGGGGATGGCGACTAGCACCAAAGGCGTAAATCCCTATACTGGGAAGGCATTCCATTTGTAGAAGTAAACTAACTCAACATAGTATGAAACTGAAGTAAGCACTAAGAAATACTGTAAACAAAAGTAAGCGTTTAATGGAAAGGGGCCGGAAATACAAGCCCAACAGTAAGTATAGTACAACTAAAAAGCTAGTACAATTGTAGCTACTGAGTTGTCCTCCGAGAATCCCACCTGGAGGGTGGGCATATATGGACTCCTTAACACCTCGGGTTTGTCTGTCTTCTCCGTGTACGTCTCCCCAAGTTGTCCACCTCTGGGTACCGTCCAATCGTAGCGCTCTCAGCCTCCGTCAGCACTGTCAGTCATCTGTATCCAACACAATGAGGTGCAGGCATAGCCCGTGTAGGGGTGAGTAAAACGATACTCAGTAGGGACCCCGAGACCCCTGAAGGTCTCCCAGAATCCCCAAAGGATAAACTATAGTAGAAAGATACAAACACAAAGTATCAACCAACCCTACTTTGGTATATGCTCAAACATATACCTACGTTATCAATCACAGTCCGGCTCCAACTCACAAGATCAAGCACAACTCAGTCCACATAGGATGGTAAGTAAATAACATCGAACAACCCTACTTAGGTATATGCCCATACGTATACCTAAGTTACCAATCCCAGTCCGGCTCCAACTCACGAGCCCAGGAACAACCCATTCCACACAGGAAAGTAAGTCAATCACATCGATGATAATGATTGAAAGTCAAGACTCGGCTCACACAGGTATACATCTTTCATAAAGCTATAGAGATGATCAGATGAAGTCACCGATTCATCTCAACTGTCGGACCCACGAAGGATATTAGACTATCTAAGCTTTCAGACCCACGTAAGATGCTAGAACAGCTACTCTGTCAGACCAACTCAGGATACAAGTACATAAGTAAAAACTTTTGGACCCAATTAGGAAACAAGAACAGTAGTCATCGATGTCGAACCCACGAAGGATTCCAGTACAGTAGTCTTCGTCATCGAACCCACGGAGGATTCCAGTACAGTAGTCTTCATCGTCGAAGCCATGGAGGATTCTAGTATGGTAGTCCTTGTCATCGAACCCAAGAAGGATTCTAGTACGGTAGTCTTTATCGTCGAACCCACGGAGGATTCATGTATGGTAGTCTTCGTCATCACAGTCACAACCAACTCTAGGGTTCCCGCACACACCATGCTCGATTCAGAGAGGGTCTACTCCTCGAGGAAAGGGGTCGATACATCAACTAACACGATGTCCTGAGTTGATGTGTCCCAAAGTTCCCTCTCATCAAGAGAAACCCAATGCGACAGACGACGCGTCAATCGGACGCCCGGTCTGGGAGTTATTGGCTTTTCCTTTCTAGGGTCCCAGATTGAATTACGCTCGTTCCAATCCTGGCCATACCCCTACTATGTAAAAACCTTAAGAGGAGTATTCCAAAATATTTGTATCAACAAAAGGAACTTAACGCGACAGACGGAGCATCAATCGGACGCCCGGTCGGAGAGTTATATGTGTTTTTGTTCCAGGGGCCTGGGTGGATTCACTCTAAATCCAAAACCTATACATTTTCCAAATTTAACCAAAACTCACATAGAGTATTGAAAATAGACCACGTCGTCGTGAGGAACCCAGTGCCACAGACGGCGCATTGTTCGGATGCATGGTCTTAAAATTATTCATGTTTAAGTGAAACGGTCTCGGCCCATCAAGCCCAGTGGGCTGGTAGGTCGGCCCGACATGGTTTGGTGGGTCCGACCCGGAAGGCGTGTCAGTCCGGCCTGGAGAGGGATGGCCTGGCCTGAGAGGGTGCAGCCCGGCCTGTCCTGGCGGGCTGAGCACTACGGGGGGGGGGGGCACTGCCTCCCCGTATCCCGAACCGGCGGCGCCTCCCTCTTGTCCGGCCGGCCGAAGCCGGTCGGTCTTCTCATCATGAGCGGCCCACATGGGAGGGTTGCGGTTCTTCCATGCGGCACCTGTGGCTGCTGCGCCTTCTTCATCCTGGCCCACTGACGAGCCGGCTGGTTCACCCTCCGAAGCGGCCCGTAGAGCGCGGGCCACGGTCCTCCGCAGCGCGGCGCCCTCGTGGCACCTCAGTTCCTTCGGCTCAGCCGGCCTTAGCCAGCCGGTTCTTCCTCGGCAGAGCGGCCTGCGGATGCGGGCCGTGGTTCTTCTATATGTAGTTGGAACATGGACGCCACTTCCTCGGGTCGCCATCACCTACTATTTCCACCACCAAAATAGTCAAGAACTCTCGGGGGGGTCATCGGGCCGTGTTTGTTCAGCTCGCTCCCTCCGCGTTAGGCGGTAACATAAGGCCGAAGGCAATTCATAAATTTCACGAAGAATGGGTACAAAATATCACTTGAAAATTGTACAAACCCCAACCATGTATTGGAGGTACATTTGTTGACGAGCCGTGGAATACGTGCATCGTGGTAGTCGGGCGTCACGGAAGATGGCGTCGCGGAGAACGGTGTCGTCCCGTCAACGTTTGAAGTCTTTGTCATAGACGGTGTTCCTCACATGCGGTGTCTTCTCCCTTGATGCAGAGGAAGAAGAAAGGATGAAGGTGTTCCTCACGATCTTCTTCCAGTTGTAGAGAAAATTGGAGAGAGAAATTATTCCCGTTCTTCGAGTCGTGGAGTGTTCTTTAAGAAGAGGAACACTTCGTTCTATTTCTTTAGAGCTCTCTCAAGTTCTCTCAACACAACGAGTGCCAAACTAAAATAATAGCCAAGGATATTATTTTATTCACACATGGATTTCAAAATTCAAACACATTATTTAATTAATTTTGGATCAATAAATTAATTAGAATGTGTTGGAAAATTTTATTAGGGAGAGAGAGACATGAAGAGATCACATTAATTAAGGGGAGTTGTCAAATTAAATAAGGGGATGTTAATGGAATGTTTATGGGAGTTGAGTAGAGATGAAAGGGTTTGGGTTCGTGTGGGCCCCACCACACTAAATCCTCTCATGGGTGGTTATGGGGGTGTGGGCCGCACCTCTAACTTCCCCTTGTAGGAATTCAACACCAAATTTAAATCAAATTGTGTATAAAAATTTTATTAAATCTATTTTAATTCCCCAAAAATTAACTTTCAACCCCAATAAAATGCAACTGCGGTAAAGGTCCCCTAAAGAGAATACCAGTGCTATGACTTCATCAGTGCCCTCATATTTAAATTCTGAGCAGCAGTTCAAAAGTTAGAAAAAACCCGCACGTACGTTTACTAAACGTACCCGAAAAAAACTTCAGAAATTTATTCCGATCACACTGGGCCTCGGAATCAAGTGCCGTCAGAAATTGGAGACTCGTAAAATTCCAAATAATTTAAGAAAAAAAAATTCTTAAAATTTCCGGGTCTTTATAAGACCTACTAATACATTCAGAGGCATTATTTTATTATTACCCACCCATCACTAAAGGACTAAATAATTCCTCACATATTGAATACTAAATTGAATTTATAAACATTGTGTTTTATCATCAAATATATATATTATGTAAAAAGTATGTAATTACCAATATTTCCCCAGAAAAATGAATGAAACTAAATATAGAACAAAATATGTAGAAATGAAATAGAGTTTAAGAAATAATCATAACCATGATAAATAATATGGGAATTTAGGGGAAAAAATAATGTTCTATGATCATAGGAATGTGGATAATTCAAGGGGATGTTAATGATAGCCAGATTAAAAAAAGTGAATGTCAATAATTTCCTTGGTCAAAATAATCTTATCATATCAAAGAGTAAGAAGTAGTATGGTATAAATTTAAACACATTGTTGTTAAAAAATGGTTTGTGGTCATTGATATATAGAAACACCATAAAAACATCATTGAAAACATGCATCGAGAAAATATACTTTTTATTTTGCAATTAATTTTGAAAATACTTATTGTTGAAAATCACTTTCAAAAAAAGTTTTATTTATAAAGATATTTTTAAACATGAAAAATAGACTTTAAATAAATGATGGTCATAATGCTGGGTAATTCCATTCATGTTTTATGAGTTAAAATGATCATTCTTTTTTCACTGTAAAATGTTTAGAAAAGTTCCATTTTTGGAAAACGATAGGAAGATTCCTTTCACATTTTTAGTGAAATACAAATGGTATTTTTTTCAAAATGATATATGATTATTTTGAAAATATATTTTATAGAGTAATAATTGGTGAAAATTTAGTGGGTAAATTATATTAAAAATGATAAATACATTTTTGAACATATTTTTATAAGTCATGGTTTTTGAAGAAAACTGATTTCTAATTGAAGAAATAAATAATGTTGTGTTTTCATAAAAACATTTTCTAAAATATTTTGATTACCAAATAGTTGGAAAATGGAACTATTATAGGAAGAAATCATTAATAACTATAATAAAATAAATTTACATTGTTTTATCAGGAAATTTTCAAATATTTTCCTTCATATAAAATTCTAGAATAAAAGATCACTATTAGAATGAGATTGTGAAATAAACCTCTGAAATGATCATATCATGGGAGTGAGAGTTAATATATGAATATATTATGAGTTCAAAAAGTACATACACATACAAAAGATTAAATTAAACATAATTAGATCAAAATTCATTATACACATAATCATAAAATGATATAATCAATAAATTAGGTGATTGTCCTAATAAACAAAAATTGAGTTAAGAATTCCCTTACCTCAGACTTACTTTTGGTTAAACAAGATTTAATCTCCATTATAGTGGATTTAATCATGTAATGAAATTATTCCTTAATCATTAATAGTTATTATATCTTAATTTACCCTTTTATAACATCATATTTACCTTCTATTAATAAACTTTTATTATTCTTATCATTTCTGGTGTTAATTGCTATCTTTTTTCATGCATCATTCATCGTGAAAGATCTGGTTCGGGTGAAAATTATGTACTTTAATCATATCCATAATAATAATAATTATGAAATAACTAAAATATTTATACATAAATATAAATTTAATACTAATAATGACATATTTTTTACAGAAATGAAATACATTTTGATCGGGGAGATGGTAGGCCTTACGTATGAATAACCATTCCATTTCCCAATGATCAAGATGAAAAGAAGTTATGTAAATATATTGTCATTATAAAATGATAATAATATCACATTTATACAATATTATATCTTTATATATATATCATCCAATTGGGTTTATTTATGAAAATATATCCAGATCACTTCTTGACGGTGATAGTCTACACGTACATAAATAATATTATCATCTTTCTGTGAGTGAAATGATAAGAAATAAAATGATATGTATTATACTTACAAACTGATAAATATGTCATGAATATCATTATAATTTTTTTTATATCTCATATAATCATTAAATTTTTCTCTATCACATTCAATTTGAATCATTACTGAAAGATGAAACACATTGCTTCATTAGGCGGTAGTCCTCTGTACAAATGGACAACGATGTCATATCCCCTACAGAATGGAAATTAAAATATATATATGATATAATTAATATATAGTTTTAAATATTTTATAATTATCATATACATATTTAAATAATTTATATCCATAATCATCATCATCCTTGAGAGGTTATAATGGAAGAACAAATTAGATTGGTTTGGGTGGCGGTTGTCTGTCGTAAAAACATATGATGATTTTATAACCTAATTGATGGAAAATGACATGGTTGTAGCTAATTAAATTATTATAAAAACATATCACTATATATAAGATATATAGGGTATTATATAATCTTGTTTTAATAATAAAAATTAAGTTGGGGATAAAGAAGTAGAATAAATACACTTGTTGACGAACATTTCCTCTTCTTCAGTTATCGTCCATCTATACAAACTAATTCAACCATAGGATCAACTTATTCCCAAAATTAGTATTATTGAATGATGTATTGGAAGTTTTTATGCTATGTATGCTAATATTGAATAAACTAAATTTTTTTAGGTGTCAATAAGAAAGGAGAGGGTTGGCCATTTATATGTGGGCTAGAGGGAACACTTGGTAATTTTTAAATAAATTATGTGTTACTATTTTTTTAATGTGTCAAAAGGGACAAAGATGGACATTCCGAAACCTTATAGGATTAATGGTTGATATATGACCATATAAGTTTTTTATGCAAGATCATATGTCATTTTTCACCTTAAGATTTTAGTTTATCCACAGTAAAAAAATTTGTACATTAACAGTTATAATTAAATTTTACTTCATACACTATTCATTTTGAAAAAAAAATTAATGTATTATTATTATAAATTATAAATTATAAATATTGAAAATATGGAACCAATTTTTCCAAATTGAATTAAAATAAGTTGAAAATTTCAATACAAAATTCACTCCGTAGATATGATATGAAAGTGTGTTTTAAAGTGAAAATGTTCAAAAGATTAAAAGGTTTTAATATCAATATTCAATATAAAAATTATTATAATGACCAAAATGGTATTAATTTATATAATATTATAATAATTTTACACTAAAAAAATAAAAATATAAATTAACATTATAAATTATATAAACAAAAAGATAGTTCTCAATTATAAAATCAATGTTCTTATCTTTTCATTAAAAATGATACATTTTATAGAAATCCAAAAAATCACCATAAGTTAATTTTTTCACATATTAATAAAATTAAGTATATTTTTTATATAGTTTTTATAAATGTGGTAAAAAAATTAATTATGTGTACAAAGTGTGATTAAATACTCTTTTAGAAAAATATTTTTTTCACAAAACATATATTTTTATAAAAATGATTTTTATTTTCATTTATAATCAATAGGTGACAAATGTATGGGTGTAAAATATATATTTTTCATACTTTAATTCAATCCATACACACTAATTTAATTTCTAGGATTAATAGGTATGTTTCAATAATAGTTAAACAATTATTGTGTTTCATTTAAACTCATTGTTGCATGTAACACAATCTCAACTATGTTTTGGATGTAACACAAGATAAAAATTGTGTCACAAGTAAGAAAAGATAAAATTGTGGATTCATGTAATGAAATAAATTGAAGATATTGTGTTAATTTAAAAATTAAAATGTTATAATATCTCAGGGTGTTATATCCCCTTTTACCATTACTTTTTCATGTCATACATGTTATCGAATATGATGTTCATTATTATAGAACATTGGGGAGTTACATTTTCCAACATAATGATAATTATTTTCTCTTAATTTAAACTTTATCTTGGTAAAATATGGATTAATATTTGAAAATATCATTGTTGAAAAACCCACTTCATAAAAAGGGTTAATAAAATATCCTCTTAATAAGATAGATAAAGAATTACAATGATCATATGGACTAGAATATTACATAGTATCTACATGAGATAAAAATGGTGGAATGTAAAAATATACACATAGAATAATAGAAAACATATTTATAGATAATGATATTGCTTGTTAATCACATTAAAGTAAATAATAAATGAGACTTTAATGTCAATAAAATTATGAATCTATAATTATTTAAAGGACAATATCCTTCATGATATATGAATGTAATATGATAAAAAAATTTATTTCAATATCAGTTTTGTAAATATGAGGACATATTTTATCATAAATGAATATAATTAAATATAATTATTTGATTCATTTTTATTTTGTAAGAACATTTTCATGCTTTGGTTTTTCTTTAATCAATTTCCAAATCATAGGTTTCTAAAATAAATGAATATTAAAAAATAATTTTTTTATGAATAATGCACTAAAATTCACTTTTAATAGTTTGTAAGATCCATAAAAGGGTGAAATCATTTTCATGTTTCTCTAACTATATTATATAACCAATGTGTTATAAAAAAAATATCTGATATAATACATCAATCTATAAAACTCAATAGCAACGCCACTGGTTCATCATTAATATTTAGTTGTTAAATGGAATTAAAAAAAAATTATATATTTACCAAGGCATAATATAGCCTAGTGGTAGGTGTTAAATCCTTATCATCCTTAGGTAATGGGTTCAAGACCCACAACATTTTTGGATGTGTAATGTTGCCACCCAACATGGCAATTGTTATTTTTAGAAACTTTATTAATATGATTCATATAATGTTACAAAAAATAACATGATTTCCTTCCTTGAAATAAAAGTAATCATTGAATAACATTTTTACAAAGGTTTTAAATACAAAATGTCTTCACCACAAAGTATAATTGTATTATTTGACTATTATTACCGTGTAAATAATTATCATACTAACACTAAGTATTATCAATACCTTTAAACATATGTCTATAAAATTTAAAATTATTATTTCTCAAATAAATTTTTAACTAAATCATATAATTTTCATAAAATTATTCCAAAATATCCTTTATATGGGTAGAATATATTCAAAAAAACTAAAAAGGGTGTTTAATACTTTTATGTTATGATAAATTTTAAACTCATTAACCCATGATGCTATCCATAAAAATTATGTTAAGGAATATATATGTCCTCTGAAAATGAAACACTTTCATTCGATATTTCAAGATTCATAAATGAAAAATATCATTTGTAAGAATACATGAAATATATTTTTTTGAACCCCAATACATAAATTATTCTTCAATTTCATTTCAAAAATATTTATCCTTCTCTTGGGTTTATCATTCTAAATAAGGAATCAATTCAGACAATTCCAAGATTCTCTACATTAATAAAAATGAACTTTAAATGGATCCCTAGGATTATATTAATTTCCATTCTTCATTTTCTTCATTTTCCCTTGTAGATTTATTGCTTTATAACCTTATTTACCAAACAAAAACCACTTTCCCATTTCCTTTTAGTAACCATATTTTCAATCAAATACACATTACGATTTACTTAGACCATTCATTGTTATCATCTATTTAAATCCTTTATAATGGTTGGTAAAAAATGTGGATTATAGTATGCATACCCCCATGACTGTGAAACCAGGTGCAGAGTAAGGAAGTTTTTCAACAACAATGTGATAACTCAATTAAGCCTAATGCACCATTTTCTTAGTTATTACCACTAGGTACATATATCACTGAACCACATCCACATGTAATATCCAAGAAGGGAAGTATTTCTAGGAAATCCACATAATTTATAACATACAAAATTATTAGTATGTTCTTAAATACTAACCCTCAATATCTATAATAGGGTTATGTTCCCTAATATATGTATTCCTAAATATAGTTGCAATGGTCACTACTATACTTTCTTTGAGTCCAAAAATAGTGAGCTCTACTCTTGAAACCCTGATCCAATGTTTTCTTTATTACATTGGAATAAATTATAAGTAATCTTATCCTAAACAACCGTATATTTTAACAGAATTCATCGACTAGAATAATACAAAAATGACAACATAATTTTTTTTAGAGTAATAGTATTCCCTCAAACATATCATTGAATATAAATCATATTACACTATATGGATTCCTATGAAAGGAGAAATATAAGGGTGAGTTAAAATAATCAGTAAATATTATGTACATTCATTCTATCGTGAATAAATAATTCATAATCAATAAGTAATCAAAATTATGGAAACATAATTATCTGAACACACATGCCTTTTAAATAGTTTTCTATAATAATCAATAGAAAGGTAAGTGATTTCAAACACATTCCATTTAATAAATAAATTTAATATAATCACAAGATATGGTATAATCAATTTGTAAAGGAAAATAACTTTACACATATTACATTTAATGAGTAACTCTGAATGAAATTCATCTAAAGAAAATATCACTGTGAAAATGTAACACCCCAAAATTATAAAGTATGAACCTTGTATTCAATAGCATGTATGAGATACGATACTAAATACATAAGGGAATTTAGTATCAGGAAGATTTATAATATATTTACAATTTAAAATATATTCTATAAATTTCAATTCATGCAACATTGAGTTAGCGTGCATTACAAAAAACAGTGACCTTCTTCGATGGCTTGTGTTACACAGAAGACCAAGTTTTACTAAACAATAAAAAATTATTAAAATATTTTTATTAAATATAATAAGATATAACCAAGATGTTATATTATATTTTATAAATATTATTAACCTATCTTCTGAAAATTTAGGGTTTATAAAAATATAAATCTTATTCATGGGTAACCAATTAATAAGAAATGGAAATAAGAACAAATTGTATAAAAAAAGAAATATATTTAATTTTATACTTCCAAAAGAGTTTTATATTAATAAACATAATTAATTAAATTTATTGAATTATTTTAATGAAATATTTATTTTATATATTCTGTAAGATATTTTTGAGATTCATCCATTATCTTTGATAGGCATAAGATAAGAACAAACTCTATTTTACCCATAAAAACCTATATTTTTATAAAGGAAATTTTACCACATTTTATTGGTGAAACCATATTAAATATGAATTTTGAAAATTTTATTTAATTAATATTTCAATATAAAATTAATTTTTTAAATCACAACATAAAAAATAGGTTGACAATAATTTTTTATATTTTAAAAAATATTTCATTTTTTAACGAATATTTAAAAATACTATATTTTAGTTCAGAACTATATTTTCATCTAATTTATTTCTAATTTAAATTATAATTTAATTGGTTTTAAGGTTTAATTCGATAATATTTTTTTAAATTAATACAATTTAATTAATTACAATCAATTTAAATTTCAAATTGATAATAAAAACAAAGCAAATGTTCAGATGGTTTTTCTTTAAAAATCTGTATTACCGTCATGGTGTGAGATTAAATTTAAATAAATTTCTAGCACTTAAATTATTTTAACTTAAAAAAATGGATTATAAATTTGGAATAATAATAATTTGTAATGTTTAATAATTCCAACAATTTTTTTAACCAAAACAATTAGCAAAAATGATTAAAATTATTTACAACTATTAAGGTCAAATTAAGCTTAATAAGGGACTAAACATTAATCATAAGGCCCAAAATGACCAATGCACTTTTACAAGAGATATTGGATATCCATATATCGACCCTACCATATATTTTATAGAATTTGGTCTATTATTGGATCCACATGAGACATGAAAAATGTGGGAAGAATTCCATTGTCAAAATATTACAAGAGTGTCACTCCTCCTCCACTATAAAAGGCCACCTCTTATACCCATTACTCAAACCTCCCAGAAAATGAATGTTTAGAAAATATCTACTGAAATATATTCCCAAAATTCCTACCCATGACCTTGAATCCCCCCTTTGGTCATAAAGCCTTCAAAGGAATCCCTTTGGTATAAACCAAAAGGAGCTACTTGATTTTTTAGGTAACTCTTTCCAACGATATTTTTTCATTCAATTACTTTTCCACCTCCTGAAATATTTTTCATCCAGATTAATATAATAAAAATATTATCCTCAATATACTGATATTTTTTTATATTATTGGTTCAACCTACACTTACACACACTTATATCTAACAGGTAACGAATATATTGTTTCTGTGTATGGTGAACTACTCCCTCACGAAATAATGATTGTTAATTTTTCTTTACCACCTCTCATGGTGGCCATTGTTATAGAAACACCATTTATAGATTATATATATTATATATTTATACTTACTTAATCCTTTTATAATACATACCAATAATAAATTCCATTTTGTGTAAAAATGATAACATCTTTTGTGGAATTGTCGACTGTCCCTCCCTCAAGCATTGTGATTCATTCACACGATACATGGAAAGTATAGAGGATGGATTAATTAAAAATATGAGACATAATAAAATATTATATTCATGTCCAAATTTCATTTTTTAAATAATAATATATACCAATTTCCTTATTACCATTTCACACACTTAAAAAGTGATAACGTTATTCATGAACATATGGATTACCTCCTCCTCGACGTGATGTGATTCCTTTTGCATCACAAGAATTATATATATAAAAATATATTCCCATATAAAATTGTATTTATGATATAATGATAATTATTTAAATATATGTTGTTATTTACCTTCTTTCCATGATTATCATTGAAAAATTAGAATTTTACTCATGCGTATGTACGACCTATCGTCTCCATGATTGTAAAAATTGATTCATTTTCCACAACCATATATATATATATATTAAGATGTATAATTTATATATAAATATGATAATTATTTCGTAATTATTATTTTTGAGATGTTATGAAATTATCCCTTTGACTATAGCGGGCCTATAAATTTTTTTAACACATAAATCAAATTTGGTCAAAACACCAGACGTAATCTTAATTGTCGAAGTAGTTGTACACAGAATTATAATAAGTGGAATAAAAATAATGATAAACATTAAAAATGTTCTAAATCATTTAGAAAATTAAAATTATTTTATTAGATTTTAATTTAAAAGATGTTCACCTAAAAGTAATCTCATGGTAAGGGATTCTTATAACACCTTTTAAGATATATGGGACACATGTAATGTTCACAAGTTACATATTTTTTGTGGTATATCTACTACCGATTTTTTTATATTATATAATTAATTATTTAATCTTAATGTTATTTTAAATTATTATTTAATTTTACTTATCCATGAGGATAATTATTTAAAATATTTCGATGTGTAATGGGACACTTTTGAATGTTTAAAGATTATTCTCCTCAATAATAACATTACTGATAATTCAATGATATTTCCATTTGAATAAATTGTATGAGAATTTATAGATAAATCATTTAATTTTCTATCCTATGGTTATTCATAACCATTTTCAATTTTTAATTCCATTTTCCACTCTTTTTTTCTAAAAATATTCTAGAAAATGTTTTTAAGAAAAACTGACTGTATTTCTCTCTTTAGTCAGAGAACCTGTTTTTTTCTAAAAACCATGTTTTATTAAATTATTTTCAAAAAATTCTTTTAAAATTATTTGGTATAAACATTTTCACCATTTTTTATTTTACCAATTTCTTCAAAGAAATTTTTATGTAACTTTCCCAATAAGGAACTTTTTTCAAACCTTTTTACCATGCCAAAGAAATGTACTTTTTCCCCGTACAAGAACTATGTATTTACACACCATCATTTCTTTGAACCTTCATTTGTATGTATCAAAGTATACATTTTAAAGAAAATGTTTTTTAAATATATTTTAATAGAAAATTTTATTAAGAATTCTTTAAAAAACTTAAGGATATTTTCCTCCAGAATTCTTTTGAAATATATTTTTATTGTATTTATATTAATCAACAACAACAACACTTTAGTTTTACTCCATATGGTATTTTTTGTATTGATTCTATCCTTATTCTTCCTTTTCATGGTTTATTATAGATTTGTACATGGACAGTATTCTCATTAACTTCCTTGAATAATTTTGTATTCCACTTGAAATATTCAATCTCCTATGATCATTGAACATTGAATTTCCCCTTAATTATCCATTTCATTTATCATGGATATTACTACTGTCTAAACCATATACCATTTTACATATGGTGTCTACTTTCGCAGTTATTTTCTTATTTGAAGAAATATTGATAATTCTGTATTTTTTATTCAATATGAATATTTTATAAGATATATTATTTATTTTATTATTCGTTATGAGGAATGGACTGGACTGTAAATTATGGGAGGAGCTCGGACCTTATATAACTCCTTGATGCATCAATAGATACTCAGGAGACAAGTATGTTGTGAAAATTAAATGAACTTCTATCCATATTTTTAAACCTTTTTTGAAAGGTCTTGACAGCATAGGTTTTCAGGTGCCTTAGGCATGAAATCCATTAAGAATGAATTTCCCCCATATTATTGATAATTAGTTTTCATCTTGGAGATTTTGTGTCGACATATCAATGGATACATTTCATTTTTAGTTCATTGATTAAATGTCTTGTGTTTTTGTTTTTCACCTTACCATATTTATTTTTCCTTATCTAGTTATTTTAAATGAATGTATTTCTAGTTATGACATTTCCATATTTTTTATGCACTTCCCTCCCAGATTATTGATTATATGGCATGTGAGATATATTCATTACCATGTTATAATTTTTATTCCCATTAATTATTTGTTACTTCTATAAAACGTTGACATTATTATGAATTAGACCTCACCCTTATTATGTTTTTTCCTAGGAATCCAGGAGTCATACTATGAATGATATCGAGGGATTTATGAGGTGGATTAGAGTTATCCTCATTATTATTTATATAGAAGAAAAGAAATTATGTTCTCATTGGTGTATTCTTTTGTAATAAAAGACTCATCTATGTATCTGTTTTACCAAGACTATTAAACTCTTCGGTCCTTTTGGATTTGAATCCTTTTAATCATAATAATGTAATTGATAGAATATATAAGCATCAGGAAATCTGGGGTTAGGCACTATAGTTGGTATCAATGGATGTTTAGTAGAAACATTGGTAACTAGATTTTGTAAATAGGTGGTTAGATAACATTACCCTATTGTATAATTTGAGGATAAGTGTATAATAACACCTTATAATTTTGTTAAAGTGGAGATTATGTGAGTTTTATTTCAAAAAATACATGTTTGGATATTACAGGTGGAAATAGTTCTAGAATAGAGGTACCTAGGAGTAATAACTCCAACAAGGCATTTTGAGTCTGACTCCAGGTAACCTGGTAAATGACAATGGGCCTTACTACACACATGGTTTGACACTCCTAGATGATTGTTTTTAGGATAATCTATATTTTATTTAGAAATCATTATGAATAATTAGAATGGATTAGGAAAATGAAGAACCGTGGTTAGACCTATGGAGTTTTAGATTTAAAAATAAGGTGTCATGGTTTATATATCTTACATAAAATTATATTCTTTTCTCCCTATGACAATTATTTCTCACACTATTCTTTATGGTTGAAGTAAATTACTAGAACCTGAAGGATACAAGTTATCATTGAACATGAAGAACACCGTGTTTAAAATGAGAAAACAAATGATGTGTTGAAAGGAGTAAAGGTTATCATGTTTAAGCCAAATCAGTATTACAAATATACGATTGACAATATATACCTTTACAAACTCACAAACACACAAAAGAATATAAGGATGAAGGTTTCTAAGAGCACGATTTGTGGAGACCGTAAAGAAAATAAGGCATGATTTCTGAAATGATAGAAGTGTGGAAGGTGATATTATAAAAAGTGTCTCAATGGAACAATGAAATGATTTATGTGTGGGAAATTATGACATAAAGAAAAGGGTTTCCGAGGAAAAATTAAGAATATAATGGAAGTAAATAAAGCTCATCCTAAGAACTACTTTATAGTTCGTTATCATAAGTTTTGGGAACCTAGAAATTTCCCGAGTCAATGCCCCATTCTAAATGATAATGACTTGACTATGGAAGGATCTATGTTGAAATAATTGGATGTAGTATTTATGTGTTGAGGATATATTGGAAACATTTGTTAAAATGAAATTTAGTAATTAACCACATTTCAAAGATTTCCATCACAATTATTTTGTAAATTATATTAATTTTTTATAAAAGGAAAACAAGTATGCTGAGAGATAACCAATAAAATTAAAAAAGGTTGCAGGTCTTGAACACGTGACATAAGGATGATAAGGGTTTCACACCGACCAATAGCATACGCAATGTCTTAGTTAATTTTTCATTGTTTTTAGTTAATCAATTTGATGAATAAATTGTAATGAAGAACCATTAGTATCACTTTTGAGTATTAGAGATTAATCTGTTAAACATATTGGTTTTGGAAGTTAGATAATGAGAAATAGTTAAACTTTTCACTCTATTATAGGCCATATGATCTTTTAAAAGATTATTTTAGATTGTCATGCATAAAACTAATTCATTAATTGTAATTAATTTTTTCATGTAAAGGAATGAATTAGAATTTCTCTGAATTGCAACCAAAATTAAGGATTTTTCACTTAAATTGAAACCTATAAAGTAAGAATATTTCCTTATACTCATGGTTACTAAAAGGATTACACAATATTAGAAAAAATGATTTCAAAATAAAATATTTCCCTAATATCATTATTTTTGGAGAACTGATGGTCTCTTAAATCAATAATGAGTTATGTCTTTGAGTCCCTCAAAATTCCATTGATCATTCTCTTATTTCTAATTTATGAACTCATTCACTCCCTATAAATATTTTATCTTTTCCTTCAATTAATCTTCTCTACTTTCAACATATGTTCTCTTACTTAGATACATAGTTATATGTTATCCATGTGAACTTCTACCCTTTCATTCTCTCTTTTATAGAGAATGATATACAAACCCTTCTCATTATGTGGGATTTACAAATAGTAAAAATGAAAAAAAAAACAAGATAGGGTTTCAATTTTGAGGATGCAATTTAATTATGATAGGGATAATGTAAAACCTCAAAATTCTAACTTAAGAAACCTATATTCTATAACTTGTTTGACACGTGACACAAAGAGCATAAGAGAATAAAATATCAAGATAATATATGATATATTTATCATTTAAAATAGATTCCATATATTTCAGCCCATGAAACACCGAGTTAGTGTGCATTAAACGTAAAATATTCCTTCTTCGATGGAATGCGTTAGACGCATGACCATGTTTTATTGAGGAATAACATATTATTAAACTATTATTATTTTTAATAAAATGATGTAACTTAGCTGTTATTTTCGAGTATATTATTAGGATTAAATAACATATTAAAATCTATGGTTTATAAAAATATCAAATAAATTCATTGGTTAATAATTAATGAGAAACTAAAATAAGAACCAATGGAATTTAAAAAGAAATATTTTTATTTTTATGCTTCCAATGGAATTTTATCTAAATAAATATATTTAATTAATTTTTTTGAATTATTTTAATGAAATTTATATGTTATATATTATATAAAATATTTTTCATATTCATCCATTACGTTTTATAGGAATAATATAAGAATAAAATCTATTGTGCACATAAAATCCGATATTTTTATAAAGACAATTTTACCGACTTTTAATGAATGACCCATTGTAAATTTGTATTTTGAAACTTTTATTAATTTAATATGTAAAAATAATCATTGTTTTTGAAATATAAACATCATAATTAGGTTTTGTTGATGTTTTATAATTTTCTTAATCATTTCATTTTTTAACGGTTAGTTACAAATAATGTATTTTAGTTCAAAACTTTTTTTCATATAATTTATTTATAAGATTAAATTATACTTTTAATTGGTTTTGATGTTTAATATGTCATATTTTTTTCAATTAATACAATTTATTTCTTTGGAAACAATTTCACATTGAAATTGATTATAAAACCATAGAAAAATGTCATACATTTTTATATTAAAACCCTACATTGTCTTCCGACTTACATGATTAAATTTAAATAAATTTCTTCCAATTAAATGATTCAAATTTGGAGAAATTGATTACATAATATTAATTGGAATAATTTATAATTTATAATAATACAAAATTTTATTTAATAATAAAATGATTAGTAAAAGTTATATATATTAATTATAATAGTTAAGGTTAAATAACGCATAATAAGGGACTAAAACATAACCATAATGCCCAAAACGACATATAAACCTATTCAAGAGCTATTGTATTGATATATATCTACCATATACTCTCTTATATAGAATTGGGTACACTATTGGATCCAGTTTCCACAAAAAAAGTGGGAATAATTCTATTGAAAAATATTACCAGAGTGTCACTCCTCCTCCACTATAAAAGGCCGCCACTTGTACCCATTAATCACTTCTCTAAAATCACTTAGGTTCATTCAATATCAGCCCAAATGGACTAAAAACATCCCAAACCTTGACCTTGAAGCCCCAATTTTGGCATAAATCCTTTCAGTTATGATCATTGGCATAAACTAAAAGGAGTTACTCGATTTTCAAGGAAAACCATTCCAATGATTTTTTCTTTCATTTACTTTCACAACTCACCAATAATTATTCTTAAATGTTCATATAATAACACCAGTATACAATATATAATGAGATATGTTTTATTAAGGGTTGTAACTACACTTACACACACTTCAATCTAATGGGTAACGAACATATTGTTTCTTTGTACGGCGAACTACTGCCTCATAAAACGTTGATTGATCATTTTTTCATTTACACCTCTCACTGTGGACATTATGATGGAAACCCTATTTATATTTGATATATATGATATAATTTTTTTTTCATATTTATTTATTCTATTTATAATACATAACTTTAATACTTTCCATTTTTTTAAAAAAATGATAACATCATTTGTGGAAGTGTGGACTACCACCCCCTCAAGCGATATGATCCATTCACACGAAACATGGAGTGTATAATCGATGGTTTTAATTAAAAAAATATGACATAAAATATCTATATTATATTAACTAAATAATTATCTTTATATAAATATAATATATAAAATTTTCTTTATTACCCTTTCACACACTTAAAAAAGATATAATGTTATTCATGGATGTGTGGACTACCGCCTCATCGACATGTTGTGATTCCTTTTTAATCACAATAATTATTTATATAAGTATATATGATAAAATTATATGGTATTTATTTTTTAATTATCCTTATTGAAGGATATGGTTTTACTTACATTCTTTCAATGATGTTAATTGAAAAATAAGAATGTTACTCATGCGTACGTACGACCTACCGTGATCATGATTGCAATGTTGATTAATTTTTCATATCTATATGTAACTATTGTTTTTAAAAGTATAATGGATGTATAAATATGATAATTATATCATGATTATTCTTTGTGATATGTTATATAATGATCCCTTTGACCATACTTTAACTACCAAAGTTGTTTTTAACAAATAAATCGAATTTGGTCAAAACACCTAACATAAACGTATTATTTAAGTAGTTGTACACAACATGGAAATAAGTGAAATAATAATAATTATAAAAAATAAAAAGGTTCAAAATCGAGTATAATATTACTATAAGTTTATTATATTGGAATTTAATGGACGTTCTCCTAAAAGGAAACAAAGGTAAGGGATTCTCATATCACCTTTTTTACATCTGTGAGATAAATGTAATGTTTACCACTTACATATTTTTTGGTGTATCTACAGACCCCTTTTAATATTATTTCATTGTTCATTTTCCCTTCATGGCATTTTAAACTTTCATTTAATGTTATTATTCTATGAGAAATATGATTTTAAATGATTCAAAGTGTCATGGGACACATTGGAATGTTTAATGATTATTTTCCTCAATAATAACTTTAATGATCATTCAATGGTATTTCAATTTTAGGAAATTATATGACCACTATTCAATAAATACCCTCATTTTCACTCATGTGGTTATTAAAGACCATTTTAATGTATTATTTCAATTTTTCCAGTCTTTATTTCTCAAAATGTATTTCAAATTGTTTTTATGAAAACCTGACATTAGTTTTTCTTACGTTGGAGAAATTTTTTTTCTAAATACTAGGTTTTATTAAAATGTTTTCAAAAATTATATTAAAACGATTTGTGAAATACATTTTTACCATTTGTTATCATTGTTTTCAATGTAATTTTCTTATAACTTTCTCGACAAGGATTTTTCAATCCTTTTTACCATGTAAATGGAATGTTCTTTAACATTGTATGGTAAGTATAGATTCAGTCATCGTCATTTATTTTAATCATCCATTTCATATATAAAAGTTTACTTTATAAAAAAATTCCAAATATATTTTCATTGAAACTTTTTTACAAAAATAGATATTTTCCTCAAGAATTATTTTAAATATATATTTTTTTATTCATTAAAAACAACATCCCTTTATTTTTACTCCACATGAGACTTTTTATTGATACCATCCATATGCTTCCTCTATATGGTTTATTATTGATTTTGGATAAGGATGGTACTCACATTCACTTCCTTGAATTATTTTTTATTCCCTTTAAATATCCAATCTTCATTGATCATTGAACATTAAATAGACCCCTAATTTTCCATTTCATTTATCATGGATATTATTATTGCCTAAACCCTATATGATTTTACATACGGTGCCTAGTTTGATAGTTATCTGATTATTTGTGGAAATATTAATAATTTTGTACTCATTTATCAATAAATATACTTTATAAGGAATATTATTTATTTGATTATTTGATATACAGAATGATTCAGATGGGAAATTATGGGTGGACCCATGCATTATATTGTCCTTTATGCATTGATAAATTCTCATGAGAAAAATATTTCATGCAAATTAAACAGGTTTTTATCCGTAGTTTTAAACTATCTTGTGAAAGGTCATGACGGTAGTTGTTTTCATGTTCCTTAGACATGACGTTGATTAATAAATAATTTCCCTCATATTACTGTTAGTTTTTATTCATCCACGATATTTTTCATCAACATATCTTTTGATACATTTCATTTTAATTTCATTGATTAAATGGAATGTGTTTTAGTTTCTTACATTGCCATATTTATTTTTCCTTATCTTGTTCTTTGAATAGATTGTGTTTCTAGTTATTACCTTAAAATATTGTTTATGCACTTCCATCTCAGTTTATTTATTATATGGAATTTTAGTTTAGTTATTTACCATGTCATAATTATAATTATCATGGACTCATTAGAAGTTTCTCTATATTTTTTCCTTACTGAGCATTTTATCTCACCCTTACTATGTTTGTTTTCCTAGGAATTCGAGCAGCGTACTATGAAATATATGAAGATATTTACTAGATGGATTAAGTTTATCCTTGAAGTTATTTTTTTAGAAGAAAAAAATAATATTGTAATTAATCTATTCATTTATAATAAAAGACTCATGTATGTATCTGGTTTACCAAGACAACTAAAGTCTTTGGTCCTCTGAGATTTGATTACTTATAATCATGACAATATAATTGATAGCAGACACCGGCTCTAGGATATATGGGGTTGGGGAAGTATATAAAATTTCTTGGATAATAATAAATGAAATATTAATAAAATAAATTCTTAGTTATTGGAAACCATGATCTAAGGAATCATGATACCTCTCCTGTTAGGACCTTTCAAAACATTGTTTAAACTATAGGTCCAAACCCATTTTATTCTATATTAAGATGATTATATCATGATACCTATGATTACATGTGGGGATATGTTATACCAAGACTCACCCATCACTCAAAAACCATATCAGTCATCATATATTGAGTAATTAATTGAATTCATAACAATGTCACTTATCATCAAATGTTTATATTGAGTAATGAATATGTATTTATTAATATTTTTCCATATAAACAAATGAATTTATATATAGAACCCCACATATTGAAATGATATATGGTTAATGAAATAAATATATTCATGGTAAATAATATTTATATCAATGGGGAATTCAATGTTCAATGTTCACATGAATGTGGATAATTAAGGGAGATGTTAAGAACTAAAAAAGGAAAAATGATGTAAATTTCAATAATATACTTGGTAAATAGAATCATAATCCTTATAGTGGAATAATAAGCATGGTATAAACATATACCCATTTTAGTATATATATATAGATTTTTTCATTGATTAATATAAATACCATAAAAATATCATAAAAAAATATTATGAAAATATACTTTTCGTATTGAAATACTTTTCATTGAAATAACTTTTAAAAAAATCCTTTAAAAAATCCTAGAAACCCTAATAATAAATCATAAAAGATATGAATATCATTATAATGTTTAATTTCATACATTTCATAAAAGTTAAAATAGCATTCCTTTTTCATTGTAAAATGGTTAGGAATGTTCCCTATTCATAGAACAATAAAAAGATTCCTTTAACATTTTTATTAAAATATAATTGGGATTTGTTTTGAAAAAGACATAATATTACATTGAAAACATTTTTTAAGAGATAAAAAGTTGAAGAAAATTTATTTGATAAATAATTTCTAAAATTTAAAAATATATATATGCTATTTTTATAAAATAATGTTTTTGTAGAAAACAGATTTTCGACCGAAGAGAGAAATGAGGTCGGGATATCTAAAACCCATTTTTGAAAACATTTTAAGTATCAAAGAGAGGATAAATGGTACTAGTAAATTAAAATAAATTTAATCACCATAGGAGAAGAAAATTAAATGGTTTTATTAGAAAACAATTAAATAATTTCCTTCATTGTAAATTCAAGAATATGAAATCTCAATTAGAACGAGATTGTAAATTAAACCCCTATAATTATCATATTAGGGAAAGAACAATTAATAATTGATTTTATTATGTGTATCAATGATAAAACCACCGAAAAAAGTGTAAATAAAACATATGGTAATAAACTTTCACTATACACATAATCATTGAATATCATAATAGATGAACTAGAAATTTAACCTGATGAACAGAAAATGAGTTATGAAATACCATACCTCATTATTATTTTTGGATGAACGTACATTAAAATCCATTTATGTGGTTAAAAATTTGTTATTAAATTATTTCATATACATATTTATATATATAATATCATATATGATCCTTTTATAACATCATATCAATGTTCTTTTTATAATCTGTTATTATTTTCATCATTTAGGGTGTCAATTGCCTTGTTTTCTCATGTGTGTTTCTTCATGAATATTCACATTATTATTCTTATTATATAGTTTCATAATTTCCATAATAATAATAGTTAAATAATTTTCATATTCATACATAAATTATTATTTTAACACTGATCATCAAAAATGAGAAATTAAGCATGTTATGATCATTAAGACGGTAGGTCGTATATAAACATTAGTAACATACCCATTTTCAAATAATCAATATGTAAAGAAGGTAAGTAATATATAATTTTTATATAATTATCATATTGTCTTATGTAAACTATTATATACCTATATATATATCATCAATGTGGTGTGGTGATGAAATTAGATTCTCACTGCTTCATGATAGACGTAGTCCACACATACATGAACAATGTTATCATATATGTGTGAGTGAAAATTAAATACATTTTATTTAAATAATGATAATTATTTCATTAAAATAGTAATTATTTAATTTATAAAACATATAATATTTAACATTACCATTATCACCTTCCATGTGTTGTGTTATTGAAAGATGAATCACATCAGTTCGCAAGGTGGTAGTCTATCATAAACATTATCGACTATATCATATCCCCAATGAAATGTAATATACATATATATATATGTGTGTGATATAATGAATCCATAGTTATAAATATCTTATAAATTTAAAATATATACTTTACATACATCATCATACCCAACCACGATATGATGTAATAGAAGAAATGAATGACATCAGTTCGTGAGGTGGTAGTCTACCACACACACGAGTGATGATTTCATAACTCGTTTCATGGAAGTGGAGATGGTTGTGGGTTGTAACCTTTTCATAAAAATATCCAATTATATTTATTATAATTATGATATTATATCATCATGGTTTCATATATATTTAAGGGTTTTGTAAAGAAATACAATAAAGATATTTGTTTAACAACATTGTCTCTTCTTCGAGGATCCACCTTATTTTTTACAAAAATATCGACCTTGGAGGTATTTATGCCCAAAATAAGTCTTCTAAGATGATTTTATAGATTTTGAAAAGTGATATGGGTAGTTTTAGGGAAAACTAATTGGGTTTTTAGGTGTGAATAAGATAGGAGATTGGCAGGACTTTTATAAGTGTAGGAGAGAACAAACCTGGTATTTTTTTAAAATAATTGAGTTATCCTATGGTATTCATTTATAAATGGGTTCCAAAATGGAACATTATTAAACATTAGATGATAAATTATCGAAATAATGATATAAAATAGTTTTTAAAAAGCTTTATAGTACATTTTTACACATATATTTTTAGTTTAATCCCCCAAAAACCCTTTTCCCTTAATGGTGTTAATTAATTTTTACTTAATTCACTATAAATTTCACTAAAAAATTATGTTTACATTACTGTAATTTATAAATCATTCTAATTAAAAATCTTTAATAAAATTTTCCAAATTATATTCATAGATAAGGAAATATTTGATAACAATTAACCTCAAATAAGTAATGAGAAAACAGAGTTTTAAAGCGATAATGAAAAATATATTAAATATAATTTACATATAAATTCAATATAAAAATTATTAAAATAAACTAAATTTTATTAATTTAGATAAAATTGAACAAATTTTACTTTAAATATATTTTAAAATATAATTACACATTAAAATTATAAAAATGAATAGGCAGTTTTCATTTAACATTTATTATTTTTTAAAAATCATCCAAAAATGATATTTTATAGAAGAATAAAGAAATCAATCAATTAAAATTTTGGTATCATGATATAAAAAATTAATTTTATTTTTTCCATATCAATTTTATAATTTTGGTAAAAATAAACTTTCAATTATGTTTGCAATTCATGCTTATACCATCTTTTAGAAATATAAAGTCATTTAGAAAACATTTTTTTTCATCCAAATGATTATTATTTTCAATTATAATCAATTGGTAAGAAAATTAGATTTGTAAAATATATATTTTTTATAATTTAATTGTATCCATACCCACTGATTTGATATATATCTTACAATGGTCATGTTTAAATAATATTTCAATAGAGCATCAAAAAAAATTAAACAATTATTTATGTAACGCATGCAAAACTTGGTGTCACATGTAACACAATATAAACTAAATGTTTCATGTAAAAAAATATAAAATCAGGGTGTCATGTTATTAAATCTAATTAAGGTATTTAATTTTTTTAAATACAAATATATCATTATGTTTCAGGATACTATATATCATTTTAATGTTGGTGTGGTGTGTCATACACACTATTGAATGTGATGTTAATTTTCAATAATTTCCTAGTGTTTCATAAACAGTAGAATATTATTATTAAAAAAATATTTAATCATAAAATGCATAAGATAATTATTGAAAAATTAAAAACACATTCCTTTGAAATAAATAAAAAGTGTTTCATATTTTACATTACTATATTCAATACAAACTTCATAAAAAATATACTTTCTCTTCAAAAAATGTAAATAAAAAAATATGACAAGAAGATATCATGGTAAATATAATAAGTTTATACATTACTAAATTATCAAAAGCATTCAAACCTAAAAAAATATTTTCCATCAGTAATATATTTTTCATCATCTGCATCTTAAATAAAAATTTTAACTATAAAATATATCAATATTTCTATAGAAAATATATTTTTCTCATATAAGTAATATTATCTATTTTTTGAGAATCAATATGTATGGTATAAATTTTTCCATGAACATATTTCTATAAAATGAATAAAATAAAAAATAAATTTGCATTATGATACCAATGTGAAAAAAAATAATAAATATTTAAACAATTTTACATCATTATTTTTATAATTAAAACTACCAAAGAAGTAAAAGTGATTTGTAAAGTAAGGGATAAAATAATAAAATCAGGTTGTTTTGAAAAACATAAATATATAATAAGATTAAAAAAATAAAGATATATTGGGATTATACAATCAATATGATTGGACATTCAAGTAACCACACTAATTTTCAATCCTTTTTTATAATTATGAACTAGATATAATTTCATAAAACTATTAAACATTTAATAATTAATTAAAATGAATGTATATTTTCGGAAAGATAATGAAATCCACCATTACAAATAATCAATCTCCTATAAAAATCTTACATATTATTATATTCCTTAAAATTCCAAATATCATTCTTATAAACTCATCTCCCTCATATATAGTGTTATATAATGTAACGCCCCGACCCTAGTTACCCAGAGTCAGTGCATCATTAAATAACATTGAAATGATCACAAGAAAGATCAAATATCGAAAAACCGATGGGTTTAGTAGCCTTGGAAACAATAGATATATTCATAAGTTTTAAATTACATCATAAAAATAAAAACTACAACAACAACATATTGTCTCCATAATCCACACTATTATCCCCTCATAATAACCCTGTAAGTCATTCATAATTTACTTCTTCACATCCTGGGTTAAATAAAACATAGAAAATGGGTGAGCTCAAATGCCTAGTAAGGATAACAATATAGTAGAAACTTTCATAAATAAGAATAAAAATTCAAGGTAGTGTATAACTAAAACAAAAGCCTTTTAAACTTGAACTTCAACATAGTATGGCAAAAATAAAATGAAATAATGCCATTTATTTATTCACATGGATATTCTACTAATCAAATAATCACATGCAATATCAATTACCACTTTCATCATGATGGAATGCATAATTTCAGACTACCGTAAACACATAGCCAAGGCCTCGTGCCAAGAATACAAAAAAGATTTTTCCAAGGCCTTGTGCCAAGACACTATTTTGTCTCATGAGACCTACCGATGCATCGAGGAGCTATAGCGGGCTCCACCCGTCACATATTAAGTCCAATGCATTACCATATGAAAAGGTTTAAACATAACATAAACATTCGTATCAAAACTAGCATACGAAATGTAAATACTTCATCCATAAACCATGAATGGTATAAAAATAACACATCCACAGTCAAACATATCACAAAACCTTCAATAAAATATATAAGTTTTGTTTCATAATAAATCAACTTCAAATAAGAGTAAAATCCATCGAAGGATGTTGACATAGATGAAATCAAAACTATTTTTAGAGAAATTTCTATTTCTATTTTGAAATAATTTAAGATCCATATATTTATAAACTAAAACATTTTCTTTGAAAATATTCTTATAAGCTTTTAGTGGATGCTTCGACGATTTTATAATGGCGGAAAATAGACGCACCCGCCGTATAAGTTAAAAAAACATTCTTACCTTAATTTTGTCGAAAAGGATAAAAAACACCTAGTTTGGAAAACAATGGATTGATTCCTTTATAATCCTCTTATAAAAAGTCAAACAAGGGTATAAATGACTTTAACCCATATTCTAGTAAATAGTAAAAATGTTTTGAAATTCATTTTTAAGAAACATGGATGTGGATTATAAAGAGATCCCAGTAGATTATTACGTATAAACAACCTCGGATAATGAAGAGATTGAGAAATAAACCCTTACCTTGTACTTTTCCTTGGTTGGGGTAGGTTAACCTCCTGTATAATGGTGAAATAATTGTTATTAAATTATACAGAATATGATATCATATATGATCTTTTAACATTTATTTGTTAATAATATCTTAGTATTATCGTCGTTTCGGGTGTTAACTTACTCGTTTTCTTTGATATGTTTTGTTACGTAATCCATGTTTGTTATGGATAGGATGTATCTTATTGATATCCATAATTATATCAAGTCCTTAAACATTATTTGTAAATCATCAAATTATAATTATACTTGAATGGATATGATGGAGAATGAATCTCATCGCGTTCGTGGAGACGGTAGTCCGTACGTACGCACGAGTGGCAATATCATTCTTTTGATATTGAAATAATATAAAATTGGATGGTATAACATATATACAGAATAATTATCAGGTTATATTTATTATTTACATGAATCACACATCATTATTATACACATCCAAATAATAATTTATTGAATAACAATTACATCACGATGTGGAGACGGTAAGCCGTACGTACACACGTATGGTGACATGTTATTCAAAGGATGGATAGAATAATGAATATGATTGCACCATATTTATAATAACATCACAGTATATATAAAATACTGGAGTTATTATTTTAGAATGGTAAAAACAAAGAAAGAAGAAGTGGAAGAAGAAAGGAACTTGAAAAATGGTGGTGAAATCATTACCTCTTCTTTGGGTTCTTCGTTTTGATTTGATCAAAATGGCTCCTTAAGTTGGATTTCTGACAAAAGGAAGGCCTCTAGGATGAATTTAGGGAAGTTGAGAGAGTATTTGGGAAGAGGCTGGCTGAACCAAAAGGCTTTGACGGTGTGATTTAATGAGAAGGGAGTGTGCCCTTTTATAAGAGGGGTGAGGGGCACATTTGGAAAATCTAGAAATATTATTTTATAATAAATTCATATTCAGTTTCTAATGGATCCAAAGTGTATTATTTAACTTTTAAGGTGGTGATAGATCTAAAACCACCCAACCAATATAATGTAGACAGGTTTTAGTCATTATACTAACCTTATCTTTAAGTATTAACTCTTAGTTAATTAGTTTCACTTTTACAATGTCTCTTTGTATTTTTATATTATATGGTTAATCAATATACTATATATATCCAAACGACCCCCAAGTGGTCCATTAATGATACACAGATCATGATATATGTCCCTTGGCAGAAACCTAGATTTTTAGGAATTTAATATCAATTGATAATATATTATTTGTTTTAAAAACTCTTTTATGTCAATTTTGACACTATTCAATAGTTGATTTTTGTAAAAATCATAACAGAATTATTACTTCGAAAAAGGTAAATTATTGAAATCATAATATGTCATATTATCCTATAAAATAATTTTAATTCATTAAAAGCCTCAAATTGTATTTATTTGGGTATTTATAATATCAATTATTTTAATTTTTCACTATTATGGTAGTTACTGCATCATCATTGTGTCATAAATAAATTAAATCATTTAATGTCTAAAAATTATAAAGAAAATATAATGATGTATGAAATCCTTTTATCTTTCTAATGAATATTTCTAGTTGAAAATCCAAAATATATAACCCTATGTAAAAAAATAATTTCTAAAAGATATATGCTTATGTCATTTTTGTACTTATTTAAACTTAATTAAAATAAAGTGTCCCTATCACCTAAAAGTGGCTCCATGGGGTCCCAAAATCGACCCAAAGATGCCCATGGTCGGAAATGTATCCAACAAGAAGGTTAGGACACGTTTTAGGGTAATTTAGTATTATTATAATATTATTTTTTAACCCTTATTTACAGGATATACCTGAAACCATGGTAATAAAATATTTACCGCAGTAATTATTCAAAATTTCTAAAAATAAAAATTACCAATTTACACCATATGAACATCCTGATTCCAAATATGGAATCCATTTTTTCCAATTCAAAACATATAAGTGGCAGAAATTAATTTAAAATTAATTCTCGTTGTCAAAACAAAGAGCGTGTTTTTAATAGATAATAACTATCAAAAGATTGACACTTGTTTATGTCCGGATTAATTGTAAAATTATGTACAATGACCAACATTATATTAAATGGTAAAAATATATTCTAAATATACTTTAAAACCACTCAAATTCATAATTTATCAATATAAATTATTTCGATTAAAAAAGTTGTTTTTAATTAAAATTTAGTAATTTTCACTATTCATCAAAATATAAGTGTTATCCGAAAAGTTCCAAAATTTCACCCTAGGCTAAATTTGATATTCCGAATCCAAAAATGAAGTCCATTTTGAAATATAAAATATATATAATTTCAAAAGGTAGGTATTACTATTCATAACGGCTAGTTTGATTGGTTGTGGTGTGTGTTAGAACTCGAAGTTGCGTACAACACACGCTACTATATTATTCAAAGGAATGTGTACCATAGAAGGTTGGGATGTTTCATTTTAAATTTTTTATGTCCCCATTTAGTTAAAAAGTTTAAAATATTGTATCTAAAAAGGGTTCACTATTAAAAGTTGGTAAATGTGCAATACTGAAAATGAATTTGTTCATACATTATGTCTAAGAAACTCATAATATGGATTCTAAAATTATAAGGATTATATAAAGTTTAAAATTTAGTTAATACTATTCATAACCTCTTTTGAACGGCTTGTTTGGTAAGTCATAGTGTGCTTGAACTCGGTGTTGCGTGTAGTGCAAGTTATTGAATTATTTTGAAAAAATAACACACTATGAAATCTTGGGGTGTTACATTCTCCCCTGCTTCAATAAATTGTGTCCTCACAATTTAAAATTGTTCTTAGAAAATAAAAGGTTGAAAATAGAAAATATCCTTGTGGGAAAACCCACAAAGGAAATTGTGTTACTAAAATTTAGTCTTAATATGAGGAAAAGAGAAGTGAAAGTTTCACCACCAAATTATGATCTCGATTAGGAGAACATTTGTGGCAATTAGAGACATATAATTGGAGGAAAAACGTAAATATTTATAGGTAGTGATTGAGGTCATCAATCACAAACAAGTGTAAAATTGAGGTCCTTAAATTCATCGATCTATGATGATTTGAAATACCATCGGTTCAACAAAACATAGGGTATTAGGACAAAACATTTTTGTTTTAGGATTCCTTAAATAAAGTATAAGAATTTATTTCTTCATAGAATAAGAGAAGAAGAAAAATATATTCTTGACAAGTAGAGTTCCATCCTTGAACTAATTTCTACCACAAACTAATCTTTCACTCTAAAAGATAATAGAACGTAAAAAAAATATTCTATTTATCCTATTCGTATAGGGTTCCAAAAAAACGAATTTATAATTCATCTACCAGATCTTTTAAAAAAACTACATTATTTAATCCCAGACATCATGTGGGTCACTGGTAGGCGATACACCCTTGTCGTCCTTCAGTTGTGGGTTCAAGTCTCACGGCCTTTCCAGACGCGACGGGTTGCCGCCCGACCTCCAGGGTGTCCTTTTATGGAAAATCCAAAATAATCCAAACTAGAACTATCCAAAATACTCCAGTCCAAAATTTATAAGGAAGTTAAACACAATAAAGATCCTTTTTTCCGCGTAAAAACATGTGAACACCTTCATCATGTATTCTTTTAAAACACTGCAACATCCTGAATTACCTTAAAACCTTATTGATGACATTCATGATCCCTTATTCCTTAAATAATAATAGATATACTCCTTCAATCCAAAAATGTTTTAAACCCCAACAATGATGGAATATACAAATCATTAATCAGTTTCAAGGTAGTCAAAAATATCCAATATAATTTATCCAAATCAATCATGTATTATTCCAAAATCACTACCTCAGTATCAGAACTATATTATGGTTTATCATTCTCTCAACCATATATTTTCCAAAAATTTATCCAGCTATTGAGTCACTTTTCTTTTATCCACACAATCTCAAGTCCTTAATGAAATAGTATTGTAGAACAATCCTTATATACTCCATAATTATTATAACATGTAAATTGTTGATACAACACTCAAATGAAATAATCAACACAAGAACTCTAATCATTCCTCTTCATTCGTTGTAGTATCATAACTTGATTATTATCCAATAGCATCATTTGCGGCATAGTTTGATGACTGGGACATAGGTTCCCGTAGTGTCCAAACTCCTTGAAAATGAAGCATTGTACATTTGAAACCATTTTCTTACCCTTGAATTCACCTACTTTGTGCCCTTTTCCTCCACACTTATAACAAACTCCCATTCCTTTCAGTCAACTTCCAGGGTGTTTCTTCCCACAGTTATCACATATGGGAAAATTCTTCTTTTCCCTCTTCCCTTTATCCATCTTTCTCTCTTCCATCCTTTTCTTCTATTGCTTCCCTTAAAAGCCATAGGACTCAGTAAAATCTTTACTTATCTTATCAACACATGATATTATTTCTTCATATGATGATAATACATGGGAGACTATTTCTCTTATAAATTCTGGCTTAAGACCATGAAAGATATGATCCTTATTTCTCTTTGGATCATGTGCATTACTGGAGTTCTCATTCCTTCTACTGGGTGCCATTTCTAAACAATGGCATACACTAGATTAGTTTATGAATAACAATACCTAATCCCAAACTTGTAAGACACATAACATAAATTAAATATTTTATGGATATGATCCATAATCATAAAAATTTCTCCTTTGAGGAAGTATATACTCATAAACCTTTCATAATGGTGTGTAAAGAAAATGATAATTATCCTAAGCATATCCCCTGGGAGTGTCGTAACCAAGAGTGCAACAAGGCCCGTTGTCGTGCACTAGTTCCCATTCGAGTCCAGCTCAAAGTGGTGCTTTCGGGTTTTACCCCTTGGTACATCTGTGCCAGAGCCGCCTCTACCTGCTCGTATCTAGACAGGAATGTATTGCTCGGAAAACTCACAAAATCTCTACAATACCAAAATTCTAGGAAGTTCTTCTATACTAAACCTCAATGTCCATCTTAAATCTATGTGCTCTAATTAGAGTTTATCTAAATCTAGCTTCCAAGGTTTGTACTAAACTTCCTCTGATACCAACTGTAATGCCCCGACCCCAGTTACCCAATGTTGGTCCATTATTACATAACATTGGCATGATCACAAGAAAGATCAAATCTCCAAAGACCGATGGGTTTGGTAGCCTTGGAAACACTAGATATATTCATAAGTTTTAAATTACATCATAAAAATAAAAACTACAACAACAACATATTGTCTCCATAATCCACACTATTATCCCCTCATAATATCCCTGCAGGTCATTCATAATTTACTTCTTCACATCCTGGGAAAAATAAAACATAGAAAAGGGGTGAGCTCAAATTCCCAGTAAGGATAACAATATAGTGGAAACTTTTATAAATAATAATAAACATTCAAGGCAGTGTATAACTAAAACAAAATCCTTTTAAACTTGAACTTCAACATAGTATGTCAAAAATAAAATGAAATAATTCTATTTACTTATTCACATTGATATTATACTAATCGAATAATCACATGCAATATCAATAACCACTTTCATAATGATGGAATGCATAATTCCAGACTATCATAACCACATAGCCAAGGCCTCGTGCCAAGACTACAAATAAGATTTTTACAAGGCCTTGTGCCAAGACACTAGTTTGTCTCATGAGACCTACCGATGCATCGAGGAGCTATAGTGGGCTCCACTCGTCACATATTAAGTCCAATGCATTCCCATATGAAAAGGTTTAAACATAAAATAAACATTCGTATTAAAACAAGCATACGAAATGTAAATACTTCATCCATAAACCATGAATGGTATAAAAATAACACATCCACAGTCAAACATATCACAAAACCTAGAATAAAACAAAGAAGTTTTGTTTCATAATAAATCAAATTCAAATAAGCATAAAATCCATCAAAGGATGTTGACATAGATGAAATCAAAACTCTTTTTAGAGATATTTATCTTTCTATTTTGAAATCATTTAAGAGTCATATATTTATAAAATAAAATATTTTCTATGAAAATATTCTTATAATCTTGTAAGGTAAGCTTCGATGATTTTATAACGGCAGAAAATAACCGCACACGCCGTATAAGTTAAAAAAACATTCTTACCTTAATTTTGTCAAAAAGGTTAAAAAACACCTTTTTTGGAAAACAACGGAAAGATTCCTTTATAAAACTCTTATAAAAAGTCAAACAAGGGTATAAATGACTTTAACCAATATTCTAGTAAATAGGAAAAGTGTTTTGAAATTCATTTTTAAGAAACATGGATGTGGATGATAAAGAGATCCCAGTAGATTATTATGTATAAAAAACCTCGGATAATGAAGAGATTGCGAAATAAACCCTTACCTTGTACTTTTCCTTGGTTGGGGTAGGTTAACCTCCTGTATAATGGTGAAATAATTGTTATTAAATTATACAGAATATGATATCATATATGATCTTTTAACGTTGATTTGTTAATAATATCTTAGTATTATCGTCGTTTCGAGTGTTAACTTACTCGTTTTATTTGATATGTTTTGTTAAGTAAGCCATGTTTGTTATGGATAGGGTGTATCATATTCATATCCAGAATTATATCAAGTTCTTAAACATTATTTTTAAATCATCAAATGATAATTATACGTCAATGGATACGATGGATAATGAATCTCATCGCGTTCGTGGAGACGGTAGTCCCTACGTACGCACGAGCGACAATATCATTCTTTTGATATTAAAATAATATATAATTGGATGGTATAACATATATAAAGAATCATTATCATGTTATATTTATTATTTACACGAATCACACATCATTATTATACCCATACAAATAATAATTTATTGAATAACAATTACACCATGAGGTGGAGATGGTAAGCCGTACGTACGCACGTATGGTGACATGTTATTCAAAGGATGGATATAATACTGAATATGATTGTACTATATTTATAATAACATTACAGTATATATAAGATACTGGAGTTATTATTTTATAATGGTAATAACAAAGAAAGAAGAAGTGGAAGAAGAAAGAAACTTGAAAAAGGGTGGTGAAATCATTACCTCTTCTTTGGGTTCTTCCTTTTGATTTGATCAAAAGGGCTCCTTAGGTTGGCTTTCTGACTAAAGGAAGGCCTCTAGGATGAATTGAGGGAAGTTGATAGACTATTTGGGCAGATTTTTGCCAAACCAAATGGCATTGAAGGTGTGAGTTAATGAGAGGGTAGAGCGACCTTTTATAAAAGGTGTGAGGGGAACCTCTGGAAAAGCTAGAAATATTATTTTATAATAAATTCATATTCGGTTTCTAATAGCTCCAAAGTGGATTATTTAAATTTTAAGGTGGGGATAGGTCTAAAACCACCCAACCAATAGAATTTAGACAGGTTTGAGTCCTTATACTAACCTTATATTTAATTATTAACTCTTAGTTAATTAGTTTCACTTTTACAATGTCTCTTTGTATTTTTATATTATATGGTTAATAAACTTACTATATACAACCAAACGACCCCCAAGTGGTCCATTAATGATACACCTATAATGATATAAGTCCCTTTGCAGAACCGTAGATTTTTAAGAATTTAATATCAATTAATAATATATAATTTGTTTTAAAAACTCTTTTATGTCAATTTTGACACTATTCAATAGTTGATTTTTGTAAAAATCCTAAAAGAATGATTACTTCGAAGAAAGTCAATTAATTCAATCCTAATATGTCATATTATCCTAGAAATTTTTTTTAATTCATTAAAAGCCTCAAATTGTATTTATTTGGGTATTTATAATATCAATTATTTTAATTTTTCACTATTATGGTAATTACTGCATCATCATTGTGTCATAAATAAATTAAATTATTTAATGTCTAAAAATTATAAAGAAACTATAATTATGTATGAAATCTTTTTAGATTTCTAATGAATATTTATAGTCGAAAATCCAACATATATAACCCTATGTAAAAAAATTGTTTTTCTAAAAGATATATGATTATGTCATTTTTGTACTTATTTTAACTTAATTAAAATAAAGTGTCCCTATCACCTAAAAATGGCTCAATGGGGTCCCAAAATAGACACAAATATGCCCATGGTCGGAAATGTATCCACCAATAATGTTAGGACATGTTTTAGGGTAATTTAGTATTATTATAATATTATTGTTTTACCCTTATTTACCGGATTTACCCTTAACAATGGTAAATAAAATATTTACCGCAGTAATTATTCAAAATGTCTAAAAATAAAATTGACCTATTTACACAATATGAGCATCCTGATTCCAAATAAGTAATCCATTTTTCCAAATTCAAAACACAGAAGTGGAAGAAATTAATTTAAAATTAATTCCCATTTTTAAAACAAAAAGCGTGTTTTTAAGAGATAATAACTATCAAAAGATTGACACTTGTTTATGTCCGGTTTAATTTTAAAATTATGTACAATGACCAACATTATATTAAATGGTAAAAATATATTCTAAATATAATTTAAAACCACTCAAATTCATAATTTATCAATATAAATTATTTCGATTAAAAAAGTTTTTTTTAATTAAAATTTAGTAATATTCACTATTCATCAAAATATAAGTGTTATCCGAAAAGTTCCAAAATTTCAACCTAGGATAAATTTGATATTATGAATCCAAAAATGAAGTCCATTTTGAAATATAAAATATATATAATTTCAAAAATTAGGCATTAGGATTCATAACGGCTAGTTTGATTGGTTGGGGTGTGTGTTAGAACTCGAAGTTGTGTACATCACATGCTACTGTATTATTCAAAGGAAAGTGTATCGTGGAAGCTTGGGATGTTTTATTTTAAATTTTTGATTTCCCCATTTAGTCAAAAAGTTTAAAATATTTTATTTAAAAAGGGTTCACTATTAAAAGTTGGTAAAATTGCAATACTGAAAATGAATTTGTTCTTACATTATGTTTAAGAAACTCATAATATGGATTCTAAAATTATAAGGATTATATAAAGTTTAAAATTTATTTAATACTATTCATAACCTCTTTTGAACGGCTTGTTTGGTAATTCATGGTGCGCTTGAACTCGATGTTGCATGTAGTGAAAGTTATTGAATTATTTTGAAGAAATAACACACTATGAAATCTTGGGGGGTTACATATAACTTCTAAATTGAAAATAAGACTTAATAATTAATAAATTATTTAAAATAGAAATCCATTTTAAAACAAAAATCATTAATAATGGAGTCCTGGTTTATCCAAATATAAAATGTAAATTGAATCATATGTTTATCATTTAATGCATATATGAAAATTATATTATCATCTTGCGAAGTAGTATAAAATATTTATCTTCTGTGACGATGCCAACCCAAGAGGCCCAGAGTCGGTGCCTGAAACATGGTTTGTAATTTTTTTTCATAAAAAAATGCTTATAAAAATTGCACATATCATTCCAACACAGAGAATAGTTTTGGTTCAGGATCTAGAAAACCAGATATAGCAGATACAGTTTCCTTCAGAAACATTACAAAGATAAACTTCATATTTTTTCCATCACAAACGAGTACTCAGAGCTTGATAATCCTACTAAACATGTAAAAATAAATTGAAACGTAGGGTAAGAATTTAAAATGATTAGTAAGGGGTTTTAAAAAAATTAATGAAATTATTTTTCAAAACCATTAATTAAAATAATTATTGAATAATATCTCAATTGGTAAACAACTTTTCCAGAAGCACGTCGTCAATATTTTTCAATGGTTACAAGACAAAATTTATAAATAAAACTCTTATACAAGATTTAATGAAATTATTAAAAAGCTATAGCTAAAATAATTATCAGAGTACGCATACATGTACAATGATGCATAGGATACTGCATAATCTAGAAATTAATCAATCTAATTTTATGATGACATGAAGGATGATGATATCATTAAGCACATGAAATAAATCATGTTATGATTTGAAAAAGTGAAATTTTTATTTTTCTCTTAACACCTAAAATGACATTCAGGAAATGGAAGATGTAGTATCAACTTTTGTATCGAAATTCTGTTAGATGTTAAACATTATTCATAGAAAACATACCAATTATATACATTATTTGGCCATAAGAATTCATTACTATTATCAAAAGATAAATATTCTTAACCAAGGAATATTCTACTAGTTTAACAATCCCATGGTTGGTAAAATATTATCCACATATTGAGGAATTGCATAATGCTGGACAATCATTACATTCTATCAAGGTCTCGTGCCATGACCATACACGGTTATTTTTTCATGGCCTTGTTCCATAACCTGGTTTTCCTCATGAGACATTCCAATGCATCGGGACGCTATTGTGGGAATCACCCATCACATAATACATCCAATTCATTACTCATATGTCTAACTGTATTTAAATTAAAGTGTCCCATATCACTTTGATTTATCATTTTATTTATTTTATTTGATGTGTCTCATACCACTTCAAATAATTAATTCATGCCTTTTATTTGATGTATCTCGTACCACTTCAAATAAATTAATCCTTAGTCCATAAATTATCTTAAATGATATATTAATAATAGATTGATTGGGTTTGGAACAAAAAATAACTATTCTTAGAAGCCTTGTTCCATGAAAATAATCATTCAATGCATCAGAATACATGCTTTTGAATTCAGGATTGACACTAATCATGTTAAAACCATGAATTGATAAAAAGAAGTGACAAACAAGTTAATAATAATCTAATAGTGTTTATTTTTGTAAGATTCGTATTATATTAAAACATAACACTTTGTAATGTAGAATATTTGTATTGATGCATAACCAATTAAACACACTTTTCTAAAGGTTTATGTTCATGTATGTACATATGTATAAACAAGAGATACTACTAAAATTAAAAATCAAGATGTATGTAAAGTTAATTACATTAACAATTTGATTACTTCTTTTAGAATTTCTAGGCACACAATAACAAAACAGGGTTTTTTTATTGGTTGCCTATATAAAATTGAACCATGTGTTGTATAAAATCATCCCTAGGTTAATACAATATTAACTTCTTTAATAATCCAACACATTAATATATGTATTTTTTATTATTATACATATTTCAATGTGGGTTTGAAAATTATATATGACCACAAAGTGTATACATGGGATTTTCACAACCAAAACAAGGCTTAATAAATATTTATAAATATTATACACTAGTAAAAAATAATTAAATCTCTAAAATCAGTGTTATGAAGCCCTAATTCAGATTAGAATGAAAACCTATATGTATATATACATACAACCATATTTACACATATATGTTTATATGATCCAATTACACAAACCAATATAGAATCTTTACATGATTTACATGCATTTAAGAACATCATTTAAAAATAAAAGTTCATATTTTGAAAATCATAAAATCAGTATAGGTTTGTTTTATAAATAAATATATATACATATATAAGTTTATTTGGGTTTAATTAGTTAAAAATAAAACTAAATAATAACCCTTAAAATGTTATACTCATCATATATATAATTTAAATTTGGTAAAACATCATTTTGAAAACCAAAAGAAGTTTGGGTTTTACAGTTATACAAAACTATATCTATATATATTCATTTATTTATATAACCGCAATACCAAAAAGTATATGTAATTGTTTTGCATAAATAAAAAACAAGAAAAATAATCACTTACATGACTTCAAGAATGAGGTGTAGTCGACCAGGGGTCTCTGGAGGTTTGGGAGGAAGAAAACCCGTAGGTTTTATGGGTACAAATTAAGTTTATATAAATGGTGTAAAGAAATTGAATAGTTATAGTTTTATATTCCATGTTTCAATCATAAGATCATAAACAAATAAGATGACTAAAAATTGGTTCTAAATATTTAAATAGAAACAGAAAATTTGATTACCCCATATCATGAATGGATCGGATATATATGTATATATATATATAATATGGATGGTTTTCATGGAAAAGGTTCGGTTTAGCTATTAAAATAACCTACCTTTCAGCCTCATGGAAAAGTGATCGGGGACAAATGGGTGTAGAGAAATACCGGAGGACTCACGGGTGTGGGAAGGATAGTGGAGAGGAGACGATGACTAGAACTAGTGCACTGGTGTGATGTGAGAAAGAAGGAGAAATAAAGGTGGTGTAGAAACTGATGGATGACCACGATCAACTGAGATCGATCAGACGACTAATAGAGTTTCTGTGGTTATAAAAAGGGATGGACGATGGAGATTACATTGCAGATCTGATCGAATTGTCATGGTGAAACCATAGTTTTTAAAAAAAGCAGAGCAGTCAAGATTGGTTGATTCCACGATAGGATGGCTGAAGAAACATAGAGGAAAGTTTCCCAGCTGTGGCATTCGAAACAAGGACCAGATCATGTTGTCCATATCTCACGCGGTTGGATCAGATGGTTGAGATTTGATTTCCGTAGTAAAAAATTCATCCCACATTGAAACGAAACCAAAAATTATTTTTTCAATATTTATTTTCATTAAAACTAGGAATATCATTAATTTTATTAGTCTACAAATTGGTTTCAACATCAATTAAAATTCTGAAAAATTTTAATACACAATCTGACTTATAAATTATACCATGTCATTACTTAACCAAAATTATAACACTTAGTTAATAAGAGTATTTTAAAAACATGATTTCAAATTAAAATATGAAATTTTTGTATCCAAAACAATATTTATACTTGATCTAAACAAAATTGACTCTTCATTTTTATTTTCATTAAAACGCAAAAGTCATGATTTTGAATTAATTTTAAGATAAACATCATGGTTATAATAGTTTAACATAAAGTATACCCTTAATTAAAACAATGTAATTATTTAACATAGGATATATATCATAAAATATATAAAACATTTTAAAACATATGAAACATATATATTTATTCATAAAATAATTGGTTACATTTCATTTTGATCAAAAAGATAAAATGTATACACTTTTAATACATAGAGAGGTATTCTTTGAAAACTTCATGTTTACTTCAAAACATATATTTATTAACTAAAATATTACTTTCAAGAATTTAAAACCCTTATTTTCTTAAAATAATTAGGATACATAAATCCTTAGAACATTTAAAATGCTTATATATTTTGAATATTTAACATTATCACAATAATTGATATACCAAAGGGTTACAAAATGTTATGGCCATTACAAAAACCAACGATCACCTACGAACCAAAATGACTATTAACTATCACAAAGGCCATATAAATAGGTGATTATGTTATTCCAAACATCAAAAAAACTCATAAATATGGTTCTCTACATACCCTTGATGCTTAGTACAGTTTTCGTAGCACATTCCATAATGTTCTTCATTATGATAGACCCAAAGGACACTCACCATTTGCTTTGTCTGTTTGTTTGGTTTGGGGCTCTCCCAATGATCTTGATAGGTATCCTAGTAGTAATTCTAGGTTAGTGAGGTTCTCTTGGTCTTTGGGAAATGTAATATTTCATAATTCTAATGGAATAAAGAATGTATTTATTTTTATTCTGCAATTATTTTACATTGGATGCAATATTTTTAAAAGAGACCAAAATAATAATAATACTTATTGACATGTCCCACATTCACCAAGATGAGAGAAGGGACAAAAGATTGCAAGACCCTTCCTTCTTCAAGTTGAAGGAGATATAATGACCCCCTAGACCCACCATCAATAGGTCCCAAAGTGGCGACTAGCACCAAGGGTATATAATCACACATGAAATAGAAGGCATTACCCTTTTTCTTTAATAGGATTGGGAGATCAGATAGTAAATCCCAACAACACCAAAATTGGGGGTAAAAGTAAAGCCAAATAAAACCATTCCCATATGCATGTTAAAAATGTAAATGCCACAAGTACTAGGAGACTACAAAGGTAAAGTACCAAAGAAATAAAAACAATGACTGCAACTGTCCCAACGTCCGAGCTAGTACGGTCCTTCATGATCCCGGATGTCCTCCTGGAATCCTGAAAGCAGTTTTATATACGTAGGGTGAGCATACAAGTATACTCAGTAGGGAAAACCAATGACTCCCATGCACAAGTGGGGAGGCATTCTAATGTCGTGTGAGAAAAGAGATAACCAAATCACCTAGCAAGGAAAACTATCCACCCAGTCCTCACCAAGGTACACTACCCAAATAACAAAAGTCAAGTAATGTATAGTAATAGCACATCGATATTTGGGTACCCTGCGCAACTTTCCCACTGGTTATTGAAGACATCCTATGCGTCGAACCTCTCCCGCCATTCTCACTGCAGTCCCACTGCCACACCACTCCCGCACATACCTGGGCCATCATCCCCAAACATCCTGCCCGCAAATACCTAGGCCACAACAACCACACATAACCATACCCACAAACACCTGGGCCAGAACAACTACTACCATGCCCGAAGACACCTGGGCCTCATCCCGGAGACTCTTGGGAAACAACCTACCTGCACACACCTGGTCTAACCACCACAACTACCTTGCCCGAAGATTCATGGGCTATAATGGACCTCAGGCCGTCATAGCCTGCCCAAATAGTCATGGGGTATTCAGGAAAGGGAGTAGAAAAAGAGCTAATAACCAGCCACTCATGGGAGTGTTGGGAAAAACACCCTCCCCCATAGAATGGGGGTGTTTGGCACTAGGTTCCTAACATGGGTAGGGTGTGAATAAGAAACATAAGAACTACAATTATATGTATAGGTAACAAGCACTCATCCGAACCTTGGGTTTCCTAATTCAACCTAAGCACAAACACCCTCATTACTATTCATTCATAAAAGAAAGGAACAACACTCACGGCCAAGTCACAACTCATTTCCAAAACCAATTCCCCATTTAACCCATTCTTGTTTTCATGTTCAAGTGATCCCATTTAAGTGAATTCTGTACTACTAGGAAACTAACCGACATACCTACAAGCCAGAGAAATAGAAATAGCCAAACGGAAATTTAAGCATTCACACTAGGTTCTCTTGTGAAGTCACAACAACAAAGGGGTCAATGAGATCCCTAAAAGTACTGGAACCAAACCAAGCCTCGAGATATAGCCCACACAGCTTCATATTCACAACCAACAATCGTGCCACAACATAGGATCCCATCCCCATCCACATCACCCCATAAGCATCTAACAGAACAACACACCTACTACCAAAATAGGGTAGGGAAACTTCCGTGTTCAATCACATCATTCATTAGGCTCTTCTTTCTCTTGGTTAACCAGGGTGACCACACAAGGATTGATGTTCACTTGGTATAAATTTTACCAACCGGGTTTAGGTGATTAACCAATTTCAATGTTTCAGTTATTTAATCATCACAGAAGACTGGGGTTCATTAGTGTGTAAGGAAAGACCACCAATGGCCATGATTTTCAGTGAGCATAAGCCCATACAGTTCAAAACATATAGCAATTATAAAAGATTATAGTAGAATTGTCAAACGTACCCCATTATTCTTTAACAGTCTGTTTATTATCTTTTTAAAGATTTATTTTCATCCATTCCCATATAAAAAGTAGTGTACCCACCCCGCATGATACACAGTAAGGAGAGATGAAGGAAAATCCCTACCTAGTTGATCAAGGATCGATGTTCTTCTCCACGCGCCAAAATCTGGCATTGCACAACTTGTACGGATGAAACATCGGGGACTCCAAGGGTGATAAGAAAGACTCCGGCACAGGCACACCACTTTCCTCAGGAAGGGGAACTCCAAACACACCAGGAAGAAAAGGATACTAGCCATGGGGAAGAATAAGAAGGAAATCTTGTGCGATATAAGGATGAGATCCCATTGTTATTGGATATTGAAATTTGAAGAGCCTTAAAGTCGAATCATGTTTCCCCACGTGGTTGGGCAGTTACACCCGATGGAATTAATTGTCATTTAACAATTCTCCTCGGAGATGTGGTCATAACAGCTATGCGTTAAACGGTTTTCTATAACCATAAGGAAACGCGTAACAAGGGCAGAAAAAGATGGTATGGGGAAGGGCCTGACACCAAGGAAAAACTACAAGTTTTGGTAAGTTAAGGGTTGCCCGAATCTTGGGGGATTTAATATATTATTTATGGCCTTTAAATGACTTTGAAAGAGGGCATTAAATCATCATTACATTAAAAGATATGTTTCAAGAGAGGAGAAGTTAGAAACTGGAAAAAAAAGAACAAATATCGCTGGGTGAGGACACGGTGCCACTGCCACGATGCCACTCTCAGGGTACCACCGTCACAGTGTCACCCTCACAGTGCCACTGTCATGGTGTCACCCTCAGGGTGCCACCGTCATCGTTGCCACCCTCACGGTGTAACCCTGACTGGTGTGCGACCGTTTTGGTGGAGCCATGTTTTGGCAAAGTAATGAATCAGGTGGGTCCTGTCCATTACATCAGATACTTCTCAAACTATTCTCGCCCCCGAGAATCAAAACTAGAACCGAATAAAAGAGGGGGGGTCCAAACAACCACCTCGAAAGATACCTCTCAAGAGTGAACCTCATTGACATCTAGGAACACCTCTCCCTCTAGTAACCAGGCAACATTCGAGGGGAAAATTGTCCAGTCATAAGGGTTAGGGATTTTCTTCCTCCATTTCAAGATATTATCCGCTTTGGGAGGCACTGACTCGCCTGCACGGGTTTAATTGCATCCACCTTTATGCTTCTTGATTAGGTATCGGGTCCTCCGCTCCCCATAGTCAGGACTCTTCACACACATCCACAAAATAAGGAAAACTGCACGTTCCATATTTAACAAGGTAAAGTTTTCCATCACAAACAAGTACAAAAAAAACAAAACTCAAAACAGCTCTGGGTACTGGGCGTGCATCTACATATCTTGTTCCCAGGTACTTTACTCAATCCTTCCATGCCTCCACATCACACGAACCAAAGGAATGGTCCATCCATGGAGCACCTTCTCCTCACGATCCTCGATCCTCACTGTTCTTTCCAAAAAAGTCATTTTGTCCTCGATATCCAGCTTTCCCCAGTCGAAGACATGTGAATCCTCGTGTAGATATCATTGGAGCTAAGACAAATGGAAGACATATTGCAGTCTCATATGAGGCGGTGGTAGCGCTAGCTGATAATCCACTTCACTGACACACCAAAGCACATTGAACGGTCTGACAAACCAGGTAGAAAGCTTACTCCCCCTACCGAACCTCTATTTCCCATGCCGAGGGGAGACATTCAAGAACACATGGTCCCCAACCACGAACTCCAAGGGTCTCCTCCTGTTATTGGAATATGACTTTTCTCGGTCTTGTGCCGCCTTCATCCTCTCCCGTATAAGATGAACCTTCTCCTTCATGCTCTGCACCACCTCTGGGCCAAGAACACCTGCCTCCCCGACCGTTGTCCAGCACACGGGTCAGCGACACGGCCTCCCATACAATGCTTCAAATGGATCCATGCTAATGGTAGAGTGATAGCTATTGTTGTAGAAAAACTCCACCAGAGGAAAGTGTCATACCCACGATCCCCCAAAGTCAAGAATACATACTCGAAGCATATAATCCAGTGTCTAGATGGTGCACTCTGTCTTTTTATCTGTCTGGGGATGGAAAGCAGTGCTAAGACATAGCTCGGTGCCAAAAGCATGCTGCAATCCCCTCCAGACTAGTGAGGTAAACCATGCATCCCTATCTGAGACTATAGACCTCGGAAATCCAAGAAACCGCACCACCTCATCCATGTACCTCTGTTTTAAGTCATCCACTACACCGAACTCCTTGATCGCCAGAAAGTGAGATGATTTTATCAACCGGTCCACCACTACCCAGATAGAGCCACAACCTCCATGAACCTTGGGTAGCCCTATGATGAAATCCATCAAGATTTCATCCCACTTCAACTCGGGAACATCTAAAGTTTGTAATAGACTGCCTGGAATGTGGTGTTCAGCCTTCACCTGCTAATACACTAGGCACCTGGTCACGAACTCTGACACTGCGTGCTTTACCCCGGGCCACCAAAACTGACTCCTCAGAACCTGGTACATCTTGGAAACTCCCAGGTTCACCGCTAGGGGTGAGTTGTGGAACACACCAAGAACCCTCTCATGCATCTCCTCTGGCACAAAAATCTTCCCTCGGAAAAGAATCTGATTCTGACCATCCTCCGTCCACCCTTCCGAAACATCGCCTTGGTTAACCCTATCATGCATCACTTCTCTTTCTGAGTCTCCCCATTGAGACTCTTCTACCTGCCGAAACAGAGAAGACTTCATTGTCATCTGATACAGGTAGCCTCTACCACCATCCATCTTTTCATCTAGGTGCAGGGCAGCCAACTCCTCCATCACCTTCCAAGCATCTGCCGACTCTTGAACCGCATCCTTCTATGACTTCCTACTCAAGGCATCAGCCACCACATTGCCTTTTCCTGAGGTGTAGGATATCTATAAGTCATAGTCCTTAAAGAACTCCATCCACCTTCGCAACCGTATGTTCAGGTCCCGCTGGGAGAAGATATACTTCAAGATTTTGTGATCCGTGAAGACCAAGAAGCGCTCCCCGATAAGGTAATGCCTCCAGAACATTAGTGTGAACATGATCGATGCAAGATCCAGATCGTGGGTGGCATAATTACTCTCATGATGACGTAACTTTCTAAACCCATAAGAGATCACCCCTTTTCATTGCATCAGCACACACCTGAGGCCTTGTCCTGAAGCATCACAAAACACTTCATATGCCGCCCCTTCTCCTTGCAACCTCAGCACTGGGGCACTTACCAACTTCTCCTTCAGATAGCTGAAGGCTGCCTCACACTACTCATTCCTCACAAAATCCTGGTCCTTCATGGTCAAGGCTGTCAAAGGTACTGCAACTTGGGAGAAGTTGGGAACTAACCTCCGATAGTAGCCTGCTAGTCCAAGGAAACTTCAAACTTCTGACACGTTCTTGGGCACTGCCCAAGAAACAATCGCCTTGACCTTCGATGGGTCCACCGCTATTCCATGCTCGGACGCCAAGTGCCCTAGGAACTGAACATCTCATGTCCATAACTTGAACTTGGACAACTTCCCATAGTGTTGGTGCTGTCGGAGGACCTCCAAACCCATTCTTAGGAGCTCAGTGTGATCCTCATCTGATCTTGAGTAGATCAGGACGTCGTCAATAAAAAAGACTACGAATTGATCCAGGTATTCCTAGAAGACGGAGTTCATGAGTCCAATGAACACACCCAGTGCATTTGTAATTCCGAACGACATGACTACAAACTCAAAGTTTCCATACCAACATCTGAATGCAGTCTTTGAAATGTCGCCCTCCTTCACTCTCAACTGGTGATAGCTCGACCACCGATCAATCTTAGAGATCCAAACTACTCCTCTCATCTAGTCAAAGAGATCGTCTATCCTAGGGAGGGGGTAATGGTTCTTGACCGTAACCTAGTTCAGTCTCGTGTAGTCTATGCATAGCCTCAGACCACCATCTGTCTTCTTTGTGAACAAGACTAGAACAGCCCATGGTGACGCACTTGGTCGAACGAAACCCTTCTTCATCAGATCGTCAATCTGAATCCACCACTCCCGCAACTCATAAAGTGCCATCCGGTAGGGAGCCATCAAAATCGGACGGGCACCAGGTTGCAAGTCTATCCCGAACTCAAGATCACGTCGAGGGGGTGGAGCCTCTACCTCTTCATGGAAGACGTCCATAAAGCCACTGATGATCCCTAGGACTTACACCATTTCTGCATCCACCAAATCCACTGATAGTTCAGCTAGAAAGGAAAGGAGGGGATCCTCTTACATGCGTCTTTTCTGGAAACCCCGCTCACCAATGAAAGTTACATGTTGGCCGCCCAAATCTGAAAACATGACCCTTCCTCGGAAGCATTCAAAGATGGCACATATAGAGAACATCCCGTCAAAGCCTAGGATGACATTGTATGGCTTTATCTGCAATAGTAGAAGATACCTGATAGACTGATGTGGCCCTATCATTAGTCTACACCCTCGGAAAACATAAAACAAGTCGGTTTGACCCCCGACTGGCATGCTCAGCACCAGGGGAACTGGAAGTCTCTCAGTGTCTAAACCCAGAGTATGGGCTAGACTGGGTGTAACAAAGTAGTGTGATGCTCCAGTATCAAAAAAGGCATATGCAAGAGTACTAAACAAGCTGGTCGTACCTCAAACGACTTCCGGCCCAGCTGGAACTACTACCTCTGCAGCGTGTAACTGTCCATGCCCAGCTCCCTTGCCCCTCGTCTATCAGCCACCTCCCCGACCGCACCCTGGTCGAGGTCCATGAGGAGCACCCTGAGGTCGGCTTCCTCCGGCAATGCCTGCCCTTGGAGGAGCGGGAGTTTGCTGACCCTGCTGCTGTTGCTGAGAGGGCCTGGCTGGAAACTAATGCAGCTAAGGTGGGTGTGGAACCTCCCCCCCCCCCGTTGTACTGCACACTGTCCGGGCACTTATTCTGAAGGTGACCATGGATTCCAAAGATGAAGCATCTCGGTCCTAGGCCAAAAAGGAAAGGGTGAGCACCAGGATATTGGAACTGGAACTGATGAGGCATGCTTCATACTGGTCAAAACCTAGAGGTCCCAGATGCTGGAGGCTTGCTGCTGATGAGATTCCCCTTCGACAAGCCCAACTGGATTCCCTGTCACGATACACCTCCTAGTGTGTGCATCCTTTCCACCACTTCAGCCTTCTTCTGAACCTCCAATTATGTCGGTTGGGTGAAGGGAGTAACTGAATACTGGAGAGAAGGTCGAAGTCCCTCCTCCAAACATCTCACCCGAGACTACTCATTTGGAACGAGGTCCGGAGCAAACTAGAGGAGATCCTTGAACATGATACCCAACTCTCTCACTGACATGCTTCCCTAATGGCGTGAGATTAGCTCATGCCACTTCTCAGCCTTCATCATGGAAGAGAGGAATTACGCCCGGAACTCCTTCTCAAAGTCGTTCCGTGTCACCTCAGCCTCCATATTCTCCCCAAGATAGAGCATCCACCACGGACGCACTGCTCCCTGCATCTGGCTTAAAGCCAGAGGAACCCAGTACTCTTTCGGAGCCCGGATCAAGATGAAGGCTATCACCAGCTCTTCTATCAAGATTTCTGTCTCCATGTCCGAGGTGCTACCCTCGTACTTCCCAAGGGTCTATCACTGAAAGGCATGAAACGTATTTTTCCATTGATCGTCCTCCTTCACTCGGTCATCCCTCTTTCGATCATCCATGTCAACCTCCTGGGCCTCGATCTCCCACACTACTCGTGGTTGTCTCCCAGGTTCCATAGCTGCAAGGTAAACAGGTAATGCCTAAGCCTGATTCGTGTAGAAGCTTTCTTTTAAATTTACTTAAACTTATTATTCATTTTAAATTCCCAAAATACCCTTCAAATACAAGAACACAAGTCTATATGATGCATGTACCTTACCTAGGGTCTCTATCCTACAATTAGTACAGCCTCACTTGGTCGTTCAATAGGACCAGAGTCCTTGCATCGGATCATGGGGGCCCTAAAATCCCATGTCTTAGCCGGTCTTCCCTGGCCTATTTCACGCACCAAGATCACCCAACACTGTTTCCCTTCCATCCCATGAAATCCTCACTATGCCTAACCCAAGACTCCATCCTATCTCTCAACCTCACTCATATGATACCATTCAATCACGACCCGCCTTCACCAAGATGAGAGAAGGGACAACAGATTGCCAGACCCATCATTCTTCAAGTTCAACGAGAGATAATGACCCCCGGGACCCGCCTTCAATAGGTCCAGGAGTGGTGACTAGAACCAAGGGTATATAATCAATCACAAAATGGAAGGCATTAGCCTTTTTTTAAATAGGATTGGGAGATAAGATAGAAACTCCCAACAACACCAAAACTGGGGGTAAAATTAAATCCAAAGAGAACCATTCCCATATGCATGTTACAAAAGTAAATGCCACAAGTACAAGGAGACTACAATGGTGAAGTACCAAATAAAGAAAAACATCGACTACAACTGTCCCAACGTCCGAGCAAGTACGGTCCCCCACAATCCCTGATGTCCTCCTGGAAACCTGAAAGCAGTTTTATATATGTAGGGTGAGAATACAAGTATACTCAATAGGGAAAACCAAAGACTCTCATGAAAATGTGGGGAGGCATTCTAATGCCCTGTGAGAAAAGAGATAACCAAAGCACCTATCAAGGAAAACTATCCACACAGTCCTCACTAAGGCACACTCCCCAAATAACGCAATTCAAGTAATGTATAGTAATAGCCCATCGATATTTGGGTAACCCGCACCACTTTCCCATTGGTTATTGAAGAAATCCTACGCATCGAAACTCTCACTCCATTCTCACTACAGTCCCACTGCCACACCCCGCCCGTACACACCCGAACTATCACCACCACACATCCCGCCCGCAAACACCTGGGCCACAACAACCACATGTAACCATGCCCGCAAACACCTATGCCAGAACAACTACTACCACACCCGAAGACACCTGGGCCTCATCCCGAAGACTCTTGGAAAACAACCTTCCCGCACTCACCTAGTCCAACTACCACAACTAACCTACCCGAAGATTCATGGGCTATAATGGACCCTAGGCCGTCACAACCTTCCTGAAGAGTATTGAGCTATTCGAGAAAGGGAGAAGAAAATGAGCTAATAACCATCCACTCATATGAGTGTTGGAAAAAACACCCTCCCCCATAGAATGGGGGAGTTCAACACGAAGTTCTCAACTTGGGTGGGGCGCGAATAAGAAACATAAAAACAAAAATTATATGTATAGGTAACAAGCACTCATCCCAACCTAGGGTTTCCAAAGACAACCTAACCACGAACACCATTGTTACTATTCATTCATAAAAGAAAGGTACAACACTCACGGCCAAGTCGCAACTCATTTCCAAAACCAATTCCCCATTTAACCCATTCTTTTTTCATGTTAATGTGATCCCCTTTAAGTGAATTCTGCACTACTAGGAAACTAACTGATATACCTACAATCCAGAGAAAGAGAAACAGCCAAACAGAAATTTAAGCATACACACCAGGTTCTCTTGTGAAGTCACAACAGCAAAGGGATCAGTGAGATCCCTCAATGTACTTGAACCAAACCAAGCCTCGAGATATATCCCACATAGCTTTAGATTCACAACCATCAACTATACCACAACAGAGGATCCCATCCCCTTCCACATCACCTCATAAGCATCAAACAGAACAACACACCTACTACCAAAACATGGTAGGGAAACTTCCAGGTTCAAGCACATCATTCATTAGGATCTCCTTTCTACTGGGTAACCTGGGTGACCACATAAGTATTGATGTTCACTGGGTATCCATTTAACCAACCGAGTTTATGTGATTAACCAATTTCCATGTTACATTTATTTAATCATCACAGAAGACAAGGGTTTATTATTGCGCAAGGAAAGACCACCAACATCCATGATTTTCAGTGAGCATAATCCCATACAGTTCCCAACATATAACAATTATAAAAGAGTACATTTGATTGTTAAACGCACCTCATCATTCTTTAAAAATCTATTTATTATCTTTGTTAAGGTTTGGTTTCATCCATTCCCATAGAAAGAGTAGTTTACCCACCCCGAATGACACACAGTAAGGAGAGAGGAAGGAAAATCCCTACATGGTTAATCAAGGATCTATGTTCTTCTCCATTCGCCAATAGCTGGGGATGCGCGACTTGAAAGGAAGGAACATCGGGGACTCCAAGGCTGAGAAAAAAGGCTCCAGCACAGGTGCAAAACTTTCCTCAGGAAGGGGAACTCCAAATGCTCCAAGAAGAATATGAGACTAGCCAAGAGGAAGAAGAAGAAGGAAATCTTGTGCGATATAAAGATGAGATCCCGTTGTTACGGGATATGGAAATTTGAATGTCTTTAGAGTCGGATTGTGGTTCCCCACATGGTTGGGCAGTTACGCATGATTGAATTAATTTTTATTTAACAATTCTCCTCGTAGAGGTGGTCATAATGGCTATGTGTTAAATAGTTTTCCTTAACCATAATGAAACACGTAACAGGGGCGGAACTTAAATGTACGGGGAAGGGGGTGACACTGAGGGAAAACCACACGTTTTGGTATGTTAAGGGTTTCCCGACTCTTGGGGTATTTTAGATATTATTTATGCGCTTTAAATGGATTTGAAAGAGGGAATTAAATCATTATTACATTAAAATATATGTTGCGGGTGCCGAAAAGTCAGAAACATGAAAAAAAAGAGCTAAGACCGCTCGGTGAGGACACGGTTCCACTGCCACGGTGCCACCCTCATGGTGCCACCGTCCCCAGTTCCACTGTCACAGTGTCACCCTTACGGTGCCACCTTCACCAGTGCCACTGTCACGGTGTCACCCTCACAGTGCCACCATCACGTTTCCACCCAGACCGGTGTACGACCGTTTCGATGGAGCCATGTTTTGGAAAAGTAATGGACCAGGTGGGACTGGGCCATTACACATATAATTATCAAAATATTATTATTAAAACTTAATTTTGTTCTGGGAATTACATTATCCCACCTCAAAATAATTACGTCTACGCAATTCCATCATGCTCTTAAGCTTTCATGAACCGACACAGAGACATTACCCATAATTCTTCTATAAAACATTTTTTATTCATTATTAGATAACAAAAATTGAATGAAAAAAGTATTTTATTTATACCTTTACCATGTCCCCCGCTGTCGGAGTCTTTCCTAGTAGGTTCTTCCAGTTAGGTTGATTCCCAAAAAACTTGAAACTCCTCAATTTCATTCTCCTAGATATGCCTCTCATAGCAAGAGTCAAACACATGGGGGAAACAGTAGGTCCTTAGGAGGGTGGCATGGGAGGTGTAGAGATCGGAGGTATCATAATGAACTTAGTTCTGATAGACCAGTCAGAAAAATTGGTTTTCTAAAAACAATATATTATAAAGCCTCCCATACCTGCTGAAACTCAAGGCTTGGAACAGATAGGCTGCATTGGGTTCACCCACCTCTTTAGCTTATTGGAACCTTTCTAGGGCTAGATGAGCCTTTGATATGGTGAAACACAAGAAGATACCTTCATAGTACCATCCTTTATGTGCATAAAATGAATGTTGTGCTTACGACATGAGGTAGTAGAAATTACTCAGCCCTTGATAAATCCAAAGGAAATTTTGGTTGTTAGACACTTGATAGAGGCATTTGTAGGTTAGACATAGGTTTAAAAATGTCTAGTTTGTCTCTGAACATGACTCGATAATTATGTTCCCTAGTAATTTGTTTTGGAGACATCAAATGGCTTCTGGTGAACCTTCTCCTAACATCTGAAAATTTTATGAAAAAAGTTCTACTTAGTGAAACAATTTTTGTTATTCTGTTCTTATTTTTCAGAATTTTCTAAACCAATCCTCTGATACCAACTATGATTAACATGACCCTAGAGGCTTGGATTCAATTCCTAAAATATGGTGTGTAATTTTGTTTCATAAAAACATGCATACAAAAATTACAAATCTCATTCCGACATAGATAATCATATCGATTTAGGTTCTATAAAACCATATACAGCTAATACCATTTCCTTCAAAAACATGAAATAGATTAACTTCTTATTGTTACCATCCCAAAAAAGTACTCAGATCTTGATAAATATAATAACCATGTAAAAATAAATTAAAATGTTGGGTGGGAATCTAAAACGCTGAGTAAGGGTTTTTAAAACAAATTAATGAAATTAATTTTCAAAACCTTCCATTAAAATAATTTCAAAACAATATCTTAAATGGAATGAAACATTTCCAGATTCACATCATCAACCTTTTTACAAAGGTTACATGAAGTCATTTATAAGGAAAACTCTTTAAAAAATAATATAATTATTCAAAAGCGACAGATAAAATAGTTATCACAGTACGCATACATGTACAATGATCCATGGGATGCTGTATAATCCAGAAATTAATCAAAATAATTTTAGGATGACATTAAAGGATGATGATATCATTAATCACATGAAATAAATCTTGATTAGATATGAAAAAGTAACAATTCTTTGTTTCTATTAACACCTGAAATGCTTTCCAATGACATACTTCATTATTCCATATACATTCATTACTATTATCATAAGTAAAAGATTCATAGCCAAGGAATATTATACTTGTCGAATAATCTCATGGTTGGTTAGATATTAGCCACATATTGAGAAAGTGCATAATTCTAGAAAATCATAACATTCTATTAACGCCTCAAGCCAAGACCATACGTGATCATTTTTTCATGGCCTCATGGCATTACTTGGTTTGTCTCATGAGACATTCCAATGCATCGAGAAGCTATAGCAGGCCTCACCTGTCATATAATCTATCCAATTCATTCCTCATATGTATAACTGTCTTGAAATCAAAGTGTCCCATAAAATTTGATTTGTCATTTTATGTCTTTTATTTGATGTGTCTCAAACCACATAAAATAATTAATTCATGTCTTTTATTTGAAGTGTCCCATAACACTTCAAATAAATGACTTCTTACTCCATAAATTATCATAAGTGATATATTAATAATAGATTTATTGGGTTTGGAACAGAAAATAACAATTCATTGAACCCTTGTTCTATGAAAATAATCATTCAATGCATTAGAATACAAGATTTTGATTTCAGGATAGATACTAATCATGGTCAAACCATGCACTGATAAATAGAAGTGACAGACATGTTAATCATAAATTGACAGTGTTTATTTTTCATTGTTTCATCTTATAATAAAAGATAACACTTTCTAATGCACAACATTCATATTAATGTATAAAAAATTAAACACACTTTAATAAAGTTGTAAGTTCATGTATGTGCATATGTATAAACAAGAGATACTACTCAAATTAAAATTTTGGATGTATATAAAGCTAATTACTTTATCAAGGTGGTGACTTCTTTTAGAATTTCTAGGCACATAATAACAAAATGGGGTTTTTTTATTGGTTTCCCATATAAAATTATACCATGTGTTGTATAAAATCACCACTAGGTTAATACCATATTAACTTCTTAAATAATACAATACATGCATATATGTATTTTTGGTTCTTATACATATTTTCATATGGGATTGAAAATTATATAGAACCACAAAGTGTATTCATGGGGTTTTCACAACCAAAATAAGGCTTAATAAATCTTTATAAATATTATACACTTCTAAAAAGAATAAATAAATCACTAAAATCATTGTTATGAAGCCCTACTTTAGATTATAATGAAAACCTTAATGTATATATACATAAAACTGTATTTACACATATATGTTTATATGATCCAATTAAAAAAATAAAATGGAATCCTTACATGATTTTCATGCATTTAAGAACATCATTAAAAATAAATTTTCATCATTTTAAAATTATCAAATCAGTATAGGTTTGTTTTGTGAATAAATATATATACATATATAAGTGTATATGGGTTTAATTGGATGAAAACCAAACTGAATAAGAACCCTTACTAATGTTATATGCATCATATACATAATTTAAATTCTGTAAAACATCATTTAGAAAACCAAAAGAAGTTTGGGTATGAAAGTTATACAAAACTATATATATATAATGGTAGTCCACAAAAGTATAATTATGGGTTTTGCATAAAAAACAAGAAAAATATTCCCTTAAATGAATTCAAGAATGAGGTGGAGTCGATCAGGGGTTGCTGGAGGTTTAGGAGGAATAAAAATCATATTTTTATGGGTTAAAAGTAAGTTTACATAAACTTTGTATATAAATCGTATAGTTATAGTTTAATATTCTATGTTTCAATCATAACAGCATAAAGAAATAAACTTAATAAAAATTGAGTCTAACTATTTAAACAGAAACAAAAAATTTTATTAACCCATATCTTCAATGGATCAAATATATATATTTTCATATAATATGGAAGTTTTTCATGGAAAAGGTTTGGTTTAGCTATTAAAATAACCTACCTTGCAGCCACATGGAAAATAGATCATGGACAACTAGGTGAGGGGAAAGACAGGACTCACAGGTGTGGGTAGGATAGTGGAGAGGAGACGGCGACTAGCACAGGCACATAGGTGTGAATTAAGGATGGAGAAGAATAAATAAAGGAGGTTAAGAAAATAATGGATGGCCATAATCAACCGAGATCGATCGGCCGGCTGATAAGGTTTCTGTGATTATAAAAAGGGATGGATTGGGGAGATTACATGGTAGATCTGATCGAACAGTCATGGTTATACTACAATTTTTAAAATAGATGACTAGCCGAGATCACTTGAGTCATCAATCAGACAGTTGAAGAAACACAGAGCAAAGGGTCGCTGTTGTGGGATTCGAAACTGGGACCAGATCGTGAGGTCCATATCAAACGCGTCGGGATCAGACGGTTGAGATTTGATCTCCACTGAATAAAATGTGTCCCACATCGAAAAAAGGGAAAAATGAAGTTTTCAATATTTATTTTCATTAAAACTGACAATATAATTAATTTTATTAGTCTACAACTTGGTTTCAACTGCATTTTAAAATTTGAAACTTTATAATACACAATATAACATATAAATTATACCATGTCATTACTAAACCAAAAGTATAACATTTAGTTAATAAGAGTATTTTAAAACATGATTTCAAATTCAAATATGTAATTTTTGTATCCAAATCAATATGTATACTTGAATTAAAAAATATTTACTCTTCTTTTTATTTTCATTAAAATTCAAAAGCCATGATTTCTAGAATATTTTATGATAAAAATCATGGTTATAATAGTTTAACATAAAGTATACCCATAATTAAAATTATGATATTATTTGTCATAGAATATAACTAAAAATATTTAAAACATTTTAAAAAGGTGAAACATATATATTTATTCATAAAATAATTGGTTATATTTCATTATGATCAAAATTCTAAATAAGTATGCACTTTTAATACATAGATTGGTATTCATTCAAAATTGATTTCTACAGGAAAACATATATTTATTAACTAAAATATTAATTTCAAGCATTTAAAACCCATGTGTTCATAAAATATTTAAGATAATTAAATACTTATAAAATTTAAAATACTTATATTTTTTGAATACTTAAAATAATCACAATACTTAATATACCCAAGGATTACAGAATATTAGGATGTTACAAAAAACCAACCATCACTTAAGGAATGAAATGTCTATTAACAGTCAAAAATACCTTATAAATAGGTGTTTACGTTATTACAAACTTAAAATAACTCATGAATAAGGTTCTAAACATAACCATGATTCATAGTACAATAGTCATAGCACTTTCCATAATGTTCCTCATTGTGATACTCCCAGAGAACAATCACTCTTTTCTTGGTCTATTTGTGGTGTTTGGGGGCCTCCTAGTGACCTTGATAGGTCTCATAATATGCATTCTAGGTTAGTGAAGTTCTCTTGGCCTTGTGTAAATGTAATATTTCAGAATTCCTATGGAATAATGTTTGTCTTTATTTTTATTATTCAAGTATTTTACTTTGGATGCACCATTATTAAACAAAACCAAAATAATAATAATACATATAACTATAAAAATATTATTATTACAAATTAAATATGTTTAGGGAATTACATCTACACCATAAATCATAAATTAAAATAAATATACAAAATTTGTAAAAAAATAACAATCAAACCAAGAGAAAGGATTATAAATAAATCATCATGATTATGTTAAAATTATAATATCACTAAACATAAATAATTATCATAAATACATATAAAAATTTTATGATATCCAACATGACAAATTAAACATATAAATAATAATGTAGTATATGACCTTTGGAATGACAGTAAAGGAAAAAAGTCTAACAATATTAATTTAATTGTACATATATTTAAAAACTAATATAGGACATTCGCAAATAAATTTTTTATATATTAGTAGAAATTTTTTTAATAAGATGTACAAAATAATAATAATTTTTTAGGAATTAAAAATTAATTTCAATATAATTTTGATGTAATCAACCATTAGTACAAGAATGTAAGATTTGATATGAAAATATTAAAATCATGATCACCAAATAAAAATTTATAAATTTATCCACATGAGACCATACCATAAAAAGAATAAAAAAAATATTTTTACTATCAAAAAATAAAATAAATTACTTAAGTATAAACACTAGATTAGTTTCGATAGGGATTAAATATTAAATTTCTAGAATTCATATAGAGAATTTTTAGAATTAAAAGACTAAAATGCATATTTAGATTAAAATTATATATTTTCACTGAGAAATTTAATAAATCTCATTGAAAAAATAAATGAATAATGATACAAAATTCCCATCTCTGCCACTATTTAGATAAAATTACACTTATTTTTATGTTTTAAAAATGATTTTCAATACATTTAGGAAAATTTTCAATTATAGACTAGAACATTATTATTAATATTTATATTATAAAAAGATATCATCTTATTATACATTTCATTACCACAAAAAAATAATATTTTTATATTCAAATATTCAAGATATATATTCAACTTATCATTCTCCATTTGAATATCTTCTAAATCATAATAAATAATCCCATTTAAAATTTAATAAGTTTTTTCATTTAACATTCTTACTTCATCGTCTGTTTTTTCATTAAAAACATTATATTCTTTGATATCAATTCCTTTTTATCATTATTAAAACTCTTTTGTTCTATAATGATATTCATTTATATGGATCTAACAATAAAAATGTTTTTGGGATACTCATTGACCATCATTTCATGTTCATTAACATTCATTTTAATATAAACAGATGAAATCTCAACATATTTATATGAATCCAAATCACTGAAATCATCCAAGACACACATTTAAAAAATATCTACACCATTCCATATATATTTTACAAAATAAAATGATAAACAAGTATTATATAGTGAATATGAATCTTTATTATTATTATGAAAAATAAATAGACTGAATTTTTCATTCACATTTATAGTTTTAGCACATAAAATAGATCTATTAGTACTACTCCTTTCACCCTTTGATTCCATTTCATTATTCTTGAACATTTTATTCATCCTTAGAATATTTGGAACATGAAAATCATGTTTGATATAACTTTTCATCTATAACTTATAGAAGGTTATTCTAAATAAATTAACTTACTATTTCAAATATATTTCTCATCAATATTCCTGAAATTTTTATTCACTCCTAGAGGTTTTATATTTTATATTTCATTTTATATTTTTATAAAGAATATATTTATTACCATTTTTTGATTAAATAATGAGCCTAAATCATTAAGAAATATTAATTATTAATATATAGTTTTAGAAAAAAATACCTTTCATTTTCTCATGTAATTTATTCTCAAGGATTTATAAGTGATGGAAATATGTATGAAATAAACTAGTACATTCATCAGAAGTGTATAATTCAATATTCTATCTTTCGTTAATAGAAACATTTATCACTTGAAATATTTTGGGAAGTAGTGGTGTGGTTTGATTCTTATCATGTGGAGCTCATCATATCCACTATTCTAGAGATTATATAAATCATTTTATTGATTATTTTAGCTTCTCATATCAAGAAATATTAATTCTCATCCCCCTATTTTACTCATTTCAATCTCATAATATCATATGAGAACATATTGTGTCATAAAAAAATTTATAAAAAATCGAAGTATTATTTCAGACAAAAACATCTCTCAAATAATTTAATGTTATTAAAATGTTATTAATGATAAAGATAATATAATTTAAAACATATATACCTATATCAAAACTAGAATAATCATTGGGCTCATTTTGATACAAATTTAGGTTTTTACTGTTTGTGAAAAATGATCATTGATTAGATATTTGTGAAAATATTCCACCATTTATTTCCAATAACTATATTTATTGAATTTAATAATGAGTTTCATTTATGGAATCCAATATTAATCCTATTCTTACTCTTCTATCTCAAATGTTTTCATAAGACAATTTATTATAGAGAATATATTTATATATATATATAAGGATATAAAATATCACACTAAATTATTATAATAAATAACTATATCCCTAATGAATTCACTTTAATACAACATGTTTTAGGTATCTAATAGTGAAACAAAGATATCCCATAATACATTGACCCCAAAAATAAAAAAAATTGTAATAAAAATTGAAAAAATGAATCTAAACTCTTTAGGAGATATGTTTTGATACAAATTTATGTGTCCTAAATTGATTATGGATTAGACAAGATGTTGTGATTTTACTGTTGTAAATTTTATTTAGATCATATAACATTAACTGAATAAATTAGAATACAAAATCAATAATGAATTCAAGAATATACTAAGATAACAAAAGAGTAGAAGAATGTTTTATAAGGGATAAAATCTAAATGATCATGCATTTACATTTCACATACAAACCCTAAGAGTATGAAGCCCACCCTAAGGAAAATTAATTATGAAGGACAATGATAAATCATTAAATATTAATTTTTTTTCTATGTGTCACAATCCATCATTAGTTTCATTTAATATGTTTAGAAAAAACAAAAAAAATTACAGTAGAAAACCAAACCAAGATATATAAGTGGAAATAGTAAATTCATTTATAATATGGGTATAAAAGGATATTATTATTTTACAGGTGTAGAAAAAACCTAAAAATTCATGGTTAAATTGTAAACTATATATTTTTATCTTTTATTATTGGAAATCATAGACCCTTTTATTTGATGGTTATGGGAACGAATTGTGTGATTCATTTTCATGTGGTCATTATAGTTGGATTTGTTCCTTTCAAGAGATTTATAACCCTATAAAATATATAAAATATAATGAATATTTAGTGCAAGATAATGATGTATAGTTGTGAAAAAAACAATGAAATCCAAGGATTGAATATCTATACTGTCACCTGTATTAATAATGGGAATGAATTCTACCTTCAAATATTATTCAGGAAATGAATCAAGGGATATTCATTAGTTTTTAATTAAAATAATAATGTTCTTAATGTTTCAAAACATTTTAATGGTTTCATTTTAAATGCCTTTAGTATTTTACTATATATATCCATTAATTAATTAATTATCTGAAATAAATATATTAATCATTAAATATCAATGGTGATAATTCATAATTTATGAATGATAACCATCAATTAAATCAGTTATAAATTTATTCAAAAGTAATAACGATTAAAAACCTAAAAAATTAATAATTAAAAACAATAAATGAAATAGGTAATGTTGGTAGTAAATAATCATTCAAATATCACAAGATTTAATACTCTGATTAACCATTTATTGATCACATTAATATTAACCATAATTGTAAGATATCAAACATTCATTGAGGTGCGTTCTTGTTTATGTCTTGGTTTAAGTCTCTTTATATGGGTTAAAATAAGGTTTTTCTTGTGTATAGTTAGTATCGAGGGTCTTCCATGGGTTCGGGACATGAAATATGGGAGAACGGGTCCATCTAGTTATATAGCATGGTTAGTAGTAACTATGCTCTCGAATTGTGAATGCTTAGATGACGGGTAACTGGTTTGAAGAAACCAAGCAATGGGGATGGAAATCCATGTAGTCTTGGATAGTTCCAACCCATATGGTTAGTGCAAGGTTTCTCAAACTGTGTGGGATTCTTATGTGACCATGCATCTTGGCCCTCTCTTTGAAAGAAGGTGTCACATGGTTGGTGAAATGTTTGGCCAACCATGCATCCATACCAGGAACCCCTTTAAAATGAGATTTTAACAAATTCCCCTTTGGCATTTAACATATTAAACTCAATTTTTCTCTCCATTCTTCTCCTATAAGCCATATTCATGAACCCAAACTCCCTATGCTTCTCAAGGATTTATCCCCCACATTTCTAGGTCGTTTGGAATGTCATCTATTTCTAATCGAAGCTATGGTTATTTATAACAGTCATCTACTTTATATTTTTCTGATTAGGTCATGATTAATTATTCTTCATCTTCTATATCCCTAAAATATACTTTTTTCCAAGGGATCCTTTTTGGGTTCTTTGAAAGGTGTCCAGATCCGAATCAATGGCCCAGGTAAAGCAAGCAGTCATCTTCATAATCGAGTTAGGTGGTCTACAAGTTTTATAACGTAGTTTTCATGTTAGTTTTATGTGTATTTGGTTGTGTTGTGAAACCTTTTTGCTGTGAAATTGATTGTTTTAGTTATATTTGATAAATTGGTTGAATAAATGATGAATTGAAGCCCTCACGGTCCACGTGGGGTGCTTTGAGGTTGATTTTAATGGGTTAAGGGATACCTAGAGGGTGTGCCACTTCTCGAACATGGAAATTGGAATGATAAGAACAGAGTGGACTCGGGATGAACTAGAGCCTCTAATAAATATGTTTAAATGTCAGATTGATTTATAAAATTTTACCCATGATAATTGTGTTGGGTTGTTAACTTGGTATTAGGGGTTGTATTGTATAATATGAATGGGTTAAATGAGTTATGTAATTAAAATGTTCATTTTGTTATTTGGATAAGGCATTTGAACGATAACTGGGTTAATTGGGATAAGGAATGTAAATGAGAATGTGTAAATGTGCTTAGGCATAATTATTGAATGTGTGTTAAATGAACTTTGGTTGTAAATGAAAAATGTGTGGAATGGTTATGGTTATGTTTTATGATTGATTTTGATTAAATAATCATGTTCACATGGCTTGGGTGAATGTGGGGTTTTTACTAATGTTATATTCCCACATGTTAGGTCGGAATAAGGCTCTATACTCCACCCCTAGAATGCACGGGTTAGGGAGTTTGAATGGGGCTCTAGGCCCTCTAAAGGTTGCATTGGATGAGACTACCTAGATTGAGGTTCCAAGGTAGTGTGCTATAATTAATTTTGAAATTGTTTCCCAAGTGATATAGGGAACTTATTATATTTCCATATGCATTGTGGATGACCAGCATAGTGTATTGTGTTGTAAATACTTTTCCCAACCCATAGATTAAAAAATATGATTGGTTTAATTGAAAAATGTTAATTAATCACACCTAATTTTCTTTTTTTATTATTTTTTTTCTTCTAGTACATGAATAAACTATATTTTAAGATTGTATATTAGGTAGACACCATTGGTGGTGGCCTACTGATTTGTACACATACCATGATCAGGCCGTCATTGGGTACTTGGGTAGATTTCATGGTTGCAAGTCCGGATAAGGGAAAAGGCCCCACACTAGATGGTTGAGTTGGGCATGGGATGTGAAGTGATGAGGGATCTGAACAAGGTGTATTAAATTTTTTTGGGGATTCATCATGTTTTCCTTATTTTTGGTTTTCATTAAACATGGAACTATATGACATGGAATATATATTGACCATTTTTTGTGGGCTAGTACCTTGCATTGTGAAATGGTTGGTAAAGCATGATTTTCATATACGGTTTATTTTTTCCTTCTTTTTTTGTCTTGCCTCCAATGGAATACTCAAGTAAAGATGGTATAGTATCCCCATGTGATTTTTAGACCCTCGCTGCTAGACGGTATCCTCTGGCATAAGGGTAGGCGCACCTGGGGTCATGTGACAACCCAAATCGGCACACCAGTTTAGTGTCCCTCAATTTGGTGAAATTACAATGTGGTATAAAAATGTGTTATTTTCCATTACTTCGCAATTAGGGAAGGGTATATGGGAGATGAGGCCATGTCAGGATTTTGAAATGATCTTCTGCATGGGAGTGGCACAACTATGTATGTGGGAGAACCCAGGTACCCAGGGTTGGTTGTTGTTCATGATGTGCATCATTACAGTTGAATGAAATTTCACTATTGGGTGATGCACTCGATGTCTGATATTAGTATTTTATGATATTTAACTCATGGATGAAAAAGAATGAGGTTGCGCAATCACGCATCATTTTGGAACCTTGTGATATAAATGTCATGCATCATGATAGGCACACTAATAGAGTATGTGTGGGATATGAAAGATAGGATTCATTTCAGTCTCTTCAGAAAATAAAGTAAGTGGTTTCTAATAAAGATTGTGAAAATTGGTAAGTGGAAATAATGTGAATGAATGGTTAAATAATTTCACCTAATGAAAATTTATAATTGGGTGAAATTTATTGGTGGAAGAAATTTTTAATGATGGAAAGGTTCCAAAAAGGTAAGGACTTGAAATGTTATATTGATAACTATAAAATGGATGTTAAAATTAAAATACTTGTAGTTGTGTGATTTAGTTTCCCCCATGTTGACCATGAATCATGGTAGGAATGGATGAGGTTATTAGTAGATATGTGACTAGGTCTTTTGGGGATAATGTATGAATAATGTGTTGTTTATGGCTAGTTCAGAGCCTTCTTTTGTACAAAATTTGGATTCCTTGTGTTGTTTGTTTTGAGAGGTGTGTTTGGTGTTAGCGGAAGTTTCCACCATGTCATCATTTTCCAGTTGGGTGATGAGAGGATATCATCGAGAATACTCCTCTAAAAACGGATGAAAAAACCTTATTATATAGTGTAGTAGGGGACACGATATGTTCCTTGAGAACATTTCACATTTTATGCAGATGATGGAACAGGACCCATGGTGGGTTGTGCCATGTATGTTTGACCATACTAGGTTTTCAGCTACCACACCCTCAGACCTTTTCTATAGATGGGGGACCTGAAGCACTCAAGTTATAGATAGATTTCATCCAAACGAATCATGATCACTTAGACATTATTCCAGACAAGGGTGTCAAGTTAGATGCCAACATGTTTTGATGAAAGGAAATGCACTAGTGGGATGTTCTAATTTAGACAGAGTATATTGAAGGTATGATATAGAAAGACATCCAAGAAAAGTTCCTAAAACATTTCTATTTAGAGTCCTTGAAGAAGGATAAGGATGTGGAGTTTATCAAGTTGACCTAGGTGTCTATGATAGTGATGGATTATGTTTTCTTCTTCACTGATTTGAAAAGTTTTGTTCCAACCTTATAAGGGGATGATGTGGCTATGGTTAGATGTTCCTAATATAGACTTAGAAATGTGATCAAGTCCCATGTGAGTATCTTCTACCTGAAGATGGTTGTTGAGGTAGTGGATCAGGAACTTATTTTAGAAGTAAATATCAAGGAGGCTTCAGTTAAAGGGAATGTAGTTTGAGTTGGGTGTTCTAGAGGTATGGCTTATGAAGGTAGGAAGCACCGCTTCATGTGTTTTTACTAGGGTGATGGTGGATAGAGAATTCATAAAAGGTAACTATCCTTTCAAGCTAGTTAATGATCTTAATGCTATCGGTGTAGTAGGATGGGACACATGCGCAGTCAGCGTCCCTTCCACTAGTTGAGTGTCAAGCGTGTAGGAATTTGGGGAATGTGAAGAAGTTTTGTAGTAACTCGTGATAGATGGGTACATATGGTGGATCAAGGATGATGCAGAATGCAGACATGGGTTTAGTTACCCCATATCAGGCAGGTGGTTAGAAATCTACTGTCCATACCAGTCAGGGTAATTGACATGGTACCTTAGGATGGGAGTTTCCATATGAGGGGTTAGTATAGATCTAAGGGAAAAAGTTAGAGATTAGGATAGAGGTGCATATTAGATTCCTTTAGGTGAGAATGAACCTATAGGTGGATATGTTGGTACACCGATCGTTCATGGTATAATTCTGTTATCTTCCACTCTTGCTAGTTCTTTTTCTGAAACAAGTGCGATGTTTTCTTTTATATCATCCAAATTTTTTATGGTATTGGTCCTAGAGATGAACATATGGGTGGGGTCATGAATATTTATGCACAACTAGGGGTTTGGGAAAAGGATATTTATAAGTTTAAGGGGTTCTCCCATGAGGTTGTTGGGTTTCATTTTCTCTGGGACTTGTTTATGCTCGAAATTTCACATTTTGATCTGATATTGAGGATTGATTGGATGGTTTTGTACTATGACCTTATTTATTTCTACCATTTTAGAGTAACATTCAATTCCCTTGAGGGGAAAGAATGTTTTCACTATGGGGAATGGGATAATTGAGAAGGCCATATAGGACCAATCATTCAGTGGTTTGTTTAACTCAAATCCCAAATGGATTAACATGACATTAATGATGGGGGAGTATGATACCTTGTCTTCAATCCTATGGTGGATTAGTATCAGGATTATTTTCTTGATGACTTATTTGGGATGCCACCTAATAGGTATCTTTTATTCAAAATAGATTTATATCCAAGAGTATAGCCCTATTTTGTCCTGCCATATAGTATGGCATCAACATAACTTGGGGAGATTAAAACATGGTTGGAGGACTGCAAAACAAAGGGTTTATTCATCCGACTATGTCAGCCTGGGGGTCACCATTATTGATTACCATGAAGGCTGACACATCCTTGTGGTTTTTTCAGTTAAGTTAAGGTCAATCATATGATAGTTATGAATGGTTACCCTCTTCCTCAAATCGATGAAATTTTTAAATAGTTATGGTGTTTTTCCATGTTATATATGATTGATTTGAGATCAACATATCCTCAGTAGATGGTGAGACCTTTGGATATACCATGTACTGCCTTCAAGGGAAGTTATGTGCTGTGTGAGTTTATTTTGTTGTCATTCGGTTTGACCAATTCATTGGCAGTGATTTATGGCCCTAATGAACTGAATCTTTCATCTTCACATACATCAATTTCTAGCTATCATTGTTGATGGAACCATTATTTACTCCATGATTGTAATTAGTAGTATTTTCTTTTTATTATTTTTGGATATTATATGGATTATTTTTTAGACTAGGTGCTAAAATTGTATGTGATTCTAAGGACAGGTGTGGTAAGAATAAATGTTTTAAGTATATTCAATATAGTAAATAGTACGCATGTTGATTTTATAGAAAAAGTGGAATAACATCATCACGGTTTCCTGGATAAAAAATATGAGGTAATCATTGAGTTCAAAATGTGGTTTTCAACCTAGATGAGACTTAAAATTGGTTTGTGGAGGTTGTGTGCAAAATTCATCACAGATTTGGAAATGAATAAAATTATTAAATAAAACTCTTTTATTTTTAATTTTAGATGTGGTGAATGTTATGTATCTAAATATATAACTATATACAATCCTAATTGTTAGCCAAAAAACCCTGGAGCCTTTTGAGGATCGTTAGAGAGAGCCTTGTTGAATCCTCTCACGCGAATGATGATGGATTTTCGAATCAAATATTGACTAACCTCATATTTGATGGATCATTCCAAATGATGACGGCAATGTGTCGTTCTTCATCATTGATCAAACCGAATCAAGTTGGGGCATGTGTTTTATATGTATGTATTCCTCATTGATGATTTCATTGATAAAAGCAAATCAATCAAAGAATGGATTTATTTTTATATCAATCACCTTGTGGGTTGGGTTTACTTGCTAGGATTTGTTGTGAGAATTTGTCTTTGTGATTAATTGTTTATTAATCTTTTTTCATTCTAAACTAAAAAATATATCAACAGAAAATTTGATCAAAGTTTGTTCCTCTTTATGTATTTTCACTTATCTCTCCCCACTCATCATTCATCATGTATGCTCTTCATTTGGCCCATGGTTTGACGTTTTACTAATAAATTGATCTGTGTGCACACGTTTCCTAACAGGATGATCTATAATTGCAGATTCAATATTGGTATGATGCAATGGATTTGAGATGGTGGTAGTGTAGAATGGATCAAATGGTTTGTGTGACCCAAGATTTTCATGTGATATGTTTGGATGATGATTCAGATGATCAATTATATTTTCTGAGTGAATCGGTTGGCCGAAATATGATGGGAGAAAACGGTGATGCTCAGCTGAGTTTGATTCATGAATCCTTATGATATTAGAGCTGTATTACATGTTGAATGTGGCTAGGGTGTGAGGTGAGAGGAAGAACTAGGGTTTCTAGAAAATCCTGATATACACGACATGTAATCCGGGATTACATGATGTGTGGGGCGTCTATAGCGACGGCTACAGTTTTGGGGGAATGTAATGTGTCAAATGGCATGTGACCTTGATCTCATGACATGTGATCCCTAACTGGATACTCAGAGTCGCATTATGAGTTACATGTAAATGTGTTGGAATACATTTCCATCCAATATATCATGTACTCGCCCACACATACATGGTTTTAATGACATAGTCCATTTATATGGGACGGACTTGGGGTCAAGGGACACCGCGTGTACTGCTACTACACCACGTGTACTCTTTCGTAAAAAACTTAGATCTCTTTTCCTCTATATATTGGACATGTTTCATTCGGTTTTTTTAATTTATTATTTCCCTAAAGGTTGGTATTATTCCTTTCCTGCTCTTATGACTATTATCCCTTCAGTAAGACTTTCTGGATAGAGTAGTTGGAATCCCACTGAGAATCCATGAGTGGGATCCTCTAGTCAACAACATTCCCTAAGTAGAGATTTTGGAATCAATGTGATAATTCATATTGGGTGTTGATCCTCTACATAGCTGGTTAATCTAGATGGAGTTGTTGGTATCCCCCAAGGACCTAGTTTTCATTCTCATTGGTGTATCATATTATTTTCGGACTGTCAGTGTATCTTTCTCATGATGAGACATGAAGAGAAGTACCTCTCAGATGGACTTCATTAGTGCTATTTGACTTAGGAGTGTGTTCTCCTAGATGATCGTTTCATGGAATCTTTTATCTAAAATCCTAGGCTAGTATACTATGGTTATGACATACCTCTAGATTGTGTGTCATTTTTGAGTATATCTGTATATTCTTAATATATGTGCCATAGAAATATATATGTGTGAAGACATTACTATATATTCCATTATTGTATTGATTTTTTTTATTTTGGGGTGTCCTACTGAGTATTATTATACTCACCCATTCAAGGAATTTTCTCACATGTGTCATGTCCTATACAGATGATCAACCTTTTGATGGAGTCTTCAGCTGACCCGAACAAGATAGTGTTTAGTGAGACTGGATATACCATGGTGGGTGCCTTCAAATTTAGGACTGTAGTCCCAATACCTTTTGAGTGTGGTTGGACTTGTGTTATAGACTCTTTGTGGTGGTCATGTATTTGGACCTGTTTACAATCTTTTATTTCATGTAATGCTCTAGTTATGAATTTTTTGTATGCATGGATGATTGTCTATCTTTTACATTTCAGCATTGTATGGGCTTAGATATGTGTGTGTATAGTTAATTAGGATAATTCATCCTAAGTTAGTTATATACCTACTTGGCGTTAGTCACCAGCCTCTGACCTTTTGGGGAAGTCTTGGGGAGTCGCAGACTAGGCCCCACTGGAATGGGTCATGACATAGTGGTATTAGAGAGATCAGTTTTCATTTAGGACTAGGAGTATTTGAGAATGGTTTGGGGAAATAGTGTTAAGTGTTTTGATTTCATCTTTCAGGATAGGGAATTATGTGTTGGTGTGGTGACCTCTGAATCTATACACCATGACTCTGACCACCTTCTTTTTGACTCAGTATACGAGATCACTGGATAAAGTGATAACAATGGTTCATGAATCCCATAGATTGAGTGTGGTGCATCTTGTTCTCCTTAAGGATGTCGCTATGATGTATTCCATCTAGAATTCAGTAGCTTGATCATGAGTATGACCCCACCAATGACAAGGCTTTGCTATAGGGACCAGATCCTGAGATGTTACCTCCAGCTAGTGCACTAACCATACCACCACCTATAGATCAGAAAGTGGTACATGTAGTACCAATAGATGAGGTGTGCAGAATGAGCACGCTTCAAGAGATTCAGCAGTAGAGACCCCTCAAGTTCCATGTACGTCTCATCCAATAGTTGATTGAGGACTTGATTGAGGCAATGAATCATGTTTTCTTCCTAGTCAAGACACTAGCAGATCATATGGTAGTCTTGGTAGTGATCCTCTTCTTGGATCAACAGGTTCATGGTGGGGTTTTGTTAACTTTTCTTATGATGAGGAAACTCTTTCATTGACATTGTTCAAGCACCTCATTATAGTGGGGTTCTCACCAGCTAAATTGTGGGATGTATGCTTCTAGGATCTTATGTAGATCTAGTTTTCTTGCATGATAGTATCTGAGTATTCATTGAGGTTTTCCAACCGCTCCAAGTACTCGATGGATATGCTTCGAGATTAGTTCTTCAGGGATAGTGCCTTTGAGTGAGGTCATTATAGAGACATATAATCCATATTTATCCCTCTCTGTATTTCTACCTATTATGCGGTGCTAGGGATATATTTGGTGGTTCAAAGCATCTTGGATTAGAAGATAAACTAGGTGGTTGTCAGTAGTGGGGAAAGAGGAGAGACCTTGGTAGCATGGAGCCAATGTTATTCTCAAGTACATGGAAGTGGGAGATGTTTCAGGAAGAGTTCCTAGGAAAGAGGATCTGTAGTTCAGGGATCATAGGGTAGTTCTTGTAAAACTAGAAAAAGGTGATGCTACTCTTGTTATGGTAGGGGACATATCACCAAGGAGGTCCACCCCAGGATCAGGGAGCTAGAGAATAGGGTTGAGGAAATTTTTCCGGCAGTTGAGGCTTATGACCTAGGATCTCTTGGAATGATTCAAGGTATGATTTGTTTCGTTACAATATCTATAGTACTGATGAAAATGAGTTCTAGTCACTCATTTATTTCCACATAAATTTTAAGAGACTTGGAGATTTTTTTGAACCATTGACTCGACCCTTACGCTTGGAGACACCTACTCGAGAAGACTCAGTGATCATGCACTTGAGCCGACAATGTGACCTTACCCTTGGAGTTGAGAGTTTGGGATGGAATATCATGGTAGTATCATCGAGACCTTAAGAATTCAATCTGGGTATGGATTGTTCATATACACTCATGCCCAGATTGACTGTTTTAGGCGATGGGTGTGCATTGTCTGCAGTGAAAGAACCAAGTTTTCCATATTAGTGAAAAGGAAACCCAAGTAGTGTAGGAAAGACTCTTTCATAGGGGGTTTAGACTATTTCTCATAAGTTGCCTATCATAGCCCTTGGTGTAGTGCATGTTATCCATTCCCAATTTCCTATTATGATTGTGGAGTATGAGGACTTCATTCCTGAAGATGATTTAGGTTTACCTCCCCACAGAGAGATAGACTTTTACATTTATCTACACCCTAGGATGACACTGATTTTTATGAAAGCATTTCATATGGACTCTTGTAGGGATTCGTGAGATGAGGGTGAAGTTGGAGGACTTATAGAGGAATTTCTTCGTCAGAATCAGCGTTTCGCATTGGGAATCCTTAGTATTGTTTTCCAAGAAGGTAGAAGGGATCTAGAGTTTGTTTGTGGAATACTAAGGCCAAAATCAAGTGACCATGAAGAACAAGTGTGCACTATTGAGTATTGATGGCCTCTTTGATAAATTGATAGGGGCACAATTGTTCTCGAAGGTTGACCTCAGATCAGGATATCACCAGTTGTGATTATGGGATAAAGATATAATGAAGATGACATTAAAATATCGATACAGTAACTATGTGAACTTGGTGATTCCCTTTGACATGATGAATTCCCCATCTGGGTTCATGGGACTCATGAATTGAAATTTTAGCCATACATAGACTAGTTCACAGTACTCTTCAATAATGATATCCTTGTGTACTCAGTATCGGAGTAGGATCATTTGATACATTTAATGATAGTCTTGGATGTACTCCAAGAGAACCATATTTATTGATATATCTCAAAAAGTTATTTTGGGATTTAGATGGTCCACTTTTGGGGACATGTTATCATAGAAAATAGAGTGGTAGTGGACCTGGACATGTTCGAGGTAGTGTTATCTTTGGATCAACTTAAGATCCAAATAGAGGTGAGGAGCTTCCACAGGATGGAAAGATATTATCAAATATTCATATCATATTTCTCTAAAATATCAGTACCCATGATAGATTTTACACAAAAGGGGTAGTCATTCATGTGGAAAAAAGGTTCCAACATGATTTTCAACATTTGAGGAAGAGTTTGACAAGTGATCCAATCTTGATATTTTCATAGGAAATTGTTGAGTATACAGTGTTATTTGATGCATCAAGAACCGAGATTGGTTTCTTTTTAATGCAGAGTCATGTAGTGATTTCCTATTGTTTATGCTAGTTGATCCCACACACCCAGAAATATGTGGCCTTGATCTTGAGTAAGTATCAGCAGTCTTCAGTTTGAATATGGGGAGACACTACCTAATGGGAAAGTGTTTTATCATCTACTCCAATCATAAGAGTTTCAATTATATCTTCTTTTAAAATGATATCAACTTCAGACGGAGGTGATGGCTATAGTTCTACCAGGATTATGATGTTGAAATTTTCTATAATCCTGGGAAAGGAAAATTGGTAGAAAATGATCTCAGCCGGAGATCTTATTTGCAGTAGTTGAACGAGGTGTCAATGTATTTGGCCTCATTATAGATATCCTTTGTGGACGGAGATAGAGCAACATACCTCCAGTTTATGGTTTTTACCCCTCCACTCTTATAGTGAGACTGGAATTCAAAGATTTGGGAAACTAACTATAAAATCCTATGTGATCCAATAACTGCAGGTCATGCTCCTAATGGATATTCAAATGGTGTGGAGATCATTTTTCTTCATAGATGACACATGATGGTACCAGTGATGTTTCAGGTGGATGTTCTAAGATATTTTTACACATATCCTTTGGCGGTTCATCCAGGTCTATAAAAGATGGATCATGAAGTCCAATGTGAGTTTTAATTTCCAAGAATGAAGAAAGGATTTCTCAAGCTTGCCACTCGAATCCATACTTTTCTAAAAGTGAAGGTTAATCATCATGATCTAGAAGGGTTGGATTAAACCCTTTTGGTTCTATAATGGAAGTTGGATGGTATATCTATGGACTTCATGACGGGCATTCCACATACGTCCAAGGGACATGATTCCTTTTGGGTGATAAGAGATTGTCTCACCATGTTGGTATACTTCCTAACTATATAATAGAAGTGTTCAATAGAGAGATTAGGATGCCTCTACATTCATGAGATAGTATAAATACAAGGAGATACACTGATGATTGTGTCTGATTGAGATGCTCTTTTTATATCCTAGTTTGTGGAAGGGATTTCTAGAGGCATTTGGGACCTATTTACTCTTGATCACATCATTTAACCCCCACACCAACAGACATACATAGAAGACCATTTTAGTTCTTTAGGAAATGATGTTATATTATAAGTTCCACTTTGGTCGTAATTGAGAGGATAACCTACCACTAGTGGAGTTTTCATACAATAACAACTACTATTCCACCATCATTATGTCACCATTAGAGGCTTTGTGCTGGTGACCCTACAGGTCACCACTTTGCGGTAACAACCTAGGAGATTCATCAATCATGGGCTCAGAGTTGGTGTGATCTATATTAGTGAAGGTACAGAACATCCATGATTGGATTAAGACCATAGAGAACCGTTAGAAGGCTTATGCTATCATGCGATGGAGGCATTCGGAGTTTCAGGAAGGAGACCAGGTGTTCCTACGGGTTTAACCTACAAGTCTATTATAGAGATTTGGCTAGGGTGGAACGATATAGATGAGTTTCATCATCCATTTCTAGATACTATGTAGAGTTGGTGAGGTGTTGTACCACTTAGCTATACCTTCTTTGTTAGACCGGGTACACAGCATCTTCCAAGTTTTGCAGTTGAGGTGGTACATGAATGAACCATCATCTATTATTGACTGGGGTGAGATTGAAATCAAGGATGGATGTACATTTTTTGATTACCTAGTGGAGATGAAGTATTGGTAGAAGAGGATCCATTGTGGGAAATCGATTCCTTTTGTGTGTGTCCAGTGGTAGCATGAAAATTTCCATGAGAGCACAAGGGAGTAGGAGTCTTAGGATTGTGCTCAGTTCCCACATCATTAAGAGTATCCCTTATTTTGGATATTCATGGATGTAAAATCTCATGTTGTGGAAAATTTGATGTCTCATATTTTCCATGTATTATTGTTGGATATATATGAATTATTTTCAAGACCTGGCTATGGGATGACATACAATTCTGAGGCTCTATGTGCCTGGAATAAATGTTTGAAAAATATATAATATATTAAATAGAGTGTTCATTTATTTTTCATAAATATGAGGAATAAAATATAAATAAATTCCTTGATCAGAATTATGATGGCATTATTGAGTACAAGATGTGGGTTTTACCATAGGCGTGACTTAATATTGGGCGGCACGTGTCTGTGGGACCCACAAATTCTTGGTAAGTAACCCTTTATTTAGTATTTTAAGTATATAAAGTGTATGGTTGATTTTTGGAACATTTTTTAGAACATTAAAAGGTTTTTGGGGATAAAGGGAAGGCACACAAGCTGTGCAAAATTTTTCCAAACTGTGCGACAACCTAGGAGAAACCATAAGCTTTGAAAATGGCTAGGGTATTTTGAGGATGTGGCTTTGGAATAGATGGAACATAGTTATGAAGATCTTGTGAGGTGACCATGCGACAGTCATCCTTAAGTTAATGCCTAATGCATATTTAGTGAATGGTTAGCCTAACATTACGACTAAACTATTCATAGGGTCAAAGTTAGATCCTAAAATAGTGGGTCTAACACATTTTTTCATTTAAGTGTCTCATTTTCCATCCTATTTAGTCCTAACACTGGATTTTAACCTCTATAAAGTTTTATAATATCTCCCCAGTGATTTGGAAGTGATCTAGAGCCATCCCTTGGTGGGTTGAATCCCAATTCTTGCGCGAGGTGTTCTTTCTTCATCGTTATTGGTGTTTTTCTTAGATCTACTTCAGCCCTCATCTAGGTTTCTTATATCTACACTTTTTGTGGGTATATATAAGGATATGGATTCCAAATATGATTGTATTCGGTCTTGGTTGTGATAGGGGAAGATATCTAAGGTGGTTTCATTAATATTTAACCCTGTTTCATTAGCGTTCTTTGTCTGTTTATCGTTTTCGCTAAAAATCTCTAGGTAGGTGGCTCCACTCTCAACATCTCTTTCTAGAACTAATTGGTTTTATTTAAAATATATTATTTTTGTTGAAATTGATTGTGAATTTTTTGGTTAATTATTGTGGAATATCCTCTTGAGTGACAGTTTGTGTAAACATGGGAATTAGGTGTTCTTACAAAAGTGCTTTGGTTCTTGGTTTTAAAATGATGATTTTAAATAGAGGATTTTTATAGAATTGTAGTAAAGGTAATAATAAAAATTTTATCAATGAAATGGATTATTTTATTGGAATTAAATGGGGATTGATGATTTGAATTAGTCTGTTAAATGGGTTTCAATAAATGAATGGTTTTATTAAAAAGGTGGAAATGGTTATTTTTTGCCTTGGTTTTTGGGATAATGGTATTGTGTGTTCACGGTCATTCGGGATGGATAAGGGTATGAAGGAACCCCCATAATTATTGGGATAGATAAGGTTTAGGGATCTACACCATCCAAATGGTTCACTAGGTGACAGATTAGTGAAAGGATGCCTCACCACTCGCGAGTATAGGGAGGTCTAGGTTACATATGTGTTTGGCTGTGTGGATAGGTGTAATGGAATGGTTATGCCAAAATGGATATTGATAAATGTATTAAAATAATTGTTGGGTTGTTTTCATGAAAAAAACCTTTTATGGAAAATTGGGTGGCATGGCACTTCATTATATTTAGTTATAACATGTTTTAGAAGTTATATATATATTATTATAACTATTTTACGAATTGTTTCATGTAAATTGTTTTATATAAATTCTGATAACTTTTCTATACTATTGGAATGAGTAGGGAAGTAATTTGGGAAAACTAACTGAGTTTTAGTACTCACCCCTGCTTTAGAACTATAGTGCTTTTGTAGATTTCATCAATCAGGGCATGGGAAAAGGTAAAGTATCACAAGTCTTTAGAACTAAATAATGATATGTGGGATATTTGTTGATGTTGGGGCATGGATATTCTCGATCATGGAGTATTGTGGTCATATTGGAGTTTTATTAGTAATCTTTTATGGTTTAATTTGATGTTATTTTTGCTTCTTTTGTAGTATACTAGGGAAGGTTTTGATATAAAATTATTGGTTGAGTTTTCATTTTTTTTTCTATCATGAATCATATACTGGTTTGTTTCGTTAGGTTTTATTTGGTTAGTTTTTTTATTCATAAAGGGTAAGTTGTCCCCCACATGTTTTGAAACTATCCAGAATTTATTACCAGCCTTTAGTGTCTTGGGGATGTCTCTTATGGCCTACTAACACCTCACCACCTTCTCAAGCTAATGAGAGTATTAGGTCATTACAAATGGTATCAAATTTGTTTGGTCCAAAATCATGTTGGAGATAAATGGTATAAGCTTGTTCATTTCATTATGGAACAAGAAGTCTTTGGTTTTCTTAGTTTTAGATCTGAATTAATTATTTTCTATTTCTTGGGTTATGATCATATGAAGGAGTAGTATTTTCGGGACATGAAATGTTGATCATAAAAATTACATCGCTGACCTTTTTTTGGTGAACTTCAAGTTTCCATATAGTTGGGTATATAATTGTTTTATAGACAATTATAGGATATTAGAATCTCATTTTGATGTGTTAGACAATGAGACAAGAATGAGTTTCATTAGAGGAATGAATTCTCAAAAGGATTTCATATTTCGTTTTGATTAATAAAACATGATTTGATTCAATATTTTTATTTTCGAAAAATTTTGAATATGTTTTCAAATTAAAGATATTGAAACGTTAATTTTTGGCGTATTTTTTAAATGGTTTGATTTTCAAATGAAATTAGAATATTTTTCATTGATTGTTGATAGTGTAAATGGGTGATTTTGGAAATCCTTATTGTGATTGATGATGTGATATAATTTGAAATGTCAAGCCTTTAGTTTCTAGAGAGTGATACATATGGAGTTTGTTACTTTTTTAGAAAATAGAACATGGTAGGAGTCATAGAATACAACCAAAAGAAGATAAAAAAATGTGGTTCCACATAAATAATAGGTGAACCAATAACTGGTTTAGAGCATCATCCATGCGTTTCAGGATGATGATACAGGGAGCCACAAGGATGAGCCATGACAAGTGGATCATTTCATCTAGTTCCAGAAATTGAATCCACCCATCTTCTGGGGTAATTTGAAACAAAAAAAATCTAGAGTTGTGGATGAATAGGATGAATCATATATTTGATTTCATTTTCACACCATCGCATCTGAATGTCATGCTAGTGTTGTATATTCTAGAGGATCTTTCACACTAGTGAAGGGATCTATCGGTAGAGGCTAAAGTGGATCAAGTCCTTTGTTGGAAGGATTTATTGGAATTTTTCATCAAATATTTCAATCCTCAAACATTAGATATTTAGGGAATAATGGAATTATTCACCCTGAATATTCAAAATCCCTCTGTCATAGAGTATCTTTCTAAATTCATGAATTTAGTGCTCCTTACACCAAAGGATGCATCGAGTGCATCCTTGAAATCACACATCATTGAATCGGGATTAAGGTAGATGATTTTCAAGAAGAATGATGTGATATATACTACATATTATACAGAGATGTTGAATAGAAAATAGGTGCTAAAAGATACATCTCACGAGCTATGGGATGAGGAAATATGTTGATACCCATAGGAACTGGTGGGAACTCTAATGATGGGAGCAAGAAGAAGAGGGACATAGACTACAAAGGTGGGAGTGGGAATTAGAATGAAATAGTTTGATCAGTGAATATTCCTAAAAAAGAGCCAGCCTAGATATTTTCAATGTGGTAAGTTAAACCACATGAATCTATAGTGTACAAAACCACCTAGATCATGACTCAAATGAAACTATATGGGGAATCCTCATTGCTACTATGGAAATTCTCTGAGGTAAATTTCCTGGGGCACTACTCTAATGTCGCAAGAATGGTATGCTTCAATGGAGAGAGGATAGGAGAATCAATCTCATTAGTAGAGTAGAGTTATCCATGGTTATTCTAGTAATTCCATGACTCCTTAGTAAGGGAAATATTAGCAAGGAAACAATTGTAAATGTGCAGTAATGAAGAAATTATATGGCGATGAGTGGATGATTGTAGATGATCAGTCCAGACCATCTAACATGAGAGGTAAAATTATTTTCAATTATACCCTTACGTAAGGGTTTTTTCAAATTGTGCATATAATTCTTTCATTTATTCTCGTTCTATTGATTTCCTATCTTTAAAACATGAAATTATGCCTTCTATGATAAAACATCAAACTCCTCATGGTGAAAGTGAATTCTGGGCCTTTGTCTGTAGATCATTTTCTATAACTGTTGATGGAGCCAAGTTGAAATAGGTCGTTATTGTGCTCGACATGAATGGTTATGATATAATATTAGGTATGGATTTGATGAAAATGTTCAAGGCTCACATCGAATGTTATAACAGAAACATTATATTCACGACTCAGGATGGCATTGAGCAATTGTTCAGAGGATAAAAGATTTGTAAATGCATGTTAAATGGGATTTCTAGTAATATTAGTGTGAATAATATCTTATTAGTTGGTGATGTAAACTTTATCATAGATGTAAGAGATCAAGGGAACGGTTTTCCCGTAGTCGTGGATCAATTTTGAGATTTTTTCCCAAGAACACTTAGGGTTACCACTTATAAGGAAAGTGGAGTTCATGATTGATCTCTTTCCGGGGTCCAGTCATATTTACCTTCTATATAATAGGATGGACCCAATAGAATATATCAATTTGAATAGGCAGTTTTAAGAGTTTGAAATCAAGGGTTTAATTTGGGCATTCACATATCTATGGGAGCATCAGATTTTTTTCATGAAGAAATGTGACGGAACTCTAAGGCTATATGTAGATTATCATAAGAATAAAAAATTTGTGATAAGAATAGGTTCCCACATATTTGGATTAATGATTTTTTGATCAATTGAGGGGATCCCAGTGATTCTCAATGATTGACTTGTGATCATGATATCACCAATTGGGAGCTCCGAAGAAAGATATTATTAAGACACCTTTCAGAAGTAGATATGGCCATTATGAGTATGTGGTAATGCCTTAGGGTCTAATGAATTCACTAGAAGTCATTATGGAATTGATTAATCAAATATTTTAGAGATAACAGGATTCATTTTTTGTGGTGTTTTTCGATGACATATTGATGTATTCAAGAATAAGGGTTGATCATGATAAATACTTGGCGACTTTGCTGGTAATGTAGAGAGATCATCAATTATATAAATAAAATACCTATGTGTCATTTTTGGATACATTATGTATTATTTTTGTCCATGTAATTCCTAAAAGAGTTGTTTTAGTGGATCTAGAGAAAATTTAAGTTGTAATCTCTTAGAAACCACTGAATAACATCTTTGAGACACAAAGATTTATTGGTATCTCTTTTTATTATTGATGATTTTTTCATGATTTCTCATGATTATAATCACCTATGATAGATTTTAAAAAGAATAAATTTCCATTCAAATGGTCTGAGTTATTCCATAAGCCATTCCATGAGCTGAAAGTTCTTATAACATCAGAACCTACCTTGATTTTTCTAGAATCTGGATTGGGGTACGTGGTGTATTGTGATGCTTCGGGATCTAGGTTGGGATGCATTCACATGCAAGGATATCATGTTGTTACTTTTGGATTAATGAAATTGAGAGTCCATGAAAAGAATTACCCACCAAATGATTTGGAATTACCAACATTCGTCCATTCGATGGAGACTGAGTGTCATTCTCTCTTTAGTCAGAAATTTTTGGTGTTCACAGATCATAAGAGCATGAAACATATTTTCTCAGAACAAGAATTGAATATGGGGAAAAGTATAGAGATGAAGTATCCCTAGATGCCTCACTTTAAAATGATATATACAAAGGTAAAATGCAATGTAGTGGAAGATTCATTAAGAAAAAATTCATATTCTTAGATGGAAAAAGAAGAATCCAACAAGTGGAAGTCTTTGTCGGTCCTATCCAACATGCATGTGGAATGTGAAGTCTGAGGTTATGTTGCGGTTTTATTTTCAATTTTTGTGGTTCATAATTTTGTAAAGATGTTCAAAGAGGAATAAACATCCAATGTAAAATACCTAATTATGAGTTCAAAACTCAATGTTGGGGAGACTATTGAGTGCTACAAACTAGACGAGAGTTCCATGTTGTGGTTTACAAATCAAATGCTTGTACCTATGGATTTTCGGGAATAACTTCTTCATACTTACCACTATTCAAGATGTGTTGCTCATCTGAGAATTTAGAAAATGTATAAGGAGTTAAAATAATATTTTTTGTACATTGGTATGAAATGGAAAGTGTGTGAGGTTATTTAAAAGTGATTAACTTCTCATCAAGTTAAGGTAGAGCATTATCGACCAACAGGTATATTGCAGTCTCTACCCATCCCAGTGTGGAAGTGGGAGTAGATAGCTATGTATTTTGTTATAGGTCTCTCAAGAATGGTTTGGAAACACAATTCCATATGGGTGATAGTGGGTCATCTTACCAAGTTGGCTCATTTTACCCCTATTTTTGAAACTCATACGATGGAGGATCTTCCTAACATCTATATCCAATAATTGGAAAAGAGACATGGCATAAAAGTTTCAATAGAATCATAGAAAGATCTAAGGTTCACATCTCGTTTATAGAAATACATATTGAAATACCTAGGGACTCTGTTAACTATGAGTATGACGTATCATCCTTAGAAAGTTGGGAAATACGAAAGGACGATACAAATATTATAAGACATGATGCGAGCTTGTGTAATGGAATTTGGTGGATCACGGGAAGAGCATGTTCCATTGTTGGCATTCTCAAATAATAACAGCTACCTGGCCTCGATACATATGTCTCCTTTTGAAGAATTATGTGGTCAACCATTTCATTCTCCAATGTGTTTAGTGGAAATAGGCGAGACTTTACTATGTTGTTGAACCTTGTCAAAAAAACCATAGATAAGATTTAGTTGATCAGAAAAAGGATGGAGGTAGCACAGAGTTTTCAGAAATCATATGAAGACCATCTTTGATGGCCATTTTCCTTTGTAGTGAGTGATCATGTGTTTTCAGAAATTTCTATGAGGCTTGAACATCAACATTTTGGAATGAGTGGGAAATTATTTCCATAATACATAGGCCCTTTTGAGATACTGGAATGGGTTAGAGAGGTGGCATGTTGGTTTCCATTGTCACCATGGTTTAGTGTAGTGCATAATGTGTTCCATGAATCTCAACTAAAAAATTATAAGCCTGATTATGGCCATGTGATCCAATCGGAACACATTGACTTACATCCGAATGAATCTTTGGTACATATCCTAGTGTGGATTTTTCATAAGAAATAGAAAATATTACATGGAGAAAGAATCAATCTAGTACAGTTTTTGTGGAACCATGGTTAACTTCAGTAAGAGACTTGGGAAAGTTTGGAGGATATGAAAGTGAAATGTCCAAAACTCTTTCAAGTCACCGGTTGTTTTCTACATTTTGGGGATAGAAAGACCAATGGTGGGGAGAATATAGCACCTTAAATGTCTATTAAGTTATCATTTATTTATGATTTTAAATATATAATGTTTCTGGGTGATGTTTTTAAGAGTTAGTAGATCATTGAAGTTGTTTCAGGGCTAAAGGGAATGTGACCAGGCTGTGTAGGGTTTTTCCAAACTGTTCGACAGCCTATGAGAAATTGTGTGCTTTGAAAATGGCTTGGTTATATTGAGTCAATGGATTTGACACATTTTTTACCTGGTTATGGGGACCGTGTGTGGTGATCATGTAATTTTCATCCTTAATGTAGTGGCCAATGCATGTTTAGTGCACAGTTTTCATTACCATTTGACAAAACCATGCGCAGGGTCAATGTTAGATCCTAAAAAGTTGGATCTAAATCATTTTTCCATTAATTATCATTTTTTCCATTCTATGTGGTCCAAAATCAGTATTTTAGTCTCTAAAAGGTTTTGTAACCTCTCCTAATAGAATTTTAATCGATCTAGATCCATCCCTTGGTGCGTTGAAGCCTAAATCCTGTGATATGTGTTCGTTCTTCATCATTATTGTTGTTTTTCTTAGATCTACTTTTACCCACTTCACAGTTTCTTATATATACACCTTATATGGTTATATATAATGTTATTGAATCTAAATATGATTTATTTTGTCTTATTTGTTATAGGGGAAGATATCTAAGGATTGTTCGTGAATATTTAAACTTGTTTCATGGGAACTCTTCATCCATTTATCATTTTCACCAAAATTCTTGAGGTAGGTGGATTCACTATTGACTCCTCTTTGTAGAACTAATTGTATTGATTTAAAATTTATTTTTTTGTGTGTAATTTACTATTAATTGGATATGTAATTATTGTTTAAAACCATCTTGAGTGACAGTTTTTTGATGCTTGGGAATTGGGAGTTCATACAAAAGTGCTTTGGTTCTTGGTTCTAAATTGTAGATTTGTTAGGAATTGTGGTAATGTTATATATCAAAATAAAATGGAAATTTTTATTGAAATTAAATGGGGATGGTTGGTTTGAATGATTTTTTTTAACTTTTTAAATATGGAAATGTTTTTATTGAAAATGATTATATTTTTGGTATTTGGCATTGGTTTTGGGCATAATGGTTGTGTATGTACTTGTGCTTTCTGGGTGGATAAGGATAATAATTCTACACCATCATTAGTGGGATGGATAAGGTTGAGGGCTCTTCCAAATCAAAATAGTTTACTAGGTGATGTCTTAGTGAAAGTATGATTCACCAATCATGAGTATAGGGAGGTCTAGGTTATATACATGTTCAGATGTGTGGATAGGTGGAATGGAATGGTTTTGAAAAAATGTATATTAGGAAATGGATTCAAATAATTGGTTGGTCGTTTTCATGAAAAATATCTTTTTTGGAAAATTGGGTGACATAGAACTTGTTTATATTTAATTATAAACTATTTTTAGAAGCTATTTATATTTTATTATACACTGTTTTCTGAATTGTTTCATATAAATTCTTTTATAAAATTGTTTCTAACTTTTCTATATTAGTTTCATGATTAGGGATTTCATTGGGGAAAACCTAATTATTTTGAGTACTCAACCCTTCTTTAGAACATTAGTCCTTTTTCAGATGTCATCTACAGTGGAATGGGAAACGGAAAAGTGTTACACGTCTTTATAACTACTTCATGTTACTTGGGCTATTTGGTGATGTCAGAGACTGGAGATTATAGAGCATGGATTATTTCGGTAATCTTGTATTTTTATTAGTTATAGTATGTTGTTTACATTGATGTTAGTTTGGATTTCATTATAGTACACCTTGGTGGGTTTTGATATAAAATAATTGGTTTAGTTGTTTTCCTTTTTATAATGCATCATATACTATTTTTTTTTGTTTCTTTTTATTAGGTTTGGTGTTTTATTCGAAAAGGGTAAATCTTCACCCACATGTATTTAAACCCTTTGGAATTTATTTCTAGACTTCGACATCTTATGGATATTGAATAAGGCCTACTAACTCCTCACCGCCTTCTCAAGACAATGAGAATAGGTTGGTCATTATAGGGGTTTTTTTAGAAAAGTCGTCGCAGGCGTGGAAACAAAAAAATAATTATATAAAATTATTTTATCTCCAATTTATTATGCGGTGATTATTATGTATTTATATAGAAGATTATAGAAAATCCCCAAGGTTATCCACATAACCTTGGATCATTTTTAGGATTGTTGTAGGGATCCATATATAATCCATTAAGGTGAATGATGATGGAATTTCAAATCAAAGATCGAAGAACCTCTGATTTGATGGATCATGAAAATGATGATGAAGATGCATCATTATTTCTCAAAAATTGATCTAAATAGAGGTAGGTAATGTGTTTTATTTGGATTTCTTATACGTTCTTAATTTATACAATGAATTCCAATCAATCGATGAATGGATTGATTTGAAGATCGATCACCTTGTGGGATGGGTTTACTTGTGGGGTTTTTTTGGGAGAATTTATCATTATGATTAACTATTCATTATTCTGTTATTTTTCAAATATAAATGAACAAAGATCAACACAAAAATTTATCTAGGTTCATTAATCTTGATTGATTTGTTCTTTTCTCCCCCCATTCGTCATTCATCATGGGAAAATCTTGTTTGGACCATGGTTCGATGCTTTACCAATTAATCAATCGATTTTCATGTGTTTCCTGGCACGGTGATCTGAGATTGTAGATATTGAATTAATATGATTAAATAGGGTGCGATAGAGGTATGGATGAATAGATCAGACTAGTGTGGAAACCCCTAATTTTAGAGTGAGATGCATGGAAGATGATTCAGATGAATGATTTTTTTTATGATTGAAATGGACGGACGGAATATGATGATAGACAACAATGATTCTCGTGCGAGGTAGATTAATGAATCCCAACGATATTGGAGCAAGATTTCAGGGCAATCATGGAACAAGTTCAAGCTAGGGGAAGAACAAGGGTTTTTGGAAAACCCTGATACACATGAAATGTAATCTTGGATTACATGCTGAGTGCGGTCCCATGGATATGGTTAGTATTTCAGGAGATATTCATGTGTCACACAGAATGTGAACCCTATCACACAACGTGTGATCCCTCCGAGTATACTCAGATTTTACATCAAGAAGTAAACAAGCATGGGGTGGAATACCCAGCCTCCTCCATAGTGTTTACTCCCCCAAAAGGACATGGTTTGAATAAAATAGGCTTTTTACATAGGCATGACCAAGGGTCAAGGGGCACAGCTTGTACTCTTTAATACGTGGACTGTATCACTTTTCCTCTTTATATTGGACAATATTCAGTATGTTTTTTCCCCTAGTCTTTTCCCTGAAGGATGGTACAATTCGTTTCCTACTCCTAAGACTATGAACCTTTAAAGAGGACTTCCTAGATAGTGTTTTTAGAATCCCCCTTAGCGGCATGGAGTGGGAACCTCTATTCTTCTTTGTACCCTATGAATATTTCAAGGTATTTTTTTGACCAACCCTATTAGGTTCTGATCTACTACTTAGTGAGTTAATACCGATAGATTTGTTGGTATTTCCCTATGGCCCAAGTTGTGATTCTCATCTGTGTATCATATTCTTTTCAGACTATCAACATCTCTTTCTCGTGATGAGTCCTGATGAGCAGCACCTCTCATAAAAATTTCATTAGTGTTATCGTATTCATGATTTCGTTCTCCCTTATTGGTGCTTCATGGAATCTTCATGCTAAAATCCTAGGATATTATATTGCGGTTGAGGCTTACCTCTCGATTGTGTGTCTTTTTTGAGTATATATAGATATAATTATTGAATTTGTTGTAGACATATACCTATGTATAGTTGACTGTATCTTCCATTTTTGTATTTATTTGTTGTTTCAGGGTGTCATAATTAGTATTTTTATGCACACATAGTCATGAGATTTTTTATCACATATTGTGTATTTTGCAGATGATCGACCTTTTGATAGAGTCTTAGGCGGACCAAGACCAGACGGTGCTTAGGGAGACTAGACAGACTGAGGTGTGTTCTGGAAAAATTCATATAGTAGCCCCGGTACCTTTAATTTTTAGTTAGAATTATGTTATAAATTATTTTTTGGGCTTGTATTTCTCCCATTTTACTTTCATTTACTTCCTGTAGTCCTCTGGATATGGGGTTATATGTATTCATCATGGTTATCATTTGATTTTACATTTCAGAAATGTATGGGATTAGATATTTATATGTGTGTATAGGTACTTTTCCTAAGGCCCCCCATGTCAGTGATATGCTTACTCAATGCTACATTCCATCCCCTGGTCTAATGGATGTGGGCCTGAGAACTCACGGTACAGGCCCCACTGGGATGGCTCATGACAAAGGCTTGTGATTATTATGTCAAACATCGTGACATATTCCTACATACACTAAGAGATAATAGTCTATATGACACGATATCCAAGTGTCATTTCTTTACTAACAACTTTTATTTCATGGGTCACATCATCACTTAGGAAGGTGTGTACGTCGAACCAAATAAATTTCAAACTAATTTATCTAGGGAGAAATCCAAAAATGTGTTTGATGCCAGATGTTTTCTAGGATTAGCTGGATATTACTGAAGGTTCATCAAAGGAGTTTACCATTTGGAAGAACCACTTTTTGTCTTGAAGAAGAATTTTTTCACATTTATTTTTTTTAAGACATGTGATAATGACTTCAAGGAGTCAATGAAGTGGCTGAATTCTACACCAATTTTTATTCTACCAAAACTAATTAATAACTACACCTTATTTAGTTATGCATTCGGTGTTAGTATTGTGGAAGGGTTTATGTCGAATGATCAGGTTGTGGAATATGGGTCATTGACGTTGAGACCTTGTAAATGAAATTACCTAATGAAAGATCTTAAACTTGATGTGGTGGTTTGTCTCTTAAAGTGTTGGAGGCCATACTTGTTGGGAGAATGATTTACTGTGTAAACCGATAATAAAATCCTTAAGTATGAATTCTCCCAATTTTTTTGAACCATAGATGGTAAAGGTGGGTTGATTAAATTCATTCCTTTTATTTTGAGAAGGTATATACATTGGTAAAGGGAAATAGGTTTTCATATTCTTTGAGTCAAAAGACTCAAAATGAGGTGTTGGAGGAATCATGTTCTTATTGGAGAATGATGGAATTTTTTAATAAGATTCATATGGAGTTTCATGATAGGAAAGGACATATGAACCTTTCATCATCAGAAGTTGATTCCACCCTTTTGATATAGGTCAAAGAGATGTATCATGATGATACAAAGCGTTTGGCTTTGAAGGGATGTCTTGATGGTAGGGAGTCGCCTTCGTATTGGACTATTGGTGATGACGAGATCGTTTATATTCATGGTCAGGTTTTCATACCTAATTGTACGTAGGAGGAATTGATGCATGGGTTTCATACATCAATGTGGGAGGTACATCCAGGCATGAAAAAAATATATCATGAACATCATAGGAAGTATTGGTGGCCATGAATGAGGAATGTGGTTGCAGGTTTCATGGGTGATGTTACACCTGTCAGCAGGTAAAGGCCAAGCATTAGAGATCAATTGGTTTTTTGTAGTGTTTTCCCCTTTCGGAATGGAAATGTGATGATCTAAAAATGGATTTTGTGGTGGGTATTCTAGGGATTCCTTAAAAGTGTGATGTGATATGGGTACTTAAGGATTGGTTTAGCATGGTGTAAAATTTCATACTAATTTTAGAGACATTAAACATTGATCAGTTAGGTGGGATGTATCTCTGAGAGACAGTACAGTTTCATGGGGTGCTTAAAAAGATAGTTTTATGTCATGATCCTCATTTTACTTCACACTTATGGAAGGGGACACAGAAATCCCTCATTACCCAGGTGATTTTTAGTATGGATTTTCCCCTGTAGATGGATGGGTGGTCAGAGCATACTATTGAGGTGCTGGAGGAAATTTTAAGGGAATTTGTAATGAACTTTGCGGGATCATAGGAGAAGAACATGGAAATTTTTGAGTTCTCCTATAACAACATTTACCCATCATAGATTCATATTACACCATATGAGGCACTCTATGTTAGTCTAATTATATTACCATTATATTAGATGGAGACTAGGAATAATAGTTATTGGAGCTCAGTCTCTTGTAGGAGAAATTGGAACATGTGTAGTTAATTAAGAAGCATATGGTTATGGCTCTGTGTAGGAAGAAGTCGTAGGTTGATTGGTGTCTCTGACCTCTTGAGTTTATAGTGGGTGAACATGTTTTTCATCAGGTGTCTCCGTGATTGAAAAACCATCAGATTTATAAATAGGGTAAGTTGGTCCCTAGGTACATGGCGCTATTTGAGATTATGGAGAGGATCAAGCATATTTCATAACAATTGGATCTTCCCCAGCAGTATAGTGGAATGCATAATGTTTATCATGTGTCACATCTTTAATAGTACCACCCTGAACCATCTCATTTTATGGATGTTAATGATGTTGTTCTTCACCACAATACACCCTTTGAGGAGAATCTGGCTCATAAGGTGGATAATAGTGAGAATGTCTTGCAGGGAAATATTGTTCATTTGTTTTGATTTTTTTAAAAGCATGGTATCTTACTGAAAGAGACTTTATATAGGGATATGGATATGCATGACTAGTGACCTGATCTATTTACATAAAATATCAGTGATTCTTGGGATATTGGCTCAAGAATGTGACATTATAAGGTAGAGAGGTTGTAAATTTCAAGAATTCTGTTTAGGTATGTTGTTATATTATTTTTTTTAAGTATATTTATTTTGGTCAAAAACATTAAAAGTGTATAGGGATTCTTGGGGGTGTTCCATGGGTTTGGGACATGAAAGAAGGCGGAATAGGTCCATCTAGTGCATGTCAAATAGTTAAATCATGGCTAGTAGTAACTATGAAACCTAACCATGCATGTCTGGATAAGGGGTGAATGGTTGCTTGCTTGGAAAGATCCATCCTTCATCATCAGTGTATGTTTTTTCAAATGGTGTGGTATCCCCAAGTAACCATCTGTTCTGAACCGCTCATGGATAGAGGGTGGCACATAGTGAGAACGTGGATTGGCCAAACATGCTATTAAACTGTGTTCCATTTAAAATGTGATTTTTCTAAATTTTCATCTCCGGATTTAATTGATCTAACATTGTAATTCTCTCCATTATTCATCCATAATCTCTATTGATGAACCAAAACACCCCAATGTTCTCAAGGATCAATCAACATCATTTCTAGGTTGTATGGAACACTGTGTTTTTGGAATTGATGCTCCAAGGGAGTATGATACTCCTATCCTTTCTCTTTTCCAGATTAGGTAATTTTTTGTTGTTATTATTCTTCTGAATCCATAAAACGCTTTGTCTCTATTTGATCTATGTATGGGGCTCTAAAGGGTTTCCGAATCTAAATCCAAGGCCAAGGTTGATTTAGTTTTCATCTTCATAATCTAAGTAGATGTTCTGCAAGTTATATCTCATAGTTTTGATGTTAGGTTTATGTGTATGTGGTTGTTCTATGATGACTTATTATTTTGAAATTGATACCTATAGTAATATTTGTTAAATTGGATGGATAAATTATGAATTTAACCCCTCATGGCCCTTGTGGGATGCATTGAGGTTGATTTGAATGGGTTAAGGCTCACCAATTGGGTGCACGTCTACTCAAACATGGAAATTGAAATGATAAGTATGGAATGGATTTTTGATAAACTAGATCCCATGTTAAACATGTGTACATGTTATCTTGAATTATATAAAGGAAATAATTGAAACAAAATTTGTTATTAATATGGAATAAGTGGTTGTTTGGTCTAACCAAAACGGTTTAAATCAGTGATAGATTTAAAATAGTAATTTTGTTGTTTGGTTAAGTCATGTGATTGATAATGAGGTTAATTGGAATGAGGCATGTATTTAAAAATGTGTAAATGGGATATTGTGTAATGATGGGTTGTGTTTTAAATGATATTTGTTTATAAATGAAAATGTGTTGAATGGTAATGGTTGTGTTTTATGATTGTGTTATGATTAAAGAAGCATTAGATCATGGATTAGTTGTATGTGGGGTATTAATTAATATTTGATGATTTTCGGTCATGTTGAACCAAGTATCTATACCCCACCCCTAGAAGGAATAGGTTAGAGAGTCTGACTAGGGCTCTAGGCCCCTAACAGTTGCATTTGGATGAGACTAACTAGACTGATGCTACAAGTTAGGGTGATATAATTAGTTGTGAAATGGTTTCCCTAGTGAGGTAGGAAACATTGATTATTTCCTTATGCTTAATGGTTGACTGGAGTAGGTCATTGTATTATTAATGATTTTACCAACCCGTGTATTAAATAATGTTAATGTATTAAGTGAACACTGTTAAATAATGACACATAGTTTATTTTTGTTATACTTTTTATCCCTTCAGTAAATACATACACTCTCTGTTTAGACTGGATATTTTGTACACACCATTTGTGATGGACAACTTATTTTTACTCACACCCTACTTGGGCCTCTATTATGTACCTAAAATGAAACCATATTTGTGGGTAACGATAAGGTAAAATGCCCCCTTCTATATGGTTTAGTTCGGTGTGGGATGTGCATGAATGAGGGATTCGGACATGGATTCTTTAAATGTTTTTGGGATTCTATAGTTTTTCTTTGTTTTGGGTTTTCATTAAACATGGCACTCTATGACATGACATATCATATTGACTATTTTTTTGTTGTCCTCAACCTAGTTTCTGGAAAAAAAATTTAATGAATTATTATTGTTTATTTTTTATTTTTTCTGTCATTTTGTATCTTATCTATTGTGGCATACTGTGATAAAGTGGGTATAGTCTCCCTATATGATATTTTAGACCCTTACTGCTAGTCGGTAGCCTCTAGAATATGGGGAGGTGCGCCTGAGATCATGTAGCGACCCAACCCCAGGCAACAGCTTAGTGGCCCCCTGTTGGCGAAGTTATAATAATGCATCAAAAAAATCATCGAACATTCCAAAATAATTTGGAAATTAAATATAAAATCTAGATAATCATATGCATGTTACAAATATTCTAATAGTAATAATACATCCACCGTGAAACTCCTAGCTTCAAAATCACTATCATTTGATTTATATATATATAATTTTATAGTATTAATCAAATATAATATGAATAATATGAACTATATAATAATTGATAATTAACATTAATAAATAATTCTATATTGACATGAAAAAATAAGATTCATTCCTATAATGAGTCAAGATCATTACTTTTCATGATTCCTTATCTCCCAAAATCATATTTGATGTTTACTAGTTTGTAAGAGATATATTTTTAAATTGATCAGTCTCCAATGAAATCATAAGACTAAATTCATATAAATGTTGAATCATGTGTGATATTGTATATAAGAATAATATAATACACTTCATATCTAATTTCCTTTAAAGAGAAAATTTATTATTTTCTCAAAAAAACATAAGATATTTAACAAAATCCCATTCAAAATTAAGGTTTTTTATGTCGATAATTTTTTAAAGTTGTCTTTATATATATATATATATATTAAACTCAAAAAAAAAGATGTATGATATTTTCAATTAAAATATACTGATATGAATGATATTAATATAACTTCATGAAAAATAACATATTTTATCAAGTGAAATATAACACACCATAAAATTATATATTTTTACTCTTAAAAAAACATTATATATTTGATAGCTTTCCTTACACACAACCTAGAGTCGAAATGAACCATGAAATAGTTATCCTGGGTAATATAGAAATTAAGTGGAAACTTATGAATATTAATAACCATTTTATGAAAAATATTTATAGAGGTTTCAAATAAGTAAAATACATTTAATAAATCATAACCAAAAACTATTCAACTTTTAATAAAGTAATTTTATGGATAAAAAATTTATTCTCTTCATAAATGGTTTGTTTTATTTTCTGAACTAAAATTATAAATAAAATAAACCATTTTTATAAAATTAATTTTAGATAATGAATAGAATTTTCTAAATCACCATATCAATATTTTCATGTTAATAATTTTTACTATTTTTTAAAAATTAATTTTTTCAATGAATATTGAAAAATAATATTTTAACAAATAAATGTGACTTTATAAAATTATAAGTGTACAAGTATATATTGGATATTTTGGAAACAATATAACAAGGACGAACATGTATTTTATCATTGAAATTATAATTTAAAAATATATTTGTTTTAGATGATAAACACATTTTTTATATGTTATATGTTATTTTATATTTTTTAAGAAATTTTTTTAATAGATTATAAGTTGAATATTTTGAAATTAATTTCATCACTATTAAAATTTGAACAAAAAAATGGTTATCATATATAAATTAAATATATCTAAATAAAATAAAAAATTCATTTTTTTGGTCTTAAATGATAAATTATCTTGGTACAAACTTGTTATAATGGTGAAAAGTAAAATAGTAAATATATGTAACCTTTGAAGAGACGAACTGAACATGTTAAAAACATATTTCAAGTTTAATGGTTGACATTATTTTTTTTCTTTATTTCATTTCAAATCCATTATTTTTTCTTTTTTAGATAAATTTTACTTTATAGTTACTTCTCATTAATAATTACTTTTGGGTATTTTCAAAAATGTTACTTCTATTAACATATAAATGGGGAACTCCTATCCTAACAACTCGTCACACTTAAACCTATTATATTCATCACATGGTCTTCCAAAAAAACTCATAAGAAATCCTAGAACCCTTAATGAAGTTCTCATCTTCTCAAAATACCTCCAATTGATTTTTTAACCCCCTTGGAATATGAGATAATCCATTAAGTGTGGAGGTTTAATCACATATGAAGCAAGAGATACTTGTGGTAATATGTTTTTTGTTTACAATTTATTTTTACTAAAAGTGTTTATGGTGAAATTTCTAATTATGAAATGATATGATCTATTTATCCCAAAAAATATTTCTTTTCTTCTCCTATTGTTACTTCTGTAGATTACATGTTTTACTATAATTTTCCTCTCATTATGTACATAAAAGACCAAATGAATTATTTTAATGGAAGTATATTTCATTCCTATCTTCATCCCAAAATCTGTTATTACATGTAAATAAGTAATTATATATGTATTCAAAAAAATTAAATATATTATCCAATTATTAATTAATTAATTTCTTACCCATTAATTAATTTTTATAAAAAAATTTAAATAAATATTGTTTTTGATTTTCGAAACAAGTTACTTTTCTGTTTTTATCAAAAAATGTTATTGAAATTTTCATTTTAATATAAAATACATAAATGGATTTCCCCTCCATCATGAATAAAATTTACATTGATTATTATTATATAATATTAATTGGTTCTTATAAAAATAACTATTTCCTTAGAATTTTAAAAAAACATTATATTTTAAATAAGGCTTTTCATAATTAAAATAGTATTTTCATCAATAATTGTTCCAGTTTTTTTAATGGTTTTGTAATCCGTTGATGATTCATATTATATAATAGGGATATGATAAAATGTTAACATATTTATTCAACCTATGGATGGTTTATAATTATGAAATTTTGATGAAACCAATTTTATTTTATATCAGTTAAGATTTTATCTCATAATAAATGATTTTTTGATCTTATAGAATACATATGAGTGTATGGTGAAGATTTGAAGGGTGGTTCCATCATATAACATGAAAATTGGTCACATTATTAACCACTGATGGTAGTTTATTATATAAAAAATTATGTTTATCTCAGTTATATCCCTCCAATGCATTGGGTAATGATAAAATATTTGAGAAACCCCTAAGAGATTACAGTGTTAACTGGACAGTATTTACACTTTGGTAAATGTTGGAAATTACTACGTAGGCATATCCATTATGGGACATTGTCACAAATTGAATTTATATGTATTAAAAAATCACTAAGGAAGTGATTTTCAATTCTTATTTTAATTTGAAAAACTAATATCCTATGATTATGTTGAATTCTCATAGATTATGATTGATTACTGATTCTTCATACTTTTATTTATTCTATCGTTTCATTGATAAAATATAATTTAAGTGTTTTTTTATATGGTCTATGAATTTATCGGTATGATTTATAAATGATAATATCATTTTATCATACCATTATTCTCATTATGTTTATACAAATGATAATTGATTACTATTTACCTTATTAACGCTTACTAAGAATCTGATCTGACAATTTGTTATGTTTCCTTCTCCTCATTACATGAAGACATTTTTTGTGTATGATATAAATAATAGGGGTTATTATTGTGTATAAATAAGTGGGAGAATATTTATATCCTTTACGTAATAGTTTTTTAAGTTTTAATGTTTCCAAAGATACTAAACCATTATGGTTATAGAATGGATTATTTTATAATGTAATGAGTATTAATAGAAAATGATATAATATTTATTTTTTATAAATATGGGATGATTTAATTTGTATAAAATAATTGATTATTTTCTTTTGGATTATTGTATGAAACAAAATTAAAGATAATCCATTTCATAAGCCTATAAATACAAGAATATCCTATGATATTTTAAAAAATAATTCTTTTGTTTTCTTAGAAAAAACATTTTCATCAAGATATTCAAAAGGGGATATAGTCTCTTGTATAATTGTACATATGGGTAACAACCACAAATAGGGAGTGTTGGGTAGTTACTCAAATTTTACTTTGCGCATGAAAAGGATCCCAAATTTCACACCTTTCTAGAAACTCTAAGGGAATATGCATGGTTTAATTCACAATAATGTTATCAATAATTATGAAGGATTTAAATAAATGATAACGAAAGATTCACTAGTTGAAACATATAATGACATAGATTCAAAATATTGTGTCAGGTTTTAGGAATCCAATAATTAATTTTCATAATTTTATGATTACCTATTATTATTTTCATTTCTCACACTATACTAATTGTTTTAGTTAATGGTTGGAACATGGTGGAATCATGTAACACTGAATGTGATAGATAGTGTAATGATTTTCTTCCTAAAAAACTAAATCGTATAGGACATTCACTATGAATCTCGGTGATTATGGGTAATAATAAATTATAATATATTATTAACATAAACATAATTGAGTTTTCAAAAAAAATTAAATAAATTGAAAATCATGTTTTATGGACATTCAAGTGGAAATGAATCATTGAGGAAATAGTAATAAATTTCCTTCATGTCACGAATGTGGGAATAAGTACATTGGAGAATTTTTAAAATTAAAGGGATGATATTCACTCTTTAGAAATAAAGGGGATAGAATAATGGAATTATAAGGAATTTCTTGACTTATTTGTGGGGAACTTGGGTGTTATATGATTCAATTCCCTATTCCAATAGCTAACTCCTACACAACAAATGGTTCTATGATATGTTAATCAATTTTTTAGATCACGATGGTTAAGTCCAACTTATCATTCACTCAAAATATGGGGATGAAATGTAAATTTTTCTTACAATATTCCCTGTGAAAGGAATATGATTATTAATTTATCTGAATTTTATGTGATTTTTAACATTGATTATCTCTCTCTACAAAAATTCCCAATAAATTTCTTGAATAAAGAAGTAACATTTTATATTCCAATGAATCTTATTATTACCTATAGCTGTGAGGATATATATATATAATTATATTGGAAATCACATCAATTTACTGGGTCTTGAATCCTATTAAAGTGGGAATTTATGTCATATGGTTGGGGAGAAACTCAACATAAAAGATATTACTATTGTATGAATGTTTGCAATTTTTTTATACAATATTATACAATCATTCCTCTGAATCATGTTTTTGTGTTTTAAATTTATCTCATAATAGTTTCTATGTCTATTTTAAAAGATCTATATATAATCATCTTGAATGAGTCGAATAAATTAGAAATTAATCTCCTAAAGAATCAAAATAAGGGAATCACTATGGGGTGCACCTATTAAGTATTTCAAGAATTTTCATAGATCAATAGTACTCAAAATTAATTATTAAAAACATAATAATATCATGATCAATAATATGTGTCATCAACCACATAATGATTATTTATTCAATCAATTATGAGGAGCTAAATATTTTTTCAAGATTAATCATTAAGATGGATACAATTAATTGAGGGTAAACATTCAATACATACCAAAGAAAACCTTAAATATGAGGAATGGACTATATGAATTTTTATTTATTAAGTTTGATCATTCTAATTATCCCACTATATTAATGGATAAACTAAATAATTTCCTTAATGAATACCTTAGATAGTTTCATGTTGTATTTATAATCATTATTCTTTTGCCTTAAAATTGTACGGAATAGAATGAAGATGACTTTATTATTATTTTGAATACCCTAAATATGGATAATTTCCATACAAAATTTACCAAGTATAAATGTTTTCTACCAAAATTTTCTTTTTTGGGTAAAAATTTACCAAGGCATAAAGTCATATTCATTCTATTCCATACACTTTTAGTCTGTTGAGAGTCAAGAGAGTTTTGAGGAACTCAAGAGAGTGTTGGTTAGTAAAACAATATGCACACTACCCTACCATGAAGAATGGATTGTGATTTACATTGACGCAATAAATAAGGGTTTTTTGTGTTCTTATGCACAATTATATGGTTATATAATATGTGTAATTAAAATTGAATGTTTGTAATTAAAATTATAATAATCAAGATTTGGAATTATTAGTGGTAATCATTTAATTTAAGATATGGAGAAATTATAGTATAGTTGTTACATATATATTGCTTATAAAATATTTATTAATATATTCACCTCTATAGTGTTCCTTATATTTTAGTGGAAATGGTTGGATTTGATTAATGATTATGAATCCTAAATAAACTAACAACCTTGGACATAAAACACGGTGGATGTTTCCTTGAATCTGTTGGATGATGCTATATTATGAATATTGAGGATCAAAAAAGATTTATTTTTTATGGATTATGAATGTTTGGTTTGGTTTAATAGTGAAAATACCATTTAATTTATTTATAAAAATTCCACTCATTTTAACATATAAATGGGGCACTACTCTCCTCAATTTCCATCACATAAAGACCACTTACAGTCAGCCCATGCTCTTCATATCCTTCTCCTTCACACTCTTAAACAACCTAACGAGGCTCTGATCTTCTCAAAATGCCACCACAAAATCCATTAATCACCCATCAAAAAGGCGATGATCCATGAAGTGACATGTTTAAAGTTATTTGGAAGAAATTTGTACATGTTATAAGGGTTTTTTTATTAAATATATTTTTAATGATATAATTTATGGTTAATTTTAAAATGAATAAATTATATTATACATATCTCCCAAGTCATACACTTTTTCTTCTCCTCTAATCGTTATTTTATATTATAGGATTTTCTTTAATATCTCTCTACTTAAGTAATCGAATCTATGAAATATAATTTTTACAAAAAGTTTATTTAATTTACTTCTTTGGCCAGGGATATTTTCATCTATGTGTGTATTTTATTTAAAATTAATTTTGGAATGTTATTAATATTATCCAATTATTTATTAAAATTATATTCACCTATGTGATACATTCTATAATAATGTTTTAACGGAATCATATAGTTGTTTTCCAAACAATTTACTTTTGAGGTTTTATAGAAAATGAGAGGTGGTTTTGGTTTTGACATACACCGCATGAATGAGTTTCCCCACCATCATGAATTTTCTTTTTTTTTTGAAAATTACATTATAATCATCCATGTTGTTTTCAATTAATTTTTTTCAACTAAAATTTTCTAAATTTATAGATTTTTTATAGGTGATTTTGAAAGGAAAAATGTATTTTCCTAAATAAATGTTCTAGTGAATTTTTAAAGGTATTCCCATACTTTTATATTTATTAATATTTAATGGTGATATGATCAAATGTTTCCATCTATATTATTTATATGGATGATTTATGATTATGAAATATTTATTATACTAATTTTCTATTCCAAAGGATTTTATTTGATGTAATGATAAATGTTTTCATGAATTTATGTAATATATATGAATGGGTCATGATTATGTGAGAGGTGGTTCCATTATATACAAAGGATGGGAGGTTTTGTTATAAACTAGTGATGGGTAGTTAAATTATAATCCATGTATATGTGGCCTTTTTATACCCCTAAAATGAATTTGGGAATGATAATGAAGTTGTGAAACTCCTAGTAGATTATAAAGTTATCTAGGTGGAATATAATCCTAAGAGAATGTTATAAATGACTAGTTCGGAATTTTCATTAAAGAAAATTCCTATAATGATTTTCTTGTGAGTGAACCTTGACTAAAAAATTGATATTATAATCTTATTTTAATTACAAAATCATATATATTATAATAATTTTATGTTCTGATATCTAATTACTGATAATGTTTTATTCCACACTATCATGTATTGTGTATTTTCATTGATAAATCATTATTCCATGGTTCATGATTCTTATCAATGAATATGTAGGTATGATTCTAAATTGGTAATATCACGTTATCAAAATAGTATGATCATGATATGTTTACATATGATCATGATTTATATCTCCCTTTTTTACTCTTACTAAGAATATAGGCTCACATGTTCTTATGATTACTTTTCCCAAGGAAATGAAGAAGGGTTCTACGTAAGATATTTTTAATAAGGGTTCTAGTTCTAAATAACTATGAGGGAGATGATATGGTTCCTTTTTGTACCAGTTGTTTACATGTTAATGTTTCCAACACGTCTAAACTATTACTATTCATTCATAGATCATATTGTTTTTAATGAATATTAATCTTAAAAGATGTAATATTTTTATATGAAATGTATGGGTTTATTTACAAATCCTCTAAAAATCTAATACATGTGAATTTTAAGGAAATATGTATGTTCTAGCCCTTTGTTAAATATCTTCCATATATGATATGTAGCATTTTCATAGTTTAATTCATAATAATTTCAACATATCTAATATTATTTTCTTATATAAAATATCAAACCATAAGATCCTATAAATTTCTCCATATAAATACAATAATAAAACAAATTATTAAATACTCATAATCCTTTATATTTAATAAAATGTGTTTGATACATAATATATTTCTTTCAATTCAATCCAACATATGATATTATACATAGAAAAATATTATTATCCCAATATATAACAAATTTCTTACTGATGAAGGAAATGTTATATATATTTGTATTTATAAAATCGATATATTAGATTTTCTTTCTGGAATATAAAATCATACAAGAATAGGATTGAACTAGATTTATGATAATAGAATAATAATAATGATAAATAATAATAAAGAAATATTAATCAAATTTTACAGCAATAATATTAAATTGAATTATTTAATATATAAATTATGGATTAGGAAATTATTATATGAAATACAAAAAGATAATAATTATCAAAATCATGGATATAAAACCAAAATAATAGGATTATATTGCTTTGAAATTATAAATAAATACATATAGTAGAAAGGACCCACTCGAATACACTCACAACCACCACACTATTGGGTTCTATCACCACAATAATATAAATACACAATGGTATACTGTGTTGGAGAACCTCCATAAATCCCATTATACATACAACCCCTCCATAATGAGTAATAGAAACAATCACAATCATACCATTAATGAAACCCTCCAATGTTGAACACCTAATTACATGTATTTATGTTTATATATAACCCACCACACCATTTATGAATAATAAATAGAACTCCCTATGATTACATGCTTCAAAATCAACATCCCCAATAATATTTTTCAAAAAAAACATTGCGAAAGCCAAAAGTGAACTTGTAGTGTTAATATAATGGATGTATGTGGAAGAACAATTATTTCATGTTTTTTTCAATGGTACAACAAACATTTGTTCTATTCAAATACACTAACATATCAAGAATGTGGGAAATATTTTGGAAAATGGAATACTATTTAAAATATATGTGTTTGTGGTGTTTTTTTATTATTGTAACAAATCAAGAACAATAACTTCATCACATATATATTCCGTATAAGGGGAAAAATATTTATTCCTTTCACATGTATCAATAAATTATTTTTAAATAGAATGATAACACATGGATCCATGGTTCTCCCCTCTGAGATATCCTTCTACTTTGGTCATGACATTAAATTCACACCCAAAACCTTACTCGAAAACATCGTGGATTTGTAACTATCACTAAGGGTATAAAACAAATAATCTATGGAGGGGTTACTCTCTATATATAAAAGAAATTTTTAATAATTCACTAATAAAAATTGTAATAATAAATAACCAATACTTGTGTATGTAATGTCCAAAAAATAAAAAATAATCCTTTATTTTTTTAGGGGAACTCATACAATACTGAATACAAATACATATAACCCTCAAACAGCATCTACGAGGTTTTACAACCTTGATAAATCACTACTACCACATGTGGATATGAAAACCAAAAAATATACAAACACACGCACACACACAAAGATATATATGTGTGTGTATTTTTCTGTGTGTGTGTGTTTTTATGTGTGTTTGTGTGTGTACATATGGTTTATCATATAGAGAAACTCAATAGGATCATTCCCCAAACCCTCTATTGATAATATGGATGACCCATACTATATCCCATGTGATCAAATAGGGAAATAAACTTATTAGCTAAATTATTTTTACTATATACATATCCTCTCCGAGGCTCACTCACCAAAAAAAGATAATAAATTAATATATAATTTAAAACATACATAAAAGTAAACTCGTTGATCTTCCACATTCCCACTGAACAAATCATCAAAATCCAAAATTTATTATTAGATACTACTCATATGCACCTAATATTTCATCAAACAAATCGATGAGAAATCATGACAACCGCATCCAAAAAATAATATCCAAAACCGTGCACCAAAACCATACAACCATAATTTCCCCAATAATCATATTATATAACTAAGATCCATTACAATCCACATAAATACACACATTATCTTATTATATTACATCACATGTATAAATACACTTGTTGTAAAAATAATATTTCAATTACATGATAAATGTATTCACTTAATCCATAACCCTGCACAATCCAAAAAACATGTATGACATAATATTGAGTCACTATAGACTGTATGAGTACATATATTAAAATCATGACCCTTCAATGAAAATATATACTAACATACCATTCTATTACCACAAGGGAGATCATGGTATGGGATATGATACACAGTTGTATCCCTAACAACCTAGAGGTTTGGAGAATATCAAGAACCCATTGGCAATTATATACATCAGAAACATTATCCAACTCAAGTGATGTATTTTAAAAATTGAAAACATAAAATGAACATTGAATACTGTATAATACTATCATTGGATACTGACCAACAATTTAATAGAGAAATAATTAATGTCTTCCATGATAATCAACTAAAAAAAATAAAAAGAAATCCAATGATCTCCTAATCACAAAAAAATCATCATGGATCCTAAATATTAGTAAAAATATTTCAATTTAATAATAAATATAATTTTATCATCATAAACTCTAGAAAAATTATATAACACCATGTTTATCAAATTTTCTAACCATCTATACCATCCCACTAATAACAACTTCATGTACGAGCTATAAAAATATCAAAAAAAACTCCTCAAAAATAATATTAAACAACCAAAACGTTTTTTATTAACATTACAAGAATCATTCTATATTCTAAATGGAATTATGGTTTAAATTATAAAACTAATTACAATAAATATCAATAAATAGTACATGATTGTTAAATTAATTCATGTAAGATTAGTGAAAATGAAGATCAAACAAAGTTATACACTATTATTAATTAAAACAACCATCCTCTTTATTTATGACCAAAATTATTTCAAATATTTATTATTAGGTTTTATAGATCCATAATACACAATAAAATAGTAAATTATTTCATTAATAAATTTTATAGAATACCCTCAGTACAATGCATGTTCATATTAATAATTTTTTTTAATTAAGGAAAAATTCAATTAATTTTCCCTTAATTGACCTCCCTAAATTATCAATAATATGTATTTTAGTATTTTTTGTGCACGAGAAACCTGAAATAAATCATTGATAGTTCCATCCAAGGTATTTCACATTATTTACATAATATAATGGGGTTATAACATTAAGAATAACATAATTGTGTGGGAAGATACAATACCATGCCTTTTAATTCATTAATTAGGTATTTCTGTAATATTTATGTCAAATCATGTTCTTTCCCATGAGAAAGAAATTAAGGTAATCCCACAATAACATAATAAATATTTGGGATGTCCCCTTCCACGATATGAATCATCTATGATCACTGAACAATAATATGATGATGATAAAATAATACAAACACAAACATAAAAATGAACCCCTAAACCGAACTGATATAATCCCTTTGGAAACTATAATAAATAAAAAATAATGAATATATATATATATAATGGTAAGCATTAATTCTACTAAAATAAATGTAATAATGATAGATAAATGATGGAGTGAAAAGGAACACATAGATAAATTGAATCAAAGTTAATAATTTCATAATTGAATGGGATGACTGTCATCCATATAGGCCTAAATTTATACAAAAAGATCCAATAGCTGAAATCGGTTTAACATAAGAAAGTTTAAATTTAAATATTTTTTAATTAGTGATGAATTTATATTTAGTTATTGAAAAATAAGGACCAATAAATCATAGGGATTTATCACTCCATAATGGTTTGTGATCTGAATAACATGGAAAAACATCTTCACACAACTCCCCCTTCTTTAAAGAGAATTACAACATTATTATTGTGAGAATGAATGCTCATGCGATGGTTATGGGTTTCATACCCATTTTTCAAACTCTCTAAATTGATTCCATAATCCATGTATATCTATCCCAAACTAATCAACCCCAAACCAAGCTCATAATGAGACCCACTCATCATATTACAATGTATCCTTTAGATACAGAACAACTAAACCCATCCCTTTGGATATCACTAAAATACACCATTAAACATATTTAAAATATAAAAAATCTAAGATGTAAAAATAACACTATAATATGATTCATCATAAAAATGAAAATCGATGAAATTTTATACTTACGGATAAATTGAATGGAAAATGAAACTATGATGTGATGTCCACATGTGAATAAATAATCCAACTCTCCATGAAACTTCATTCCATAAATAATTCACCCCACAATAATTGGTAAATATATATAAGGGATAAACTAAAAAAATTGATATTTAACAGAATTTCATCTTTTTATATATATCTAAAAAAATTACAATAAAACTATAACTACATCTAAGCACACTATGACCAAACATCCAATCAATAACTGTGAAGTAGTGAACCCACAATAAATACACCTAAAATAAGAACACAAAATCACACAATGATAGATATAATGATGTCTCAATATATAACATCACACAATAATATAAATATTCCATATAAAACCTCAACATTAAGAAAATATCCCTTCTCATATCTTCCAATACTAGCCCAAACATACCTAACCTCCCATTATGATCAATAAATGAAAGGTAAGTGTTCATGAAAGGTCAAGCCATTATGTAATAAAACAATCAAATGATTCCTATCCTCATGAATCAAAACCTAAACTAGGACGTTTTCCAGAATGAGTTATATAATAAATACTAATAAAATTACTCTAAAAAGTTATCTTTACAAAATATGATCCCGAAAAACTCATAATAATGACATTATTTAAAATTAAATAAAGTAACTAATACTAAAATAAATTAATACATGGTAATGTATATTATGATAACAAAATCATTCATACATAAACTTAGGATATTGATAGTTAATTGAATGCCTTAATTTCTAATTACACTATTCTAATTAACCATTAAAAAAATAACCAAAAAATTGAATGCATATAAAATAATTTCTCATGGTGGTAAAAAATCACATCCATCTACTCCACAAACATTTTGATTTCATCAATATATAACTAACCATGACCAATGAAATATGAGTCACCATCAATTCATAGATGAAGTTGTGACATGTGGAAAATTTCACAGATCTGACCTATCTATTGACGGTACTCAAAAAGATATGTTAATTCATATAGGCTCTCCAATATCCTGAATGGTATAACAAATCTATTATAAATAATAATTTTACGAACAAAGCATCAGTTTAATGATTAGGTTATGACAATAAGAATATCCTAAATTGAAAAACTATTAACCTCAACCAATGATATGAATAGTAATTTAAATGATCCCAATCTATTGTCATTATATAAGAAATAACAAAAACCTTCACTTTTTGCTATGTGATAATTGTAATCCATGAATTATTATAACAGAAACCAAAATATAAACTAATCAAAATTAGAATGTTCTTTTATATAGTACATTGAATATATCCATTAATATGTTATTGGAATATCGATTATTGTAGAAAAAATAATTCAGGGTTGATTTCTTTACCCAGTGATCCCCATAATAAATAACACATGTGTGAAATAATTCTTATAATGCCTGAATAAATTTATACTTTTGATCCTCATTATGGGGGAACATGTATTCAAAATACATATATGATTTAAATAAGTTTATTTTATACCCATATATACTCAATAAATTTAATTGGGGTCATTATCATAAATTATGATTAAAAGTACCCCATAGAGCTAGAAATCTCCCCCAAATACTGCCCTTATAATATATCCACTGTGATAAATGCATTAATAGAATGAATGGAGGAAACATTATCATGTGATTCATAAAAACTCATATAACATCAAATACACCATGATCTAATGAGAGATAAGTAAATATATTTATTGAATATCCTTCCATGTCAAAAGTGGAATATCTAACAGATGAAGGAATTGGCTAGGAATATGGTGTTTATCTTCATTTTATTGAAATAAAAATAGCTAGAGAATAAAATCATTATCTAACCAATTCATATCTTTTGGTAAAAAAAATATTTCTTAATACATTATAAATCTAATATACAACATGATACATTTAAAGTTGTGTTCTTGGGGATATGTACAGAACAAATAATACACCACTGATAAAACAAGGTGGTTCTAATGAAACAAAAATTGATATTGATCATCCAATAACTATCCCCAAGTATAATCACTATGATCAATAAGACAATTCCAAAAATCAACCATAAAATACCCTAATTGAGATTCATCAACCTATTGTACTGAAAATGCCTATATAGTTTTCTAGTGGAGATTCCATAAATATTTGAATTCCCCATTTTCAAGATATATATATATATATATATATATATAATCCTATATCACACTGTATGAATCCCTAAAATCATGAACAACATTCCCATGTGACTTACATCTTTTTATATCAAAATCATTCTCTATTTACGAATTATAAAAACCTCACATCCATAATACTACATAAAATCAATCCATTACTATTTAAATAATGTCCAAACAATTAAATGAGATGATATATATCATAATATTTCTATCCATGTAGTCAAAAATGTGCACACTGTTCATATTGTTCCACTAAACCATGCGGAAAATAAAATTGAAAAACGATAGAGAATGTCTTTATTATAGTTATATTCTTGGTTAACTATCTATTGACACCCAAGGTAGATAAAATATCATTTATACATCAAAATCAAACCTAGTACTATTATAAATCCATTCCATAATATCTAAAACGTGAATCCTTGTAGTTGAAAATTTGTAAAACATGAAAAAACTATCCTGTATAAAAATGTTCTAATGTAGCATGGTGTTTTTTCCCTAGAATGCCAGATCATTCTTAGTACATGATTATATGGGTTTTTTACTCAATGGAAAACATTACATATAAATTTTATTACATCACACAAGAATAAGAATATAATAAATCTATATAATATTATTTAGGGTTGCCAAGGTAAAACCGGCTTTCTTACATGAAGGATCTTTAGCTACTCCTTTCTGTGACTCAATATTCCACCAAAAAATGAAAATCTCTATTCCAAGACCTATACATAAGAACATACCAAAATATATTATGGAATAATAGAACCTCCAAAATACCTCACATATTCAATGTATGTTATTCTTTAGACTTTTAATGCAAAAGAATGTCATCTAAAAATACTAAAACAATCAATTCAAAAATCAATTAAAAGATAACATTCATGAGTTCCTTAAACACATTTTGGTACATAATTAATACCAAATGGAATTTTTATATTATAATTATATCATTAGTTAAATTTAATTATTCCATAACATAAAATAGTTATTTGATAAAAAATATCTATCATCATTCTATAAGAATTGGTGATCAATCGATGTATGTTGAGACAGATTATTTATTGTCCATAGATTCAAGTAATCATAATCCCCATATACAGAGAAACTATTTTACATAACTTTAATAATATGAATAATTTTCCCTATGGTGTTAGAAGGAATTAAACATAACCTCTCCATAATATAACCTCAATTTGAGTTCATTGCTCCTATCAATCAAGTAGAACTATCCATTATAGAGTTTTTAATATCGATGGGGTAGACAAATATAATTCTATATACAAAATTATTCCACTTTAATAGGGTGGGGTTGAAACAACTATTAGAAAAAATACCAAGATACTCCTCTATAAACCTCTAGAACAACACCAAGAAAAAAATTGTAACCAATATTAATTTGATCGATATAAAAGAGAATGAATGAAAATCACTCTAATCTACTAGATAGTCTCACTTTATAATGGTCCTGGTAGACCATAAATCATAATCATAAAATAAAAATACATACATTATGAAATCAATTATAATTGGAAATAAATAAAATAATTCCATGAAGATATTTTAATCGTATGACTATATACATAGACATATAAAGCATCTAAAAAGATGAGGTTACCCTAAAAACAACTCAGAATCTCATTATATATTTTTTTAGGTAACATAACTTCCAACTAATGTTGTCAATACAAGGGGTATTTAATGCCTCTCTAACATTAGTATTGAATCCTAGACTATATATATTGTAACAATTTAATACCTATATCTTGAATCAAATATATTATATATCTAGTTGTAATATTGATAGATGAATATCCACAAGAAATCAGTCTCATCATGGGGTGGAAACACTATGTCACGAATATGAAGGGGTCTTGTCTATGAGCTCTAGATCAATGATTTGGACTATATACACACCCATATTATATACCATGTCTCTGTAGATGATTTCTTTCCTGGGGATATCCTATACCCACCATATCCCCTCTTAGATATTCGTATCCTTTTGTGCATTTTTAGTATTTCTAAAACAAACTGTACTATAGAAGTTGATGAACCTAATGTTTATCTACTATTATATACTAACTACCAAATAAGTTTAGATACTCATGCCTAAAATTTACATTATCTCTAGAAGAATAGAAAATTTAATTTAACCTAATAGTAGTAATCTGAGAACGGTCATCTCTAAAAAAGGAGATAAATGAATATGATGTAATATCCCAACTGTATTAAACATATATTTACCTAGATAGTTGGAAACACATTCATATGATGGCCTAATCACAATTTTTCTTAATTTTTTAAAATTATAGTCTCCAAACACACTAAAAAATTATGGTTCTTGGTTTTCTTGATAAAATATTGTAATATAATTTTTAGGTTATGAATATTAGGTAAATTAATTCATGCTTTTTCATGGGTCACTGCTATTTTTTCATTGCTAATATACCATATGAGTTTTTAGAAATAGATCTATGATTATGGTTCCAAGGTGTCATAGTTGGTATCAGATCAGGGTTTAGATAAATATAGAGATTATTTTTTTTTAGTTTAGTTTATGATGAACCCTAGAGAAAAATAATAGAAAACCATATGATTTAAGAAACATCCAAAAATTTTAATAATTTATGGAGAATATGTTTTTCCCTAGAAAATAAATTTTTTTCTAATTACATGAAAATGGATTTTAATATGAAACTGATGATCCTAGGGGAAATCACCCCATAAGGGCTCATATTGTATTATCACAATGATAACCATGGGCATGCGTAAGGGGCCTTTAACTACACACCACTATAGAAACTCCTATGTGATATTTTTTGGGTAATAAAAATTATATTTAACAAATAATTATGAATAATTTTAGTATTGTGTCAATTGGATTGGATAGAAAACCTTGAGGAAAGTAATGTGAGAATCCTAGATTGATATATACTGTGACATTAATATGGAATATATAAATTATTTTGGAGTTATTTCTAATATGATCATGGTTTTCTGAAAAAAAAATTATAATTTATATGTTCTCATCCCAGAAATTTAGTTATTTTAGTAATGGCTGAAACATTATGGAATAAAATAAATGAGGGATATGATGGGTGATGTAGTGATTATTCCAAATAATGTTTTTTATAACCATAGAAATTTAATGTAAAAATTGGGAAACTGAACCTCGTATAGATTAGGTTTATTAATCATAGAAAGAACTCAAAAAATCATTACAAGAAAATATATTATTATTAATGTTAATCATGTAGTATAAGATCTATTGCAGCAAGGTTACATGCATCTCTGGATTATTCGGGATAAGTTCTTCAAAATGGCATTCCATCGTGACCCAAGTCTAGATATATTAATCTAAAATAATTTTCCCCTCATTTATTCCCAATGACAATATTTTATCTTTTCTATTGATCAAAAAATATTTTTCATCATTGAGAGAAACTCTAATGGAAATTTCATATATTTTATCACCTTGCACCTTTGACACGCTAGTATTGAATTAATAATCAGACATATCTTCCTTGTAATGGATGAGAGGAACGAATACTACATACTTATCACCAAGAGGTCAGGTTGGGACCCCTGTATAACTATATTTCTGAACCTCTGTTGAGTCTGATCTATCCTTTTCATCAGTTATCTTCAATTACCTAGATGATCTGGAGACTATAGTATTCATTAGTCTGGAGTAATATTTTTTTATTAGATTTTATCTTTTTGTTGACTAGATGGGACCCATGGACCTTTCCTACCTTTCCATTCCATAAGCCACACCCATATATCAACAAATTTTAATGATCTTGTTCCCACTCTAAAATAGATCTGGAATATAGTTAATTACCACGTGAGGTGAGATGAGCAGCGTGTACCATATCCCGAGGAACCTTTAATTCCCTCATTGGAGCAGCCTTATTTTTCCTTTTTAGATTGAATGACTCCTTTCCTTTTATATATTTGTTACATAAGCTTTGATCTCCAATAACCTGGAATATGTTATCAATATTAAATCTTGATCTCCCCTTCTACAGGATACCAACCATTCCTTCTTGTCCCATGCTTTAAAATAACAAACCGGTTTCAATTCACAGAGATATAGTTGTAGAATTTAGATGTTATGATTTATTACATCATTCCTACGGGTCTCTATCAATAATGGTGTTTGAATTTTCAGGTACTAAATTATTTCATGGGATCTTCCTTACAACCACTACCTTCAAAGAAGCTATGGTTTGGGCCTCCCCTTCCCTCGAGATGTGGTCAAGTAGATCTACATGCTTTCTTCCAGTTCTGTACACCATTTGAACATAAGAGATGGCCCTATCAAGAACAACTATGTCCTAAATAATCATTCATGACTCATTCTGAGTCTCGTTGACCTTAAATTATCCATTAGGGGCGAGTTGATCCATTGTAAGACCAATAAGAAGAAAATCCTTCATACACCCCATATCCTGTTATGGAATAGTAAAAACGACCTCAGTATCACTACTTCAGATAAACTGGGAATGATTCACCAGGTAAGTATTCGGAGTAAACAACAAAATGTAGTGATTTTCAAAATGAGAAACTAAATGGGATGTGGCATGGTGTTTAATATCATGTGGTAATTATCACATAGTTATCATGAGTCGTGGGAAACAATTAGAACATAAAAAACTTATAACCACACAAAATAAAAAAAGTATTATGTTTCATATAATATTAGGTAAAAATGACCATATATGAAATAAGATATTACTTCCAAAATGATAAGAATGTTGTATAAAGAACACAAGGTAATGGATCATAAGAATCAAGTAAATGATACTAGTATAGATGGGTTGTATATTAATCTCACGAGTTTCAAATTTATAAAATGAGTAAATCTGAAAAAATTCAATGCAAAAAGGTCGCATCTAATGTGTTGACTACTCTTGAATTCGTAAAAAGTTAAGAGTTTATGAATTAAAAAAATATTTTCCTAAACATAGGTATAATTAAGGAAATATACAAAAAACCTACCTAAACTAGGGTAAAATTTTATTTCTATGCAGCAAGAGCTAATGGTAATGGTTATGTTAAAAATGGGTGAATTTTATAATATTCTTCTTTTCAAATTGAAATTTTTTAATTTTTACTAAGGACCATCCCACAAAAATTTATTCTAAATTTAATCAAGGAGTATAAAATCTATGAAAGGAATGATATATGTCATATTTTCATTAAATTACCCTTATAGGAATAGTTATTGGATCCCATTTCTACAAATCTTATTTTATTAGGTTTTTTGGAATATACATTAAAAAATAAAGTTCCTTTGCTAATAATATAATTAAATTTGACACTAGGAAGGGAATGATTCTCTCTATATAGTTTCCATATTGATTGATAAGGAATTATAAAATGAACACATTAATGTTTATCACTACATGGATTAATATATACTCTTATTAGACGACATACCCATCCATGATGTGTACATTACTAAACTGGTTGTAGAAGAGATAAATTTTGTTATATGGATAATGATGGAATAGATGAAAAAATACAAGAAGATATATCCATGATGAAAAAATTGATATGGGAAACTTGAATTACGTTTATCATTGAGATATAATTAATATTATGAGGACATGATTTATTTAAGGGGTGTAGAATTTAACAACCGTAGATTTAAAATCCTTTTAAAATAAAATTCGGTTTTATAACATACATTACATGATGCACTAATTTTAAATGAACCACAACTAATTAAAAAAATATTAATAAATTATTAAAAACTCAAAAATATAAATAGTTAAAATTTCATACCAATAAGGGATTAATTGTTAATATGATTTAATGCTAAAAAGCCTTACATTAAATAAAATATATTTTATTCAATTGTTGTATTATATATTAAATTTTAAACATATAATATTTATTATTTTAATTATATAAAATAGTTTTTCAAAACCAACCAGCATATATAATTTTTATTATAATTTAATTTTTATTTTTTTCTAAAATATTTTATAGTGTAGTGAATAGTGAATAATACTCATTTTTTAATAGTATCGTATTGGTGCTATTATGATAATAAAATAATCATATAATTGTTTTAAAAAAATAAACATGAAAATATATATTAATAAGGTTAAATAAATAATTTAAAAGAGGTATTATGTTTAATCTATAAAACCCATGAATAAAATTTTAGAAATTTATGTTATAATTTATGAAAACATTATCTCATCCGCCTTATTTAATTAAACTTAAACAAGGTGAAATAAGGATTTGGAATTATTTAGATGTAAGATAACACTTTTAGATTAACAAATAACATTTAAATGTCATTATCATTAGTATAATTGATAATTTAATAATATATTTAAATTTTATGCTTACATGTAAACTTATCCCAAAATCATGATTTATGTGTTTCATTAAGTAAAGATAATTTTTTTTACATAATAAGGAAATGTAATTTTATAAAATGAATCATGTATTTTATTTTAGAAAATTGACAACATATAATTTGGAAAATTTATGTTTTTTGGAATAAAAATAATATGACCAAGGATAATGTTGACGACAACGTTAGTGGTGAATAAGTTATTTTAGATTTATTTTAATAATAATGTCTACTTTTTATCTGATAATATATATTAATATATTTTATATTATAGAATCTATGATTATATTTAGAAATATATATATATATATATATCCATATAACTATATATTAATATTTATACTCATTCATTAATAATTTCCAACCACTATAAATTTCATTGGAATTTCTTGATAATTTCCTATGACGTTTGATTTCTTCTATATTCTAATCTTCATCAGCTTCCCAATTTTTCCTTAAAAGTGATTTTGAAATAAAAATATTTATTTAGTGATTAATATTGATACTCATTCATTTGGAAATCCATAGTAAATATTATTAAGAATACTTAATGATGAAAGAATCTCTTTTTCAATAAAAAATATTTGTATATATATTATATGTTTTAATTTAAACATTAATTATCTAAAATTAATTTATTTTATTATATAAAATAGATATTAACTTAATTTTAATCACACAAATTTTGGGTATAAATGGTTAATATATATATATATATATATATATATATATATATCAAAACATAAAATATTTAATGAAAGGATACATACAAAGTTAAAAACTAAAAAGGGTAATGAGATAAATATAAGGAGAAAACACAAAAATCAATCAATATTACCATTGAATAGAGACATTACGTTATTAAAATGGTAGATTGTACTTCTAAAACTACACTTCTCTTCACTCATGAAAGTGTATCACTCCAACTACTTCATGACACACCTATAATTTGAATTTTTTCATGAAAATAAGTCAAGTATATAAAACTATAGCCAACTCCCGCATCCGAAAGATATTTTTCACCATTATATAACATAAGGTATCCCTTACAAAGGATATTTATTAAGGGAATACAATATCCATGATATGGGTTATAACTTATTCCTAGTCTTTAATTATTCATCCATTTAATTAACTTATTTAATTAAATTTATATTCATAAATATCAATAATTAGTATACATAAATGTAATTATATTATTTAAATTAAAGTAATTCATTCCATTCCAAATACTATGAGTAACTAAAATATCAATCATGTGTAAGAATGGACTGCTGCCTCAAAACAAAATTGAATTTTTTTCATTGAATAACATTGAGAGTAATAATTACATATTTAATAGAAAATAATATTGTGAAATTAATAATAATACTTCGGAAATTATAATTTCTCATATCTCATCATTTCATCCATTCATTGAGAAAAGTAATCACTAATCTTTCTTACGTACGTACTACCGCCAAGATAAGTAGTAAACTTCATTTTCAATCATTGATCAACATCGATGGTTACTTGAATTGATTTAATGTAATTATATGATATATATGACATTTTCATGATTCTTTATATTTTATATTATCTTTATATAATGACATACCATTATTCATTAAATCATTATAACAATTTAATATTTGGGTTACCTTTTCCACCTATGTGAATAATTTTATAATGTTTAGGTAAAAAATGATTGTGAGATATAATATTATTTCCAAATAATTTAATAATAATACGTTTAATTATATTTATTTTCATTTATTTTTATTTTTTATTAAAAATCTAAAAAATATATACAACCTTTTGACTGATAATACACGTCGAAACTAGTTCATCATGATCTCTATTTTCAAATCTAATATAATGTTCTTTCACCAAATGAAAATGGGATATAAAAAATAAAATAAGAAATTTATTATTAAAAATTGAATAATCTGGAATAATAAACTTGTAACTAGTATTTAATGATAAATCCCACTATCGCAATATTTTTACAAAACATAAAATCAAAAGTTCTAACACCCGATGTTGAAAAAAAACTATATCTGGGTAATATATTTTTAAAATATTGTTTTAAATTATCTATAAATTTTTTTATATATTAATATAAGGTTATTAAAAAATTCATTAGTACATTTATGTCCATTGTAAATGAGTTTATATTACACTCATGCTATAATGAATTTAATGTAAGGATCCTCAGTAACTCAATTATCTTTTAGTCAGTTATCTCTCCCATTGTGGATCTTTTTTTATCAAAAGTTATTTCTAATCTATAGTATGATGATATAATCATTTTATATTCTCAAAAAAAAAAATTCTTACATAAATGTATTCATCTATGACATTTTCATGCCTAAATTTTGAGTTTGGAAACAGTAATGCTCCTTATTTCTAATGAGTATATCTTTCCAATTTCAATATTTCATTTGATTCATCTGATATACACTGTTATTTAGAAATATAAGATTTTTTATAATAATTTTTTCCTATTTCCTTTTAATATGTTGGAAAAGATGATTTATTAACTCCATAAATGATATAGGTTTCTATGAATTTTTATATTTGGATAATAAAACGCGTATATTTTCATGCTATTAAATTTTATTTTTTTACTCTTATTTTCTAATACAATGATGTTATTCTATCAAGAATTATTATTTCAAAAAATTAAGTTTTTTAAAATTCTAATTGAAACATATTGATTTTTTATTTTTAATAAATGTGAAAGTAAATTTTTCAAAAAAAATAATTTTTTTGGAAATATATTTCATTGGTTTTTCTTCCAATGTGACTTCCATATCCAAAAAAGATCTCTCTACACTATATTTGTGTTCCATGATTCACCCATTATCTTTCCTCATTAATTATTCCTTTTTGGACCTAATTTTTTGTAATAAAATTTTTCTTTTGTAAATTCATATCATGTATACATTTTGGGAATATTATAAAACCGATTTCCTTGAGATGGGGTTTTCATCTCTATTAACATCCACTGAATCATTAATGTTTTGTTATAATAGTTCCATATAAATTATTTCTAAAGATGGATAATGATGATATTTCATAGATGTATTTCAATGATTCCATATTTTTTTTGGTTTAATTAATGAAATATTCAGAATAAAAAAGCTTATTTTTATGTGTTTGATATATGCATATTATTTAGTATGTCATAATTGGGGTCCTATATATCCCCCTAATTTGTTGGTTATAGGTTTACATCCCATTAGTTAATAATTATAATCATGAAAATTTCTCTTGAAACATGATGAATGGACATTTTTTTGTTCATAAAATGATATGGAGTGATTTTGATTATCCAAAATAGGATATATGGAAATTTTATTTTTTCACAGCATGATGCAATGTAATTTTTCTTGTTTGCAACACACTACATTGATATTTTTTTGAAAATTATAATATTTATTATGATTATGAATTTTAGAAAATTTTATTATCATTTATTATTCTATATTATGTGTAAAATGCTTAATGACATATGTTTTTTCATATTATTTCATGGTATAAAACAAATCATTTGAGAATATGTGTATACCATTTATTCTTACAAACGACATTTATAGAGAAGACATCGTAATGTTCTAATAATTTTTTAATTTTTCTAGTATACTAATAAAATAAATCATTAGAGTTTATTTTTTTTGTGATAAAATTATATAATTTAATAGTTAAGTTATTATATTCAAGAAAAATAAGTCATTCTTTCTATGGGTTTCTGTATATAGTATCATACCTAATGAAAATCATTTATTTTCTTGTACCAAATCATAGATTGTAGGTATATGGTGTTAATAATTTTCCCTAACATCAAATCAAGGTTTTTTATGTTCAGAATATCTTATTATATAGATGTAACTAATAAGGCCAAAATAGTATATATAATTTTAAAATCATTGTATGGAATGGGAATCATTTAATTTTTAACAATTATTACAGAATGTGGATTATCATTTCCTAAAATGAAACAGGATGGAGTCGAACTCATGGGGAAGTAGAAATTTCTACTAACATAAAATTAAATATCATTAGATACTCCATGGAAAAGATCACCTCTATGTTACTGGTGTAATATTTACAACTAATTTATGAAATTATCTTATTCTATGCTGAAATATATTTATCTATTGTCCTGATTACACTATCTTTATTGGTTTAATAAGTTATACCATTAATATAATAATGTGGTTAGTCAGACAACACCAATGGTTTCTTATTTGAAATAAGATTTTTTAAATTGAATTTTAATATCTTCCATATAACTAAAGCTTAATATTTGGAGTGTATAATTGGAAAATATCGATGTGAAGTGATATTTAACTCACTTGTAATTATCTAATATAGCCATAATATATGTGATTAATTAATTAACATCATGAACTTATTAGTATAATATATAACTAATGACAACATATGGTATCATCATGTTTGTCATATATGGTGGTTACATTGTTTTATTTAGGATAAACCATTTCCATTACTGTGGTGTGAGTAATAGAGTTTTGGAAATATTCAAATGAACATATTTCATCAGTTAATGACATAAATACATATCTATAAGTGATTAATGAATTTAGATTCATTTATAGAATATATATTAAAATGGTATTTTTTATTGAAATCATATTATATTCCCTTTCCCATTATATGAATCCCATTAAAATTATTTTGGGGATGGTTTATATAAATAAGTGTAATTTCGACATTTAATTTCATCACTATGTGTGACTATTGTCTTACAAAAAGGATTTTATAATTAGTTCTAGGATATATAGAATCCATGTTCAGCTTCTGATTTTCATATTCTTATGGATAATAATTTTTTTAATTTTGTTTGCTAGAAAGGTTTTAGTAGGTTGGAAAATGATATTTAATAAATGGGAAACCTCAAGTTGTAAAAATATTTCTATAGTATATATTAGTGATTTATATATAATTAAACCAGATAGTGGACATTAATTATTGGTCTCTCTTTATTAAGTGATGAGTTTGATTTTAATACATTAATAATGTACCTCACTAATAGAATAAGAAAATATAATGTTTTAACCATAAAAAAATTTAATGGGTCTATTAACCATATTATTTCACAATTGATATCTCTTTAAATATTTTATATGAAATCTATTGTGTATCTTTTCATTTCTATGGACTATCAAAACATCCACAAGCAAACCAGTAGAAAGTTGTGTTGTCTATATTTTAATTATTTCCTTTTCATCAATTTGGGTATTAGGTAACTGAATGAGTTTTATTAGTCGACACCATAATGATAGAAGCTATTATTTTTATGTAGTCTACTTATAATATAAATGAAATAAAAATATATCATCATTATGCATGATATTATAGGTAGTTTTTACATGAATTCTTGACGTATTCTTATTCTCTAGCCTCTCTTACCAATGAGCGGGTGAAGATCACATGTAGCATATAATGTCCAAAATATTTTGATGTCCAGAAATAAATATTCAATTTATCTCTCATCACGATCATACATGGTCTTGATTATGGTTATCAATTTATTATAATGCTTAAGTATGTCTTTAAGTTTAATTTTCATATTGTTCAATCTTCATGTGGAACTATTTTCTTACCAGTTAGGCTCACATAAGAAGAACATTCCTTCCCATGAACATAAGTTTCTATCACCGATCCATGATAACCTATTTTTCTGCAGTAAATTAACATTGATAAATTTAGTAATTTTATCTTCTGATATAGTTTTTGTAATATATTTTCATAAATTTTCTTCAATCTCATAAAACTGTAGTGTAGATAACATCACTATATTTTTTATTTTAAAAATTATTATACTTTTTGGAAATGGAATCGTTTCCAAATTGATGAATTATTTAAATTATAATGTAGAAAGTAAAGGAAAATAATAATTATCTTTTTTTATATTCATATTTAGACAATGGAAATTAGATATGGACGTGAGGTAAAATAATATATTCATATAAAATATAAAAAATATCATTTAGGTTATGATGAAAAAATCATAGGTAAAAAAAGTGATGTAAAATTACCAAATATATAATGATTATTAAATATTTTGTAGACTAATATTGAATGATGTCAATAATACGGTTGAATTCATCATTTATGGAATATCTTTGTGTTTTTTTCCTTATAATGAAAATTATTGTAAAGAATTAACATCCTTCACATTGAGTTTTAAATTGATTTACAACCCTAATGTATTATAATTTTATGAAATATTAATCATAGCCATAGATGAGAATGTCTATTATTTATTGTGTTACATGTTTCCTCAATTTTCAACAAATTAAACTATGAAATTACAATCTAAAATTTTAAATGGAAGAATTATTTATTCTTAAAATATAGTGGGATAAGTTATCTATGCATTTTACAATGAAACTATGAAATTACAATCTAAAATTTGTAATGTAACAGTTATTTATTCTTAAAAGATAATGGGGTAATTTATCTATGCATTTTATAATGAAACTGCCTAAATAAAATCATGAATGGTATATTATATGGATCATCAGTCATAGGAAATATAAATTAAAATAATTTATGAATATAAATGAAATTATTAATTTAGATGATCTTTATAATTTTTATGTTTATGATATTTTCAACTTTCATATAGTAGATTCCATTATTAATTCAAATTGATATATTAGTTTTTAATATAAAATTTGGATGGGTCATCAAAAGGTGATTTATTTTTTTTTATGTCTGTGTGTATTTAAATTGGTTTTTTTTTTGTAAAAATTTAATTATATTTTCTTATTTTTTTAGTTTATCGTTTTATGGTGCGAAATTTCATTATTTATTATTTTATAAAATGTTATGGTTTCTGAATATATTCAAAATAATCCTTATAATTGCATGTAATTTTGTAGATAAAGCATACATATGGGATCTTAAACTCATATATAAAAGTATATATTTTAAAAAAAATAAAGGTTCCCACTAGGGGATTATACATAAGTATTTCTCCTAGCACTACACAATTCATATTCCTTTTTATAGGGATAAATATGAAATTACATATATATAAAAAATGTTAATATGTTTTATTACCAATGGTGAGTAGTTTTGATGTGGAAGGTTAAATAATGCCATGAACTAGTGCCTCTCATTCCATGCTTTTTCTGTTATTTTGAAAAATTTCCACATTAATGAAAAACGACTATTTACATAACTATAATGATAAATATCTTGATTTAATTATTTTAAACACTCACATAAATCTCTCATTTTCAATAATTTTATATTATTCTAGATTTATATATGAAGAAAATTAAAAATAAAGTTATATATTAAAATGACAACACCTATTGAGTAGATAATGATAATAATGTATAAAAATTGTTTTAAATACAATAAATGTATAACTGAAATAATTTTAATACACTATAACATCAAGAAAAAATCATAAGGAATTTGGTGGGAGATTTTTTTTAATATTTAGGTATTTGGATGAGGTAAATATGTGAATAGAAATGGTAGTGTGGTGCATGATGTCGACCATTCATGAATCCATAACACCTCCAACATATTAAAGAAGAACCATACCAAGAATAAAATCATTTATTTGGATGGTACATCAATAATATGTTCACCATCATCTCAAGTGAAATGTGTTAAAACTTATCGTATTCCATGTGATGATTTTAGAAGTAATATATTCCAAAAATGATTTTTTTAAATGATAGAAAAAGAACAATAAATTAGTATTGAAGGGTCCAAAGTAGGATTGGATTGGATGAAACACCCCATGAATAATTAGACACATTTCATAAAAGGTTTATATATATTCATCCTAAATTGTGACACTAATTTAAGTATCTATAAATACACTACATGAGATATATTGAAGTTGTTGTTTAATCATTGATCTATACATTAAGGGGTCTACATAATGAAGAAAAATAATGTCTAAATTTACAAAAGAAGGTATGAAAATTATCTATATAGTTTTTATATAAAATTTATCATATATATATTTCATGGAATAGTCCATTGAGAAGGACAAACTAAAATTTGAAGATAAAGGCCTATAATACCCCAACCAAAGGGTTTTTGTCATGTTCCCTACTATATGGAGAAATTTGACGATAGTAATTCCACCCTATATTCTATATTTTTTTAACAAGAATTTATTTCATAAATATAAAATTAGGGGGATTTGACATTGAATAATTATGATAATCCAATAGAAATAACTAAAACATATCAACAATTCAACATCAGAGTATGTATAAATAAATATCTCAATGTAATGTTTAAAAAAATTGTAATAAAAAGGATAAAAATACTGATCTCCCATAAGGAAATTCATATATAAAAATTAAACTAATAATAAAATATTCATTTCACATAGTGTGTTCCCCAAACCATCGACACGTATATTTTAATCGTGTCTTGTTTCTCCATCCCAATCCCTTATATAACATTTTCTCTTACCAAAAAATCAATAATAAGTACTTTACATACCGTGAGATTCTTGTAAAGCATGTGAGAATATAATGTTGTAGGATCCAACTAGAGGATCAATTATATTTTATCATTTATTTTTTTATTCAGGAAAAAATTAAAATGACATAAATAAATATGCTTGATGGGTAGACATGTTTCATACATGCCACCACAAAAACTAAAAATATACAAACACCCATAAGTCCATCTTGTCTTATCTAATCCACCATGATTTCAAATATACATACTTCATCTGAATTCTTTAATATAGTCACATCATCCCAAAATTCCTAGTCGATACTCAACAACTCTATTATGGGATTCCTCTATGACCTCAGCTTGTACTTAGTAGTGAATCCTAGGGAATCATCTATACTCATACCACTATCACCCACCAAGATGTGTTACGTATCAATAACAAATAACAACCCCATTCATAGAAGTCCCATCATCATATTGATAAGTTCCCCCCAACCATAAAATACTCTCAACAATCTCATACCCTCCTATACATCGTATTTTCACTCAATAGTATCTCAATCCAATCCCTTTTCATTCAAGAAATGATTCATATGAGCTACATGAATTACATCTATAACAAAACATTCAAACTAAAGTATGGGTACAATTTAACTCATTATCATATAAGTATTGTCTAATATGTCATAGGACATACATTCTCACTCATTGATTTTGAAAACATGTCACATATAAAGGACCCAATCACACCCATTTTAGTATTGTTATTGAGATTTCACTCATTACAGATCTAGACCTCATGATTTTTAAATCCTATACTAAAATATGACCCATAAAACATGAAAATAATAAATAAAGGGATTAAAATGCAACATACATCAACACCATAACCAACATATATCCTTAGATGATATAATCATTTCATGTACTCCTTAGTTCCAATAGTCCTATCTCCTCAAGACCATCTTTTTCAAAAATGAAAAATATTATTTCCCTCCTAGAATTCTCATTTCACTTATTAGCTAACCTCAATGGTCTTCAGTACACCTATTTAATTTAAATAATTGATAAAAAATAAAATCATTCAAAATTAGTTACCCTATAACCCATATAATAACTTGAAACATGCCTCGGAATATCATAACCAAAACTATTTTAACTCCACCACACAACTTTACCCTGCTACCAAAGGATCATCTTGGCCCATCTCACTCTAATCCACCTTGGCATGTGAATTCAAAGTCATAATAAATTTCAAAAACTCCCACATGGGTACCATAACAAATATTCAAAAGTATTTCATTCAACCAATAACATAAATGAAAATACTAACTTTCAAAACATATATAGTCATAAATAACTTCTCCTGTAAAGATTTCATTCCAAGAATCACCTCCCACCTAAGGATAGAGTGTAACATCCCAGTTAAAAAAATAATATGACTTTTTCATATTTATTAATATTTTTGAAATAAATTTTAATTTTACTTTAAAATGATTTCTATGTTTGATGGAGTACATTACACACAACAATGGGTTTCTCTGAAAATCTCATGTTGCACATAAGGCTGAGTCATACTGAAAAATAATAATATAATATTAATTTAAATTTTAGTTAATTCGTAGTCATTGTATTGGAGGGAATAAAAAGAACTAACATCAACATGATTATACAAGTTGTTAAATGTTTTTACATTTATCCAATAAAATTTAGAGGCTTAGAATGTGAATGAATCCAATTTTAAGCATAAATACATTAATATTCATTAAAAGGTCTATTTACCACCTTTCGAGGGAGAACCCTTTTTAAATATAGTTTTTGTCACTTATATATGTTCTATTTGAAAAAATAAAATTCTTCTTTGGAATCAGGAAATCAAAATTTAATTTCGATGAAATTTTTCTATTTTTCTGATGATGTTCATTTTTTTAATGAATAGTGAAAAATATTGTATTTTAATTCAACATTTCCTTTTATTATAATGTATTTATATGGTCATATTATCTTTTAAAATGGTTTTAAAGTGTAATTGGATTATATTTTTACCATTTAATCTAATATTAGTCATTGGAAGTAATTTTACTTTGAAATTGGATATAAAAAACTGTCAATCTTTTGATAGTTATTATTTCTTAAAAACAAGCCTTTTCTTTTGACAACGGGAATTAATTTCAAAATAATTCCTGCGACTTTTGTGTTTTAAATTTGGAAAAATGGGTTCCATATTTAGAATCAAGAGGTTCCGATTGTATAAATAGGTAAATTTTAGTTTTAGACATTATGAATATTTACTTCAGTAAATATTTTATTTACCATGGTTAAAAGTTAAATATGTTAAATAAGGGCAAAACAATAATATTGTAATAACATTAATTTACCCTTACACTTGTCCTAACCATATTGGATGAGATATTTCTGACAAAGGATATCCTTGGGTCTATTTTGGGACCCCATGGAGCCACTTGGGGGTGATAATGACAATATATATTAATTAATTTAAAGTAAAGACAAAAGTAACATAAACATATATCTTTTAGTAAAACAATTTTTATATGGGGTTAGATAAGTGATATATTAGACTATAAATATTCATTTGAAATCTAAAAATATTTCCTACATCATTTTCTTTTATTTATAATTTTTAGACATTAAATAAATAAACTTCATTATGACACAATGGTGATGCAGTAATTGCTTCATTAATAAATGATTCAAATAAATGATATTATAAATATTAAAATAAATTTATTTTGAAACATTTTATTTAATACACTAATTTTAGTGATAATAACGACTTGTTATATTTTAATTAATTAATGTTTTTCTAAATAAAAAAGTTTTTATAGATTTTTTAAATGTCCTGATATGAATAATTTTGAAATTGAAATAAATTAGTTTTTAAAAACATGAATATTTTAATAAATGATAAAATAATCCTAAAAAAATAATATTCGTCCAAATGACTTAACTAATGTTATAAATGTCATAACTTATCTATTTTGATTCACTTGGTATTTTATAGTAATTATAGTAACCATATAGTATGAATATATAAGAGGACATGATAAAAGTTAAATAAGTTAACAAAGGGTTAAATAAAAAAGATAAGGATTAAAAGATATCCAAAACCTATACAATTCTTATTGGATGATTTTATTTATACTTATATGCACCTTATAATATAATTAAATAAGTTTAGGACCTTTTTAAAACAAAACTCAATTTATAATAAAATAATACATTCAATCTTTCCTAAAGATCCCCTCATCCCTCTTATAAATGGCCATCAACTATAACCCATTTATCACACCTCTAAAGTCCCTTGGATCATCCAAAATCTACCCAAATAAGCTCCCAAACTCCCTCTCTTACTCCTAGAATCCTTACCTTAGGAATAATTCACTTCAAGAAAGCCTGTTGATTCAAAGCATAGGGAGTTACACGATTTGAAGGTAACGTCTTCTCTCAAGTTCTTTTCTTTTATTTTCCTTCTCAAACCCCATAAACTCTATTTATTACATTATTTTATAACAGAAACAGTATAATAAATATATTGGGATGTTGTTATTAGAAGGATTCAAACTACACTTTCACACACCTCCATCTAATTGATATGAACATACTGTTTCTGTGGACGACAAACTACAGCATCACGAAACGATGATTATTCAAATATCTCCTACCGCCTATCATGGTAGCTCTTATGTTGGCACTTTATTTATACATTATATTTATATTTTCTCTATTATTCTACATTTTTTATTTCTATCATACATTTTAGGTTTCCATAATGGGTAAATATGATAATTTCATTTGAGGAAGTGCAGACTACCGCCCCCTCAAAGTGATATGACTCATTCATGCCATACGTGGAATGTATAATGGGTGGAGTTACTGAAATTATATATGAAATTATAATGGAATTATAATATACATATTTATCATTATGTATCCATTCCATTAAATATGAAATAAAAATGAAATTAGCCTTCATGCATACATGCGACTTACCATCTCCATGAACGGTGTATTTCATTTGTTACCTCAAAATGTTATGTACTATTATAAATACATATATATACTAGATATATATGATATATATGATATCTAAATAATTAATATCATTATATAGATAATGGAATTTTTACCACATGGACAATTTTTAATTTTAACATGTTCATTTTGACTCAAGCACCAAATATCCAAAAAATGATAGTTATTAACTTAAATGATTATGTAATTTTTATAGCATGGTAATAAGTGATATAAAAGGAATAATAAATTTCAAAAAGGTATGAAGCAAGTATAAAATAACTTTATTTTATTATTCAGGAGATTAAAGAACGAATTATTCAAGTCAAACATGAGGTAAGGGACTTCATCTCAATCTCCCTTCATTGAGGCATATTCTGATTTATATGTGACTTTATTTTATACCGTGTATAAACCCCCTTGAATTTTAATTGAATGTTCCGGGCACAGCAGAAGTGTGGTAGGTAGGGGACCCAAATTTAATTTTTTTCATGTTCAATAATTATTTTGTTATCAATGTGACGATGAACGCCAGTTTCCACGGAATATAATCAAAGATTTAGATAAAGAAGACAGAGGCGTGGAACCTTTAGAGAGGATCTTGCACATCATGTTTATAATTAATTTAATTAATTTCATGAAGAAAAATAATATCATGATATTTGAAATTTTTCTTCGTTGATGATGTTGATCGTCCGGAATGACCCTTCCAAATTATCTGGTTGCACTTGTAAGGGTCCAAACTAGAATCCATCTAGAGGTGATCCACACATGCTCTGATGGCCTCCGATCGACACCGCTCGTTCTTCGGGTTCTAGTGCGGCGAAGTGAGTATCTTGTGTCGGTCCATATTGATAATTTTTTCTTCAGTCTTGAAGAAAATATCTTGTTTTTGAGAGGAGAGAGAAGATGATTCAAGAGAAAATTGTTTAGCTCAACAATTCTCAATTCACTAGGCGTGTGGTGTAGTGTTTTGCCCACAGTGGTACGTGCCTATTTATATACGTGGAATTTCAGTTATGATATATAATTTCATATAAAAAATTAAATACATTCATGAATTTAGAGAAAACACATGCATTTAATAATAATACCACGTCGTTATTTATGGTGTGTCAACTTGCGCAAAATGGAATAAATAAAATTACGCATCACAAAATAATAGCAGCGTTATTTTAATTTATTCCAACTAGTTAAATAAATATTTACCAAATTGCAAATAATTATTTTAATACTAGACCAACCTTGGTCCGCTCGAACTCCACTTCGATTTATTAAACACCTTACTAAATAAATAAACAATTTATTCTATTAAATAAATATTTTATTTATAAACTAGTGAATAAATATTTATTAAATGTTCAATAAAATAAATATATATTTTTTATTTAAATTATGTGATCATTTTAAATTGAATAAAATTATTCTACGGTCTTGAGAATAATATTTATTTCATTAATTAAATTCAAATATAATTTAACTTGGAGTACCAAAAACACTTAGTGTTTGACCCTCTAGGATTTTTTCTCGTCGGCATTAGCTGGGCTTGCCTAAAGTCCAAGAGTACTGTATAGCAATGGGTCATGCCACCCAAGAGAAAGAATGTAAAGTCGTAACAACGACATCCACAAACGAACACTCACTGTGTAATATAATCCATTTGTCTCAATATCTCATCATGCAGGTTTCATGATAGTGTCATAATCTTTTATGCTTAATAAGTCATTCTTTGACTACCTGAAATTAACTCTTTGTTACACCATGGGCATGGAATTTTGTGGGAAGGATATATTTCAATCAAAGGGATGAGATATCAAATTCCATAAATGGAAGGGATAAATCCTTCCTCGACTTATCCATTAATAACATGTCACTCATGATTTACCCATTGTACCCTACTTCCCACCAACTGTCTGCGTGATGGTTTTCATCAGCAAATCAAAGTGCTCGAGTCATGACATGTATTAATGATGTTATTAAAGTCTAAGGATCATTACACATGCTCATAGATAGAAATATCTGATTACACCAAAACATGCGGAATTCTTACTAGCGGGTCTGTTCTCATAATCTCGTATCTTCAAGATTACCAAGTGATAACTTCAAGAGAGGAAGTCTCATATTATTACGAGTACTCGCACTTGACGCTATTTTTTCTATTTTTCCCATCATAGAATGTCATCCAACCACATAAATATATTTAAGAATATTTTTATAGCATTTGAAGGTTCTCATCATAGCGGGGAACTACCATGACCATATCCATTTAACAAATATTTTTGGACATTATTACACCATATTCATGCATAACAATGAAAAATATATAATAATACATTAAATATCCATGTAATAAAAATAAAACCAGTTGGTTATAGGACACCAACTCTTACAAACTCCCACTTGGAATAGAGCCAACTGTCTACGACTTTCAGTCTGCTAAACCTCACTTGATGATCATGTTTCTGCTGAGTCAAGGATTTAGTCAAGGGGTCCGCCATGTTGTCTTCCATGGAAATAATACTCACTGCAACATCGCCTATCTTTGAAAAATCCATCAAGAGATGATACTTCCAAATTATGTGCTTCTTCTGCTGATGTGACCTCGGCTCTTTTGTGAGAGCCACTGCTGTAGTATTATCACGGTACAATGTGATGGGATCTTTACATCTAGGTATCACATCTAGCTCTTAGACTAAGCTTCTCATCCAAGCTACTTCTTTAGAAGCCTCAGAATCTACGATATAATCGGACTTTATTGTCTAATCTGTGACCACTCTCTTCATTGAGCTCTTCCATCTCACTACACCTCCATTAAAATTGAAGATGTATCATGTTTGCGACTTCATGTCATCTTGATCAATCTGGAAACTAGCATCTACATATCCTCTGATGACTAGTTCATAATCTCATCCATAAACCAGGAACATATCCTTAGTACGCCTCAGATACTTTACGATAGTCTTGACTACCATCCAATGGTGGTCACTGGGTCATCTTGATATCTTTCTACCGCACTCAATTCATAGGAGACATCCAGCCTAGTATATAGCATGGCGTACATGACTGACCCTATAGCTTATGCGTATAGAGTCCATGCCATTATCTTTCTTTCCTCATCTATATGAGGATACATTTTCTTGGAAAGATGAATGCCATGTCACGCTGGCAACAATCCCATCTTGTATTGTTCCATACAGAATCTCTTCATTGTATTATAAATGTATGTACTTTGATTTAGGCCCAGCAATCTTTTGGATCTATCACGGTGGATCTTGATCCCATTAATATACACTGCCTCTCCCAAGTCTTTCATGGAGAACCATTGATTCAACCATGCCTTAACAGACTGTAAGACTGGTATCTCATTTCCAAAAAGTAATATTTCAACAACATATACAATTAAGAAAACAACTACACTCCCACTTAACAATTTGTAAGAACAAGGCTCAAATTCATTTTTGATAAAACAAAATTATTTTATGGCTTCACCAAAATGATTTTTCCATGACCTGGATGCTTACTTTAATCCATAAATGGATTTCTGCAACTTGCATACCTTGTTGGAATACTTTGGAGTCACAAACCCATCAGGTTGTGTCATGTAGAAAACTTCCTGAAGGTTCCCATTAAGTAATGTTGTTTTGACATCCATTTTCCAAATCTAATAGTCTTGTTAATCCGAAATAGCAAGTATAATTCTAATGGATTTCAACATTTCAGTTGGTGAGAAGGTTTCATCATAGTCAATTCCTTGACGTTGTTTAAAACCTTTGCAACCAGTCGTGCCTTATACGTACTGAATTTTCCTTCCATGTCTAGTTTCTTCTTGAATACCCATTTGCAACCAACATGATTTACATCAACTAGAGGATCTACCAAAATCCAGACTTGGTTTTGGTACATGGAATCCATTTCAGAATTCATGGCTTCTTTCCACTTGGAAATGTGTGTTCCACTTACTGCTTCCTTATTGGTTAGAGGATCATTATTATCAACTAATAAGGAGTCACCATCCTCGGTAACTAGAAAATTTTACCTTTCTAGTTCTCTAACCTCTCTTGTACTCCTACGTAGTACTTGTGTATCTGGAATAGATTCTTCTTCCATAGGGCTTTTTGAAGTCTATTCCTTAACCAACTCTTGTGTTCCATGAGACTTGACTGCATCGAAGTCTATCTCACTCCCTCTATCTCTTTTGGAGATATTCTACCTCTAAAGGAATATGGAATTTATTAACACTATAACATTTTTTTCTAAGGGGTTGTATAGGTACTATCCCCTTGTTTCTTTGGGGAATCCTGTAAAGGTACACTTTGTGCCTCAGGGTGCGTGTTTGTTACCTTAAGAGGCCTTAAGAAACGCTTCTCTACCCCACACATGTAAATTCAATAACATGGCTTTTCTTCCACTCCATGACTCTTATGTAATACAATTTATCGATTTAGTGGAACTTGGTTTAGTATGTGTGTCGTTGTTTGTAACGCATATCCCCAAAAGGATAGTGGAAGACTCACATGACTCATCATTGATCTCACCATGTCCAACACGGTGTGGTTCGTCCTTTCACTCACAACATTCCACTGGGTCGTTTTTGGAGGAGTGAGTTGGGATAGGATCCCAAACTCCCATAAGTAATCAATGAAATCTTGATTAAGATATTCTCCACCTCGGTCTGAGCGGAGTTTCTTAATCTTCTTACAAAACTGGTTCTCAACTTCATTATTTTATTCTTTGAACTTTTCAAAATAATCCATCTTATACCTCATTAAGTAGATATATCCATATCTACGAAAATAATCATTAAAAGTTATGAAGTATGAGTACCCTACCCTTTCTTCAACAGAAAATGGTCCACACACATCGGTATAAACTAATTCAAGAAGTTCTTTATAGCTTTCACCTTTCCCACTAAATGGGGATTTGGTAATTTTTCCTTGCAAACATGCATGACATACGCCAAGTGGTTTTAGTTCTAAAGAATCTAAATATCCATCTTGATGTATCTTTATCAAGCATTTCTCATTTACATGACCTATCAGATGATACAAAAGTTGGGTGTGGTATGATTCATGTGATGTATCTTTGTTATCGATTTCCATTACCTGGTTTGTGTAATCCAACACATAAAGTAAGTTGTATAAATGTTCCCTACCATAACAAATTCTATCTTTGTAAAAGAAGCAACATTCATTTCCAAACATGAAAACAAATCCATCTATGTCTAATCTGGATACAGAAATAATGTTTTTAGTAACAGAAGGAATATAATAACAACCCTTTAACAACAAGATCATCCTAGTTGGAAACGTGAGGTGGTAGTCCCCGACAACCACAGTAGAAAGTCTGTCTCTGTTGGCTGCTCCTAGATCTACCACCCCTCAATCAATCTTCCTGAATTTACTTGGTTCCTATATTTGGATACATATGTGATCACAAAAAGATATATCTAATACCCAATTTGTAGAAACAGATAGATTGCATTCGATAACAAATGCACTTGAAGCTTCCCCTTACTTCTTAGGTTGGGTGTAGTTCTTCTTCCAGTGGCCTTTCTTGCAATATGTGATACAAAATACCTCTTATTCCCTTTCCTCCCCTTTTATCTTCCTTTTCTTGTAAGGTTATGAATAAGATTTGGACTTAAAACTCTTATCCTTCCATTTTATCTTATTCACCATAAGGATAGAAGGCTTTTCACGCTTAATATCTTGGTCCACTTGGCGATTGAGGATAATATGATCAGATAGAGACTTCTAAATGTTGTACATATTGGAACTGACAACAACGTTAGAGGAGCTATGAGGGAGTGATGCGAGAATGAGATTGGTTCCAAGTTCTTCGGGGAGTTTAAACCCCTAGAACCTCTAGCTTCTCAATATAGCCAATGAGCTTGACTACATGGCCCACCTGGGGTACCTTCTCCAATCATACTCTAAAAGAGTGCCTTAGAGATCTCAAACCTTTCATGTCTTTCTCTCTCCGGTTAAAGACCACGGAGGTGCTCGAGCATGCTATTAGCATCCATGTTTTCATGAGACTTCATGAGATCACTAGACATTGATGATAACATCAAACATTGAATGTTGGCAGCGTCATTCGTATCTTTCTCATAGACTAAGAAATCATCATCACTCGCCTCCTTGGCAGGAGAAATAGGAAATGATGACTCCAGCATGTAAGACTTCCGTTCATGGAGTAGGATAACCCTAAGGCGTCTAAACCATTCCTTGAAGTTACTGTCAGTGAGGATGTTGTCTTTATCCAAAATTGATCACAGGGATAGCAGTTGATGAGTTTTCCATTTTTATTCTAAAATTAAAATAGTAGATCATTAGTACTTTCTTGATTACATTTTATGAGAAATAATAAATTTTATTAAGTCTCCCATTATTTTATCAAGTTCCAATGGCCCTCACCATTGAACTCAGGATGTCTAGAAATCATGACATTGGATTTCCTCAACTCTTGCCTACATTATTACACCAAGTCTAGAAAGGGATACTCCTCTTGATGTAATATGGTTATGTCAACCCGAAACCATTTATAAGGCATTTCTTTATAAATGTAAGTGTCCCAATAAGGGTTGGTCAAATACATGGTTTTGTTGAGTTCTTTCATTAATCAAGTAATGGAAGGCTTCTTCTAACATAAAATTTTATTTGAGGGGTTTTTATATCTTATGAGTGACTTTCTTATTATCACACACTTTTTAATATTAAGTGGAAGTTACTTAAGTGATTTACCATGTCTTGTTAATATTTACGCATAAGTCAGGTTTATTTTAGTTCAATCTTGCATGCTTCTTTAATTCAGTAATTATGTGATTGTGAAAACACATCCACAATGATAAACCATGTAACTGGAAGAATTAAAATAAAGCAAATGGCATGATCACGAGATTTTCTAATGAGTAGTTTCTCTAGTGGTTGATAAACTAACTTTGGCCTAGGGGAGAAACACCTTGAACCTTTTTGGTTTGTGTTTACAGCTTCCACCTGTCTACCTTTGTATCAGCTGAGATTGGTTTTGTCTCAGCTCCATCCTGAATTTCCTCCACTATCTTGGGAGTTCCATCCATTACATATGCCATTTCTTAACTCACATGTAGATGAGGGGTAAAAGTGGGTTTTACATAAAAGAAACCTTGGGTACATAGGCCCTACATATTAATGAGGAGAAGGATCGCATGCCACCAAATTTAATTTAAATAAATAAATTAAAAGAAAACATCCACATATAAAATTCCTTGGTCTATCTTAGGATCATCCATACATGCAATGATATTTACGCATAAAAAAACTATCCTTAAATTCTTTAAACGTTCTTGTTAAAGATAAATCATGATCAAATCAATTAATTCTCATCTATAATTAATCAATCCTTTTATCATAAATCCTTTTCTGAATTTCATTGAGATTCTCACACATCATAATTTTAAATAAATTCAATTAAAATTAACTTTTAACATAACTTGTACTCTGCAGGAAACCCGGTGAATTCTCGTTCATAACTACCCAGTGAGTAGAAATGAACATTACATAGATGTTAAATTAAACACAAATATATAAAACACCAATCATGTATTATGCCTCAGCTTTACTCCTACACAATGGTACACATATCAAGGGTTTGAATAATATAAATAGTAAATTTTAATAAATCTACGTAATTGGGATGAGTACACGGCGTGTAGTTCCAACTAGACGGCGTGTACTTTTATTCACCGTCCATCCGAAGTACCCGCCCGGGGACAAGGCGTGTAGAGGTTCTTCATAAATTTTCGGAGTACACAGTGTGTTCAGTGGGACACACGCCGTGTAGTTTCCGCCTTACACAGTTTACATCTGGGCAGGCCATGTACGGGGTACACGGTCCAACCCTAACCCGAAGGGACTACACGTCGTGTTTAGGGGACCACATGGCGTGTAATCCGGAAACCATGTGCCACATGTTCCTAGTCAACACAAGGTGTCATTTATGACTAAGGTAAGATCCATTTAAACAACCTGATTTGGAAGAACAGTTAAATGTATTGAACCTAGACTACATGGCGTGTACTTCCAACTACATGTTGTGTATTCTGGTGTAGTACGGCCAGGAACGTCTGGCACCACTGAATGAGATCCCCTATTTTATTTTAATCAAAATTAAAAGAAAAATTCATTTATGTAATGTGAACGAGAAACAAAATAGGAGGAATAGATCTCATGATTCAGATTTATAGAACGATTAACATGAATTGAAACAACTAAATTATTAAATTCATAAGTCATCAACGAAAAATTTAAATAATTATAAACTATGATGTAACCGCTCTGATACCACTTGAAGGTTTCAGGCACAGCGGAAGCGTGGTTGAGATGGGAACCAAATTTTATTTTTACCATGATAATTTATTATTCTGAGATCAATATGATGATGAATGCCAGTCTCCACAGAATATAATCAAAGATTTAGATAAAGAAGAAAGAGGCTCGAAACCTTTAGAAAGGATCTTGCATATCATCTTAATAATTAATTTAATTACATTCATAATGAAAAATAATACCTGGATCTTTGGTATTTTTATTCATTGATGATGTTGATCATCTGTAATAACCCTTCCGGATTATCTCATTGCGCTTTTAAGGATCCAAACTAGAATCCTTGTAGCGGTGATCCATACATGCTCTGATGGCCTCCGATTGACACTGCTTGTTCTCCATGTGCTAGCATGGCGAAGCGAGTGTCTTGTGTCGCTCGTTCTTGATCACTTTTTCTTCAGTCTTGAGGAATATCTCTCATTCTTGAGAGGAGAGATAAGAGGATTAGAGAGAGAAATTGTTTGGCTCAATAATTCTCAATTCATGAGGTGTGTGGTGTAGTGTTTTTCACAATAGGGGTACTTGCCTATTTATATACATGGAATTTCAGTTACAATATTTAACTGTATAGAAATAATTAAATACATTCATGAACTTAGAGGAAACCCCTGAATTTAATAATAATATTGTGTCATTATTTATGGTGCGCTAACTTGTGCAAAATGGAATAAATAAAATTCTGTGTTACAAAATAATAGCAGCATTATTTTAATTTGTCCCAACTAGTTAAATAATTATTTACCATCTTGAAAATAATTATTTTACTTCCAGACTGACCTTGGTCTACTCAAACTCCACTTCCATTTATTAAACACCCAAATAAATAAATAAATAATTTATTCTCTTAAATAATGATTTTATTTACAAACTAGTAAATGAATATTTATTAAATTTCCAATAAAATAAATAAAAATATTTTATTTAATTTATGAGATCATTTTAACTTGAATATAATTTTTCCGTGGTCTTGATAATAATATTTACTTCATTAATTAAATTCAAATACAATTAAACTGAGACCACCAAAAACACATTGTGTGTGACCCTCTAGAATTATTTCCCATTGGCATTAGGTGGGCTTGCCTAAAGTCCAAGAGTGATATCTAGAAATGTGTCCAGGAACCCAAGAGAAAGAACATATAGTCGCAACCATGATTTCCACATATGAATGCTCACTGTGTAATATAATCCCTTCGTTTCAATATCTCATCAAGTAGGTTTCATGACAGTGTCATAAACCTTTATGCTTGATACGTCATTCTTTGACTACCTGAAATAAACTCATCATTACACTATGTCCATAGAATTTCGTGCGACAGTTCTATTTCAATTAAAGGTCCAATATATCAAATTTTATAAATAGAAGGGAAAAATCCTTCCTCGACTTATCCATTTTTAAAATGTCACTCATGACACACCCAACGTACCCTACTTCTTGACAACTGTATGCATGACGGTTTTTGTCAGTAAATCAAAGTGTGTGATTCATGACTCGTATTAATGATAATATTAATGCCTAAGTATCATTATACACACCCGTAGATAGAAATATCCAATGACACCAAAACATGCAGAATTCCTATTAGTGGGTCTGTTCTCAAAATCTCTTATCTTGGAGATTACCAAGTGTGAACATCATGAGAGGAAGTCTCATCTTCTTATGAGTACTCACACCTGATTGTCTGTATGCTATGTCTCTCATCATAGAATGTCATCCAACTATAGAAATGTATTTAAGAATGTTGTTATATCATTTCAAAGTTCTCATCATAGCTGGGAACTTACATGACCTTATCAATGAAACAAATACTGTAGGACATTATTACATCATAGTCATGCAGAACAATGAACAATATGTAACAATACATTAAATATCCATGTAATCAAAGTAAAACCAGTTGGTTCTAGGACACAAACTCTTACATTAATTTCATTCAAATGGAATCTTTTTCTACGTAGCGTTTTACTAAACGACAAAGGGAATGTTTCTTTTTAATGTTCTTGGTGATAATGACTTTTCCGCCTCTATGACCGTTACTTGATATTTGGATTTCTTAACAAGATGTAATGTTTTTAAAAGGAAAATAAATACCATATACTCTTTTATGTATTTTGGAATTGAAATTTTTTTTGATAATGGATTGATTATGTCAATATATTTAAATGATATATTGTGATTGCAATGTGGAAATGTTATCTTTCCTTTATGTTTTTCTATGTGTTGTGAATATGTTATAGTTATTGGGAACTTTTTACGTATATGGGTGGTTCTGTGATAAACCTAGGGAAGGTGAGCCCAAGATAGCTCTCTGATGCATTGGGTAACGCGACGAAGGTAAACATTAATGTTTCTCCTAAGATATTTAAGTAATATACTTTGATGGGATTTCCAAACGTAACTCCCTACGTAGATGTGAAAGATACAAATAAGTATGTTTTGGATGTCTGAATTTACCTTTATGATTTATGATTTCTATGTGTTATTAATAAATATTATGATCTTGTGTGGTATCTTAAAGATTTAAAATTATGATTTCATTAACTTGTATTAATTGATGGACTAATGTTTTCTTTCCTTGTTTTATAACCCTTACTGATATTTTTATGCTCATCCCAAGTTTTTAAAATGTTTTTTATAGGGTATAAGGAAGGGTAATAGAAAGGAAAAATTCAAGAATATTTATATCAAGAAAATAATTCTTGTTTTCTTTAAGAAGTTTTATTATGGTGAAAAAAAAATTGATAGAGTAGAAGTGTCTACATTTTATAATTTTTGAAATGTAATGTATTATTTATGGCCTAATTTTCTAAAACACTAAACCTAAAAAGATCCTCAATTTGAATTATTAAATTCATTCAATATTATTTAATGTATAAGGCTAGGGACTTATAGTTGGTATCATATGTCCGTTTAGATATCTTTGGAGGTTAGGTTCTTATTTAAGCATAAGTGACATAGCCATAATGGTTAGAATATTATAAATAGTCATAGTTATGTTTTATAAATATAATGGGTTTAAGATTAAAAAATAAGTATATATTAGTTTTTAACCTCCACATAAGATATTATTTTATGATTTTATGGATATAATCAAATAGACCTTTTTTTAGTAAATATTTGGATCCTGGATGCACCACAGTAACAATGTATGTGAATAAAACTGTGACGGACTTCTGAATAATAAACCGAATGAAATTGGAGCTTCAATGAAAAATCTTGTGGTTATTCTCAACCAACAATCTGGAGTCATGATTGACCACAAGAACCATGGTGATTTTTATAGGGCATCGTATATTCAAGAAATAAATCCTTACAGAAGTTCAGGTAATAATCATAAAGTTAAGAATATTGAAAAACCTATGCTTCAAGGATGCTGAAAGAGACACCTAAGAAAATTATTCAAAGGGATGGGAAGACACTATAGATGTGGTAAGGAAGGTCATAAAGCAAGAAACTTCCATCGAAAAAGGAAGTGTTTAGTTGACTCTAGGAAATGGAAAGAAGTTATTTTCGAGGAATCAATTGAATGTTTTAAATGTGGTGTGAATGGTCATTATAAAAATAGATGGCCTACGAAGAAGGTTTGGGAATGGGATCAGCAGGATCGTAAAAATATATGTTTACCAATTCTTAATACCATTCCAATTGAAGATGAGGAAACTGACATTGACCAATGAAAGGTATGGATTATTTCTTAGCTGATATTTTGACATTACTGAATCTTAGGATATGATTCATGATTTTGTTTTTACGAAAGAAGTATTATAGAATAAGTTGTAAATAATGATTCATGGATCATGAATAACATTGATTGAGTAATAAGTCTACATATATGGGATTCAAGAATTATGCTAGATTTAGGATGATGAAATGCATAAAAGTATTAAAACTCTTTTGATGATGGGATTACTTAGGAATAATTTTTCTAGTATGTGTAAACCTGAATTTTGATATGTGAAAATTTTATTCAAGGAAGAGTTATCTTTTCTTTTGTGTATATAGTTATAAAGAACAATTTGGGTTTATATGGTCCTTTAAGTTGAGGTAATTATAGGTTATTTCTTTTTGGGATGAAAATGGGAGGTATGAGATAACATTTGTGTTTAAAATATGTTACAGCTATTTTGAAGAATTTATTTCGTTTTTTGGAATGTTATAAAATAATATAGTTGTTTAAAAAGTACAACATGTAGACCATGTGACAACTCATCGTGTCGGAAAAAGATGGGGGAATCAAACCGACAACCAAAGTTTGATTGGGATTTATCACCTACCACAGGACTACGTGAAGTCCCTGGTCAGTATCACTACATATTTTTAGTCAGATAATTTTATGGATCATGAATAAGCTTATTTTTTGAACTTATGTTTTATCAAATGGATATCCTTAGTATAGGAAAATTATTTGGTGATTAAGTGATATCGGTTATTTTGTAAGATGTTCTCTCCTTTGGGAACATTAAATGCTTAAGGAAAATAGAATATTATGGTATCTCATTTGTGGAGTAATGGTTGAAATTTTATTTCAGAATAATCTAAGTTATTATTATGGACATATCAAAATTTGGGTTATTTATGAAAATGATTACCATTTCATATAGAATATGGGATTAGGTTAACTACTCTACAAAATGAGACTTTAAGAGTAGTCGATGTTATTTGGGGATAAATGTTAAGATTTACTATGGAAGACTATGTGATTAAATCCTTCTATGTTTTCGGTTTGAATCTAAGTTAGGGTTACCTTGAATAATTTTAAGGACAATTGTTTATTGAATGGTATTTTCTGAACTTTGGGTATTGTTTTTCGAATTTTGGGGATTAGGAGTAGTATTTATTTTTATAAAGTATTATCTTTTTGGGAGATTCTCTGATCTTGTATTGACCATTGTGATTTTGGTTAATTTATAGAGACAAGGGAAATATATAGTTCATATTTTTTGGATTAAGTGATTCTATAGAAGATAATTCTAGCACTTTAGGTGTGACTAATTCATCTTGAATAGTCATATTTTGGAGAAAATATGAGTTTTGGGTAGAAAATTATTAAAGGATGAAACTCTACTTGAAAAGTAAGTATATTTCCTTATGTCCTTAGTCAATCTAATTAATAAATTATCCAAAATTACTAAATGAAACTAAAAACAAAAACTTTGTCCATTTAATTTTACTACTATGAAACCTAATATTGTTTAACATATCCCATGTTTTTGGTTTTCTAGTGGTTAACTTTCTCCTGATCACGTTTTTTATCACTCTCCATCAGAACATGACACTTAGTTTCTCCTCCACATACATGTTTTCGTGGAATCCTAGTATGGGTTATCTTGGGTGACCTTTGTACTTGTATTTAATTCTTTTAAATTGATATTTTGGTTTACTCTTTTCTGATGTGGGACTTTCAATGATGTTTCTGAGCCAAATTTTAAAATTATGAGGATGCAATTTCTGAAAGTGCGGAAGGATGTAACATCACAGGTAAATAAACAATGTGACTTTTCATATTTATTAATATTTAAGAATTAAATACTAATTTTACTTTAAAGGGTATGATTTGTTTTATGGAGTACCTGACACGCAACAATGGGTTTCTCCAAAAAATTTCATGTTGCACATAAGGCTGAGTCATACTGAAAAATAATAATATAATATTATTTTAAATGTTAGTTAACACCTAGAAGTTTTATTGGAGGGGATGAATATAACTAACTAAAACATTATTATGCATGTTGTTAAATGTTTTTACATTTATCCAATAAAATTTAGAGGCCACAAATGTGAATGAATCCAATTTTAAGCATAAACACTTTAATATTCTTTAAAATGTAGATTTACCACCTTTTGAGGGAGAACTCTTTTTAAAAATATTTTTTCCCACTTTTATAAGTTCTATTTGAAAAATTAAAATTATTATTTAGAATCAGGAAATCAAAATTTAATTTGAATGAAATTTTGTATTTTTCTGATGATGTTCATTTTCTTAATGAATAGTGAAAAATACTGTATTTTAATTCAAAACTGCCTTTTAATATAATATATTTATATGGTTAGATTATCTTATTAAATATTTTTCAAGTGTAATTGGATTATATTTTTACTATTTAATCTAATTTTATTAATTGGAAGTTATTTCACTTTGAAATAGGACATAAACAATTGTCAATCTTTTTTATAGTTATTATTTCATAAAAACACGCTTTTGTTTTGACAATAGAAATTAAATTAATTTCTGTAACTTATGTGGTTTGAATTTTAAAAAATGGATTACATATTTGGTCAGTGGGTCTAGCTTTTATAAATAGGAAACGTTTATTTTTATATATTATGAATATTTACTGCAGTAAATATTTTATTTACCATGGTTAAAGGGTAAATCTGGTAAATAGGGGTAAAAACAATATTATAAAAATATTAAATTACCCTTAAATGTGTCCTAACCCTATTTTATGAGATATATCTGACCAAGGGAATCCTTGGGTCTATTTTGGGACCTCATGGATCCACTTGGGAGTGATAATGATACTTTATATTAATTAATTGAAAGTAAAGACTAAAGTAACTAAAACATATATCTTTTAGTAAAACATTTTTTCTATGGGGTTATATAAGATATCACTTCGACTATATATATTAATTTCAAAAATAAAAATATTTCCTACATCATGTTATTTTATTTATAATTTGTAGACATTAAATAAATTAACTTCATTATGACATAATGGTGATGTAGTAATTGCTTCATTAATAATGGTTTCAAATAAATGATAATATGAATATTAAAATAAATTTATTTTTAAACTTTTTATTCCATCCACTAATTTTAGAGATAATAATTACTTGTTATATTTTAATTAGTTATGTTTTTTCTAAATAATCATGTTTCTATAGATTTTTTACGTCTTGATATGAATAATTTAGAAATTGACATAAATGAGTTTTTTATAAAAAAATCAATAATTTATTAAATGATAAAATAATACTAAAAATCTAATATTCGTCCAAATGACTTAAATAATGTTAAAAATGTCATAAATGATCCATTAGGGGTCTCTTGGAATTTTAATGTAAATATAGTAATCATATAGTATGAATATATAAGAGGTGGTGGTAAAAGTTAAATAAGTTAACAAAGGGTTAAATAAAAAAGATAATGATTAAAAAATATCCAAAACCTATCTAAATTCTTATTGGATGGTTTTATTTCTACTTATATGAACCTTATATTATAATTAAATATGTTTTGTACCTTTTGAAACTGAAACTCATTTTATAATAAAATAATACTTTCCAACTTTCCTAAAGAGACCCTCCTCCCTCTTATAAAAGGCCACCAACTCATACCCATTGAACAAAACTCTCAAGCCACTGGGATCAGCCATCCTATTCCCAAATAATCTCCCAACATCCCTTTATTCCTTATATAAGCCTAACCTTTGGCATATGACACCTCAAGAAAGCTTTTTGGTTCAATCCAACGGGAGTTACCCGATTTATAGGTAACGTCATCTCTCAAGTTATTTTCTTTTATTTTCCTTCTCCAACCCCCTAAAGTCTCTTTATTCTATTATATTATAAAAAATAGTATCCTCAATATACTAGTATGTTTTTATTATAATTATTATAACTACACTTCCACTCACCTCCATCTAATGGATACGAACATACAGTTTCTGTGGACGGCGAACTATTGCCTCACGAAACAATGATTGTTCAAATATATCAAACTGCCTATCATGGTGGACATTATGATGGAACTATATTTATATATTATATTTATATTTTCTATGTGATTATTTATTTTTTTTATATCATACCCTTATGGTTTCCATAATGGGTAATTATGATAATTTCATTTGAGGAAGTGCGGACTACCGCCCTCTCAAAGTGATATGACTCGTTCATGCCATATTTGGAAAGTATAAAGGATGGAGTTAATAAAATTATATATTATATTATACTTGAATTATAATATACCTATTTATCATTATGTTTTCATTAAATTAAATAGTAAATATAAATGAAAGTAGGCTTCATGCGTATGTACAGTTTACCATCTCCATGAACGGTGCATTTCATTTTTTACCTCCAAATGATATGTACTATTATAAATAAATATATATAATAGATATATATGATATATATGATATCTAAATCATTAATATAATTCTGGAGATAATGTAATTTTGACCACATGAACAATTTTTAATTTTAACATGTTCATTTTGACTCAGGTACCAAATCTCCAAAAAACGACCGTTATTAACTAAAATAATTATATAATTTTTATAACATGGTAATAAGTGATATAAAAGTAATAATAAACATGAAAACGCTATAAAGAAAGTATAAATTAACATTAGTTTATTATTTAGTATATTAAAGAATGAATGAGTCAAGTCGGACACGAGGTAAGGGACTTCATCTCAATCTCCTCTCATTGAGGAATATTTTTATTTGTACATGACTTTATTTTATATGGTCTATAAACCCCTTTTAATTTTAATTTCATTCGAAGGGAATATTTTTCTATGTATAATTTTACTAAACAGCAAAGGTAATGTTTCTTTTTAACATACCTGGTGACAATGGCCTTTATGTCACCGCGAGCGTCATTTGATATTTGGCTTCCTTAACAAGTCGTAATGTTTTTAAAAGGAAAATAAATACCATATATTATTTTATGTATTTTTTTATTTAAAATGGTTTTGATAATGTTTTGATTATGTCAATATATTTAAATGATATATTTTGATTGCAGTGTGGAAATGTTATATTTTCATTCTGTTTGTTTTATGTGTTGTGAATATGTTATGGTTCTTGGGAATTGTTTATGTATATGGGTGTTTCCATGATAAGCCTAGGGAGGGGGAGCCTGATATAGCTCTATAATGCATTGGGTAATGCGAATGAGGTAAATGTTATTGTTTCTCCTAATAGATTTAAGGAATATACTATGATGGGTATTTTAAACATAACTCCCTACGTTGCTGTGAAAGATACAATGAAGGTGTGTTAGGGATGCCACAAGTTACATTTATGATTTATGATTTCCATGTGTTATTAATAAATCTTATGATATTGTGTGGTATGTTAAATATTGAAAGTATGATTTCATTGACATGTGTGTATTAATGGACTGATGTTTTCTCCCTTGTTTTATAACCCTAACTGAGCATTTTATGCTCATCCCATGTTTTTTAAATGTTTTTCACAGTGTATAAGGAAGGGTAAGAGAAAGGAATAATTCAAGAAGATTTATATCAATAAAATAAATTTTGTTTTATTTAATGAGTGTTATTATTGTGAAAAAAATTGTATATAGTAGAAGTGTCTACATTATAATTTTGGAAATTAAATGTAATATTTGTGGCCTAATTCTCTAAAACACTAACCCTGAAAAGATACTCAATGTGAATTATTAACTTAATTAAAGATTATTTAATGTTTAATGTTGAGGACTTATATAGAGTTTATCAAAACAATAAAGACTTTGGTTAAATTAAACTATCATCATAATTACATATACACTCATTCCTCTATATATATATATACCTATGTAACCTCAAATAGTTTACAAACATCTTATCTCAACCTTAGGAATTTTCCAAAGACTGTTGTCAGTCCAACAATCCCCCAATCCCCATGGTGACATGGTCACCGGGTGATCACAATTTAAAAAAAATTGACGTAAAATACATTATATTCCTTGTAAGCCTAATTTCATACCTCACTTTATTTATGGAACTCCCAATCAATATAAATTATATTAAAAACGATGAATTCTTATTATTATACACACCCATGAATTAAAATAAATATGGTTCTATAAGATATGGTTCAAATTTATCAAATATCGAGGTATCCATTATCCCTTCCTTATAAATTTATTCCTCGTGACAATGTAACCTCTTCCATTTCTAATGGTGATTAAATGTTCATATTTCACCAAAAATGATACAAATAATTAATTATAACAATTCATAATGAAGTATATAATTTAATACAAATATGAATATTTTCTAGAAAATCACAGAGGATCACCATGTCATTGAAAACATATCCAATAGAACGAATTCATCATTTCAAGAACTCATTTAGAAATCATAAAAAAATTATCTATGTTCCCAGCTTAGTTAATCATACTATAGAGTAATCCTCATAGAAACACTACACAAAATTAACCAAAAATTTATAGTGATCATTTATAAAACATAATGGAGAGGAGGAACTAACAAAGAATCATTATTGAATAAAAATGAAAATAAATTGTTTCCATTAATTATTATTATGGAGTTGATAAGGTGGAGGTTCTAGTAGAAATATACCTACCTCCATGATAAATTGATCAAATATCGCATAAGGGGATGAATATGAAATGGGTATAGTGCCACTACTAATCTATATCCATCCAATATCAGTTGATCGTTTTATATGCTGCTAACACTATGGAACATCCGACTCATTCCATTTAATGGAATCAACCTCCTTAGTGTAGATTACTACACTATAAAAGGTAGGTCATAATACCTTAAATGAATCCCTAATATGACCCATCTATGTTAAACCATCGTAATCTCTAATAAGGGAGACACTAAAACACAACCCCTAGGTTATAGTACGGCCACGACTAAACAAATGTGGGCCCAATCTCAAACATACCTCTCTATGGAACCACCATCATATGTTCCATAGGGAGGCATCCAACTTTTTAATGTCCCATGTTGAAGACTCCAACCATTATATCTTGGCCTCAAAATCCCCATGACACCATGATGTTGTGCCAAGTCACCAAGATATGGTGGCTATCTACACCAATAATATTAGTAGTATCAACCACATAATCTACCCAACATCCACCTGAGCACCTAAAACACCTATAAATCCATGATCCATATCCTAAAACATTATCTTGGGACATTCACAACCCCAATATTTCAATCAGAATCAAAAACCACTATGTACCCCTTATTAAGACAAAAGTTCATATTTCTTCTAAAAACAATGAATCATACAATTTATGGGAAATTTTAACACCCTAGTATATTGTTTCTAATCCATGAGAATATATAGTGGTTCCCATAACAAAAAACCATTCCTTGTTTGGTCACCAATTAACCATCTTTGAGTTTTGTTCCATCCTTGAAAACAAAAAAAAATTGCATTGTTTTTAAAATAAATATTAAAGAAATTATCATTTCTAAAATATCTAGAAAAAACATTAGACTACCTCAACTATATCTCAAATGGTACTTATTACATTATTTCATCCACAACATAACCAGTTAAATGCAAAAAAAAACATATTAGTTTCTCTTTTGTTAACTAATCCAAAAAATGCATGGCATCAAACATGTTGGAATCATTGTATTTCATGTTTTTTATTCTTTAACACTTAGAGGAATTTTAAATTAATCAAAAAAATATAAAAAAATAATCCCAACTCTCATTAAATTCCATATTTGGATACTAAAAAAATTGAACCCATTATCTTTCTATCTTGATGGGAAAATACAAACCTTTGATTTAACTCACACTTTTATAACATTAAACCCATCTAGATCAAGATATTAATTCTTATAAATTATCCAATACCACATATAAATACAAATATATTGATAACCTAGGATCCAAATAACTTTTGATCTATTTATGCTCTAAAATTCTATAAATCCATATTCTATCCATTGATTTATCTCATTACACATATAAATCCACACACATAAGGATCATGTATTAGTGAATGATCTACTACTTACCACAATAGTATTATCCTTTTCATTTCCCCATTATGAGAAAAATAAAATCATTATTTCTCATTCCATATCACTTACCGGAAATAATGAATGGACTTAGATAGCCCACCCATCCTTTATTTCCAAGATGAATAGTCAACTACTACCAATTCTCAGCCCGACATGATAATAATCATCCTTATGTGTAATAAATGTGTTCTCCACACTACATGGATCACCAATAACTACTACATGATCAAAATTCTTGATGGATTCAACATTTACACACATATCGGTTCTTCTGAGAGACGCTCAAACATCATGGAACCCTCTATAATTGAACATGATCCAATATTTGAATGAATGTTACCCTAATACTATAACATTGTAAGCTCTACCTGAAGGGGAATATCCATTTCTCAACACATCCTTATCCAACCATGCCCATTTGTGTCAAAATAATTCTACATATTAACCTATAATTTCTACTGAGGATCCAAGTTCCAACTCATTATTGTACCTTAAGCAAGAAATTTGTAAAACCCATCAATGTTATTTTTCTCAACTCCATTCACCACGGTCTTTGGGTAGACCAAATCACAGCCAATACATCACTAGGAATTCCATTGAAGACTTAAAATTCTCAATTTCCCTCACATAACTTGATCACCAATCTGTAATCAAAATAGGATCCATTGTAACCAGTGGGTTCCTTCCATCAATAAATATGAAATTTTAATAAAATATGTTCAACCATAACTCTCCAACTAAAGTTATAGTGTACCTATAAGAACATATGTATTGGTATATTCTATCCATATCCTATAATCCTTCTTCTACAAATTAGGTTCATGCGCCTATACCACATGATATAATAACCAGTCTCACATTCTCTTGAGATAAATCATATTGAAACGAATATCATTTTCCTACCACACTAACCAAGCCTCTAACATTCTAGTAATATCTATCTTGATCACACACAAAGGTGTTTCCAAATACTAATGAAACTCACTCATTCCAAGTCCAACCATATGACCACTCACCACATGAGTATTTTAATAAAACATTAGATCATCTATCCATACTCTATATAACCCAAATCTGTTGGTATGGGTCTACCATAGTATGTTCCATATAAAACAAGGCTAGTTATCAACCTAATATTACCCTCTATATGAACCTAAATAAAAAACCACTCTGAGTGAATTATATATCATAATTTAGAATTACTACTAAATACCTTTTATTAGTAGTCACAATGGACTCTAAAATCCTTAGGAATCCATTTTTTATACTTATATTTATCATAGTTAATCTTCACTCTCATCAAGTAAATTACAAGTCCTGAAATGTATCTACCAACCCACAAATTCCCCCATAAATTCCTTTTTCAAATGGTGTGACTTCCTTAATGAAACCAAAAAAAACATATCAATGTGACCAGTAACACCCCATTACATTTCATATGGAATTCCTAGTCCTTTGGTCTTGTTTTTGATTTATTGGATTTAGTTTTTTCTACAAGATACAGGTTTTCTACTATCTACTAGGCAATTAAATGTCATTTAATGGTACTAAATGTCATGATTCTATCTCCAAGAATATTCCTTGATGAATTTGTAGGGCGTGGATTTTTTCACACCATGTATATAAATACATGCCATGTAATAGTTGAAAATAAAATTTTAAAAAAAGAATATACATTTTTCGGCATAACAGGCCTTTGTGGATTACATGATGTGAACCATAGTAACACCTAGTGAAATCTTATATGAAGGATTTTTTAACTGTGATACACATCTAATTTTTCTTTTTCCTACCAAAATATCTCCCTCATCTAACCTAGAGCTTTTCTATCCAATTTTTTCATCCAAACCCCTTCCTCCATAGATCAAATAGACATTTACCTCATTCAGTTTCCTTTGGGCATGTTTATCTCCTATCATGTGTTTCCTTTTGGTCTCTCTTACTCTCCTATTTTGTGGTTCATGGACTATCATGGAATGGATTTATATATACATTGTTTTATTTTATCTAGATTCATGGATGAGTGCCAAGATCTTTCACACGGCCATTCATTATTGGTGAATCCTGTTGTGGCTGTTGATTTTTGGAGAATTGAATAACGGTATGTTTTTTATAAATCGTTACCCAATGATTAGAACGATGAATTTAATGGTTAAACTAAAATGGGTTTTTTTATTGAATTAAAAATATTTAATTGTTCTAATTTTGTATTTGATATGAAATTTTCATGAGTTTTAAGAAAAACTGCAATTTAAATGGAATTAGAATTTTGGTTTGAATTTATGAAAAATGATGTCTTAGTTTGGAAACTTTTTTTATGAAAATATTTTATGTTGGTCTAGAGAAAAAAAATTAAATAGTAAAGTGATTTGATATAGAGATAAATAATGAAAAACAATTAATTGGTTATAAAATGAAATAGGATTTTCAAAAACATTATATTGTGCAATTGATCTTTGAAATGTTTTGAAATAATTGATTTCCAATTTGATTTATATTTTGTTTAAAGAACATGTTATCCTATGTAGTTATTTGGAACTTAGAAATTCACACTAGTACCATGACTCCATATCATTATATTTATGAAACCAGCTGTTACCAAAACAACTATGGTCTGATTTCTTATTATGGGTTCCCCTATTTTGGGTCTATACTTTATTTGATGGGTTATCCTATTTGTGGTGCTTTTGTGTTTTCACCTGACTAGAAAAAAATCATTACTGATATGTGTGAGGATCCTACTTTCTAATAAACTAACTCACCACATAGATTTTTTAAATTCATATTTTCTTTAACATGTTTGAAATTATTGTACATGTCATTGAATTTTTGAACTATTTTTTTCATGAAAGCTGATTTACATAAGGTTTTTTATATAAAATGTACATTTAAGACTATTTGAAATCTATTTTTATATATCATCCATCTTTTCATTCTGTAATATTTTTTTGGTATAATGTATTAAAAATTAAATTCCATGACTTTTTTTATTTTATCTAATAGAATAAATAGTAAATTATTATGTTATTGATTATGGAACACTTTGTGATACCCTATTGGGAATTATAGCTCACACCCTACCTTCACCTTTATGAATTTTGATATTTTATTAATCCAGGTCCAAGAAGTGAGAATGTTCCACATGAAGGTGTGGGATGTTCTAGATCTATTGGACCATGGAGTGGGGATGTTACTGGTGGATCTAATGACATAATGGTATGATGTTCCCTTTAGAATTTCTAGGATTTTTCATTCCAGTTTTTGAGTAAATTGATTATGTAATGATTTTATTTTTTATCCCATTTTCATTTTTGGTTCTTTATCCCTTTGATTTTTTGAGTATACAAACATTTAAATAATTAATATTCTGTATTTTTTCAAAAAATTCATTACCTACTGATCTTTTATGATTATAGGTGCTAGTTTCCTACTCGTGGGGATCAAGAACTCCCTTCAAGCCTTATTAATGTGGGCTCGATTATAAGGGTACCAGGGTATCAATGATGGTCAGTAAAAATGTGGTATAAGATATGTGCGTTAAAAATCATTACATGATGTTAGAATGTATTTTTAGTTGTATTTCTATACATAAAAGGAAATTATAAAAGACTTTATATCAGATCACATTGTTATGTGTATTAAGTCGCCATGGGTGTCTTGAGAAAAGAGTCTTAAGGAATAATTTGATCGAAATCTAGAGTTTTTGTTGCTTTTGATTTGGGTATGCTGAAATCCAAATATTAAAATCTTTTATAATGGGATTAATATTCCTAATTCTCTTGTTTAAGTTAATGAAATAATTAGCCTTATGATGTCTTCGGTGTTATCTATTGATGTTGTGAATAATCTTGCCTCCGTGAAGACATATGAATGGTTCCTAGAAGGAATATTCTAGTGAACCACTGGGATTGAACCCTCCCACCCACTGTAATCTTATTGATAATATTTTACATGTTTTCTAAGCTCTGGTATAACACCTACATGCATTTTTGTTTATGCTCCAGTTTTGGAAAATCAAAGGGGTGAATTCCAAAATCCCGCTCAAGAGATTATTCTCTAAAATAAACTAATGTTCCAAGGAAATAATGAACCTAAACATTTTGTGTATCGTTTGAAAAATATAGAACATCTATTTTATTTCTTAGAAAATTCTAATTCAATTATTATAAATGTGTTACCATCAATATAGATTTAGTTAACATGATATGCTAGGATTTTATGATAATGGAAAAGAAGAATGATTTTTTGGAGTAAAGGGACGTTAGAGATCATTTAACTAATTAGTTCTATTCAGAATCTGTGGTTCTGGAAAAGGCTATAGATATTTTTAACCACTTTTAGGATGATAGGACCATGATGTAGTATGTGAATCACTTTTTTAATCTTGTGAAGTTTTATGATGACATTTTTTTGAATGAGAATATTAGAGTCTCTGGTTCGAGATTGGTCATCAATTGGATATCTATTAATAGGTTTTATTACTAAGTTTCAAATCATTTGGTGACGTACTGGATAGGTTTTTTATGGTTGATCTTGATCTGGCTATTAAGTTAGGGTCGACGAGAGTTCCTTTTCTTCTAATGGATGTTCTATGAGTCGATTTAAAGGAAACTATAAGAGTGATGATTCTCTCACTGGTTATCAATAGTATACATCCTATATACCAACTATAGTGCTTGATAGATTTCCTTTTCATCTTTATAGTGTGTAAGGGATGGGCAATTGATATGTTATTGTATTGATGTGGCAAATATCTATGATTATTAGGGTCGCTCAGGACATATACAAAAATTCAACCATTTCTTTTCTTCTTTGTATAGTGTAATAGGGTCATCAGCACCATAATGTACTGTGGTTCAATCTAATTCTTCATGATCTTTGAGCTATGATCCATTGGAATTAGGAACGTAGCTTCTCCAAAAAGTGTAAGAGTCTCCAAAATAATGTTATATAGGTCTAGTGACTAGGAGAGGAACAATCAATATAGATTCATCTTTAGTGACATCATTATTGGATACTGGTCAATCCCACTCATTCTTATAAACATGAATTTTGGGCTTGACAAATCTTCATATGGTTCTTTTATATTATTTGATGTATACAAATATTCCCATCAAAATGAATAAGAGTAACATTCCCTATTTTACTTCTTGTTCTTTATCTTTATCAGTGTTTGAGTAAATATGTATTTTCTTATTATCAATATAAAACCTATTTATTTCAATTTCATGATAGATTGGATCATTGATAATATGGTCAGAATTAAATTATATCATCATTGGATATCCTTTACTAATCCTGATGGTGTGTTCCATGTCTTTTCGGGAGAATGTGACCTGAGGTCGAGTAAAAATGGAAATTCTTACCCAGAATTGGGGAAATTAATATCAGTGTATTCTTTTGATCTAGAGAGGGATTCTTTGAGTGATGATCTCCCTCCAATTTTCATTGATTTTCCTGATGAGTTTCTTCTAATTTTCCTAGTTTTCCACCTGTAAATTTGTTAGAGTTTTCTAGTTTTTTTTCCTAGTAATCAACCAGTTTAAATTAACTCTTCTCACATGGTACCATCAAAAATGAAATACTTGAAGACATAGTTATATAATTTTCTAGGGAAATTACAGTATGTTGCCTTGGGAAATGTATGTTCTCTTAGCTATGAAAGTTGGCGGAACACTTCATATGTATATTTATTGAAAAAAAAATCAATCATGGTATGTTGAATAATATGTATCATTTTCCTTGGATAGATGGTATTTTTGACCATTTGAATGGAAAAAAGTGGTTTTCAAAGATTCAACTTTTTTCTCTTTATCACATGTAGAGAAAAAAATAATTGGGTATTCAGAAAACCTCATTATAGAGAAGGTATGTCCATTAGGAGTATCTTGAAATTCTATTTGGTCTAACAAATTCTCCTAAAATATTTGTGGATTTAATGAATTGGATCTTCTACAATGATCTAAATAAATTTTTGGTGGTCTTTGAAGATGAAATATTAGTTTTCTCTTAGTCATAAGAGGATCATGTGTGTCATCTGAGAAAAACTAAGGAAATATTGATAAATCATTGACTCTATTACAAGATCTCAAAATGTTACTTTAGGATTCAAGAGGTGAAGTTCATGGGATATGTGGTCTTTGAACATGGTATTACATTTCATCCTAAAATAGTGAAATCATTTATGGCATGGGTAAAATAAAGAAATTTTTTCAAGATTTGGATCTTCATGGGGGTAGTGGGGTATTATCTTAGGTCTGTAAAGTATTTATCATAGTTGGATTCTCCAAATACCTCTCTCACATGGAAGGGGGTAAAGTTACCATGGAAAGAAAAATGTAGGAGTTTTTTATGGAGATAAAATAACTTTTGAATTATGTTTCGGTGTTGACTCATCCAAAGGAGGAGTAGGGCTATGAGGTCTTGTATGATGCATCATATTCTGGTTTAGGATATGTTCTTATAGAGGTTGATGACAAGGTATCATATGGTTCTTGATGGCTTAGGCCACACTAGATGAATTATGCGACCCCTAACATTGAACTAAAAACCGTGATGAATACACTTATGTGTTGGACGCATTATCTATTTAGATAAAGATTTAACATGTTTTCCAACCACAAAATATTGAGTTAAATATTTTTCAAAAAAATTTGAAGATTTTGCAGTAGCACTGGGTAGAGGACCTACAGTATTTTTATTTTGACATTACATATACCCCGGGGAAGGGAAATGTCATTAATTATTCTTTATGTAGGAATCTTTTGACCTAGGTCATGAATAAATCAAACGAAGAGTGGAATTTGATGGATCTATTTACATAGTTTCATTTAGTAATCTAGGAAAATGGGTTTTAGGTTATCTTGAATAATTATTAATTATCATCCTCTCTCATTGAGTTGATTCTTTGGGATCAGTAGAGAGACAACAAGTTCCATAGCATTACAAACTCTCATTATGGTGGGGATACTATTTCTAATTGTTCCTTTTACATGGAGGATATTCTGTGTTTTTTGAATTAGATTTTTGTGCCTTTATCCATGAGATTTAAAGGAGTATTTCAATAATTCTGAAAAAAAAATTGCACTAGGGTACCACAATGATTCTCTATGACATATAGTGATGATTCTGGTGTCCATATATGAGATAGGAAATTTATGATTTTTTTTCTCGTTAGAATAATTTCCAAAAAGCTCATGTCTGAGTACCTGAGTCCTTTAGGTGGGCATCAGCTAGATCTAGTGATAATATGATTGTGGGTGATATTTTTATGGAATTGTTTTTCTTATTTCCTTGTACTCCTCAAAAGAAGAATGAAATACGAGTTTTGATCAATAGGTGAAATAAAAAAAGATCAATTTATACCAATTCATGACACAAACATTGTTAATCACTTGGAAAATAACAATGTGATAGATATTTTTCATTTTCAAAGAGTTCAACCTTCTAAGGTATCCAATAGAGATCAATATTTTACTTGTTAGTTTCAGCAGAGCCTTCACAATGTAATGGGATCCAAGGTTCGGTTGATTATGACATACCATCCATGGAAATATTTCCAAATGGAAAGATCTATACATATTCTTGAGGATATACTATGTGCATGACTTCTTCACTTTGGTGGAGTATGGGATGACCATTTGGGATTGGTTGAGTATTCATATAACAATAGTTTCTAGTCTATGATCAAAATTAATTCTTTTAAGGATTTATTTAGAACTCAATGTAAATATCTATTGTGTTAGTCTAAGATCGATGAATCGTCCTTGGTTAGTTTGATTATAGTCTAAGTGATATTTCAAAAGATTCTGTTAATTATTTAGAGAATTTTGAGAGCATAGAGGTGAAACATTTCCAATGATGATCATCATCATAGACCACTGGTGTTTTTTATAGTGACCAGGTATTCTTAAGAGTTTCAAATTAGTAGGGTCATTGACATCTTGGAGGGAAAGGGTAACATTATCCCCATTTTGTAGGTCCTTATGATATTTTAGACTGTGTGGTGAATTTTGATTATCATTCAGATCTACCACCATTATGGTTGTCGAAAAACAACTTGTTTCACATTTATTAGCTTTGATAGTATCATTCTGATCCATCTCGTGTTTTCATCTAGAGTGATCTTGATATTGAGCCAGATTTATCAATGTCTAAGAATCTAGCTATGATTTTTTATTCTGATAAAATGTTACTTCATTGCATGATAATATCATTAGTGTGTGTGCTATGGAAATATGGTTATGATTATTATGAGATGTGGGAGCATGTGGCATAGATGAGAGATAATGGGCCTCTCGTTTTTTATATAGAGCTTTCATGATAGGATTTCTAGGGGAATAATGTTTTTATAGAGGGGAGTTTTTAACACCCCATTTACATTCATAATTTATTCCTTACCATTTGTTCTTGGTTTTGGTTTGATGGTTTTGGTTTTTCATGTTAATCTAGTTTTTCTTATATATTTTTGGAAATTACTCACCATGTAATGGGATTACACACCATGTTTCATTATCTAGGTAGATTTCATGAGGAATATAAATGGTGTGAATGTTTATATGCAGTTTATTTGGAGTATACGTCATTTAATGAGCTAAAATTGGGTTTTTATAAAAGGTGATTCCTTTTTCAGTGTATGTAGCCTTCATGAATTAAGAGACATGAAATGGGGTTACACACCATTTAATTATCAGATCTAGTGGTTTTATGTGTCTTACACATCTAGTTTTATTTTTTTGTATTGTGGCCCTCCATCTCATGACTCGAATCCTTCCCTAGGATATTTTGGCTCCTCCAAACCCTTTCCTCCATAGATTGAAGCTGCATTGACCTCATTCGATCTCCTCTAGTAAATTCAATCTCCTCTCCTATATTTTCATATGGTCACTCTTATTATCCTATTTATATTTTTATTGAAAATCATCAAATGGATGGATCTATAGTACATTTTCTAGGATCTAGATTCTTAGTTTTGTTTCTAGATCTTTTGAGCCTTTGTTTATCATTGTTGAATCCTTTGGCGGCTTCTGATTTCTGGATCTCTGGTTAATGGTGGGTGGTTCATAATTCCTTTAATAATAATAGAAACCTTGAAATGATTGACTATATTGACATGAGTATATAATTGATTAAAAAAAATGGAATTTTGATTATTTGAAATTTTTATTGAAATGGGCATGAGTTTTGAGAAAAACCCAATTTTAATTAAATTGGAATTTTGTAATGAATTTATGAAATATGATTTCATGATTTAGAAATTGTTTTAATGAAATATAATGATGTTGGTCTTGAGAAAATGGATTAAATTGAAAATTAATTTCAAATATCATGAAATGATAAATATCAATGATTTTATGTTTAAATGAAATTGGAATGTTATAAACAGAATATTGGGAAATTGTGTTTTGAAATATTTTTAAATGATTGATTTCATGTTTTATTGGTTTTCTGAAGAAAATGGTATAATGGGTAGTTAGGTGGTAACTAGGAAAATAACTATAGGACCATGAATCTATATAAATGGATTTATGATAACAAAAATATTACTAAAACAGTTATGGAATGTCTTCCCATTATGGGTTCCCCTAAGTTGAGTTTAGATATCCCTTGATGGATTCCATTATTTGTGTGTATTTGTGTGTGACCACCTAACTATAGACAAAATTATTTATGTGATGTGTGAGGTACCTATTACCCAATAATCTAACTTACCATGGGGATTTTTTACATGGTGGTTTTCCGGGAGTTGTCTGACATTATTATACATTCCATTGAATTGTTTAACAGTTTTACTCATTCAATCTAATCTATGTAATATTTTTTATATAAAATGGTAATTAAATCCTGTTTTAAAGTTGTTTTGAAATATCCTCCATCATTTAATTTGGATATAATGTTTTGGTATTAAATATGAAAAATGTAATTCCATTTCGTGGTTTATTTTATTAGATGTCATAAATGATAAATTTTTATGGTATTGTTAATGGAACACATAGTGAGACGTTAATGGAATTTATATCTCAAACCTGACATTCTCCTTTGGGAATTTATAGATTTTCTTTTGTTATGTCTGAGAAAATGGAAAGAACTACATATATGTGGTGAATTTTATTGATCCTCTCGACTGTGGAGTGCGGTTGGGACTGGTGGATCCATTTTCATATTGAGATTATGTTTCTATTCAATTGTCTTAGTTTTATCTTTATAGGTTTTTAGAACTTTTATGATTTAAAACATTATGTTTTCTAATAAATATATAATTTTTGGAACTTACATTCTATCGAGTGTTGATAATATGGACTTGTAAATAATTTAAAATTGGTTATTTTCTTAAAAAAATTTCCTTCTTGAACTTATCAGATAAAATTTTCTATTGACTGTCCCATGAGGATCGAGAATTCCCTTCATCCCATGTCTGAGATGACTTAGTTATCAGGGTTCCAGGGTATCTTGAATGGTTAATGATAAGACTTATCTTTTGGAAACACTATGGTTCGGCATATTTTAATTCCACAACAATGATATTGGGAAACATTCATATAAGCTATTATTGATAGTTTAAACAACATAACCCTATATCATTATTGAAATAAATCATATATAATCAAGTGTATGTCATTTGATTCTATTTAGATAATGATGATTCATATACAGATTCCTCTTCCTAATAATCGTATATCTAAAAATATGAAAAAAAAATTCAATAAAAATATCGAATTTAAATAAACATCCAAATGGGTATAAATTAAAAAAGATAAACCCCATCTCCCTTCCAACCGTGATGATGCACGAGAAATTGAATTCATCACACACTGAAATATGGTGAATAACATGAATTGACACATTCTTAGACTACCTATTTACCATTACCACAAATTAAAATATATACATATACAATAATACTAGTTTTATTACTTTTAAAAATGATCCAATATAATTTTTGATGGCCTAGGAATCCATGTGACCTTAGGGATACATCTCTATATGCTGAAGTTCACTAACTAGTGATGTGGGTTTAATTAAAAAAACTGGGGACGATTTTATCAAGTCATCATTGGAATATATTATAAATGACTAAAAATAAACCACAATAGAACATTTTATAATTTATTAGTAAATAATATAATAAATAATAAAAATTAATTTTATCATAAAAAATATAATTGTAAATATTCTTGAAGTAAAATACCATATCCAAAACTAGATAAATAATAGATAATAACTCTTCTTGCATTCCTAGTCATCTCTATAAACCAATCTACACATTCAATCAAGAAGCTTCCACTCGAACCTTCCCACAACATATTTTATAACATAAATATAAAATTAATTATCGTAGGCACATCAAGGTGTTTTTGAAATGAATGAGTGTATTTCTCTGTAGGGTCTAACTATTAACCCCAAATATAAATAATCAAATGAATTTAAATTGATGATGAAAATAAATAAAAAATAAGCTTGTTAACAAGGTAAACATGTTCTAACTATTCCACCATTACACCAAACCGTATCACATGACCATGGTAAAATAATTTCTTAACCAATGTAAAATAATGTTTGAACTTACATATTGAATCCCTTACAAAAATCTAATAACATTACTAAATATTTCATCACCCAAACACAATTAATTTGTCTCTTGTGTCATCTATAACCTCAACCAATACCTTATTTTGTATATTAGTGTGTACTATAAGTTTTGACAATTACACTATTAAGGGTACATTACTATATCAAGTATCAAGGAAAACACCTTTAGGGGGAGGCTACAGATCACATACATATACAGTTTTCCACTTGTATTGACACTCAAAAATCTCAAACCAATCCTACCAAGGGAATTTCAATCCTTGGTAGAAGAAACCATCCACTTTTCACTCATGGGGGTTTCATTATTTCAAATCACTAAGGGTTCCATGGTTCATAGCATAAGTGGTTAGTTGTGTTGAAAATAATATTTTCATAGATTTTGTTAAAATAATCCTTTGGATACTATAGATGATATGTGGAGTCTCCACAGTGATATTATATTAAAATTTATCTTATAATTAAAATATCATGATTACCATTATCTTAGTCATATAATTCATTCTTAATTTTAAAATAGGTTGTCCACTTTATAGTGTATCACGGTAATGATGGATGCATAAACATAGAAACCCTATAGTAGTGATCCGCATGTTCACTAAACCCTGTAGAAATATCTTTTGAATCATTGATATCAATCTTCCTAATTCAACTGGCATGTTTTATTGGGCATTCACCACTACATGAAATTATTCAAAACATGAAATATTCAATGAATATATTGATGGCTTGAGAGGAGAAGGACTATTATTTTCATACCACATAATACCATTTTAGAGGATGTTCTCCGAAAAACATTATATAATTTATCTAGATTGAAATTTTTTCATCATAAAATTGGATAAAAGTACAGAATTGATAAGATAAAGTATAAAAACAAATCTGGGTAAGAGATATATAATTGAATAATATACCTTAATGAATCACTTAATTTATAAAATCCCAATGTCAAATAATAATATTATTAAAAATAATATTAACATCACATGAACTGTTTTCATGATTAAATAAAAATATATTCATACATAAAAATATTAATATTTATTTCAATGATATTTTAAATATCATTCCTAGATAGACCTTTAACATGGCTTCAAAATCCAACAGGGGATTTATGAAACCACTAATAAAATTTTATAATCAAATATATATATCACTACATTATCTATTTATGGTATTTTGGGTTCAAGAAAAGAAAACACACACGCAAATACACCTTCAAGGATAAAAATTATTAGACTTTATCCCCCCTAGGATAGGCCTAACATTAAGAATTCCCATTTAATTTTTAATATCTTGATGGATTGTAACACTAATAACCCAAAAGAAGAATAGTAAAAGGACTAGAGTCCAAATATTTTTATCTAAAATGGACCATCATAAGTTTTCCCAATGGAAACTTCTTACAATCTTAATGGTCATGCACTATGTCATTGTTAATTTTGTCTACACCATTTCCTATATCATCCTACACATATTATCCCATCAGCATCCACTGGGATGTGTCACCATGCCTACATCTACCTTCCTATGTCATCATGATTACATAACTTTTACTGTATTAAAATTTCATTCATAAATCCCACCACAACTAGATTTCAAGAAGCAAACCCTAGTCACATGGATTTGGTTTCCAATAGTGTGTACCACTCAACCATGACACTGATCACTATCACTAAATTATTCATTGATAAATAAATAATGATATAAATATTAATGAAATAAATATTACACTATAAAATTTAAAATAATATCTAATTATAAAATATAATTAATATATAGTCATCTAGGATTTTATTTACACATAGTTAGTGACCCTCTTGGCCCCTTTCTTGGTAGAATCATGCCAAAAATTACTAATCTACTTGGATGGATTATAGAATCCAATCATGAATTATTTTGACAAATATATAAATTTAATAGCATCAATCAACCTAAAATAGGTATCACTATTTAATATGATACATTTTTATCAATATCTTCATTCAGCTTGGTTTCATACTCATTTCATCAACTGATATGGTTAAAAACAATTCATTGATGTTCCGTGATTTAACTCATTAATAACTCCCCATGTCCATATACTAAAATCAGTTTTCCAATATACACTAAATTTATATAGTTATTTACATCAACTAAAATTATTAGTGATAATTCAAACATTGACTTAGTAATTAATTCCACATTTTCATCAGTCGGCAAGTGTCATTGGGCCTACATCAGCCTTCCTCTGTCATCATGATTACATAAATTTTCCTGCATCAAAATTTCATTCATAAAACCCACCACTATTGTATTTCATGAATCAAACCTTGGCCACATGTACGTGATACCTATATAATAAATCTTTGATCTGTTGATGTTTCTATATATCCTTTATGAGAGACTCATCTAAATTATTATCACAAAATAATGTTATAGGTTTTTTACTTCTAAGCACAATATCAAGGTCTTAAGTGAGGTTTCGCACACATAATTATCATTTAGCCTCATTAGAAGAGGCAATATACTCATACACTATTTTCAAATAAGAAATAACAATTTTTTGTACAAGATGGTTTTCTAGGAGTTGTTTGACATTATTATAGATTCATTTGAATTGTTTAATAGTTTTACTCATTCTAACTAAATTATGTAATCTATTTTATATAAGTTGTTAATTTAATCATGTTTGAAAGCTATTTTGATATATCCTATATCATTTAATTAGGAAATAATGTTTTGGAATTAAATATTAAAAATGTAATTCCATTTCCTGTTTAATTTTATTAGATATCCTAAATAGTAAGTTTTTATGGTATTCATTACGGAACACGTAGTGATATGTTAATGGAATTTATATCTTACACCGTACATTCTCCTTTGTGAATTTATTGATTTTCTTATGTTATGTCTGAGAAAATGGAAAGAAATACATATTTGGGGTGAATTTTATTGATCTTTTCAACTGTGGAGTGGGGTTGTGACTGGTGGATCCATTTTCATATTGGGATTATTTTTCCATTCGACTATTTTTGTTTTATATTTATAGGTTTTGATTACTTTGATAATTTACAACATTATGTTTTTTTATAATTTTTTAATTTTTTGTACTTACATTATATGGAGTGTTGAGAATATGGACTTTTAAAGAAATAAATATTGGTTATTTTGTGAAAAAAAATTCCTTCTAGATATTATCAGATAAAATTTTCTTTTCACTATCCCATGGGGATTGGGAATTCCCTTCTTCCCATGTAGGAGATGACTTGGTTATCAGGGTTACAAGGTATCAGGAATTGTTAATGATAATACTTTTCTTTTGGAAACCCTATGGTTCATCATATTTTAATTCCAAAAAAAATGATATTGGGAAACATTCATATAAGCTATTCTAGTGAGTTGAAACAACATAACCCTCTATCATTATTGAAACAAATCATATATAATTAGGTGTATGTCATGTGATTCTGTTTAGATAATGATGATTCATATATATATTCACATCCCGATAGTCGTAGATCTAAAACTGTAAAAAAAATTACAAAAAAAATATTGATTTTAAATAAACATCCAAATGGGTATAAAGTAAAAAAAAGATAAACCTCATCCCCCTTCCAACCATGATGATACACCAGAAATGGGATTCATTACACACTACAATACGGTGAATAACATGAATTGACACATTTATAGAATACCTATTTACCATATCCACAAATTAAAAAACTATATATACACTAATACTAGTTCTAAAACTTTTAGAAGTGATCTAGTCTCATTTTTGATGGCCTAGGTATCCATGTGACGATAGGAATACATCTCCATATGCCAATGTCTACAAACTATTTATGTGAGTTTAACTTAAAAAATTGGGGATGATTTTATCAAGTCATCATATGAATCTATTAGATATGACTAAAAATCAACCACAATAGAACATTATATAATATATTAGTAAATAATCTAATAAATTATACAAATTAATTCTATCATAAGATAATATAACTCTGAATATCCTTGAAAGGCAATAACATATCTATAACTAGATAAAAAATAGGAAATAACTCTTATTCCATTCCTAGTCATCTCTATAAACCAATATACACATTCAATCAAGAAACGTCAACTCAAACCTTCACACAACATAATTTATATCATGAATATAAAATTAATTTTTGCAGCCACATCGAGGTTTTTAAGAAATTAATAGGTGTATTACTCTGTAGGGTCTCACCATGAACCCCAAATAAAAATAATCAAATACATGTATATTGATGATGAAAATAAAAATAATAATAATCATGTTAACTAGGTAATCATGTTATAACTATTCCACCATTCCACCAAACCATATGACATGATCATGGTAAAATAATTTGTTAAACATCGTAAAATAATGTTTGTACTTACATATTGAATCCCCTGCACAAATCTAGTAACATTATTCAATATACCATAACCCAAACACAATTAATTTGTCTCTTGTGTCATCTATAAACTCAACCAATACCTTATGGTGTATAGTACGGTGTACTACAGGTCACGATAGTTACACTCCTAAGGGTACATTCCTTTATCAAGTATCAAGGAAAACCCCTTTAGGGGAAGGCTACACATCACATGCATATCCAGTTCTCTTCTACAAATGACATTCAAAATCGCAACAAAATCCTACCAAGGGAATTTCAATCCTTAGTAGAAGAAACCATCTACTTTTCATTAATATGGGTTTCATTACTTCTAATCTCTAAGGGTTCCGTGGTTCATATCATACATGGTTAGTTGTGTTGACAATAATATTTTCATAGATTTCGTTAAAATAATCCATAGGATATTATAGATGAAATGTGGAGTCTCCACAATGATGGTATTTTCACATATTACTTATAATTAAAATATCATTTTTACCATTATCTTAGTAATATAATTCATTACTAATTTTAAAATAGGTTGGCCACTTTATAGTGTACTATGGTAACGATGGATGCATAAAAATAAAAACCCTATTGTAGTGATCGACATGTTCACTAAAACTTGTAGACATATCTTTTGAATCATTGATACCAATCTAGCTAATTCAAATGGCATCCATCATTTTTCATTCACCACTACAAGAAATTATTCAAAACATGGATGATTCAATTAACATCTAGATGGCTTGAGAGGAGATTGAGTATTAAACACATATGACATAATACCATTTTAGAGGATGTTCTCCCAAAAAAATTATATAATTTATCTAGATTGAAATTTTTTAATCAAAAAATTGGATAAAAGTACGGAATTGATAGGATAAAGTATAAATAAATATTGGTATGAGATAGATAATTATATAATAGACCTTACGAAATATCTTAATATATAAAATCCCCATGTCAAATAATAATATTATCAAAAATAATATTAACATCACATGCATTATTTTCAGGAGTAAATAAAATTATATTCATATATAAAATTATTAATATATATTTCAATGATATTTTAAATATCATTTCAAGATATACCCTTAACATGGCTTGAAAATACTCCATGGAATTTTTAAACCACTAATAAAATTTTTATAATACAATATTTATATCAAAACATTATCTATTTAAGGTATTTTGGGTTCAAGAAAAGTAAACACACACACAAATACACATTCAAGGATAAAAATTATTATACTTCATCCCCCCCCCCCACCCCCGCAGTATAGTCCTAATGTCAAGATTTCCCATATAATTTTTAATAGCCTGATGGACTGTAACATAAATAACCCAAAGGAAGATTGGTAAATGGAGTATATTACACATATTTTTATCCAAAATGGACCATCAATAGTTCTCCTAATGGCCACTTCTTACAATCATATTGGCCCTTCACTATGCATCGTTAATTGTTTTCTACACCATTGCATATATCAGCCTACCCATATTAGCCTATCTGCATTAACCAGCATGTGTCACCAGACCTATATCATCCTTCTTATATCATGATGATTACATTACATTTCATGCATAACAATTTCATTCATAAATCCCACCACTAATGGATTTCATGAATCAACCCCTTATCTCATGGATTTGGTTTCCAATTGTGTGTACCACTCAACCGTGACACTGATCACTATCACTAAATTATTCACTGATAAATAAATAATGACATAAATAATAATGAAATAAATATTACACTATAAATATTTAAATAATATATAATTCTAAAATATAATTAATATATAATCATTTAGGATTTTAGTTACGCATAGTTACTGACCTTCTCATCCCCTTTCCCGATAGAATTAGGCAACAAACTACTAATCTACTTGGTTGGAATATAGAATCCTATCAAGTAATATTTTGAGAAATATATATATTTCCTAGAAACAATAAACCTAAAATAAGTATCACTCTTTGATATGATACATTTTTATCGATATATCCATTCAACATGGTTTCATACTCATTTAATCAACTAATGTGTTCAATAATTTTTTCATTGATGTTCCAGGATTTAACTCATTAATAACTACCCATTTTCATATACTAAACTCATATTTTAAATATACACTAAATTTATAGAGTTATTTACATCAACTAAAATTGTTAGTGAAAATTCAAACAATGACTTAGTCATTAATTCCACATCACCATCAACAATCATGAGTCATCGTGCCTACATCAACCTTCCTATGTCATCATGATTACTTAACTTTTCTTGCATCACAATTTCATTCATAAATCCCACCACTACTGGATTTCATGAATTAAACCCTAGTCACATGTTTGTGATACCAATATGACAAATGATTGATCTATTGATGTTTTCATAGATCCTTTTAAAGATACTCATCTAAATTATTATCACAAAATAATGTTATATGGTCTTTACTTATAGGCACAACATCAAGGTCATAGGTGAAGTTTCACACCCATAATTCGCTTTTATCCTCATAAGAAGAGACAATATACTCATACACTATTTTCAAATAATAAAGAACAATTTTTTGTACATTGTGGTTTTATAGTATTTTTTTGACATTATTATACATTCCAGTGAATTTTTTGACAGTTTTACTCATTCAAACTCATTTATGTAATCTATTTTATATAAAATATTCATTTAATCATGTTTCAAAGATGTTTTGATATATCCTCCATCATTTAATTAGGAAATAATGTTTTGGTAATAAATATAAAAAATTTAATTCCATTTGGTGTTTAATTTTATTAGATAGAATAAACGGTCAATTTTTATGGTATTGATTATGGAACACATAGTGAGACATTAATGGACTTCATATCTCACACCCAAAATTATCCTTTGGAAAGTTATAGATTTTATTATGTAATGTTTCATAAAATGAAAATAAATACATATTTTTGTTTAATTTTATTGATCCTTTCGACTATGGAGTGGGGTTGTGACTGGTGGATCCATTTTCACATTGTGATTATGTTTCCATTCGATTGTTCTTGTTTTACTTTTATACGTTTTGAGTACTTTTATGATTTAAAACATTATATTTTTTAATCAATATTTAATTTTTGGTTCTTACATTCTATGGATTTTAGGGAATATTGAATTTTAAAGAATTTAGAATCAGTTATTTTGTGAAAAAATTTGTTCCTTCTCAATATTATCAGATAAAATTTTCTATTCACTATCCCATGGGGATAGGGAATGCCCTTTGGCCCACGTCTGAGATGGCTTGGGTATCAAAGTACCAGGATATCCTGAATGGTTAATGATAAGACGTTTCTTTTGGAAACCATATGGTTCATCATATTTTAATTCCCCAAAAATGATATTGGAAAACATTCATATAAGTTATTCATGAGAGTTGAAGCAATATTCCCATCTATCATTATTGAAATAAATCATATATAATCTGGTGTAATTCATGTAATTCTATTTAGATAATGATGATTCATATAGAGATTCCTCTTCCCAATAGTCGTAGATCAAAAACTATGACAATAATTGAAATAAAAATATCGAATTTAAATAAACATCCAAATGGGTATAAAGTAAAACAAAAAGATAAACCCCATACCCCTTCCAACCATGATGATGCACCAAAAATGGGATTCATCACACACTAAAATATAGTGAATAACATGAATTAATAGAATCTTAGACTACCTATTTACCATAACCACAAATTAAAAAATATATATACACTAATACCAGTTCTAAAACTTTTAAAAGTGATTCAATCTCTTTTTTTGATGGCCTAGTTATCCATGAGACCTTAGGCATACATCTCCATATTCCAAAGTATATTATCTAGTAATGTGGGTTTAAATTAAAAAATTGGGGATGATTTTATCAAGTCATCATATGAATCTATTAGATATGACTAAAAATAAACCACAATAGAACATTATATAATAAATTAGTATATAATATAAAAAATAATAGAAATTAATTAGATCATAAAAAAAATATAACTATAAATATCATTTATGGAAAATAACATATCCTTAACTAGATAAAAAATATGTAATAACTCTTATTCCATTCTTAGTCATCTCTATAAACCAATCTACACATTCAATCAAAAAGATTCCACTCGAACCTTCACACAACATAATTTATAACATGAATAAAAAATTAATTATCACTGGCACATCAAGGAATTTATGAAATGAATTAGTGTATTACTCAGTAGGTTCTCACAATGAACCCAAAATATAAAGAATCAAATCTATGTATATTAATGATGGGAAAAAATTAACCATGTTAGCTAGGTAATGATGTTCTAAAATTCCATAAATACACCAAACCATATGACATGATCATGGTAAAATAATTTTTTAACCATGCTAAAATAACTTTTGATCTTACATATTGAATCCCCTACACAAATCTAGTAACATTATTCAATATATCATGACCCAAACACAGTTAATGTTTCTCTTGTGTCATGTATAACCTCAACCAATACCTTATGTTGTATTATAGGGTGTACTACAAGTATAAATAGTTACACTCTTAAGGGTACATTCCTATATCAAGTATCAAGGAAAACCCCTTTAGAGGAAGGCTACACATCACATGAATAGCCATTTCTCCTTTAGGATTGACACTCAAAAATCTCAAACCAATCCTACCAAGGGAAGTTCAATCCTTAGTAGATGTAATCAACCACTTTTCACTCATGGGTGTTTCATTATTGCTAATCCATAGGGGCTCCATTGTTCATATCATAAGTGGTTAGTTGTGTTGACAGTAATATTTTCATATATTTCTTTAAAATAATCTTTTGGATATTATAGATGAAATTTGGAGTCTCCACAATGATGTTATTTTCACCTATTACTTTTAATTAAAATATCATGATTACCATTATCTTAGTCATATAATTCATTACTAATTTTAAAATAGGTTGGCCCCCTTATATTGTACTATGGTAACGATGGATTCATAAACATGGACAGCCTATAGAAGTGATCTACGCGTTCACTAAAACCAGCAGACATATCTTTTGAATCATTGATATCAATCTGGCTGATTCAAATGGCATGCTTCATTGGGCATTCACCACTACAAGAATTTATTCAAAACATGAAAGATTAAATTAATATCTTTATGGATTGAGGGGAGAGGTAGTATTAAACTCATACAACCTAATACCATTTTAGATTATTTTCTCCCAAAAACATTATATAATTAATTGAGATTCCAATTTTTTCATAAAAAATTGGATAAAAGTACGGAATTGATAAGATAAAGTATAAATAAATATAGGTATGAGATAGATAATTGTCTAATAGACCTTACCAAATCTCATAATATATAAAATACCCATGTTAAATAATAATATTATTAAAAATAATATTAGCATCACATGCACTATTTCCAATAGTAATTAAAAATATATTCATATATAAAAATATTAATATTTATTTCAATGATATTGTAAATATCATTCCTAGATAGACCCTTTACATGGCTTGAAAATAATCCATGGAATATATAAATCCACTAATAAAATTTTTATAATAAAATATATATATCACTACATTTTATATTTAAGGTCTTGTGGGTACAAGAAATGGAAACAAGTACAAAAATACACCTTCAAGGATAAAAATTGTTAGACTTCACCCCCCCCCCCCCCACGATTAACCTAATGTCAAGCATTCCAATCTAATTTTTAAAAGCCTGATGGACTGTAACATTAATAACCCAAATGAATATTGGTAAATTAAGTGTAGTCCTTATATTTTTACCCAAAATGGACCATAATGATTTGTCACAATGGCCACTTCTTACAATCTTAATGGACCTACACTATGTCATCATTAATTTTGTCTACACCATTGCCTATATCAGCCTACCCATATTAGCCTATCTACATCAACCAGCATATGTCACCATGCCTACATCAGCCTTCATATGTCATCATTATTACATAACTTTTCCTAAATCACAATTTCATTTATAAATACCACTACTACCGGATTTCTCGAATCAAACCCTGGTCACATGGATTTGGTTTCCAATAGTGTGTACCACTCAACCATGACACTGATCACTATCACTAAATTATTCACCAATAAATAAATAATGATATAAATATTAATGAAATGAATATTAAACTCTGAACACTAATATAATATCTAATTCTAAAATATAATTAATCTATAATCATCTAGTATTTTTGTTTCACAAAGTTAGTGACCCTATCAGCCCCTTTCTTTGTATAATAAGACCAAAAAATACTAATATACTTGGTTTGAATATAGAATCCTATCATGGGATATATTGAGAAATATATAAATTTTCTGGAATCAATCAACCTAAAATAAATATCACTATTTAATATGATACATTTTTATCAATATCTCCATTCATCTAGGATTAATACTCATTTAATCAGCTAATGTGTTTAATAGTTTTTTCATTGATGTTCCAGGATTTAACTCATTAATAACTTCCCATGTCCATATACTAAACTCAATTTTTCAATATACACTAAATTTATCGAGTTATTTACATAAACTAAAATTATTAGTGAAAATTAAAACATTGAATTAGTCATTAATTCCACATCTGCATCAACCAGCATGTGTCACCATGCCTACATCATCTTTTGTATGTCATCAGGATTACATGACTTGTCATACATCACAATTTCATTCATAAATCCCACCACTACTATATTACATGAATCAAACCCTGGTCACATGTACGTGATACATATATAATAGATGATAGATCTATTGATGATTCCATAGATCCTTTTTTAGATATTCATCTATATTACTATCACAAAATAATGTTATAGGTTATTTACTTCTAGGCACAACATCAGGGTCATAGGTGAAGTTTCACACCCATAATTCCCTTTTATCCTCATTATTAGAGACAATATACAAATACATTATTATGGAATAAGAGAGAAGAATTTTTTGTACATGGTGGTTTTATAGAAGTTTTTTAACATTAATATACATTAAATTAAATTTTTTAACATTTTTACTCATTCCAACTAATTTATGTAATCTATTTTATATAAAATGTTCATTTAAGCCTGTCTAAAAGCTATTTTGATATATCTTCCATCATTTAATTAGGAAATAATTTTTTGGTATTAAATATGAAAAATGGAATTCCATTTGGAGTTTTATTTTATTAGATATCATAAATGGAAAACATTTATGGTATTGATTATGGAACACATAGTGATACATTAATAGACTTTATATCTCACACCCTATATTCAACTTTGGGAATTTATTGATGTTCTTATGTTATGTCTGAGAAAATGGAAATAACTACATATATGTGGTGAATTTTATTGATCGTTTTGACTATGGAGTGGGGTTGTGACTGGTGGATCCATTTTCATATTGGTATTATGTTTCCATGCGATTGTTTTGATTTTTCCTTTATAGTTTTGAGTACTTTGATTATTTAAAAATTTATTTTTTTTATAACAAATTAATTTTTAGAACTTACATTCTATGGAGTGTTGAGAATATTGACTTGTAAATAATTTAACATTGGTTATTTTGTGAAAAATTTGTTCCATCTTGATCTTATCGTATAAAATTTTCTATTCACAATCCCATGGGGATTAGGAATGCCCTTCGGCCCATGCCTAAGATGACTTGTTTATCAGGGTTACAGGGTATCCTGAATGGTTAAGGATAAGACTTGTCTTTTGTAATCAATATGGTTTATCATATTTTAATTCCACAACAATGATATTGGGAAACATTCACATAATCTATTCTTGAGAGTTGAAAAAACATAAACCTCTATCATTATTTAAATAAACCATATATAATCAGGTGTTTTTCATGTCATTCTATTTGGATAATGATGATTCATATATATATTTCTCTTCCCAATAGTCTTAAATCTAAAACTATGACAAAAATTTCAATAAAAATATCAAATATAAATAAACATCCAAATGGGTATAATGTAAAAAAATGATAAACCTCATCCCCCTTCCAACCATGATAATCCACCAGAAATGGAATTCATCACACACAAAAATATGGTGAATAACATGAATTGACACATTCTTAGACTACCTATTTTCCATATCCACAAATTGAAAAATATATATACACTAATACCAGTTCAAAAACATTTAAAAGTGATCCAATCGCATTTTTTATGGCCTAGGTATCCATGTGACCTTAGGAATAAATCTCCATATGCTGATGTCTACTGACTAGGGATGTAGGTTTAGTTCAAAAAATTGGGATGATCTTATCAAGTAATCATATGAATCTATTAGATATGACCAAAAATGAACCATAATAAAACATTATACAATAAATAAGTAAATAATCTAAATGGTAATACAAATTAATTCTATCATAAAAAAATATAACTCTAAATATCCTTGAAGGAAAATAAGCTATCCATAACTAGATAAAAAAAATTAATAACTCTTATTACATTCCTAGTCATCTCTATAAAACAATCAACTAATTAAATCAATAAAATTCCACTAAAACCTTCACGTAACATAATTTATAACATGAATATAAAAGTAATTATCGCAGGTACATCGAGGTTTTTATGAAATGAATGAGTGTATTACTCTGTAGGGTGTAACTATTAACCTAAAATATAAATAATCAAATGCATGTATACTGATGATGAAAATAAATAAAAAAATAATCATGTTAACTAGGTAATCATGTTCTAAAGATTACACCATTCCACCAAACCCTATGACATGATCATGGTAAAATCATTTTTTAACTATGGTAAAATAATGTTTGAAGTTACTTATTGAATCCCCTAAATAAATATAGTAACATAATTCAATATGTCATGACCGAAAAAAATTAATTTGTGTCTTGTGTCATCTATAACCTCAACCAACACCTTATTTTGTATAGTAGGGTGTACTACAAGTCTTGACAATTAAACTCTTAACGGTACATTCCTATATCAAGTATCACAGAAAATCCCTATAGGAGAAGGCTACACATCACATGCATTGACAGTTCTCCTATAGGATTGAAACTCAAAAATCTCAAACCAATCCTACCAGGGGAAGTTCAATCCTTAGTAGAAGAAACCATCAAATTTTCACTCATGGGGGTTTCATTATTTCTAATAACTAAGGGTTCCATGGTTTATATCATATGTGGTTAGTTGTGTTGATAATAATATTTTCATAGATTTTGTTAAAATAATCCTTAGGGTATTATAGATGAAATGTGGAGTCTCCACAATGATGTTATTTTCACATATTACACATAATTAAAATATCATGATTACCATTATCTTAGTATTATAATTCATTACTAATTTTAAAATAGGTTGGCCATTTTATGGTGTACTGTGGTAACGATTGATGGATAAATATAGAAACCCTATTGTAGTGATCTGCATGTTCACTAAAACCGGTAGACATATATTTTGAATAATTTTTATCAATATAGCTAATTCAAATGGCATGAATCATTGGGAAATCACCACCACAAAAAACTATACAAAACATGAAAATTTCAATGAATATATTGGTGGCTTTAGAGGAGATGGAGTATTAAACTAATACAATATAATACCATGTTATAGGATTTTCTCCAAAAAAAATTATATAATTTATCTAGATTAAAAAATTTTCATCATAAAATTGGATAAAAGTACAGATTTGATAAGATAAAGTATAAATAAATCTAGGTATGAGATAGATAATTGTATAATAGACCTTATCAAATCTCTTAATATGTAAATACCCATGTCAAATAATAATATTATTAAAAATAATATTAACATCACATACACTATTTTCAGAAGTAAATAAATGTATATTCATATATAAAATTATTAATATTTATTTCAATTATATTTTAAATATAATTCCTAGATAGAACCTTAACATGGCTTGAAAATCCGCCGTGGAATTTATAAAAAACTAATAAAATTTTTATAATCAAATATATATTTCACTACATTATCTATTTACGGTCTTCTGGGTTCAATAAAAAGAAACTCACACACAAATACACAATCAATGATAAAAATTATTAGAATTCATCCCCCCAAAGATAGACCTAATTTCAAGATTTCCCATTTATGTTTAAATACTTGATGGACTGTAAAATTATTAACCCAAAGAAAGATTGGTAAATGGAGTACAATCCACAAATTTTTATCCAAAATTGACCCTCACAAGTTGTCTCAATGGCCAATTATTACAATCTTAATGGCCCTACACTATGTAATCGTTAATTTTTTCTAAACCATTGCCTATATCAGCCTACCCATAATATCCTCTATGCATCAACCGACATGAGTCACCATGTCTACATCAGCCCTCCTATTTCATCATGATTACATAACTTTTATTGCATCACAATTTCATTCATAAATCCATCCACTACTGGATTTCATGAATCAAACCCTGATCACATGTACATGATACCTATATAATAAATGATTGATCTATTGATGTTTCCATAGATCCTTTATGATAGAATCATCTAAATTATTATCACAAAATAATGTTATAGGTTCTTTACTTCTAGGCACAACATCAAGGTCATAGGTGATGTTTCACACACATAATTCTCATTTATCCTCATTAGAAGAGACTATATACTCACACACTATTTTCAAATAAGAAGGAACCATTTTTAGCTTATACATCTCACAACACCTCCACCGATATAGAATACATATCATGACTACATTTTCAAATCATCCTAATATGTCTGGAAACTAGCATCTCTAAATCCATAGATGACTAGAACTTTATCTCTTCCATACACCAAGAACATATTCCGATTTTTCCTAAAATTAATATATCTTGTAATGAATAATAATAAATAGTGTTCTTTAAAATCTTTATGATATATCTCTGCCATAGTCAAGGTATAATAAGCCTCAATCCCATTAAATAGCATGTCCCACATGACACTTATAGTTGTAGATGTGTATGAGGCACATTCCAACCTTTATCTCCCCTCTTTTTTATTTGTATACATCTTCTTTGATTGGTTTATAAAATGTTACACTAGAACCAATTCTCTATTTTATTGTTCAATTAAAAATAACACAAGAATCTATTGAATAGATGAATCCTCAAATAATCAATGTTGTTTCCTATGTTAATCATTAATTATCATGATCACTATAATGTAGGTTGTTTTACCTAATTCCATGATAGATAATTTATACTTGAACTAAACGTTAACATACCAGAAAAAAGTTTATAATTTATAATATATAATAATATATTGACATATAATAAAAATAAAATCACTAAAATCCTATTAGTCACTTTCTAGACACAGAACTCACATTCATTCATGATGAATCCAACTTTGAATATAGATTTTCCAACATGAATGTTCCCTTACCCAAATAATCTCCTCAAACCGTAAATGGATCTCTACAACATGAGTACCTTAATGGAATTCTCTAGAATCACAATCACTACAGGTTGTTTTGTAAAGAAAAAATTTATCATGCTCTCGTGAGGGAATATTGTTTTGAAATCCATTTGTAAAATATCATTGAAAAGGATTGTTATAATAAAAATAATAATTCAAGATGATTTTTGTATAGAATCTTGTGATATAGTTTCAACATTTCTTATTCCTAGATGTATCGAACAACACCTTACCAACCAAACATGCCTTATAAATACCCAAATTACCATCCATGATTAGTTTTTTTTTTGAATAGCTATTTTTACCCAATGGGATTTATAAGAAGATGAGGATCTACCCAAAATGACACATGGATTCAATAACTAGAATCCACCTCATAATTCTTCACTTTTTTACATTATGATCCTTATGAGTTATGATGTTGACAATAAAATCTAAGTGGATGGTTGTTTTAAAAAAAAATATTCCACAAGATATAGTGTCTAGAAATCCATATCTATCCAGTTTTTAAAATTATCTAGTTCCCCTATGAGGAAGTTTTATCTCGAGAATATTCTATTTCATCGAAAATTATGGAATAAATTCCAAGAAAAACTCTTATGATTGAAGAGAAGTAATATCATTTAAGTCAATTTTCATTAAACCATCAATTTTAGTAATGTGCTGCCTCTAAAGTAATATGGCCTACATTTCAAATATAAAATTTTTCTAATAGATCATATAGGTAATATATCCTTTTATCATCAGGGTATCATATAAAGAATCACATAATGACACAAGATTCTAGTATTTTGCATTATGATTCCTTAAAAAATTACTCATTACCCTATACATTGTTATGGAATGAAACAGTTTTATATCAATAAATTAACTAATTTATTAATTTTTTATCACATTTTTTAGAATTATATTTTGTATGAGTACCAAAAAATTTATTTATTATCACTTAAATGATAATGGATGAAGAGCCCTTGAATACACATTAAACAATATGGATGGTAGTTTAGTTTAATTTTTACCTTCTTGAGGTAGAATTGTACCCTTCTTTAGTTATCTCTTATATATTTAATAAATTTTTTTAAATCATACCCACCAATATTAGTAACACTATTTTTTACCCTCATTATGATGATGGATTATGAGAATGGATATATGGGGAAACATCTATATCTATTATTTTTTATCCATTATCTCTCTTGTGGAGAGAATTGACATTTTTTATGTTTTAAGTGTTAGGCGAACTGTGGAATTTATTGTCTAATAATGAGGTTGTTTTTTATTTGGAGTTAGGACTAGGGACATGATGTGGATTATTACATATTCTTATAAGGTGTATCTAAAACCACAATGATTAGAGATTCTTAATGGGATATGACATTTCATTTGAGGCCTTGGAACCAGTAATATTGTGGTGCATTTTATGGTCATGTTTTCATGCCCATGTGGTGTGACTTTTATTGTCATGCATCTAAAATGTATGGATTCAATTATGAAAGATCCTTTAAATTTCCAATATGGTTATGATACATAAAGATTCACTATCTATATCATACTAATAAGTGATATAACACAACATGTAAGGGTATAGTTAGACTAGTAATATGCACTTCTGGGAAAATTTTAGGTCTATCAAAGAATATGTCACCATGGGATGGATTGTGGTTTTTTATAAGGGATATAGTGATTTAAAATATATGTGGGAGGAATTTGATGATAATGACATATAGGTGTGTGATTTTGGGTTTTGATATGGTGAATTTAGGTTTCATCATGGGATATAGACACATATAAATCATTGCATATGGAGATTTCACATATTTGGGTACTATTGGGTTAGAAAATTGAATATATGTATTCTATATAATATATGGGAAGGAATTAGAGACCATATAGTTCATTTGTCATACAGTTTAATTTCAAATGGTCAGAAACTTAATTTAGGGTTATACATATTAAAAGGATGCACAAGGTATGTGATAAAACTGTAGAGGTAAATTAAATCCCTCATTGTACTTATATCTTATACATAGACAAGATATATTGAAAATTTCATGAATTGGAACTTCATCCACTAGTGGACTAGTGAGGTGGTATGAATGGAAGGTGGAAAAAACATCTTATAATAATTACTAGGCTATTATGCAATATGGTATGTATTTATATCATAGTACATTGAATAAGGGGATATTTCTACCAATGGTCATAAAATATAGAGTATTTCATATCAAATTTTTATAGACTGGTCCATATTTAATCCTCATAATATTCCCAAGATTGGATTCATCATTATCGAGGGAATAAAATATTTTAATCCTCCAAAACATCTACTGATCATAGAGGAAAACTTAGTACGGTCTTGTTATTGAGTGAATACATGATCATTGATGGGAACTATGATGTACCTAATAACGTGATCATTTATGCCTTGTGTTTTTTGGAGGCCTTGACATGGAATTCTCTTAATTTTGAATCCAAGAGTGGAATACATGAATGTTATTTCATATTTTCTACATTAATTAGATGATATAAGTGAATAGTAAAATAATATCATGGTCTTCTCATCGATTAAATGAATTATTTATGAAGTGATTATAGAAAACCAAAATTATTCATGGATAAGATTCACTGATGATTGGGAAAAAATATAGTAAATACCACTTACATCATGTAGGTATGGGTGTTATAACAATAGTATGTCTCCTAAAGGATGACATGGTATTGGATTGATATTTTCTCCATGAAGGGGATATTTCATTCACCCTTATAAACAATGTTTGTTTGATAACATCATTTGGTATTATAATGTGGTAAATAATTGGATGTGTCCATAAAAAATGTGTTTTTGGTGAATAAATGATGTTTTGATTACATGTGTTTATATCTCACATTCATTAAAAATAGTCTCATTAAACCTTTACAAAATAGAGTTATTACTCATAATGATATCCCATAATTCTCCTACGTATTTATCAACACACAGGCCTCCTCCCTTCCCTCCCCTTCTTGGGGAAGGTTTCTTGTTTTTATAGGAACATATGGGTGTTGAATATTCTAAAACGTGTGGGTAATATTAAAATCATTTGAATTATGGTTTTTGATGAAGGAATATGTGTACAACATATGATAATTACCTTATAGCCCTAAATAAGGGTAACATACAAAGGAGGATGAGGCAGAGGTAATATTGGTTCCTTCTCTCAGCCAATGATGACACAATCATAGTGGGGTATGAATTTTCACACATATTACTTATTCATCACTAAAAATTATGAAGGATGTCATGATATTTTTCGAGGGATATTAAGAGAGTCATCTAACACTTTTTATAGTGTTAAAAATACTTTAAAGTCTATTTTATAGCCTAAAACCATATTATCATTACCAAATTGTTGAACCTATTAGATATATTGTGCTATGGTCTATAATCTTTCTATTGTTTATTGGCAAAATTTTATGTCCATAATGAAATAACCCCTTCACAATTAGAACATATAGTGATGTTTTAGATCTAATTCTGAGATGAAACCATAAATCAATTATTTTTTACATTATTCGGTAGGAGAAGGTCCATATTTTATTTATGTTAAGAAATAGAACCTCAATTTAATATATTTCCAAATCAAACAATTTTAATTAAAAATGCTCTCATGAATTAGACCCCTTTGGAAATAGCATATTTCATTTATGGATCTCAATTCATTAACCGGTGAGGGCCATAAAATTCTTGGTGCATGTGTGAACTAATTTAATAATGGTAATGAATTTATGTATAATAACTAACTAGATGGTGTGGGTCACATTATTATTATATAGATCATATAGATTCTCTGTGGAATCTCATGGTTTTAAATATTTTCAATTCTTAAAGTTAAAACTCTATTATCTCATAGAGAATGAATCATCATATGACCCCTCGTAATTCCATGTAATGAAGGAATAGATCAATCTAGAGTGTAGAACCTCAAAAAAGTTTACATATAGGGAACCAAGCTTTTCATTCATGGATATTAAATATTTTTAGATGAATAATTCAACCCATTACAAAAGTACATGCCTAAGGACTAAAATTTTTTTATCTTTAGAAACATGGAAATATAATCTTCTAACATGGAGAAATATCATCAAATTCTCTCTTAAAGATCATCCTATTTATTAATGCTACATAAAACCATTCTTTATAACCTTGGGAAAGGAAACATCAGAATGGGATGGTATAAGATTCTCTGTAAGGGTAAACAAGGTATATATATAAGAATAACAAGAGTGTAAGAACCCAGATCTTCTTTTCAGGTATGTTTTTCTTTTTTCTGGTTTTTTTAGAAAAGAGGAGTTTCTGTAAATTTTTTAAAGTACACGTCATGTGCTGGCCATGTCCAGGCCACACACACAATCATGTGGGGTGTTGTGGAGGCCGCTTAAAGCGGAGTACGGAAAAGGAGAGTACACACTGTGTTCTCAAAAAGTACATGTCGTGTACTTTCATTTTTCATTAAACGGACTGAGGTCACGTCTTAACCATAGAAACGTCTTTTTCTAGCTCTCATTGGACCAAGAGACTCCATATGGCCACAGATCTTTGAAGAGCCACTGATTCTCCGTTTTTCCTCCAATTCGAGCACCGTAGTTTGCATTGGAATCGCCTCGGTGAGTTTTCTCTTCTCCGTGATCCTTGGTTTCCAATTCCTCTTCTTTTCCAAGTTATCGTGGGTTGAACGTTTTGGATGTTTTCATATATCTATGACATTATAAGGAGATTAAATCCTCATGGTTCAAGTATAATGATCTCCTAGCATCAAGGTAGGTGGTTTGTGCCTTTCCATTTGAAGTCTTTGAGTTTATGTACATTTTTCACCAATACCCTTGAACTGGGTATTGCGTGTTTAATGTTTTTCCCTTCTTGTGTTTCTTCCTTGACTGTATTCTTGTGTAGAGGTAATTTTGTTATGTACAAGGATACTTTCTATGCCGGGATGTTTTACCCATGCGTTGTTCTTTTTACGACCTTTTGTTCTTATTCAACCTTTGGTTGTTATACCTGTTTTCCATTCCTTGTGACCATTGGGTGGAATGTGGTTTTCTGACATGCATGTTATGCTATAGACTGGTTAGCCAAGTAGCTCTTAGGTTTAATTTGTCCTTATAGAATTATTATGCACTGACTGGCATGGGGCTACGAGAACCTAGTGATGTAGACTATAAGGGGATAGACCGAGTGAGCTTCCTCAGAGAGTGTTAGACATTATATACTATAAGGGATAGACCGTGTGAGCTTCCCAGAGAGTCTTGGATGTTATACACCATAGTAGGATAGACCTAGTGATCTTCCGTATAGATTCTTGAGCTTTATAGACTATAGGAGGATAGACCGAGTGATCTTCCTTAGAGAGTATTTGTTTTTTTTTTGAATTTTCCTTAAACCATTCCAGGATATAGGAGAAATTGACTGATTGAGATTTCTTAGAGAGTCTGTGATTGACCTGAAGCTATAGTAGGAATTGATCGAGTGAGCTTCCTTAGAGATTCTCTAGACCTTTGGGCTATAAGGGGATTAGAACACGTGATCATACTCAGAGAGTCCCTGACTACCTTATACTATAAGGGGAATTGATTGATCATGCTTCCTCAGAGAGTCTTATAATTTCTTATGACCAAACCTGAGGGGTTAGTATGAGTGTAATTCCCATAGGGTTGTTGGTACTTCATGGATAGGACCAGAGGGGATGGTTTTGAGTACTTTCCAGAGGGTTACCTGCTTGTGGTTAGATATTTCTTCTCTGTTCCTTATTGATCTGTCGGTTGTTTACTACTGTGCAGTATCCTGTTCACTACTTACTGTTTACTGTTTACTATACCTTACCTGCCATATACTCACGGATTAGGCATAGATCTTTGGGTGGATTCCTACGGGGATTTAGTCTCACACCATGTTTGGGTCATGCTTTAGGGCCCAAATAGATTATATTGTTGTAGGTATAGACAAGGGAATGCACCCTTCAACTTCAGGTACTTGATAGTATTGGAGCAGGAGAGCATGGGACCAAGCCGAGTCTTGCGATGATGAGGAGTTTACTTGTTTACCTCTCTTTTGTACTTTGGTTTACACTATTGAATTTTCAGCATTGTGACTTGTTTGGCTATTTTCCTAGACCAATATGCATCGTTCATCATTGTTATACATAAGTGTGATTCAGTTTATTTGTTTTAGTCTTCATTTGTTTACATTATCATGCATTATTACTGCTTCCATTGTTCTATATTTATTTATCATCTGCTATGTACTCTGCCAATGAGGGAATAGTTTCACCATTATCACACACAAGGACCTCGCTGCTAGTCGGCAGCCTCTGGAATTCGGGAAATTACACTTGAGGCTATGTGAACAACTGGGTACGGGGTGCCTCTGGGTGGCTTCCGGAACTGGGATGTTACAAAGTGGTATCAGAGGCAATTATTTTCTCTTGACTAACTATTTGGAGGCTATGGCCAGGGATAGGATGGAATAGGTACTTGGTAATGAGTTGTGCCCAGGAGTAGCTAACCTGTTTACAGGGAAGAGCCATACTACCTCATTTATTGCAATTTTTCTTGGTTTGTAATTCTACAGTTGATTTCATTTCACTGTTGGGTGATTCATATGCTTTGTGTTATTACCGTTTTTGTTATTGAGATTCTATTTCTATCGCAACCCGATGATATGAGGGTATTCCATCTCATGCGTCATATAGGCACTTGACAGAAATCACATGTCATGCATTCTTTCCATGCCATCTAGGATGCATTAGTGATTGCATGTTTTTGTGATAGGCATTGTGTGGATTATGCATGCTGTTGTGATAAATGATTTGGTAAAATCCATATTGTTTGGTAAGGAATTTGTTTGTATAGTACCTTGCCTTGGTGAACGCCAAGCATTTGTTCTTGAGGAGTTATGGGCCCTCATGGATCGAAATTTGGTGGATCATTTCTTGTTTCCTTGTTATAACGTGTATAAGATGCTAAGATTTGATTCACGGGGATTGTAGGCCCCCACGGATCGTAATTTGGAACCTTAACCCTTGTTTTCTGTGTTTTCTGGGATTCGGAGCAGTTTCTGAGCTACTTCTCGGAAAAACCCAGAATACACGGTGTGTAATTTATTTTTACAAATCGTGTAGTTTTTGAATCGTGTCACTGAATGAGTCGGTAGAAATACGTGGTTGTGAAAATCTTCAGGAACACGTCGTGTACGGTACGTACACGCCGTGTTGTAGTGACTGTGTGTCTTCCCGTGTGGCTGAAGACACGAATGGACAAAACTCTGACTTTAAATGTCGTGTCCTTTTATCACACGCTGTGTCATGTAAACTAAGTACCCGGTCGTGTCATGAACAACACGGGTCAAGGAAAAACCTTCCAGTACACGTTGTGTTCTCTAGGAGCATGCCATGTAACTAACAAAACGGGTCATTGAAACCTTGTCTACTACACGTCGTGTCTTTAGTGAATACGTCGTGTAGTCTGGGGTTGAGAGAACTGTGTGGGCTAGCTTTGTAAGGAGACTCGGGTAGGGGAATAGAGTTGAATTACACGCCTTGTATTTTTTATACAAGTCATGTAATCATATTTTGTAAAACTTGAATTATTTCCTTCTCTTGTTCCCTTATTAAACTTCTAGTTTTTGGTCCTGGATAATCTTAATCTACTGTGTGCGCTTGACCTTGGGGAGTCATGCCACCGAGACGTCCTCCTGTTTTTCCAGTCTTGGGACCATCAATCATCTCGGACACAGGTGTTGATGCACAGTTTCGAGAGGGTTTTATAAGGATCATGAAGACCTCGCGAGTAGGTGGGATACATCATCAGGTCGCCAGGTAGTTTGTTACCAGTGCGGGAGGAGTGGACATACTAGGCCAAAGTGCCAGAGAGACCCGATGGAGTGCCGGTCTTGCGGCAAGATGGGCCACCTTCAACATTTCTATCAGAACTTTCCACAGGTAGTTGGTGACAGGGGTTTATCTATGACTCCTTGTACCGGAGCAGCGCCACTAGTTTCTCACCAGTCTGGGAACTGGAGTTCTTCCAGCCGTTCAGGCAGAGGTGGATGTCGTGGCCAGATTGGATCAGCTCAGAGCAGTCAGGCAGGGTCGCGGGGCCATGGAGCAGGCCAGACATTTGCAGTGGAGCAGACCCTTTAGGAGCAGGATCCAGGACCTTCCACCATTCAAGGTACGATCTTAGTAGCCTCAGTTTTATCTTCATCTCTTTTCAATACTGGTGCTACGCATAGCTTTATCTCTATTGCGGTTATGGAAATCCTTTGTCTATGCGTATTTTCTTCTGCTGATATCGTGACACTAGACACACCATTGGGGACTATGGTGGATAGTGTACGTTAGTGCAGAGAGTTCCCTCTTGAGGTTGCAGGGTGTCACTTCTTATGGGACCTTTATGCCCTAGAGATGACAAGTTATGATGTCATTATCAGGATGGACTGTCTCATTCCCTTCCAGGCAGTTTTCGACTGTTATCTCCGTAGGGTGAGTTTCCTATCACCAGAGGGTGGATATTTTCTTCATAGAGGCGAGTGGGATATCCAGGAGAGTCAAGTAGGACCCGAGCATCATGGTCTAGGAGGAGTTACAGCCCAGATTGCTAGTCTTTATCTGGATGACCAGAGGACTTCACAGTTAGACCTTCCTCCTGTGGTGAATCGTTTTAGGGATTTCTTCACAGAAGATTTTTCAGGTTTTCCTCTAGAGCGTGAGGTAGAATTTTCTATTGATCTTCCTTCAGGAGCAGCACCAGTGTCCATTCCTCCTTATAGGATAGCTACACTTGAGTTATAGGAGATCAAGAAGCAGTTGGAGGAGTTGCAAGAAAAGGGCTTCATCCAACCCAGTACTTCTCCTTGGGGTTCGCCTGTCCTATTGCGATGAAGGTAGATGGTACTCTCAGGCTTTGTGTGGACTATCAGAAGTTGAACCAGTTGACGGTCAAGAACCGATGTCCCTTAACAAGGATTGATGACCTATTTGATCAGCTTCGAGGAGCCCGGGTGTTCTCAAAGATTGATTTGAGGTCCGGTTATCATCAGTTGCACGTTAGCCCATCTGATATACCTCTTATAGCTTTCTGGAGCAGGTATAGTCTATATGAGTACTTGGTTATGGCATTCGGTCTCACAAACGTGCCTAAAGTTTTCATGGAACTGATGAACCGAGCGTTCCATCCTTACTAGGATTCATTCGTGGTTGTCTTTATGGATGATATCTTGGTGTACTCTCACACTCGACATTACCATGCCACACATCTTGAGATCGTTCTGAGTACACTGAGAGAGCATCAGTTATATGCTAATATCTCAAAGTACCACTTTTGGATGGATCAGATTCACTTTTTGGGTCACATTATCTCAGAGACTGTAGTGTCAGTAGACCTAGAGAAAGTGAGAACAGTAGTTTCCTGGGAGCAGCCGAATAATTTCTTTGAGGTACGGAGTTTTCTAGGGATGGCTAGATACTACAAACGCTTCATTCAGGACTTCTCAATATTAGCAGCACCACTGAAGGGTCTGACCAAGAAGGGTGTGAAGTTCTTATGGTCCGATTCCTGTGAGTCAGCCTTTCAGGAGCTGAAAGTAAGGTTGACGTCAGCATGGATACTAGTCTTGCCTGAACTGGGCAAGAGGTATACTATCAACTGTGATGCTTCAGTTTTTGGGCTGGTATTTTTGCAGATGCAGGGAGATGGAGTCATTGCGTACGGGTCTCTAGAGTTAAGGCCACATGAGAGGGATTACCCAACGCATGATTTGGAGTTGGTAGCTATTGTTCATGCCTTATGTTGTTATAGGAATTATCTTCTGGGAGAGCACATTGTGGTTTTCACGGACCACAAAAGTCTCAAGTATATCTTCACTCAGTGTGATATGAATCTGAGACAGTGCAGGTGGTTCGAGTACCTTCAGTCCTTTGACTTTGAGCTTGCCTATACACCTGGGAAGGGAAATGCAGTGGCTAACGCATTGAGCAGGAGAAATCAAATATAGGCATCTCAGGAGGCCAGCAGTGAGTGGAAGCTTATGGCTCTGTTCTCTAAGATGCATCTGGAGGTTCATGACAGACAGGGGCAGACTTTTCTATATTTTGTAGCTGTTACCTCTGCTATTCTTGATCGGTTACGGATGAGGTAGCTATCATACTCAGAAGGCCTAATCATGTAGGAGAGTGTGTCATGAGAGGACCCTCTTCCTGGATGTATAGTGGGTGAGGATGTGATCTTGTGTTTCCAGGGACGCATATGGGTGCCAACAGACATACGTGAGGAGATGATGCGGGATTTTCATTCCACATTTTGGGAAGTTCATCCTTGCGTCACCAAGATATATTGTGACCTACACCGCCAGTATTGGTGGCTAGGTATGAAAAGATGTGTTGCTAGTTTTTTCATGAGTTGTTCCACTTTTCAACAAGTGAAAGTGGAGCATCAGTGACCATCAGGTCTTTTGCAGAAGTTACCCATTCTGGAGTTGAATTGGAATGATGTCGCAATGGATTTCTTGAAGGGTTTTTCGAGGTCACCTTGAGGGAATGATGCTGTTTGGGTTGTCATCGACAGGCTTACGAAGGTTGCTCACTTCTTGCCAATCAATGATACCTTCAGTGTTGATCAGCTGGGATAGTTGTACATCTGAGATATCATACGTTTACATGGGTTTTCTCACTCTATTGTTTCAGATAGGGATTCTCCTTTTACTGATCGGGTCTGGTAGGGGCTTTAGAAGGATTTGGGTACATAGGTACTTTTGAGTACAACATACCATCCCCAAACAGATTGCCAGTCCGAGCGTACAATTCAGGTGCTTGAGGATATTCTCCAAGCTTGAATTCTATATTTTGGAGGTTCTTGGGAGAAGCATATACCTCTTGTGGAGTTTTCCTACAATAATAGTTTTCAAGAAACTATTCAGATGGTGCCTTATGAGGATTTGTACTGTAGACCATACCGATCACCTTTATGCTGGCTGGAGGCAGGAGTGGCAGCTTTGTTGGGACCTCGTCTTTTTCAGGAGACCTCAGAGCTGATAGATTTGATTCGTAAGAGGATGGCTACTTCCCAGTCTCGTCAGAAATATTATGCCGATCAGTGGAGATTTCCTCTGGAGTTTGAGGTTGGGGATCAGGTTTTCCTACGTGTCGCACTGAGGTTGGGACATAGGAGGATTAAGAGACTGGGTAAGCTTTCACCGAGGTACGTCGGGCCATTTGAGGTGCTGGAGAGAGTTGGGCTGGTTGCCTATCGGTTGTATTTACCTCAGAGGTACCATGCTATGCACGACATCTTTCACATTTATTAGCTTCGACGTTACTTTTCAGACTCGTCTCATGTCTTTCAAGCCAAGGAGGTTGAGCTTGAAGTGGATGTGTTGTTTGAGGAGCATCCTATCTGGATCATCGATCACAGTACAAAGGTTCTCTGTGGCCGGTTTGTTCCTCTGGTATGGGTGCTATGGAATCACGGGTGAGTACAGGATGAGACTTGGGAGAGGGAGGCCAGTGTATGATCACAGTGGTCGGAGCTGTTCGAGGTTTCTTCTTCCACGCCTTGCTAGGGAGATTCAGGGACAAATTTCTTCAAGGGGGGAAGTTTGTAAGAACCCATGTCTTCTTTTCAGGTATGTTTTTCTTTTTTATGGTTTTTTTGTGAAAAGAGGAGTTTCTGGAAATTTTTGAAGTACACGCTGTGTACTTCATTGATGTACGAGGCCGTGTGTTGGTCCTGTCCGAGCCACACACATGGTCATGTGGGGTGATGTGGAGGCCGCTTAAAGCGGAGTACAGAAAAGGTGAGTACACACTGTGTACTCCAAAAGTACACGCCGTGTACTTTCTTTTTTTCATTAAATGGACCGGGGTCACGTCTTACCCCCAAAAACATCCTCTTCTAGGTCTCATTCAACCAAGAGACGTCGTACAGCTATGGATATTCGACGAGCTACTGATTCTCCATCTGTCCTCCGATTCGAGCACCATAGTTTGCGTTGGAATCACCTCAGTGAGTTCTCTCTTCTCCTTGAGCCTTGTTTTCCAATTCCTTTTCTTTTCCAAGTAATCATGGGTTGAAATTTTTGGAACTTTTTATAGATCTACGACATTCTAAGGAGATTCAGGCCTCGTGGTTCAAGTATACTGATCTCCTAGCATCAATGTAGGTGGTTTGTGCCTTTCAGTTTGAATCCTTTGAGTTTATGTGCAATTTTTACCAATACTCTTGAACGGGGAATTGCATGTTTATTATTTTTCCCTTGTTTTGTTCCTGCCTTGCATGTATGCTTGTGTAGAGGTAATTTGGTTATGTATGAGGATAATTTCTATGCTAGGATGTTTTGCCCATGCCTTGTTTTGTTTACGACCTTTTGTTCTTGTTCAGCCTTTGGCCGTTATACCTATTTTTTATGCCTTGTGACCATAGGGTGGAGTGCTATTTTCGGACATGCTTGTTATGTTGTAGACTGGTTATCCAAGTAGCTCTTAGGTTTACTTTGGCCTTATAGAATTATTCTACACTGACTAGAAAGGGGCCATGAGAACCTGGTGCTATAGACTATAAGGGGACAGACCGATTGAGCTTCCTTAGAGAGTCTTGGACATTATAGACTATAGGGGATAGACCGGGTGAGCTTACCAGAGAGTCTTGGATATTATAGACCACAGGAGGATAGACCGAGTGAGATTCCTCAGAGAGTCTTGAAATTTTTAGACTATAGGAGTATAGACCGAGTGAGCTTCCTCAGAGAGTCTTTGTTTTGATTGAATTTTCCTTAAACCATTCCAGGATATAGGAGCAATTGACTGAGTGAGCTTCCTTGGAGAGTTTGTGATAGACTTGAGGCTATAAGAGGAATTAACCGAGTGATCTTTCTCAGAGAGTCTCTGGACCTTTGGGGCTATAAGGGAATTAGACCGCATGATCTTCCTCAGAGAGTCCCTGACTACCTTAGACTATAAGGGCGAATTGACTGAGCGTGCTTCCTCAGAGAGTCTTATAATTTCGTATGACCAAACCAAAGGGGTTAGGATGAGTTTACTTCCTAGAGGGTTGTTGATAATTCTTGGATCGGACCAGAGGGGACGACTGTGAGTACTTCCCAGAGGATTACCTGCTTGTGGTTAGTTGTTTCTTCTCTGTTCCTTGTTGATCTGTGGTTTGTTTACAGCTGTGCATTATCTTGTTCACTGGTTATACTTTACTGTTTACTTTACTTTACCTTCCATATACTCACTGACTGTTAGGAACAGATCTTCGGGTTTTTGCCTACTGATATTTAGTCTCACAGCCTGTTTGGGTCATGATTTTGGGCCCAAATAGATTATATTGCTACATTTGTAGACAAGGTCAAGCTCCCTTCGACTTCAGGTACTTGATTGCATTGGAGCAGGAGAGCATGGGACCAAGCCGAGGCTTGAGATGCTGAGGAGTTTATTTGTTTACCTTTCTTTTGTAATTTGGTTTGCACTATTGTATTGTCAGCATTGTGACTTGTTTGGATTTTTTACTAGACATATATGTATCATGCATCTTTGTTATACATATGTGGGCTTCATTTTATTTCTTTCAGTCTTACAATGTTTACTTTAGAATGGATTATTACTACTTCCACTGTTGTATGTTTATTTATCTTCCACTGTGTACTCTGCCAATGAGGGAAAAGTTTCCCCATTATCACACCTAAGGCCCTCGTTTCTAGTCGGAATCCTCTGGCATTCTGGGAAATGTGCTTGAGGCTATGTGACCAACTAGGTACGGGGTACCTCTGGGTGGCTTCCGGAACCGGGACATTACAAAGAGAATATGGGTAAGGTAATATGACCATAACATTATTAAATCATACCATTTATATTAAATATCACAATACTATGAAATTAAAAAATTATTGGTAGTTTCTAAGACATGAATCATAATATAATCAAAAAAAATGAGCCATGATAGCATAACATAGGCATAAAAGATATATTTTTGGAATATATATAACGTTATAACATTTTAAATAAGTGTAAATAGAAACATGTTCAATCATTTAGTTAAGGACATGAAATTAGGCCCTCACATAAACTTATGGGCCTGAAACCAGGTCCAAACATAAAATTATAAATGTGTAATTATGTTAAAGAATAACATTTTGATCATTTAATCAGGTTCATGTATAACAATATGAACATGTAATGAAGATCATGTATATAATTTCGAACCAATAATTAGTTTTTTACATAATACTGTGACCATTTAATTAGCTTCATGCATTTTATTGATAACATATAATCAGATTCCTGCATGGATGGCTACACCTCATGGGTGGGACTCACCAGCATCCCTAGTGGTGGCCTTCATAGTAGTCAAGGTTCACTACCAAAACCCTCATAGTGGACAAATTCATTCATTGTATTGAGTCCGCTCATCATTCCTTCCATTTCTATCTCATGAGGTATATAATTTGTTACCTAATGACTTGGATGGGGATATATTTCACACATGTCTCTTAATAAAAAACATATTAATGTGCTCCACAAGATCATTAAAAATAATCATATCATAACCCATAAAATAAAGTGGGTATCATAAAAATTTCTATATATCATAACATTTGGAATAAAGATAGGTTTCATAAACATTTCATCGTAGAATAACCCATGAAATGAAGTGGGTTTCATAAGATTTTTATCATTGTATAACCCATGTAATAGAATCAGGTTTCATAAGAAACTTATCATTGTAAACATAAACCATTCAAAGAATGAATAATAATGGTTTCCATTAAATCATATCCCAGTAATCCCTAGACTATATTAAAGGATTTCATCCTCATTAGGGAAGGATTTTGAAAGATCGCATTGTATATTTCTTAAGGAAACATACCATTCTTTGAAAATTACTTTTTAAACATGAAATATTTTATAAAAACTATTATTTGAAAACCAATTTGAAAATATATAAAGGAATATTTAAAGTTCCTTTATAAAATATCTTGAGAAAAATATCCATTCAGTTGAAAATCTATTTTTAAAACATAAATGATTTTGAAAAGATTTTTACTTCAATACATCATTGAAATCATGTATGTTAAGATTTAAAATATTGAGTGGTCATGGTAGTAGGAAATATAGTTCTTTCTATTCATGTTAAAAACAATGATTCTTTTGACGTTTTAATTAAATGAAAAACAAGAATTTTGTTGAAAATGAAATAAATATTCTGTTGATTTTTTTAAAAAGTTTCTATAATATTTCATTTTGAGGAGGACAAAAAAATTTAGGTATTTTTTTAGAAAAAAAATTGTTTTGGAGTAAAACAGATTTCCAAACGAAGAGAGAAATAAAGTTATATTTTCTTAGAAACAATTTCATAATTATTTTATGTAAAAAATAGTAGAAAAAAGATAAAACTACTTGAAGATATCATGAATATAATAGGATAATAAAAATAATGATAACACCTAAGAGATAGATCATAATATTTCATTTCTATAAGCATACTAACAAACAATCCTGATAAATGTTTAGATTGAAACCTAAACTCTTACCACTTCAGTTTTCTTAGAAACATAACCCCCATTATGGAATCAAATTAAATGAAACCTATAATATCATGGGGATAAATAAATTCATTATATTACATGTTAAAGGGTATATATTTACCCCTCGTGAAATTATATTGGTTCATAACATAACTTAGGTCTCAAGGAAAGAAAATTGACACAAAAATACCTTATTGATTGAGTAACTTTTTGAATTGTTATCCCCATGAAAGATTAACAAAAATTGAATAATTTATTTATAATTATATGTGTTTTATTTATGATATATCATGTCATATAAAATTATATACACTACAAAAATAAAATTGCTGGTGAATATGGCATGTGTCTCGTGAAAGTAAAATAGTCATATAGAAATCCATTACCTTGCATCTTGACTCTCATCATACTCATTAAAATATCTTGTATAATAAATATATGTTTATTATAAATATATTAAAGAATCATAATAATATGTTTCATACCATATATTATTTTCTTATAACTATATATTACCTGTTAATTAACAATTTTATGTTATAGTAACGTTTTGGGTAATGACCATTTTGTTTTTCATTTATGTTTTGACATATCATTTTTTGTCTTATTAATTAGATAATGGTTTCATAATATATATAATTTAAACTGTGACATAAGTTACATATATATTAATTATTAATGAATTTATATAAATGCCTAAAATTTGGAGATATGAAATGAAATACACAGTTTATCATGACGGTAGGTCGTACGTACGCATGAAAGAATTTTCCATTTTATTATCGTATTGAGGGAATGAAAAGTAAATGATATATATATATATTGTAATTATTGTATCATTATTACATCATATATATCACATATTTTTAATAAAAACATTCATAATATATTCCATGTAATTCCTGAGTGAATCAAAACACTTTGCAAGGCGGTAGTCCATCGTACACATGAGCGACGTTATCATATACCCACAAAATGTAAAGCATTATGGTATGTGTTATATAATAATTATAAAATTATATTAACATCATAAATTTCATTTATATAATTTATAAAAATAATTTATATAATTATTCTTAGCCTAGAAATGTGGTAGTGGAAAAACGAATGACATCGGTTCCTGAGATGTTGTCCTCTGTACACACGAAAAATGATTTTATAGCCCATTTGATGGATGTGTGTGAGGTTTTTTTTATACTTATTATAGTAAAATAATAATATATGGATGATAAATTTAATTTTATATATTTATGATATAACATGAATTTTAGGATTTGGAGAAAGAAATAAAATAAGGACACTCACTAAGAACATTATATCTTCTTTAGGTATCCTTATTAGGTTTGATCTAATTCTATAAAAGGATGTATTTATATCTAGAATAAAGACTCTAGGATGAGGTTATGGAACTTGGAGGGTTGTTTGAATAGGTCTTATCATATCCAATTTTTTTAAGGTTTAAAGAGAGGGCGAGAGATGGTGACTTTTTATAAGTGGGGGAGAGGAAAAACTTGGTTTATTAATAATAAAGTGTTGTGAACCAATGTTTTTACCTAAAAAAGGAACAAATAATGAATATATATATATATATAATAGAAGTTATTATATATTAATATTTCCATAAAATTATTTTTAGACATTTTTTTGTCAATTCTAAAACTTATATTCTAATATTAACAACTAAGTAAAATCATTTTTACCTTAATCACAAAAATTGGTTTTTATGGTTCTCACTAAGAACTTTGGTAAAACTATTGGATAAAAATATTGAAAATTATAAATTATAAAGATTATATATTCAAAATCCAATTTTTAAAATTCAATTCATATATGTGGAAAAAAATAATTTAAAATTAATCCCATAGACGGTATGAGACAACGAGTTTTTAAAGTAAAAATGTTCAAAAGAAGGAAATGTTTTTATATCCATTTTCAATGTAATATTTAATAAAAAACCTAATTGAATTGATTTATTCAAAATTTCGTTAATTATAATTTAAAACGAATTTAAAATTTAATTTTATAATATAAATTATTTAAACAAAATGGTCATTTTCTATTAAAATTCAATATTTTTCACCATTCCTCAGAAAATGAATCTTTGTAGAGAAAACCAAAAAATTCACCGTAATATAATTTTCATATTATGAGTTAAAAAAGAAATTTATTTTATTAAATTAATATTCTAAAATTTTAAAAAATATTTTTAATAATGAGTCCTCTAGAAAAAGGAAAAAATTCACTTTTTAGAAAAGTTCAGTTTTAGCATAAAGTTTCATATAATCTTATCCAATGTCTAGGAAACACATAGGATTAATATTAAATATATTATTGAATATATAATATATTAATTTAATTAAAATAATTCTCTAAAAATTAATTGTTTTTTAAGATAATTCATGTTTGATAAACATAATTTTGCATAAAAAGATTTCCAATATTTTCAAAAGGGTTTTATTTTAATTTCTCTTTAATTAGAAACCAAATAATTAGTATTATATACATGTGTATAACATATTTTAATAATTTACATTATATTATTCACAACCTCAATTCTAAATGCAAGGTTTCATTTATCCAATTAGATAATAATATATTTATAATTTTATCAGTTTCATTTGAAATCAATTTTTCATATAAAAGATCCTACACATAATGAGGCATGTTATGAAAATATATCTTGGTGTTACATGTAGAACAAGATTAACATGGTGTTTTAGGTATTATAATAATATCTTTTTGTCATGTTTAATGCACCAAAAACTTAATTCTTTCTTATAACAGATTCTATATTCATTTTTGAGTAAAATGGAAAATATAACAAAGATTAAATTAACTCGAAAAATATATTTCTTTAAATCTTGGGGTGATACATTCAAACCCTGTTAAAATGAATTTCCCTTGAAATTCATCAATTTGGTACCATCATCATAGGATACTTCTGCCTTATTGTGTCCCTAAGTTCCCACGTATATTACTTAATCTAGTGGTTCCACCACATAACATTGACTAGGTTATGGGCCTCCTTTCATATAGACATTAATATTGTATCCAAAATTTATATAGGTTATTGCTAAAAAAAATTAGTGTTAAAACATTTGAGTTCAGTACATGTGATGGTTTAGGTATGTACTTCCTCAAGAGTGACAGATTTAGCACATCGTGAAACTGGTAGCATTTTGGTGGAGGCTCCAAATAATAAAATATTGTCTCGATACAATCACATATTTTTATTAAACTGATATACCTACGGCTCAATTATTCCTTATTTCATCCATAAATATATTAATAAGAAGACCTTCTAACTAAATTCATATTTTATATCACATTTATTTTTATTGGCATGAAATTTATATAAGGTTTTTTCATTTCCTATGTGTTTCTCAATATATCTAAAGTTATCTACCATCTCATTGGATATCTTAGGTCCCAAGATATTTATTTTTACAACCTATTCTACTAAATATAATGAGATTCATAATGATATATCTACATTCATGAGTGAAAGAAATTGTTGTAAGGAAACTTGACTACAGGATGGTTTGATCTCAACCACCTTTGAATTCCATTGAATAAGATCTTAGAATATCTTATAGGGTTTGAATTGGTCTAATAGACTTACCATCGGTATGAGGATGATATGAAGTGCTTTAAATCAACTCTGTATCAAGATATTGTTGACGAAATTTCCAAAACATTCAGATAAACATTGTATCCTGATTAGAAAAAATATTACTAGGTATTGTATGAAACATTACCACTTCCTTATTTTATATTCTGGAAATCTAATCCAAAGAGAAATCATCATTTATAGTTAATAAGTTTATTAACTATGTAATGTGATAGACTACAGACCATATATTCCTCAACATCAAATATAAGGTAAACCCTAATTTATACTAATTCCATTATTCTTATATCCACATAGTGTAAAGGCACCCTTCCTAAAATTACATTTTCACTAAAAAAATACAAAACCAAAAGTTTACAATACCCTAAATATATCTTACAATATCCACAATCATGATAAGATGACATCACATTAAACCTAAAAAAGGGTGTCAATTCCTTTGAACTTATGATCAACCATAAAATCATAAACAAATTTTGGATTAAAAAAACTATTATGTTATTCTAACGTGGATACATATATTCATTTAAAAATAACATAATCATTATATGTTTCAATATTCATAAAAAAATTTCTGAAATACTATGGAAAAATAATTCATGGATACAAATATATAAATACGTCAACCCTCTCATATGTAATTTCTAGTCTCTTAATCATGATAAATATATCCATTACTTATACCACCTTAAAAATTAAATTCATTAGCTTTCCCCCTAGGACATCTATTTTTATTTTCACATGCATTACACCTTTAAATAATTCATCCATTTCTAATACATTAGTATGACCAATATTCATATCCATTGAGTTAAGTAAAATTATCATTTACCCTTAGAAATTGAATACTCTATTCCCTTATTCTCCTCACATAAAACATTTACATTTTTTTTAAGTATTTCCCCTGAGTGATTATTTCTATATTTTTTAAATTTAGAAAACTGAATATTCATTCCTCTATGATGTAAATTAGCCAAAATATTAGAAAATACATTCCTTCACTTATTTGGTGATTCTGATATTTGTAAATGGTACATATTGTTAATCATGTTCCATGAAATCTAATTAGGAATGAACATAATGTCCTTTTTCAATTACTTATATAATTTTTCTTCTCATCAAAAAATTATCTATCATATTAAATGTTAATCAAGTTATATTTGGTTTTTACCATTAACTAAGAACAAAAAAAATATTTTGATCAATGTTAATTATATTAGGAAACCAAATAATCGTAAAATTAATTTATAATATCCCTAAATATTGACACATTCCTATAAATTCATGACACCTTAGACTTAACATATATCATATAGAGTTGAAATCTATTTAAATCCTTCATTATGGTTCATAAAGAGTTTTTGAATTTCCAAAGTGTTTCCCTCAGGAGTGTGAAAATTGGTGTGCAGCAATACCCATTGTTGTGAACTAGTTCTTGGTCGATTCTAGCTCAATACAGTTCATTGAGGCTTGTTAACCCTATTTACATTTATTCTATAGAAACATCATGTTTTATTATTTAGATTTGTATAAAATTTATTGGAAACCCCTCTATCAATCCTTTACCAAAATTCTAGGATATTTTCCTGCTCTTTTACTCATCCTTAGACTCATCCTTTGAGAATTGCCTTGACATATCCATATAAATACCCTATGGGATATCCCTAATTTTTTTCTCATACCAGTTTCAAAAGGTTGACTAATCCTTTTCTCTGATACCAACTATAAAAATCCAATATTTTTATACATGTATATTACATCTTTTTATATGAACATTCCTCACATTAAAATTGTACATGCCTGGGGTCCATAATGGATATTTTTCTCTAAAAAATTGAAAACTTAATCATATAACTTTGTGAAATATCAAAAAAAATCTCCCATAAATAACATTCCCTTTATTACACATACCATAAACCTTCCTTCATAACCTAGTGAAATTAAACATTAGAAATGGTGAGATCAGATTCTGAGTATGGGAAAACAAGGGAGATATGTAAGAATAATATAAGCATAATTGTTTAGGAACATGAACATAACATTTTAAAATCATTCCCTTAATATCAAAGACTATAATCTGGAGTAATGAAATAATGATTTGAATTTCATAATCCATGAATCATAAGAAAGTCAGACAACATGATCCATGGGTGCATAAAATAGGCATAAACAATGATTTGTGGAATACACATAATCTTATAACATTTTTAACATGTGTGATGAGAAACCGTTTCACTCATTATGTTAAGTACCTGAAATATGGTTCTTTTATAATCTTATGAACATGAAACTAGGTCCATGTATAACATTGTGAAGTAATCAGGCTTATTCATAACATTGTGAACATTTAACCAATTTTATGCATAATATTCTAAACATGTAATTTGGTTTACACACATCATTTTGACCATGTAATCAGGTCCATGAAAAACATTTTGAAAATTTAATCAATTTCACATATATCATAGGGAACATGAAATTAGGGTCACGATTTTTCATCTGTACCTCTTAGATGGGATACAACATAGTCCCCAGTGGAAACCATCATAGTAGTCAAGGTTCAATCCCAAGACCATCATAGCATTTAAAGTCCATTATTGTACCTATTTAACTCTAAATTATATCCAAGAATATCTCATAAGATATATAAATATTTACCCCATGCATTGTAGGGAGATATAGGTCCCACTCACCTTATAATGAAATTCATATTTATGTGTTCCAACATATCGTACACAATAATAATATAATAACCCATGAAACGAAATGGGTAAAATAAAAATTTCATCATATCAAAAACATGTGGAAAAGATACCAAATTCATAATCATTTTATTATATAATAACCTCTAAAATGAAGGGGGTTTCATAATAATTTTATCATGTTGTAACTCGTGGGAGAGAATCGATTTTCAAAAAAAATCATCCTAAAATTAAACTATTCAAACAAAGAATGAGAATGGTTTCCATTGGATCATATCCCGAGAAAATCATATACTATGTAAAAGTATTTATTCATATATGGAGAAGTATTTATAAGGATCACATGGAATATTAGCTCAGGAAGATAACCTTTCTTGGAAAATCACTTTTTAAAACATAAAAATATTACAAAATCGTTTTCTGTGAAAACATTATTGAAAACATATAAAGTAAGATTCATAAATAATTTAAAAAATTTCATGAGGAAAATATAGTTTCCTATTAAAAAATGATTTTTAAAACATAAAACGTTTTGAAAACCTTTTTCCTTGAAAGGATCTTTGAAAAATTATAATAGAACCTTAAAAACATTGAGTGGTCATGAATGTAGGAAATATTGTTCATTTACTAAAATGTTAAAAACAAATTTTCTATTCATTTATTTAGTAAAAAAATTCATTTTTAATAAATAAATTTAATTATTTTAAAAAAATAAATTTTTTTTATAAAACATGTTTGAGGATTAAAACAGACTTTAGACTGAAGAGAGAAATAAAGACATATTTTCTTATAACTATTTTATTAATTATCTTAAGTACCAAAGAGTGGAAAAGTAGTACCAATACTTTAGGATATCATGAATAACTATTGGATAATAAAATTAATTAAAATTATTAATATATATTTATATATATCATAATATTTCACCATTGCAATCATACTGATAAAAAATCCTAATAAATAATATGATTGTGAAATTTCACTCTTACCACATTGGTAATCTTGGAAATATAGTCCCCAAAAAATAATAGCACTAAAAAATACTTAAATATAATGAGAATAAATAAATTTTGAATATTAAATGAAAAATGGGATTTATATACACCTTGTGAAGGAATTTAGGTGCATAACAAAACATACGTCTAAATAAAGGAAAATTGAGACAAAAGTCCATTATTTCATGAGTAACTTTTCAATCCTAAATCCCAAAAGAAGAGTAACATCGATAAAAACATTAAATATCATGAAATTAGATATATTAATGATATTTAATTTCATATATAACTCTATAAACCACACACACAAAACTAGTGGGTGAATATGGAATGTGTCTTATGAAAGTAGAATGTGAGACAAAAATCCATTACAATATATATTGAATCCCTCCATACTTGTTCAAACATCCATTATAATAAATATATGTTCATTATAATTCTATTTCAATGAAATTTTAATATACATAACACCATGTATTTTTTTATTTTTATGATTTCATACCTGTTTAATAACAATTTCATGTTAATGTTGTGTTTTGGGTAATAACTGCTTTGTTTTTCATATATGTTTTGACTTTCCATTTTTTGCATCTTTCTTATATAATGTTTTCCTAGAATAAGTACTATATACCATGAAATAAATATCATATATATTTATTATTCATATATTTATATTAATCCATAAAATTTTGTTATATGAATTGAAAGACATCGTTCATGGAGATGGTGGGTCATACGTACGGATGAATGTACTTTCCATTTTCTTATCATATTGAGAAAATAAAAGTTAAATTATATATATATTATTATTCCAATATAATTATTATGTCATATATATCACATATTTTTAATAAACCCATACTTAATGCATTACATTTAATGAATGAATGAATCACATCGCTTCGTGAGCCGGTAGTCTGACGTACACATTAGCAATGTTATTATATACTCTCAAAATGGAAAGAATAAATTTATATGTTATATAAAAATTAAATAATTATAATAAATTAATAAATATCATATATATCATATATATCATATATAAATAGTAATTCCATCATTATTCTTATCCTTTAATGATATTAATGGAAAAAATGATGTCAGTTTGTTAGGTGGATGTCCGCCGTACACATTAATGATGATTTGGGAAACCATTTGATAAAAGTGTGTGAAGCTATAGGTCATATAAAAAAATATAAAAACATCCTAGAATTTGGAAGAAACTAAGGTAATTATATATTCATAATAAAAAACAATTGATGTAGTTGGATAAAGAAATAAAATAAAGACACTTGTTGAAAAAGATTACCTCTTCTTCAGGTATCCTCCTTGGTCTTGCACTAAATATCTCAATGGATGGTTTTATTCCCAAGATAAATCTTAAAGGATTAGGGGATATAATTAGGGAATTTATTTGGTAGTTATTTTCATAAATAAGGAGGTTTGAAGGTGTGAATAGAGGAATAGAGGGTGTAGCTTTTTATATGTGGGGGAGAGGACACACTTGGTATTTTGAAAATAATGTTATGTGAACCCGCATTTTTACAAACCATATGGATACAATAATGAACCAAACTAGATAATAGAAGGTATGAGGTCTAATTATTGGAATGAAATGTTTTTTGGACATGTTTTAGGTCATTCTTACACCTTATATTATAATTTTAACCACTAAGTAAACTTATTTTTTTTACTTATTCACTATAATTAATTTTAATTATATTTACTATTAACTTTGGTAAAAAATTGAAGATGAAATTATTATAAATTATAAATTATTATAATTAAAAATATGTAATCCTATTTTCCAAATTCAATATACAAGAGTGGAGAACATTAATTTAAAATTAATCCCACATATGGGACGAGACAGTAGGTTTTTAAAGTCAAAATGTTCAAATGTTGAGATGTTTTTATATCCAATTTCAATGTGAAATTTATTCCAATTAAATAAATTATATTTATTTATGTTTAATTGGACAATTTATACTTTATAAACTATTTTAAATATAATTTATCATTATAAACTACTTTAAAAATGAAATTTTGAAATAAAATTTTATATTTTTAAGAATTAATCAGAAAAATGAACATTTTTAGAAAATTACAAAAAATCCATTGTAAGTTAATAATGATATTAATAGTTAATAATATAAGTTTATTTTATCAAAATAATTTTCTAAAAGTTTCAAAAACTAGTTTTAAAAAGAGTTATCCATAAAAAGGAGACAAAACCACTTTTTAGAAAAATTCTATTTTTAAGTATAATATTGGATTTATTCTTATATCTTATATTGTAAACAACTTGGATGAATTCTAAATTCTTGATTGAATATATAATACAATAATTTTATTAAAATAATTCACCCAAAGTTGTTTTATTAATTTATTACGGTAAAATATGTCTGATAAAATTTTATTTCCATAAAATGATTTCCATTATTTTCAAAAGGGTTTTATTTTAGTTTCTATTTAATTTGTAACCAAATAATTAATGTAATATGTATATTTATACAATATTTTCATAATTTATTTAATAATATTAATATACTTCATTCAAATGGATAAGTTTCAATTTTCTTATTAGATAAAAATATCTAAAAATATTTAATCTTTCATTTAAACTCATTGTTGTATTTAACTCAATCTAGACTTGGTGTTGTTTGTCTTTAAATATTAACGTGGTGTTGTGTGAAGTTCAATATGAACTTGGTTTAATGTGTTGTGCAAGTTTAACTTGGTGTTTCATTTAATGCAAGACAAAATTATTTCTTCCATGTAACATAACACATATTTTGGGTTTCCTAAAATGTAAAATATTTAAAATATTAAATAAACTCAAAAAAATATATTTCAAAAAATATAGGGGTGTTAAATGACATGTGTTCCCATGAAAGTTTCATTTATTTAAACTTCCAGGGAATTTTTTTAAAAATAATAAAAATTTTAATTCTTTATAATTATGACTACTATCTTTAATTGGACATTAACATATAAACATAAAAATTCACATGAATTTAACTATTTGGTTTAATGGATTCATAGGGGTTTATATAGCTATTAACCCATATGTTGGGAGATTCATAAGAAAGAAGAATATTTAGAGGGATATATGTTGGTGCACTCCCCATTTGATTATGAATATAATGTTTTCATGCCTGAAATATAGATCCATAATCATATATTTATTCTAATGAAGGAAATATCATACAATAGGTTGGGTTATTCATTTATCTTGGAAATTCATCCTGAGAGTGTTTTAGGTATAGATTGGGGATGACCCTTTTGAGTACAAAATTTATTTGATGAGTTCAAGTAAGAACTTATTGTTATTGGTTTTTAAGATTCTATTCTGTTTTCAAATCCTTTTTATATATCATTAAAATAATTCCGTAATACATTTTTAGTTGATGGGTCCAAGATACCAACACATTCTATTTGACACATAGAGAAGTTAAAATTCATCTCTAGGATGCTCATATTATTACTGAGGAACCGACCATGATGTATATATATTTAAAATGCATTCCCCTTCTTTATATTTTTGTTATATAATGAAAAATAATATCATTTACATGTTTTTTACAAAATTAAAATAATGCCAAACCTGAGGTTCTTCATTTGAAAGTGGATATTAATTTTGATATATAGGATGATTTATTCATTATAACAAGTGGATATAAACCAATAAGATAAATAATGTGGACCTATCCAACATATTAAACCCATGTAAATTCTATTTCATACTAGTTTACATTATAATAGTGTAGTTATAGATTTTATTTTTGGAGAAATTCACCCAATGTTGATTCATTTCTCAATCTTCTGGTGTTTATTTTCTTGAATCTAAGCAGATTGTTTTCTAATACTGAAGTATTGTATAGGTTTTAGAGTCAAAAAATCTAATAATTTAACCTAATTATCATTATCCAAATACATAAATATTGTTATTATATTTCTTGAATATTCTTATTTCCTTTTTAATAATATTTATTGAGATAATTCATCGATTATTTTCTATTCCATGTTCTCTTGGATTCGATGGAGAAAAAATGGGAGGTTATGAAATTATTAGTGATCAAAAAAATCTAATATGTACTATTTTGTTATTATATTTAATTTAATAGTGGATTCTGTCCACTAATAATTAATTAATGGTATCTCTATCACATATTGAATTTGTATGGTAATTTTTTTTCACACTGTATTCCCAAAAACCGGTCACATAGCAACAAAATCCTCTATTAGTCTTGAAGAGAGAGTATAAATAAAATACTTAAGGTATGGTGTTCTTAAATATCAAATCTTGGTAGTTCTTTTTTGTGAGTTATGTTCACATTATAGGATCATTAGAATATTTCTAGGTGTTTGAATGAAACTCCCAACTCTTCTTAGTAGTGTATTGATAGAAAAAAAATTGATGGAGGCATGATAGTTTTCCCATATGTTCCTAATAAATGCGTATAGCATCATATCCATTATCATATATATAGGGATAGACATCATAAATCCTAAGGAATATGTAATGAAATTGATATGGTCATTCACCGGTTCACAAATAGAAGATTTGGTTCCATTGTTCAATGCTCCTCTAATGAATAATGAATATTGATATATAAATTAACCAAAAATATAGCAAGACAATACACCATCATTCCGCAAATATTCTATATATCTTCAAGATATCGTATAATGAATTCATGTATTTTGAAACATAACTATCATGAATTGATGGAAATCCCCACATTATTGATCTTTTTGTTGTATTATTCCATGATTCCATGTGAGAAATGGATATTTTGTGGATAATTGTACTCGTAAAAAAATCTTATTGGGTGAAACCAGATGGTTAGATTGATCTAATAGGATTGGGTCATATAACGACATGAAAAAATTATTTATTTTGAAGTGTAAAAAAGATATCCTTAATCTTATATTACATATCTTTATAATTAAAACAATTCATTCTCAAATAGAAATAAAAAATTAAATTAAATGTTTAATTATCTGAAATTCAGTGATGTAATTCCTGAAAATGAAGAGTCGAGTCAAGGAACCTCATATGGAGAAATATAATGAGTCATTTATCCATGTATTTAAGTCATTTTTAGCACATTAGTTTTATTCTCTAGTCATTTTAGTATTCCATCAAGGATTAGTCACCCATCACATATCTATTCTTTTCAATAGCAACAACTTTTACTAACATGGACATCCAATCAAATGTACTCTTGAGAAAGGTGGATCTCCTACCATAACAGAGCATATGAGGGTTGTGATTATTGACTCGGTGTGAATGTTTCGTGCAAAGCCACCAATTTTCCATCAAATAATGTAATCCAAATTTTTAGTTACCATATGAAGTTTTGAAATGTATCTATATATATTTCTTTCCCCAAAGTGATTTTGTACATGATGAATTTTGTATCTAATAACATTAGTTGTCGATTTGTGTTGTTATTGAAATAATTCATTTTTTTATCATGTGTTTTTTTAGGCCTAGGAGAATTAAACTCTTGAGTTGAGATATTACCCATAATATATATATTAATCCCTACCAAAAGGATACAAAACATTTAAGTGATAGTAAAAATTCAGGTAACAATGATAATGATTATCCTGATAAAAAATAGTGATAGTCCTTATTGTATAGTTTGTTGCACTAGTGGAGTGTATATAGAAATTAGTGGATAAGGGGGGCTTTTTAAAATTAGGAATTGGAATCATTGAAACCTAAAACACTATAATATAAAATATTTATACTATTCCAACACCATTGGGGAATTTCATAGGGAACGAAGATGTACCCAATTACATAGAATCACAACATGTCCAGTTGTGTTCTTCATCATAAGAGGGTAATTAACTATTAAATTATCATTACCTGACCATGATTTATTGGATATATCATTTAGACTCAACCAATGATCATCATGATATTCATATCTAGATAGTAAACATTATAATATACTAAGGTAGGTGTTATCCTATGAATTCATGGATCTATATAGAGATTCACCCTTATAAGAATGGCTACCATTTCTCTGGAAGCGATTGAAATTAATGATAATGTTTTCACCAAAATGGATGGTGAGTTGTCATTAGACCTTAATATACTATATTTATAAATTTAAACAATTATCATATGTCGTCTATGAAATTTGAATATCCATGCCCTACATTTCAAAAACCTATAATGTAACTATGGTGTCTTCGCAAATGGAAGCTAAAGTAGAGGATCAAGAAAACATTGTGTTAGAATAGTTAAATAAAAATGCATCATATACTACATTAGTTAACCTATTCATGTTTTATATACCCCCATGTGATAGTGATTCCATGATTTACCCTAATTCTCTTGGTACTTTCTATATTATCTATATGTCTTTGAGGTGGAAATTAGAAAAAATGATCACTTATACCCTTTCGGAGGAGATGTCAACAAAGATTCCAAAATAATTTTCTTTTTCTCAACAAAATTTTATAGTGTGAATGAATAATACTCCAACTATACTATTTTGAAAATCTCATTAATGCATGGTATCATGTGAAATACTTAATGTAATATTTTCGACGCTGGATTCATTAATCAAGATACAATCTGGGAAGCCACAACACTTTATGACGCATCTCTATGTGAAACTTTAACTAAATAATGGCATGACCATATTATGGAATGTAGAACACTATCTAATCAAGTATTTTAGGATTATCCATGACATTATCATTAAATATCCTCCATAAATAATTTTATGGTGTAAATTATATATATGTTGAGGTAATCAGGAAATCATTGATGAAATCCATTATGAGAACTAAGACCCTACTATTTCTAGGGGTTGATGTGGCCTATAATATATCTAAAAATATATGTTCATTAAACCAATATAAGATACTAGTTTAAAATATTTATTCCATTGTATAGAATAATCAATAGATGCTATATGTTTAAGGAAAATTTTATCAATGATATAGATGTTTTTTTATTTGGTCTTAAATAGTTGATGAATGATGTTGTATTTATAATTTACAATAATGTCATTCCATAAAATATTTTTTCTATATAATAACCATATATATCATTAATTATCAATTCATCTTTAATACCTCTAAATATTTAATCATATTTAATAAAATGGGATCTCTCAGAGATGAATCATTATAATTCCACTAGGGTGGGGTTCATGGTTGGATACCGGAGCTAATACTATCACGGTTGCATTAAAGATCATCCATTTACATACAGATGAAGAGATACTAAACATTGGGGAATATTTTTCTTGAGTAAATTTCATGATGTATGATCTTAAATTTTCATAATACATTGGTACTAGTGTGCATGACTTCACTTTTTGTAGGAAAACTCATGCTTTTTCTCTTTAATTATTTTGGCTATTGTTTTACTAGGTCTCATATAAGGGGGATGTTGAAGATAAGGACTAAAATTAATAATAAGCATCCAATTATGGGTTTTAAACATAACATGATTTGTGATATTATGTTTTATATTTCATCTATGAGTCTTAAATTTTTTATATAACATACAGGCTCTATCAATAGAATGCACAAATTTGATATTTTTTTTGGACTCCCTTTACAGGATTTCATATAGATGAGTATATGTTTATTTTATTTTTGAATTTTTATTGTTATCTAAATAAGGTATAATTGTGTTAATTCTCATAAAACATGGACCATGTATCATTTATAATCCCCTATTTCGGACCGAGTGGTAAATTTAATGGGAATTTGAGTTTTCACATTTGCGCGGATGGGTTGAAACATTAAATGAGCTTCAGAATGATAATATGAGAATTATAACACATGAATCTATTGTTTTAGATGTGGTTTAATTATTTATAAGATTATCATTATTTCATGTGAGTGTTGGGTGTGTGGGTCACATTAAACTCCATTTTAGAAGAATTAGCTAAAGGATCACATTTGGTGCATAATTATTTCTAATCGTGTGGACCAAAACGCATGGACTGTTTTAATAGAGGCATGATTTCATAAAACCATGAGATATTCAATTAGAGACCATGTGGAACTATAAGGCGTATCACATGGTCTTCTAAACAATTAATGGTGGGACTCACTTCCATGTATAATGTATATTGAAAATTACAAAGGTGGGTAAATGGGTTGTGTATGGTTTTCAAAACCATGTGCCTAGATGATAGGGTTAGTGCCACCTAACCAGAAGAAGTGCATAGTTGATGCAATTCCAGACCTATGAACACATCCAAAACATGTCTAGTGTGGTTTTTGTGTACTGTGATATGAACGGTCGGTGTATTAATATAGAAAAAGTGTGTCCAAACCATGTGACTTCTAATATTATAAAAATAACCACTTCACCCTTTGACCCTTATATGGGTTTCACCCTTTCTATACTTCATTTTGATAGGTGGACTCCCACACACGTACCCCTTCCTCTTCCTCTCCCTTTGGCGGATCTCCCTCATTTGAGCTCTGAATCGAACATTGTCTCATATGTTTGAAGTATATTGGTTTGTCTATAACTCCCCATTTTTCATTCTTGTTTTATGTCTCCATTTTATATGTTATATTAATGCAAGTTTATTTACTAAATTTTTAGGTAATTTTAATATTCTTGAATTTTTTATCATTTTGATTTGAATCAACTCCCGATATTGGACAAGTGGACCATCCTAAAAAATAGGTGGGAGGTCTGGTTAATTTTCCATAAACTATTTCTCATTTATATGACATTATTTTTGTTACCCACACTGGTCTTCCTTCTTGAATCATCCAAAATAAAAAAATTGTTAAAGTGTATGCATACACCATGGTCATAATGATCCTTATAAACTTTACTGGGTCAGTTGTTGATGACCCCAAACTGAACAACCTATAAGGTGAGTTCTATTAAAGGGAATTATAAATTGTTAGTTTATTTTGATTGCAATACACCACTTTCACATTAAATCACCTTTTAGGTGTTTTGAATTATCCTTCATTGTGGAGATGATTAAGCTAAAAAATGAAGTGGTATGTTAATCATGTTGTATTTTACACAAAATACACCTTTTAGGTTTGATATATTAATTCATAAAAAAAATAAGTGATTTATTATTATTAATTGTTTTGAGATATGGAATGGGTGCCTCCCATGGAATCCTTGTTGTTATAAATGATATTCTCTAACTTTTTGGATGAATCTATAATATCTTTTTTTTTAATTTTTCATTATTGTAGCTTTAATTAAATTTATTAAAATAATTGTCCATCATGACTTAATATATAGTTTTAAGTGTATGAGTTTAATTCTATCTATAAACATTACCTTACATTATGTAGAGGGAAATACAAAGGTCCTCATTAAATACACCATGGATGGGCTCATTGATCATAAAAATTGTGAAATGTAATTGAATTGCAACACATCAGGTGTGATAAATGTTTTTTTTATTGATTAAAATTGATGGGATCACTGGGATGGTGCCTTTATCGTACCCTAGAGAAATACCTGGTTCCCTAGTGGGTTACCTTTGATGGGATTAGTGGGAAATTTTGTTATTCCAAGACATGAGAAATACCTAGTTCACTATGTGGTATACCATGGATGGGATTATGGGGTTATTCATATTCACCACTCAGTGAGTGGAACATGGGTTCCTCATGTTGAACACCTTGGACAGACTCCTATAGTGATTGGTTTTTAAAGTGCTCATAGAGTGATACATGAGATCCTTCTTTAGGGAATCCCTTGGGTGTTCTCTAGATACCAATTAAACCAGTCAACAAAAAATATTCTAATTTATGGAAAATTCTTGCAATTGTTTCAGGCCTTAAATTTATTAGGGCCTAATTATACATCCTTTCTAGGAAAATATTCCATGAGAATTTGTAAACACTTGCTTTCTATGTACGGATTCTTTGGGTATACACCTCGGCCCCTAGATAATGTTAATTATCTGTATATATAAAAATATATAATTTAACATATATGATGTGTGTGTATATATATATTATATATATATTTATATACTTATATAAAGGGTGATATTTTTCAGAGACATTCCGCATTAGGTTGAAGTAGTTAGTGTTGGACGAGTGTCCCTTGAGGAAGGTGTGTCAACGTGTTTTATTTTTTGTGTTATTATGCATTGATTATTAAATTCGCACTATTTTATTTTTTTTAATAGTGGATATGATTTCATTATACATCATTGCTCGTGGCCTAATGAGTATGTCCCAAACAATATTCAATCTCTTTTCTGGTACCCAAACAGAATCATCAGGTTGAATGTTAGGACTTCGAACTTTTTGTGTGTTTTTATGAAAGTACATGAGTGATTAGGAGAACAAGACTGAGCCAACACCTTATATACTCAATGGGATACATTTTAGGGTTTTATTTTTCCTTAATTATTCCTTTTTTATTTTTATCTATTTCATGTACTTTGTGTCATGATCACTCATGTATAATTATTCATTTATTATTGATTTTTTGATTTTTATATTCTACTTATTTTATTTATTTATGTTTCTATTGCATTTATTATAGATCCAAAGGGTATATTCTAACCACTATACTACCTTTAGACCCTTTCTAATAGTCAATAGCCTCTGCTGTATTGGGAGATGTACATGAGGTCATGTGACAAACATGCTAGGGAAATAGTTTTAATGGATTTCGGGCCAGGGCATGACAATGTGTTATCATATATTATTTTTTTATTTTCCATAATATTTTTGTATAGTAAATATAAGACTATTAATTTGTTAGAACTTGGTAAATAGCTCATGTCGGGGTCTGGCCAACCCACACCTGAGGGAAATATTAATTTTCCTAGAAAGTGAATTTTTTCAGCATAATATGCCATTACAGTTTATTATTGGTTCACCTTGTGTGATAATTTTACTTATGATGGTTATTTATTTATTAATATTTACCATTTGATCGATAGTTTAAGGATATATTTACTCATGAATCATTATACGCACATAGATATTTTCATGCCCTGTCATGTAAACTTCATTATAGATATCCTAGTGAACGATGTTTTGAATATCATGATCATGTGATTTATTCCATGTTTAGCTATACTCTCCTCTTATGTAGTTGTTTTCATGATTATTTCCTTTTTCACTTTTATTATTTTTATTTCATACCGTGATTTTCTGTAATCCTAAGAGATGGTCGATTAAATAATGTGTCTAAATCAACCAAAATGGTTTTTTTAATAAATATTGATAGCTTCATTAAACATAACTAACTAATTATGAAAAGTTTGACCCATGAACAATTGGATGTATCTGATGAAACATTAATTGGCGATATATTATGAAATAAAAGATAAAGACCAGTTTATAGTTACATGAATTCCAATTGTATCTTATAAGGGAAAGTACCTTTATAATTTGGGGATGGTAATTCATCTAAATAAACCATGATGTTTATATATATATATATGATGAATTGAAATTTTTATAGTAAATTGGTTCTTTTATAAAGGTTAGTACCTAAATAATTTATTCATGAAAACCCATATTATTAATTTAATAAATGAAAAACTAGACCTAATGGTGTCTATTTAGGCATGTTTATTTTGAGATAAACTAATAAAATATGGGTAAAAATTTTATAGAAACCAACAGTAAGTGGTTAAAACATACTTAATATTACAATTTTAATTTATAGAGTGTTCACTACATAAATTTGAAATGGATTCCCGTCTAATTGTACCCAAATTGACATGATTTGACCCTTATAGTTCGTCTTTATTTCTATTATTCCAGGTATATAACCTGATGATGGTATGTTATGATAAATTGTATGGTTATTTAAACTGTCTATTAGCGCTTATGTGGTGATACACAAACACTTATGGTGGAATATTACTAGTTCATCCCCATTAATTAATAAAATACCTTTTTTCTATTTTTTTGATTTAATATTATGATGTGTCAGTTAATTAAAATTTCAATTATAACCTAAAGGGTGTTTTCCTCTATAGCATAGAATTGATATTTTAAATAACTGAGCTAGTTGTGAAGACTCATGAACTAAATAAATCTTTAAAATTATAATTAAAATAAAATTTTCCTATAATAAAAATTGGTTCTAACTGGCCTAAATTTTTAGTATAGTTTGTCTTGATAATTTTTACTTGACATCCCTTAAATATGAGTTTCTTTAATTTTTGTGACAAATGATCATCAGTTAAAGGGACTAAAAGAAACCTTGTGTTATTGTTCTTAGATAATGACCCTCGTGTAAAGTTCATCTTAGTTTTCCTTGTGATATACTTTTAACGGGAATGTGAGACTTTCACTTAGATCTCAATTAGCTTATTTATCTTGTTTTATTTTCAATCTAATGGATAGGCAGCAATGCCTAATGAAATTTAAATAATAACCATGTTTACATTTGATTCCTTGAGTATGTAAGGGTTTATACCTATAGGGGTATAACCCTAAATAATTTCTTGTATTTATATGTTCTTTAGAAGAGTTTAAAATATGAGATGTTTTTCGGGTGTTGTGGTTTTCGTAGAGTTCTTGGTATTTTAACAGGACACCCATTATTATTGTGGTTGTTTCCTAGCATGTTCAACCTTGAGGGGTATTACCCTATGTAGATACTTCTTAGTTTCATCTATATATCCTTTATTATGTAATTTCAACCTTTCATCAAACATTTACCTATTAAGATGCTTAATAAAAATTGGGTTTGGTAGCCCAATGTATGGAATGTGATGTCATTCCACCTTTGATAAGAGATTTTGACTCTAAAAGTTCAATGGATCCATGAATGTTTCAGTTTACCCACATCTAAAAAATCATTTATGTGAGCATTATATTTCATGAATCTAATTCAATTACTAGGTTATGTTTCCCTTGTTAAATGATTTAGGGATAGGAAGGAGACCTAGATGCTCTTACATTAAATTATACCCTAATAGGTCAGTGGTGTTGGGTTTAATTAAGGGAAACCTATGAGAAAGGTGGGAAAATGGTTGTTGTTTGAATTCAACAAAGTGATATTGCTTTTATGATGGTTTCAAAATGGATGCATAGTAGTTTATCTAGTATTAATTGTTGGAATAATGATACAAGTTTTTTTATGAGGTCCCTACATGCTTGTTTATCAAAATTGACATCATGGGAAGGATCGTTTAGGTGCATGTCCTAGATGACTAGTGTTTTCACTTTATACAATTTATATTTTGAAAATGATTAACTGAAATGCGGTGTATTGTGGTTTAATTTACCATGTTAATGGACAACCAAATAGGGCATGAGTTGGGTCTCGAGCTAGTTGGAATGTGATTGTACAATAGCTTCTAATGGTACATTAGTTCACACATTTTACATTCACTAACTATTTAAATTGAACATCAGTGAATTTCTAGGTGAAGGCCATGTAATGATGTTTTCAAGGAAGTTACCTAAATATTTGGGGTAAATTAAATTAATCATCTAGTGAGAAGGGATAATTTATAAATAAATCAAGTGAGAATACATGAATGACTTGTGGGATGACCATCAAACACATTATCGAGATATGTGGTTTCATGTGATAAAAAAGCAAGGTATGTGCCAGTTTAATGGGGACATGGCTCGCAGAGGTCCAAACATATATATTGATAAAATATTACTGTATTTGTAGTCGAGAGGTGATCATTTCCCTTATCTTGAAATCACCCTTAGTATATTGAGTGTGTGTCTTCTATATTCTAATATATGTAACTAAATAAATTTTATAGACTGATCGGGGAGCACCTTATATGACGTTCTTGAGGATATTTATAAAATCATACTTACGGTTTGTAGTATGTATGTGTCCCATTAATTATGGTGATCTTGTCATAACTTGAAATAAATGAACATTGTATAACCTATTTTAGGTGTGAGAATGAGTGAAGAGTAAGGTTTACATTAGTGGTTGGGATAAATGGGTACTTATCTTAGAAACAACATCCAATATATCTAGTCATAGGCTATTTTTATCATTTTTATTGATTTGATAGAGATGTGACAAGGATACTCCAAAGGTGGGGAGTGAAATGTATTTCACTGGTGGGCTACCCTCAGGTGTGAAGTGTAACATAACCATGAGACTGGTCATGTGATGGTGATTTTTGAACTTGTATGAAAATAAAAAATTATATGGATATAATCCACATAAAATTAAAATTATGTATCTAATTATTGATTTGGGTGGATTCCAGATGTGGGCATTAATATTAGAGTTCCTTTTGATGATCCATGGATGCCACATCATGATGATATCAGTGATGGTGTCATGGTAAGACTATATATTTTTATCAAGATAGGGTTCAATAAGGGTACGTCACTAGAATTAAGGTTTGGGATTTAATGAGTGTGATTGAAACAATATTATCATGCCTTATGATAAACAATTTTCAGTTCAGTTTTAAATGACTCATCAGCAGTTTAAGATGGTAATTCCCCAAAGTAGTAGATAGAAGGCAGTTCAATGTGAGTTCCTATATAAGAATTATTTGGTCTCTATAAAACTATTTTTATCATTTATATGTTATGAAATATGTGTATTTTACGGTAGACGTGGGTTTTTCAAGAAAACCCCTTCATAAACAGACTATATTGGGTCTATTTGGATTCGACTGCTCTTTTAAATTTATAACAGAGAGGGTGATGCAACAATGTATTTGGTTAGATAGGCACAAGTAAGAACCATTGTGATGCTTCTATTTTTCATATGATTTTTATCTTGAGTTTTTCTGGTTAAATCACCATATGATTAAAGAGAATATTGCAGCTGCATTGGAAATTTTGAAACACAACATGGCCATTTAAGATATATTTCTAGACCTGAGTTTTTCAGGGGATTTTTTCATTAATACCTGAGTATTCTTATTGGGGAGACATTTTATAGTGGGGAGATTTAATTCTCTCATGTTTTGTAATAGGTAGGTAATATATAAATAATTTTCTTTTCCCCACTTATTAGATAGGATGAACCTTTAATTGATATTTAGAATGTAAAACCCAGAATTAAAACACTTGAATGTGTTTTTTAGACATTTATATGTTCTGATAGTTCTCTTTGAATTTCGTATGATTTATTGGGTCTTTAGGAAACAAAGACTCTATTTTGGGATAATCTATAAGAGGTTCTTGATTGTTACATGGTTAGTACTAATTATGTATACAATGCTGAGTGGCATGTTTTTTTAGGGGCATGGTGTGTCTGAACTATGTTCACATCTAGGAGAGATCATTTGAACTTGTAATATGTGTCATGTGGTTTGGTAAACCATGAAAGGATGGGTCCATGTCCATGTTTAATATCTATAAAAAATACATAGGTGGGTTCACAAACAGAAAACAATTTTCTAAACCAAGAACCTATCCCACATTGTTGGTGCCAAAACACTAGTAGAACTACATGGTTAGTGAAAATTTTTGATGAAACATGTTTCTACGCATTTTTTGGTGTAGCTCATAGGTAGTGTGTGCTACAAGGTTGGGGTCTTATTAGCTAAACCATGTGTCATAACTATGTATGTAAATAAAAATTGCACAATTCCCATTTTTTCCATCTATGGTTTAATGATTTTTCACCCTTTTACCTCACGCATTTTCCAAAGAGGCCTCCCATATGCGTCACCCTTAATCTTCCACTCCCTGTGGTGGAACTCCCTCATTTATGCTCTGAATTTAATGTTGTTTCATGATTTAAAAGAGTATTTATTATTCAATTACTCTTTAGTCATTCTTTCTTAGTTTATCTATCCATTTTATGTTCAATCTTTTTTTGATCTAATTTACCCTGTTTTTCAGAAGGTTTACCATTTCTTGGATTTCTCCCATTCTAACTCTAACAAAATTCTGATATTGTATGGGTTGATTTTCCTAATCAAGTGTAATGTGTTATTTTTTCTTTTCCCTAAATACTTTCTTGTTTATATGAAATTTTTATTATGAAACACATAGAGATTTATTCACATTGCTTGTAAAATAAAAAATTCCTTAAATTAAATACTGATAACATGAATTTGATGATCCTTTGACCCTTAACAATGTTCGAAGTTGATAACCCCAGCCCAAACCCCTAATAGGGTGAGTTCAATTAATTTATATTATAAATTTTCTATTTATTTTGAGTATAATACTACACTTTCATTTTAAACAACCTTTTGAGGTGTGTTGAACATAGAATCATTTCCCAGTGTTTTCCAAATTTTTGGTCTCCAAAGTTTAGATAATGGAAAATGTTGAAAAAAGTGGTTTTTTTAAGGAATTATGAAAACATGGTAAAGGCATGGTTATCATAGATATATGTTTCATGAAGTGTGTTTCAAAAATACATGAAGATTCTGATGGTGATCTTCGCGATTATGAGAAATGGAGTATTATGAGTGAGCATCATGGAAGATTAAAGGTTTTTAAAAAAGCACATTGATTACGAGAAATGGATAATTGCGGTGGAACAAAGGTTGTTTTGATGGAAGGCATGATCAATATGATAATCATTTTGAATAGATAATTTCATTAGATCATTGGAAAGGGTGGAGTTCCATAGAGAAATTTTTGACAGATCTGGAAATCATGCTGGAGATGGTGGAGCTTCATAGCTGGCTGAACATATAAATAACACCCTACCCCTCTTCATTCTAGACAAATATTTCAGTGAAAATCCAGAATTTCTCTGATTTCATGAAGAAAGGGGTTCTTATCAAAAATGGTTTTCTATGTGAGCTCATGCTTTGCGAAAAGACTATTTTATTATTGACTGAAGTTGATACTACTAAGTGTTGACTACTTCACAAAGATGGGATATTCCGCATTGGAAAAATGATCTTGGTGAAGTAGTGATATTCACGAAGGTAGTGTGATTCGAAAATATATTTTATTCCATGAAGGTAGGGGTGCTTTATTAAGGAGTGAGATTAGTGAAGAAGTGAGATCTGCGAAGGAGTGAGCTCTGTGAAGGAGCGAGCTATGCAAAGGAGTGAGCTCTGTGATGTAGTGAGCTTCACAAAGGAGCTTTTTGAAAGGTAGTTTTTGAATATCAGGTTCGTGTGGATTAGGATTTTAGTGTGCATCAACTCTGGTCTATGGTGCAATCAGAGTCTCATGATAGGTTTGGGGAAAAAATATTAAAGAAAATTTATGGAATGACCTTTAAGTTGATAAATTGGGTTTTGCTTCTATCTGAGTGGTGGAAAGGGGGAGTCAACAGAATTGTTCCGAGAGAAGGAGTGAGATATCACAGAATTCTTATAAAGGAAAATTTCAATGCATAGAGTGACAATGACTGAACTTTTGTAATTCACAACTAGTGAAGATTAGTGGATTTTTGTATGACTGACACACTATCTATTTGTACTCCTTAGATGTATCCCTTAGTGTTTAACCAAGTAAAATTGTTGTGTCGTCTCTTTGCATGTAACTGTTTAATTTCTGATCATATCCCTCATATAGGTTTAACAAGTTCCTACCAATGTGGGAACAATATCCATCACATTAAAAGAAAAATTGGATGCCCTGATTCACCCCTACCCTCTCCGAGTGTTCTGGGGTCCTACATTTGTTAAATAAACTACTTAAAGATGTATAACGGTAACATGTTGGGGACCTAGGTAATAAAGTTTAATTTCACGTGGTAAGAAAAAATAACATCATAGTGAATGTAAATCAGAGAAATATACTAATACTAATTGAGAAAAATATATTAAGATAATTTTTTTGAAGACGCTTGGGGCTAGGTCCAAGATGAAGGATATTATGGTCACTATGTATCCTAGTTTATGTGATTCAAGACACATATAATTAAATTATTCTATAATATATCAATCATCCTCATTTACTTTGAAATGGGGAAGTTATTTATTCCCTGCGGACCACTTACTAGAAATGAGTGAGGCAACCTCGAGATTTATGTTTGGGACTAAGGAATGATAAATGAATGTCACAATTTCTCCCACTAAATGGGAATCATCTCAAATATAGCCCTAGAATATTTTCCTAAATATATACATATAAAATAATCGGAGTGGGGAATTTTTATTTTTTTTTAGGAATCTATACGTATCATGTGTTCCTACATATTATGTTTTATAATGTTCTAGATATGTGGAGTTTGGTCTAGGGTATAGGCTATGGTAGGAGTTGACTATAATTTTAATTAGGTGAACTATTTAAAATATGTTCCATTTATAATATCTCAAGACCATATTGGTTAACCTTCTAGAAATAGAAACTATTCTCCCAAAAGGGAAACATTTTTTAAAAAATCATGGTTATATCCAAGGAAAAAAAATTAGACATCACAAACATATACTTTGTTTTATAATTTCATAAAAATGTAGTTATTTAATTGGAATATGTGTAAAGAACCATCGAAATCCTAAAAGGGGTTATCCTCTTTGGTGGGGGAATGTAATTTTCAGTCTAATGATCTAAATCTAGGACCTAGGATCCATCCATTTATATTTGATCTATTTTTACTAAATAAAATTAACCAAATCCTTTAATCTCAAGAGATTCATGAGCGATATTAACAAAATTCATGACTCATTTCTCATAAATTTTTGAAGATGAGATAAAAAGACAGGTTCTTACTATAGAATTTTCAACATCCTATTATAAGGGCATCAAAATCATCGTTGAATAAAGAATAGAAATTTATGAGGAATTATTCATTTATGATGGGTTTCATAAGATCACCAACAATTATAATCATAAAATATTACCTGATTGAGTATAACATCTATAAACCAAAAGGACCCTTTTTGAATAGCTCAAATTTTGGAGGATTCTATCTAGGGATCATTGTGGACCTTAAGTATAATGAAAATTCTCCTTAGAGAATGACATAAGTGAACCTTCATGTATAAGGATCAAGTGAACATGTTATGATGGACATCATGGTGGTGTGCTATATGCATCCTCTTATAATTTCTATATAATTTTAAACGAGTTGTGTTTCATATATTTCATCATAGGTCAATTGTTGTAGATTTCTAAATGAAAGACAAGGCACCTGAACCATGAAATATTTCACAACCTCTATCTCACATATAAGTAAATATGGGTTCACTAGAGTAGAATTGTTATTTTTGGTTTGATAATCCAAAAAATAATGTAGAAGCATGTATTTTCATGTGTTCTTATCATTTTCTAGCAAATTCTAAAGGATATTTTATACAATTTTAATGAAACCCTATACCAATGAATTTATTGATCCAAAATAATGGTATGAATGTTATATGTAATTATTATATTAATAATATAGTTTTTGCTACATGGAAGAAAAAAACTAGTGGAATTTTTCATCAATATAATCTGAGGGAAACCAAATCTAGTACGGATATAATGCATCACAATGATGATAATTGACTTTGTACCAACTTATTTTATTGGTGTTCTCTCTGCCAATTTGGATATGAAATTAGTGGTAGAAATGATGGACATAAACTATATAACTATAGATCTTGGTTATACCCCCATGACATATATTCCCCAAATGGTGACCAACCTCTAGAATTTAGAAGTATTTAGTGTCTATGGGATTTTATATGTGAAATTGAAATATATCTTGAAATTGTGACATTTCATAGTGAATTAAAAATAATACTCTATAAGTGATATATAAATGTAATCAATCCATGCTAATTGAAACATTATTTTAAAAAATAATTATAACTTTAGCGTATGATAAAGTAAAAAATCTAAAAAATCTTATAATTGTAAATCTTTATTGAATTTGGAAGATATCAAAGTAAACACATATCTTACAATATTTTTAACAATTGTTCCTAATATAAAGACCTAATATTCTATACATAGGTGATAATCATCAATAGATAATGGGAAATTAAAATATATTATGGATAGATATTAAAAATTCAGAAAGTGATAAATTATCAAAGATCCATAATGGATATATTGTTCACATATGAGTAATCATAAATCAGGAATAATTATCTAGTTAAAAACAATCATATGATAATAATGTTGACAAGATTAATTGGAATTCATGTAATTTATAATGATCAAACCATTTCTAAAATGTAAATAATATATCATGAAGCATATATTATGATCGATGAACAATATGAAATGAATATATAAATGAGGAAAAATAATGTTTCTCAATTATAAGAATATGGGAAAAAATATTATGAACTTACATGCTAACAATCATGTTCAATAAAAACAATTTAATTTGGTGAGATATAATTATTCTCCCAATGCATTGGAATTCTATAATTGACCCACATATCCCTTTTTTATAATGAAACAACCCATTTAATGGTTATAATAGAGGAAAAAATATCTGTTTTATTATAGAACCACCAGTTTCTCTTCCATATATAATTTTTTAACATGAAATCAATTATTATAGGACAAATAATCATTACAAATAAAATTATTTTTATGATACATTGAATCATCATATAAAAAACCCATGTAATGAGAAGTTGGCTTAAGAAAATTTTAAGAAGGTATTGATTAACATGACCATTAAATATAGATTGATTGGTAAAATAACTTTAACAAAAAAATTACTAAATTATAATACCAAATACATGGTGGATCATAAAATTCTTCTCCATTACAGAGAAATATCAAGCATAAAATTATTATTATTGAAGAAAAACATTATCAAGTGAACTTTATAAAATAATTTTTATATTTGAGTAAAAAACTTTTTCTATATACTATTTTTTCTATTTTAAGGACAAATTTAGAAAATTTATTTTATAAAGTAATTATTATTATTTAAATAAATTTCTTTTTTACAATATGTTTTTTGTGTGATAAAATATAAGAGATCTAATTAAAACCCTTTTAATATTGTAATATTTAAATTTTTTGAACCATTATCATTTAAAGAGTTAGTAAAACACAATTTTTTAAATGATGAAAAGTGAAATGTTGGTTTCACATGTGCTAAGAAAAATATAGCTTCCCAAATAAGTAATGAGAAAATTTGGGTCATGAAATCATTCATATAGTGTAAAATGTGAGATTTAAATTTTTTAGAATTAAATAAAATAATGTTAAATACTAATGAATGATATTTAACAGAAAATTAGATTTTTTTGTGACACATAAATAACTAGGTAATATAAAGGAAAAATATATAACAACATTTATATGGTAAAATAAAAATTTATAATAAAGTCCAATAATATGAACTATAACTCAATAAAGTGTAATTCAGTTAACAAAAACCATTATGACAAGAACCTTATTAAGGTATATATTTTAAAATGGTATGATAAAAGGAATTATTAAATATAGAATAATTTGATCAAATATAAGTTGGTTAGTAGGTAAAAAATATAAAGTAAATCATTATGTATTCAATAATTATGTCTCAAGAAATATAAATTTGAGGCAAACAACCCGTTCAGCTTTAGAAACATTTGAATCAAAATAAAATCGAAGGATGTAACATGAAATGGATTTGAAAGAAAATAATATTTCAAATATGTTAGGAAAAAATACGTACATATGGAAGAATATACACCATTATAATTAATTTATGTGGATAAAAAGGAAAACATCTCAATGAAATGTATTTTTAAGATGAAAAAATTTATAGCACTAGTAATTGTCAAATTAAACATAATATATATATATATATATTTTGAAGTTTATACACCATAAAAATAGGTTATTGGTGTGTAATATTAATACAAGTCTCAAGTAAGGGAAATTTAGTCAAAAATCCCAAACCTGGTATTACCCCTATGAAAAATGCACTATCAATTCTTATATAAAAAATATTAATGACCTGATTAGAAAAATTATTTACAAATATAACCATTTATAATGATAATTAATATTCATTTATATCAATATACTAGTTACATATATTTTATTTTCAAAATTAAATGTTATTAGTTTTTATTGTTTGTTTCAACCCATTTTGTAATGTCTTCATCAAATCTTGATTATAGAATCAATTTTATACTTTATAATTCCATAAAATGTCAAATATATGATATTTAATATTTATTTAAATAGTATAATTTATTTTTAATTATTTTTTGACTGATTTTTGATGATTAAAATGATAATCAACTTCTTTTGATATTTTGTTATGAATGAAATAGTGAGAAGATAATTAAAATTTAAACATTAATATAACTTATCCAAAAAATTTATATAAAAATTTATTAGTGATTATCTTATATTAAAACTAACATAAATTGTTTCAACAATCATCCTTCATAGAATTATTTTATATTGTTTTTTATGTTTTCAAACTCAACCAATCAAGAAAACATTTTAATTTATGTGTGACTGTGGTTATGAATTATGTTATTTGGGTACAATAACTTTACTAAATAACTACAGTGGTATTATTTAATTTAATTTAGGGTTATGGACCATATTTTAAGAAATTTTATTCGTGAAAAAAGGATAATTAGTAAATAAAACATGCCACTTTAAATGATGTCATAATCTACTCATATATACTAGTGAAGAGGTTTTCTCAATATAACGAAAGAAAATATGAATGGGATTAAAATTTATAGAATAACAATAATTTTTAAAATATCATATTTATCCTCTAATAACACATAGATACCTTATATGATAGGTTGTGAGTAATAAGAGGACATGTTGTTTTTGGTGATGAAAATACACTAGTATGAATGAAGTAATATTATTTTTCTAATGAAAAAAGAAAATAATTGTTAATTATAAATTCAAAATCATTATACCATTTAATAATTATCTAATAATTATTTCATTATGAAATAATGGATATAATATAACATAATATGTTCCAGGAAGAATAAAAATCAAAATTGAAAATGGGTAATAAATAATGTTACCTTACTCCATGGATGTAATCATTGGAAATACAAAATATGGCATGGAAGGGTATTCATCTAATAGGAATATATCTTCTCATAAGTTTCATGGAGTTTTACGAATAAATAATCTAAAATTATTTGTTTAACCAAAAGGCCTTGGATTTGAGAAGAAACAGAGTTCTTATGGATCCTTTGATAAGTTAAGATAATGGAATTTTTGTAAACATACCATATAATTTCAAAAGGAATATAGTTTTCATATGAAATGTAGAGGGAAGTGGAAAATAATTATTTATGTTGTCATATTATTTTTATCAATGAAAAACTGTTCCTTTTAAAATAATTTTTAACATTTTTTTATTCTTTTACCCTGATATTTTTAAATTTTACCATTTTTAGTTTTTACCGAAGTAATAATTTTTAGATAAGTAATTTGATATTGATGAATAAAAATAAAATAACTATAATTAAATAGTATGGACTTCATAATTCCAAATATTTAAAACATTTATTCATATTATATCTATTTATATATGAAAAAATAATTTTAATAAAGATACCCATAATTCATAAAAACTATTTATTTAGAATTTTTTATTTATAATCCTTGCATTTATGTTTTGGATAATGTAATCAACATTAATAATGTATATTAAATAATTCATTCAACATCATAGATAAAATATATGTTGATTTCAAAAAAAATCAAAAGCATAGTTTCACTATGAAAACATGTAATTAAAAGAAAAGTTCAAAAATATATTTCTAATTTTGAATAGAATGTTAATTATGTTCTAAAATATTAAATATTAGATTTATAAATTCAACATAGTAATTTAAAATTTATATTCTTAATTTATAAATAAATGAACCATCAGTTTTTAGTTTTTATAAACATGAATTTCATTTTTTATAATGATAAAGACAGAAAAGTTATTGTTTTTTGGAAAAAATTGTGATTTCAATACTCAACTAAAAATCTATATTTGTGATAAATTAAAAAAAAATAGAATGTAAATACTGATACTCTTTATTAAAAAAATATTTTATAATATTTAACTTCTAAAAATGTGATATGAAATAATTATACATAAGGGAACAATGTTAATAAAAAAATATATAAATATAGTATAAATATACAATCATAAATTTATTCTAAAATATGATAGTTTTATATCCTCATAATTTATACTGAAAACCCTCTGAAAACCTTTATATAAGATTTATTCACATTATATGTGGTATTTGTATTCATAAATTTTTATTCATAAAGAATTAATATCATGGTGATTTCATCACATTTAAACTTCTCTTTTAAATGATACAACTCTAATCATACTTGTTGATGTTCATATTGGGATTAGTCCATAGAAACCCTTAGTGGTTCCACCAATTCACCTATATTCGTAAATTTATCTTCATAATGAATCCACATTCTACTTCGTTACATATTAATCTTTTTGAATTGATATCATAATATTGTTAATAATTTTTTTACCTAACAATTTAACAAGTATATTTATAGCGGTCCGAATTTATAATATTTATTTTAAATTATAATTATTTCATTGTATCCTTTATTTTCATGTTGTAACCACCTATCTTGTAACACTTTCATATTTTGTGAAATATGTTTTTCAAATTAATTTAATATTTATGATATTTTTCATTTTATACAACATTGAATATAGATTTCATTATATGAAAACACTAATTTTGGATTGGTTATACACAACACCATATTATGATTTCACTACAAACAACACTTATATTGTCTTGAGATACATGAAACAATGTGATTGGATTGTGTTACACACAATGTCGATTCCCATTGATTGCTTGTGTCACATGAAATATCGAGTTTTACCGAATTACAATATGCTATTAAATGTTTTATAAAAATATGATTATAGTTAAATCCTAGCCATTGTAATGCATATTTATAATAATATTAACTAATTTTTGAAAATATTATTTCAAAATTCATATAAAATTAATCCTTTGGTATTCAATTTAATAGGAATGAATGTAGTAACTGTTTAAAAATAATTAAATTCATTTTCTAAGAAAAATATTTTCTTATTTACAAACACCATTTTACCTCAATAAATTAAATAAACCAATATAGATTAATGTTTTTAAAAAAAAATTGTTTATTATATATTATAAATAAATTTGAAACTCATCCAATAGGTTTGATAATCATAAGACAAAAATAAATCCAATTTCATTAGTTAGAAGAGGTATTTTTCAAAATGGAAATTTTAAAATATTTTAATGGATAAGCCATTAAAAATATAAATTCTGAAACTTTAATAGTTTAATTTTAATAAAAAATCATTTTTTTTAAATCAAAATATCAAAATTTAATTTGGAAAAATATTTGGTGTGTTTCTGATAAGTTTCATTTTTTGATGAATGGTGAAAAATACAGAATTTTAATTCAAAACTTAATTTTAATATAATTAATTTATATAATAAAATAATATTTTTGTTTAGTTTTAAATATTAATTAGGAAAATTATACATAATTTAAACCAATATATGTTATTGTAACCAATTTTATGTTGAAATTGGAAAGGAAAAAATTTCAACCTTTTTAATACGTTTTCATTAAAATATCGTTTTCTCCTCCCATATATGGGATAAAATTTAAATTGATTTTTGAATCTTCTATGTTTGGGATATTCAGAATTGGATTCCATATTTTTAATCATCATAAATTCTAATTTCTAATAAGACCAATTTAGGTTTTGACCCAAAATATTAATGAGTGCAGTCAAAATTTATTACCGTGATTGAGGTAAACATAAGCTTACCGAGGGACTAAACCTTAAATTTCAGGGCCATAATTACCTTTAAACTTTTACAAAATCCATTTTATATCCATATATAGTCTCTATACTGACTTGGATATACTTTTTATCATTATTTGAGCCACATGAAATGGAAAAAACGTGGGTGAAATTCCCTTTTCAAAAATTAACAAGAATGCCACTCCTCCTCCAATATAAAAAGGAACTCACCCATCCCAATTCCTCACACATATCAAGACTTTTTAATCACAAAAAAATATACTAATAAAATCCAAAAAAATCCCTCACCTCACCCTATATTCCTATATTTTTTCAGAAATCCATCCAAGCAATCCCTTTGGTGCAAACCAAAAGGAGTTACCCAAACAAGAGGTATCATCCTTCCTCAATATCCTCTATTTTATTTTCATTATCCATGACCTCAGTTATTATTATTATATTATTATATAATAACCTACATATAATAAATATAATTATATTGTTTTATTAAAAAAAATTACCTACACTTAAAAACACTTCCATCTAGTGGGTAATGAACTTACTGATCTTTTGTACAGTGAACTACAACCATGGGAAATGATGTTGTTTGTTTTTCTTTTACCACCACCAATGGTTGGGAGTTTTCATGGACACCATTAATTATATGATATATATGATATTTTTTATTTCCTATCTTTTTTTAAATTATTATATAAAACATACCTTCATGTGTCCCATTTTTTGTAAATATGATAACTTTGATTGTGGACGTGTGGACTAACGCCACCACAAAGCGATGTTATTCATTCCAACATTGCATAGAATGTATTAATGATGGGTTTAGTGAACTTATATGATATATATGACATAATAATGCGACTTTAATGATATTATATATATATATATATACATATTTAATTTACTTATTTCTTTCAACAATCCAATAAAATGGAAAAATATTCATGTGTATGTACGACCTATCGTCTACATGAACGATGTATTCCATTTTATTATTATATATCTTATAGATTATTATGAATACATATATACTAAATATATATGATAAATACATCATGTTTTAATTTCTAGATATACGTAAATCATTATCTAAGTAAAATGGTCAAATATAATGAAACAAAACATGTATGAAGAACAAATAGGATATTACGTGAAACGAAACCTTAACATGGAATTGTTAATAAGATGGTAATATAAATTCACAAAAAAATAATATTTGATATTAAATATATGAATATTTTTCTATAAAATATTTATAATTAACTTATATTTACTATACAGTATGTTTTTATGAGTATGACGAGAGTCAAGACATAAGGTAAGGATATTTCTCATCTGAATTTTATTTCTGTGAGACTTATGCCTTATTCATCACTCATTTATTTTTTGTGGTGTATATAATAACCATTGATTTATTATATTTATATTTTAAATTAATTTATGGGTATTGACAAAACCATTTTTTATTATCTATTTCATGGATTTGTTTCCCAAAGTTACTAAATCAGTAAAGTAGTTTTGTCTCAATATTCCTTCTTTGAGACACACGTTTTGTTATACACCTATATTTTTATGAGGTGTATACACTGACATTTGACATGTTATATCATGGATATCATTATTTTACTAATAATTTAAGCTACATTTAATTACAGTTTCTTACACGGAGAGTGTGTTTCAAAGTTACCAAGTGGAAAGTTTTTATTGAAACAATCTCATCGTTTATTAGTATTATTTATGATTATGTTTCCATTGATGAAATATAATGATAAAAATTTCAAGAACACCAATGAATTTTATTATCCTCTCTTTATTCATAATTTATTCAAGTATTAGTACCAATTTTATACCCTTTTTAACTTAGGATAATTAATAGTGTTCATAATAAAATATGACATTATCTTTCTCTTTGGTTGGAAATCTGTGTTCTTTCAAAAAAAATTCTAAAAAAAATTCAAAACTGTTTTATATTGAAAATGTATTTTAAATAATTTTCAATATTCCTATATATTTTTCCAAGGAAATTATTTCTAAAAATTATTTTAAACCATCCTTTATATGTTTTCATGGAAATTATATTTAGAAATAATTTTCAACAATCCTTTATAAATTTTCAAGGGAAAAGGGTTTCAGAATATTTTCAAGATTCCTTTCAATTTTTTCAAGGTTATTTTAAAAGAAAATTGATTTATAGAATTTTAATTTTTCAAAAATAATTTCCTAAAAATAATAAAGGATATTCTCCTCATGAAATTTTTAAAAAAAAAATTATAAAGTTTCATTATAAGAAAAGGTTTTTTGAAATGGTTTTATGAAAAGGATTTTCAAGGAAATTCTATTCTCAGTAAGAAATGATCAATCTAATCCTTCAAAATACTTATCCATCTATGATTAAATACTTTGTTATATTTTACTATTTACAAGGGATATTATCCAAGAATACCATTTATATTCTTTCTTCAATTGTTTATGTTTTGATGGAATTTTGTGTGTGGCACTTTTTCTCTTCCACGGGTTATATGATTTTGAAACGCTCTTCTTTTCAATGGTTATGATTTGATGAAAATGAGATATATAATTTTTACATAGCTAATGACGTGGTGAAATTTTCATTATTACCATTTCATTTCATGGGTTATGATATAAATTTTATGAAATTCATCTCTTTTTGTGGGTCATGATATGATGCAAGTTTTATTGTTGTAACGCCCCGACCCGAGTTACCCGGAGTCGGTGCATTATTACGTAACATTGGCATGATCACAAAAGATCAAGTCTCGGAAGAACGATTAGTTTAGTAGCCTTGGAAACACTAGATACATTCATAAATGTTACATTACATCAAAAAGTGAAAAACTACAATAACATTGTCTCCATAGTCCACACTCATATCCCCTTCATACTATCCATGCAGGTCAGTCATAAAATATTTCTTCACATCCTGGGAAAAATAAAACATAGAAAGGGGTGAGCTCAGATGCTCAGTAAGGATAACAATACAGTGTAAACTTTCATAAATAAATATAAACATTTAAGGCAATGTATAACTAAAACAAAAGCATTTTAATCTAGAACTTAAACATAATATAGAAAAAATAAAACAAAATAATTCCATTTAATTATTCACACGAATATTCTACTAGTCAAATAATCACATGAAATGTCAATACCCACTTTCATAATGATGGAATGCATAATGCCAGACTATCATAACCACATAGCCAAGGCCTTGTGCCAAGACTACAAATAAGATTTTTTCAAGGCCTCATGCCAAGACACTAGTTTGTCTCATGAGACCTACCGATAAATCGAGGAGCTATAGCGGGCTCCACCCGTCACTTATTAAGTCCAATAAATTCCTCATATGAACAGGTTTAAACATATCATAAACCGCAACATAATCGTATCACATAAAACATGCATAATGGAAACATAAAATTTCCACATTTCAATCACAAGATATCAATACAAAACATTGATATGATAAAACCATTTTCAATACCAAAATAAAAGAAAAGTAAAACTTGGTATTTATATTTAATTTTTTTTTTAAAAAGTTAGGGCTTGTTGAGGAAGCTGAAACTCAAATAATGGTCACGGCGGGGGAGAAGTCGTTTTCGCCAAATACCTAAGAAAAAACATTCCTTTTGTCGTTTAGTAAAAATTATTCATATAAAAATATTCCTTTTAAATAAAATTAAAATTAAAAGGGTTTTATACACCATATAAAAAAAAGTTATGAATAAAACAAAATATGCCTCAACGAAAAGCGATTGAGACGAAGTCCCTTACCTCGTGTCTGACGTGACTCGATCATTATTTAACCTCCTGAATAATAAACTAGAGTTAATTTCTACATACTTAAGAACCTTTTTCAAGTTCATTATTCCTTTTATATCACTTATTACCATGTTATGAACATTATGTAATTATTTAAGTTAATAACGGTCGTTTTGTCGATCTTTGGTACTTAATTCAAGAATACACTTCTTATAATTACAAGTTGTTCATGTGGTAAAATGTCCATTATATCAATAATTATATTCATGATGTAGATACCATATATATCATATATATCTATTATATATATTCATTTATAATATTACATAACATTTAGAGGTAATAAATGAAATGCACCGTTCATGGAGACGGTAAGCCATACGTACGCTTTAACGCTACTTTCATTTCTATTTCATATTTAATGGAATGAAATCATAATGATATAAAGGTATATTATAATTACAGTATAATATCATATATAATATCATTTACTCCATCCTTTATACATCCCACATATGGCATTAACGAATCAAATCACTTTCAGGGGGCGGTAGTCCGCACTTCCTAAAATGAAATTATCGCGTTTACCCATAATGGAAATCATAAAGGTATGCCATAAATGAAAAATACAGAAGCATAAGGAAAATATAAACATAATATATATCATATATAAAAATATTTTCATCATAATGGCCCCCATGAGAGGTGTTAAATGAATATTGAATAATCATCATTTTGTGAGGCAGTAATTCTCCACCCACAGAAACAGTATGTTCTTTAACCATTAGACGAAGGTGTGTGTAAGTGTAAATAAAATCCTTCTCATAAAAACATCCAGGTATATTTATGGTACTAGTTTTTTTACAAAATAAAATAATAAAAAGATTTTAGGGGGTTGGAGAAGCAAAATAAAACAAAACAACATAAGAGAAGACATTACCTTTAAATCGGGTAACTCCCCTCAGTTTGAACCAAAATGGTTTCTTGAAGAGATTTATGCCCAAGTTAAGGATTATATGATTAATGGAGGAATGTTGAGAGAGTATTTTGGAAGATTTTGGCCGATCCAAAAGGCTTTGAAAGTGTGAATAAGGTGGTAGAGGTGGGGGCCTTTTATAAGAGGAGACGAGGGGCACTCTTGGAAAGTCATGAAATGTTACATTATTATGAAGTGCTTTGAGGATTTCAAAAGTCCCAAAATTATATATTTCGATGATAAGGTGATAAGGTTTCTAAATATACTCATCCAATATGTTTTTGAAAAGTTTAAGTCTTAGAGTTTACATTATCTTTTCATTTTATTTAAATCATTAATTAATGAGGTATTCGCTGCATCATCATGGTGTCATTAATAAATTTATTTATTTAATGCCTAAAAATTATAAAAAATTACCATGATGTAGGAAAACTTATTATCTTTCCAATGAATATTTATAGTCGAAACATTAACTTATATAACCCCATGTAATAATTGTTTTAGTAAAACAACACATGTTTGTGACAATTTTATCTTTACTTTAAATAAAAAAGTTATTAATGTCATTTTCTTACCCAAGTGGCTCCATGGGGTCCCCAAGTTGACCCATGAATTTTCTTGGTCGGCCATGACTCATCCAATAAGGGTAGGACAAGTGTAAAGGTAATTTCATATTATTATAACATTTTATTTACCTTAAATTACACTAATTACCTTTAATCACGATTAATAGAACTTAAAAGTTACTATTCATCAAAAATTATTTTAATCCCATTGAACCACATTTTACTTCCTAATTAAAATGATGTAGGTCGGATTTTTGAAATTCAATTCATAGAAGTGGTAAATTTTCATTTAAACAAAAAATCAGTATTTTAACTACCACTTAGTGGTTTCACTATTTATCAAAAATTGATGTTTTTCAGAAAAATACAAAAAATTCATCCGAAGCTATATTTGATATTCTGTATTCAAAAATGATTCCTATTTTAAAAAATTCCAAACATATAAGTTGCATTAATTAATTTTATAATTAATTCCCGCTGTCAAAACAAATAGAATGTTTTTAAGAAACAATATCACTCAAAATATTGACAATTGTTTACGTCCAATTTCAAAGTAAAATTAATTATAATGACCACCATTGGATAAAATGGTAAAAATATATTCTAATTATACTTTAAAACCACTCAATAGTATAATTTATCACTATAAATTATTTTCATTAAAAAATTTGTTTTTAAGTATTTTTTTCTATTCATAGAAAATTGGAAGTTCTCAGAAAATTACAAAAAATTCAACTCAGGATATTTTCGATATTTCGAATAAAAAAATGAAGTCCATTTTGAAATATAAAATTTATATAATTTCAAAACATGGGTATTACTATTCATAACGACTACTTTGATTGGTCGCGGTGTGTTAGAATCTTGAAATTGCGTACAATGCAAGCTATTGCATTATTGAAAGAGAATCGTATCGTGGAAGCTTGGGGTGTTACATTATCTCATCCATAAATAAATTGAGTCCTTGCAATTTGAAATTGTTTCTTTGAAAATATAAGGTTGAAAGTAGCAAATACCTTTTTGGAAAACCCACATCGGAAATAAGGATAATAAAAATATAACTTTAAAAGAAATAAAGAGAAGTACAAAGGTTACCTGAGATAGCCCATACTAGGATTCTATGAAAATATGGATATGGAGGAGAAACAAACCATCAAGGTCTGATGGAGACTCTTAGAAAACAAGATTTGGAGAAAGTTAACTACAAGAAAATCACAAACTTGTTACTGGTTAAAGGATCATTGATTCCCCAGTTGGAAAAGTTAACCGAAAACGTTTTTGTTTTAAGTTAGCTTTCCTAAAGTTGAGGAATTTATTTAGGAGATTTACTAAGAACATAAGGAAATATACATACTTGTCATATAGAATTTCATTCCTTAATAAATGTTTACCACAAACCCATCTTTCACTCAAAATGATAATAGAACTCAAAAATATTATATTTATCTTAATCGTACAAGGTTCCAAATATTAACACATACCATTTAGATTAGGAAAACAATTTTTTAATAACCAGGGACTTCCTGTAGGCTAGTGGTAGGTAATAATGGCCTGTCGCACTATGGTTGTGGGTTCGATTCCTGCAGCTTTGTCTGACGTGACGAGTTATCCCCCAACCTACTGGTTGTCCTTTTCCTAAAACTATAGTATTATAATATTAGAAAAATAATCATCTGAAATGTTTTAACCTTAAATAATACTATCCAATGTTAAACTTAATCCATTCCAAACTTTATAGTTATCCAAAATACCTCTATACGGACTTTCTCTAAAAGGTCTCTAAATTCCAAAATCAATTCCCCAAAACACAGTAAAGTTTCTCTTAATGTCACATACTAAAAATGTGATTACCCTCATCATATTAAAACCTTAATGAAAACAACAAGTACTGCAGTACAATCCTTAAATATATCACATTATTATTATAACCATAATATATTTCTTGAGTACAAAAACACAAATACAATATTTATTCAACTTCATCTGTAGTAACAGTATAATCTTGGCCTTGATCCCTTGGCCTTTTCTGAGGTAAGTTTTCCTGACGCTTAGGACATTCATTTTCATAATACCCTATTTCCCTACAATTATGACATTCAACATTAATATCCTCTTTATTTCCCTTGCAATCACGAGCTTGGTGACCTTTTTATCCACATTTATAGCAGACTCCAAATCCTTTTAGGCAAGTACCAGGGTGATTCTTCCCACAATTATCGCATAATGGAAAACCCTTCTTTCCCTTTTTCCCTTTATCTGTCTCTTGTTCCACTATTCTCTTATTTTCTTGCTTTATTTTATTGTCATAAGATTTAGAGAATTCCTTTTCTGTCGTGATAGCACATGAGACTATATCTTCGTACGTTGATAAAGATTGTGATACTAATGCTCGACGGAGAAACGGTTTTAATCCATCAAAGAAACAATCAATCTTACTTCTTGGGTTACGTATATAATCTGCAGCATGTCTCGCTAACCTTTTAAAGTTAGACTCATACTTTACGACATTCTCATCATCCTTTTGCCTCAGACTGAGAAATTGCCTTTCCATATCTACTCGATGGTCAGGAGGAAAGTATTTTTCTAATAAAATCTCTTTTAACTCTCTCCATTCCATACTTGATACATCTTCATCTTCCTTTGTATTTTGAATCAATGACCACCATTAATCAGCATCTCCAGTGAGGTGGTAAACTCTCATGATAACCTTTTCCCTTTCACTACTCCCCAAGGCATGGAATATTTTCTCTAAGGAATTTATCCATTGCTCAGCTACTAAGGGATTTGTACTCCCATTGAATGTTGGTGGTTGTTGCCTCATGAAGCGGTTTAACATTGATCCTCCATGTTTTGGATCAGGGTGCTCCATAGGAGTATGGTTATTATTCATAACCTGAGTGAGTTGTCCCAGTATGGTGATAAGCTAATCAGCACCAGTTGTATCACCAGCTCCATTATAATTATCTTGAGTAGGAGGGAAATCCCTACATAGAGTGTGTGCATTGATATGGTTTCAATTCCTTCCACTAGGCACCATTTCTAAACAACGGTATAAACTAGATCAGTTTATGAATCAAAATAAATAATTCCATACTTTTAAAACACTTAACATAAATTTAATAGTTTATAGATACAATCCATAATCATAAAAATGTTTTCATGGAGGAAGTATATACTCATAAACCCTTCATAATGGTTTGTAAAGAAAATTGGAATTATCCTAAGCATATCCCCTAGGAGTGTCGTAACCAAGAGTGCAGCAAGGACCGTTATCGTGCACTAGTTCCCGTTCCAGTCTAGCTCAATGCGGTGTTTTCGGGTTTTACCGCTAGGTACATCTGTGCCAAATCCACCTCTACCTGCTCATATCCAGACATGGATGTATTTCTCGGAAAACTCACAAAATCTCTATAAGACCAAAATTCTAGGAAGTTATTCTATACTAATCCTCAAAGTCTATCTTAGGGCTATGTTCTCTAATCAGAGTTTATCTAAATATAGCTTCCAAGGTTAGTACTCAACCGCCTCTAATACCAACTGTAACGCCCTGGCCCGAGTTACCCAGAGTCAGTGCATTATTACGTAACATTGGCATGATCACAAAAGATCAAGTCTCAGAAGACGGATTAGTTTAGTAGCCTTGGAAACACTAGATACATTCATAAATGTTACATTACATCAAAAAGTGAAAAACTACAATAACATGGTCTCCATAGTCCGCACTCATATCCCCTTTAGACTATCCATGCAGGTCAGTCATAAAATATTTCTTCACATACTGGGAAAAATAAAACATAGAAAGGGGTGAGCTCAGATGCTCAGTAAGGATTACAATACAGTGGAAACTTTTATAAATAAACATAAACATTTAAGGAAATGTATAAATAAAAAAAAATCATTTGAAACTTTAACTTCAGCATAATATGGAAAAAATAAAATGAAATAATGCAATTTAATTATTCACATGGATATTTTAATAGTCGAATAATCACATTAAATATCAATAACCACTTTCATAATGATGGAATGCATAATTCCAGACTATCATAACCACGTACCCAAGGCCTCGTTCCAAGACTAAAAATAAGATTTTGTCAAGGCCTCATCCCAAGACACTAGTTTGTCTCATGAGTCCAACCGATTCATCGAGGAGCTATAGTGGGCTCCACCCATCACTTATTAAGTCCAATGCATTCCTCATAGGAACAGGTTTAAACATATCATAAACCATAACATAATCGTGTCACATAAAACATGCATAATGGATGCATAACATTTCCACATTTCAATCAAAAGATATCAATACAAAACATTGATATGATAAAACCATTTTCAATACCAAAATAAAAGAAAAGTAAAACTTGGTATTTATTTTTCATTTTAAAAAATGTTAGGTCTTGTAGAGGAAGATGAAACTCAAATAATGGTCACGGCGGTGCAGAAGTCGTTGTCACCAAATACATAAGACAAAACATTCCTTTTGTCGTTTAGTAAAAACGATTCGTATAAAAAGATTCCTTTTGAATAAAATTAAAATTCAAAGGGTTTTATACACCGTATAAAAGAAAGTTGTGTATAAAACAAAATAAGCCTCAATGAAAAGAGATTGAGATGAAGTCCCTTACGTCGTGTCTTACTTGACTCGATTGTTATTTAACCTCATGAATAATAAACTAGAGTTAATTTCTACTTGATTAAGAACCTTTTTCAATTTCATTATTCCTTTTATATCACTTATTACCATGTTATGAACATTATGTAATTATTTAAGTTAATAACGGTTGTTTTGTCGATCTTTGGTACTGAAGTCAAAAATAAACTTCTTATAATTACAAGTTGTTCATGTGGTAAAATATCCGTTATATCCAGAATTATATTCATGATTTAGATACCATATATATAATATATCTCCAGTATATATATGCATTTATAATATTACATAACATTTAGAGGTACGAAATGAAATGCACCGTTCATGGAGACGGTAAGTCGTACGTACGCATGAACGCTACTTTCATTTATATTTCATATTTAATGGAATTAAATCATAATTATATAAAGGTATATTATAATTCCAGTATAATATCATATATAATATTATTTAATCCATCCTTTATACATCTCACGTATGGCATTAACTATTAAAATCACTTTGAGGGGGCGGTAGTCCGCACTTCCTAAAATGAAATTATCGCGTTTACACATAATGGAAATCATAAAGGTATGCCATAAATGACAATTACATAAGCATATGGAAAACATAAACATAATATATATCATATATAAAAATAGTGTCATCATAATGGCCACCATGAGAGGTGTTAAATGAAGATTGAACAATCATCGTTTCGTGAGACAGTAATTCACCACCCATAGAAACAGTATGTTCTTTAACCATTAGACGAAGGTGTGTGTAAGTGTAAATAAAATTCATCTCATAAAAACTTCCAAATATATTTAGGATACTGGTTTTGTTACAAAATAAAATAATAAAAAGAGTTTAGGGGGTTGGAGAAGCAAAATAAAACAAAACAACATAAGAGAAGACATTACCTTCAAATCGGGTAACTCCCCTCAGTTTGAACCAAAATGATTTCTTGAAGAGATTTATTCCTAAGATAAGGCTTCTAGGATTAAGGTAGTAATGTTGAGTGTGTATTTGGGTAGAGTTTGGCCGAGCCAAAATGATTTGAAGGTGTGAATATGGTGTTAGAGTTGGGGGCCTCTTATCAGAGGAGAGGAGGGGCACTCTTGGAAAGTTATGAAATGTTACATTATTATGAAGTGATTTTCGGATTTCAAAGTTCCCACAATTATATATTTCTAGTATAAGGTGATAAGGTTTCGAAATATACTCATCCAATAGGTTTTTGACAAGTTTAAGTCTTATATTTTACATTATCTTTTCATTTTATTTAAATTGTTAATTAATGAGGTAATTGTTGCATCATCATGGTGTCAATAATAAATTTATTTATTTAATGCCTAAAAATTTTAAAAAAATTACCATGATGTAGGAAAACCTTTTATCTTTACAATAAATATTTATAATCGAAAATTTAACTTAAATAACCCCATGTAATAATTTCTTTAGTAAAACAACACTTGTTTGTGACAATTTTATTTTTACTTTAAATAAAAAGGTTATTAATGTCATTTTCTTACCCAAGTGGCTCCATGGGGTCCCCAAGTTGACCCATGGATTTTCTTGGTTGACCATGACTCATCCAATAAGTTTTGGACAAGTGTAAAGGTAATTTCATATTATTATAACATTTTATCTACCTTAAATTACACTAATTACCTTTAATTGCGATTAATAGAACTTAAAAGTTACTATTCATCAAAAATTATTTTAATCCCATTGAACCACATTTTACTTCTTAATGAAAATTATTTAAGTTTTATTTTTGATATTCAATTCACAGAAGCGATAAAGTTTCATTTAAACGAAAAATCAATTTCTTAACTACCACTTAGTGGTTTCACTATTCATAAAAAATTGAAGTTTTTCAGAAAAATACCAAAAATTCACCCTAAGCTATATTTGATATTCTGTATTCAAAAATGATTTCTATTTTACCAAAATCCAAACATATAAGTTTAATTAATTAATTTTATAATTAATTCCCGATGTCAAAACAAATAGCGTGTTTTTAATAAACAATATCAATCAAAAGATTGACAATTGTTTGCATCCAATTTCAAAGTGAAATTAATTGTAATGACCACCATTGGATAAAATGGTAAAAATATATTCTAATTATACTTTAAAACCACTCAATAGTATAATTTATCACTATAAATTATTTTTATTAAAAAGGATGTTTTTAAGTATTTTTTTCCATTCATAGATAATTGGAAGTTCTCAGAAAATTACAAAAAAATCAACTTAGGATTATTTTTATATTTTGAATACAAAAATGAAGTCCATTTTGAAATATAAAATTTATATAATTTCAAAACGAGGGTATTACTATTCATAAAGGCTACTTTGATTGGTCACGGTGTGTTAGAATCTCGAACTTGCGTACAGTGCAAGCTATTGCATTATTGAAAGAGAATCGTATCGTGGAAGCTTGGGATGTTAAAATTATCATCTGGAATTTGTATGTATTATTTTATTATGTAATGGGTAGGACCTATATCTTCCTACAATACATTGGGTAAAGTTTTATGTCTCACAAAATAATTATACCAAATAAGTTGATATACTTGATTCACAATGGGAAATTGGTTTATCCATATCTAAAATGGGAAATAAGTGTGTCCTAATCCAAATTTGTAAATAGGTGTGCCCTGATCAAGTATTGGAAATAGGTGGGTCCTGATCCAAAAAGGGGAAACAGGTGTGTACTAATCCACTATATTCAATGTCCTGAAAGTTATCCTTAACACAGGAAGTGGTTTTATATAGTTATAGTGGTACCACGCATATATGACATGAGCATATGGTTCATGATTGATTTATGATTATTTATCAACCTTATGATTTGTGTCTTATGAACTTCCAATCATTATGTTAGGACTCATTATTATGATCTTTGATATGAAGGGTAGGATATCATAATGTTAAGATCATGTTCACATTCCCTTATTCTCATTTTATTCTTATATATCTCCCTTTTTTACCTATACTGATCATCTGACCTCACCCCTTTCTTGTTATTATTTTCCTTAGGCTATGCAAAAAGGTTTTAATTTAGTGTACTAAAGGGGAATATTTTTAAGGAGATGTTGAAGATAATTCACCAAGTTAGAATATTATGATTCCATGTTTCCAAAGACACTAAACTATTATATTCCTTGGAAATTTATTTTTGTAATGTGATGAATATTCATCTAAAATGATGCAATATCCATGTATGTTAAGACTCTATCGCTATAATTGGTATCAATGGAAAGTTTTATTAAACCATTGGAAACGAGAATGAGAAAAATTCTGTGATATCCCTTGGGATATTTATATTAATATGTCTAGGTTTGTCTCTAAGTATAAGAAAAAAATCATAGTTTTAAGATATGTGTCAGTATTTATGCATCCTATAAGTAATTTTTCATGATTGTATGGTTTCTAAAATGATAGGTTTTTCTATCAATATTCTTTATGTTTTAAGTCAATTCAAGGAATTAAAATAAACTAGGTTAAAATTTATTGTTTCAAAGTAAAAATAATGTAAAATATGAAAATCAATGCATAGGTGGAAATCTCAAGAAGAGAATCAAGAAGGTGGTATGGGTATTGGTTATAATATTGAAGATAATTAGACTCTAAATAACATATAAAACTAATAGAATGTTTTAACAAAAATATTTACATGAAACATTACAAGAATTATTATATTGAGGATGAGGAACCTTATGGAATGATTCATATTTTATATTATATAGAAGGGGTATTAAAGAATAAGGTGATGAAGAATAAGTAATTGTTTGAAAAAATGGTTTGATGAAAGACTTGTTTATGTTTTGGAATACAAATATAATGTGATATTAATTGCGGAATATATATATATGTATATATTCAGTTTAATTTATTAATTAAGGGCTAAAATGGTTATATTGAAAGGTGATAAAGAATTAGAGAATTGATTTAATGGTAGAGTGATAATTTGATTAAGGGAAGGTAACCCTTAATGTGTCCACAATGTTGAGAAATTGAATATTATCTTGGGTAAAGAGATGATTGATTTGGATAATGTATATTAAATAGTACATATGACATTATAACTAATAAAGTGTTTTTTGAGTAATTTTTCTATGTTATCATTGATAAAGTTTACAACATTTTTTTGAAATAAGGAATATATCCCATTAACAATGGAACAATAAAACATAGATGTTTTCCATAAGATTTCTACTAATTAACATTTTCCCAAATAATACATGATGAATTTATTCACCTTTTTGTATTATAAAAACCAATATGTACTTTATAACATATGGGGGATCAATGTTATGCTGATTCATTGAACGTATTTCTAATGTTTTGTATTTTAATCTTTTGGATGGGCTATAAGGTTAATCTTTTTGGGAATGGTTTATGTAAATCTTCAGATGAGTTTTTAGAGATTCAAGTATTATGTATCCATATAAGTATTGATTAATATTAGATAACCTATTCTAAACATTTGGTTGTGATAATAAGAAAAGACATATGGAATGACTTATCATTCTTCCTCATGGTCTGTTAGTAATTCTAGAATGAAAAATTCACCTTCATTTATTCGATTAAGAGATGAAGTAGGAATTTATCAAGGAACAACCAAAGGGTGAGATTGTACATATGTAATGGAATGTAATGAAATAAGTATATATATTATTTTGAAAAAATATTCAACAATAGGAAAATGATTTTTAAATAATTGTTTGTCCTATTATCATCATTTTTTATGTTATCAATGACCTCTTTCATGCTTCTTCGATTTATGTTCTTTTTTATTGTTATCCTTCTATGAATCACCCACTTTTTTATGATCAGTGACATCTATAACTATCTATTATTATTTAAACATTTCTTTCAAGTTTGTGTTTTCACTATCCACCTATGTTATCCTATGTGGAAACATAGTTATTATTTACTTCGGGGAACCATTATGGTTCAAACATTATCTTTTTAAAGGAGGTTTTTTTATTACATTTTATGGTGTGAGTTTCTATGAAAGGAAAATTTAAGTATTAAACCATTGATAGAATATATTAATTTATAGGAAAAAATTAATTTTAAGGGGGTAGAATGTAAAAACTCTAGATTTTATGAAATATTTTTTTCAAATTAATTTAATCTTTCAAATATTCTTCATTTCACGTAACACTAAATATAGATTTTGTAAAATGAAATCACTATATTTGTCTTGCATTATATATAAAATAATATTATTCTTAGTCTATATGTATCACTTATATTTTATTTTTATGCATGCACCACTATGTTTCTATTGTGTTACACACAATATCAAATCCCTTTAATATCTTATGCTACACATAAGCCTAAGTTTTAATAAATTACAATGTACTATTAATACTCTTATTGATATATTATTATAGTTACCACCATTTCATTCAAATGAATTTCATTAATAAGATTAATTGTTACTGAAAATATGATTTACACACTCATATAAAATGAATCCTTCGGTTATCAATTTGATAGGAATGAAAGTAAAAACAAGTTGAAAATAAATAAATTCATTTTCTAAGAAAAGTATTTTCCTACATATAAACAAAATTTTATCTCAATGAATAAAATAAACCATTATTGAAAAATAAATTTAATAATTTTTATATATTATATATTCAATCAAATTTTTTGATAGTATTCCAAAAATTTTGATAGGCATAAGTTAAGAATTAATCCAATTTTATGAATAAAAACGTTAATTTTTCTAAAAAGAAATTTTAACACCTTTTAATGGAGAAATAATTTTAAATATAAATTTTGAAACTTTTATAACATTTATATTAAAAAATAAACTTCATTTTTAAATTTGGAATATAAAATTTTAATTTGGTTACATTTTTATATTTTTCTGAGAAGTTTCGTTTTTTGTTGGATATTGAAAAATATTGAATCTTAATTAAAAAATGCATTTTCATATAATTTATTTATATTGTTAAATTATATTTTATTTTTTTTCAAATTTTAGTTATATAAAATATTAATAAATTAAGGCAATTGAAGTCATTTGAGCAAAATTTTCATTTAATTTTGACATAAAAACATTTCCAACATTTGGACTTTTTTACTTTAATATCCTGCTTTGTCATCCCATCTGGTGGATTAAATTTAAATTAATTTCATCCACTTATATGTTTCAAATTTTGAAAAAGGATTCCATATTTTGGATCAGAATAATATATACATTATAATAATTATAATTTATTTTTTGACAAAAATATTACTGAATGCACTTAAAATTAATTCGAGCGACTATGGTAAAAGTTAGCTTCATAGTGGACTACAACTTAATCTTAAGGGACAAAATAACATAGTAAATTTTCCAAAATTCATTTTATGTTCATATATATATCCTATATTCCCTTTTATTTAATATATGACATTATAGGAGCCATTGTAAAAGACAAAAACTTAGGTGGAATTCCGGATTCAAAAATTCCAAAGAATGCCACTCCTCCAATATAAAAAAAGCACTCACCCCACCAACTTCATCACACCTCTAAAACCCTTTTTCTTGGAAAAAATATTCTCAAATAATCTCCAAAAATTTCTACCTGCATCATATAATCCACACTTTGGGGAAAAAGTCTATCCATGGAATCTCATTGGTGTAAACCAAATGTAGTTACCCAAAGAAGAGGTAGCATCCTTCCTCAAGAACCTTTGTTTTATTTTCATTCTCCACCACAACAATTTTTCTTATCCAGATTTTATATTATAAAATTATTATAATAAATATACACATATTTTTTATTCTAATTTTTTGACCTTCACAAATAAACACTTCTATTTAATGGGTAATGAACTTATCATTGTTGTGTATGGTGAACTACCACCTCATGAAATAATGTTCTTAATTTTTCTTTTACCACCTCCATGATTAGGAATTATGATGGAAAACATGTTTTTATATAATATATATGATATTTTTAAGTCCTTATTCTTCTAAAATTATTATATAAAACACACCTTCAAGATTCCCATTTTTTCAATGTATGATAATTTCATTTACAGAAGTATGGATTGTCGCCTCCTCAAAGCGATTTGATTTGTTCACAGTTTATATTGAATGTATTAAGAATGGTATTAGTTAAATTATAAGACATATAAGAAATAATAATTATAATTATATTATATCATATATATATATATATATATATTTCATTTAATTTGGTTTTTTGAATATGAAAATAAAAGAGAAACATCGTTCATACGTACGTACGACCTACAGTCTCCCTCAATAGTGTATTCCATTAAATATTTATATATATTATAAATTATTATAAATAAAAATATACTGAATATATATGATATTTTACATAATGCTTTACAATCTGTGAATAATTAAATCATGATCTATGAAAGAAAATCAAAGATAATATGTCAGAACATGTACAAAGGGCAAAGCGGATACTACCCGAAGTGAATACTTAGCCTAGAATTGTTAATAAAGGAGTAATATAAATTCATACTCAAATCATATATGGTAATAAATATAATAATATTTTTCTTTAAAATATTTATAATAACCTTATATTAATTTCAAGGGAGGTTTTTATGCGTATAATTAGAGTAAAGACATATGGTAAGAGGATTTCTCATCTCACAATTATTTATATGACACTTATGACTTATTCAGCACTCATTTATTTTTTTTTTTTTGGTGTATATACTACCCATGAATGTAATATATGATTTTTATAAATTAATTTATGGTTATTAACATATCCATTTTATTATCTCTATTTCATGGGCTTTTATGATTCAAAAGATATTAAGTCGATATGTTATTTTTGTCTCAATTTTCCTTCTTTGAGACACATGTCTTGTTATGCACCTATATTCTTTTACGAGGTGTATATACTGCCACTTGACATGTTATATCAGGTATATCCATGTTTTCATTATATTTTAAGCTTCATGTTTTCCCATTTTCCTACATGAATGGTATGATTCATTGTTACTAAGTGGTAAGAGTTTTGTGAAACAATCTCATAGTTTATTGGTATTATTTATGATTATGCTTCTATTGATAAAATCATATGATATTCATCTCTTGAGAAACAAAATTACCTATAATCTCCTATATATATTCATAATTTCTTCATGTATTGGTACAAGTTTTATAATATTTTGTACTTATAATGATTAATAATGTGTCTATAGGAAAATTTGACTTTATCTCTGTCTTTGGTCAGAAATTTGTGATTTTCCAAACCATGTATTATAAAATGGTTTTCAAAAATATTCTATTTTTAAAAAGCTTTTTATTGGTTTTCAATATTACACTATATTTTTTCTAGTAAAATGGTTTTCAAAATGATTTTGAATCTTCCTTTATATGTTTTCATGGAAAATGGTTTTCAGAATGATTTTACAAATTACTTTATATGTTTTTAAGGAAAATGGTTTTCAAAATGATTTTAAAGCATCCTTTAAAAGTTTTCAAGGTGATTGGTTTTCAAAAATAATATTAATCTTCCTTTACACATTTTCATGGAAAATAGTCTTCAAACACTCTTCAAGATTCATTTATTAGTATTCAAGGTTATTTTTAAAGAAAATGGTTTTCAAAAGGTTTTGTGTTTAAAAAATAATTTTTTTAATAAGAAATGATATTTGACTCAAGAAATGTATTAAATTAAACTAAAAAATTATTTTTAATAAAAGGTTTTTTAAAATGGTTTTATGAAAATTATGTTCAAATAAAGTCTATTTTTTTACGAAATGTGACATGTGATCCTTCAAAATTCTTCTCCATCTATGATGAAATACGTTGTTATTATTATGAGAAACTAGGGATATGATCCAAGAATATCATTCATATTATTTTTTGAATGGTTTATATTTATATGGAAAGAATTATATGTCCCTTGTTTCTCTTCCACGGGTTATATGCCTTTGAAACCCCCTTCTTTTCATGGGTTATGCTTTGATGAAAATTAGACCTATCTATTTTCTATTTGTAAGGATATGATGAAATGTTTATGATGCCCATTTCATTTCATGGGTTATGATATAATGTTAATGAACCCCATCTCTTTTTATAGGTCATGATATGATGTAGTTTTTATTATCTTTTGGAAAATGTATCTATGATTTTACTATGTGAAGGGTGGGATATATATCTCCCTCTAATTCATTAGCTAAATTTTTATATATCATTAGATAATGGTGTGACACAAGAAGATTGACTTAACCCATAATGGGAAATAGGTGTGTCCTGATCCAAAAAATGGGAAATAGGTGTGTCATGATCCACTATTTTGATGGTATTGGTAGTTAACCTTGACACATGAAATAGTTTTATATAGTTATAATGGTTCCACACTTATATTACATGAGCTTAAAATTCATGGTTGATTTATGATTATTTATCTCCCTTATGATTCATGTCTTATAAACTTATAACCATTATGTCATGACTCTATTATGAAATCTGATATGTAGGGTATGATATTCTAATTTTAAGATCATGTTCTCATACCCTTATTCTCAAGTTATTCTTTATAACTCCCTTTTTTACCCTTAATAATCATCTGAGATCACCAATTTCTTATGTTTCCTTTCCCTATGTTTTGTAGAAATTTTGTATGTAGGTGTACTAAAGGGGTATATTTTTAAGGTATATTTTGATGATCTTTCACCATGTTAAAATATTTTGTTTCCTAGTTTCCAAATACATGAAAATATTATGGTCCTCAGGCATGTATTTTTTTAATGCTCTGAATATTCATCTAAAATGATGTAATATCTATGTATATTAAGCCTCAGTCACTATATGGAATCCCTAGGAAATGAACATGGTCATATAACCCCATGGAAATCCTATAATAAAATGGATAGAATTCCAGTACACCAGATCCTATTACACAAGGGGGTCACGTGTCAATATTATGATAGTCTCCACATGCCAACACATGTTCCCTAAGTTTTATTTAATGTTGATGAGAGTTTAACACCCTTTGAAAAGTGAATTTATAAATGATAAAGGATATTACCCCTATAAAAAATGTGTACCTTTCAAATTTTAATGTCCTCTTATGTTTTTAATATTTGAGATGTTAATGTTTAAATATCAATCATTTCTCTTTTTTTATTGAAATAGATGTTTATGAGGTTTGTTATTATAGAAATTATTTTTGAGGTCATAAGGTGTAATTCCCCGTATAGAGACATAGATGAAATGTGGAAGAAAACTACCACTAGGAATCTATTGGTGTTTTTTGTGGTCTTTAGGAATCTACATACCCCATAGGTTGACCTAGTATGAGGGTGCATTAAATTATCCCTATGTGATTTAATCATGTTTTTTCTATACTATTTTTAATACAATATTTCTACCCCAAATATACTATTTCAATTTTAGGACCTCTCCCCTTGATTATATATCTCTCTCATTCTTCTCCACTTTATTCATCATGGTTGGACGAATCAGATGGTGCTATAATGGTGATTTCTTAGATATTATTGATTTTATACTTCATCATTGAGAAATGTTCGAGGATCTATCTCATATTTGTGAGTTCCTAGAATATCCAATGACTTTTCCTTCCTTTCATTATAGATCGGGGTAGTATTTAGTGAGTTGAAGATGTTCCTTGATCAAATTCAGATCTTGCATATAATATGAATTTTCTATGGGTATATGATTATGGATCATCTTCATAGATAACATCATAATGTAAGAGTTATGATATAACCATAACACATTGATGAATTCTTGGATGATTTTTTGAGTATTCAGTGTGTCAATGATAACCCACTTGTTCAGAGTTAAATATATCTAGTATTATTTATTTTTTAATTTATGTCATTATAATTCGATCATCTTGAGACTCACATCAACTTGAATGTCTTTTTAGTTAATTATGTTTTGATGTATTTATATTCTTTATCTTGACATGAAGAACGAATTTATAATCGATTAGGAATTCATGATTTATTCTTCAATTAATAATGGATCTGGTGTACTTAAATCCCTTCCCTCAACATACCTCTAAATTGGTATCATTTATAGACTCTATGAGGTATATAATTCTAGAATCACCTTATTGATAAGGAATATATGTGAGTCCCCTCTCTAAATCACATTAATGATGAACTAGAACCTAAGATATGCATCCTTGAAATGTGACCAAGTCCACCATGGGTATGAAATGTGATTTTGTCATCAGTCATTTGATCATTATGATTTGATGTAATTTCAATGTAAGATCTACACTTTTAGGTGTGTCTCCATGCCATGGGTGTTTAATTCTTTGTACTAAAAAAATTGTGGACTTTCATGATATGAATATTCCTTGGAGGGGGAGTGTACACAACTTATGCCAATTGAGAAGTGAAAGTTGAGCACAAGGTAGGTAAATGATATCCCAAAGGTGTTACTCGAGTTAGTCGAACTAGGTGCATGAAGTCCTAGAAGCCTTACCTAAGGAATAAGTGGGGTACAATGGTCTATAGGGAAAACTATTAATGGATTCGAGACATACCAGCCAGCTGGCCTAATCTGACTCAATTTGTTGAGAATAATGTGAGACATGATTTCAATCCATGTGGATTTTTTAAGATAATTTGGCATACCCTCTGATTATCCTTATTGTATGGATCCAAAGAAGGTACTTCTAGGACATGTGGTGGATTGGTTTTCCCATGGGTTCTTGGTATATTATTTATTATAGATCCTTCATAATTTCAATTTAGTCATGGAATGAACCTATTATACAAGAAAATAATTGTTATGTACACATTTTTTCTGTTTCTTTAGTTTTTATTACTCACACCCTAGAAGATAATCTTGGTATGAACTAAGAATTCATGTATATTATTCTCGAAATGAAAAAGGTTCAAATATAATACATTTGATTAGTGTATCATAGTGGTGGTATCGGAATTTGGACACACTCTAGAGGATTTTCCATAGTGATTTCTTTAGTATTCTAGATAAACTTGTACTCTAAATTGATTTTATACCCTAGGAGAATTTTTTTGTATGAATTGCGGGCTATGTTTGTAGTTTCTTCATGTTAAGCACGTGATTATATTTATTTTTTATTTATTTTATTTTATTATATATGGTAATGATGTTAAACTGATTGTATAGTCACCACATTAATGGCATTTGGACCCCCACTACTAGTTGAAAAACTCATTCATATAGGGTTCCATGTATGGGGTCTTGTGGGTCTCTACATTAGACCTTGTGGTTTATGTTGCGGTGTTATAAAATAGAATATTTGTATAGTTTTCTTATTTTATTTTCACTAACCTTGGACATGTTAGAAAGGATATAGGTTGTGTGGGACTCTTATAGGGGATTTTACATATGCTAGGACAACTCATCTATCATATAATGTAGAGTTACCATTGATTGGATTGTTTTTATATTTTTATTGGGTTTTTTGGTGCAGTCATGAATCATTAGTAGGTATGTACATTCCCATTCCATAATTATTCCTTTTTCGATGCATACTAGTGAATTAATTTAAATACATAATTTTTTATATATGTTTTGGATAAAATTTTATTCCGTATTGAGTAATATAATGATTTTAAATGCGGTTGTGATATATCAATTTTTTCATATTTTTTTAAACCAAAACAATCCATTCTGTTATATATACATATATAATTTTTTCTAACATGAAAAGATCAAGAACCTTGGTCAGTGATATGGTGGTTTTTACAAGGGTATTATGCTACCTCATTTTTAAAACATTATGTGGTCCCATACACTAGATTGGATCTAACGAAATTGGTGTTATAAATTTTTTATTCCATGTTATATAAGGTTCCACATCATATGAGATACATGGGACCAACATATAATGTTGTTTGGGGTGATCCCACTTGGGATGATTCCTTAATTCCACTACCTTATATGTTGGAGGGTGTAGTAGAGAACACTACCACACCTCTAGTAGAACATGATATTTTATCCCCCACATATTATAGTCCTTCAACATGGTCCTTCCATGGAATGTGGGGAACTAAGTTCTATAACCAAATACCCTAGTGACTTCCATCTCCACAATAAAACAGCATTTCAAGGAACTAATAGGCCACGTGATCCATATGATGAGATATATATCATTAAGGTTTATATGACCTCATTGAGATGCTTGAGTATAGGAAACTAAAGTTCTCATCATTCATGCTATAGAGACTTTCTCATAGGTGGTGGTTTCTAATGGGACATACTCTCAAATGTGAGGGTCACACTATGGAGCCTTTCAAGAACTTGTTTTTTGTGTAATTTTACCAAGAGGATCTATACAAGGCCTTGATTATCAAGAAAGTCCATGAGTAGTATTTAGAAAATTGTATTTATGAACCCTCTTATGATTAGGTTATTGGACCTCATATTACTGGGATGAGTTGTTCTTATTGAATATAGAAGAAGGAGACTAATGAAATGAATCAAATTTGTGTTATATAGGGGGAGAAGAGTATGGATCTGTCAGTTCCTTTAATATAATATCCATAGTGCTTCTTCTATGGAATGACCAGGAATTACTGTAGGGACTTTTTATCACCATAGGGTAAGTACAAAAATGTATAAAGTTGGGGAAAATTCATTGATTCTACCACATATTTTTGAGGTTAGGATTCTATAATTGATCAAGGTAGATAGAGGCAATAAAAAATGGAAATTACTATTATCCTCATTCATAGGCTCAGTTGATGTTGACATCGGTGAGTCATCTACACTAGGTGCTGGTGTGTGGAGCTGAAACCGATTGTGTTTATATAGTGGATCAAACTCCTAGAGATTGTGGTGAGGAAAAATCTATTATTTTGTGTATAGTCTTGATCATATCAATATTGTCTACTTATTTTCTTGATACATGTGCTTCCAATTCCATTATCTCTACAAAATTTATTTCTCGAAATGACTAACCAGTCAAGTTGTCTTTTGAGTTATATACTATTGGTACACAGTTGGGAACAAAAGTAGACCATATACAGCCATTCCAAGAGTGTACACTAGTCATTTTGGGTTGTATATTTTTATCAAGACTCCACAATTCAACATATGGGATGCATTGTTTTGATTCTTGTAACACTCTAGATAACTTGATTCTGAGCCCACATTTGTTACTATCAGATATGGGAATTTATTACAAGAGCCAATGGAGATATGTTCTTGATGACTAGTGTTTAGGAGTTGGGAGTAATTAGAGAGCGTCCTAACATGATCCATCATATGATTATTATTGTAAAGGTTAGAGTATTGGATATAATTTAATGACTTGTGCTAGACCCCTCATATATACCTTTTTTTATCTCTAATAATAAATTTTATTGTATGACCTCACAAGACTCCCCCTTGATAAAGGATTCATGTTAAAGATATAACTCATTAAAGGTGCATATCCCATTTCAATACCCCCACATAATACGTTTTTGTCTTAGATGAACGATCTCAATGTATATCTCTAAGAAATGGAATAAAGTAACTTCACCGAGACAGGTAAATCACCTTGGGGTTCACCTATTCTATTATAAAAGAAGTAAGATGGTAGTAATCTACTTTGAATTTATTATTGGAATATGAGCACAGTGATGGTGAAGAATATGTATCATTTTCCCAGGATTGATGAAATTTTTTATCAGTTGTGGTAATCCAAATGGTTAACCATTATCGATATTTGATTAGGCTATCAGTTGTTTTTTAGAGAAGAGGGGAAATTCAATATGTAATTTTGAATAAGTTAAGGATTATATGAGTACTTTTTTATACCAATTGGATTGATGAATGTTTTTTTTGTTTTCCTGTATCAAACAAAAAAGATAATATACACATATCTTGACTCATTCATCATAGGGTTCATTGACAAAATCATCATATACTCTCTAACACTGAACAAGAATTCCATACATATCAAGATATTACTGAGTACAAAATAATAAAAATAGTCATATGTTATGTTGTTGAGGTTTCACAATTTTATTTTGAAAGCGGAGTCCTTGGGGATTTTGGTTTTTGGAACTAGTATATTGGAAGACACAAAGATAGCGATGTGGATATTTTCGATACATGTACATGAATCATTTTAGAGAAAATAATCTTTCATGGTTTAACAATATACTCCTTATATTTTATCCTTCAATAATCCTATTTAATATCACCTGTGACTGTGTTGATAAAGAATTTAGTGAAATTTCTATCAACAGACCAAAGTGAAAAGAGGTTTTCATTAGATGAAGATGATTTTAACTACAACCCTGGTATTGACACTTCCTGATAAATGGGTTGCTTGTGAAATTAATTGTTGAACATGAAGAGTTTTCCTAAGGACAGTACTGATGTAGTGGGTCACGGTAGTAGCTTATTGGTCACATATATTTCTACCCCATAAGAGTAACTATCATATCAAGAATTATTTCATGGAATTTGTGGGGGCACATTAATTTTTTCATAACAACATCTCTTTGGTGAATAGTTTGTTATTTATGGAGACCATAAGAGACTCCACTACTTCTTTAAATAGTGGTCCCTCAATCCGAGGTAGAGGCACTTGGTAGAATACATATAGGTGTTAGACATTGAAATTTCCAACACACAAGGTAAGGGTAACATTATTTCAGATACCTTAAGTCATAATATGCATGTTTATCAAGAACATATTGAATGCCCTTTATAGGAACAATAGTATTTACGGGTCTTGTTAGCCGAATAGAGTATAGAAACTTCTATGTATCATGGATTGATGGTTTTTTTCCCATAATTGATCATATATTCTCTTATACACTGAGAGATATATATTAATAAATAAAACTCTGTGTGTGATGTGATATAAGAATAGCTAGTAAGTAGTGACCCAATATCTAGGTATTTTATTAGATGGTGATGTTATAATGCTCATATATAGAAGATTTAAATTTTCTAATTACATTGGTAAAGATTTTGTGAGAGACTTCCATAGATCTAAGTGTGTGGTGTATCCTAGAGTAAAAAAGAAGTACCATTACATTTTGTGGTATATCTAGTGTCCATAGATAAACATGGATGCTACTAGATTTTTTTTCTTGATACCTTACCAAAAAATGATAAATTTTGAGACCCAATGTCCATATAGACTCATCTAGACTGTTATTTATCCATTTTGTCATTAGTAGTATATGTTGATGGACTTTTTATGAGGTCTCCATAGACCATGAAGAGTTGTGACATAGTCTGGCTGATTGTTGAGGAGATAAAAAATGTTTCACATTTCATACCAATTTTTGAGACATAATCAGTAGACAATATTGGAAAGGGGTATGTATATGGGAATTTATAAATACATATATTCCCCCTTGATAATCATATATAACACAGAACAAGCCTTTACAGTGTGGTTTTGAAAAGGACTGAAGAAGGACTTAAGAACACATGGGATAGTGGGCATAGTGTACCATCCTCATACAAATTTATAGTGTAATATCCCCAACAAAGAATCCACTAAACTAATGCTCTAAGATGAGTCACCACATGACCTCAATCATAACTACATGTATTCCATGGGTTTCCGAATAGCAACGAGGTTCTAATTCATCATGTGGGGATACTATACCATCTATACCATATTAATCCTCACATATGAAATATGGAAACAAAAAATAATAACAAAAATTATGCATTAATAATCATTTCCAAAACATGGTACAAACCAAAAAAAACAAAAAAATATGCCACATCATGTTAATAGTACCAAAAGTGAAGAAACCCCAAAATAAAGACAAAAAAACTAAATCTCCAAAATGGGTCCTTACTCCATGTCCGGATACTCATACATGCACGTACCAAAACAAACTCAACATCCTAGAATAGGGCCCCTACCCTTGCCTAGACCTGAAACCCTGAAATCTACCTACGTACCTAATGCAATCATGAGCAGGGTGTGAATAAAACCCATTAGGTCACCACCAATGGTGTCTATAAAATATACAATCTAAAAAGATAGTGAAATAAAGTAATAAATAAATAACAAGGTAAACCAAAAGATAACTTGGGTGCCATTTTTTAACCATATTAACTTTAAAAATTTCCACCATTATTTCCATTTTCATCACTATTCTGTTTCCAATATTAAATTCTTTCTCATCACATTTTCCATGGGTTAGGCATTTACCCCATTTACACAATGGTTTAATCCTATCAAGTTTCATGTATAAAGGAATAAGTCAAGTTTCCTACCTCACTAGGGATAAACATTTCATAATAAAATAAATTACACTTACCTTGGAAAATTGGTCTAGGTAGTCTCAAAAAATGAAACTATTAGGGTTGTAGAGCATTATTCCTCTTCCCTAACCCATGCATTATGGGTTGGGGTTTAGAACCTTGATATAAACTAACCTATGGGTGTAGATCATCAAGTCCAATACCCAAAAAAAACAAAGCCATGTTCACATTATTATTTATCCGATTACCACACAAACCATATGAAACCAATGCATGTAACATTTACAATACACATTTCATACAACACATGAATCGTATTTATGCCTTAACAAATTAGCGCATTTACCATTTACTTAGAAAAGTCCATTTAACCCATTATCATTTTCATGTTATAACTCAATTTCATAATTAAAAAATTCAAATCCCTTAGACCATTTAACATATTCACCCATTCTCATACATTTATCTATTCTACATGTTCATCATTTAATATGTATTAACCCACTAATGCATTACAAGTAGATTTCTTAAGTCACATAGAATAATTATTTTATTATATATAATCATTTCATATTAATCCAAACAATCCCTTATTCTATTACCAAGGTCTATACATAACCACAAATATTACCATTTTAAATCAAACCATTTTATCAACATATTCAACATTGGATCTACTTTATCACAAGTAAATTTAATACTTAACACTTTAATATTAAATGTTTGGGAATTTTGACACACCCCATGGGTGACCCTAAATCGGTCAAGTCAACCTCCACTCATCCCATTGGGATAATGAGGGGTATAAATCATAATTAACCAACTATTTCATCTAATATTTCTAAAAGTAATCAAATTTAAATCAAGAGGGAAGAAAACACACAACTCTAAAAGCATAAATATAAAACAAAACTATGGAATATAACTTGTATACCACCTACCTTGAATCTGAATATGAACACACACTTAACCATAGACTTAGATTTATATTTAATCACCCTTTGAATCCCAAACCTGAGATCTGCTATAAAAATAGGTTTTTGGGGCTTCAAAAGAATAAGAACAAAACCACAAGCCCAAATCTAAAAAAGAGAACCAATTGAAGAATTAGACATGCTTGGAGATCAATCCACACCCAAAGGCACTCCAAATGGCCTAAAATTGAAGGAGAAAGGTCCCTTGAAATCTTGGGCTGAAAATATTTTTCACTTGAATTGAGAGGAGAAGAAATCGAGAAGAATTCAGGTAAAAACGTAATATCCCAAGGGGGGAGTTTGGTAAATTCTCGTTTTTTAAAGAGTGCATCATTTGGTCATGTGATTTTCCAAACCATGTGCCAAAAATTATCTTGCCTCTATCAAATAAGGGTCTAAGTCTCATTGTTAATAGGGAATATTACATGATTTGATAAACTGTATGAAATGGAGTTGTCCATGGTTGCACAGTTTGCCTTTCCCCCTTTCATGGATTACTCTAACTGTGCGCCAACCATGCGGCCTGTAAAAGATAGAATTATTTTACTTTTATTAGTTCCATTAACCCCTAGAACACCCACTAAAATTCTAATAAAATTGGTTAACATTTAATTAGAAAAATTTAAGTCATTCAAACACAAATTTAATTAACAGAATTCCCCAATGAACTCTTGGATCGTACAAACTACCCTCCTTATAAGCTCTTGTCTTAGATCCACTCTTCCCAAGCATAAATGATATTCTAAGGTAAAAAGGTTTGGGCCACAGGGCTCACATTTCTATCTCTCTCTCCCATTTTTCTTCTTGAACATTTTAATGCTACCAAAAAACTGAAACCAAAGGTACAATTTTACCCCGCACGACATTCTCACTATGATCCACAATTCAAATTGGATGACCCACAAATGACATATGAGCCTAAACCTAAGCATCCTCGACATCAAACACATGAGATGGGTCAGGGTGATACTGCTGAATATGTGAAACTTTAAAGACCTCATGAAAACCACTATATAGTTTTGGAAGATCCAATCAGTGCAACACTAGTATGATCGTCTCCACAATCTCAAATTGCCACATGTAACTTGGTGCCATATTACCCAAATTTTGAATATAATGGTCACCCAATCTTAGAGACACATGAACAAAAACACGATCACCCACCATAGGTTCAATTGGTTTACAACATCAATTTTCATTTGAATTCTTCATACTAGGATTTGTAGTCATGATTTTTTTAATCAACTAAACATGTTCTGACATCTCCTACATGAGACTCGGTCCTAGAAACACTAATTCCCTAGATCCCATCCCATTCAATTGGTATTGAAATGGCCAACCATAGAGTGACTCACACAGTGCCGTCTAAGTTATAGCCTTATAACTATTTTTAGGAAAACTCCACCTGTGCAATATATTTTTCCCATGATCCACCAAAATCATGGATGTTGGACCTCAAAATTTCCTCTACTACCAAAATGGTTCACTCTAACTTATTGTCCTTATCCTAGTGGAAAGTAAAATTCAAAAACACAAGGGTACCAAGAACCTTCTCTAATACCTTCTAGAAGCATGAAGTGAAATGGAGACCACGATCTGAAACTATAGTTCATGATACCCTATGCTGTCGTACTATCTCAAAAATTTATAACTCACCCAACTGGTCTATAGAGAATGTATCTCAAATCGATAAGAAATTTGGAACCTTAATAAATTTATCCACTAATACATATATTTCATAATTCTTCTAAGGAAACTTCAGAAGACCCACAAACAGATCCATAATCACATCATCCCATTTCCATTCTAGAATAGGAAATGGATCTAACAAACCACCTTGTCACTAATGCTCAGCCTTCAACTAATGGAAGGTAAGGAATCATTCTACAAAACCTATAATCTCATTCTTCATTCTAGGCCTCCAATAATACCTGTAAATATCCTGATAAATTTTTGTCAAAACAGGGTTCACCTCCCACTTCGGTAAATCAAAGTCACGCATCATCACTTTCCACATTCATGTTAGCACAACAACATTTACATGAACATAAAAGATATCATCATCTCAAATGGTCCAAACAGAAGGTGAATCCCCACCTTTAAGACATTCCCTTAAAGTAAAAATTTCTAGATCCTCAAACTGTCTCTCCTTTACTTGGAATAGAAGTGTGGACTCAACTACCAAGGATTCAATGGTCATATCTACATTCCCATCCTACACTTCCAGATGCATCTCAGCGAACAACATTATCATCTTCCACTCATAATTGGATTCTTGAATTGACTAATTCTATGTATTCTGACTCAATGAATCTATGAAACTATTCCCCATTACGTTATTTAAACTAGATCAAAATAAAAGTATTTCATATATTCAGACCATATTCACTACCAAAGATTTAGATCATACTGGGATAAAATGTACTTAAGGCTCTTATGATTGATATAAACAATAAACATCTCTTCCAATGAATTGTGACACCAACACATAAAATAATATACAACCTAGGACAACCCAAGATCATGATTAGGGTAATTTACATTATGAGGCCTTAAAAAACCTGATCCATACATGATGACCCAACAATCTTGCATCAACACTGCTCCAAGACCAACACCAGATGCATAAAAAAACATGGTATACTCCATACCTGACTCAGCTATGAGAAAAATTGGTGTGGTATTAAACTACTTATTTAACTCATGAAAGGATTTATCACAATCCCTAGACCAATAAAAATTGTTTTCCTTCATGGTTAATACTGAAATCAATGCTTCTAAAGGAGAGAAGTATTTTTTTATTCTTTGGTAATAGCCCGCTAAACCCAGAAAACATTAGATATCAAAAACATTAATGGGAGGATCCCAAGAAACAAAAACAATCACATTCTATAGATCCATGGACACACCTTCTTTAAAGATGATGTGACCCAAGAAATTCTCCTTGGCACTCTATAAATGACTCTTGGATAGCTTGGTGTATAGCCTATGCTATCTTAGTGTACTCATGATGACATCAAGATTTTTAGAGTGGTCGTCAAGAGTCTTAGAGTACACCAATATTTAATCAGTAAAAACAACTAAAAACTAATCTACATTGGGGTGAAATTATGTTCATCAGGTCAATGAACACTGTTAGAGAATTAGTTAACCCAAATGGCATAACCACAAACTCATATAATACATACCTGCTCTTGAAGGTAGTTTTTTTGTACATAAGAAGCTCTCACAGTTAGATGATGATACTCCGATCTAAAATAATTCATGGAGGACAATAAACCACATCTATACTGGTCAAATATATCATAGATTCTTGGAATAGGGTATTTATTCATTTCTATCATTTAGATCATCTTTCTATAATCGGCACACAACCGCAAGGATCTGTCAGCCATCTTGGAAAATATAACTAGAGATCCCAAAGGTGACATGCTAAGATGAATGAATTCTTTGTTCTCTAGTTCTTAAAATATAGTTTTATATTCCAGTATTTCTGTCAGTTCTATTATATATGGAAGAATACAAACTGGTTCTAGTCCCTATAACAACATTATCGTGTACTCAATGTCTCTCTCAGGCGACAACCCTGATAATTTATAAATAAAAACAACCTAAACCTGATCCACAGTAGGTGGAAATATATTCCACTCTACTCTCCCATCTTTAATCATAAGACATGAGACTTAGGCTAGGAGTTCACCCATCTACTGACAATCTAGCCATGCGTGGCCTACAAGAGCATCCAACTCACTACGATGGACAATCATGTCTCCTTGAATAGATGTAAACATTACCCTACAATGGTAAAAGATGATATAGTCCTGGTGAAACACCATCCATTCCATTTCCAAAATCAAATAAAAACCTAACATCTCAAGAAGAAACAAGTTCGATAGAAAATGGTGCCCACCAACATCAAGAGCACATCCCTTACAGTACCTAATATTTTCTGCTCGCACCCCTAATAGGGTATTAATCGACATAACCCCATGTAAATTTTCCATTGATATATCAATCATAATAAAAAACTGAGAAGAAATAAAATAATATGAGGCACCTATATCAAAAAAAGCACTAGAAAGGATGGAAGCTACATGGATAAAACCTTGAACTATCAAAAGACCAGCCTCACCACATTTAGATGTAGGAAAAACTACATGAAACTGAAATTTCCATCTAACCTAGGCTCTGGTTTGAATTCATGGTGTTGCATTGACCTGCCTATATGGATGCTCTCTCCCTAGAGTACCACGTCCACCACCCCTACCAGTAGGATCAATTGATCTCTAACTACCTTCCTGGTGAGGGGTAACCAACCCCCTTCCAAAACAAAGCATCATCCTGGATCCTCCATCTATGCCAAGCTTTCGAGGGTTCCTATAGAACCTCTACACATTCCCCAACCTCCCACATGTGCGACACTCAACTGGTGGTTGGGGACAATGTCCGCGCATGTGCCCCGACCTTCCACACTAATATAAAAACACCATGTCACCATATTGAGAGTTTTATTCCCTATTCTGACTACTCTTCACACTACCAAGCTAGTGGAGATTCCCAAAACAACACTTCCTACCCTCAAAAGTTTCACCACTGGTCCATCTAAATAGAACCACCACCCTAATACCTAAATATTCCTTTAAGTTTCCTTCTAAAATAATGTCCTCATCCTCCACTTACAAAAACCACTTTGAACGAAGGACGTTTACCTTGGACTTAATCTCGTGTCTAAGCTCAAACTAAAATTGTTACATCATAGCTTCCACATCCCCTTCCAATGATGGATTAAAGCATAACAAGTCTATGAAATGGCCCTCAAAATCCATCACTAACATTTTCCCCTGGGTAGACATCATAAAATATGAATCCCACTATGTCTCAAGGTAACTAAAAATAAATGCTCCAAAAAATATTTTGAATGTCATTGCATAACATTCTATCAACCTGTTGGGTCGGAACCACAATATCCCACTAACGTTTCACTGGTCACTGCAATATATAGGATTCCATTTTACTATGTTCTTGTGGGGAGTCTCCAAGTGGTCCAAAATCATCTTAATAATCTCTATCTATAACTTTTCTAGCTTAGGCTCACCCTCTACAGAAAACATTGGATGGTGCTACAACTGAAACTCTCAGGGTAGGTCAAACATAGTTGGCACAAAATGCCATGGGTCCTGTTCCATCATCTCTGCATGAACATTGCAATGTCCTCGTAGAACTACTACTCTCGTTTATCACCCTAAACCATAGGAATTTCTTATCCCACCTCTAAGGGAGAATTCTTGGTGATATCATCTTTTAACCCAACTACTACACATTTTCATGGTGGAATCTCTCTATAATTCCAAACATGAATCTTAGAACACATAAAATACATATAACAAGGTTTACATAAAATAATTCTCTCTGCTAGCCATAAGGAACCCTCTTCTCAAACACTATTCCAATGATCATCATCACCTCTAGGGAAATTCCCTCGACCATCCTTACCATAGGTCATGTTCAACATGGTGTAACAAACATTCTTAATTACAATTCTTTCATTATAAACCCTTATTAAATAATTACCAGTTTCACAATGTTAACCTCTCACTTTTAGGTCCCTTATCATTTCACAACATGTTACAAACAAATTTTTAACTCGTTTACAACTATGCATTATGCACAATTCTTTACACATTCTTTAACACACTTCCCAATTTTACCCATTTATTTCATCCTTAATAGAAACCATTTTTAACAAATTTCAATAAGGTAAAATGCATCCTAGCCTTCATGTCTCATACAACCATCCTGTGTGTGTCTATAATGATGCATTCCACCTATATCACAGTGTGACTATAATGATCAAACAATGTATAACCTCATGCCATCTCAGTCATTAGCCAAACATCATAAAAGAGTCACATCACACAATTATTTCATCACTCGATGGTTAAATATCATTCAAATGTAACAACACACATTATGAACAATAATTCCCACCAAGGGTAAATAGGTTATCCCTCATATATGGGTAAAATACTTCCATTCATAAGATCATTACCCAGTCCCGACAAAGCTGAATCTCCCTTCTCCCATCCCAAATAGTAAGACCATATAAAAGAACCATGTTGAGACCACATTGTAACATCCCCGACCTAGAAACCACTAAACTAGTGCTCTAAGCCCAATCACCACATGACCTCAAGTGTGACTCCTTGTATTCCATATGTTTGAAACTAGTAGTTAGGTTCTAACTAATCATGCAGGGAGACTATTCCCTCTTTACCAGAGTAAGACACTGCTGATAACATTTGAAATAAGGAAACGATAAATAAGAACCCAAATCATGAATTGCTAATCATTTCCAAAATAGGGTAAAACCCACAGAAAAAACTAAATATACCATTCCAAGGTAATTGTTCCAAAAGTGAAGAAAACCCAAAATAAACAAAAACAGCAGAATCCACAAAATGTGTCATGAATCCATGTCTGGATCCTCATCCATGCATATACCAAGCCCAACTCTACTCCCTAGCATAGGTCTATTACCCATTTCATGACCTGAAACCATGAAATATTCTCAGGTTACCAATGGTTTCCCAAGGAGGGTGTGATTAAAACTTAGTAATCCCCCACCATTGGTGTCTAAAAAATATCTAGTAAAAATAGATAGTGCAAGCAAGTATGAAATAAATAACAATGTGAACCAAAAGATGACTCGAGTGCTATTAGTTAACCATATTCACATTAACCATTTCCAAAATTATTTCTATTTTCATCACTCTGACATTATCAATATTAAACTTTTTCTCATCACATTTTCCATTGGTTAGGAATTTACACCATTTACACAAAGGAATAGGCCGATCAAGTATCTTGCATAAGGGAATAAGTCATGTTCTCTATCTTACTAGGGATAAAAATTTCATAATAAAATATATCACACTTAACTTGGATCCTCAGTATAGGTGGTCTCATCAAATGAAACTATTTGGGGAATAGAGCACAAATCCCCTTCTATATCCCCAGCATTATGAGGTGGGGTTTAGTGCCTCGGTCAAACCCGACTAGTGGGCATAGATCCTCAAGTCCAACACCCCACAAAAACCAAGCCATGTTCACATTATTATTTATCCATTTACCACATAAACCATATCAAAAATCATATTATACTGATTCACATAACATATACATTACACAATTCATAAAACACATAAATCATCTGTATTCCTTAACTGATATACACATTTACCATTTACATAGCCTGTCCATTTTAACCCATTACCCTTTTCATGTCATAACTCATTAGAATAATTAAAAATTCACATCCCTTATCCCATTTAACATATTAACCCATTTTCATACTATTATTCAATCATCATATTCACCATTTCATATGTGTTAACCCACTAATTCAATACAAGTACATTTCTAAAGTCACATAGCATAATTATTTTATTACATTTAACCATTTAATATTAATCCACACAATCCCTTATGATATTACCAAAGTCTATAAATAACCAAAAATATTCCCTTTTTAACTAAAACTATTTTATCAACATGTTCATAATCACATATACTTTATCACTAGTCAATTTCATACATAACACTTCAATTTACCATGTTCGATAATTTCGACACACCCCATGGGTGATCCTAAATTAGTCAAGTAAACCTCAACGCATCCCATGAGTATCATTGGGGGTATAAATCATCATTTACCCATATATTTTACCAAATATTGTAAAAGGAATCATATTCACATCCAGAGGTAAGAAAACACACAACTCCACATTAAAAAATCTACAACAAAAATATTGGATGTAACTTATAGACCGCATACCTCGAATTTGAAGATGAACACACCCTTAACCATAGACATAGATCCAAATTTATCCAACCTTTAAATCACCAAACATTGATCCAATATAAAAAGAGGGTTTTAGGTTTTTTTTTGAATAATAATGAAACCATAAACCCTAATCTAGAAATGATAAGTAGGAGGAGCATTAGACTTTCCTTGAGCCTCGATCTTCCCCCAACGACCCTCCAAATATACTAGAATCGAAGGATAGAGGTATCATGGAATATTCAGACCAAATTTTTAATCACTATGGTTGAGAGGAAGAGAAATGATGAAGAAATAAGATGAGAAAGTTACAATCCCAAGGTGGATGTTTCGTCAATTATCACTTTTTAAAGGGCACAGGGTTTGGTCACACGGTTTATCAAACTGCGCACCAACCCCACACCTACCTCTGTCCAAGAGCGGAGTAAGTCACATGGTTTCCTGGGAATCTCAAATAGTTTTAAAAACCATGTGTCGACCATGTGAAATGCCTAAATCCAAGGTTACATGGTTTGGATTTCCCCTATGCACGATTTACCCTAACCATACGCAAATCGTGTGACCTACACAAGATGGACCGATTTTACTTTCTTTCATGTTCTGAACACCCTTGAGATTTCTTATTCACTCGATAAACATATAATTATCCAAATTTAGGTCTTTCAAACTAAAATATAAACAATTTCATGCCTCCTTGAAGTCTGGGATCTTATGGATAGTTATATTGAAATAAAACAATATTTTCCAAGCTTTAATTATGATGGAACCTTATGAGGATCATTATAGTAGACAATATCATTCATCATTTTATCTAATATTTTGGCGAGTAAATGGTTGTGGGGATAAGTATAGTATAGGATTGTTCTATTATAGTGCATGTAATTTTGAAAAGTTTGATCACAACTCACAATAGGAAAGATATCTTATCCTAATCGCATGAGGAGACCTGTGATGATTGTTGTAGGTGACTTTTTTTTCTTGAGAGTCACTCCTCAATTAGATCACCAACATTTAAGAATTCATGGAAATATATCTCAGTGATATGTTAGACCTTTCAAGATCCCGGATTAATTTTGGACAATGTAAAACTTTTTTGATCTACCTTTAAGTTACAGATGTATGCATAATGGGATTCATTTGTCCCACTCCATAGGTATATACATGATTTCAGGAATATCATCAAATATAAGTATGTTTATTTAGATCCTAAAAAATAAACTGTATACCTCTTGGATTTGAATATATATATGATCAAGAGTATCCTTCAAAGGAAGATAAGTCCTCTTATCTAATTACTATGGTTTTGTGGATGGATCCTGGAGAAGACATGGGATCGGGAGGATTATGTTCATGAATAATGGCCTAATAGGTTTGAGTAATATCTTTGAGGTAACTTCTTGAGGATGAGTAGTCATTATTGGGGAGAATTAGTACATCCACACCTTTTTCGATGCATGAGATATTAATTGTTATAAATACTTTAGTCTGAATTATTTTCATCTATGAATTTACTGTTTATATGATTGATTTTCAGTTATAAGGGGACAGGAATCATAAGGATGAAGAAATTTTTAATTGATTGGTAGAATGATTTTTGAAAAATAACACAGTCCACCCAGTGGACTCTATCAGCATGCTTGTGGATATAGCGACCCATATATAGATTTTACATCTTAATAGATGAAAATTCCTATAAATTCCATAATTCTTTAGTCCTATTATCTTTAGATACTTGGAAAAAAATATATATATTTTTATAAAAATTCTACATAATATACAGCTTATTCCATCATAAGAATCACCCTTATAATACTTAAAACATTTCTTCAAACCCCAGGAATGAGTTGATAAGAAAAGAGTGAGATCAGATGCTCGGTATGGGTAATAATGGAGATATAAATGACCAAATAATCGCAACATGAGAATAAAGGTATGATAACATGATCTTAATGTTTGAAAACCATGCCTTATATATCAATGATCATAATATCAATTCATGGAATTAATCATAGCAGTTCAAAATTCATGAATCATAAGAGAATATATGATCTTGAACCATGAATACATAATATAGTCATATGTTATTTAATTTTGGAATACAGAAAACCACATAAAATAACTTCCTTAAAATTTAAGTCTCTTTCCCAAGATAGTAATTGAGGAATGGTTTCACTTCCTAAACCATAGTATAAGTAAAGGTTCACTCCGAATATTATCATTGTGGAATATATCCCTTCTTGAACTTGGTTCACTCAACATTCCATTATAGTTTGTCTCTTGACAGATATATATTTACCCAATGCACTGGAGGGTGATATTGGTCCCACCCATCACAAAATGAAAATCATACATATTTGTTCCAAAATATCACAAATCATTCATCATATGAGAACAAATGAGAATAATTTTCTTTCATAAAAATATCATCACATAATAACCCATGTAAAATAAATGGGTTTCATAAAAAATCATCATAAACATAAACCATCTTGGAAAAGAATAAGGATTTTATCCTTGGATAATGTCCCCAGTAATTCTTAAGTAACATCAAATAATGAAATCATAGATTCAAAATGATTTCTAAAGATCACTTGGAACAATCTAGTGGAAAATAACAATTCCATTTCAAAATAAATTATTATAAAAAAGCAATGAAAATATGGAAGAATATATTTTCACTGAAAATAAACTTGTAAAATTTTAATGGAATATTCGAAGAAAAATTAGTCATGAAATATGGAAATGTATTCATGTTTTATAAGTTAAAAAAATATTCCATCCATACTTTTTTCATTAATGTAAAAAAGAATACCTCGTTTGGAAAATGACATAAAGATTCATTTCAAACCATTTTTAAAAAATTAAATCATGGGTAAAGATTAATTTAAAAAATCATGGTCGAATAATAAAAACCCATATTCAACCATTTTTAGAAAACATGAATTTTGAAGATAATGTATTTTTGACTAAAGTGTCAAATGAAGTGGATTTTTCATTAAAACATATTTTCAATATTCAAATAACTTATTATGGGATAAATTTAAGGAAAATATGTATTGAAAATAAATAACAAGAGGAATATAAAAAATAAAATTAATTGAGTGGTATTTTATAGGATTTTATCATCTAATTCATAGTCATAATTAATCCGGATAAATAATGAGATTATGATATAAAAAACTTATGTTGAGTTTCCCTTACTTCAAAATTACTCTTACCTCAAGTAAAATAAATATAATTTTATTATAATTTATAATAGATTCATTTTAATACTTATAGTATATGATATTATCCATTTATGAAATATGAGCATCCCCTTTTATCAATAATTACTTTTAAAAACTTCATTTTTGGGTGTTAACGGTTTCATTGATCATGAGTATTTCTACTCAATATTTCTAGTCCTTGAAAATTTATCCTAGTTTAATAATAAATATAATATTTAATATGATTTAAATTTAATATACATTTTTATATACATATTTATAGTCATAGATAAAATTTGGAGATTAAAAATGAATTGTAATGTTCATGGTGATAGTCGACCATATATACCGGTGAACGCTGTTATCATTTTTCAAATGATTGAATGAAAGAATGGTAAATTTTAATTCAAATTTATAGGATAATTTTTGTATCATATAGATAATATATATTCATAAAATACTTCCTCAATATCATCCATGAAAACTATAAAAGAAAAATAAATCACATCACTTCATGGAGGTGGTAGTCCACTGGTATGCACGAAAGACATTATATTTTCAAAAAGGATTGGATGGGAAGTAGGTATATGTTTTATTTAAATATAAATTGTAAATTATTTCATAAATATCATATATAAATATTAAACCAATCATAATACACATCCATAAAATATGGTGGTGAATAATTAATTGTATCACTACGTAGAGATGGTGAGTCATATGTATGCCCGAGCGATACGTTAAATTATCGCTTGATGGGAAAAAGGTTTTGTAATTGTGTAATAATAATAAGAATAATAACATTTAACAATAATTATAATACTAAATTTATTATTTTTTAATAAATATAATAGGATTATAGGTGGTAAAGAAGATTTGAAAAGATATCGGTTAATGTGATCACCTCTTCATTGAAACAACTCCTTAAGATCTCCTCTAAATGGCTATATTGTTGGTATTTTTTGAAAACCATAACCTCTAGAATGTGTCCATAGATATTTATAAATGAAATTTGTATTGTTTGGTCAAGATATATGGCTCAATGTGGTGTATATAATTGAGGTAGGAGGTTACCTTTTTTAATTGAGGTGTGGGGTACTTTTGGAATCTCTTATATGAATAAATAATAATAAATTCATTCTTAAAAAATTGCCTACAAATATAAATGGAATATATGATAATGTATTTTAGGGTAATAATCACATCAACCAATATAATTTATGCATTATTTTGATTCATTTTAAACCATATCACTTTGATTAACCCTTGGTTAACCAATTTTAATTTTCACTACAGTAACAAAAAATTTAATATTAAAGGGGTGTATGTTTTACTTATAATGTGAAAATTTGTATATAAATTTCGAATTTTGTATATTTTAAACTATATAATATCCAACTTATTTTATTTCAATATTTATAAAAATTTTAATGAGTTTAATAAAATATTATGTTGAAAAATATCCTTATTATAAATTTTGAAACTATTAATTTAATTTATCATTAAATACATAAAGAAAACTTATGAATTAGAATATAATGTTTTCAATCCTACCTTAAATTTCCAATATATCTATATAATTTGTATGATAGAATAAACCATTCAAATTATATCACTTTTATTATTTTTAAAATAAATTATTATATTTTTTTCTTAAAAAGAGAAATAATGCATCATCGTTTCATTACCAATTAGTGTAATTATATAATTAATAAAAATGAGAAAAAAATATTCTATAAATAAAATAATTTTTCCTTTATGTACACATATGATACATTTAAAAAAGAGAGTGACATTTTGTATCATTAATATGCTTAGAAAAAAATATTTGTTATTTTCATGGAAAATTATACATTAAACAACTAGATTTAAAAAAAATCAAGGGTAAAATTACCTTCATCCAATAAAAAATTAAATAAACTATTATGTCCTTACACATATTATTGGTCTATATTAACCCAATTTACCCTTTACTAAGGTAATAAATTTTACTATGGTTACTATTCATATTGACTAAAATTAAAGGGGCCAGATTACAAAAATTGAACCTTCTGATTCAAAATAAGTAATTATCTTTATCTATTTATATACCTATTAGTGGATGAAATTAATTTTAATGTGACTATGTCAAATGTGAAAAATACTGATTTTTATAAAAAAGTCCTCTTTAAGAATAAAATTCGAATTATTCTTATACAATTACTAGATAAATATTTTTTTAATGTTTAAAGAAAGTTTACCAAGTAAATAAAATAAAAATTTCAATAAAATATTTCACAAATAATGATTAATTTAACTTATTAATAAAAAATACATTCTTCACATAAAACTATTTTTTCCATAAATGGAGACATCGCATTTACTTTCAATTAAATGTTTCTTAAATTGTACTCATTTGATAAAAAATTAATATATTTTATAATCATACCTTCAAATTAAATGGCTATTTGATAATAGAATCATAATAGTTTAACAATTTTTTATGGTTCTTCTTAACATGGTGTTTTTTGTAATGAAATCTATATAACAATTCAACTTATTTAAAAAGAAATATCTAATAAAAATATAGGGGTGAAACATTCTATACCCCCCCCCCATAAAATGAATTTTACCCTAAAATTTTTTTTCTACGAAACAAATTTATGAGGATACTACATCCTCATCACGTACTTAGGTTCCAACATAGCTTCCTCAAAGATATTGTTTTCACCAAAAAACAACGACCAATCAAGTGGTCTTGTTTCATAGAACACTCTCTCAATGATCTAGAATAGATACCATTTGGTATTCTTAATAAAGTTATTTCTTCTGTTGTAGGACCTTTGAGTTCATTAAATGTGAATTATCAAGTATTTTCTTCATTATAATATACACATGGAACACATCATGAACTTGATAGATATTTTGTGGAAGAATAAATCAATAAGCTACAATGTCGATATGATCAACAGGTTCAAAACAAAATGACATACCTAGGGGTGATAATTCCCTTTATTCAATATCTAAATACCCACTTATAGGGTGATTTTCCAAAGAATAATTTTTCTCCCACATAAAACTCTATATCATTCTTCCAATTTTTTTCATATATATTTCATTGAATTTGAGATGTTTTTATATTCTATTTAATGGCTCTAATGTTCTCTACCTTTCCCTAATCTAGATCAAGTCCCAAATTATATATTTCACCAACATAATTCCATCATGTTAGAGTTATACACTTATTAACATAGTGGGATTCATATGTATCTATCTAAATGAAAGAATTTAAGCTATTTATTTGTGTAAATTCCCCAAAAGTAATGTTTTTATCCCAACTACTTTTGAAATCCATTGAAAGATATCTTAATATTCCTTATAGAGTTTGAATGGTCCTCTCATATTTAACATCATTCTAAGTATGATAAGAATATTTCAAACATAACTCTACATCTAGTGTTTGTTGAAGACTTCTCCATAACATCGAGGTAGACCTTAATACCCAATAAGATAAAATTTATTGTGGTATACAATGAAATCTTACCACTTCCTAATGTATAACCTAGAAATTGAACAAGAAACAAATCTTCTCTAATGGAAATGAATTGTTCTTACCTCATAATGTTTTTAACCACATACCAAATAACATTATGGAATTTAGTTATTTTTTTGGTGTTTGATGACCAAATCTAGGGGGATGTTTTCGCATTTCAATTATGATATGGGTAATGGTGGTAAAATAAACCTACACTTTTATCCCTCTTTCTTAACATTCTTAAAAACATTGAACTGAGATACAAACTCTGAAATATCACTCTTTATTCCATCCCACAAGAAATAATATTTCAAATTTCTATGAATCATAATACTTCTAGGATAAATATAAAATGAAGAAAAATAAGCTTCATCCATCATATCTTTCTTAAAACTTGTACCTTATTTGTCCTTTAAAATCTATGTCTAACTAAGGAACATTTATAACAATATTTTTTAGCTCTACATCTTCCTATTGTTCATCTTTACTCCTTATTTGAAAATATATTTGAACAGCCATTTTATAAATATAATATTTCTCTCCTTTATTCAAGATATCAAGATCCATACATTGTTAGTATCGAAATATTGGATCTTTTATGATCCTTGTCACTATTAAAATAGAATGATCATTTCAATCATATAATCTTCAACCTTTTTCTCTTTCCAAGGGTGGTAATCCATTGATCAATCATAAAATATAATCAGATCCAACCATATTCTTTGGGCACGTGTTCATCTCATTTTGAGTGAAATAATAATTTTATCCTTAAATAATACTAAATATGGAACACCATTATATATATAGATAATTCCTCCATATTTTTAATGAAAAAAATCCATAGATAATTCCAAATCATGAGTTGGGGAAGTTTTATCAAGGATCATAAAGTGTTTCGATTAATATTCAATATCCATTTTCCTTTATATGAATTCAATTATTTGTCCATTATTTTATGCATCACTATATATTACAAAATAGACTATAGGGAAATGCAATAATAGGTTCACTAACGAGACTTCTCTTCAGTTTCATAAAACATTCCTCGTATTATCAATATAATGAACCTTGGTTCCCTTTCACGTTAACGTAGTTGGTGGATTATATAACCATGAAACGTTATTCTTGGGGAACAAATAATATCCATCAAAACCAATAAATAAATGGATCTCAGTCACAATGGTAGGTCAAGTATGATTTAAAATGACTTCTATCCTTGAAGGTTCCTCTAATATACCCTCACTTGAGATTATATGTAATAAGAATGAAACTCTTCAAAAAAATCAGACTTGGTAAATTTTTCATAAAACTTCTCTATCCTTAGTATCTTTATAAAAATTTTCAAATGATCTTCAAGCGCTTCATTTCCCATTATTTATACAAAAATATTATCTATAATGACTTTTGAAAACTGATCAAGGAAATATCTAAAGACTACATTCATTACACACATGAATATATCAAAGGAATTGGTAAGAATGAATGGAATAATTATAAATTTTTAGTTTCCACACCATGGAAGAAATGTCGTCTTCAGAATATCCTCCATCATTCCCCTCAATTAATGATAGAAAAATTTTGAGCTATCTGCAGTTTCTCAATTATGTCATCAATATTGGGTACAGGATACTTGTTTTTTATAGTGAACATGTTATGTTTTTTATAACCAATTAAGAGTATCATTGATCTATCTTTCTTCTTTAAAAACATAATAGGTCAACCCCAAGGTGACATACATTTATGAATGAATCAATTTTCAATATTATCCTTTGTTTCTTATTTAATTCCTTCAACTCAATAAAGGCCAATCTATATGGGGTCTTGATAATAGTTGTAGTAATATGAATGAGTTTTATTGACAAATAAACTGCATGAATTAGTAGAATACCAAGGAACTCTTCCAAAAAGACATCAATAGACAACCACATAATAAGAATCTCTTCGTTGATGATTTTATCCTAAAATAATTAAGATAAATTCCTCTTTTTATTAAGAATATTAACCCATATGATGGATGTAATTACCATTAGAATATTATTGTTTTTCATCACACTAATAGGTGATAATAGGTTGGTTCATAATATCAATGGTAATAAACATTCCTTTAAAACTAATTTGGTATTTTTTAAAGAGAACCAATCCATGGGAAAATAAAATTGAAATCAAATAATTCAATAATGGAAATATATATAGTAAATACATTCAAAATACCATCAATTTGAGATGAGTCATAGACATGGGATGTTCTTATCATAACTTTAGAGGTTTTTTACAATTAACTCTACATCTTTTTTTATGTGGTAATATGATACCAATATAAAAGTATTTTGATATAAAATTGTGGGTAGATATAGAATAAAATAATATATTTGTAGTTATAAAGTGAATGGTAATTATAACATTCAGAATATCATTTTTATACCCCTCATAAAAAATAGTGATCACATGATATTTCTATTTGACACCGAGATTAGGTGTCAATTGTAATGGATAATCATCATTAACATTTATATATGGTAACTGCTATGAAAAAAAATACCATACTCTTTTAATTTAAAAGAGTAGGGTGTGGTTGGTGTATTTTGTAGAGAATTATCTCCATTCACATCATTAGGTAAAATATTCTAATCACTTTTGAATTTGATTATCTGATGGCCATTCATTTAATACTTGAAACATTTACCATTTACCTTATATAAATTTCCCTTATGATTCCTTACACAATTCTATAATAAAGTAATGTTCATCTTCTTCCCTCAATGTTTTCTATAATTGAATTTCAATTCAATTTTTATTTTCATATCAAAATCAATATATTGATGTGTAACTCCAATATTCATCTCTACTTTTAGGGCACATCAAATGATTTCTCAATATCTATGTAAGTACCATATCAAAAACAATAATTAGAGACTTCGTTTAAATACAATAGAGAATTAAGAAACCTTACATTTATTCTGGATGATAACACCAGAGGCGTGCCTTCAATATATTTTGAAATTTTCAACATAGGTACTAATGGATTTAATATACATCTACTTTAACATAAGAAATTACTTCTCTATATTATAAAATGAATATTAGTAAGGTACTTTTTGAAAAATAATCATTTAAATTCATCCCACTACATATATTCAATTTCATATTGTTTCATCATTTTAATGATAAGAGTTCACCAATAATTTTATTCTTCTTCTAAAAAATAGACATCCAAAATAAAATTATAATGTTTCAAACACTAGATAATTGAAAATATTATTACTTTGGTACTGATATATTGATCAGTCACTGGTGGATTAGTGGACCAAATAAAATAATTTGGAAGTTTCCTCGTGAAGGAATCAATTGATCTTTGTTCCCTCATTTTTCCATTTGGATACTTAGAGTAATTCATATCATCAAAAAAATTTCTTAGAATAGAAATAGGATTTTGTAGTCCATATCCCATAAAATTGGTTTGATTGTGAGGGAAATCCTTACATTTTCCCATTTAATTCAGCATTAAATTGATCCCTTCAAGTTCTATCTGTTAAATAAAACCAATAATCATTGTGTGATAAATAGTAAAATTTTTGGGAAACTACTTAATCCTAAATAATCATTTATAAATGTCTAAAATATGAAATCATAATCTATGAAACCATAGTATTAACCTATTTCATAAATTATCATTAGAAATGCATTTGGATATTATCTTATACATAGACTTATTCCTTGGGATAACTTTCTATCATAATAATTTCCAAAGGATAACTAAAACATTCTCTATTACCAACTACACTGCCTGATACATTTCATACATAAATATTACATCTTAATCGATGAATATTTTTATCCATTCTATAATTGTTTTATTTTATTTTCATTATAGACTTGGAAATTAAATAACTATTTCATAAAATATCTACATCATCTCTCACTAATTTCATCATATCTAGCACCTTGTCTTACTTAATACCATTATTTATAACATAGGTAATGGAAAGATAATAAAAAGGAGAGCTCATATTCGTAATAAGGGTAAACAAGGGAGATAGAAATGATCAGACAAGTAAAAAAAGATTCTAAGTGTTTAAGAACATGTTCATAAAATTTGAAATCCATATCCTTCATATCAAAAATCATAATCTTAAGTCATCACATAAACCAAGTTAGTTCATAATACATGAATCATAAGGGAATCAAAGATCGTAAACCATGAACGATTAACATAGGCATAAGAAATAGAATTTTCCTATACACCAAGGTATATAAAATACTTTTCATACAAGTTAAGGAAATATTCCAAGACTAAAATTGGGTAATGGGTTCACTCCACACATAATTAATATATTCAAGGGAAAATCCCAAGACTATAATTGTGGAAAAATTCTGTTATTGAAATTTGTTCACTCCCCATTCTGGTCTGGTTTATCTCTTCAGATATCTTTTTTTACCTAATGTGTTGGAGGGAGAAATAGGTCCCACGTATGACATAATGATAATCATTCATATGTTTTCCACAGGTTCATAAAGAATTAATCATATGAAATCCAATGAAATTAAGTAGGATTGAAGAAAATTTCATCATAGTATAACCCATAGAAAGGAAATGGGTTTCATAACATTTTTTAATCAAAAACATAAACCATTAAATGTATGAATAAGGATGATATCCTTGGATATTATCAATATTAAATCTTATGTAACATTAAAGTATTTCATCCTAGATGGAAAATTATATTTAAATATCTCTTGAACATTTCCTATGGAAAATACCATTTCCATTTTCCAATCACAAAAAAAACAACGAAATTAAAATATGATGGAAAATATTTTCTTTGAAAATAACCTTGTAAACCTTTAAATTGTGATTCAATTCAAAAATAATTCATCATGGTAGTAAAATCATCTCATATCATATAATTTAAATAACATTTCATCCATACTTTCATTGAAAAGTCACAAAAATCCTTGTTTGGAAAATGATAAAATGATTACTTTTCGACCATTTTGAAAAAGATAAACATGGGTAAAAATGGATTTAAAAACCATTGTATAAGAGTTAATACCTTTTTTAACAATTTTTCAGAAATATTTATATGGAATAAAAGTGTTTTTTTGACCCAAGAGAGAAATGATGTCAAATATCCTTAAAACATATTTTATATATTTTGATTACATGGGTTGAGGGAAATAAAATGAAAACATGTATTTTCAAAAAAATTATTATAATCTATAAAACTTAATATGTTTTCTCGAGTGTTATATCAAAATATTTCATCTTTGGAGGCTTTTTCATAATAAACCTAGGCAAACAATAAGATTGAGGCAAAAAACCCTTACCTTGAGTTAACTTTTTATTGAAAGCACTCTATCCTCCTGTATAATAAAATAAAATTTGTTAAAATTATATAATGGAGACATTTTATTTATTCTAATATCATTTATTATAAATTTGTATCATTTTATCAGTGAGTTATATCAATTATTCTATATTTAATCATCTTCTATGGGTTTTTACTATTTTGTTTATCATGAGTATTTTAGCATATTATTTCTTATCCTTCTATATTTATCAAGGTTCCATAATGAAAATTATATTAATAATTATATAAATATAATATATATTCATTATATATTTTTTTATAGTCATACATAAAATTTAGAGATAAAAAATTAATTACACCGATTATGGAGATGATAGGTCGTACATATGCATAAACTGAGTTTTATTTCTCCAACAGATGGAAAGAAAGAATGTAAAATATTATATATCCTATAAAATTATCCTTATATTATTATATATATCATATTTATTCATCAAATACTTCTAGATTACCAACCAAGTAAAATAAAAGAAAAATGAATCAAAACACTTCGTGGTGGTGGCAGTCCACATGTATGAAAGAACAGCATTATATTCTTCCAAAGGATTGGATAGTAAGTACGTAGATGTGATATTATAATTACCTAACTATAATAATTTCATAAATATCAAATATTATTATTAAATAAATAATAATTCCAATCGATAGAATATGTTGATGAAGAATGAAATGTATTGTTACATGGATATAGTAGGTTGTACATACACATGAGCGATACTTTTGCTTCTTGTTTGATGGGAAATAGGGTGTGTAATGGTGTTTTCAAAACCATAATAATATTTATGAATATTGAGAATAATTATGATATTTTTTATTTTCAAAAAAACATATATTTATAAGAGAAAAATAATAGTATAAAATAAAGTTATTGGTAAAGGTTATTTACACCTCTTTGAAATTACTCCTTTAGATCTCCTCTAAATTTTTCTAGGGCTTCTCATTTTGGATTTTAAAAACCTCACAAATGAGTATATATATATTTCAGAGAGAAATTTTTAGTTTTTTTTCAATATATTAGGCTAAATGTGGTGTTAGGAAGTGATGTAGGAGGTTCCCTGTTATAATTTAGGTGAGGGGTACTTTAGGAATTTGTCAAAAAAATAAATTATAATAATTCATTCTCAAGAAAAATGCCTCAAAATAGCCACAGATTATATTATAAGGTAGGATAACTCTATAATACCATAAACCAATAACATTTTTACAAGTTCTGTTTTCACATTAAACCTTTCCAACATTAATAACCCTTGGATAAAAAAATAAATTGTAATTATGGTGATAATTTTTTTAAAATTAAAAGGTTGTATTTTTTACATTTAACATAAAAATTATACTATAAATGGAAAATTAATGGTTGTTTCGACCATATTACATGAACATTATCTTATTTAAATATTTTTGTTATTTTTAAATAATTTAATAAAATATTATATCCTTAAAATATCATTATTATCAATTTTGACAATATTCAATTAATTTTACATTAAATAGATAAAAAAATTGTCAAAATATTAATATATTACTTTAAAAACACCATAATATGTCCTATAGATATATAAAGTTAGTCGTAAACATTAAATCATTAAATTTATATAACTTTTAAAAAATTTGAAATCATTTATTATATTTTTTATTAAAAGAAGAAACATTGGATGAGTGTTTCATAAGTAATTAACCTCATTATTTAATTGCTAAAAATTTAAAATAAATTAATATGATGAAAGTAATTTTCTTATACTCAAATTAGACACATATTTTCAATAATTACTTACATTTGTCCCTTTGTGTACACATAAGATATATTAAAAACAATGAGAGTTTCATTTTGTAATTTTATTTGAATTAAATAATATATAAGTTATTTTCATGGAAATATATTCATTATACAATTAAATTTATAAACTAAAGTGTTAATGGTTGAATTAACTTTATCCAATTACAATTTGAATGTAAATTTATGTCCTTATCACTTATTTTTAATCTAAATTAACTTGATTTACCCTATTCCGAGGTGATAAATTTTACCGTGGTTGCTATTCATATTGTCTAAAAAAATGGGCCAAATTATAAAATTTGATCCCCTTGATTCCAAATATGAAACTAATTGTATATAATAAAATACCAATAAATGGCATAAATTAAATTTATTATAATTTCCCAAAATGAAGCAAAACTATTTTTTAGAAAAAGTATATTTTTAAGCATAAAACGGGATTTATTCATATCATATGACTAGAAAAATAATTTTTTAATGTTTATATAAATAAATCAAGTAAATAATATCTAAATTTCATATAAATAATTCAATAATAATAATTAATTTAATTTTTAATATAAAAATACATTACATGGTGAAAAATTATTCATAAAAAGAGACATCACATTAATTTTGAAATATATTTTTGTAATTCTAATGATTTGATAACTGATGAATTTTTTTTTATAAATTTTTAAATTTTTTATTTTTCATTATTTAGTTATTACTATTCATAACCACCAATCGAAAAGTTACGCAATAACGGACACATAAGAAATTATTAATCATATGTGGTATGACTAAATTCGGCATGAATGCTATCGAATACCCTATTTTATCCCTAAATCACTTATTTAGAATTTGGGACCTCTCCCACTAATCTTAGGTCTCTCCCATTCATCTCCCCTTTATTATTCAAGGTTATGTGGATCTGGTGGTACAAGAATGGTGAGTTAATATTATATATACATTAAGTTATCCTTAATAATTGATATATGTACATATATCTATTTAGTATATGTGATTCCCATGATGAACCAATAACATTTCCTTCTATTAATCTAATATTTTTGATGGATTTAACAGGTTGATGACATTACTTGGTCAAATAAAGACCTACCACTGAATATGGACATCATACTGGTATATTTTTATTGATAAACATCTTAAAACTCTTACAGATTGGATATTTATGTTAAAATGTTAATTTTTTTTCTATATTTTTTTATATTGTGGGAGTTTTCAATGTTCCAATGAAAACCACTTAACCAGAGATAGAAATCTCATGAAAGGCATACATTTTCAAGTAATTCATCTCATTTTTTCATCATGATACACTCTTACTATTTAATTACATTTCTATGTATATATTAATGATGGATCAATGTTCGATGGCTAGACTGAATTCTCTCTTCTATAATCAATGATGAATTCAGGATACATTCTTGAATTAATAATGGATCTAGTAAATTTGAATCCCTTCCTTTGACATATATTATAATTGGATCTTTTGATGGATTATGTATGTTATATGATTATAGATTCACCTTCAGGATAAGTAATTTCATTGAATATATTCTTTAAAAGTCTCTCTTGATGTTCCAAAGTCGTATTTAGGAATACTTGGTGTGTGGGATACTATTATCGGGTTGCATATTGTGACTTGGTAATCGATCCTTTTACAATCCTTCAACTGTCTCATAAATAAAATTGATTTAAGAAGTCAATTTTCATTTGTATAGTGACCCATTAATTTCATAAATAAGAATTACACTTTATTAGATGAATAATAAATGCATAACATTATAATCCATGAGAAAATATTATAGATATAGTGTGTTTGGAAAAATTGATATATAAAGGAATTTTTCATAATAAGTTGACATCATCTTCTAATAATTTCATCATAACTACATCCCTTCTTAGATATATCATACATAAACCCTTTTATCATAATAAAGGAGAGGAAATATAACAAAGGGTGAGCTTAGAGTTTCATTAAGGTAATAAAAGTGAGGTATCAATGATCACTTATGAATAATATGAATATAATTATATGAGATCGTGAATGTAAACTTTGAAAAACATAACTAGCATGTCAAATATCATAATCAAAGGTCTCGTAAAAAATAATTGTATTTCATAATACATGAATTATAATCAATTAAAATAACATGATCCATGATAGTATATCATTGTTATAAGACATATATTTTTTTCATACACAAAAGCATAGAAATTATTTCCTTAATTAAGGATCACTACCATGACTATCATTGTGGATTGGGTTAATTACCAATTACAACAAATCCATGGTCAAGTTTCACTTCCATGACTAGCATAGTGGATAGATTCCCTTACGGAATAGGGTTCACTCCCCATTCTGGTCATAATTATCTTATGAGATATACATCATTACCAAATGAATTATAGGGATAAATAATTCTAGTCCCACCCATCACATAATCATAATACATTCATATGGTTTCCTTATGATCATAAATCACTCATCATATTTTATAATCCATGTAAAAGAAATAGGTTTCATAAAAATTTCAATATAGAATCATCCTCAAATAATATTCATCTCATGTAATCCAAATAATTAATTTGGATAGTATCACTAGATAATATTCCTATTAATTTATATGTATCATCTACCATAGATGAAAAATGCCTTTAAAAGTTCAATAGACCATTTTTTGAGAAAAATGCCCTTTTTAAAATGAAATAACTTATTTAAAATCTAAAAATATACCAATTATTAAGGAATGAATTTTATTTAAAAAGAAATTTTGAATCACATCAATGATTAATCAATTCATTGATAAATAATGACGTTGATAAATTTTTCTCATGCTCGGTATGTTAAAACAATGATTCATTTCACATTGTTTGTAAATAGTCAAAAGTAACATGTTCAGAAATGTAACATCTCGACCCAAGTGACACATGTTGGTGCCTTGATTTGGTTTGTTATTGAACTCAAGAATACCTTCCCATAATTCATAGGATACCAACTAGTAGTGATGGTCTAATATGTAACGTGGGGTGACTACACCTAATTTTTAAAAGCAATGTACTGAAAGAAGTCACTAAACAATAGCCAAATGATAATTAAAATCACCAGGACATTACAATAATCAATTAATACCAACATCACATGGTAATCCCAAAACATGGAAAATGACCATAAACTAATGAGGTAAATCTTTCCCATCATACAATTTCCATGTGCATAATGAAAACCTAAAATAAAGACACAATTACATATCCCAAGAATCTCCAAACATTGTTCCTGATTCCCCAATCCATGCTCTTCCCAAATCCCAACTTATCTTTCTAACATAGGTCTATTTCGTTTATCATGTCTATAAAACATGATGTCTATTTGGGTACTGATCAGGCAACCTGAGTAGGGTGTGAGTACAACTCAACAAGCCACCAAGGACAGAGTCTATATAAATATATATTCTATAAAAATTTATGTTGTTTTATAAATAATAAATTAAAAATGATAAATTAAATATGTTTCACATTTAATATTAATCAATTATCCACTAAGTACATTGGGTTAATGGTGACACTAGAACCAATCATACCAACTCCGGCCCATGCTGTGGTGTGAACAATATTCCATTATGAATCTCAATTACTTCTTTAATAGATTTCATGATTTATTAAATTACAATTTCACATTCATCTGTTGGGGCCTGGATCAGAATTCTAGAACCCAATGGGTACTTGGAGCATCCATCCCTTTCCCATACATCATCATTAATATTCACATATAAATATTTAATTGGGGACTATAGCATCAATATGGAACCCCATGGGTATTGGGAGCATCGGTCCCTATCCCACAAATCATAGTCCACATGCATGCATCGAGGGCCAAGAGTGTCAGTTTGGAACCCATGGGTATTTGGAGCATCAATCCTTGACCCAAATCTCTTTTTTCAATCAGTCGGAATTTCACATATATCATAATTTATAAAACATAGTTCAATATATTTAAACATTATTATCAGTCATTTAAATCATGGTGCACCATTTTATTTATCAAATCACAATTATTGATCCTTAAATTAGTCACATTGAATAGTATAGACAATACACCATTTATCCATTTCTAATAAATTAATCACATATTTCATTAACCCTTCAATTTTATGACCACTAAACCATTAATTCCCATTATCGACTTAAAACAAGTATTTAATTCAATTCCAATAACCCATTATTCCTATTTTCAAATTCCATAATTTTCATTTCAAATATATTTCCATGACCCTTGGGATTCCATCAAATATGGTCTCATAATCTCCAATGGGTCCAATAGAGTCAATGAAGGTTTCCCTAATCTCATTTAATTAAATTCACCTTTTAACAATTAATGCAATATCACATCATGGAAAAAAACGGAATAATTACATACATATGATAATAATAAAAACTATAGTAATTTTCAAATAGACCACCAACCTCATTAACATTTATGAATACTCTTCAAACCATAATCATCAATTGATAGGGACCAAAAAAAATTAACAATGTAAGATATCTTAGATCGAACCCTTAGACCAAGATCCAATGAAAGGAGATCTATCAAAACCTAGATCTAAACTATCATCAAAGGAGGAAATCCCCCTCTCAAAGGTGTGAAATATGGGATAGAGGGAGAGAGAGAGGTAGAGAGATATAAACCTTAATCAAGAAATGAAATATCTTACTAGAGAGAAAATATTCATCTATCGGATCATTGATTCAACTAGTAAGGGGTTCAAGAAGTCTTCAAATCGTATTAGGAGTCTCTAAAATTATTGTAAATCATGTTAGTAATAAATGTTTCATTTAGGGTTAATAATTGTGGTTCAGTAATTTTAATATAACAATTTGGGGTGTTAAATTCATGTGTGAAAGTTTTCCTACAAAGAGAGCATAGTTTTCCAAACCATTCTCCTTAAACATGCACCCCTGCTTTGGGAGTGCATGGTTACTTTTAATTCAGAACACGGTATTGAAAACTCTATACCAACCATGAAAACCCCCAAATGACATGGGGTTCATGGTTTGAGGAGGGTAGTTGTATGGTTTGGTCAAACTGCATACCACCTCTTATGGATCTAAAAAGGGGAACAGTGTTTCATGGAGAAAATTGTTTGGTTTTTCCTAATAGTGTTCCAACCATGCATAGCCCCATGGGATTCATAATTTATCTAAATTATCTTGTAATAACCCCAAATAAAAACCCCAAAAATGTATGATAAAAAGGGTAAAAGAATATTTAATAATGATAATGATACATATCCAAAAATATCATCATTGACAACCTCATCACCTTATAAGAGCACATCCTTGAGTTGTATTCCCAATCATCAATAAGATTTCGAGCTAAAAATGGTGGGCCACTAAACCTCCATATCTTCTTCCCACTCCCATTATTCCTCTTGAACAATTCCATTCATCCAAAAAACATATACTATTAGCATGGTATTCCTATACAATACTTTCTCACTACGATCCATAACAAGAATCTAATGCTCTAAAAATAACGCATCATCCTTAATCTCAGCATCCTCAGCTTTGATCACATCAGAGGGGTCGGGGTGATACTGTTGATGTTCTGTCACAAGAAAAAAATCATGCATATCACTATACATGAATCGAAGAGCCAATAGGTATTTGGCTAGTCTAATCCTCTCTATAATGTCGAAATGTAAAATAAATATGCGCAACAACTTTCCCTACCTCTAAATCTTATGGTTCCCAATCTTAGTGAAACCTAAAGGAATACTCGATTTCCCACTATAAATGAAAGGGGTCAAATACATCACTTAGCATATATATTATTCCTACTCTGAGCTATATCCATATATTTTGGAATCAACTGAACATGTTATGATGTGTCCTAAACAATACTCAGTCCTAACAACACCAATTATTCCACCTCCATCCTGCATAGAGGTGATCTGCATGGCCTACCATAAAGAACCTCGATTGAATCCGTCTAAATAGTTTCCTGAAAACTATTGTTTTAGGAATTCTCAATGAGTTCTATGTGATTCTCCTAAGTTTCCAAAAAATCAATAACACATTCTCTTATAAATTCATCATCCACCTCTTTAGTATGCTAGGATTTTCCATATGTCTTCAGAGGAAAAGTAGTAGTCAATAATAACTGGGTACCAAATGGATTTTCTATGGATTTTTATAATCATGATGTAAAGCATGAATCATGATATGAATCAATTATTTGTGGGACCCTATGAAAATTCACTATCTCCCAAATGATCATATCCCCCAACTGATCAACCATGAAAGTATCCTAGATATGCATGAAAGGGGATGATTTAGTCAATCGGTCCACAATCACCCATTTCACATCATTATTTTGAGGGATACTTAGATTACCCACCATGATGTCAATAGTAACATAATCACACCTCAATTCTAGAATGGGAAATAGTTGTATCAAACCAAAAGGTGATTTATACACATCATTCACCTACTGCTAAGTGTAGCATGTTGTTAGGAACTCTATAATATTCTTCTTCATGCCCGACCACCAATACTATCGATATGTCACAATACATTTTAGTCATACCATGATTCACTAACCACATCATGGCATGAAACTCATGAATCATCTCCTCACACATACACATAGGCACAACTACATGGTTCCAAACATAAGTGACATCACCCTCATCAATTTTCCAATATGATAGTTACGTCAGACATTCAATGTTATCTTATAAGGAAAAACAATATGAATACTCATGATGCCTCTCCCTGACCAAGATTACAAGTGTGTAATAAAATGATATTGATACGAGGTTCATCTTCTCCTAGACCAACTAAACCTCAATATGGGTCTCTATAAGATATTTCATCATCTTTCACTCAGAACATGACTCTAAAATGTACTGATTATATGTCTCATTGATCAAAGAATCAAAACATTGTTTCCTTTCCCAACTATATAGGCAAGTTCATATTCAAATTTATTCATATACTCTACCCTTCTCTGCTACTAATGATTCTAATCTCACTATGAAAATATGTACTTTAAGCTTCTATGATCGGTATACATAGTAAACTTTTTTTCAAAACATGTAATGCCACCAACACGTTAAAGTATAATCCATCATGGAGAAATCAATATTATATGTTGGGTTATTGTTTTCATGTGGCCTCATATACCATGTGATATATTCCACATATCAATCCCATGCTTCAGGAATAATCTATCTCAAAGTCAAGATACATCCCAAAAATGTGTGTACTCCTCAACTGGATTAGGTAGGATCAAAATTGATGTGGCAGTCAAACACTTATTCAACTCATGGAAGGAATTATCTCAGGCTACAAATCATTTAAACATGATCCCCTTTTGGTGTATCCTAAATTTGGTGCTACAAAATGGGAGAAGTCATGGATGAATCCTTGATAATAACATGATAATTCTTAGTATGCACCCAAGAAATGATTTTCGGAACATTTTCTAGGTCAACTAAAACACCTTCCAAAGAGATTATGTGTCCCAAGAAATGTATGATGTCAATCTAGAATTGACACATAGATTGGTTGGTGTATAATCAAATTTTTCTAAGTATACTGAGGATGATGGAACGATAATGGACATGGTCATGATTATTCATGGATTACATAAACTTTTCATCCCCAAAAGCAACCTCAATCTGATACTATAATCTATGAAATATCCAGCTCATCAAATCCATAAATATATCCAGATCATTCTCTATCCCGAACAGCATCATTATGAACACACATAGGCCATAACTTTTTTTGAAATCCATCTATTCTATATCGTAATGTATAACTCTCAACAGATGATACCCTGATCTCAAGTTAATATTAGAGAATACATAATCCCATATTAACTAACCAAACCAATCATCGATACATGGATGAGGTTGTAGGTTCTTAACTATCATCCATTTAAAATTCTGATAATTGAAACACATTTTCAACACCTCATTAACCTTATTAGAAAGAAAAACTAGAGAACCCCATGGAGTAATACTCTTATGGATAAATCCATTATCCATCAAGTCTTCCAATTGAGTCTTATTCCCTTGAATCTCTATTGGTTCGATTCATTACAGATGAATGGAAACTAGTTCATCTCATGAATTTGTTAAATAGTAAATCAACATATATCTCTAGTGGAATCCCCAATATGTTCATAGGAAACAAGTCATGAAATATATCCACTATGGGTGGAAAGGAATAATGATTCACGCACCCATCATCTAACAAACGACATGAAACATGGGTGGTGTGATCCCCTAGTTTATGATGAACTGGACCTATACGGCCTGCCAAGATATCCCATTCTCCATAATGAACATTTCTTTTACCCTCAGGGACGTAAAAGATACTATATTATGGTAATAATCAATGTGGGATCAATGTTATACTAGAAAAACCATCCCTAAAATCAAGTCTAAATTTGACATGTCCTTTTTGAAAAGATCCTATTGGAAATGATAAAGAAAAACATCAAGAGAACATCTCTTGCATAAACAGATGTACCTAGACTGTACACTGATTTTTGGGTCAATCATCATAAGACAACTCAAAAACTCCATCATCATACTAAAACCATTTAGATTTTTAAAAGATATAAATGAATGTGAGGCTCATCTGTCAAATAATTCACTTGAAATTGTAAAAGATAAAATAATAGTGCCTATAATGGTTGGTGGCCAATCCTAGCTATCCAAAAGTTTAAGATAAACTATATGAAACCATCCTATCCATCTACCCAGTGATGCAGTCTGAACCCTATATGTCACACTACTCTGATAATGTGGGTGCGCTTTCCATGAAGTACCACTTCCACCACCTCGGTCACCATGGTCAGTAGTACTCTAACTAGCATATTGGTATGGTGTAGACTTACTCTTCCCATACTCTGTTCTGGTCTACATCCTCCATCATTACCCATTTTTCATGGGTTTCTGTAGAAACATTATAGATGTCCCATCTAGCTGCATGCTCAGATATCTAATTGCGGCTGGGGAGACTAATTATGGTAGTGACCCAGCCTACATCACTGATGGAAAATCACTCTAGTATTTCCCTTAGTTACTGATCATTCCCCCTAGCCACTCTTCTTACCACTACTCAAGTAAAAATTGTCAAAGTGATGCTTCCTACCCTCAAAATATGTACATCCTACTCATTTAGCAGAAAACACTAATCCTCTACTGGAAGAATTTTTCAGGTTCCCCTCATAAATGAGATCCTTATTCAGAACATCTTCAAACTCTTCAGGAAGAATATATTTATCTAGGACTTAATCTCACATTTATGTCCTTCCTAAAATATCCCCTTTGTAGTTTCCTCATCCCATACTGGTAGTGGAACAATTAAATACATATCAATGAAGCAACAATCCTAGTCCATAATAGACATACTCCCATGTATCATTCACAAAATATCGGCTACTCTCCTCTTCCTCAGTGTATCTGGGTAAAAGTTCTCCAAGAACTTCTCCTGAAGTCCTTCTGTGTCATGTTCTTCACCAGCTCATCCCGATCCAAGATGTCAATATAATGCTTCACTAATCTACATAACATATTAGCATCCAACATGACCCTCTTTTTAGAAGGAGTCTCTAAATGGTCAAGGACCGTCAGGATATACTTAATCTAGAACTCAACTTCCTCTAATCCACCCAGTGAAGGTTGGAGGGCTCTACAAATGGAACTCCCATGTCAGGTGAGACATATTCTACATATCCCACAACTAGAGTTAGTTCCCGAGAATGAACGTTTTTTACTTTATGAAAACATATAATCATTGATTTTAATATTAATAAATTCCTCCTCAAATCATTATTGTTCTTCTATAAACATATCATGCCAAAATTTACTAAGATTAGCTATCATGTCGAAATTTCATAGCAGTTTCCCGCTATGATGAGAACCCTTAAGTTCCACCATAGTATTATAAAATATATGTTATTTAGCTAGATGAAATAATTTTAGGGACACAAATGATAAGAGCTATCATGGGTGGATATTCATAGGATATTGATTCACCTTATCATCATGTACATCCTTGATAATATCCAGTATAGGGTATTATGAGATCGAGATCCCCGAATAGGAAATAAACATTTTTATGTGTCCTTGGATGTTCCTCTGTGTGAATGTATGTATTTGACCTTAAACTTCAACATTGTTATTAATAAATGTTATAATTCACGTACAAAGATGTATTGATAAAAACATGATGAAATATGTTCATGGTGATTTTGGATATATTGGGTGCATGATGATTAATATTTCATTAGTGAATTATGAGAGAAAGTATTTTCCATTTCTATTCTTTAGTGGAATTATATGTCTTGATAACTTTGATGTAAATTATATAGACTAAATTAATCCCTATCCATGGTGTTCTACAAGAATTTTTAATTTCTAGAAAGTATAATAAAGGGATATCGATCACATAGATTGATGGAACCATCATGCAACCTTCTTGATTAGAGATATCAAGATAAGAATATTATATTACATAGTAATGTTTTATATGAGGTATTAAATTATTTTAGAATACAATTCATTTTCTATGGGTTCCTTATCATATTTTTGGATGATATCCTTGGAATTTAAGTTACTTTTTCAAATTCCATTGAGAATGAGACCTGGAGGGTCACACACTATGTGTATCAAGAATCTTAGTTAAATAATATATTGTTATTTATTATCTAAATAGTTGAATAAATATTAATATAACATGTGGTATAATAATTATTCATGTTTTCTTTATTTTATCAGTTATATCACTAGTTATTCAATAGAATATTATGTGTGAAAAATATTTAAAAAATATTTATTTGTTATTTAGTGAATATAATATTTATTTATATATTTGAGAATAATGCAGTGATATTTATTTATTAACTAAATCATCATTATTGAAATACTTGTAATTATTATGGAGTAATTTCTCACTGAGTTTAATGATCCAATGAGAAATAATGAATGTTGAATATTATTTGACAAAATAATATTCAATTTAATTCTTGAGTTTAGTGGATGTTATGAAATAATAATATTTTTATTATTATTGACATGGGATTCTGCAAGAATTAAATAAATTTTGTGGGTAACTTGTGAAGTTTATTATTTTTAACACTAGTGGTATGTAAACTGAGTTATGTTTTTTTCTTGACAGCAACTATTTCAATTTTGTTTTGCAGAACAAAATACGAAGAGAATCTTCTCACGCCCTAGGGATATCCTTTTCCCTAAATTCTCCCATGAATAGAGATATATATTCATCCACCTTCTACAATAAATTCTAGATAGATCAATATAATCCTTTGTAATTGATTCTCAAGGTGATCAATGGTGGGAAACACAAGAGATAGTATTTTGTCGAGCTATCACCCGAAGATTCATACAAAGGAATTTGGAGAATTGTAGAACACATGTTGATCACCATTAGAGGGAATATAATGTTGATTCTTATAAAAAAACAATGTTATGATGTGGATACAGAGTTTCTCCCATCGATTAAGAAGGAATAACGTGCAAGGTAATCCTTTAATTAATAAATTTAATTATAAATAATATCTCCAATCCTGCAGTTTGGTTCTAATGATTTTCCATTGTTTCAAATCTTTCATTTAATTCTATTGATCATGGACATTATCATTATGAAAATCTCATATTAATCACCAATCATGAAAAAAAGAAATGTTGCACACCAACCATCACATGCTTACACTATTCTTGAAACCTTCAAGTTTTATCAAAGGGTTTTGAAAATAAATTATATTTATTTAATTATCGTTTATTTATTAAAATATTTTTCATCAGTTTTCAATTCCATTTTTATAGTTCTTTAATAAAAATTAAAATATCTTCTTTATTCATATTTGTTTATCAAAAATATAATCGAATGTGATAAATTTATTAAAAAATAAAACTAAAGATCTCATCAGGAGGTGCTAAAGAGTCTGTTCAGATAATACAACGGTGTATGTCGTTTAGCCCGTGGGTACACACCTTGTACTACTATTTAATTAATCATGAATTAATTCAGAATTAATTCAATGCATTGGAATTTATTACACGTAGTGAATTTAATTATACATTGTGTGTCTACTAGGCTACCCTATTGCATAGTCATCTAGAATACACATTGTGTAACATATGTAAATGATGTCTAGTCCATTAGTCACAGACACACTATGTATCTTCTAACATGGCCTACATGATGAGTGACTCTGTAAGTTGAAGTCCAGACACCATGTATCCCATGTGCACTCCATGTATACAAAGATTTCATTTTTCATGGTTACACATAATTTCCAAATTCTTGTGATGAGAATAGATGGAGAGAATATTACATTCCATGTAAATTCCATTATATATTTTGTGTACTTTTACCAAATCGTATAGAATTAAAAATTTATTTATTATGTTGTGAAAACATTATAAAAATGTGATTATGTGTTGTCATTAATTTGGAAGTAAATGAAATTTGATGGGTTCTATATATATATTTAATTCACTTTTTCTTAATTTTTGTATCTACATATCATGTATAAGTCATATTACAATTTTTAATGTGTGTCCATTTTTGCATTATTTTCTATGTAAATGTTTTAAAAAAAACATGTAAACTATGTGATCATTATGATGATAGCACATTTCCTGATATTATGTGAACATTCGTGTATTTCCATATATAGCAGTAGTAAACTATATACAATTATAATACACATTTCACAATTCAGATGTGTAATCGTCGTGTTGCCTCCAATGAGCATTTTTTATACACAATTAATTTTGAATAAATTTATTTAATTTGTCCAAATTTATGATTCTGATTATATCAAGTATATTCATATCATAATTATGATAAAATAATTTTTTCAATTAAATAAGATAATTAATTGATTTGAGTGAGATTTATCTTAAATTAGAACAATTAAAATTTAATGACAAATTTATTAAATGTGTAATACATCGTATGCATGTGGATGATCAAGATCCTAGACCTAACCTTTTTATGTGAATGGTTCCATTTAATTTACTATTAAATTTATTTTTTTCGTATGTTCCATATATCCTCTCATTATGTAAGGACTTTCATAACCATGGTTTCTTTTATGTAAACCCCTTAACAAATCCTTTGGTTCCCTCTCCTGCTTTTGAGTAAAATCATATGTAATGGATGGAGGTCAAAATATATTGGATGTGGTTTAATATTGTATCTAATGTGAAACTAATACAATAGAGAAAAATAGGTGTATAGGTGGAAGTTTCTACATGAACCATTAATAATTCAAGGTGTTTTCCCCAAGTTAGATGATTATCTTATCATCCTCTAGATAAACAAAACATTAGTAAAACCTTAGGATCATACCAATTTATTATTATTTTTATTTTATGTTTCATGGTTATTTCATTATAAAATTTTTTTCATAATAAAATTAATTTATTTATTAACAAGCATACATGATATATTTAAAATCAATTGGTGTTTTCATTAATATTATCTATTACGTGGATCACTTAATAAATCCACTTAATATTAAAAATCATGTAATAAAGATAATAATTAGGAACTTATGACTAAATGATCAAATATATCAATTATATATATTATTTTGGTATATAATTCCATGTCATCGGTAAAAATCAAACCATAGTTCAAATCTCTTGACCATCAAAAGTTTGGGTTCTTTCAATTTTTGGGGAATTATAACTTCATGTTTTGGGTTGAATTAAATTTTTTCACATTAAGGGTAGACTTACAGAGAAGGACATGTTGTAACTAATTTCAAATGGTTGTTGAAATCCAATTTAAGGATTTTAGGATTAGGGAGTCCAATCAATAGATAAAGGAATTATGAGTTACTGTTGTTGGAATTTGGAATACCTACCTAAAAGACTTCAATTTTCTTAACCGGCCAATGTTCAGGTGATGAGAAGTGCAATACAAATAATTTCCACTAGAATTTACTAGAAATGGGATATTCTGAACCTAATGGTGAGGGAAATTGAGTTTTAATAAAATAGTGGAAGATTAATCAATATAATATTTATTTATATATCTATTTTTTATTAGATAAAGAACCAAAAATATCTCATCTAATTTGTAGAAATAGAAATAAAATGAATTCAATCATATCACAATGATTTATACATAATAATGATAACCATATAAGTGACACAAATTTACAATATTGGAAAAGATATTTATGCATTTTCCTACTCCATGAAAGTAAATTTTATGTGTTGGGAGAAAATATTGTTGATGTGCTTAGTAATGAAGCTAGTGATGAATAGTTAATCCTCAATGAGAAACATTTGAATGATTCCCCATATGTTCAGAAATTCATATGATCATCCATGACCAATGATCATTTGAAGAAACATTAGGACATGGATTTATATGGCATGATGTCTCATCATCTGAATCTTTATCAAGAGAAGTCGAGGCAAGCGATATATGAGATATCCAATGCACTATTTATAACAATTTTTGGATACTCTTGGCTATTTTTGCCCCAAGTATTTAAGCGTATTGGATTCGTTGAATGCTTATACATTTTAGGGATTAAATTCCAAAATGGGTTTCACATAGATCTCATACATTCCACACTATCCAATATCTTCTCCAATATTATTATCACTTAAAATATTATTAATAATGAGAAGAGTATTTCAAAAATCTTATCCTTATTCCCCAAGTGGATATGGACATGGGGTGGGACAAACTTGCATCCCCTTATGGTGAATAAGAAAATGAAGAACAAGGAAAAGGGTCCTAAGGCTGAAAATGTGTCCAAATATTTTGATCATCATCATTACAAGAATAGAAAGATCCAAAGGTAGGGAATGGAAAATGAGGATACTTGTTTTTCTTGTGACAAGAAAGGCCACTGGAAAAAGAACTACACCCAATAGAAAGGGGAAGAAAAAGGTGAATTCCTTATCAATTGTAATCATTCAATAACTACACATTGGTTATTGGATAAAGATTGAGTTGGTCACATTTGTAACCAAATGTAGGAACCCTGTAGATTCTGATATATTTCTAGAGGAGAGGTGGATCTATGAGATGCTAATGGTGATAGGTTGGCTACTCTATCCATTAGTGAGTATCACATTTCATTGAAAACATGAATGATATAGGTTTTAAGGTATTTCTATTATGTACCTACTATAAAAAATAATAATTTCTATATCATTCCAATATGAATATGGTTTTATTTTCATTTTTGGAACTAAAATTTGTTTCTTTTTAAATAAAACATATGTTATGGTATGAAATATTTATATAACATCCTTTATGTATTAAATTACAAAAAACCAAGTTTTTTAAATAGATAATAAATCATGTTCACATGGCTCATATAACACAAAACTATAGAATCCATATCATGCTCATGTAGAACAGAAATATTTGACAAATGTCAATAAAGATTATTATTTAGACTCTTCTGGGCTAAAAAACCACTAGAAAGATTGCATGCTTGTTTATAACAAAAAATGATGAAACCTCCATTCTGTGGACATGGTTAAAGGTCCATAGGGCTTCAAGGATTGGTATAAACTGATGTATGTGGATCATTTCTAGTAGAATCGTGAGGAGAATATTCTTACTTCATAAAACTTACTTATGACCTGAGTAGATAGGGCTATGTCTATATAATGAATAATAACTCTGATTCCATTGAGAAGTTAAAATAATTAAATAATGAAGTATTTAATCAATATGGAAACAAGATAAATAATAATAAATAAAATAGAGGTTTTGAATATCTTATCCAATATTTTATCGAATTTCTATAGGAGTATGGTATTTTACCTCAACTCACTACACCTTACACAGTATACTGGAATGGTGTAAGTGAAATGAGGAAATGTAGCTTGTTAGACATGGTATGGTCGATAATGGGTCATGAGGATCTTCCATTATCTATTTGAGGATATTCATTATAAACTATAGAATACACACTAAAATAAGTACCAAAAAATTGGAAAACAGAATTCCCTCTAAGTACTACATAGGTGAACTAGAGAGGTAACAGAACTAGAGATATATGACTATCACTTCACTAATGATGGTGACTCATTATTGTTTGGAAATGAAAAAAATTATATCCTATAAAGAGATATTAGATATCTTAGAAGCTACAATATGGAAAGTATCCTTTAATTCTAAAATAGATTCCATGTATCATATCAAATTTTGGGTTCTGGTCGATGTTCCAGTTAATGTAAATCATGTAGTGGGCACATGGGTATTCAAGGGACAAATGGGGATATAAGGTAATTTAAATACCAATAAATAATGGCTAGTGAGTAAATGGTTTAAATAAAATTATGTAATTTACTATGATTAAACCTTCTCACCTACTTCCATGTTTAAATCTATCAAAATTATGCTTTACATAGTTGTATTCCTTGACTATGAAATTTTCCATATGGATGTCAATATAGCTTTCCATGATGGATATCAACAGGAAGATTCCAACATGGCACAACCAAAAGGTTTATTGTATCTAGGTGATGATAAAATGGGTTTCAGATTGGATAGATCTATTTATGGATTGAATCGTACTTATTCCATGGAAAATTCAATTCGATAAAGCTATAAAATATTTTTGTTTCATTAAGAAAGAATGTATGACACGTGTTTATAAGATGTTTAGTGGAAATGTGGTCATTATCCTAGTGGTATATGTTGATAAAATATAACTTATTGGAAACAACATATCATTCTTATAGTCTATTAAGGATTGGATAAAAAGTGTTTCTCCATGAAGGAATTTGGTAAAGTGGCCAATATTCTTGGGATTAATATCATTCATAATAGATCCAAGAAATATATTGGACTAAGTCAAAGTACATACATTAACCATATACAAAATTGATTAATTATGGAACAATCCTATATGGGATAGGTTCCAGTGTCCCATGGTATACAACTTTCTATGAAATTGGTACCTTAAAAAATAGGATATATATAGAATATGTATGATCCTATACGCTTCATTGATAGGATCAATCATGTATTCCATATTATGTATAACCCAAGATGTTTTCTATGCGTTGGTAATTGTATGTTGATATCAAGAATATCTAGTAGAATAGAATTGGACTATTGTTAAGGTTATCCTCAAGTATCTGATAAGAACTAAGGATATGTTCCTAGTGTGTGGAGGAGAAGAGGAGTTTTTCATCATGTGTTATACTGATTCTACTTTTAAAAAATATTATAATGATTAAAATTATTAGTCCAGATATTTTTTCTATCTCAATAGAGGTCATATGAGTTAAAAGAGTTCAAAGAAGCCAATTTTCATTGATTTTACAATCGAGTCCGAGTATATACAAGCTTATGATCCATCCAAATAATTCATTTGGATTCAAAACATTGTCCATTATCTCGATTTGGAACCTATAAGTAAATAACTTATCATATTGTATTGTGATAATACTACAGCGATGGTTGTTGCAACTGAGCACAAGTCACACCATTGGAAAAAGAATATACTCTGGAAGTATCAACTCACTGGGTATTTTTATCAAAGGGGTGAAGATATATTAATAATATTTCCCACATATGAAAATTTGAGGAATCATTGACTGAAGACTTATCTTAATAGAAGCATGAGAATCATGTGATAGCTAGTGAACAGAAGGTTGTTAACAGTTTTATCTAGTGTAATTGGGATACTGTTTGAGTTGGTTCCCTCGAACTAACTTTTGTGTACTTTATGATAACCTATATTCATTTTTTTAATATTAATAAACTTCTTATCACATCATTATTTTTTTCGTAACATAGCATGTGAAAATGACCTAATAATAGTTGTCATATTGAAAGGTAATAGTAGGTCCCCGCTATGGTGAAAACCCAAAAGTTCCACAATATTGTTCATAATTATATGTTCTATATCCAGATGAAAAAATTTTAGGGATAGAAATGATACAGTTTATCATTTTTGGAAAATCATAGTACATTGAGTAACTTTTTCATAGTGTACACCCTTGGTGATATCAATTGTAGGATATTATGAGAATGAGACCTGCGAGTAGCAAATGCACATAAATATATATTTCTCTTCATGTTCTTATATGTGAAATTTTTTATTTATCCTTATATATTATTATCATTATTAAATAGTTTTATAAGGATCATACATTAATGTATTGATGAAAATCACGATGAAAAATGTTCGCGAAGACGTAGGATTTGTTGGGTGCATCACAAGTTATATTTTCTTAATGAAAAATGTAAGAAAGGATTTGTACCTTCTGTTCTTTAACAGATGTAGGTATCTCATTCCCTTTTATGGAAATTATATATCCTAAATAAATCCATATCCATGGTGTTCTATAAGAAATTTTGATTTCTTTAAAGTCAAATAAAGAGACATTGAGCACATAGGTTTGTTGCACCAATATGAAATCTTCTTGATTAGAGATATCATGATAAAAGGATTATATTACATAGTAAGAATTAGTATGAGTTATTATGTCATTTTTCCATTATCTTATTTCTCTAGGGGTTCCTTATCATGTTTCTTGATGATATCCTTGGAATTTAGGCTATTTCACATAATGCCACTGTGAAATATTCCTAGAGGGACATCCACTAAGTGTATCCAAAATCTCAATTAAATAATTCATTACTATTTATTATTTAACAAGTTGAATAAATATTATTCCCAGACATTCCTTAATAATTATTCATTTTTTATTTATCACATATATTCTGTAACTAGTTTTTTGAGAGAATATTATGTGAGCAGAATATATAATAATTGTTTATTAGCTATTTCGTGAATATAATATATATTTTTTTATTATAGAATAATGATGTGATATTTATTTATGAAATAAATAATCATTATTTTAATCCTAATAAATATTATGGAGGAATTTTGGACCATGTTTAACAGTCCAGTGAGAAATAATATATATTCAATATTTTTTGATTAATTGATATTTAATCTAATTTTTGAGTTTAGTGCATGTTAAGAAATAAAAATATTTTTATTATAATTATGGATATGGATCTCCATAGGGATTAAATAAATAATAAGGGGATCCTGTGTAATTATTTATTTCTAACACTAGTGGAATATACATGCAGTTATCATATTTTTTTTATTGAGAAAATTTTATTTTTTTCATGATGTCATCCAAACAGAATCATCTCAGGCCTTAGAGAGCTCCCTCTCATGAAATGGTCCCATAAACGGAGAGTTATCTTTATCCACCTTTCATTGTCAAGTCTAATGATATCATGGTTAATCCTTTTGAAGATATTCTTAGGTATATCAAATGCGGATGATACAAGAGAAAGAATATATTGATCTAACACCCAAATTTGTCAATAGAAACATTCGTGATTTCAAGTTCTCCTCCTTGTATGCTAGAGTTCATCGACTAGTAGCGAGGGTGTGATATGTAACATGGGTAGACTATACGCTCTTTATCAAAGTATTCAAATATCAAAAATCAATAAACAATATCCAATTGATAATAAAAAGTCACCAGGATATTGCCATGATCAATAATGACCAATGTCACATCATAATCCCAAAAAATAAAAAATGAATATAAACCAAAGAAATAAATATCCAATGTCCAATAAATTTAATGTTTCTATGTAAAACCCAAAATAAAGACATTATTAACCCTCACAATAGATTCTGACATCATGGTTGGTTCCCTCATCCATGCACCATTGAATCCCAACATAGCCTTCTAACACAGGGCTCTTTCCCTCATCATGTTACGAAAACATGATGTCTATTTAGGTATTGATCAGGAAGATTGAGTAGGGTGTTAGTACAACATAGTTGGACACTACCAACATTGTCTAAAGTAATATATAGTCAATAAAAATGAATATATTTGAATGAAAAATAAAGTAAAAATGAAAAGGTAAACAAGTTTCACATTTAATATCCTTTAATCAACCACATATGCCCCAAGGGTTGTCGGTGACACCTAAAACAATCATACCTACTTTGGCCCACACCTAAGTTTAAACCATATACCATAAGGAATAAAAATTATTTCTTTTATTTATTTCATTATTCATTTAGTTTCAATTTCATATTCATGTACTGGGGAATATAGTAGAAGTATAGTTGCCTATGCTTATTTGGAGTATCAGTCCCGAACACATATCTGACCACTCATAATCACAAATAAATATATATTAGGGGTCTATAGAATCTTTCTCATACCCTATGGGTATTTGTATCATCATTAAATTTCCATCAACTCATTTTTCACATGTGTGCATCAAGGGCCTGGAGTGTTAGTCCAGAACACCATGGGTATTTGGAGAATCAGTCTCTATCCAACACCACATTTTTCAATCCATCACACTTTCACATATATAACAATATATAAAAATATGGTTCAACACCTTTAATCCATATTATTATTCATTCACATCACAGTAAACTATATCATTTATCAAATCACAACCATGGTTCTTTTCTTTAATCACATGGAATAATATGAAGAATTTATAATTAATCCATTTTTAATAAATTAATCACATATTTATTTAACCCTTCATGGTTGTTCCAATAAACCCTTTAATTCCCATTATCAACATAATATGATGATTTAATTCGATTATAAAAACCCATTATTCTCCTTTTCATATTTAATAGTTACCTTTTCAAATATATTGTCACACCCCATGGGTTTCCATCAAATCTGATCTCATAATGTTCAATATGTCCAACAAAAACTGTAAAGGGTTCCCTAATTTCTTTGAATTAAATTAAACTTTTAAAAATAAATGAAGCTGTAAAACCTTGTAATGAAATGGAAAAATTATGTACATATGAGTATTATAAGGTCTATAAGAATTTTCTATTAGACCACTAACCTCAAGGTCACCAAAAAACACTCGCCAAACCATAATCCTCACTTTGATGTCGAACTATAAAACTCAAAATGGTAGAAGAGATTTAGGATCAAAAACAAGGACCAAGAACTGATTAAATGATATCTATCAAACCCGATATCTAAACCAGTAAAAATGGAGCAAATCGCCCCTCTCAATGGGTTGATTGAAGACACTCTCATGCAATGAGAGATAGAGATAGAAGAACCTTAAAAAAGAATAGAATTCCTTACCAGAGATCAAATATTCTTCCACTGGATCATTTATTCACCATTAAATGGGTTTGAGGAGCCTTCGTTCCCAATCTTGAGCCTCCAAAAACATTGGTAATAACGTTATTCTAAAATAAGTTTTTTTATTTAATAAATGGGGTTTCAGGAATTCTAAAATAAAAAATAAACGATTTAATTTCAAGCATGCATAGTTTCCTAGGAAGGGTGAAATGATTTCCAAACCTTGAACATTAAATTTTCTACCCTACTTATGGGGAGCATAGAGATGCTTAGGTCCATGTATAGTAAGATAATTTTATGCCATCTTTGTAAACCCCCACTATCTCGTGGTGCACAATTTGGGGATGGTTTCCATACGGTTTTTTCAAATAGTGTGCCACCTCATGTGGCTCTAAAAATTGGTACTCTCTTTCCTGGGGAACACTACACTATTTCCCAAAACTATGTGTAAAATCTCTATAGCCCTGTGGGAATAAATATTTCGAAAAATTCACCTGAAACAAACCTAATGAAAATATAACCAGTCTATGATCAAAACAAGGGTAAGTAACACTGAATAACAAACACGAGACATCTCTAAAAAATATTATATATTATAATAAAACAAAATGTATAATCCTTTAAAAAAATTGTAAACTATCGATCATTTGTGAAAATTACCATAAAAAATAATAATATAATATAAAAATCATTTTTAGAAACATTTTTAGATCCCATGGATATTGGAGATAACATATTTTCAACCAAAGGGTTATATAAAGTCAGATTTCCATAACAACATTCATTCTATATATTGAATTAATAAAGGGATGAAAATGAATAGAAGACCTGTAATCCTGGGATAGAAATAGAGTTGATTAAAAATAATTTTAATCTTGATGTATAGTTCATAATATTTCATCATTAGAAACATAATCATAAATAATAGAGATAAACAATGAGATCATAACATAATTCCATTAATACTTTAGTGTCTTTTTAATAATTATCCCATGAAATAATAACCTCAAATAAAAAAATAAGTATTATAAAAAAGGATAATAATTATTAATAATTTCGAAGGGTATGTATATATTCCTCATAAAAATTAATAGGAGAAAAACATCAGTCATGTCTCATCGAAACAAAATTGAGATCAAAATCTCTTACTACTTTGGCAATATTAAAACTAAATCCACATGCAAGGCAGAACCAGAAATTATGGTAATGTATGGAGTATCCATAATAATTAATCAACTCCAACCAAATTCTCTAGAACATATTCAACTATTTCTGTTTAAATATAGACATTAAATTTTTATGAATAGTATATATTTCAAACATTTATCTATAAATATATCGCCTCTATATCTTTAATGAACCAATTACTACAGAGGAATGAAAATCATGTGTTGGGTAATTTTTCTCATTAATATTAAACATTCATGGGTTGAAAGATATGACCATGTCATTTTGTATTGAGTATGTATCTCATTCCCTTATCTAATGAATCAATATAGATCAGAAACACTTCCCCACTATATAGTATTGTAACGACCCAAAGTTTCATTAATGGAAAATCCCCCTTGATCTGGTTAAATGTCTCTTTATGCAAAATATTTTTATAATATGTCAACTTCTTTGGTTTTATGTTAAGAATTTTGACCGTTGTTAATATAGTCGTTTAACAGTGATCACATGATTAGTATAAATATAGGACCTTAAAAAATCCAATTTACTCAGACAAAAGAAGTGATGGACTCATCCAGTATAATTGCCCCATACGAAGCCCATTTGTCGGAGCTCGGAAAAGAGGTGGCATCCTTGGGCTTCTCTCTTGACCAAGCCCAAGCTAAGATTCACTATATCAAACTCGAACGGGACCGTCTACGGGAAAAGTGGAAGTTGATAGAGATTACCACTCGAGCGATGTTATCCGAGCCACCCCAAGAGTCTGTCACCATCGCACGCCTTACCCTTAGGTCTTATGCGGCTGTTTTAAGGGTTTATGTAACAAATAAGTATTACTATATTCATGTTCATTATTTTTTTTTATATATAATAATGAATATAATTTCTAGTCATTTTTGATACATTGTAAATAGTTTTTAAAGTACAAATGGTGTTTTTAGTTATTATTTAATTAAGAAATCTATTTTATTAAATTAAGGTATTTTTGAATTAAATAATATTATTAATATTAAATTAATTAAATATAAATTATCTTATAATTTTATGAATGCAATTAAATTTTTTTATTAAGGTTTGAAAGCCATTTCTGTCAAAACCCATGAATTTTCGATAATTGTCGGTTTTTATTTTAAAAGTGAAAATTAACATATTTAGAAAATTATTTAGATAAAATAAATGTCAATTATGGAATCAGGACGTTAAAATTATCCAATGGTGAATTTTTCATAATTTTCTGAGACAGTCAAATTTTTGGGTAAAAATTAAATACCGTTTAAATATATAATGTGTTTTATGACATCATAATGACCGAATAGTGATGTAATAAAATACTATAATCTTTATGTTCGGACAATATATCTTTTTCCATTAAAATAATATGATTTTGGGTTTGTTTTACTTACTTTTCAAAGCATTAATGGACCCCTCAAGCCATATTCAACACCTTGCCTTTTTAAATTAATTTCCATGGGAGTGTGAATCACCTCCACATAAGCAACCCTAATATTTTAAAAAGTTCGGACTTTGGCATTATAAAATATTTTTTTCCACTTCCATTTTCCAAAAACCATAGGGAAAAACCATGGGATGGTTTGTGGTTTGGGTTAATTTAATGTAAGGGGACCCAAACCTAAATAATAAAGAATTCCCTCACCTTTCCTATATAAACCCACCCAAGCTCCCACTTCCTCCTCACACAAATCCCTTCGAGTTCGTCCAACCTCTGACCTACTCTCTCTATAATCCTCCCAAGGTTCCCCAAGCTCCCAAGAAGCCTCTCACAAGCCTCTCTCTAGCCTTTGGAAGCACACTTCCAAGTAAGGGTTTTTTCTTCCTTTCTCATTTTTATCAATTTTATTTAAGTTGTATTGACCTTTTAATTTCAATTATGAATGTTGGGGTATGGTTTCGCACCTCCCCCATACTTCCCTCTTATTGTTTTAATGATGGGATACCCCTTTCTCTCTCATTAAATGCCTCCCATGTACACCCGTTACTATGCCGAAATTCTGAAAGAAACTTCTCTCCCTTCTTTTACATTCAAGCAATAATTTTGTATCATGAATCCAAATTCCATTAAAATTATTGGTACATGTATCTATATTACCTCCTTACTGTCCATTACATGTAAATATGATGAGGAACCCCTTTATCTCTCATAAACCGTTTTTATGAATTCTTATGTCACACCGTTACGCTGCCGAAATCGCACCGATTTTCTAAGCCAATGCCATTGTGTAGTGGATACCATGCCCATTTCTCCATCAAGGGTATCCACCTTTATGCACCTTTACTTATTGATTAAAAAGTCTCATGTATGAATTCCACATTCCTTTATCGTGGAATAAATGATTATGTTTTATGAATCCATTTTTTTTGATCCATGTGGCACACTTATGCATGAAATGAAATGTTTAAGAAGGGTGCGCCCTTATAGCGCTCCAATGCATTGGGTAAAGTATAGCATCATGATACATCATATGCAATGAGATTTGACTCATGCTAATTCAAGTGCAACAAGGGTTTACTCATGCTTCATGTGCAATGAGGATTTACTCATGCTCCATGTGCAATGAGCCTTGGCTTATGCTAATTCCATGTTAAGTGTTGTTTCCACATTTCCATGTTATGATTATCATGCTTTATCATGCCTTTATGTTCATGTTTTTCTTATTCTATATTGGTATGCCTATTCTATAACATGTATTGTACTCTTCATTTTATTCCATGTGTACTCCCTTACTGGTCTTTATAGCTCACCCTTTTCTTATGCATGTCCTCAGGTTATCCCATGCAATGCTAGGTACGAAGGAATGTAGTGGTCATGTAAAGGAAGTTTTCAATAAAGATGTTGTATTTCATGTTTTAAGTTTTTATGTAATGATCCTAAGCCCGAAATACACTAAACCTCTCGATCATAAAGGATAGGTTTAGTTATTTTTGGGATTAGGAAACCCTAGTAAAGCCTTATATATAGGACTAAGTATAATAAAAACATCCCTAAGTTTTGGTAAGTACTGATTAAGTGGTTTATCAAACAAATACATCCCTTTCTGGATACGAGCAGGTAGAGGCGGCTCTGGCACAGATGTATCCTAGGGGTAAAACCCGAAAACACTGCTTTGAGCTAGAATCGAACAGGAACTGGTGCACGACAACGGTCCTTGATGCACTCTTGGTTACGACACTCTTGAGGGATAAGTTTTGATAAATTCACAAGCTTAGTATGAACCCTTATTAAGGGAATTAAAAAAAATTCCCCTATGAATATATGTTAGAAAGTAGATCATGAAAAGCCTATATCGAAGCCTATAGACTCATGAGTAAGGAAATAAAAGTTTCATTATAAGTCATCAACTTTTGTCTTTGGATTACCCTTTATGTGTTACCCCTAAAATTACTTTTATTCCATCCAATGGTCGGTAATAGGAGGAATCGGCATAAAAACCGTTGTGAAGATCAGTGTGATGACTGTACTAATGAGATGCCAAATCAAATGGGAGCGGGAATCGCGAACTTTGTCATGCTTCTCTCTCATCTAACTCAAGTTTTGAATAGAAACATGGGTCAAGAGGAATGTTCAACTCCCCCCCCCCCTAAGAATGAACAAGTCGCTATCGAGAGCTTTATGAGACAAAGGCATCCTACTTTTATTGGATCATCTGATCCCACGATCGCTGAACAATGGATCAACTCCATTGAAAAGATCTTCTCCATCCTTAAATGTTCTGAACAAGAGAAGGTTCTCCAAGTTGCTTATCGCATGGAGGGTGAAGCTGATCAATGGTGGACGTTGATCAAAAATATGAAGCCTGAGGAGGAGATCGAGGCTCTGGAATGGAAGGATTTCCAGAAGATATTTTTCGATAAATATTTTTCGTGCACCCTCCGGCTTAAGATGGAGAGGGACTTCCTTTCCCTCAAGCAAAAAGTTGATGAATCTGTTGGAGCATACGAGGAAAACTTCACAAGTCTTACACGATATGCTTTCGGCTTTGTTGTTACCCCTGAATTCAAAGTTGACCGCTTCTTTGGAGGGATGAAGCCTAGCCTACGGAAAGCATTAGTGATCCGTGACTTCAATAGCTATGAGGAGATTGTCCGATGTTCCCTCAAGGTTGAAATGGAGATCGGGGAATCACAGGGGTATCATGGGGACAAGAAGCGTATGGTGGACTTCAATACTGGTGGTCCTATGGATAAATCCAACGGTGCTAAGAAGATCCAGCACCCCACTTTCCAAAAGTGCAGAAAGAAGCACCCTGTAAATTTCCTTAAGGGGACAAGAAAATGCTTCAGGTGTGGATGAGAAGGGCACCGAGCTGTTAACTATCGGCAAGAAAGACCCACGGCTGCGACAGAGGAGAGTAATGCTCTGTTCGAACCTCAACACGTTGTTCAATGCTACAAATGCAAAGAACCGGGTCATTTTTCAAATCAGTTCCCTGATCCAAGGGTTTTTGGAGACAACCAACAACCTCCAAGGAAGAAAGGAAGATCTTTTGACATCACTTCTGCCAAAGTGAACCCTGACAAGGAAGTGGTGACAGGTACGATAGTTATTCATTCAAGAATTGAAAACTTAATTTTTGATTCAGGTTCTACACATTCTTTTATATCTCGAAAGTTTAGTAGAACAATCCCAGCACCACCACAAATCATGGAAGTAAAGATGTCGGTGAGTACGGAAAATGGAGAAATCATTTCATCCCATGAATATAAGTCCTCCCCTGTTGTAGTCTATGGATTGAATTTCCCAGAAAACCTCATCATACTCCCTCTGGTGGAATTTGATGTCATTCTTGGCATGGATTGTCTTTCTTTATATAGAGCCAACATAAATTATAGGGGGAGGGAAATCACACTCCATATGGAGAATCAACCCACGATTCTTTACAATTGTCAGGAGGAAGATGAATCTCCTTTAGCTCCATCATCTCAAGCATGAATATTACTACCTTATGAGTACGCGTATTTGGAACACATGATTGAGTCCAAGGAAGAAACCATCCTTGAAGAAATGCCTATTGTGAGGGCATTCGCTAAAGTGTTTCCCGAGGAACTTCCTGGTCTTCCTCCAGGAAGAGATATTGAGTTCTCAATTGAACTTATACCTGGGGCGCTACCAATATCCAAGAATCCATACAGAATGGTTTTTGTAGATCTTGAAGAGATGAAGAAACAACTACAGGAGAATTTGGATAAATGGATTATATGCCCAAGTGCTTCACCAAGGGGTGCACCAGTCCTCTTAGTCAAGAAGAGGGATGGGTCAATGCGGCTTTGCATCGATTATCGTGAACTTAACAAAATCATGATAAAGAAGAAGTATTCTCTCCCAAGAATAGATGACTTGTTTGATCAGCTGCGTGGAGCAAAATACTTCTCCAAGGTGGATTTGTGGTCAGGATATTATCAAGTAAGGGTTAAGAAGGAAGATGTCCCGAAGACTACTTTTCATACAAGATACGGGCACTATGAATTCATAGTAATGCCTTTCAGACTCACCAATGATCCAGTAATATTCATGTACTTTATGAATAGAGTCTTTAGATATTACCTTGACAAATTTTTGGTAGTCTTTATAGATGATATTCTATTATACTCCAAAACCAAGGAGGATCATGAGGAGCATTTAAAAACTGTACTAGAGACTTTGTGCAAGGAGAAGCTCTATGAAAAGTACAGCAAGTGTGAGTTCTGGTTGGAGGAGGTCTCATTATTGTCCCATATCATCACAAGCAATGGGATATCTGTGGACCCCTCCAAAACAGATGCAATTGAGGGATGGCCGTGGCCAACATTGGTAACAGATATCTGTAGCTTCTTGGGGTTAGCTAGATATTATCAATGATTTGTGAAGAATTTCTCACGATTATCCAACCCTTTTACCAAGCTAACTCGAAAGGGAGTAAATTCTTCTTGGAGTGATGAATGTGAAGAAAGCTTCAAGTAGTTGAAAAGGAGGCTTATCACTGTGCCCGTGCTCACTTTACCCACAAGAGGGGAGATTTTTGTGGTATTAAGTGATGCTTCGAAAAAGGGCTTAGGAGGTGTGATGATGTAGAATGATAAAGTTGTATCATATGCCTCAAGGAAGTTGAAAATCCATGAGAAAAACTATCCAACGCATGATCTGGAGTTGGCGACGGTGATATTTGCCTTGAAAATCTGGCGGCATTATCTCTATGGAGAGAAATGTGAGATATATACTGACCACAAGAGTCTTAAATATATATTCATATGAAAAGAGATTAATATGCGCCAGAGAAGATGGATAGACCTCATTAAGTATTATGACTTTTCAATACATTACCACCCTAGGAAAGCGAACAAGGTGGCAGATACCCTAAGTAGAAAGGACCCAGCAATTCTATCAATGATGATAATTGAGAAGGATCCAATCTTCTTAGACTTGATGAAGATGGACATGGGAATCATAGAGAAGGTAACATCATCAATCCTTTCACAAATGATTGCTCAACCACCTCTTTTGGAAAGGTTAATGGATGCTCAAAAGGATGATGTGGGAATTCAGGAAAAAGTGGAAGCTGTCAAAAAAGGGAAATCCTCAGAGTTTAATGTTAATAAAGAAGGAATTGTGTGGTTTGGGAAAAGACTATGTGTTCCATCATGTTTGAAGCTGAAGAAGGAACTTTTGGATGATGCACATAGTTCAAATTTCTCTATTCACCTAGGGAGCACAAAGATGTATCAAGATCTCCGAGAAAACTTTTGGTGGGATAATAAGAAGATGGACATCACTGAATATACATCAAAGTGCCTGGTGTGTCAGCAAGTGAAGGTAGAGAGGCAGAAGTATAAGGGGATGATGCAACCATTGCCCATACCAGAATGGAAATGGGAGAACATCACCATGGACTTTGTCACCGGACTTCCAAGGACATCCAAAGGCAATAATGCAATCTGGGTTGTTGTGGATCGTCTTACAAAGACTGCACACTTCATTGTTATTCGTGATGATTTATCATTGGGTCAACTGGAACGGATATATATCAGGGAAGTGGTAAGGTTGCATGGAGTACCACTATCTATTGTTTCTGACCGAGATCCAAGATTCACCTATAAGTTTTGGAAGAGTCTTCAACATGATCTGAATACTATACTAAACTTCAATACGGCCTATCATCCTCAAACTGATGGCCAATATGAGCGGACTATCCAAACAATTGAGGACATGTTGGGAGCATGCTCAATGGACTTTAAAGGAGGCTGGGATCAACATATTCCTCTGGTTGAGTTATCTTAAAATAATAGTTTCCACTCGAGCATCCAAATGGCACCATATGAAGCCATGTATGGGAAAAGGTGCAGAACACCGGCATGTTGGGATGAGGTCGGTGAACGTAAGCTGCTTGGACCAGAAATGGTCGAAGAAATGGTGGAGAAGGTGAAAACCATTCAGCAGCATATCAATGCATCCCAGAGTCGACAGAAGAGTTATGCAGATAATCATCGATGAGACCTTGAGTTTAAAGTTGGAGACATGTTTTTTCTATGCATATCTCCATGGAAAAGGTTCATGAGGTTTGGAAAGAATGGGAAGTTAAGTCCAAGGTACATCGGCCCCTTCAAGATTCTTGATCGTGTTGGGGATGTGGCCTATCGACCAGAAGTTCCACCTACCATGGCCAAAGTGCATGATGTCTTTCATGTATCCCTCTTAAGGAAGTACATACTGGACCCCTCATAGGTACTCTCTTCTGAGGTGGTACAATTGGAAGATGATCTTTCTTATGAGGAGAAACCAGTGAAGATCTTAGATCGTAGAGAAAAAATTCTACGAAATAAGACAATGTCCCTCGTCAAGGTATTGTGGAAAAACTACAAGTTTGAAGAAGTGACTTGGGAATAGGAGGAAAAGATGAAGTTGAGTAACCCACATCTGATTTAGTGTGGGAAAAGGAAAATTTCGAGGGAGAAATTTCTTAAGGGGGGGATATTGTAACGACCCAAAGTTTCATTAATGGAAAATCCCTCTTAATCTATTTAAATGTCTCTTTATGAAAAATATTTTTATAAGATGTCAACTTCTTTGGTTTTATGTTAAGAATTTTGACCGTTGTTAATATAGTTGTTGAACAGTGATCACATGATTAGTATAAATATAGGACCTTAACAAATCCAATTTACTCAGACAAAAGAAGAGATGGCCTCATCCAGTAGAATTTCCCCATACAAAGCCCATTTTTTGGAGCTCGTAAAAGAGGTGGCATCCTTGGGCTTCACTCTTGACCAAGCCCAAGCTGAGCTTCACCATGTCAAGCTCGAACGGGACCGTCTACTGGAAAAGTGGAAGTTGATAGAGATTACCACTCGAGCGATGTTATCTGAGCCACCCCAAGAGTCTGTCACCATCGTACACCTTACCCTTAGGTATTATGCGGAAATTTTAAGGGGTTATGTAAAAAATAAGTAGTACTATGTTCATGTTCATTATTTTTTTTGTATATAATAATGAATATTATTTCTAGTCATTTTTTATACATTGTAAATAGTTTTTGAAGTACAAGTGGTGTTTTTATTTATTATTTAATTAAGAAATCTATTTTATTAAATTAAGGGATTTTTTAATTAAATAATATTTAAATAAAATAATATTATTTATATTAAATTAATTAAATATAAATGATCTTATAATTTTATGAATGCAATTAAATTTTTTTATTAAAGTTTGAAATCCATTTCTGTCAAAACTCGTGAATTTTCGATAAATGTAGGTTTTTATTTTAAAAGTGAAAATTAACATATTTAGGAAATTATTTAGATAAAACAAATTTCATTTCTGGAATCAGGACGTCGAAATTATCCAATGGTGAATTTTTTATAATTTTCGGAGACTGCCAAATTTTTGGGTAAAAATTAAATACCGTTTAAATATATAATGTGCTTTATGACATCATAATGACCCAATAGTGAGGTAATAAAATACTATAATCTTTATTTTCGGCCAATATATGTTTTAACATTAAAATAATGTGATTTTCGGTTTGTTTGACTTACTTTTCAAAGCATTAATGGACCCCTCAAGACATATTCAACACCTTGCCTTTTTAAATTAATTTCCATGGGAGTGTGACTCACCTCCACATAAGAAACCCTAATATTTTAAGAATTTCGGACTTTAGCCTTATAAAATATTGTTTTCATCTTCCCTTTGCAAAAACCATGGGCAAAAACCATGGGATGGATTGTGGTTTGGGTTAATTTAATGTAAGGGGACCCAAACCTCAATAATAAAGAATTCCCTCACCTTTCCTATATAAACCCACCCAAGCTCCCACTTCCTCCTCACTCAAATCCCTTGGAATTCGTCCAACCTCTGGAATAATCTCTCTATAATCTTCCCAAGGTGCCCCAATCTCCCAAGAAGCCTCTCACAAGCCTCTATCTAGCCTTTGGAAGCACACTTCCATGTAAGGATTTTTTCTTCCTTTCTCATTTTTGTCAATTTTCTTTAAGTTGTATTACCCTTTTAATTTCAATTATGAATGTTGGGGTATGGTTTCACACCTCCCCCATACTGCCCTATTATTGTTTTAATGATGGGAAACCCCTTTCTCTCTCATTAAATGCCTCCAATGAACACCCGTTACTATGCCGAAATTCCGAAAGGAACTTCTCTCTCTTCTTTTACATTCAATCAATAATTTTGTATCATGAATCCAAATTCCATTACAATTGTTGGTACATGTACCTATATGACCTCCTTACTATCCATTACATGTAAATATGATGAGTAACCCCTTTCTCTCTCATCAACCTTTTTTATGAATTCTTATGTCACGCCGTTACGCTGCCGAAATCGCACCGATTTTCTAAGCCAATGCCATTGTGTAGTGGATACCATGTCCATTTCTCCAACAAGGGTATCCACCTTTATGCACCTTTACTTATTGATTAAAAAGTATCATGTATGAATTACACATTCATTTATCTTAGAATAAATTATTATGTTTTATGAATCCATGTTTTATGATCCATGTGGCACACTTATGCATGAAATGAAATGTTTAAGAAGGGTGCGCCCTTATAGCGCTCCAATGCATTGGGTAAAGTATTGTATCATGATACGTCATGTGAAATGAGTGTTGAATCATGCTAATTCAAGTGCAATGAGGGTTTACTTGTTCTTCATGTGCAATGAGGATTTACTCATGCTCCATGTGCAATGAGCCTTGGCTCATGCTAATTCCATGTTAAGTATTGTTGCCAAATTTCCATGTTATGATTATCATGCTTTATCATGACTTTATTTTCATGTTTTTCTTATGCTCTATCGGTATTCCTATTGTCTAACATGTATTGTACTCCTCATGTTATTCCATGTGTACTCCCTTACTGGGCTTTATAGCTCACCCTTTTCTTATGCATGACCTCCGGTTATCCCATGCAATGATAGGTACGAAGGAATGTAGTGTTCATGTAAAGGAAGTTTTCAATAAAGATGTTTTATTTCATGTTTTAAGTTTTTATGTAATGATTCTAAGCCCCAAAGACACTAAACCTCTCGAACTTCTTGTTGTATCAAGTGATGTTTTATGTAATAAATCATGTTTAAGTTTGTTATAAAAGCAGGGTTGTCATAGGTATTGTATGAACATGTATTTTAACTAACAATGGATTCACTTCCTTGATAATTTCCTCACATTCATGGGTCCAATGTTAATATTCTCCCATATTAATTAACCTGGTGTGTGGATTATATATCCGTAGGAGATTCTCCACAATGAATCAATAATATCCTTACAATACAATAATAATATGGATCTCAAACATTGTGTGTGATCTAGGCCAATGGTAAATAACATTTATATTTTATGTATCCACATATATATATATCATCCCTTACGATTATATAACCCGAAAAATATTTTTTCACAAAAATTCACACATGCTAATTTTTCATAAAGAATATCATATCCTAGGATCTTTAGTACTATTATAATGTGATATTCATTATCTTCCCTACATTTTTAATTTATAATAATATCATCTATAAAGACTACCAATTATTGATCAAGGGGGTCTTTAAAGAATCGATTCATTAAATATATGAAAATAGTGGGTGAATTAGTACGACCAAATGGAATCACTATAAATTCACAGTCTTCATACCTCATATAGAAGGCTATTAAGGTTATGTCATTATTATGACCTTGAATTGATTGTATCCATAAAAAATATCAATATTGGAAAAATATTGATCTCCTTGTAATATTTCGAACAAATCATAAATATGGGTAAGAGGATAATTTTTATCCTATTATGTTCCCAATAATCAATGTAGAGGCATATTGATCCATATTTCTTCTTAAAAAATGAATAGTAGAATCCCATAGTGAGATGATTGGAAAAATAAATAACTCATTAAGATTCTAATGTAATTACTTCTATAATTCAAACAACTAAATTGTGGACATTAATTATCTCGAGTTCAAAATTAGTTTCTCCCCTTGTATGATTTATATTGAAAACTCAACTAAAAATTTGGTGGAAGACTATGAATCTATTTTTGAGAAGAAACAACAATTTATTATAAAACATTCTTATCTTAGATTTTGATTTTCTCCCTAACCATATAAGATATACAACCCTGTTGAATAGAAATCAAGACCCAAAGAATGGATGTAATTTACATTGGAGGTTTATATTTATCATCTCAGAAATTTATGATCATAGGTTGGTTAATAATATTAAACATGACATCCACTTCATAGAAATTTATGCGGTACTTACATAATGAAAGTTAATCCATGCTTTAAATATAATCAAATTTAACTGAAGGTGAAATGTAGAGAATTTCATGAAGCACATTCCAACAAAGCACCAATCATTAAAGAATCATAAACATGAGATCAATCATCATACCATTATGGTTTTTCACTACTTATTAAAAATTTAATAATTTATGTGGCATAGTGATACCCTTCCAAAATTATATAGGTATAAAAAAGTGGGTGGATCCATAATAAAATAATACATTAGAAGTTCTATAGTGGATAGAGACTATACTTTTCACCAATTCATTATCATACTCCATATTAGCAACAATGAATGCCTGATTTTTCTAATTTTATTAGGGATTCAAAGGTTCTTGAAATTGATCATCATTAATAACATTTGAATTTGAGAACAATTTATCGTAATTCCAGAACTCCATGAATTTGAAATCCTAGAGTGTGGGTGGTGCATTTCATGGATATTTATCTCTATTTGTATCATTATTTAACTACCTCCCATCACATCAGTTTTCAATTCTCTATGACCTTCCATTACACACATAATGCATTAAATAGTCCCCTTTAGAAATTTTTTATAATCTTCCTTCCATAATTTGATCATAAAAGAAATATTACCTTCTTCTATCTATGGTTTTTATTATTAAAATTTACATTGAATTCCAGTATTCATTTCTTTTCAAAACCATGACACTAATCGGTAACTCAAACGTCCTTTTCCATCATGATAACACATAAAATGATTTCATCATAGATAATGCAATCTCTATGTATAACTCCTTTCATAGACTTGGTTTTAAGCCATATAATAATCAATCAATCCAACTTTAGTTTTAAATATAATACCAGAAGTGAACCTCACATATCATGTAATATTTTTCTCATGGGTACCAATAGATTCCTCAACCCTCTTTGTTATCTCAATGAGTTCCTTATCATTTTTCATATTAATAATATGAGGAATGTAATTATTAAAAAAATAATCTCCTAAACTCATCCCACCATATGGATCTAATGGTATCCATTTGCCTCCTGATCTTCAGATGATTACAACATTGATCTTATTCACATTCCAAATGATAAATAGATAAAATTACTATTTTATATTTTGAACACTAGATAAGATAAAATATATTTTTATTTGTACTCCTCCATTTCTCAGTAATTATTGGATCATTGAAACTCCTAAAATATGGTGGATTTTCCTCATGAAGGACTTAAAGGGATATTTGTTACTCAATTTATCATATGGATTATTAGTAATATTAATATCTTGAAAATTTTGTGTATGCATAACTGCCAAATGTTACATTCAAGAACACATAATATTTAGTTACTCAAGAGTAAAATCATTTAATTGACTATCAGATTTACTATTAACATATTTCCTCCATGTTCCAACCACTAACTACAACCAAAAAACATATTGTGAGTAACAATAATCATATTGGGAAACCACATAATCATTAAAAATCATTTAAACAATGTATGAATCATTGTATCTTCTTTTTAATATATGAAAACCTATTTTTAACCTTGGTTACTCATGCTCATTTTATATTAAAACCCTTCATAATAGTTTGTAATTAAATAATTATTTAAGCCAAGTTTACCCTTTGGAGTGTCAAAATTGGTGCACATTAAGGGTAAACTCATCGTACACTATAATAATGGTCTATATATACATAATTAGATCTTTTTGAGTTTATTACTCCAAGTATGATCATTTCCAAAACCATCTACACTTTTAGACTCATGATGGGGATGTTTTTTTCTTGGAAAACAACAAATCCATTATTTTCATCCTAGTTTCTAAAGTACTAAAATTTTCCATTTTTCCATCTATAGCAACCCATAATCTTCATAAAAAAGTATTACAATTTATTATATAAGTATTAGACACATAATAATATGATAAAAAGAATAATCATTCTAGTTTAGTGTGTTTAGAAACATGGATATATACAAAACATTATCATAATAGATCTGCAACATCTCTCACCATGTTATTCGTAATTAGCACCCCTATTAAAATTATCATACATAAAACCGTTATTTATATCCTGGGGAAAGTATACATAATAAATTATGATATTATATTCTTTTTAGGCGTAAAAAATAAAGATATTAACGAACAATTAAGAATAACTTGAGAATTACGTTATTATTTTAATGCCTCGGAATTCTAAAAGAATAACATTTTATTCAATAGTGTGTATGACACACAACATGAAACGTAGAAAGGAATATAACCTATCAAAAATTTATGGTGTATTTAATATTTCAAATAAATTTATTATATTCAATAACATTAAATTCATCCAATAATGAATTATATTTCATCGCATGCAACAACGAGTTTCTTCAACGGCGTATGTTACAGGCAAGCCCATGTTTTTCCAAACAACAATATATTATTAAAATATTATTATTTAATATAATAAGATATAACACACACTTTAAATTTTTGTTTATGAAAAGGATTAACTAAAATATGAAAATATATGATTTATAAAAATATAAAATGAATTCATAGGATACCAATTAATCATAAATGAACATAAAAACCAATTGAATATAGAGGAAATATTTTTATACTCACAATGGTGTTTTATTATAATAAATTAAATTAATTACTATTATTAAATTTTATTGATGAAATATATATGTTATATATTTTATAAGATATTTTTTATATTCATTCAATATATTTGAAATCCATAATATAAAAATAAATCTAGTTTTGCGCATAAAAATTGTATTTTTCTAAAAAAGAAAATTTATCACATTTTATTGGTGAACCTATTTTATATCAAATTTTGGGAACCTCAATAAATTTTATTTGTGAAAATAAAATTAATTTTATAAATTATAACATGAATATTATCTTAAGTTGAATTATTGGTATTTTTTTGGGAAATATCATTTTTTTGATGAATAGTAAAAATACTGGATTTTAATGGAAATTTTATTTTTTTGTAAATATTTTATAGTGAAAAATTATATTTCAAATAGATTTAAAGGATTAATTATTTCAATTATAAATAAATTATTACAATTCAGTTCATTGGAATCAATTTCAAATTGAAATTGGGTTTGAAAACATTTCAAACTTTTGAACATTTTTACTTTAAAACCCTTCTTTGTCTTCGTCACTAATTGATTAATTTTATATTATTTTCTACCACTTTAATGGATTCCATATTTTGAATCAGAATAATTTATAAGTTATAATAACATAACCTTAGTTTTTGACCAAAAATATCAGTGAATACTGTTAAAATTAATTGCAACTATTAAAGTGAAATTATGCTTAACAAGGGACTGAATCTTAAGATTAAGGGCCAAAATGACCAAAAAATATGTCCAAAACATATTTTCTAAACATATTTTGACAATATCATCCCATTTATCTATTTTTTCATTATTTTAGTCACATAATGTAATCGACACCTCTAAATAGTGTTTACCTTTTTTATATTTACATGAATTTCACTCCTCCTCCAATATAGAAAGGCACTCACCCCTCCCACTTCTTCACACCATTAAAGCCCTTTGGACCATCCAAAATTGGAAAAAATAAGTACCCAAAATCCATCCCATCATCCTATAATCCTCAATTTTAGAATATATCCAACCAAGTAAGTCTTTTGGTATATACCAAAAGGAGTTACCTGAATAAGAGGTAACGTTATTTAATGATCACTTTTGTTTCATTTACTTCTCCACCGCTTCAATTATTGTTATATCATGATTATATAATAACATATATATATATATAATATACTTATATACTTAAATTCTAAGAGTTTGACCTAATATTTTACACACATCAATCAAAGGGGATAAGTAGTCATCATTCATTAGTATGATGGACTACTGCATCACAAACTGATTTCATTCATTCTTCTATATGAAACCTTTCATGTTTGTAAATAATTATGAATTTTTAGTTTATATATGATATATATATATATTATTTATAATTTATTTATTATTTTTAAAAAAATTATACAACCATACCTTCATGACTTCCATTTTTTGGGAATATGATAACAAAGTTTGTAGATGTGTGGACTATCCCCACCTCAAAGTGATGTGATTCACCCACACTTTATATGGAATGTATTAGTAATGGTTTTAATAAAAATATATAACATATATTACATAAATATGATTATTTAATTTTAATATAAATATATATATATATATAATTTAATTTTCATTATTGTAAATACAACAACAAAATGGAAGTAGCGTTCATGCGTACATACTGCCTACCATCTCCATGAACGGTGAATTTCATTTCCTATCCCCAAATATTATGGATTATTAAAAATAAATATATAATGAATATATTTGATAGTGAAATTATTTTTTACACTATTGAGATGATGAAATCATGATTTATGAAAGAATAACAAAAATAACAAGTCAAAACATACAACAAAAACCGGACAATTAACACCTGAAATATTGAAAATGATGAATGATTGTTAACAAACATGTAATGTGACACAATAAGAAGATAATATATGACATTATAAATATTATTGAAGTTATTTGATAATTTATTAACATGACTAAAACTTTCACAATGTGACCCAAGCTAGGGATTGTGTAGCAACTACCCCATGCCCGCCTCTATAGGCCAAGGGTGGAGATAAGCATTGAAAGTCATAACCTAAATGGGAGTCCTTTTCCTATATACCTATAAGAACACTCCCAAACATATCAATGATTAATTTTAAAGGAATAATAATTAAAAGATTAAATATATATTAATTATATCAATAATGAAAAACCTCTATGGTGTATAACAATATGACAATGAAAACTAAAAATTAAAGGGGAAAATACAGGTCCAACTAGATATATGTCCCAACCTAAAAAATAGGAAAATTAAACAACTAATATATCCCAACTCCTAAATTCTAAGCTATGACCACCATATATGATCCAAATCACCTAGTATCACTAATCTCCTCTGAATTCAACGTTGGCCTCTCTGTCGTCTACATAAGAAATTACATGTGTGGGAAAATCCCATGGAAGGGTGAGTATATATAAACCTAGTTTGACACCCCAAAAGATGGAGGGGGTGAAGTAATAGATAAAAAAAAGGAAAGGAAATAAAATATAATTTTACACAATTTAAGGATATATTGAAAGAGAATAGCTCAACCCAAAACAATAGAAAGGGTAACCTCATCTAAGCATAGGTGGCTTGACACAGGGTGTAGATAAACTATACGTTGAGTCATTGCCACTCATAATAGGAGAGCAAAATCATCCAAAAATGAAAATCTAGAAACAGAAAGCACATGGAACAGCCTACATGTCCTTTCCTTTCATTTAAAGTGAGTAACCAAATACACGGTGTGGATATAGATAAATTTATATATGCTCAGTAAAAGAAAACCAAATGGGAGAGTAAGTGGATCTCCATCGCACAACTAATCTCTGGAAGAAGAGTATACGAAAAATTTTACAGTCCATCAATGATGCCTCTCATTTCATGAATCTATCGAGAAGTAACTATCCAAGTCACCCCACTCATTTCCATTATACCACGTAGTCTAGGGGAACCTGCTCAAAGTAGATGATTTCTTCCCTTATGCATCAGGGGGTTCCACTCTGTAATTATATATAGAGGACCTGCACCCAAGATGGTAGGTGGTTCCACTCCAGTGACATGAGGCCTTGTACCTTAGTGTGACATGGGGTTCCACCCTGTTCATCGAGGACCCACTCCATATCCGATAGGGGGTTCCAGTTTGAATGTAGAGGAACCATGCCCATACTGATGGGGGGTTCCACTCTTGTGTCATGAGGACCCGTGCCATAGTGTAATAGGGGGTTCCACTATGTCCATCATCAACCCATGACCCATCCGATAGGGGAATCCACTCAAATGTAAGAGGAACCATGCCCAAAAAGATGGCAGTTACACTCTAAATGTTGAGGACTTGTGACCTGGTCAAATAGGGGCTTCTACTCTAAAGGTAACTATAGAGGACCTATGCCCATATTGATGCCTCTAGTGATCCCAACCAATCACTACCATCATCAAGCATCACCTAAAAAGATAATCATGTTAAAAATATTCCACATAATATCTTAAAATTAACAATAGAGGTAACCATAATGTTCTACATCGAAATACACCTAGGGTAGGTTACACGTGGGCCAAAATCTGAGTTCAGATGAAGGAGATATGGAAGTTTGAAGTTTCCTAAATAGGAAACAAATGGTACATAGCATGTGAGGGGATCAACAAGGCTTGTGGTACCAGTCCACTACTTTGTCATGTCCCTAAATAGAACACATCTCAAATCTGATGTACTAGTATATTCCATATAGGTGGACTATACAGTGTGTCCAAACTAATCGGGACCGAGTTGTGTTCCTCTAGTCGTGTCTGTATGCCAAACCTCACATACATATACTTCGATACACATAGTGTCATTTCAAATGGTGTACTAGAAGTGTGATATGGATATGTCTATGTACTCAGGTATATGTTCATGTATTTAGCCAGTTACGTCCACATAGCATCTCACCCATGTAATCCACCACATGGTTTGTCCATCCGGTGAAGGGGTACATGTCGTGTTGGAGGGATAAAGGTTGTTTCATCCTTATGGATTTCCAAAACCCAAGCCATCGCACTCAAGGGGATACATGTTGAGTTTTCATTATTTAATAGGGTGTGTAGTTGGGTTTTTAATAATTTCTCAGATCCAACATATTTTCCTTGATTCAAGCTAGGTCATCTTGACTTCACCCTTATATTCCCTCGGAATCATTAGATCTAGTGTCGATCGATGGATTTCGTCCCTCTGGTGGTAAAAAATATGATTCCCACCACCCATGAGGGTTATTTATTTGACCTGTATGCCTCCAATCCTTCCACCTTTTATTTATTGATCTTAAATCATCAAAACGATCATTCATTCCTAGAAACAATCCTAGATATAACCTTATTTCATTGATCCAGGACTTGTTCATAAATTTGTTGAGATTTCAGGGGTCTGATCGGGCTAGGTACCACCCAGAAATGTCGAACTAGGACTAAGAGGTCTAACTAATGAATAAATTGAATAAAATGAAGGGGTAGAATGAGAAAAAAAATTAGTGATTGATACCAAGTGTTCTTCTCCAATCGATCAATAACAGGGAAGCTGGGGTTTGAAAACAATTGAAATAATCAATTTAAATTCGAACTTATGAGCATGCTTAGGCCACAATTGAAATAGATCTATATAAGGGATCCATCTATACAATAAGTTTAATAAAAAGTTCATAAATCACCAATTGATGAGTTTGACCTAGATATTGGATCCTTCATCATCGAATAACTATCCTACCAACAAATGGAGGAAGATGTTGTGTTCGTTGCGGTCCGACCTACTTTGATCCGGTATTTCATCATCATCTGAGGTGGTTCACCAATGAAGTATAAAGGAAAATCTCCAGAATCCTCATATGTTTTAATGCACTAACCTAGGATAATTCTTAATGGATTTCTAGATATATACATTTTGTTTCACTAAAATTCATTAATTAATTAATCCACTAAACATACCGCCAATGAGAGAGGTGATCAATCACCCCACACTAACCTACATTAGGTTGTTCCTAGGGTAAGAAATGTTTTCCATACTCAACCTCAGTCTTATTTTTCTAATATGTGACTCTATTTAAGATTTATACAATTTTCTTAAAAATCTACACACAAGAAATATAAAATATATTTAATATTTTAATAAAATTAATTCTAGGTACATCGGGACTCCAAATCATACGTCATCTTAGCACCTATATCTAGATATATATATATATATATATATATATATATATATATATATATCAAAGTATTACAAGGAAAATAAGGCCTTTACATCATTATCTCCTTCAATATTTTCATCCCTGAAATAAAAATTAACCAAGAAACTCTAGATAGTGAGCTCCAATCTAGCTCTCCCACTCCTAGAAACTATCATGTGCATTCATATACTGCCACAACATTCGAACCATGGGGATGGAACATCTATGTAGGTTTTTATCCTATCAGTCCTCAATCTCCACGAGGTTCTCTGCAAAGGTACCTCAATCCTCGATGTCCAATTCACCCCAATCGATGACGTATAGGGATTCATGCATGTATCTCCTCACCTATGACACATGGAAGATGTTGTTCACCCACTCCTTCTATGGGGGTAGGGAAAGGTTGCAAACAACCTCCCCAACCCTCTGCATGAACTCAAATGTCCCAATAAACCTCAGGTATAGCTTTCATCCTCGGTCGAACCTCTTCAATCCTAATCATGGTAAGACCCTCATGAAAACATTGTCTCCCCTATCAACACTCAAAGGACTATACAACGATCATCATTAGAATTGTGCCTACTCTAGGCCATTCTCATATTCTCATGAATTACATGGACATTCTCCATTGTCACCTACACCATTTATGGGCCCACAATAGATGTCTCAGAGAAGAATTTCCATCAAAAGGGTGACCAGATGTGTTTCCCATACCAGGCCTCAAAAGTATCCATGTTTATTATAAATTGGTATATGTTGTTTTACACAAAATCTACCAAGGGAAAATGATCATCCTAGCTTCGGAAGAAGTATAACATGTAAGATTTCATCATATCCTCTAATACCTAGATAGTACGGTTGGTCTTCCCATTATTATGGGGGTGAAAGGATGTACTCATACTCATTTGGGTCTCAAATTCCTCCTATAGGCCTCTCCACAATAATGATTTTAACCTCACATCACAATCGATGGCAATCGTAGTGGGAACCCCATCAAGTCAAACTATCTCCTATAATATTTATGTTTACTATAGATACTGAATTTATTATTTTATGATAAATACCATATATTTAGACGATTTGGAAGAAGAAATAATTTGACAGAGGTCCGGTAGGATGATTAAATCTTCTTCGGATGGCCTCTACTAGATCCTTTCTTATTGACACTTTGAATGGTATGTTAAGAAAAAAGAACCTGTAAATAATATATAGGGAAGTTAATAAGTCAATTAGGCATGGTTTAGTCAGTATATATGGCTACTTATTTTTTAATGAATTGAAAGGCGGGCTATCTTTTTATAAGGTAGAGAGGTCACTCTTTGGATTTCATAAAAGATTAAAATATAATAAAATCAATGTAAATATAAATGCTTCTAAATGGAAAGATGTTCAAATCTTGGATAATATGAAGTTGAAATATAACAATAAAATAGGATTTATAATTGTTTAATCATAAAAAATATCCTTATCTCTTGGTTTACCCCTGTTATGCTCATTTTATCCTTAACCGTGATGAGAAATTCTTATTTTTTATTGATTTTGAGAAAAAATGAAATAGGTTTCACTAAAAAAATTATACATGATCATTCCAAAGATGGAATTAATTTTATCAAATTCATTTAAGAAAATTTATATATTTTAATATAAAATTAAAACCCCAAAACCTGATGAAAATTATTTTTCCAAAAAAAATGTTTTCTTAATTTTAAAAGTTTTTTAAAAAAAATACAACATAATATTAATTCTAAAACTGTAATTTGAAAATTAATAATATAAATGAACTAATTTAATTTTATAAAATTTTATAACAAAATGAAACTTTATAAATTCCGTAAATGAAAATATATTTCTCAATATAAATATGTAGTTTTCATTATTAATTCTAAAAACCATTCTATTTAGAAAATTAAAAAATAATATATCCAAGATAACTACGACGTGATAATTTCAAAATGGAATTTTGTTTTTTTTTCAAATTTTTTATTTAAAAGTGGAAAAATATTTATATTATTTTCTCAAGATAAAAAATAAAAACCATTTTAAAGGAAAATATAATATTGTGGCATATAAAAAAATTACCAAAAATTAAATAATTATTTATCTGTATATTTTGATTTTTATAAAACCATTATATTTTTTAAAAAAATTATTAAAATCCATATCCACAATTTAGTAGCTAGGTTATAATGAAATATTGTAATTTTGTTCACTTGGACATGGGTTTTAATCTATCATAATTTATTAATGAAATTAAATTTATTTGGGTAGAAATAAATCAAAAAATAAAAGGATGATATAATTTAGCGCTCTCATATACACTTTTTTCTAGGGTATTATTATAGTGTTGGAATATCATGTTTTACTTGATTTATTATGTTCCCATATCAGTGATTGCGTATTATGTGAGACTTGTTTGTGATGCTTGATTCCATGAGTATGTTTGTAGATTTTCATACCTTATTTTATGGGGATCACAAGTATTTTATGTTTCTACAATTTTTCACATGATGATATTATATGATTTCTATGTATACTCTACCCTTTTACATATGTTACCATGCCTTGGGGATTTTTTCTTGGTACTTGGAATAAGTGGATCATCATTATTTCATTATCCCATGGAGGGGGATTACACATGGCTTGCAAAAATGAAGATGATGGACCCGAACATAGTGTAGGGGTATGACGGCTTAAAGGCCTAACTCCAGGTTGTGACATTAGGCGAATCATATAATTGGTGCTTGAACTAGGGAATAGATAGTGTACGGCATCCTAAAGGCCTGACCTATGATGGTTTCATGATATGAGGACCTGGATTCATGATCTAACTCGATGCCTTGATTCTACCAAGAGACATGATTATGATCATTTTTACATTTCATTGATCATTTGATACATTATTTGATTATCCATATGGCATGGTGCTAATGTTGGTATAGTTTTGAATCATTGTGGATAGTTCGGCATATAGGTTCATAGTATATGATTGATTATTCTTTCTTGTACATTTATTGTAACCAGGGAATACATATATTATACATCTAAACATTTTTTTAGGATGCATTGGTGGTTTCAGGATATGTTTCATTACTCACGCCCTACATGGGAATCTCAAGGAACATGCATAGATCTTGTATAGGGATCCAGTGAAGGGTATGAGGACCATGTAAGAAACTAAATTTTTCAGTATTGAGGTAGTAATAGAACCATGGTGGAATCCATAGGATTCTCCATGTTTTTTTCATTATATATCTCCATACACAAATACTCTGGATTTTTCGTTCCACAAAAGGTGCCCGAATTTCATTTTTATGTCTTGGGAGGAAACATTTCATTATTTTAGTTTCTCAATAATTATTATATTTTTATTTTATTTATGTTTATCTTTGTGTGGATATGATATGATACTGAGTTTATAGTACCCCACTGATGATGTCCATACCCTTATTGCTAGTAGGAGACCACTTGTGTATTATAAAGAGAACATGAGGTCTTGTGGCTCATCAGTATAGACTTAGTGGTTTCATATGGGGCATTACATGTGTGAAAAAATATAACAACCATATTATGAAACTAATGGTTTATATATACCAAAATCGTTGCTCCATAAATTATACCCCATTAAATAATTTTCTTTCCTCATAATTTCAAATAACTATAACTGAATAATTAAGTGTATTTTATTGATTATGTAATCAAAATTAATGATATAACATCCTATACAACATATACCATTCTAATATTAATAATATAATGATACTTTTCTTTTTTCAAATTTCATTAATTAGTCATGAAATCTTATACGCATGTACACATATAACACGATTATATTTTCTCCAAAATATAACAATCCCATAGTTAATTCTATATCAAAATAAAAAACTATAGTGAAATCATATATTCTCCTATTTATATATTTTTCTTCATGCTCAAATTTTGAACCACTAGGTCATTAAATCACTCAATGGATAATATATATCATAATCCCAAAATCGTGATAAACTTCATAAAAACTATCATAAATAAAAATAAAATTTGATGTTTTCAAATATTATCTAACATAATATTTTTCAAAATAAATCAACCATTTATTATCCAAAAATAATTAACATATTAATCCATGGATTTATCTATTCCCCAGTAATTTATTCTTCAGTACTTATATATAAAAAATTGAAAGTGTCATAAATTCACTTTTCAAGGTAATTGAAATTATTTATCAAATTTTCCCAAAAATTCAATCTAAAAATTTAAATAATAATCATTAGATGATTAAAAAAACCTCAATAACATTTAGAATACACTAAAATATCATTGTTAAATAATACTCACTAAAAGAAATACCTAAACAATGTAATTATTTAAATTTTATTAGGATATCACCATAATTAATTTATATAAGACTAATAAAGTCAAATTTTCCATTATAGAATTCATATACTATAATTTTCAACCATCTATGTATGCACCCTTTTTTGTTATAAGAAATAAATGTTTGATATATCAAAATTTCTCAACTTCAATATCATTATCCCAATTCAACAAACTGTTAAACCAAATTTATTTTTAAAATATCTGGTAAGAACCATGTAAATTTTTATATTAACCTAAAAACAATCCTATGATGTATTTTTTTAATGAAAAAATAATTTTAACATAATATATAACTTGATAATTCACTCTAGGTTACCCATGTTCATTTCATTATTTGGTTTAAAAAACTAATTATTACCAAATCCCATATAATTATTCATAAACAGAATCCAAATTATCCTAATCACATCACAATTATTGATTAATACATTATCCTTTTGAGATAAAACCCCATTATATTTGGTATTAAGATAAATATATAAATGAATTAATTTTCTTAATAATTCATATCCAAAGATGAAATTATTGATGTGAGAAGGGTGACTATGAATATAAAATGTGATTTCCATTGATTTTTTAACTAATATAGGTTTTAAATGGAGATAACCAATCCCATTAAAAAATTTGATCATATTAAAAGAATTAATAGTAGATTAATTAAAAAATAATATTAACATATACATTTTTTTGTGAAATGATAAAAATATTACTGGATGTAAAAAAAATAATCAGTTTTTAATGATTATTTGAAATTATTTTATACACTATACCAAATTTAATTAAGTTCTAGAACAAGAAAATAATTATACATACATAGATCATGATTTAAGGATATGTAAACATCAAATTATTTTAATTTAGTTCATCGATTGACACAATGTATGTGCTTCCATGCTAATGCTTATCATCTTTTTTAGCCCATGGATTTGGGAATTGATTTTTGAAATTAATAATTATCTCACATCTTAGACATAGAACTGTCAGTGGTGAATTTTAATGATAATTTTTTCCTGAAATCATGCTCTTGATATTTTTCAACGTAATTATTTTCCTTATTTCCTCATTTATAACACCTAATTAATCTTCTAGTTCCATTTATACATTCCCCAATGATCTTATTTTCACATTTTCCTCATCTGTAAAATTTAATATTTTCTTTTTTATAGTTCTTATCTGAAGAAATTTTTTTGATACTCAAAAATTCTCTAACATGGTGTTTTTTGGAAAATCAGACAGGTTTCAGATAATGATCATAACTCATGATTATTCGTTATGAATTTCCATAGCATTTTGAACATCTTATGCAATATAATTTAATTACTTTTCAGTAAAATCAATGCATTGACCATTAAATTCACTATTTATATGGTGGTCCATTTTTATATTCACTAGTAAAACCTAATGGTTTAACATTAGATATAATAGAAATACCATAATAAAAACTATAAATATAATTATAAAAAAGGATTAAAATCATTATAAATATTGGTATATATTGATTTTAACTATGTAACACCACATTAAACCTAGGTTATCCTATGAAATTTTTCTACTACACATTATTTCGATGATAGTAACCATCAAGTTAAATTTCGTTATAAAATTTTCTTTAAAGATATTATAGTTAAAAAAACCATATCCCATGGATGTTTCAAATTATGAGTGTAGTTAATAAATTTTATCAGGAACCAGGTTAATATACTTATATAATTTAGACAGGAATGAAATTTATTAGAATATACAAAATGTTTACATCAACAAAATACTATGATGTTCTTCTAATCATAGCATTATCTGAATGTTTATATGGTTTATTCCTAACCTAATACATAAAATAACTAAACCACTCATCAAAATTATATAAACCCTACTATGATACATACTATAGTGAACTATTCTGATTTTGACTATTTTTACATCATTTTTGAATATTAATCATATCATTAATTAACATTCCCACAAACTAGAGAACCATAATGTTTCAATGTCTTTAAATAATAGTTATGTAAAAATAAATTTTCAAATTTTAAATATTGTAATCATTTCTCTAAAAATAGATAGGATTCATGAAATATTTTAAGTGATTTTCATCTTCATATCTTTTTGAAAAGAACAAATAAAAAGGGGTGACCACAAACTCTCGGTAAGGGATACTATATAAAAGATCCATAATAGTAAAATCATAAAAACATGATTAATCATAAATAGGTAAGAATTATTTTATTAATTATAAAATTTGAATAAAAATAGATTCCGTTGGAATGAATAAAAGGTGTGTAATCTCAAATGATAAAAAAATGAAATTATGTAAGAATACATAACATGAGGCATATATCATGAGCCACATAACACGGTAAAAAAATGAGTCATAAGAGAGTTGAAAAATCATAAGTACTGGTTAAAAAACATTTTTAACATGTATACCTTTATTCCAATTGATACTAATCATTTCTGTATCTTATGATTGAAAGATTAACCCAATGAGTTGGAGGGAAAAAATTGAGCCACCAATCACTAGTTTCTAATGTTACCACCCATCTCAGGTTTAAAACAAGTCTTCCAATATATAATTTTTAATGAACCACCTATATATATATATGTGTATGTGTGTCTAACACTTTAAAATAATCGTTATATCACTAATAATCTGCATAATGAAGAAAAAAAAGTAATGAAATTCCCTACCATCATATCATATATAACCCTCTGAGAGAAAAATAGTGTTCCCATAATTTCCAAATTGTATCAAATAATGTGACGTAATGAAATATATTTATTGATTCCAATACATGATCACCAAAAAATATTACTTCATAAAATAAAATATATAGTGTATCTTCAAATATATCTCTATTGGAGATATATCATTTTGAGGTTGATTTGAAAATAGAATCAAGAAATTAATAGTTATTTCATAAAAAATGTATAATTTTTGTTAAAAAAATAACTTTCAAAATGACATATTATATGGTTCATGTGTACATTTAAAAATAATAATATTGAATTTAATGAGTATTTAATGATTTCATGTCTTGTATATAAAACTACGGTTTGAATGGAAAATTTTATGATCATGAAAATTAAATACATTTAATAAAAAAATATACATTTTTGTCAACCCATGTCATCAAATAATTTAATAAAACAAAATATTATGAAAGAGATATTGAGAATTACGATGTTAAGAAAAGTTAATACATATAAATATTTTAATATAATAAAGTAGAAAATTGGTAGGAAGAAATCAGGGATATGGAAGAGAAAGAGTCTTCAGAAATGATTTGAAATAATCTTAACAATGTAAAATTTTTATAAAATATAATTATCAAGGAAGAAGTATTTTGTAAAATGTAAAGTCCCTATAAGAGAATTAAGAAATATTTAATATCACCATTCATAATTTTGAATAAAAAACATTGAATAATAACAATTAATGTGATGGATTTTAACTTCATCAAGGAGAATAGATATAATGAAAACCTTGTTTGATTCTGAAACATCCAAATAAAAACCCATTAAAGGATATAATTTAAAATGAATCATTAAAATCCCTAAATAATGAAATAATAATTGTAAACTTTATCAATGGGATTGTTGGTACAACATAAAATATAAATAATTGAATTTTAAATAATCCATATATAGGGAATGGTTATTTTAGAAAATTTAGGGCTTTAGAATCATTTCAATCAAAAGGATATCAATTGAGATAACATAAAATTTATTTTTAAAAACACCAATTTATTGAAAATAAGGATAATAGTCCTCCATATTAAATAATTCCCAACACCCAAAAGGGAGTAATTAGTGAAAATGAAATTTCTATAAATGAAATGAATATTGAGATTAAAATCATCACATCTTAATTAATTTTACAATTTAGAGCCTTTAGAATATTAAATATCATATGTTAATATAAATACAATGAATTTAGTAAAAACAATAATAAAAAATTAATTTTTTTGGAACAATATAAATTACATATAAAATTTATATCAGTCCGTCATTATAAAACTAGTTTCAATGAACTGAGGATGAGATGAAAATCCAATACCCTTTATTACCAATAAGTTAAATGAAATCTTTTATCCCATGAAATGAAGAAAAAAATCTGAATAATATTTATTTGAATGATTTTCATATATATTCCCTTTTTTAATCTTTAATGATAATCGTTTATTTCAACATACTATTTAGTTGGATTTTACTTTCATCATTATATAGTATTAGTTCAAGTAGTTCCTTGTATACCATCGTTTTAATGGTAGATTTTATTCGCATTTATAGATAGATATTTCATCAATATAAGACCATTGAAGGTATTATAAAAGATATATTTTATTTTTTGGTAAAATAATAATTTTTTAAGTAAGTGTTTTTATCATTTTCTAATGATTTAATTGACGATGAGCTTATTTTGATAATTTTTTAAGATCAAAAGGTTGAAATATTAATACTATGTTAAAAATTTATATAACCAAACTATAATTATAAACCCAAAAAAATTATAATTAATTTCTACTAACACTTATATTTATGTATTAATATTCATCCATAGTATAAATATATAACATTGTTCATGTCGGTGGTCAGAGCGACCAATACTAGAAGAATATAAAATCTATGGGTGATTATATATTTTAAAGTCATTATTTTATGTTTAATATAATTATTATAGAAGTATAATGAAACTATTTAGATGATTTTATTTTGATGAAACATTTTTTATTAGGTTTTTTTATGGAATAAGAGGTTATTTAAAAATCTTAATATGTTACCTTCATTGATGCGGTAGTCTATAATTACACACGAGTGATGTGATAATTTTCTACATAATTAGAGGAAATTGAAATTTTTTTAATCATTTAGGAATTTTTATACAATTATAAATATCATATTGACTTTTTATTTACACTTTAACAACCTTCTTGTCCATTGAGTGAGAAAATATAAAATTCATCATTTATAGAGGTAGAAGTTCACTCATACGACTTTCAACATTTTTAATTTTATAAAATGAATGAAAATAATATTTAATGATAATTCAAAAATTATAATATCATTTATATATATTAATAATAAAAAAATATTTATAATATAATTTATTAATTAAATATTATTTTTGTGGGGGAAGAATGAAAATAATATAATTTGAAAAGGTGTAATTATAAATTTGTACCTTACTCTATAGAAAGACTACTTCAAAACATGTATTAAGGAAATTAGGGTGGAATTTTTAGTTGAACAAAACCTTTAGTAAGACAATAGAAGTTTTGATAATATAATTTTTTGGAGATTTTTTAAACCAAATTTCTTTATATGTGAGGATAAATCAATTAGTAAAGACACATTTTATATTGAATGGAATGATATTTTTTAAATATAACTTTTGAATATAAAAGGAATATTTGTTTCACCTAAAACATATAGTCATGTGGGGTAATAATAGACTTATAGGTGACATAAGGTTTATAAATATTCATCCATTAATTTGAAAACATGTTTTAAAATGATTTTTTTGTTATTTCTTATTATATTTTAAATGAATAAAATTTCAATTTTTTCAGCGGTATCAAAATTTCACATGGTAATTACCATTTAAAACATACAACTAAAATTTTCCAGATTTCATAATTTATAACTAAAAATTATGAATTTTGAAACCTTTTTATCATATTAAATATTTACTTATAGGAAAAATTAACTTTATCATAACTCATGTGATGCATAAAAATCCTTTTTGAGAAAATTTTAATTTCTAAGATTAAAATTTATTTTAACGAAAATTTTATCATATTTATTAATTTATATGAGGTAAATTTTTTCATTATACTGAAATAATATATTATTAGGCTTTTAATGATTTCCAAAACCAAATTCAATTTCGAAAAAAATGGTTGAAATTGATAAATATATTTTTTAATTTGGAATAGAATGTTATGTAATATACAAAATATAAAAATGGGATATAGAAAATAATTAGAGTAAATTAAATTTTATAACATTATTTGTTAAATACATATTTGATAAGTTAATACATTTTATGGAAATCTTTTTCTTACTTATATAATATACAATTCAAAAAAATATAATTTTTTAAGAACTATATTTTACTCAAATATATTAAAAATCAACATTTTTAGAAAATTCTAAATCCATAATTAATCTATTTTTATATTAATAATTTAATAATTAAATATATTTTATAAATTTTAAATTTTATTGTGATGATATAAATAAATTTTAAATAACAGATTCAATGTGGAGAATACAAAAGGATTGAAATGGCTAACAATTTCCTTCATGACTTTATTATAAAAAATGAATAGATTTTATCATCATAATTTCAATATACAAAACACATTAAAACATCTATAAATAAACCACATGTACGATTTTTGATAATTGAATTCATATTTATTGATTCACATTTCATGGATATCAGAGTGATTTTCATGATTTTAAATAATCCCCATAAATGAACTTGTTGGACTCATAACTTATGAAGTATTGATTACGCTTGGTCTAGGGAAATCCTACAAAAACCACCTTTATTCCAAGGACATAAAAGTAAATTTTTTAAGGATAGATCATACTATTAGATTCCATATATATCCTATTTTTGAATTGATATCATAATATTATTAATAATTTTTATACCTAACAATTTTAAAACTATATTTACATCAATCATATTTTATAATATTTATCTTAATGGGTAAGGATTTTTTTACATTGATGTTGAATGTAAAATAACCTATTTTATCATATTATTAAATTATTTGAAAATACATACCCACATCATGGGTTGTCACAATAGCTCCATGGTGTGGATAATCTCATTGATCTTCTCCATATTATCATTAATGAATGGTTTGATGATTCACTAATGTGGAATTTGGATAATCAACTCATCCAGTTCTTGGTCTTCCTATGCTTTGAAAATTATAAATAGTTTTTCCACATAAATATTATGTTATTTTACTATACCATATATAATCTACACATATGAGAATTAATCCATTAGTTATAGGGAGTAATCATTCAACGGGATTGATTCCACTTTCTTTGTATCATATTAACCATTAATCTAATTAATATCTAGCTCTTCACCACATTTTGCATTTAGATTGGTGATTGGTATTTGAAGAGTAATTTCCATGATGTTGATGAGGTCCTAGAATCCAAATCAATTATTAACACAACCTAAAAATTTCATGAAGGAATACTAACATCATTCATTTTTTATATATAATAACATGATTCCATGTCCGACATATTTATCCTTCAAATCATCCATTATTACTCTAATTTGAATTTTGGAAGTGCAATCAAATTAAAACTATCATATTTGAGGGGCATCACAGAAGAAGAGACTATCATTGTTAAGAACCACTTTTTCAAAAAGTTAATTTTATAAGGCATGATGTATTTTAAATAAATCTATGAGGTCGTGTCCTTTGATGGAGTTTTGAGAGAAAAATTAGATTGAACTACTGCTGAATAAATATCTATCAATCTAAAAATGTAGTTATAATTTCATGGTTGAGAGTATACATTATTAGACAAAAAAAATTCATAATGTGAATAAAATGTTGTAGAAAGTAATGCCTCATATTTTGGACTATAGAAATTAACCCAAGGCAATTAATTGTGATACTAGAATATGCCCGAATGGCCCGAAGGCCTTCATTTTTATTTATTTTTGATAACCCCCCTTTCAAGGGATGAGGGGGAACCCATACAAGGCCCGTAGGTTCAGAGATTACAAGGCACATAGGCTTAAGAGATTACATGACCCGAAAGTCTTAGGGAATTCTACCAGACTATCTACAAGAAACTGCCCCTCCCCAGCATCTGCGTCATGATAGTAGCTCTCCACCATTTCATGGTCGTCTGGCTAGGCTTCCTATTCAATCATAGGCTGGTACCAATGGCATAGCCATACCCTCTCATTCTGACAATCCATTTGGCTCTGCTCTAGTGAGTGCACCTCCTATGAATCCTTTTCTGGGGATGCTCCTTTTTTGTAGTGTGTCTGGGGCAACTGCATGTGGCTCGAAGGCCTTGAGGTGGCCCGAAAGCCCTACTAACCCAAAGGCCTGGGTGGCCCGAACGCCTTAATTACACCAAGCCCAAAATGGTGGCCCAAGGTGAATAGTTCTAGCTGCTACAATACCGAATAGTAACTGCTACAGTTCCTGCTCCAGTACCTGCACAGTGTACAGTTCTGCATAGTGTACAACACTGCTATAGTGCCTGCTACAGTACCTTCTACAGCACTACTACAGTAACCCATAAATATCCCTCAACCTAGTTTTGAACCTGGGTCTTGTGGATGCACTTAAGGATACCTCACCAACTGGGCTGAGGCTCATGTGCATGCTAGAATATTGGGTATTGAAATAAAGAATGGTCCTGATAAGACTTTTTTTTTCTTTCTATGACATAATTATTTTTATGGGCATGATGTGGACCTATTTATCACTCCAAGTCTTCCATGTAAAGTATGTGGGATATTACTTTTTCCAATTCCATCCAGACCAATGGGTGTTAAATTTATGGTTTCAGTCTATAAAACATACTATATATATCATTAATTCATTGGTAGGTGGCTCTTTTCTTCATCAACATGTTAAAATGTAAACACATTCTATATAGGTCAGTTAGGAAGAATATGATATAATAATGTTGTAATTGTTGTCCACTATGTTCCTTGAGAATAGAGGGAGTAGGATTATAGGTAATTCTCTCAATCATATAAGGGTTCGCATTGATTGTGTGATTATGTACTATGATAATAAGAAACATTATTAATGTCACCCATAATTCAAATATATACAGATTCATAGTCAATCCATCAATCTAGTGATTTATGAAGTTGAATACATCAAATTGAGGATCTCATAGGAATGGATATTTGATTACCTATACATCCATGTAACATTACATGCTCCTATTTAAAAAGGGTATGTACATAAGATTCAGGGAATTTTTATATATATAGTCATCAATCATCAATCCTAAAGTAATTATCAGATAATAGTTAACTACATTGGGATCCCTAAAATAGTGGCTTCTATACCATCATGTTACATGTACATTTGGTTATATCCAGACTATCCAACCATGAAAGAGAGGGACTCAAATCTATAAATTTCATTAATTTTTTATTTAGTGATCATGGAAATATAGTCATCTTTTAGAAAATGGTGGTTGAGGTCCATGAATTTGATGCATACTCAATTTTCCCCATTCAATTTCATTATATATATGATGTTTTCAACCCTTTTTAGTCATATGATGTTCTATATAATGATAACATTTATTTTCATATCAACCTCACCTTCAACATTATTCACATGGGTTCGATGTTTCCATATTTCTATATATTTATTACCACAATGATTTTTTATTAACCATGGAAGGTGGATGGATACCTTATAATATAATTCAAGAATTTAAATGTGGTTTATAGTGAAGAAAACCCAATGGTTTTAATAAATAAGTATACTCTTATTATAATTTTAGGTTATGGAATACTAATAATCCTAGGATAATGATCATCCATCATACAAAGGATAACATACTTTGTTTTTCTACCATGTTAAAGAAATATTCCTCAAAAATGGGTCAGAGAATCTTTGATATCCTCTTCATTTATTTCTACAACATAGTTTACTTCATTAAAATTTTCATAATTAGGTGATAAAGTATAATTTGGGATACTATAATTGTATGGGATATAGGGATAGTTGATTTTTGGGGGTTAATGTAAATCATTTTATGCATGTAATTTTAATATATCATCCAATTTTGATCCAAAATATGATTTTTATACAAATATATTTGGGGAATATACATCATCATGGTGATATGGTTAGGTGGTACCCAAATAATTATACATGATATAGAGGAATTATTAACATAATTGGCATAATTAGTTTTGAATTTGATTTGATGAGATATTACAAAAAACTCTAATAGTTTCAATGATGATTTGTATGCATCGTTACTAGGGGAATTTACATTTTAAATGGAATTATGTCCCAATTTTTGAAGGGGGATATTTTTGTTCTTATATGGATCAGTCAACTTGATTTATTCCTTTATTTAGGTGTATATTCCTCAGATTGGACAATGTGTATCACATATTAATTAATGGGTGTTCTTTTTGAATTCAAAAAAGAGTCATTCATGAAATGTAGATAAATGATCTAACTGGTTTCATATATCACCATATTAATCCATTAAAATTTATAAAATGATTCTTTCTTATATTAGGCTTCCTAAGAGGTAGTTGAGGTTCCATCATCGTAAAGTACCTCAACTTTCCCATTGGATTCATATTTCTGGAATTTGGGGTCTGATGGTGGAACTATGAAATGGGCATGGAGCCATTAATCATATTATAATATAAAATAATATGTCTTTTAGGGCTACCTTGAATTTATATTTGAATATAATATCTCTTAACTAAGAACATGTATTCATTTAATGAAAAGGATCTTTCTCAATCCAATTATGTCCTTGGGTGGTCAATATGGATTATAAAAATCATCATTAATTAAATATATGTGATGAATAAACAAAAATTCTTTTATAATTATTATATTTTCATTTACCACTAATTATAGGTGGATATCAACATCCTAAATAGTTCTAGACTTATTTAATTTTTTCTGTCACTCTACATAACAACTTTTCCATTATGGTCATTGAGTGAGATGATCGGATAATATTCACATGTATTAGTACCCACCTAATAAACATATATTGAAAATATATTAGTCTAAAATTATTATGGATTGTAATGAACCATGATTAATTCCATTTATATTTCAACATAATTATAAAGATCATACATAATTTAGATAATTTCTGAAGCTAAAACTAATTTCTTTAATGTTTTTATATTTTTTAACTATTGGTATTCACCTCCCAAAAAGGGGTTTCCCCTATGTTTGGGGTTTCATGTATATGATCGTTTATTCCCATTATATCTTCCCTTATCAAGAATTGGGGGAATCCTCATGGTTTATAGACATTGATTTATAAATATTTTCCCCTTCTAAAATTGAGTCCAAAAAATGGATTCATTAAAAGAAATGTTCTAGGAAGATTGGTCCAAACAGAATCCCAATGTTCTAATAGTTGGATATATTCTTTCAATGGGGTCACTGAAAGTATTTCCTATGTGTTTTGGATGTATATATAGAATCAATGTAAACCATTTCTAATTGTTAGATGTGTCCATGATTTTACCTACCACATCTTCATTGGTCTTTTCTGACACCTCCTTAATAGTGAGTGGGGAAATCTGGCTCATATGAAAGATCATTATTATGGAATGATTTATTCATGAGAACAGCATATGTAGACCATAATAAAGATTAATCATATTATTTGGTTTCTCTTCAGAAATGTAGTTACCATACTCTTAATGTTGGGGGTAGGAAATACTGAAGAGTTCAAACTAGATATAGAAATACTCTTGTTTCCTTATCATATTCATTAAATAACATTTCCTTATTCATTTATTTCTTTTATTTTTTTTATTTTTTAATGTTAATAAATATAGATAAGTAATCATAGAGAACATTTGTGTCACAACATGAATATTAAGTGTTATCCAAGTATTTCATGTCCTTAGTAGACCATTTTCTTAATCATCTTGTCATTAAACTTCAATGAATATCTGGTGGTATGATGTATTCATTCTTCATATTCTTCCTTGGTAATGGAGGAAATTAATTTCAACTATTAGAAAATTTAAAAACAATCTTTTTTGAGATGAACAGTTTCTCGATTATATCTTTAATGTTACAAAATTATGGAATATTGCGTTCAAAAATATGATGATATGGTTAATAATTCTAGAATCCCTTAATACCAACCTATTCAAGCCAATATATTTATAAATCCTTAAGGATTTTATGTATTGTTACAATGAAGAAGTATCTTGGGACCTATTCCCTTATGAAATATAAAATTTTATTTAATTTATCATAGAATCATGATAAAGTATTCTCCATCATCTCTTTCTAAATAGGGTGTTATTTCTATAATGATAATTCTAGGGGAGGTATTGAATGATATATTATGAGATTTAGATTTATGGATGGTAATGGTGATATAATGAGAATATCATTTTTTTGTTTAATAATTTCTTATCCTTATACTATGAGTCTCTAGCTTCAGTTGAGATTATCCCTTGGTGTGGGGAATGGTAACCTCTAAACGTTGTACAACTACTGCCAGAACAAGAGATCCACTGAGATATTTTAGTTTGACATTTTATTTTTTTGGTTCATCCTCAAAAATTAAACACAATGATTTCCAAAAGCTACTCATTTTTAGGTTTCATATCAGGTGATTGGGATACACTATTCCACCTATACATGAAATTGGAGACATCCATATTTTCCTGTAACTTGTGGTATGAGAGTTCCATAAGAATAATCTTCATTCCTATAGAGATTAATTGTCATATGTATTGATGATGTAAGTCATCCCAATTCACCAATGATATATCATATATATATTTTTACCAGATAATGGATTATTCATCCATGAAATTCAAAAATAATCATTCCTGAACAATAGTATTATGTCCCTAAATTTTCATTGTTACTCCCCAAAGAGACACAACAATCTTGAAATATTGTTTTTGGACCTTATATAAATTAAATATTGGGAAAATGTAATTGTGAATGTATGGTGGTGGGGAGTTTCATCTACCCATTCTGCATAGGCTTCATCCTTACCTAGACTGGGTTGTGTTAACCCTCTATTACAACACTCTGAGTGAAAAGAGATTGAATGTAATCCAAGAATTATAGTAGTATCATCACATGATAAAGGGTATTGGGGGAAGAATTATATGGTTATCATACCTATTTATAATTCAAAATCCTACCATTCCCCATTCTAAGGTGAATTTTTTCCAGAAGTATCACCTTAGGTCCCCAAAGAGGAATTGCATAGTAGTGCAAAGTTATTATAGTAAAATATATAACTTGTCAAGACTAGAAGACAGCTTATTGATCTTTTATTTTTATTGGTAGAACAACCATGGGAGGAGATACATTTTATTCAACAAGATTTTTACACTTCAGGGTCAAATTACCCCTAAGTAACTTGGTTTTCAATCATCCTATATTTTCAATCTCAATATCATATTTGTTCAACCACTTCTTTATGGTGAGTGTGTTGACCTCTTCTAGAATTTGGTCAGATATTTCCACAAAATGTTTTTATATTTTGTTGAGGTACATCCCATAGATGGTAGCTATACATAATAGGCTTCTGAAATCTTGGCCAACCTATAATATAGAGGGAAAATACTCACCTTTCATGATTATTTATTATCCTTATTTTGATTTAGTCACTCCTCGTCATATTGATTTGTGTCAATTTTATCATAATATAGAATAAAACAAACCATATTATCAATATTTTATTGGGTGGATGAAATCATATCACAATATACCTTAGGTTTATAATGGAACTCATTTGTTCGGTATGTATTGTTGAAATATTGGACATGGATATGTTTAGTATAATTTTTTTAGAATGTTGTTTAATTCTATGATGATATTTTGGTTCGATTTTCCTTATCTAATTCTCCTTAAGGAATGATTTAGAGATGGTAATTGGAATGTAATGTTGGTCTATATTTATTGATTGTTTCCCTATTGATGAAAATGGTTTTTTACACATTAGAATGAACAATAGTTGTTTGTTTTGTGAAATTTCACATAGATTGTTAAAGACTTACAACTTCAATGGTACTGGGTGAAAATATATAAATTCTCCCACCATAGAGGGACATGGTTGAATTTGGTTCATACCTAATATTGGTGAGGTTTTTATTTCCCTATAGTGGGAGTAAGTACAATTACAGATAAATTTCCCCCATCCATGTGGGATGGGGTTGTTCATAGATTTCTTATCTGACTGGTGAAATGTTGTTCTTCTTCTTATTCAACTCTATTTCCCTATCATGGGTTAGGTATAGCACATGATCTGAATATGAACTATCAAACACTAAGGATTTCTCCTTGATAATTTATTTCTATTCATATAATTGTATTCTTACTTATCCTTATATGATGTATGGTCTAGAAGTATTTTAATTTCTCACTCTCTCCATCTATCTATTAGTGTGTCATTTCTATGTTTTGGGAGTGGAAAAGCTTTTTCACTGGCTAGAAAGCACATAAACATCTCAGTCTTGGTATTTTTCATATCATATTGACATTACATGATATCTTCTTTTGGGGACATTACTATCAAATTGTGGAGGGAAATTCATTAACTCATATTCACCCAATCCCTTGATTTTTCACTCACACAAGGAATCATATATTATCTGGAAAAGGCTCCTTAGATTGTCTCAAAATAATCATTTAATGATATTTTGTTTCTCATAAACATCAGAATTCATTATAATTATTGGATATAAAAATATAACTAAAAATTAATATCACTTATCCAATAATGAATTATCATATCCTTTATAAGATATGTACTTTTCCTTGAGGTGATGATAGGTTTTCCATAAATTGATGTGAAGATAATGTATTCTATATACTATTATATATTGATTGATTTTATAAATGAATGTGTTTATAGGGAAGAACATAAATAATATATAATAGTTGGAAAATTCTCTCAGTAGGTTCATAATATCCTATTCAAAATAATAGACATATTCTAATATTTGATCAGATCATAGAGGACCCTTTCCCATGAGTGATGACATGAAAACTAAGGGAGAAAGAGATAATTTTCACTACCCCTATTTTTATTCTTATAGTGATGAAGTAATATCATCTATTAATTGGGAACATTATATTATTGAACCCTATTTTTAGAGTTCCACTATAAGAGAGGGGGGATTTGATAAGGGATGTTTTCAATTCCAAGTTGTGATAAACAATGTGGATGTTTTTACTATTTTATATCAATGGAATCATTCCTATAATGAATCTTTATATTATTGTGTGGAGGAAGTCCGTGATAAATAATTCGTTATACTTCTGATGAAGATTTTATGAATCTTTAGGAATCTATTGGTAGGTGTTTTATGGAAATAGAGAACTTGTAATTCATTAGGTTATGAATATAAGACTCTTCATAACTCTTCTTTGAAATATTCTAACTAGATATTTGATATTGTATAGGTAAATGAGCCACCTACCTTTCTATCATTTTAATATACTGACAATCATATTTGGGTCATAGAAGAATACTATCCTACTACAGGGGAGATATCATAATATCCTTGTGATCATCTAATCAATTTTCATGGATATGATACTATCATCATGTAGATTCTAGATTTTGTCGATGATCCATGGCCTAAATAAAGACATGTTCCTGATCCAAGGGTTTATACCCCACTGAGAAGTACTAATAAAACACTAAATTAATAAAAGGAATATTTGAATTATCTTATATATAATCTTCAGGATGTTGATATTAGTTATCATTGGCATGAATAGGGATATGGTGATATCTATTATAAATAATAATATGTCAATTGTGGTCTTCCATTTCTTTGACCAAGGTATTCTATGATATTTTCTAAACATAGTAAAATATATATACTTTTCAATCAATGGTAAAAAGAATTTATTAACCATATTTTATTATGGGAACTATAATATAAACCCATTTCTAATATTAATTTTTCATTTGGATATTTTTTTTTACTTTTTTCAGAATGCATTTCATCCTTATGGTGAATTAAAAAAGATGCTGACATACCTAATTAAGATTTAGGATATAATTTTAATCCTCTAACTCACTCTATATTTGAATATATTGATAATACACTGAATGAGATAATGATAATCATATTTATCTATAGTATCCAGATAAAGTTATTGATTAGTTACTCTATCTATTAGAAAATATTTATACACTTCTTCCATTGTAATCATTAGAATATAAAGATCTACTTCTTTGTAATCATTAGAATATGAAGATCTGTTTCTTTGTTTGATGCATAGATATTCTAATAGTTCTATAATTTATTTGTGAGAATTTGATTCTACTTATTTTTCATCATTATTATATTCTAGATGATGCCATCAATTGATATTAGAATATGGGTATGATTTTGTCATCATATTATCAGTGGAAAATCCTGATGGACATTGTTGATGATATTTTGGATATGCTCCAGACCTTTGTACACTACCATGATAAGATGATTTTCATCATTAGAGGGGTTCGAAGTATATTTCATATCCACTATTCCATGAACATTGTTAGTAGACATCATCACTGGGGGACAATATATAGATTGGTTCCTTTCACACCACAATATATTAACGCAAGACTCTATTAATGGGGAAAATAATATGTTCTAGTTTCTTATTAATAGAATGGGTATATTGGACCGAATCATCTTATCGAATGTGTATATGACCCTTTCCCCTACTAATTTTATCCTTCTACCCTTGGTGAGTCAACCTTGATGCACGATTCTGAGTGTATATAATAGAATTTTAATGGATGGCCTCCACTATAAACTTCTTCAGAGCATGAGTTTCATAGTGTTATTGGTGACGGCTAGCATTGGTTTACCATTTTCACATTTTCATTGTTTTTTTATGGAGATATCCTTTAACTACACAACCTTTACTTTATTAGATATGTGTGGATATCTTTGATGCATTCATTGGATAGAATATAAAAATTATTGGAAGTGCTAGTGCATGACACATATATAGAGGAATCCACACATGGATTGGATGTGATCCTTTTCAGGATAATAAAAATCCTTTATCAGATAGACACTATACAGACCCAATCCTTTCACACATATTGTAAAATTAATTTTAAGAATAATATACAGTAAATAAAAACCAAGTTTCTAAAATCCTAGTGTCTTCAGAATACTAAGTACATAATTAGATAACATGAAACTAGAATAAAAAACCTTCTTATTAATATTCCTAATGATCTATTATCTCCATCAGATCTCCTAAAATTACATTGGATAACCTGGGGAATATATATATATAAGGGGTGAGCTAGAAATCCCAATAAGGTAATAAACAAGAAAATAAATCATAACACGTGAGTGAGAATCCATGACATGATAACATAAAAGGAATGGAATGTGAACAAAAATATGAAGTCATAACATATAGATTATGGAATCATATAATTATGTAAATATATTAATTTCATAGCAACATGTATCATGATATAATCATGTGTCGAGGATAACTTCCAAGATCATAACATATGGTGGATAGAGTCACATAAAGGATTATGTTTACACTCTAATCCCATACATAACATCTCCTGAGACTAAAACATTACCCAATTAATTAGAGTGTTATATAGTTTCACACATCATAACATGTACATGAATTATTTTTCCACATAAATAAATTAGACATAAGGAATAAACATAAGGGTTACCCATGGAAGGAAATGGGTTTCATAATCATACCATAAGGAATAAAAAAGGGGAACATTATAATGTTTTCCATGAAAAAAGGTATTTTAATCATTTATGTACGTTCATAAATGATGAATAAGTGTGTGTCATGAATAAAAATGTCCATCTTAATTGATAACATGAAAAAGAGTTGTTAGGTAACTTTAAAAATGTGCAACTTAAGTGTGGTTCTTATGAAAAGAATAAAGGATCTTTAAAGAATACAAATGAATAATTATTTCCATAAAACCCAAAATGAAATAAAATAGGTTTTCAGGATAAAATGGTTTATTTTTAAAATTATGGGTGGATAAAAACATTTTATGGAATGTACATGAAATTTGGTGAGAAATAGAGAAAATCTAATTAACCGAGTTTTCTCATCAAGAGGAATTGAGAAAGGGACATTTTAAAACCTGTTGTTACATATAAAAGAATGATGAATTGATAAATATATATATATATATATATAATACATACATAATATAGGATAAGTATATAATAATAATTAAGAGACAAACTGAAGCCAGGAGAGAGAAAGTGTAACCCAAAAGAAATATAGATGTTCAGAGAGATCCCTTAACCTATGTCTGAATACGTTCACCACTTGAACTTCATTTACCATATATTCAAATTAAATTGATTAGTTTATAAATTCAGAAAATCTCCAAAATATATTTTATTTATTTTAATTTATTTAATTTCATTTATGGATATTTCTATGAGTTATAATATTCAATTTCATTATTTTGGGAGCATTGGTTTCTTTTATTTAGGGTTAGTTCACTTATGTATAATTATGGAAGTTCTTATAAAATGAGAATAAAAATAAATAAGATAATCTAAATAGTATTAATGAACTTATAGAAGTTTAAATGGTCCCATATATATTTCTTTCTAACATTTTTATGATTCATTAAATAAAATGGTAATGATAAATGTTTGGTTTATTTTGGCAGTTTTTCTGACCATCATATACTTGTTTCAAAAAAATTAATTTTATGGGAATATACTATTTGTATAATTTGAAAACATAAATTATATACCTAATAATTTCATTTTAATCAATTATATATGGACCTAAACCTTCCCTTAGAGTAATTGTGTAAAATAAAAACTCATTGTCCACAAAGGTAGTTAACTGAAAAAATATAGACAATTGCTACATTTTTCATTGAAGACGAGTAGATGGGAAAAGTAATGGATAGAAGTTATTCCATTAAAATATAAAATTTTATTATATACATGATAATTAAATTATTATTTTATGTTTGATCAAGTATCTGAGGGGAAGGTAAAATAAAAAGAAAGAAACTAAAAGAGGTTGATTGAGAATTTTACCACTTGAATATCACCTCCTTAAAAGACCCATTCAAGAATAATGAAATGGTATTTTATAATACAAAAATAACATGGATGTGTGCAATAGTGGGGAAGAGTAGTTTTTTTATATTTGGAAATCTTAAAGTCTAATAAGGTTTGTGGGTAAGGGGAGGTGAGGGGTGGTATGTGGATGAGAGGGGTGTCTTTGAAAATTATATTCATTAGTTTATTATTTTGTCTCAATAATATCTATATTTTTTATTCAAGTGGTAATATATAGTTATTGGTTCATGTGATTTTTAGATAATGGTTACTTAGATCATCCATGACTCAAAAATTATTTTATTTTGTCTTATAATGTTAAATCCTGTAAATTATCTTATTTCACTATTCAACAGAAATTGACCTATTTTATAAAAAATCCAAAATGCACCACATATCTATTTAAATATGTGTTCTACATAAATGGAATCCATTTTTGGAAAATAATTTTAATAATATTTTAATTTAATTTTTAAATAAAAACATCATTTATTCAAAGAATACCAATTTGAATATTATATTTCATTTTATGACCCTTTGAAAAATTACTTATCATATCATAAAATTATCATATCATTATAGTAAAAAATATTATTAATTTATAAATACATTATTTTTAAATAAAATATATTTTAAATCATTTTATTTGGTATAAAACTGCTATTAATAAATTTATGTTTAAAAACACTTAATTTATCCTTTCTAAAACATTTATTGACTTGTACCAAGGTTTAAATATATAATATTTTATTTTTATAAGATAACTAAATATTATATTACACTTTATTATGAGTGGTTACTCTCCTAACACACAAATTGGTGTTCCTAATGGTCATATTACTATTCCAATGGTTGGTTTACTATTCCAACGGTCAGGTTATTATGCCGATGGTCATGTTTTTAACTATCTTATAGGTTCTTTAATTTCTAAAAATCCTATTATTTCATTAATTCCTATTTTATATCATGTTTATATATAATTTATTTTTCAGAATGAAAATTTTACTATTAACAGTCTGTTTTATATCTAAATCTTTATTTGTGATTGCAGTCAATCGGGTTGATCATGAAGATCCAAATTTTTATATATTACATATCTAATATTTTATTTTTAAAACATTATAATATTTGTAATTATTATTAATTTAATTACTAACTAATTTGTCATTCTTTATTTATGAGAATAATATTTTTTAGTTTTCACTTTGTGATGTATGTGATTTATACTACATGAAATAATTTATATAAGGGAAATTCTATTGATAAAATGTTGGGTCATTACATTCATAACACTTATGAAATTTTACCCTATAAATTTCATTTTACATTACATGTTTAAAAAATGTGAGGGTACTTATGTTTCATATATTCCTTAAGTTCCCATGTTTTTGCTTCATTTTTATGGTTCTTCCATAGTACGTTGACTAGGTGAGTGGTCATGTTTCATAGAACATTGTCTATATGGTCCAAGATCTTCACTACCAACTCCTCTTAAGAGAGGTCATTTTCCTTTTGAACCACTTATAAATTCATTCTATGTAAATGATTTGTTATTTACTTCTTCAATATGGATATGTTAAAAACATCGTGTACTTGAGACATGGTTGGTGGGTGTTCTATTAGGTAGGCCACAACTCCAATGTGAGTAAGAATCTCGAAGTGGATAATGTACCTAGGAATTATATTTCCCTTCTTCCTAAGTCTCGTCAACCTTTTCCATTGATATATGAATATGGATACCGTATCTCCAACAACAAACTCTAGGACCCATCAATTATTGTCAAAAAAGATCTTTTGTCATCTCTGATTAGCCGTGATGTGTTGCTGAATGGTCTTGAAATTTTTTACCATTTCCTCAAGAATTCTAGTTCCCAGCTACTTGTGTTCACCAACATTATCCCATCATATATGTTTTCAACATCTCTTACTATAAATAACTTCATATGGGGCCATTTATATGGTTGATTAGAATTGATTGTTGTAAGAGAACTTGAATAGAGGATGTTATTTGTCATATCACCCATTGAATTCCATAAATCATGTTCTCATCGTTATTCCAATGTCTGAATAGTCCTCTTAGTCTTTAAATCAGTCTATGGTTGAAGGTCCTACTGAAGTTCAGTTCAATGTTTAGGTCATTTTGGATACTGTTATAGAAAATGAAGGTAAATATGAGATATTGGACATATAAAATTGACAGGGGTCTCACATAATTCCTCCCCAATTCTATGATTTATATACATGTGATTTGATCGAGTGATAAGTCACATTGGATTATAGTGAAGTGATCAGTCTTTATACGATGATTCATAACAACCCATATAGAATTATTTCTTCTTGTTGTCTCTATATGTATAGTGAAAAATTCATTGGTGATGTTTTCCCATTTCCATATAGGTATTGGAAAGGGTTTCATCAACCCCATAAAATTTTTACTTTCATCCTTCACTGGTTGACATACCAAGAACTTTGATGTATATTATGCGATCTCTATCTTCATATTTTCCCATAAATAGTTCTCTTAGATACCTAAATATATCATTATGCTCCCTAGGAGGATGGATAATCATTAGGGATTCACATCATTCAAAATATATTTCATTATCATGGGATTTTATGGTACACATAGTTGTGACCAATATCATATGACTCAATCCTCAAGATTTGGAACTCTGTGGATTTCTTATTTTTTGATATCTTCCACCTTCTTACAAATTTCCACATCATATCTTTGAGTATCCTTTATCGTCCATAAAAGGGATGTATGAGAAATCATCTGAGAAAGGAATGATTTTGTTCATTCCATTATGATTCCCATGTCCATCCTTTTCAAGTTTAAGAAGATTGGATCCTTCTCAATTCTCATCATTGAAAAATTTATAGGATCTTTTCCACATATATAATATTAAACTTTATCTTCTTTACCATTATAGAATTGGAATGAATAGTCATGATTCATTTTTATCTTTAACCATCTTCTCTAGGTCATATTAAGAACATTCTATGTGAATATGTATTTTTGGATCTTGTGAGACTTATATATCTTATAGTTCTCTATATAGAGATAATGCTACTAAATTTTCAATACAACGATCATAACCATCATCTCTAGATCATTTTTGTTGTTGTTATTTTCATGTACATTTAGCTGTATTGAGGAATAGGCAATCACTTTAACATTTTCTAATACTACGCATCTAAAGACCTACTTTGATGTATCTTTTTATACCATCAAAAGTTCCCCACTTATGGGTAGTGTAAGTACTAATTCAATGATAATCCTCTATTTCAACTCTTTAAAGTCATATTCCCATTCACTAGTCCTAAAAAACCTTAATCCATTCAGATCTAGCTTGGTTAGTGGGTTTTAAAATCACACGATGTTCCCCACAAATCATCATTAATACCCATATAGACCATGTAAAATATATATACCCATTATGAATGATGTCTTGGATCACTCCTAAACTTCCATTGTTATAAAAGGGTACAAAAATGATCCTTTTTTGTGATATAACCATACATGGATTTTTATTTTGGACCTATATTCCTTTTTATATTTATTCACTAGGGTTTTTCTCTCACATTTCAGGTGTGATGGGTTTAAATTTTTAGTTTTGGAATGGTTTTCTCATCACGCACAATTTAGGTGACTGTTTAGAAGAACCCATGAAAATTATCCTAGGAAACCTTGTATCTTTGGTTTGGTGTATGGAGCATAGGGAACATCTTGCACATTGTTTTTCAAACCATTTGGCAAGCGTACTGGGAGACTCTGTGTTGGGATATAACCATTTCATACAGTTGGTGCATGGTTTGAAAATTTTGAATCCAAACCATAAAGGGTGCATCGTGTGTCCAGTAAGGGGTTCATGGTTGGCCCACGGTTTGGTAAACTGTGCGACCAAACCATGTGAGTTGCCCAGATCATTAAAATGTGAAATGTTTCTTCTACCCCATTTGGAATTTTAAACCAAAATGACGCATTCCTCCTCCCCTAGTTAATTAGACCCTAAGGGTCCACCCCCATTCTTCTCCAAGGATCTCCCCCTCTACCATGGTGTGGATCTTGGGTTTCTTCAAGGTTATGTGGAAAATCCATCATGGTAATCTCCTCCTTTATCCTTCCTCTTCCATCTTATATAATTTCCTCTGGAGTTACTCTTCTACCATGGTCATGTGGATCTAGGTTTTCTGTTTCCCTTGTTTTATATTGGTGGTTTTTCTTGTTTAGGGTTCCGCATGGTAGATATTGGCTCTTAGAACCTTCATGGAGTTTTTTCTGTTGTGCATTATTGAAGTGCCTATAATTTGAGGTAGGTTTTCATTTACACTTTCCATTATAATTTAAGATTAATTGGTTTATTTATTTTATCACCTTCCTTAATTATGAAATAGTGTTGTTTGATCTTTGGAATACTTTTTTGGTGTGAAAAGTGGTGATTTCTTCGTTTCTATAAGGTAAATATAATTGTTTTGTTAAATGTTGCACACCAAGTGTTCAATGAAAGTCTTGGTTGGATATTGTGAGTAATTTGTGGTATATAAAGCATTAATTAGATTTTTAAATGTGTAGTTTCATATGAAATGATGGATTGGGTTTATTAAATTAGTCTTTAAAGTGGTTTTGAATTGGAAAGAAATGTGTATTGTTTTTCAAAAATAGGTTTCCGTGTTTTGGTGATGTGTGGCCCATTTGACAATATTTATGAAGGTAATTTGTCTTTAAAATGTAATGTGAGTCATCAAATAAAATTTATTATAAATGAATTCAAAATGTAAAATGATGAATTTAAACCCTTTTAAAAATGTGAATTTGATTCTTCGTAAATGGTTAATTTATCAAAGGGTGATTGCAGCACGTTTGGAACTTTTGTGAAATTGGTGAAAATGATTATTGCAAAAACCATCCATGGATAATTCTCTTTAATTGTTTATGTCAAATGAATTGGATTTCCTCTCTGTGGAATCCTCATGATCCATTTATGTAAATGGTTGGGACTTCCTCACTATTGAATCCTTGTGACCCATTTACTTTGTGTGGAATGGATGGTCCTCGGTGTGGACTCCTGTTAGATCTATTTATTTTAAGGAAAGAGATTAATTATTGGGTTGACTCGGGTTATGCATGTTGTGTGTATTATTATTATATATGTTCATTTTATTGGATGCTCAGCTTGAATTGGTTAGCTCAACCACTTTATTTATCTTGACATGGGAACCTGGCAAAGGGGGAAAATTTTCAGAGAATGATTGAAGCACCAATTAGGATTGCGCTCTATCCAGTGGCCCATAACATGGAGATATATTGAGTTTTATTGACATGGGATAGTTCCCATCTACCTTTACTATGTAGGGGTTTTCCAACCATGTGAGAGAGTTATTTATGTCATCGATTGAAGCATGATTTCTGGGATGAGTCAATATGTATTAGTATGATGTGTATTATTCACAATCTCCTAGGTTATCCCATTTGTATTGGAAATTATTTTTATACTATGAATGATTGAGATACTTGTTGTTTGGTTAATTTTTTGTTATATTCTATCCATTTCCCTTATTGTATAATTATTAGTCTAACTTACTTGAGTAGTGTGACTTCTTTCTAGAAGTGTTGAAATGATTTCAAGTGTTTTTGTGAAAAGTGTTTTGAAAATGTATTATGCTCTTTCTCTCCTTGATAAATAAAATGTTACCTTTCTCTTTTAAATTCAGATGATTTCTACTTGAAAATGATTTTAGTTTTAAATGGTAAAAAGAGAATTGTACTGTGATTGGTTTTAAAGTGGAAAATATGTGGAGAAAATTACTTTTATATATTGTATTTCAAACCTGAAGTTGATGTTTCTTTTATTTTAAAGTAAGTTCATTGGGAATAGATTTTTTGGGAACACTTAATGAATTTTAATACTCATACCCATAGTTATTTATTTTTAGCTTATGGTATAGGTTTTAGTATGGTTTCAATTATTGTGGATGATGGTTAGTTTTGGTATCAGAGAGTGACCCTTGGGGTCACATGGAGATGTTTTGGTCATCAGGTTCAGTTTTGGTTTGTTGTTTATAATTGTTTGTATTTTTTGTTTTTTTATTTTATTTTTTGTATAAAATATGTTCAGTTGGAAATTTATTATAATTATGGGACTACTCTGATTATTTTCTACTATTTAGTTTATTTATTTTTATTAGTCAAAATCATTCCCTCTTATTTCTATATTGATGTCAAGAACTAGTTACCATACCATAGGGATCTGGAACTCCCTTTAGGCCATGCCACATATCAACATGAGTGACTAGTTCGGGGTCGATGTGGGATTTTTTGTGACAAAATGGTATCAGAGTAGGTGCATCTTTAGAGAAAATTTCTTTCAGAGTGCCCATAATTATTTGGGATGTCAAGGTAGATAGAGTTGGATAGTCGGAACCTCAGGGTGTATGTATGAGGGAGTGACCGGCCAATCTATCAACACAAAAACATGTGTTTCTATGCTAAGTCAATTTTTGTATGAGGATCATGGCACACATGAGCATCATGGGGTTTGATGCGTACTTGATGAGGTGGTTGTATTTCTCACAAGTGGACAAGACCCATTGTGTGGAATTGGAGGCCTAATGACAAGGGAGCGGAGCAAGAGAATGAAGGAGGCCTTAAATGAGTTAATCGTGGAATTCCAATAGGTGGCCCAACACCCTTTCTTGGGGGAATAATATGGGCCTATAATTACCTTAATTAAGGCCCAAATATGCATTTAAAGACACGACCTAATGTGTGGTACAAATTTAAATCCCAACCCACCATGGAATCTTCAAAGTCAAAAGGTGGTGGACTACTTGTCTTTACATTTCTAGCAAGGGTGTGATACTTGTCTCATAAATTCATGGGAAAGTTCCAAAGTTGTGAAAAGAATCCTTTAGGATTTATGAATATTGAATTCAATGAATTATTCTAATGTAAAATCCACCCCATGGAGTGTTTTGAATATCTTTCTCTCTTTGGCTATAAATAAACACCACCTTTTACTCTTGAAACATCATGAATGAAGGTACTATTATTATGATGAGTTTTTCCTAAAACCATTGTGTTCCTTATTAATTATTGACTTATTAAAGTATTTTTCATCCTTTTTGGTATCTTTTGGAAAGAGTTCTTAGAGACAATTTCTTTTTGGGTTCTACCTTGAAAATTTCTCCCTTCCATCTCATTTTCTCTATCCGCACACTACATTCACTTGTTTTTTTGTGGAAATCCAGGTGATCAAAATGTGAATGTTATACAAGGTTCCTAGGAAACTTCCTAGAAGGTCTTTCATCATGTATAATTTGGTATCAGATCCCACTTGCAAGAAATTAGGTTCTTTCTTTCTTATTTTTTTCTTCCTTCTTTAATTCTCTTCGAATCGGGCCAATATCAATTCTGGTCCATTTTCTTTTTCACCTACGGGAATTATTTCGTCATTATTTAGGACATATTTTATATCATTCTTATAGCTGAGAATATCTTCATTCTTCTCCATTTGGAATCATCGAAATCAAAGCTATAAATCACGAGATACAGCGAGCTCAAATTTTGCAACGAATTATGCAATTTTAAAACCATGAAAATATCACGTTGATTCCATTGGATGTTGCCAATTATTTATTCTCCTAAATTTAAATATTGAAAAATTCATCTTTTTTCTACTGAATTTACTCAAAAAAAGAGCCAAAAATTCAAAAAATATATATAAAAAATTAAAGGCTAAAAAAATTTCAACATTTTGAATTCTATGTCCCATTTTCATTATTCTTCATCCATTTTCATCCCCTTCCTACATTTTTCATTTTGAGTCCATTTTTAATTTGATCTTTTAATTCTAGTTTGTGATTTCCACATTCTAACGATCCTTTAGATTTGATGGAATTGGGTATGAACGCTATTGGAAGCAAGTTGAGTGGTAAAAGGGAAGACTGTTACATTTCGATAAAAGCCAAAATTGAGTGAAACACGAGCGAATATATTATTTCTGAGTGTAAACATGTGAGGGAGTGTGTGAGGTCCATTTTCCTTTCTATTCATTTTTTTCTCACTTTATTCCTAGATTGAGGAGTCAAGTAACACTAATGAAGCAGGCATTATGTTGTTCATGAGGGCTATACAAGAACAATTCCAAAGGTTGAATGCAAGGATGGATGAACTACAATCCCCTTCCAATTCTAGAGCACCACCAAGGAGGCGGGGTGTTGAAGAAGAGGAAGAGTTATCCGATTTTCATGAGTCACTAATTCGGAGAAATCAACCACCATGGAGGCAAGGCAACGATCTTGGAGGAGTAAAGTTGAGGATCCCTTCATTCCAAGGTAAGAATGATCCTGAAATGTAATTGGAATTGAAAAGAAAGGTCAAACATTTTTTTGGTTGTCACACATATTCAGTGGAAAATAAAGTGAAGTTAGTGTATTGGGAATTCACCAACTACTCTAGTATTTGGTGAGACCAACTACAAGTGATTCGATGACGAAGTGGAGAAAGGCCCATCCACACTTTGGAGGAGATGAAAGTGGTAATGTGTAAGAGGTTCATTTTTATCCACTATTATCATGATTTTTTCCTCGAGTTGTAGTGTTTGAAAGAAGGCGCCATGAGTGTTGAGGAGTATCACAAAGAGATGGATATCATCATGATTCAGGTGAATATTGATGAGGGGAAATATGCCACCATGGGAAGGTTTCTGAACAGCCTCAACCATGACATTTGGGACATAGTGGATATGCACCACTACTTAGACATGGAGGATCAACTTCACATGGCTACCAAAGCAAAGAGGCAAGTAAAGGCAAGAAGGATTCACCCAACATCCTATGGTAAGGATTAAAAATCTTCATTCAAGTTCAAGGATTCCAAACCACAAGATAATGTAACGGAACACAAAACGAATTCAAAAGTGGTGACCAAACCGAAACCATTCTTTCTAGAATCCAAATGTAAAATGGTTGTTATGGTTGTTTCCAAATCACGTGATATCAAATGGTTTAAATGTCAAGGATTTGTACATATTTCGTCACAATTCCTAAATAAGAGGAAAATGATTATTTTGGATGGTGGAGATGTTCGTAGTGCTATATCAAGCGAAGATGAAATTCCATCACTTGAGGTTGATTCAGATGTGGAAGTAGAAATCCCTATACATAGAGAAATTCTTTTGGCAAGGCGTTCTTTGAGTTCTCAACCTGAAGGAAAACTTGATCAAGAGAAAAGGGAGGAAATTTTTCATACTAGATTCCTCATCAAAGATAATGCATGTAGTATGATTATTGATGGGGTTAGTTGTACAAATGTAGCAAGTGGTTTGATGGTTGATAAATTTGGATTAGCTATGACTAGACATCCTAGGCCTGATAGACATCAATAGTTAAAAATAGTTGGGATTTCAAAGTGACTAAGAAAGAACAAGTTCCATTTTATATTAGGAATTATGAAGAAAAGGTGATGTGTGATATTATTCCAATTCATTCTAGTTACATTTTTTGGGAAGACCTTGTCAATTTTATAGGAGGGTAACACATGATGGATACACCAACTACTAGTCTTTTGAGTACAATGGGAGGACAGCTATTCTTACACCATTGAGTCCTTTGAAATATTATGAAGACCATGTGAGGATTGATAGATATTGTTTAAAGAGAGAAAAAGAAAAAAGTGAAAAAAAAACAGAGAGAAAAAAATAGAGATAATGAGAAGAGTGGAAAAATCAAGAGTGAAAAAGGAGTGTTGAGTGAAATCAAACAAAAATGAGGTAAATAAAAGACTTCAAAACAAGAGTGAAAGTAAGAGTGAAAATAAGAGTGTTGAGGGAAAAGTGAGCTTATTTTCAGGAAAAAGAGAGGTAGAGAGAGATTTATAGGGGAGGAAACTCTCATGCTTATATGCAAGGGATAATGTTCTACCACTAACTCTCCTAACACTTCAATGTGTTCTAGTGTTATGTCTCTTGTGCAGGAATTTGGTGACGTGTTTCTAGAGGAAATTCCCAATGGCTTACCTCTCCTGAAGGGTATCGAGCTCCACATTGACTTCCTCCCAATAGAAACACTTCCCAATCGAACGGTTTATCGGGATAACCGGGAGGAGAATCAGGAAAACCAACGGCAAGTGGAATAATTTCTAAGGGATTTTTTTTAGAGAGCTTGAGTCCATGTGTGGTACTGGTAATTATTGTCCCAAAAAAGATGGTAACTGGAGAATGTGTATTGATTATAGATATATCAAAAAAATAACGTTAAAGTATCACAAATCCCATACCTTGTTTGGATGATATTCTTGATGAACTCAATGGTTCATTCTTTTTTACTAAAATTGACTTAAGGAGTGGATGTCATCAAATTAGAATGAAAGAGGGAAATGAATGGAAAACCACATTTAAAACTATGTTTGGACTGTATGAATGGCTAGTTATGTCCTTTGGACTAACTAATATCCCTAGTACATTCATGAACTTAATGAATCATTTTTTCCATCCATTCATTGAGAAATTTTTGGTTTTCTATTTTGATGACATTATTGTTTATTCTAAGATCCTTGATGAACATACTGAACATTGAAACCTGTTTTTGAGACTCTTATAAAAAATAGGTTCTTTTCAAACTTGGAAAAATGTACATTTTGGTTAAATTTGGTTGTTTTCCTTGGTTTTTTTGTAGGTTCTGATGGCATGAGATTTTATGAAGAGAAGCTGAAGGCGATTCGGGACTGGCCAACACCAAATAATGTCAACGAGGTGAGGAGCTTCAATGGAATTGCGAGTTTTTACTGAAGGTTCGTGAAGGAATTTTCAGCCATTGTAGAACCATTGAATGATTTGGTCAATAAAGGGGTGAGCTTCAAGTGGGGAAAATCTCAAGAATATTCCTTCTCCACACTCAAAGGTATGATGAAAAATTCACCTCTCTTAATTATTACAGAGTTTTCTAATGTTTTTAAGGTTGAGTGTGATGCCTCTAGAATAGGAATTGGGACTGTTTTAATGCAAGACTCTAAGACTATCACCTACTTTAGGGATAAGCTTAATGGGGTTTCATTAAACTACTCTACCTATGAGAAGAAATTTTATTCTCTCAAAATAACTTTAGAAAATTTCAAACATTACTTGTGGCTAAGTGAATTTGTGATTCATTTGGATCATGAAAGTCTAAAATGTATTAAGTCAAAGAAAAGCTGAATAGGCTGCATGCAAGATGTCTTGAATTCATTGAAACATTTACTTACATCATTAAGAATATACAAGGAAAATAAAATGTTGTTTTTGATGCTTTTTCTAGGAAATACTCTCTTATTACTTCTATCCATGCTAAAATACTTAGTTTTGAAATGTTGAAAATCATATATGTGAGTGATGTGGATTTTTATGAAATTTGGATGTTGTGTGAAAAACATGGGAAAAGTGATTTTTATAAACATGAGGGTTTTCATTTTTGGAAAAATAAATTGAGTGTTCCATCTTGTTCCATGCATGAATTTCTTGTTAGATAAACTCGTGGTGGTGGATTAATGGGGCATTTTGGGGTTGTGAAAACTTTTTCCTAATTGAGTGAACATTTTTATTGGCCTCACATCTATAGGGATGTGGTTAGGGTTTGTGGAAATTGTAATGTGTGTAAACATGAAAATTCGAAAGTTCTTACACATCCTTATACACCCCTTTACCCATTGCTTATCATCCTTGGATTGAAATTTCAATGGATTTTGGGCTCAGCTTCCCAAGATCACAATCAGGTAAGGATAGCATCTTTGTGGTGGTGGAAAGGTTTAGTAAAATGGCTCATTTTATTGCTTGTTCTAAAACCAAGGATTCAAATCATATCACTTATTTGTTTTTCATGTAAATTTTTAGGTTGCATGGCTTACCCAAGCGCATTGTGAGTGATAAGGATGTCAAATTCCTTAGTCACTTCTGGAGGACATTGTGGAACAAACTTGGAACCAAACTTTTATTCTCCACCACTACACACCCACAAATAGATGGTCAAACTGAGGAGGTCAATAGAAAACTTTCCACATTGTTTCTTCCCATCCTTAGAAAAAATATGAAACATTGGGAAAGATGTTTTCTTCACATTGAATTTGCATATAATCGAGTCGTTCACTCCACTAATAATGCTTCACCGTGTGAAGTTGTGTTTTGTTTTAACCCATTAACTCCACTTGATATTTTATCTTTTCCTGCTAGTAAATTTTCTAATATTTAAGGTTAAAAAACGAAAAGTTTGTGAATGAGTGTCATGAAAAGGTATCGGCTAACATTGAGTCGAAGAATGAACAAGTAGCGATGCACACCAACAAAGGCCCATGGAAAATGGTGTTTCAACCTGGAGATTGGGAGTGGGTACACTTGAGTAAGGAGAGGTTTCTAGAGAAACTAAAATCAATACTTCCTCCACAATGAGATGTTCCTTTCCAAGTCCTAGATAAGATCAATGATAATTCCTACAATATTGAGTTACCTGATATGTATGGGAATGTTAGTTCCACCTTTAATGTTTCCAATCTTTCTCCTTTTGAATTTTCAGATTTGAGGAAAAATACTTTTGAGGAGGGAGGAGATGATGAGGATCATGGAACACCTGGGCATCGCGGGGTTAGAGGCAAACTTGATGAGGTGGGAGGAATGCACACAAGTGTACAAGACCCATTTCATTTAATTGGAGGCCCAATGACAAGGTAGTGGACCAAGAGAATGAATGATTCCTTAAATGGGTTAATCATGGAATTCCAAGAGGAGGCCCAACACCCTATATAGGGGGAAGCATCTGGGCCTATAGTTACATTAATTAAGGCCCAAACATGCATTTAAAGACCCAACCCAAGGTGTGCTACGAATTTCAAGCCCACCCCACCATGGAATCTTTAGATTCAAAAGTTGGTGGGCTACTTGTCCTTACTTTTCCAATAAAGGATGTGCTACTTGTATCTAAAAGTCATGGGCAAGTGACAAAGTTGTCAAAAGCATCATTTAGTCTTCTTGACTATGGAAAAAAAGGCATTAGACTAGTGTAAGAGCCACCCCATGATGTGATTCTAATTTCTTTCTCTCTTTGGCTATAAATAGCCACCCCCTTGTACTCTTGAAACTTCATGAATGAAGGTAATGTAGTTATGGTGAGTTTTTCTTGCAACCTTTTTGTTCTTGCTTAATTCATGACTTATCAAAGGATTGGTCATCCTTTGTGGCGTCTTGTGGTTAGAGTTATTATAGAAAAGTTCTCTTTGGGTTATTCCTTGACCATTTCCCCATTCCTTTTCATTTTCACTACATACACACCACATTCACTTGTTTTCTTGTGGCGAACTAGGTTCTCAATGCACGAACATTATACAATATTCCTAGGAAACTTCCTAGTGGGTCTTGTATAACCTATCAGTTTTAGTTGGTTTATTTGGTTCCTGTGGTTTTTTGGTATTTTATATATGAAAATTGATTTGGGTTAGGGGTCTTTGTGATCTTACAAGGCCTATAAAGCCATGTAGAGAAGGGGACATGGTCCTAGAATTCTCTCCATGATGGTAGGGAGATTGGCATATGGACACCAACCATATGGTCAAGTCACCCATCAACACTAGATTCCCCCAGTGAGTTTTTTCAAATTCGATATAATTATACAATTGTTTTGGGAACTCTTGTTTCTGGATTGTGAAAACTGAATTTTGAAATCAAAAAAGTTTGTTTTTTCGAAGATGGAAAATAATTTTTCAGTTTTGTTTTGAACAAATTCTTGGAAAAGTGGTTTTCTGTAAAGTGATGTCTGGGATTTATCGAACTTGGTTTTTTTGGAAAACAAGATTTTTTTAGAAAGGGGTATTTTTAAATATTCTTTAAATGGAATTTGTTGAGTTGGTGAAAATGTTTTGAATGAATTGAATTGTATTGGATTTTTGGAAGGAAACTATGGGGTTTTATTTTGAGAAGGGATGAAATGTCTTAATTTGTGGAATATAAAAATGTTTTTTGACTTGGTGGATAGAGATAATTTGAAAAATGTTTTGAAATTTGAAATTATAATGTTTTTTTAACTTTTTTATTTCCATGGGTTCTAACATGCGTGGATATGTGTGGAAGTCAATTGTAAGATGTTGTGGTTGGATGAGTGCTCATATTGGAATGAGTTTTTCAATGCCTAGGGTGGAATGATAATGTGAATTTGTGAGGATCCATGGAATACCATTGGTGAGTGTGAAACCCACCATGTTGTATTCCCCCAAAAATATTTTTAAGATGAATTTTGTGATGTTTTAAAAATAAGTGGTTGTGTGGGTATTCTTATTATTATTTGTTTGTATTGTTTATGTGGTGTTTTGAGTTTGAAATATTGTTGATGATTTGGTTCTAAAGAAAGGTTTAGTGGATTTCTGAAAAATATTTGGGAAGCCTTGGGTTGGTTCCCCTTTTTTCTTGTGTTTGGTGATTTCTCAAGTTGATTTTGGCTAGTGATATTATTTTAATTGACATTTTCCTTTCATGTTTCCTACTTTGTGTTCCACCACAAGGATTTGATAGATGTTCTTGGTGCAGCATTAGGTGGTTCCCCATTATAAGGTTCTCCATTTGATCAACCAAAGAATTTTATTCTTGAGTTTTTAAATCTAAATCCACCTCTCATTTATGGTCAATCAAATCCTCTTGAAGTGAAATAGTTGATGAGGAAGATTGAAATGAACTTCAGTGTCATTTATTTTCTAGATTCATTGATATTTATGATTTCTTCCATTATGATTGTAGTACTTCTCTAAATATGATGGAAGTCTGTCTCTCGAAACAATCCCCATGAATTTATCAATTGGGAGTTCTTAAAGGCTCCATTTATTTGTTAGTATTTCATAGAAATAGTAATGGTGAGTAAGGGAATGGAGATGTGCAGTCTGTAGGAAGGTGATGGAATGATGTTGGAGTATATACGTCATCTTTCCAACCATGTTTGTTTCACTCCAGAGTGGGTTGCAGATGATTCTTTAAGGGCTCAGCGTTTTGAGTTATGGATTTTTAATAATCTATGGTCTAAAGTGTAATAGTTAGATTTAACCACTTTTATTGATTGGGTGAGCCAAGATTTTAGTGTTGAATTTGTGGTAGTGGGAGTGCTTGAGGTAGTCTTCCCTACTTTAGTTCCAGGAAGCAGTGAGGGGAATTATAGTAAGGCGATCTAAAAGGATCTGGAATTTAGTGGTGTTGGTCATGGATTTAAGAGGACTTTGGATCCTTTTTCAGATTTTTCTGGGCATAGGATCATGGTGTGTCATCAGTGTAGCAATCCAGATCATAAGAACTTTTTGTGTCCAAATGATCTAAAGACCTTCCATACATGAGGAAACTAAGGTCACTTGCAACATTTATTTCATGGTGTTTCCAGTATGAATTATGGATCCTGATCCACCCCTTCTAAATACACCCCATCCCATTTTCAGGAGTAGGGTGCAAGGTTGGATTCAGTTTTCATTCCCTTCTATCATGGTGGTTCTTTATATTATATCAATTGTGCTCAGTGGTGTTCTATTTTGTTTTAAATGTAAGGGGACGTTTTGGATCTCTTGAGAACTCCTATTTTAATGAAAGTGTGTTTTTAATTTGGAAATATTTAATCTTTTTGTTCTAAGTGGTGGTGTGTTCAATGTATGTATCTTTTATGTCCCTATTTGGGTGAAGGTTCATTTTTGCAGAAATTTAGTTTCAGGGTTGTTTTGATCTTCTGGTTCTCCCTGAGGTGATGTGTGGATTCTTGTGACACCAAAGTAACGAGTTTTAGTCAAGAATCATTATCTTCTTACTATGGGGTAACAGATGCTTCAAAGATCAGATATCCAAAAATATGTCTTGGAGTGAATCACTTAACATAGTCAAGAAACCACTGGGGGAGTGTAAATCCTTGTTCCAGTTCTTGTCTCCTCCATTGTGGAGTAGGTGGTATTTTTGCTCCTATCATAGATTTTCTTATCTTGGTTTAAATACCGATTGGATTGGGTTTATTTTGGAAGGGCCCATAATAATGAGGGTGGTTAGTTCGTGTGGGAAATTCCATGTGTTGGCTAATGTTGTGTTCTTCATGTTAGCCTATGTTGTTAGTTTAATCTAGTTGATTCTTTTTTTATTGAGTTCATTCTATCCTCTTGTGTTGGGAATTCAATTTCGTTTTTGGATGTTGGTCTGGTTGAAATGGAATTCATTGTGAGGTTTTTTATTTTTAGTTTCTTTTAGTTATGGTAAATGTTGGAATTATTCAGAGTGTTCCCAATATTCATTTTTTAAGCAAGGTTGGGGAGTTTGTGGATCGATTTCATGTTCCTTCATAAGAAGTGGTATTGGTTTGTTTCTTTGTTTCAAGTAGGATGTGTAAGTTCTTCTTGACTATGGTTGAGATGTTCTTAGTTTAAAAGGTTGGATTTTGTAGTTATGGGAACCCTTAGTCTTTGATTGATCAACTAGAAGATGTTGTGGCTTTCTGGGGGAAGAAATCATTATGGTGGGGAGAATTGTCACAAGTGGATTTTTATTTTGGACCTCAGTTCTGGGTTATATATTGGGCTTTGGTTCTCCTCTCGAGTTTCAGGTTTGGTGGGATTAAATTTTATATTTTGGAGTGGTTTTATCATGTCATATGGTTTATGTGTATGTTTAGTGGAAAATGTGTAGATCAGCCTAAGAAACAGTGTAGCTTTCGTTTGCTGGCTGGGGCATGGTGCACGGCTTGCGAAATGTTTTTCAAACCATGTGGAAAACATGCAGGGAGGATTTGTGTTAGGATAGAACAATTTCTCATGGTTGGAACATGGTTTGTAAACCATGCATCCAAACCATGTAGGGATTTTAGTGTGTCTATAAAGGGGTGTAGTGTTTGGTAAATTGTGTTTCCAAACCAATAAAGCTTCACAAATCATTAAAAATGTGAAATTTCTATTCTACCCCATCTGGGATTTTAACCCAAAATTCCTTGTTCCTCATCCCCTGAGTTTGTGTGACCCTAAGGGGCCCCCTACCTTCTTCTCCAAGGCTCTCACCCTCTCCCATGGGTTGGATCTAGTGTTGCTTCGTGGATTTGGGGAAAATATCTCAAGGTAATCTTCACTTTTCTCTTTCCTCTTCATTCTTATCTAATTTCTTCTTGAGTTCCTCTTCTCTCATGGTCATGTGGATATAAGGTTTGTGTACCCATTGGTATATGTTAGGTTTTCCTCTTTTTTAGGGTTCTTCTAGGAATATATTGTCTCATGGAACCTTCATGGAGTTGTTTCGGGTGTGTGTAATTGAAGCACTTGTGATTTGAGGTAGGTTTCCCTTTGCACTCACCTTTTAAATTTAAGATTCATTTGTTTCCTGCCTTTCGTACATTTTTTGATTATGAAATAGTTTTTTCTGATATTTGGAATTTTTTTTTGTTGTGAAAAGTGGTAATTTCTTACTTTCTTTATGATAAATGGAAGTTTTTTTAAAATATTGCACACCAAATATACGATAAATTTCCGAATTGGATTTTCTAAGAAATTTGTGGTATGTAAAGCATGAATCATCTTTGTAAATGAGTAGTTGAATATTAAATGATGGTTTATATTTTTTCATTATTCATAAAAGACTTTTTGAATAAAATATAAACGTGTATTTGGTTTTCAAAAATTCTTTGGCATGTTTTGGTGACACGTGGCACATTTTAGAATTTTTTAAAAAAGTAATTTGTCTTGAAAATGTGATGTGAGTCTTCAAATTCAATTTCTTATAAATGATTGAAAAATAGAAAATGATTCATTTGTACCCATTTAAAAATGTGGATTTGGTTCTTCAGAAATGGTTAATTTATCAAAGGGTGATTAAGTCCCATTTAGAACTTTTATGAAATTGGTGGAAATGATTATTGTGAAAACACTCCTATGATAATTATCTTACATTGTTTGGTTCAAAAGGATGGTATTTCCACATTGTGTAATTCTCATGATCCATTTATCTGAATGGGTGGGATGTCGACGTTGTGGAATCCTCATGACCCATTTACTTTGTGTGGAATGGAAGATCCTCGGTGTGGACTCCTTTGAGATCGATCAGTTTTAAGGAAAGAGATTTACCATTGGGGTAACTTTGGTGATGCATGTTGTGTCGATTATTGTTATATATGTGAATATGATTTTATTATCATTTGGCATCATTTGGATCACCCTATTTATGCATCTTGACATGGTAACCTGGCATAGTGAGTGAATTTTCTAAGAACAGTTATTACAGTAGTTAGGATTATGCTCTAACTAGTGGCCTATATCATAGGGATATATTGAGTTTTATTTCTATGGGATAATTCCCCTTAGACTTTACCATGTAGGTTATGGCCGAGTGTCTGAGGGATTTATTGATGTTATCAAGTGAATTATGATTTCTAGGTTGACTCAACATGTATTAGTATGTTCTAGATTATTTATGAGCTCCTAGGTTCACCCATGTCTATTTTAACTTAGTTGAATAATGTGAATGATTGGAATACTTGTTGGTAGGTTAATATTTTGTGATATTCTTCCCATTTTCCTTGTCTTATAATTATTATTATTTCTTCCATGAGCAGTGTGACTTCTTTCTAGAAGTGATGTACTGACTTCGTGTGTTTTTATGAAAAAGGTTTTGGAAATGTTTTACGCTCTTTATCCCCTTGATAAATGAAATGTTACCTTTGTATTTTAAATTCATATGATTCCTCCTTAAAAAATATTTTGGTTTTAAAAGGTAAAAAAGGTAAATGAACTGTGTGTTGGTTTTAAAGTGGAAAATCTGTTTAAATTCTTACTTTTATATATTGTATTTCAATCGACATGGGCGACAGTTGGTTTTGGTATTAGAGAGTGAAAATGGGGGTCACATGGAGACATTGTGGGAATTAGGTTCAGTTTGGGTTTTTTCAAAAACAGTTGTATTTTTAGTTATTTTATTGTAATTTTTTATAAAAGATGTTCAGTAGGAAATTAATTAGGATTATGGGGATGCTCTATTTATTTTACACTATTTGGTTTATTTAATTTTATTAGGAGAAATTGTTCCCTATTATTTCTTTGTTGATCCCAGGAAATAGTTTCCATCACATGAGGATCACAAATGCCCTTCTGGACATTCCATGGATTGACTTAGGTGACTGGTTCGAGGTTAACCTATGATCGTTAATGAAAAAATGGTATTAGGGAAGGACAATATTTATAGGACCTTACTTTCAGAGTGTCCATCACTATTTGGGATATCCATGTAGATAGAGTATGATCTTCCGAACCTCAGGGTGTAGTTATGAGAGAGTGTCTAGACAACACATTCTATACTGAACTATGGGTTACCATGGTCTGTCGAGTTTTATTTGGTTTATTTTTTTCTTTGGTTTGTTTTGAATTTGGGATATTAAAAGGGAGTTGGGTTAGTGCTCTCAGTGTTCTTGGAAGTCTTTCCAAGCCATGTGGAGCTGGGTGCATGGTCCTAGAATTCTCTCCATGGTAGTGGTGTGATTAGTGTAGACCACTAACAATATGTCCAATTCACCTAACGACACTATTTTCCACTTGTGAGTGGCTTCGAGTTCCTCATAATTATGCAATAGTTTTGGGAACTCTTGTTTAGAATTATGAAAACCATATTTTGAAATGGAAATGGTTTGGTTTTTGGAATATGGAAAATGAGTTATCAGTTTTGTTTTGAAGAAAGTCTTGGAAAAGAATATTTTTTTAAAGTGATTTTTGGAAGTTTTCAAATTTGATTTTGTGGAAAATTGTAATTGTTTTGGAAGAATGGGTATTTGGAAATCTTATTTAAATGGAATTTGTTGATTTGATGAAAACAATTAATAAAATTAATCGAATTGGGTTATTGTAAGGAACATATGAACTTTTATTTCGAGAAGGGATGAAATTTCTTAATGTGTGGAATTTGAAAATGGTTTTTGATATGGTGGCTACGAAGATTTTGAAAATTTTGTGAAATTTAAAATGAAAATGTTTTCTTTTGGGATTCGGTATTTACATGGGTGCTCACATGCATGGATATGTGTCAAAATAAGTTAGATGATAACGTGGTCTGATGAGTTCCTACATTGGCTTGAGTTGATGGGTGGTTGGGGTGTCATGGGGATGTTCATGTGTGAGGCTCCGTGCACTATAAACAACCACATATTAGCAACAGTTTTTTAGAAGGTTATGCACAACACCCTCTAAATTCATTTTAGAGGGGGTTATGCACAACCCCCTCTAATCATCATATTTAGAGGGGCTTCATAACCCATTATAATTTTTTATCATTATTTTTTTAGTATTTGATTTGATTTTAGATGTGGTTGTGCCAAAACCGCCACTAATTTAATAATTAGTGGTGCTATATATTCAGTTGGATTTTAGAGGAACTATATATAAAATATTTGTTTGGATATAAATATATATATATTATTTTTTAAGAAGGAAATAGTGGGCGTTCACAACCCCCTTTAATTTAAGATATTATAGGGGGTTCATGAACCACTGTTAATCCCTTAGATTATAGGGGGTTTGAACCCCTTTAAATTTGAGAAATTAGATGGTGTTTTGAACCCCCTCTAATTGATTACATTAGAGGGGGGGTTGGAAGCCCCTCTAATTTATGACATTATAGGGGGTTTAACCCCCCCCCCCTAATTCCCTAAATTTTATATAGGGAGTGAATCGCCGCTAAACCTTTTGATTAGAGGGGATTTTAATCCCCCTCAATAATTTTATTTATTTTTCAAAATTTTTATTTATTTTTCAAAATAAATCTCATATAAATTTCTATTATATGACATATATGTGTGTCTGGACATGTGTGTATATATATATTACATAAACACCTTATATAAATGTATTTAAATACATTATAAATATATATATATAAGGACACTATATAAAGACTTTTAAAAGTTACTTATATATATAAAAAAATGTTTACATATATAAATATTAGTATACATAATATAAATGTATTTGTAAATATATTTATTCCAATTTATAAAATTTATATATTGTTTTATAAATACTATACATTTATATTATGATTTATATTATACATATATTATATTAAATACATTTTTATTGTATATTTTTCTATAAATACATTTTTATTGTATATTTTTGTATAAATACCTTTATATTATGATTTATATATTTTTATATTATATGAATATATTTTTATATTATATGAATATATTTAGTTTCGTGTGTATATATATATCATATAATATGAATGTATATAATCAAATACTTAAATATATAATATAAATATATTTAATATAATATATTTATAATATAAATCATAAAATATATAAATTAGCAGTATTTATAAAACCAACATGTAATTTTTATAGTTTAAAAAATAAGTGTAATAAAAATAATAATAATTAATAACATTATTATTACACACACATATACATATATACAAATATATTAAAATGATTATATAAATATATATACTATAATTATATTATAAGTAAAAATATTATTTAAATACCTAAATACACACACACACACACACACATATATATATATATATATGTGTGTGTGTATAAATGATTATTTATATATGTAAATATAATTATTTACGTATATGTTATACACATATATATTATATATAATCTAATATTTATGTATCTAATGTTATATATATATATATATTATAGACAAATATATACATCATATATTATACACAAATACATTATATATATATATAATGTACACAAATATATATATATAATATTATACACAAATATACATTATATAAAAATATTATAAACAATTATATCATATATAAATATTTATATATATTTAAATATTTATTCAAATAATATATATTTATTCAAATGAAATGTATTTGAATGACCTTCATAATATATATAAATATATAAACATGTAGTTAACAAACAAACAAAACCATTTGCCATAATGGCAGAAGGCATTGCTCTATATACTGGTGGTTTGGGGTTCCATACTAAGCAGGCTTACCTTTTTATAAAGGCATGTTATAGTGCATGTGGTAGGCAAGGTGGTGTGTGGGTGGGACAGGAGTCAAGGTGGGGTGTGCAGGATCAGATCATGAACACGGCGTAAGGGCGAGGTGTGTAGGTGGGGTATGAATGGGATTCAATGGAGGAGTGAGTGGGGAAGGACCGGATAGTGAACTTGAGGCGAGGGTGGAGAGGTAGGGTCAGGTTCGGGGCCTGACTGGAATGGAATGGGAGGTAAGGCGGTGGGGCAGACTTGAACAGGAGGCAAGGGGATGGGGACTGAAAACAGGGAAGGTGGGGGGGACAGGAGAGGGAGGACATGTGGGGGTGGGTGTTCGAAATGTAAAGAAAAAAACTAATTAGTGGTGGTTTTGATAACCTCCTCTAATTAATCATATATTAGAGGGGGAAGGGTTTAGAGGGAGGGCCAGGGCTGGGGCTTGACCGGAATGGAATGGGAGGCAAGGGGGTGGGGTAGACTAGAACTGGAGGCAAGGAGATGGGGCCTAGAAAACAGGGAAGGGGGTGGGGGAACAGGAGAGGGAAGACTTTTGGGGTGGGTGTTGGAAATTTAAAGAAAAAAAACAAATTAGAGGCAGTTTGGATAACCTCATCTAATTAATCATATATTTGAGGGGGTTAGAACCCTCTCTAATATAGGCATAAATTGGGGAGGTTTCGAAAACCACCTATACTATGTGACTTATTGTTAAAATAGTGGTAGTTGATAAACATCACTATTCTCATAAATAGATTATAGGGGGATAAAACCCCCTCTAATCTATTATTCTATGAATAAATTAGAGAGGGTTTTAAACCCTCTAATCTAACCGCTTCTAATTTTCCTAGTACTTTACCAGCGGTTCTTCAAAACCGGATCTAACAATAGTTTACGGGTACATTAGCGGTGGTTCCTCATAATCACAGCTACTGTGTTTAGAGGGGGTTATATACCCTTATAATCTAAAAATAACCCCTCTAATAGGTTAATTTATTGTAGGGATGGAATACCATTGCTGAGTGTGAAACCCACCAAGTTTCTATCCCTCAAAAATATTTTTAAGAGTGAGGTTGTGATGTTTTGAAATTAAGGGGTTATGTGGTGCTTCTTTTTATGATTTGGAAGTACTAATTTTTTGGTTCATTTAGTTTTAAATATTTTTGATTTTTTTTGAAGTGGTGTTTGGTGGATTTCTATAATATATTTGGGAGGCTTGAGTTGGTTCCCCTTTTTGTCTTGTGCTTGGTGCTTTCTCAAGTTGAGGTTTGTTAGTGAGCTCAGTTTGATTGAACTTCATGATTTATTTTTTCCCAGTGTGTGCCGCCATAAATATTTGATTAATGTTTGTCGTTAATCTACTGGTGTTTCCTTGTTAGTAGGATCTCTATTAGGTCAACCAAAGTATTTTTTTTAGTGTTTTGAAAGTTAAATCCTCCTATCTTTTATGGTCAAGCGAATCCTCTCAAAGTGAAAGATTTGATGCAGAAGATTGAAAGGAACTTCATCCTCATTGAGTATCCTGAGTCGTTGAAGGTTAATTTTCCTACCTTTCTGTTTGAAGGACCTCCCTGTAAGTGGTGGAAGTCAATCTCTCGAAACAAGCCTTGAAAATTTCTCACTTGGGAGTTCATTAAGTATTCCTTTATCATTAGTATTTCTCTAAAATAGTTATGTTGAGGAAGGTAATAGAGATATGTGGTCTATAAAAAGGTTATGGAACAGTGTTTGATTACTTCCTTAATTTTTTGGACCTTTTTTCTTTTCACTCTTGAGTGGGATAAAGATGATTCCTTAAGGTCTCAGAAATTTGAGTTTCGTATTCATCCTGATCTACATTCAAAAGTGTTAGAGTTTGATTTAACCACTTTTTATGATGTAGTGAGGTAGGTTGTTCATGTTGAACTTGTGTTAGTGGGAGTTCTTGAGGATGTCTTAACTCCATTATTTATTAGAATTAGTGAGGGGGATTCCAGTAAATTTATCTGTAAGAGGCTTGAGGCTGGTGGTATTGGTCATGGAATTAAAATTTCTTTTGATCTTTCAACATCTATTTGTAGGCATCGGATCATGGTGTGTCATTAGTGAAAAAATATAGGCCATAAGATGTCATCCTGTCCAAATTCTCCAATGACCTTCCATACATGTGGATTATAGGTCACTTTCAATAGTTATGGAAGGGTATTTCCAGGAAGCATCAGGGAGCCAGATCCACCTCTTCGAAATACATGCCATCATGTTTTTCAGAGTAGAGTGGTAGCTTGAATTCAGTTTGAAGTCCCTTCTTTCACGGTGTTTCTTTCAGTTATATCATTTCTGCCCAATGGTGATCTATTCTATTTCAAATGTAAGGGAATGTTTTGGATCTCTTGAGAAATCCTACTTTAATGAAAGTGTGTTTTTATTCAAGAAATCCTAAATCTTTCTGTTCTAAGTAGTGGCATGTTTAGTATATGTATCTTGAAAACTCTTATTTGGGTGAAGCTAATTTGTTGAAGAAAGTGATTTTGGTTATGTGTTTTTATCTTCTTGTTCTTCTTGGGGTGTTGTGTCGCTGCATGTGACACCAAAAGAAGGAGTTTCACTTGAGAATCATTAGCTCCTAACTACCACACAATGGATTCTTCAAAGATCAAGGGCCCAACCATTTGTCTCAGAGTGAAGCTATTCACGTAGTCAAGAAATCTCCATGGGATTGGGAATCATTGTTTTGGTTCTTTTCTCCTCTAATGGGGAGTAGGCGGTATTTTTTATCCTATTGTATATTTTCTTATCACGGTTTAATTGCCTCATAACTTGAGATTATTTTTTTAGGGCCCCTTATAGTGGGGTTGGTTGTTCTGTGTGGGAAATATATTCTGATGGATCATATTGGGTTCTTCTTGTTAACTTTTTTTTAAGTTCAAGCTAGTTTATTCTTATGGTGGGGAGTTTGTTCTGGCCTCCCATGATGGGAAAGAGGTTTGGTTTCAGATGTTGGTCCAGTTGAAGTGGCATTTTTTATGAGGCTATTTGTTTCAAGTTTCATTTAGTTTGGGAGAATTTTGGGATTCTTCAAAGTTTTCCCAATGGTCCTTTTTGAAGCAAGGTTTTGGATTTTATGCCTCGAGTTCCCATTGCTTCATGGGAAGTGGTCTCAGTTTGTTGCTTTGTTTTGGGTAGGAGTCATAAGTTTTTTTTGGTTTTGGTTGACATTTTCTCAGTTTAAGACGTCGGAATACATGGTTGTGGGAACCCTTAATCTTTCATTGATCAAGTGGAAGATTTTTTGTATTTATGGGGGTAGAAACTTTTATGGTGGGGATAATTGTAACACCCTAATTTTTTATTTTGGACCAATGTTCCGGTTTATCTTTTGGCCTTGGGTTTTTCTCACAAATTTTTGGGTGTAACAGGTCAAAATTTATAGTTTTGGAGTTGTTTTTTCATGTCGAATAGTTTAGGTTCATGTTTAGAGGAAACTGTAAAAATCAACCTAGGAAGTTGTGAATCTTTGGTTTGGTGTCTGGGGCAAGGCACATGGCCTGCGCATGGTTTTTTAAACCATGTGCAAAATGTTCGGGGATGATTTGTCTCATGATAGAACTATTTCTCATAGTTGTTCCATGGTTTGAAAATTGTGTGTCCAAACCATGTAGGGTTTATGGTGTGTCTAGTAAGGGGTTCATGGCATGGTAAACCATGTTTCCAAATAGTGAAAGCTACCCAGATCATTGAAAATGTGAAAATTCTCTTCTACCCTTTTAGGTATTTTAACCTAAAATGAACCATTACTCCTCCCCCTAGTTTGTGTGACCCTAAGGGGCCTCCTCCAGTCATCTACAAGGCTATAATCCTATCCCATGGTTTGGATCTAGGGTTTCGTCAAGGTTTTGTGGCAAATCTCTCTAGTTAATATCCTTTTTTCTCCTTCCTCTTCTTTATCTCATTTCCTCTTGAGTTACTCTTCCCCCATTGTCATGTGGATCTAGGATTTATTTTTCCCTTAGTTTATGTTGAGGGTATTTCGTTTTTAGTGTCGCGACCCATCCTCGGGGCCCATGCCATGACTACCCCAAGCCTGCCTTCCATAGGCCAGGGGCTGGTGACTAGCACCAATGGCGTAAATCCCAGTAAAAGGGAAGGCATTGCCTTTATAAAAGTAAAAAAACAACAAAGTACGCAAGTTAAGTAAGAACTTAGTAAAAATGAGTAAAAAAGTAAGTGCTGGAAACTAAATGGGCCAGTACACAAACCCAACTGGAAGTATATTATAACTGAGAAAGAAAGTACAACAGCTGTAAAGTAAAGCAGAAACCACCGAGTCATCCTCCGGGAATCCCACCTAAAGGGTAGGTACATATAGTCTCGTCAGTACCTCAGGTCCGTCCGTTCGCTCCATGTACGTCCCGCCAGGTGGTCCACCTCCAGATTTTGTCCAGCTCCACAAGCCTCAACTACGATTAGTGATGTCTGTCGTCTGCAACCAACACAACATAGTGCGGACATTGCCCATGCAGGGGTGAGTATAAGGATACTCAGTAGGGACCCCAAGACCCCCGAAGGTCTCCCAGAATCCATGAAGGATAAACCACAAAGGAAAGATACAAACACAAAGTATCAACCAACTATACTTAGGTATATGCCCATACATATACCTAAGTTATGAATCTCAGTTCGGCTCCAACTTCCGAGCCCAAGCACAATCCGGTCCACACAGGAAAGAAGTCAATCACATCAATGATAATGATTGAAAGACAATACTCAGCTCACAGAGGTATACTACTCACGAAGAAGGGTAGAGATGATTAGATGTAGCCTATGAATCATCTCCTCTGTCGAACCCACGTAGGATCCAAGTACAGAAGTCATCACTGCCGAACCCACGTAGGATCCAAGTACAGTAACCATCGTTGTCGAACCCACGTAGGATCCAAGTACAGTCGTCATCACTGCCGAACCCACGGAGGATCCAAGTACAGTCATCCTCACTGCCGAACCCATGTAGGATCAAGTACATTCGTCATCGTTGTCGAACCCACAGAGGATCCCAGCATGGTAGTCATCACAGTCGCAGCCAGCTCTTGGGTTCCCGCAACAACGTACTCGATTTCGGGAGGGTCCGCTCCTCGAGTAAAGTGGGTTGATAAAGAAAATGTCACTAATTCCAGAGTTTATGTATCCCGAAGTTCTTTCTCATCAAAAGGAACTCAACGCGACAGACAGCGCGTCAAACGGACGCCCGGTTTGAGAGATATTGGCTTTTCTGTTCCAGGGGCCTGGTTGGAAATATGCTCATTCCAAACCTGGTCATTTACCAAAGTTGTCCAAAACTCACTTAGAGTATCGTAAAAGGACTGCCTTGTTAAAAGGATCCTAGTGCCGCAGACAGCGTGTCGATCGGACGCGCGGTCTTTAAGTTATTCACGTTTAAGTGAATAACGGGCCCGGCCTGTTAAGCCCAGTGGGCTGGCGGGTCGGGTCACCTAGTTTTGGAGGGTCTGACATGGTAGGGGTATCAGATCGGCCCGAAGAATCGTGCAGCCCAGCCTGAGGAGTGCGGCCCGGCCCGAAGAGGGTGTGGCCTGGCCCGAAGTGGCGCGGCACGGCCCGGCGGGGCGCGGCCTGGCCCGGCTGGCTCGACCAGCAGGCCGAGCAGCTCAGCCCGAAGTCCAAGTGGTCCGAGGGGGGTGCGGCCACCTAGCTGCCCGAACCGGCGGCGCTACCCTCCCTAACCATCTAGCTGAGCGGGCCAGCCTTCTGGTGTAAGCGGCCTGAACGGGCGGGTTGCGGCTCATCCAGCAGGGCGCCCTACTGGCGCCACAACTTTGCTCCGCCCGGCCGGCAGACAGGTCGGCCGGTCCTTCCGCCGAAGCAGCCCGCGAAGCAGCCCGCGAAGTGGGCCGCAGTTCTATTCGCATAGCCGGTGCGACGGTGCCGGCTTCCACAGTCGCGGCCTGCCATGGCTGCGGCTCCGCTTTCCCGGCACGGTGCGACGGCGTTGTTCTTCCTCCACCTCGGCCTGCTTGGTCGCGGCTTTCTTTGCATGTGCGATGGCGGCCCTTGCGCCATCGGCCTCTTCCACGTTCCGCCTCCAGTTTCTGATTCCATAAATAAACAAGATCAAACGGAGGGTCTTCGGGCCATGTTCATTCGGCCCGCTCCCTCCGCGTTAAGCGTTAGCAATAGGTCGAGACTATCAAAGTTATGAAATGACAAATGAGGCACAATTGTAATTCATTAAAATTGAACATAATCCCCCACCTTGATAATTGACATCACGCGTCAGGTGTCACGGAATATGGCTTCACGGGGATTGGATTCGTAGGCAACTTCGGAGTGCATCCGAGGAGGAAGCGGCATCTCCTCACTTATCGTGGAGAAGAGAAAGAAAGGCTTGTCTGCGTTCTTTGTGGAAACTGTGTTCTTCATCGAAGAAGACGTTGTTCTTCGTTGGAGGGTCAGTGTTCTTCAAAAACTCAAGAGCTCTCCCAATTCTCCCTAACAAAAAGAATTCCCCCCAAAAATAAAATAATAGGATAATGCTATTATTTTATTAACACATGCAATTTAAAATTAAAAATTCAAACCACTTCATTAATTAATTGAAGTGGTTGAATTCATTAAATTAATGGGTTGGAAATTAATAAAGAGAGGCAGAGGAGGTGACTATAGACGATGGCACACCATGAAGTCGTACAATCTCCTAAACGTAGAGGTGTCCCAAGCTCTCTACTGAGCCCTGATCTATGATCGAAAGGAAGTGGGCCGACTTGGTGAGTCGATCGACGCTCACCCAGCTAGAGTCATGTCCCTTGGATGTACGTGGAAGCCCCGTCACGAAATCCATTTATATCTCGTCCCACTTCCACTCTGGAGCCTCTAAGGTATGTACCAAGCCTGCTAGTACCTGGTGCTCTACCTTCACTTGCTGGCAAGTGAGGCATCGTGAAACGAACTCTGCTACAACCTTCTTTGTACCCGGACACTAGTGATGTCGTCTGAAGTCCTGGTACATCTTCGCCACTCCAGGATGTACCGCTAGAGGGTAAGTGTGAAACTCCCTCAGCACTTCCTCCTGTAGTGCAACTGGTACCATGGTACATTCCCTGAAGAGGATGACGTGCTCTCCTCCTTCAGAATATCCATCAGGCGCCTACCCTATAGAAATATGAACACATCACATCTCACAGTCAACGTCCCCACATTGTTCCTCTCTAACCCACTGAAGTAGTGGAGGAGTGACTGTGAGGGACTGTAGAAAAGATGCCCCATCTCTATCCACGAAGGATATCTGCAAAGCGGCTAACTGCTCTGTGGCCTCTCCAAGTAGCTGAATTCCCGATCTCCTGCTGAGAGCATCAGCTACTACATTCCCATTCCTATAATTATAGACTATCTCAAACTCATAGTCCTAGAGGAACTCGAGTCATCGCCGTTGTCTCAGGTTCGGGTCCTTCTGTGAGAAAATGTACCTGAGACTCTAGTGGTCAAAGTAGACTGTAAAGCGATCGCCCATCAGATAGTGCCCCCACATCTTCAAGGTGAAGAAAACTACTACTAACTCCAGGTCATGGGTAGTGTAGTTCTGCTCGTGTTGCCTCAGCTATCATGAACCATACGCGATCACTACCCACTCCTGCATCACGAAACACCTGAGTCTAGTCCTTGATGCGTCGCAGTAAACCACATACCGAGCACCCTCCTACGGTAACCTCAAGATGGGCCCACTGGTCAATCTCAGTCTCAGATCCTCGAAGCTCTGCTGGCATCTATCTGACCACACGAAGGGTTTCCCCTTCTTCGTCAAAGCTGAACATGGTGTTGCAACTCTGTAGAAGTCTGGAAAAAATCTCCAATAGTACCCATCTAGACCTAGGAAACTTCGCACCTCCGTCACGCTCCTAGGTGGCTCCCAAGCAAGTACTGCCTCGATATTTGTAGGATCCACAGCAACTCCCACCTCCGAGATGACATGCCCCAAGAATTAAACCTCTCAAATCTAGAATTGGAATTTCGATAGCTTACCATAAAGTTGGTTCTCTCGGAGTGTGTCAAGTACTACCCGCAAATGGTAGGCGTGCTCCTCCTCAGTGCTCAAGTAGATCAATATGTCGTCGATGAAGACTACAACAAACTAATTGAGGTAATTATGGAAGATCCTATTCATGAGACTCATGAACACTGCTGGAGCATTGTTCATGCCAAAGGGCTTAACCAGGAACTCATAATGGTCGTACCGACACCTGAAAGTTGTCTTCTTCACATCCTCGTCTCGAACTCTGAGCTGGTAATAGCCTGACCTGAGGTCTATCTTCGAGAACCATCGTGCTCCCTTGAGAAGATAAAAGAGGTCATCAATCCTCGGGAGTGGGTACTTTTTCTTTACAGTCACTTGATTTAGTAGACGGTAGTCGACACATAGTCATAATCTCCCATCTACCGTCTTGGCAAATAAAATCGGAGAAGCCCAGGTTGAAACATTGGGTCGTATGAATCTCTTTCACTATAAGTCCTCCAGCTATACCTGCAGCTCACGAAGCCCGGCGGGAGCCATCTGATATGCTGGAGTAGATATCGGTGATGTCATGGGGTACTGGTCTATGTAGAAGTCTACCTCTCTGTGGGGAGGTAGTTCTGGAACATTGTTAGGAAAAACATCCGCATATTGATCCACCACAACCGGAAAACTAGGACTCTGCACATAAACCGCTCCTAGGATGATACTAGCCAACTGATGTGTGATTGGATGCCCTCTCCTCTGTGTAAGTCCATGTTGCACTGCAAAGGCTCCCTTCTTGCTGGTGAAGGTGAACCTGCTCCCATATGTGCGGACACACCTCACTTTGTGCCTAATTCAGTCAATCTGGGCATTGACTGTAGATAACCAATCCATACCCAAGATAACATCGTAAGACCTCGACGCCGCTAAAAGAATATCCCAGCCAAAGCTCTCGCTTCCTAGAGTAAGCTCACACTGCCGGCACTAGTGTGTAATCATCAAGTTTGCTCCCGTGCGAGTCTCTAGTCGTAAGGATCGAGCCAACGGCTCCGTCGGAATCTCAGAGCTCCGAACAAGGGTAGTGGAAATAAAATAATGACTCACTCTTATGTCTATACGAATTGCAGAAAGGGTGGAGTAGATAGAGATAGTACCTCGAATCATCTCAGGTGCGTCATGGTCGTAGGCCTCGACTGCCTGGAGCTAAGCATGCCCCTGTCTGCCAGCTCCCTGTGGTTGGGGTGGTCCTCCTGGTGGTGGTGGTGGTAGAGCCTCAAAGCATCGTCCACCACCTGCTGCTCGGTCAGCTCCTCTGCCTCATCTTCCTCCTCCCTGTGGACCGTCACGGTCGAACCTCTGCCTCTGCCCAGGAGGTCCCTCTACTGTCTTCTACTCATCTGTATGGTGGGTTGGGCAGTCACGAGTAATGTGGCCCTGCCGCCGCATGCATAACACTGCATGCCCCTCGTATGGCTGGCTCTGCTTCATGTGCCCTGCACACCCAAACCAGTATCCTGAGTTCTCCCACCTAATGGCCTGGTCTGCTTGGACCTCTACGACATCTGTTTACTGCCAGCTACAGAAGACTCTGCTACATGTCACTCTGCAGTGGGTCTAGTTACTGGCGTCGGCTCAGCAAGAAATCTCTCCAGAAGAAGGTCTTGCTCCAGCACTTTTACCTGTGTAGGAATGCTGAGGGAGACCATTGAAGCCCTGATCTCATGCCCCAGTCCCTCTTCAAAGGTTTGGGCCTGGAAGAATGGGTCTCTCACCATGTCCGTGGAGTAGCACAAGAGGTCGGTAAATCTCGCCAAGTACTGGGCTACAGTCATGTTGCCCTACAGCAGATGTAGTAACTCCTGGATGTGCACCACACGGAGGGTGGCTGGAAAAAAATCTGAGCGGAAGAGGCACTCGAAGTCCGTCCAAAGTAGTGATGCCTCGTCGTGCACCTGGAGCATCGGGCTCCACCATCTACCTGCTGCAACGTGCAGGAGACTCGCAGCAAGGATTAGCATAAGGTCTGATGGTGTCCCTACCAATCTGAAGACTCTAGAGATAGACTCCAGCCAATCCTCGGCTACGTGAGGGTCCGTCTCTCTGTGGAACCTGGGAAGCCTCTTTCATTGAAACTCGTGAAATGCACTCAGGCGGCGTGCACTATCTCTTGCTGGGGGTGGTGGCATCAGTGGCTCAGCGGGTAGTGGTACTGCTGGTGCCTCCGATGTAATGGGGCCTTGCACCGAGGCCCCGTCGCTTGGTGGAATTCCATCTCGTACATAGCTCGGAACCCAATATGGCTACCTATGTGGAGCCATCCTGAAAAGAAACAGGTGTGACACGGTTAATGCAGTATACCTGGTGATATGACACAAAGTAATCACAATGAAAACTCTTGAAACACGCATGCAATCAATGTTTTCGTGCACTGAGTCGGAAATCAGAAGTTGGGGTCCTGGTGTATGGATACGTCGTCCGCCGCACTAACACTGGACTACTTGGACTGATAACCACACTCAATACTCTAAACACTATTTCTTCACAGAAAGAAATTATCAGAGTCCTGAGTTCTGCGGTAGAACCAACTCATCTGATACTAATTTGTCACGACCCGTCCTCGGGGCCCATGTCGTGACTACCCCAAGCCCGTCTTCCATAGGCCAGGGGCAGGAGACTAGCACCAATGGCATAAATCCCGGTAAAAGGGAAGGCATTGCCTTTATAAAAGTAAACAAAAACAATAGATAACACAAGTGAAGTAAGTACTAAGTAAAACTGAGTACAAAAGTAAGTGTTGGAAAGTAAATGGGCCAGTATACAGGCCCAAGTGGAAGTACAGTACAACTGGGAAATAAAATACAACCGATGTAAAGTAAATCAGTAACCACCGATTCATCCTCCAAGAATATCACCTAAAGGTGGGTATAGATAGTCTCGCTAGTACCTCGGTTTCGTCCGTCCACATCGTGTACGTCCCGCCAGGTGGTCCACCTCCGGATACCGTCCAGCTCCACAAGCCTCAACCACGATCAGTGTTGTCCATCGTTTGCAACCAACGCAATGTAGTGCAGACATTTCTCGTGCAGGGGTGAGTATAACGATACTGAGTAGGGACCCCGAAACCCCCGAAGGTCTCCTAGAATCCACAAAGGATAAACCACAAAGAAAGATACAAACACGAAGTATCAACCAACTCTACTTATGTATATTCCCATACAGATACCTAAGTCATAAATCTCAGTTCGTCTCCAACTTCCGAGCCCAAGCACAATCCGATCCACACAGGAAATAAGTCAACCACATCAATGATAATGATTAAAAGACAAGACATATCTCACACAGGTATACTACTCACGAAGAGGGGTAGAGATGATTTGATGTTGCCTCTAAATCATCTCCTCTACCGAACCCACGTAGGATCCAAGAACCGAAGTCGTCGCTGCCAAACCCACGTAGGATCCAAGTACAGTAACCATCGCTGCCGAGCCCAAGTAGGATCCAAGTACAGTCGTCATCGTTGTCAAACTCACAGAGGATCCAAGTACAGTCGTCCTCGCTGTCAAACCCACGTTGGATCCATGTACAGTCAGCATCGTTGCCGAACCCACAGAGGATCCCAGCACAGTAATCGTCGCAGTCGCAGCCAGCTCTAGGGTTCCCGCACACAGCGTACATGATTCCAGGAGGGTCCGTTCCTCGAGTAAAGGGGTTCGATAGATCAACTGTCACTATGTCCAGATTTAATGTATCCCAAATTTCCGTCTCATAAAAAGGAACTCAACGTGACAGACGACGCGTCAAATGGACGCCTGGTCTGAGAGATATTGGCTTTTCTGTTCCAGAGGCCCGGTTGTAAATATGCTCATTCCAAACCCGGTCGTTTACCAAATTTTTCCAAAACTCACTTAGAGTATCACAAAAGTACCGCCACGTCAAAAGGATCCTAGTTTCTCAGAACTCAGGACTCTGATAATTTATTTCTGTGAAGCAATAGTGTTTAGAGTATTGAGTGTGGTTTTCAGTCCAGGGAGTCCAGTGTTGGTGCGGTGGCCAACATATCCATACACAAGGACCCTGACTCCTGATTTATGACTCAGTACATGAAAACATTAATTGAATATGTGTTTAAAAAGTTTTCTTTGTGATTACTTTGTGTCAGCTCACCAGGTATACTGTTTGACTGTGGCGCACTTGTTTCTTTTCAGGATGGCCCCATGAAGGGAGCCAACTAGGGTTCCTAGTTAAGTGCGAGATGGCAGCCCACGGAGAAACGAGACCTCAGTACAGGGCCCCAATACGGTGGAGGCACCAGTAGTACCACTACCCACTGAGGCACCGCTGCCACTAGCCCCAGAAGTAGAGAGTGCATGCCGCCTAAGTGCGTTGCACGAGTTTCAGTGATAGAGGCTGCCCGGGTTTCATGGAGAGACAGACCCCCAGGTGGCTGAGGATTGGCTGGAGGCTATCGTCAGAGTCATTAGATTGGTAGGGACACCAGCAGACCTTATGGTGATCCTTTCCGCGAGTCTCCTGCACGCAGAAGCAGGTAAATGGTGGAGCTTGATGATCCATGTGCATGACAAGGCATAACTACTTTGGAAGGACTTCGAGAACCTCTACCACTCGGAGTTTGTTCCAGCCACCCTCTGTGCGGTGTGCATCCAAGAGTTACTACATCTACGGCAGGGCAGCATGACAGTAGCCCAGTACTCGGTGAGATTTACCGACCTCTCGCGCTACTCCATGGAAATGGTACGAGACCCATTCTTCCAGGCCCGGAACTTTGAGCAAGGGATGAGGCATGAGATCAGGGTTTCGATGCTCTCCCTCGGCATTCCGATGCAGGAAGGAGTGATGGAGTTAGCCCTTCTTATAGAAAGCTTTCTTGCTGAGCTGACTCCAGTAGTGAGACCCACCGTAGGGCGACACGTAGCGGAGTCTTCTGCAGCCGGAAGTAGACAGATGTCGCAGAGGTCCAAGCGGACCAGGCCATCAGGTGGGCAACCTCAGGATACTGGTTTGGATGTGCGGGGCACACGAAGCAGAGTCAGCCATACGAGGGGCATCCAGTGCTATGCATGTGGTGGGCAGGGCCACATGGCTTGTTAATTCCCGACCCGCCATGAAGATGAGTAGCAGACAGTAGAGGGTCCTCCATGGCAGAGGCAGAGGTTCGACTGTGGCGGTCCGTGGGGAGAAGGCGGACGAGGCAGATAAGCCGGTCGAGCAGCAGGTGGTGGACAACGCTTCGAGGCTCTACCACCACCACCACCAGGAGGACTACCCCGACCATAGGGGGCGGCAGACAGGGGCAGGCTCAGCTTCAGGAAGTCGAGGCCTATGACCATGGAACACCTGAGATGATTCAACATACTATCTGTGTCTAATACACCCTTGCTACAGTTCCTATATACACAAAGCGAGTCATTATTTTATTGTCGCTTCCCTTGTTCGGAGCTCGGAGATTTAGACGGAGCCATTGGCTCGATCCTTATGGCTAGAGACTCCTACGAGAGCAGACTCGACGATTACGCACTGGTTCTGGCAGTGTGATCTTACTCTAGGAGGTGAGAGCTTAGGCTGGGATCTTCTTGTGGAGGCGTCGAGGCCTTACGACGTCATCTTGGGTATGGACTGGTTATCTACAATTCATGCTCAGATCGATTGTATTAGGCGTAAAGTATGGTGTGTCTGCACAGATGGGAGCTGCTTCACCTTCACCGGCAAGAAGGGAGACTTTTCAGCACAGGATTGACTTATGGAGAGGAGAGGGCATCTAGTCACACAACAGTTGGCTAGTCTCATCCTAGGAGCGGTTGATGTGTAGAGTCCGAGCTTTGTTGTTGTGGTGGATCAGTATGAAGATGTTTTTATTGATGATGTTCCAGGACTACATCCTCAGAAATAGGTGGATTTCTACATTGACTGGTACCTCGGGATTGCACCGATGTTTAATACAACATATTGGATGGCTCCCACTGAGCTTAGTGAGCTTCAGTTACAGCTGGCGGACTTGCAGGGAAAGGGATTCATCCGACCCAGTGTTTCACCTTGGGCTTCTCCGATTTTATTCGCCAAAAAGGCGGATGGGAGCTTACGACTATGTGTCGACTACCGTCGCCTGAATTAGGTGACTGTAAAGAACAAGTACCCACTCTCGAGGATTGAAGAACTATTTTATCAGCTCAAGGGAGCACGATGGTTCTCAAAGATAGATCTCAGGTCAGGCTATCATCACCTTAGAGTTCGAGATGAGGATGTGCAGAAGACAGCCTTCAGGTATCGGTATGGCCACTATGAGTTCTTGGTTATGCCCTTCGGTGTAACCAATGCACCAAAAGTGTTCATGAGTCTCATGAACAGGATCTTCCAGCCTTACCTTGATCGTTTTGTCGTAGTATTCATCGACGACATATGGATTTACTCGACTACTGAGGAGGAGCATGTCTACCACTTGCGGGTTGTACTGGACACACTCCGAGAGCACCAGCTTTATGGTAAGCTCCCGAAGTTCCAGTTTTGGATTCGAGAGGTTCACTTCGTGGGGAACGTCATCTCGGAGGAGGGAGTTGTTGTGGATCCTGTGAAGATTGAGGTAGTACTTTCTTGGGAGCCACCTAGGAGCATGACGGAGGTGTGGAGTTTCCTATGTCTGGCTGGGTAATATCTGAGATTTGTGCCAGACTTCTCCAGAGTTTCATCACCACTTTCAGCTTTGACGAAGGAGGGGAAACCCTTTGTGGGGGCAGATAGATGCCAGCAGACCATTCAGAAGATAAGACAGAGATTGATCAGTGCCCCCATCTTGAGGCTACCGGAGGAGGGAATTGGGTACGTGGTTTACTACGATGCATCAGGGACCGGACTCAGGTGTGTCCTAATGCAGGAGTGGGAATTGATCGCCTATGGTTCATGGAAGTTGAGGAAACAGGAGCAGAAATATGCTACCCATGACCTGGAGTTAGAATTAGTGGTCCTCGCCTTGAAGATGTGGCAGCACTATCTGATGGGTGAGCGCTTTATAGTCTACTCTAACCACTAGAGTCTCAGGTACATTTTCTCGCAGAAGGACCTGAACCTGAGACAGCGGCGATGGTTCGAGTTCCTCCAGGACTATGACTTTGATATAGTCTATACTCCTGGGAAGGGGAACGTAGTAGCTGATGCTCTCAGCAAGAGATCAGGCATTCAACTACTTGGAGAGGCGACAGAGCAGTTATCCGCTTTGCAGATATCCTTCGTGGATAGAGATAGGGAAGCTTTTCTACAGTCCCTCACAGTTACTCATCCACTTCTTCACCGGGTCAGAGAGGCACAGCATGGGGACGTTGACTGTGAGAAGTAACGTGCTCAGATTTCTACAAGGCATGCGCCTGATGGATTTTCTGAAGGAGGAGAGCATGTCATCCTCCTCAGGGGATGTACCATGGTACCAGTTGCACTACAAGAGGAAGTGTTGAGGGAGTTTCACACTTCCCCTCTAGCGGTACATTCTGGAGTGGCAAAGATGTACCAAGACCTCGGACGACAGCACTGGTGGCCGAGTATGAATAAGGTTGTAGTAGAGTTCATTTCACGATGCCTCACTTTCTAGCAAGTGAAGGTAGAGCATCAGGTACCAGAAGGCCTGGTACATCCCTTAGAGGTTCCGGGGTGAAAGTGGGACGGAATATCCATGGATTTCGTGACGGGGCTTCCACGTACATCCAAGGGACATGACTCTATCTGGGTGATCGTCGACCGACTCACCATGTCGGCCCACTTCCTACCGATCAGAGAGCAGGGCTCAGTAGAGATCTTGGGATGCCTCTAAGTTCAAGTGATTGTACGGATTCATGGTGTTCCATCGTCTATCGACTCCGATCGAGATGCTAGCTTTACTACCCAGCTTTGGAAGGGGTTGAAGGAGTCATTTGGGATGCAGCTACGCCTGAGCACCGCCTTTCATCCTCAAATGGATGGCTAGACAGAGAGGACCATTCAGACTCTCGAGGACATGCTCCGTGCATGTGTCCTTGACTTTGGTCGCAGGTGGGAGGATCACCTACCCTTGGTGGAGTCTGTGTTCAACAACATCTACCACTCCACCATCGAGATGGAACCTTACGAGGCATTGTACAACCGACCATGCAGATCACCTCTGTGCTGGACTGACCCTGGGGAGTCAGCACTTGTAGGACCAGATATGGTTTAGGCTATGACGGAGAAGGTGAAGATCATCCAGGAGTGGATGAGGACTGCACAGAGCAGACAGAAGTCCTATGCTGATAAGAGATGGAGACCACTGGAGTTTGAGGATGGTGACCATGTTTTCTTACGGGTCTCACCTCGACGTGGATTACGGAGATTTGGCCAGGGGGTCAAGTTATCTCAACGCTTCATCGGGCCTTTCTAGGTCCTCAGCAGAGTAGGCGAGGTGGCTTACCACCTGGACCTTCCACCACAGTTTCATTGTGTGCATGACGTCTTCCACGTATCTCAGTTGATGAAATACAAGCATGACCCAACCCACATCATTGATCATGGAGAGCTGGACATCGATGATGGGGCTACATTCATGGACGTCTCGGTGGAGATCGAGTATCGACAGGATGGGGTCCTACATGGATGGTTGATTCCTCTGGTGCACATTCGTTGGCAGTATGGGAACATTCAGGAGAGCACATTAGAGCTGGAGGCTCAGATATGTGCTCAGTACCCTCATTTGTTTCCCTAGTTTATGTTTTACCTTTATGGGGACGTAAACTTGAGGTATGAGTAATGTAAAGGCCCAGAAATTTCAAGGAAATTTTTTTTATTAAATACTTTGGAATTTTACGAGTCATTGGCTTCTAATGGCACTTGATTCCGAGGCCCGGTGTGCCCGGAATCAATTTCTAAAGTTTAGCTTGGGTGCGTTCAGTAAACGAACGAGCGGGTTTTTCTATCTTTTGAACCGGTGCTCAGAATTAAAATCTGAGGGCACCGATAAACTCATAGCGCCGGTAATTTATTAAGGGAACCTTTACCGCAGTTGTGTTTTAAGCGGGTTGAGAATTAATATTTGGGTAATTAGTTTAAAATAAATAAAATTGGTGGAGCATAATTTTATTTTAAGGATGGTGGTTATTTCCTTCCAAGGGCACCGATAAACTCATGACCCACCTTCCTCTCTCTTCTCCGTGACAAGTGAGAAGATGTCACTTCCTCCTCGGACGCACTCCCACATCGTCTAAAAATCCTCACCACGCGACACCGTCTTCCGCGACGCCCGACGTACGACATCAACTATCAAGGTAGGGAATTAAGTTCAATTTTAATGGATTAAAATTGTGCCATGTTTGTCATTGAACATCTTTGTTTGTCCCACCTATTGATATCGCTTAATGTGGAGGGTGCGGGCTAAACAAACACGACCTGACGGCCCTCTGTTTGATCTTGTTTATTTTCTTTGGAATTGGCAACCGGAGGCAGAACGCAGAAGAGGCCGGCGGCGCAAGGGCGGCCATCGCACACGCAAAGAAAAGTCGCAGCCAGGAGGGCCACAACGGAGGAAGCATAGTGTCGTCACACTGTGCCGGGAATGCGGAGCCACGGCCAGGGCAGGCCACGATGTAGGAAGCTGGAATAGTCCCGCCAGCTATGTGGAAGGAACTGAAGCCCGCTTCGCGGGCCGATTCAGCGGAAGGACCGGCATGCCGGGTGGAGCAATGTCACGGCGCCAGGAGGGTGTCGTGCCGAATGAGCCGCGGCCCGCCCGTGCGGGCCACTTGTGCAAGAAGGCCGGTCGGTTAGGGAGGGCAGCCCCGCTTGGCACCTCGGTTCGGGTAGCCCCCCCCCCCCCCCCTCGGACCACTCGGCCTTCGGGCCGAGCCAACCGGGCCCCGCCCCGTCGGGTCCCGCCCTGCCGGGTCGCGCCGCGCCGCACCACATCGGGTCGGGTCGCGCCCCTCAGGCCGGGCTGTGTGAATCTCTGGGCCAGTCTGACACCCCTACCAGGTCGGACCCGCCAAAACTAGTTGACCTAACCCACCAGCCCACTGGGCTACACGGGTTGGGTCCGTTATTCACTTAAACATGAATAACTTAAAGACCACGCGTCCGATCGACGCGCCTTATGTGGCACTAGGATCCTTTCTACGAGGTGGTCCTTTTAAGATACTCTAAGTGAGTTTTGGACAAATTTGGTAAACTTCTGGGTTTGGAATGAGCATATTTCCAAATGAACCCCTAGAACGGAAAAGCCAATATCTCTCAGACTGGGCGTTTGTTTGACGCACCGTCTGTCGCGTTGAGTTCCTTTTGACGAGACTAAACATTGGGATACATCAACTCTGTACTTCGTGATAGTTGATGTATCAACCCCCTTACTCAAGGATCAGACCCTCCTGGAGTCGAGCACACTATGTGCAGGAACCCTAGAACTGGCTGTGACTGCGACGACTATCGTGTTGGGATTATCTGTGGGTTCAACGACGATGATGACTGTACTTGGATCCTATGTGGGTTCGGCAGCGAGGATGACTGTACTTGGAACCTTTGTGGGTTTGGCAGTGATGATGACTGTACTTGAATCCTATGTGGGTTTGGCAGCGAGGACGACTGTACTTGGATCCTCCATGGGTTTGGCAGCGATGACAACTGTACTTGGATCCTTCATGGGTTTGGCAGTGATGGTTACTGTACATGGATCCTACGTGGGTTCATCAGCGACGACTTCTGTACTTGGATCCTATGTGGGTTCGGCAGGGGAGGTGATTCAGAGGCTATATCTAATCATCTCCACCCCACTTCGTGAGTAGTATAACTATGTGAGATGAGTCTTGTCTTTCAATAATTATCATTGATGAGATTGACTTATTTCCTGTGTGGACAAGATTGTTCTTGGGCGCGGAAGTTGGAGCCGAACTCAGATTCATGACTTAGGTATATGTATGGGCATATACCTAAGTAGAGTTGGTTGATACTTCGTGTTTGTATCTTTCCTTTGTGGTTTATCCTTCGTGGATTCTGGGAGACCATTTGGGGTCTCGGGGTCCCTACTGAGTATCGTTACACTCATCCCTGCACGGGAAATGCCCGCACAATGTTTTGTTGGTTGCAGACGAAGGAAAGCCCTGATCGTGGTTGAGGCTTGTGGAGCTGGATGGTATCCAAAGGTGGACCACCGTGCGGGACGTACACGGAGCGGACCAACGGACCCGAGGTACCGACGAGACTATATGTACCCACCCTTCATGTGAGATTCCCAGAGGACGACTTGGTGGTTGCTTCTTTATAGCTGTTGTACTTTCTTTCTCAGTTGTAATATACTTTCAGTTGAGTTTGTATACTGTCTCATTTACTTTCCAGCACTTACTTTTGTACTCAGTTTTACTTAGTTCTTACTTCACTTGCATACTCTGTTGTGTTTGTTTACTTTTATAAAGGAAATGCCTTCCCTTTTACCAGGATTTACGCATTTGGTGCTAGTAGCCAGCCCCTGGCCTATGGAATCCGGGCTTGGGCCAGTATACAAACCCAACTGAAAGTACAGTACAACTGAGAAAGAAAGTACAACAGCTGTAAAGTAAAGCAGCAACCACCGATTTTATTTTCCAAGAAGGCAGATGGGATCTTACGACTGTGTGTTGACTACCGTCGCTTGAATCAGTTGACTGTAAAGAACAAGTACCCACTCCCGAGGATTGACGAGCTATTTGATAAGCTTTAGGGAGCACGATGGTTCTCGAAGATAGACCTCAGGTCAGGCTATCACCAGCTCAGAGTTTGAGACAAGGATGTGTAGAAGACAGCCTTCAGTTGTCGTTACGGCCATTATGAGTTCTTGGTTATTCCCTTAGGCATGACCAATGCTCCAGCAGTGTTCATGAGTCTCATAAAGAAGATATTTCGTCCTTACCTCGATCGGTTTGTCATAGTCTTCGTCGACGACATATGGATCTACTCGACCACTGAGGAGGAGCACGCCTACCACTTGCGGGTTGTACTAGAAACACTCTGAGAGCACCAGATTTATGGTAAGCTCTTGAAGTTCCAGTTCTGGATTCGAGAGGTTTACTTCATGGGACACTTCATCTCAGAGGTGGGAGTTGTTGCGGATCCTGTGAAGATCGAGGTAGTACTTTCTTGGGAGCCACCTAGGAGCGTGACGGAGGTGCGGAGTTTCCTAGGTCTAGCTGGGTACTATCGAAGATTTGTGCCAGACTTCTCCAGAGTTTCAGCACCACTTTCAGCTTTGACGAAGAAGGGGAAACCCTTCATGAGGTCAGATAGATTCCAGCAGAGATTCTAGGAGCTGAGACAGAGATTGACCAGTATTCCCATCTTCAGGCTACTGGAGGAGGGTGTTGGGTACGTGGTTTAATGCGACGCATCAGGGACCGGACTCGGGTGTGTCCTAATGTATGAGCAGGAAGTGATCACCTATAGTTCATGGCAGTTGAGGAAACACGAGCAGAACAATGCTACACATGACATGGAGTTAGCAGAAGTGGTCTTGGCCTTGAAGATGTGGTGACACTATCTGATGGGTGAGCGCTTTACAGTCTACTCTAAATACTAGAGTCTCAGGTACATTTTTTCGCAGAAGTACATGAACCTGAGACAGCGGTGACGGCTCGAGTTCCTCCAAGACTATGACTTTTAGATAGCCTATAATCATGGGAAGGGTAACATAGTAGCTGATGCTCTCAGCAGGAGATCGGGCATTCAGCTACTTGGAGAGGTGACAGAGCAGTTATCCGCTTTGCAAATATCCTTCGTGGATAGATATGGGGAAGCTTTTCTACAGTCCCTGATAGTCACTCCTCCACTACTTCAGTGGGTTAGAGAGGCACATCGTGGGGACGTTGACTATGAGATACAACGTGTTCATATTTCCAGAGGGCAGGCGCCTGATGGATATTCTGAAGGAGGAGAGCACGTCATCCTCTTCTAGGGACGTACCATGGTACCAGTTTCACTTTAAGAGGAAGTGCTAAAGGAGTTTCACACTTCCCCTCTAGTGGTACATCCTGGAGTGGTGAAGATGTACCAGGACCTCAAATCACAGCACTGGTGGTCGGGTATGAAGAAGTTCGTAGCAGAGTTTGTTTCATGATCCCTCACTTTCCAGCAAGTGAAGGCGGAGCAACAGGTACTAGTAAGATTGGTATAGCCCTTAGAGGTTCCGAAGTGGAAGTGGGATGGGATATCCATGGATTTTGTGACGGGGCTTCCACGTACATCCAGGGGATACGACTCTATCTGGGTGATCATCGGCCGACTCACCAAGTCGGCCCACTTCCTTCTAATCAGAGAGCAGGGCTCAATAGAGAGCTTGGGATGCCTCTACGTTTAGGTGATCGTACGGCTTCATGGTGTTTCATCGTCTATCATCTCCGATCGAGATTCTCCCTTTACTTACCGGATTTGGAAGGGGTTGCAGGAGGAAATTTGGACGCAGCTACTCTTGAGAACCACCTTTCACCCTCAGACGGATGGCCAGATGGAGAGGACCATTCAGACTCTCAAGGACATGCTCCGGGCATGTGTCCTTGACTTTGGTCGCAGCTGGGAGGATCACCTACCCTTGGTCTATTTTTCATAAAACAACAGATACCACTCCACCATCGGGATGGCACCTTACGAGGCACTGTACGACCAACCATGCAGATCACCTCTGTGCTGGACTGACCCTGGGGATTCAGCACTTGTAGGACCAGAGATGGTTTAGGCTACGACGGGGAAGATGCAGATCATCCAGGAGCGGATGAGGACTACACAGAGCAGACAGAAGTCTTATGCTGATAGGAGACGGAGACCACTGGAGTTCGAGGATGGCGACCACATTTTCTTACGGGTCTCACCTTTACATGGATTACGGAGATTTGGCTGGGGAGGAAATTTATCTCCATGCTTCATTGGGCCTTTCTAGGTCCTCATCAGAGTAGGAGAGGTGGCTTACCACCTTTCCCTTCCACCTCAGTTGCACCGGGTGCATGACGTCTTCCACGTATCTCAGCAGAGGAGATACGTGCACGACCCGACCCACATCACTGATCTTGGCGAGCTGGACATCGATGACGGGGCTACATTCAGGGAGGTCCCGGTGGAGATCAAGGATTGACAGGAGTGGGTCCTACATTGATGGTCGATTCATATTGTGTGCATTCGTTGGTAGCACGGGAACCTCCAGGAGATTACATGGGAGCGGGAGGCTCAGATACGTGCTCAGTAACCTCATTTGTTTCCCTAGTTTATGTTGTAGCTTTACGGGGACGTAAAGCCCTGAGTTAGGAGTAATGTAAAGACCCTTAAATTTCAATTAAATTTTTTTCTTAAATACTTTTGAATTTTCTGAGTCTGTGACTTCTGACGGCACTTGATTCCGAGGCCCGGTGTGCCTGGAATCAATTTCCGAAGTTTAGATCGGGTACGTTCAGTAAACGAACGAGCGGGTTTTTCTATCTTTTGAACCGGTGCTCAGAATTGAAATCTGAGGGCACCGATGAACTCAAAGCGCTATTAATTGCTTAAGGGAACCTTTACCGCAGTTGCGTTTTAAGCGGGTTGAGAATTAATATTTGGGGAATTATTTTAAAATAAATAAAATAGGTGGAGCGCAATTTTATTTTAATGATGGAGGTTATTTCTTCCCAAGGGGAGTTAGATGTGGGGCCCACACCCATATAACCTACCATGAGAGGATATTTGTTGGGTGGGTCCCACATGATACCTAAACCCTTGAACTTCCCATAACTCTCATAAACCCCCATTAAACTCCCTTGTTTAATGTTGACAACTATCCCAATTTTTATGAGATCTCTTAACCTCCACTCCATCTCTTTATTAATTGCCAACACATTAATTTAATGAATTCAACCTCTTCAATTAATTAATGAAGTGTTTTTAATTCATTAAATTAATGTGTTGGAAATTAATAAAGAGAGGGAGACGAGGTGAAGAGATCTCATAAATATTGGGAGAGTTGTCAACATTAAACAAGGGAGTTTAATGGGGGTTTAAGAGAGTTATGGGAAGTTTAAGGGTTTAGGTCACATGTGGGACCCACCCCAAAAATATACTCTCATTGGAGGTCATGTGGGTGTGGGCCCCACCTCTAACTCCCCTTGGGAGGAAATAACCGCCATCCTTAAAATAAAATTGTGCTCCACCAATTTTATTTATTTTAAACTAATTCCCAAAATACTAACTCTCAACCCGCTTAAAATGAAACTGTGGTAAAGGTTCCCTTAAGAAATTACTGGCACTACGAGTTCATCGGTTCCCTCGAAATTAAATTCCGAGCACCGGTTCAAAAGATAGAAAAACCCGCTCGTTCGTTTACTGAATGTACCTGAGCTAAACTTCGGAAATTGATTCCAGGCACACCGGGCCTCGGAATCAAGTGTCGTCAGAAGCCACAGACTCGTAAAATTCCAAAGTATTTAAGAAAAAAATTTCCTTGAAATTTACTGGTCATTAAATTTAGGGTTCCTCTTGGTAGATCTTGAATCATGGAAACTTTGTGGAGTTGTTTTGGGTGTGCGTTATTGAAGTATTTGTGATTTGATATAGGTTTCCATTTTTACTTCCCTTTTTAATTTAATATTCATTGGTTTCATCATTTTCTTAACTTCCTTGATTATGAAACAAAATTTTGTGATCTTTGGAATATTTTTTTTGTGTGAAAAGTGTTGATTTATTTCATTCTTTATGATAAATGGAATTGTTTGGTTAAATGTTTCACACCAAGTGTTCGATGAAATTCCTAGTTTAATTTTTTGAGTAATTTTTGGTGTGTAAAGCATGAATCATATTTATAAATGTGTATTAGAATATATAATGTTGTTTTGGGTTTCTTAAATTTCTCTTCAATGTGATTTTGAATTGGAATGAAATGTGTGTTTGGTTTTCAAAAATGGTTTGGCATGTTTTGGTTTTTCATGGCCCGTTTGGAAATTTTTATGAAAGTAATTTTTCTTGAAAATGTGATGTAAGAATTAAAATTAAATTTATTCAAAATAATTGAAAAATGGAAAAAGATTTATTTTTACACTTTTAAAAAGGAGTATTTGGTTCTTTGTAAATGGTTAATTTATCATAGAGTGATTGAGTCATGTTTGGCACTTTTGTAAAATTGGTGAAAATGATTATAGTGAAAACACTCCTTTGATAATTATATTGACTTATTTATGTTATAGATATGGTATTTCCTTTCTTTGTAATCCTTGTGATTCATTTATTTTAATGGGTGGGACATCCACGTTGTGTAGTCCTCACGACCCATTTACTTTGTGTGGAATGGGAGATCCTTAGGGTAGACTCCTTTGAGATCTATTGGTTTTAAGGAAAGTGATTGATCCTTGGCATGACTCAGGTGATGAATGTTTTGTGGATTATTATTATATATGTGCATGTGGTTGAATTCTATGTTGGAATAATTTTTCTAACCCTCTTTATACATCTCAATATGGGAACCTGGCATAGTGAGTTAATTTTCTAAGAACAATTATTGCACTAGTTTGGATTACGCTTTGACTAGTGTCCCATAGCACAGGGATATAATGAGTTTGATTACTGTGGGATAGTTCCCCTCATCCTGTACAATGTTGGGGACGGACAAGTTTGTGATTTCATTATTGATTTAATTGAGTAAAGTATTCTTTCTAGGATGAGTCAACATGTATTAATATGTTCTATATTATTTACGAGATCCTAGGTTCAACCATGTCAATTGGAACTCAGTTTCCTTATATAAATGATTGACATACTTATTGTCTGGTTACTCTTTTGTGATATTCTCTCCATTTCCCTTTTTATAGAATTATTATTCTTACTTCCTTGAGCAGTGTGACTTCTTTCTATAAGTGATGAAATGATTTCAACTATTTTTCTGAAAAATGTTTTGGAAATTCTTTATCACTATTTCCCTTTTTTATAAATGAATTATTATCTTTCTATTTTAAATTTATATGGTTCCTATTTGAAATATATTTAGGTATTGAATGGTAAAAATGTAAATGAACTATGATTGGATTTAAGGTGGAAAATATGTGTAAAATATTACTTTTATATACTTTATTTCAAACCTGAAGTTTATGTTTCTATTATATTAATGGAAGTGCATTGGGAATATATTTCCCAGGCATGCCTACTGGGTTTTAATACTCATTCATAGAGTTATTTATTGTTTTTATATTATGTTATAGGTTTTATTTTTCTTTCAATCGTTATGGGTGATGGTTGGTTTTGGTATCAGAGAGTGACCCTTTGGGTCACATGGAGTCATTGTGGTCATCATGTTCAGTTTGGGTTTATTGTTTTGACTATATTGTATTTTCAAATTTTTTATTTTAAGTATTTATAAAATATGTTCAGTTGGAAATTAGTTATGATTATTGGGATGCTCTAATAATTTTCTGTTATTAAGTTTATTGATTTTTATTAGGAGATATCATTCCCTCTAGTTTCTCTGTTGATGCCCAGCACTATTTTCAAGCCCATGGGGATCAGGAACCCCCTTCAGTCCTTTCCATGGATCGACTCATTTGTCTAGTTCGTGGTTGACCCAAGATGGTTCGTGACAGATATCTTTCCCCAATAATGATACTTCATCCATCTATAATTCAAATTTACTATACCCTTCATTTGATTTACCCCATCGCAAAGTCATTAAGAAATATAAAGATTATCCTCATGCTCTAACCTACTATTATAGTATATCATAATATCATATATAAAGACTAAGATTTTTTTGAGTTAATATCTAATGAATATATTAATTAATTCCATGAAAATTACAAGACAATTAGTAAGTATGAAGAGAATTACTATGACCTCATAGTGTATATACCTCATTCAAAAGGTAATCCTGGGAATACCTTCCTTCTTCACCATTAATTGGTGTTACCCAAATCAAAGGTCCACCTTAGAGAAATACTTATCGCCACATAGTTGATTGAACAAGTCATCTATATATGAAAGGAGAGACTTGTTTTATTATGATATTGTTGAGATCACAATAATCATTGTAGTGTCACATTGATCCATCCTTCTTCTTAAAAAAGAGGACCTATTCACCCCACGGTGATACAATTGAGAATATAAAACCCTTTCACATATTACCTTTTAATTCATTCTTCATTTCACCCAAAAAAATGGTGGTCATCCTATAAGAACTCATTGAAAATGGAATAAATATATGTATAAGTTAAATTTATAACTCAAGCTCTTATTCAAGAGGAATACTATGAAATTATTCATAGAAAAAACCAGTGTAGTCCCTCATAATGGGTATGTAATAAAGCATGGACCTATCCTTTTTCAAAATATTTTGAAATAAATATTATTTATCATAAGGAAATATAAACCATGCTTAATAAGAATATTAAAAGAAATATTCAACACATCCCAAATATTTTTATAGAATCAGAGTATGAATCAGGATATAAAAAGCGATCTCCCTCTCCTGATAGTTGATGTTAGATTTATATAAGGATTTACAATCCATTAAAAATACATCATAAAACTCCATAAAATGTTGTAATAAAAAAATTTCATGGAGGCTCAATCCACAAACATTTATTGAGGAGGAGATTTATACATTTGATTAAACAATTTCATCATTTTCAATTTTCATGGATTGATCATCCCATATATTTTGAGGTGGTGTTTGAATAGTTCTACTAAACCTGTAAGTAATGGAATAATTTGTATAACTATAATCAAATATTATTTTTTTTATTCCTAAATGAATAACCAATGTACAATTAACCACATCATTTTAAGGATCCACCTTAGTAAAAGTGATATGATATTCCCTTCCTTTATACCTTGGAGGTTGTTATCATTTATTTTCTATTATATCCCTTCTGTTAGGGAATTAGATCACATAATGCCTTTGATCCTTGTAGTTAAAACCCTATAATGTGTTATCAGTGTCAATCAAAGCCTTAATTTATTCTTCCACATTTTTTGGGAATAATCATATACATTTGGAAAATATTATTCTAATGCCCCTATTTGACATATTTTAAGCATCTCTCAATTCCCTATAGAGAGTTCCCAGGATGCTTTTTCCAAAAAAAATGACACTTGGGGTGTTTGGTTTTCTAACTTCCAAGATATCTATCCATTGATCCTCCTGATGTAAAATCCATATTTCTATTTTTATCTATGAGCCCACTGGACCACTAAGAGTCCCCAATATTCATCTCAAACATAAGGGCATAATGGGAAAACTCCTCTTAGATCTCAAAATCCTGAATTACCATGTATTTTCATAGACTCAACATTAATCCACTAAAGAATTTGTATTCCATAAATTAAATATTCATGAAAAATTAGGGGTGTGTTCTACATGACTTATAAAGTTTCCCTCATACATCCTGGTAGAATAATTTTACATTTGATTCAGTCCCAGGAACTCCCTATTCAAGTTAAGATAGAGAGTTCAGGGAAAATGTGTATTAAAAAATATTTTCTTGAATCCTTCCTAGTCCATCGAATCATTATCCTCTTTAGAATCCATGTTCTTGATAAGTTTCCACCACTGGTCTATTTCCCCATTAAAATGACAGACCTACTTCATGAAATTATCTTCTTATAATCATTGGAGGGTAGAGAATATATTCCCAATTGTTTTAATACATTGTTATGTAATTAGGGGATGAGAAGATCCAACAATGGTAGGAGGCCTTTGTTACATATTCGATCTGGCTGTAACATGATCATTCTTAAGAGGAGTGAATTACACATGATTCATGTTATTATTAACAATTTATGTCAGTTGATCTAGTTCTATCATGATTTTCTATTCTCTCATTCCCATTAGGTTTGGCACCTCATTTGGGAAATCATCACATTGACTATCACATTGGTTGTTGGAATGGGTTCTCCTATTTCCTACCATTAACTAAAAAATAAAAATAAATATTAGGGGTTTAAACACTTAGCTAATGAGAATATAAAAATGAAACCATGAACATAAAAGGAATTACTTGTAAAATAAAATTATACCCTAACATATGAGACCCTACATTTCAATCAAGGTTATACATTATAATTGTTACTATACAAAGACATATTCCAAGGGTTCGCACTATGTTTTTCTACTTCTAATACCCAATAATAACTAGACCATCCTATGGTACAAATTATAATGACCCATTCCTTTTATTCATATTATTATGTGATGTATAATATAAATATCCATTAAATGAAATCCAAGGATAAAAAAACCGTGCCTATTTGGATGAAAGGGTACATAATAAGAAAACATGAAACCAGGAAAAAAACACCATTTTACTAATATGTATAATGAGATCCTAAGTCCCTTCGATCTCCTACAAATGCATAGGATAACCTGGGGAAAACAAAGATGAAGTGGGTGAGATAAAAATCGATGTAAGTGAATAAACATAGAAATGAAGCATAACAAATTATTTTGAAGGAATAATAGGGTAACATAAAAGGTACGGGTCAAGAATAAAAATATGGAAGCATAAAATATAGAATATGGATATTATGATCACTAAAACATAGGAATATGGTAGAAACATATATCATTACATAAACATGAGTTAGGTATAACTACCAAGATGATATAACATGGTGTATAGAGATCCATAATGGATTAGTTTGACTCCATAATCACATTCGTAACATCTCATGAGACTAAAACATTACCCAATGCATTGAAGCACTATTTGGGTGCACCCATCATAACATGTACATGTATATGTGTCATCACTCGACAAAAAGGGCCCACATGGCCTATGATAAACCAAGTGTGAATACCCCAAGATTTACAAAAATATGAAATGTGATGGAATCTAGTGTCGAGTACGCATAACACTCACATGGTAGGCCTTAGCCTAGGGTACCTATACAAACACAAACATATCGATTCCCATACATTGTTGAAATGTAAAATAAAACTGATACCCAATGAATTTATAAATATATCTCAAAATCAGTGTATAAAAAATAATAGAAAATGATAAGGGATAAATTCAATCCCACCAATTACTGTAGAAAATTCCAACCTGATAGCATGAGGGGAATACAGTCAAATTTGTCTCTTAGTATGAACAATGGGCTATCTAGCCCAAATCGATGATCTGCCTGCTATTGGTCCACCATGAACCCCAATGAAAAATTGATCATATACATAAGACATGAATTGTGTGGGAAGATCCCATTCATATGTGAGTATAATAATACCCAATAGGAAATCCAAAAATCACCAAAAATAAAGCATCAAGAATAGAATTAAAATCATCACAGGGGTTTCCAAATAGAATACATAATGAAAATATCTATATATACTCATAGAAGAAACAATATATCAAGGCATGGTCACATCTATATTTCTAGCCTAGTATTATTTTTAAATGTTTCTATATAACACTCATCCAGGAGAACACACTCCATGCGTTAGATAACACTGATGGAATCTTTATGAAATGTCTTTCTCATTATGTCTCACCATGAGAATTATGCATTGGAAGTCTGAAGAGATCACTAAAAAGATGGGTATCACACCTAGTTCCATGGGTTATAGAAAAAATTAAATATTTATTAACCTATTAAGTAGGTTATCTATGCCCATGTAGTGTTGGACACACAGATTCTAAGAACCTTGCCTAGGGAAAAAGATGATGATAGAGGATCTCACTCCAAGCCTCATGGAGGGATTCCAACAACTCTATCTAAGACTAAAGTTCCTCACATGGGATTATCATCCTATAAATAGCACACAATTCCAAAATAAACCCATAGGGAATGTATAAAGGGATCATATCCTTGAAAAACATGTCCATGCTAAAGGGAACAAGGGATCCAATACATCATTGAAAAAATTCACAATGTGTACTATAAGTACACAACGTGTATCTTTAGAACTAGTTATACCCATGTATCATGGAATGTTCCCATGTATGTGTGCATGTATACCTAGACATTCCAATTTACTTGGTTATTTCCAAGTACATGGCTCCACCTATTCACTCCTATCTTAGCCATGTGCTCTAGTATCATGTGGTAAGTTTCTAGGTCGGGTCACATGTCATGTGACAAATGTCACATGCACTCTAATAATTATATCCTCTCTAGAAACGCTATTTCAATTACTAGGAACCAAAATGGAATATATTTCCATATTATAGATAGTTTATATCAGTATTTTCTAGAAATCATGGATAATCATGTGGTTTCCTCTATCTTCACCAATGTCCATTATTTCTACCACCTAACTCATCGAAGATAGTGGATCATGACCTATAGAACCTCACCATTTCCTTCTCATTATAATCTAATCACCCACCTTGATTGGGATCCACTATCATCACATTATGCCACTACATCATGAAAAAACCCAACAATGGGTATCCCCAAATCTATACTAACAGATCATTCATCATCACTGTGCCATGAAATCAAATCCTCGATCTCATCTATACTGATCGTATTGATTCATTTATCTAAATAATGGTCACAAAAAAGATATTCCCCATGATGTATGATTAGATAATGAGCTAAGAGAATAAAAAATCATAATCATGATGAATAGACCTTGTCAATTTTTTTTGTTATCCTTCATTTTTTTATAATGATGAACAAATAGATAAAAATAGTCATCAATTGAAATTCCTAATCCCTGTTAATATTTGACCAATATTTGTAATACTCTATACTCATGAATCAATTTTTTATTCAACTGATTCATGTATGTCGTAAGAAAAAAAATGTTGATAAATCCAGATAAAATAAAAATCCTACCTCATTAGGGATTACCCACAAATAAAGAATAGATTTTTGTAATAGTAGTTGGTGAAATCCTTGATTCCTATTGCCGTGAATGGTCCTTGATCATCCATTTTCCAAGGCTTCCTTCAATTTTCTCTCTAAATTGTCATGGTTTTGAGGATAATAATAATAATTGGCCAGAATCCTTTTTAAAATAAAATAAGATGAGTTAGTTTCTTCACGTGAAATAAAATTAGTTTATTCATTCATTCGTTCGTTCGTTCATTCATTATTTGTTCCCATGAAAAACTATTCTCAAAATTCCAATGCTGATATTGATTATGTATTTTATAGGGTAAACCCCATGACCTAAACATAGAAAATACATTATATTTCTGTTCTATGTCTCCATTTTCATGTTATTCCATTTTTATGCTAACTATGTGTGAGTTCCATTAATATATTTAATATATTTACAATATCAATTCCAGGCACATCAGGAATCAAAATTACATGACACCTGAGCACCTGGTCTCAAAAATATTACTATATATATTCAAAGACTTTAAATAAAAAAAGTGATGTTTAATTATACCCAAATTAGGGAATTATGTCCTTGAAATATAAACAAAATATTGCACACTGAGATGTGGGTTCTAATCACGCAATTGGGTCTCCCTATTTCAGGTACTCTCCTAAATGTTTCTGTACTTCCACAATAAATAAACTAATAGAATAAATCTCTCATGTAAGATCTTCTCCTACCAATCCTGGATCTCTAGCAAGTACTCTAAAAAAGTAACAGCATCCCCTGCGTCCACCCCAACCAAGTTGATAAACATGTGATGTGTTATGTACATACCTCCATAGTTGCAACACATAGAAGATGTTATATACCCATTCCAACTATGAGTTTATCTCTAATTGGTATTCCACGTTGTTATCTCTATGAAATATCTTTAAAGGGCCTATGAATCATTAATACATCATTCTACCCTAGAAAAAACTCCGCTATCTACATTGAGTTGATACCCATAGGAATGCATAGTATTCCTCCTCAAACTCCAAAGGCCACACTCAGTGGTCAGCATAAGTCTTTTGATGGCTCTAGGCAGTGATCATCCACTCTTAGATGATATGTACTTTGTCTTTCACGGATCACATCAACTAAGGTCCCATAAGTGTTGACTCTCCTAGTTCATTCAAACATAGTGGTGACTTATAGGGTATCCTGTATAATTCCCCCAAAAATATCATACCGAAGGAGGAATGGTAGCTATTTTTATATGAAAATTCCACAAATGGTAAGTGATCCCCAAAATGATGGCCAAATTCTAACATTAAAGACTATAAAATTCCTTCAGGGAAATGAGTTTTACACTCTATCTGGTCATTATTTTAGGGGTTAAAATCTATGATGAAGTGAATATAAGTCCCAAATACTTCATGTTATCCCTTTAATAACTAATATTTCATGCGAGAATCATAATAAAAAACAATAATTTAGGGAACTCCATCGATCCAGACTATCTCCTACAAGTAATGGAATCCTTTTCCCTATAATATACTCTTCTCTTTGATAGCTATGATGTGGACTTACTTGGTAAGATGATCTATAATCACCCAAATTTCATAATATCCTCTATATGTCCATTAAATACCCATCATGAAGTCCATATATATCCCATACAAATTTCACACTGGAACCTTAATGGTTCGATAAAAATATACTAGAACCTTGTGCTCATCCATTACATTCTGAGAATTAGGGCATTGTGAGACAAACTTGGTAACTCCACTCTTAATTCCCATCCACTAAAACTAATTTTAGAGTTCCAAATACATCATCACCTATAATGTCTTGGACCCCTCCATCACATTCCCTTGTGAAAATTCTTTGTTTGAGGTGTTCTGGGGAGTCATAGTGACACGTTTCAAGAGTTTTCCAAAAATCTAGTTTCCAATAGTAGTTGGTGTCGGTAGGTGGTGTCAGTAGGTGGCATTTGTAGGTGGTGTCGGTAGGTGGCATCAGTGAGTGGCATCAATGACTCACATCGTTGACTTGTCATCGATGAGTCACATCAATGAATCGTCATCGGTAGTTCATTTCGGTGACTTTTCATCAATAGATCGCATCAGTGACTTGTCATTGGTGAGTCGAGACGGTGATGCCCCATCGGTAGGTTTCATTGGTGACTCACCATTAGTATCTCACATCGGTGACTCGCTATCAGTATCTCATGATTGTGACTCACCATTGGTATCTCACACTGGTGACTCGATGTCAGTAGGTCACATTGGTGACTGGCTATCGGTAGGTTACATCGGTGGGTCACATCGGTGGGTCGTGTTGGTGGGTGGCGTCCATGATCGGCATTAGTGACTAGCATCAGTATGTGGTGTCAGTGTGTGGCATCAGTGATTGGCATTAACGAGTCACATTGGTGACTCACCCAACAGAGATTGATTTCCATCTTTTCCCAGTTTTACCAATTTCACCCCTCTTATGTTTTATTTGATGTAAATCAAGTTTAAAACCTTGTTTGACCATTTTTGAAACAATTTCAAAGGATATTAATTATATATTCAATATCCTAATGTCCCCGAGACTTTCAAACAGCCAATCCATGTAGTCTTGGCCATGAACTAACTTTTAAATATTTTGAAATCGTCTCCCTTCTACTGATATGGGATCTATCCTTTTTTTAATCATATATCCTCTCTCCTTTAAACCCTTTTGTTTTCCCTTGGTGCGCCCAGAGCCTTTCTTCCCTATGTAGTCGTGTGTTGTGTTGTGGCCTTCAGATGTAGTTTTCCCTTGGATTCTTTCCTTCTGCACATGTACCCCCGGTTTTTGTGGTCCATATTTGCGAGAATCCTCTTGAAAATCATGGTTGTTGGTGGCCTCTGTTTGCGTACTTGTCCTGTGAGCACTTGTTATTGAATGGATGTGAACATGAAAACTAGATTATTAATGCATATCCAGTTAAATTAATTGATTCCCTAGGATCACACTTGTTCTGTGATAACCCATGAATTATCAAAGTGGAATTAAATAATTAGTGTGTTAAATCTGAATACATCTGGCCTTGTTTGGTGGGTTTTTGTACTGTATGTGGATCTTTTCTACCTTTTTCTATGTATGGGTTGTTTGGTGATGTTTTTGAGAGAATGACAGTGTGTTTGGATGGTTTGAGGGTGTAATAGAATCTCAGGTTGGGAGATTGTTTGGTTATGGAATGGGTGAGCGGTGTTGGGAATTGGGACTACAACTGGGTTGTGGTTTGTTTGTTTTGCTGGGAATGGTGTGGATAAGAAGTGGGGATACTTAATATGGTTGTAATGTTATATTTTTGAGTTTTATTTTGTGAGTTGGGGGAATTTCTATAGGTTGTGCAGCATTACTTTGAAAACTGATAATGGCAGTGGTTGGATTGGGTTCTAAGTGGAGAGGATTTGTGAAGTGGGGTGTGTTATCATAGTTTTCTTCCCCTTTTTGTATTGGTTGTGTGGATGGTTGTGTGGTGTGGTTTTCTTTTTATAAGTTAGGGATGGAATAACTAGTAAATTCTTAATAATGTCAAAATTATTGGTTGTTAATCAGATTTCTTTTATCAACTTCATAAATGACCATCATTCGTCCTGATACGTGTATTTAGAGGTAGCAGCAAAGGTCACAGTGTTATGGGGTGGTTATTTTCTTTATAACCCGTAGGTTACACTGAGTGTTTGGTGCCTATATATATATACATACTTTTACTTTCTTATGATTCTATACACACCTCACCCAAGTTGAGCACTATGTGTCGAACACCACCATTATTATGGGGGAGGGTGTATTTCCCCAACATTTTAGTGGGAGGGTGGATGGATGGCCATCCGCTCTTCCCTACTCCCTCTTCCAGGAAGTGATAGCATAAGACTCTTCAGTCAAGTAGTGGTTTGTGGGCCCCAGGTGTGTGCATGCGAGTTTTGTTTTCCCAGGTGTCTTTGGGATGAGATGTTTTGTGCTTTCCTATGTTTTTTTCAGGACGTGACTTGGTATATAGACTAGGATTCTGCGAGTGGGAAGTGGTTGTAAGGCCCAAGTGTGTTTGGGAAAGAAGTGATGAGATTTTTTTTCATAGGTTGTGAGACTACCTGTGAGGCCTAGGTGTGTGCGTTTAGGTGACATGGTTCTCTCAGAAGACGTGGGATTGCTAGGATGTTTTCCGTTAGGGTGTGAGAGTGGCTAATTAGTGTGAAAGTTGTGTAGGGTACCCTATCATTGACGTTATTACTATATTACTTTACTTGACTGGAATTATTAGGTGTGTGTACCTTGGTGAGATTTTGGGATGGATTGTGTGCCTTGTTAGGTTATTTTGGGTTTGGATATTTTCTCGTGGGTGCATTAGTATGCTTCTCCACTTGTACATGAGGGAATTTAATTTTTCCCTACTGAGTGTACTTTTATTCTCACCCTATATATATATATATAACTATTTTCATGTTTCCAATAGGACTACAGGGACCGTGATGGGAATTACTAGCTCAAACGTTGGGAGAATTGTTGTGTCACTGCTTAGATTTTTTCTTTTGGTATTTACTTGGGAGCTTTCCACTGTATTTCTAGTAGTTTTTCATTAAACATTCATGTGGGATGGATTTTTTCTTATTTTATATATATTACATGGATCTTCTTTGAGTTTGATACATCTTATCTCTTAATCTTGGATCCTATAAAAAGGGTAATGCCTCCCATTTGGTGAGATTTATTACCCTTGGTGTTAGTCTCTACCCTGGGGCCTACTAGAGGCGGGACTCATGGGTCATTATCTCTCTTTCTCCATTTTCAGATCAATATGGACATTTCTAGATGGGAGGTGTCATGAAACAATGGTTTCAGAGAAGGATACAACCAGTGGCAGAGAACGTTAGGTGCTTTCTGGTGGAAATCCTTGGGAAAGTATGAGGGTAGTGTCTCAGACGTGGAGATAGAGAGCTGGATTGGGGAAATTGAGATCACCTTCAACCTGATCTGGGCTTTTTTAAAGTACTAAATTCCATTGGTAGTTATTCAGATGAGAGAAGTTGTGCATCAGTGGTGGGAAATTTACTTAGGGGAGAGAAATGAGGTTAATGTTCTGTGGGTCAATTTAAAGGAGTTCTAGGAAGAATTCCTTTCTTCAACCATGAAGTCTAAGAAGCAACATGATCTACTCTCCCACTAGAAGGGGAGTATGTCAGTATGGTAGTTTGGTAACAAGATCAAGGATCTTCTTCACTTCGCTCTGGATCTCTTTCCATATGAGGAGTCTCGGGCGAGATGCTTAGAGGAGGCACTTCTTCCTTCTCTCAAGTACGCAGTTAATCCCTTCACCTTGACGGCATACCTAGAGGTTCAGAAGAAGGTGGAGGTAGTTGAGAGAATTCACCCATGAGTAGGACTACCATGAGAGGGGATCTAGTAGGTTTATTCTAATGGCAAGGCTACAAGTATCAGGTCTCAAGCACCAGTGACTTTGTGGTTTTGGAAGTTAGGGAGTCGACCTCAGCAGTATTCATTTCAAACTTCTAGTTATCGTGCCTATCCTACAGGACATGGGAAAGTTTGTTTTATCTGTAGAGTTCATGGACACATTAAAATTCAGTGCTTGATGGTCTTTCAAGCTCATTATGGTGGAGGTAGGAAGGTTCAACAGCTGCCTCAACTACAGTTGCCGACCAGGCCATTTCAGCAGCATGGACAGCATGCTCTTACTCCACCAAGGGGAGATGGAGTAGGTGGAGGCCAACCATAGGGTATTACTTTGGGACCTCAACCTAGATGTGTTCAAGGAAGTGGTCTTCAGTAGAGGGGCATAGGATCTGGGCGTGGTCAGTTGCATTCCACAGTGGCAACAGTTCCAGCAGGGCCAGATATCATTCGAGGTATGATCAATTTGTTCAGTCCTCCTGCTTATGGTTTGTTTGATTCAAGAGATTCACACACCTTTATTTCTAACAATCTATCCCATTCTTTGGGACTATACATAGAGAGGTTTCTAGTACCCCTTGTGTTTAGAATGCCAGTCGGAGGTCAGACCAGCTCGTTTGATGTGTTTCGGGGATGTGGACTGATGATGGGGTTGCATCAGTCTCGTGGGGATCTTTTCCTATTACATATGAACCCATATGATATCATCCTTGAATTGATTTTTTTTAATCTTTTAATGTTATTATTTACTACTTCTAGATGATAGTTTTATTTTTAGACATGGAAGGACATCATGTGGCTTTCGTTGGTGAGTGGAGTTTTCATATGGGAAGTCGGTGTATGAGGCCCCTTCTTTCCTTATTGTCCAAGCTATCAGCGAAATAAGTGGATGCTGAGATGGAGGAGGTTTCCAGTGTTTTGGGGAGTTATTGGATGTCTTCCCTGAGGATTTTTTAACTTTACCCCTCTATGGGATATTGAGTTCGGGATAGTTCTACAGTCTGGTGCCTCTCTGGTTTATATGGCTTATTATCGGATGGAACCTTCTAAGATGCGAGAGTTATGGATTCAAGTGGATGATCTGCTGCATAAGGGATTTATTCGGACCAGTGTGTCTTTATAGGGTGCTCCATTCTTGTTTGCGAAAAAAGGAAGATGGTGGTTTGAGGGTGTACATAGACTACCGGAGGTTGAATCAGGTAACAGTCGTGAACTATTACCATCTCCCAAGGATATATGATCTTTTCAACCAGATGAGGGGAGTAAGTTGGTTTTATAAGATCGATCAGTAGTATGGGTATCGCTAGTTTTGGGTGAAATATGGTGGGATCTTGAAGACTACTTTCAGGTTCAGGTATGGGAAATTCAAGTTCGTGGTTATGTTGTTCGGTGTTACAAATGCACCAGTCATGTTCATGGGGCTCTTAAACTCTATCTTTCATTAGTTCCTAGACTGGTTCTTCATTTTATTCATTGATGACATCCTAATATTCTTAAATTCAGAGGAGGAGAAAGTCAAGTATCTCAGGACTGTCCTAGAGGTCCTTCAACTCCACCGGATCTACAAAAATTTGTCCAAATTCAAGTTTTGGTCAAAAGAGGTACACTTAATTGGGAATCTGGTGTCTCAGTAGGGTATAGCGAGGGACATGTCAAATGTAGAAGCAGTTTTTTCTTGGGAAACACCCAAGAACTTGGAAGAGGTTCCCAGTTTCCTTGTCCTAGTAGGATATTACCAAATATTTATACCCAATTTATTTCATGTTTTAAATATGTTGATGGATCTCACCAAAAAATACTAGGATATTGTTTAGAGTGAGTAGTTTCAGGCATCTGTCAGCACCCTAAAGGGTAATTTGGTCAGTGCTCTACTGCTCTAATTTCCAAAGTAAGGTTTTTTGTTCGAGGTGCTTTGTGATTCTTACCATCTAGGATTGGGGTGTGTGTTGATGCACCAATAGGTAGTGATCTCTTATGGATCTAGGTAGTTGCTTCACCTTGATCGTAACTATTCCATCCATGATATGGATCAATCAGTGGCCATGTTTGTGCTCAATTTGTGGAAGAACTACCTTATTGGGGAGCTTGTCTTTATGTACCACAAGATCTAGATTTATATATTTTTTCAGAGATATATGAACATAAAAAAGTGATGTTGGGTGTAGATTCTCTAGGATTATGATTTCTAGATCTCTTAAACCTCAGGTAAGGGGAATGTTTTGGATGATTCTTTGAGTAGGCACTCACAGAAGAAGGTTGTTCGGGAATCTGTAGATGCTTGGAAGGTGATGGAGGAGTTAGCTACCATTCACTTGGATGCAGAAGTGGATGGTGGTAGAGGCTGTTTATTTTAGATGACGGTTCAGTCTTCTCTAGATGGAGGAGTCTTAGTGGGGAGACTCAAAGGCAGAGGTGATGTTTGATCGTGTTGACCATGGTGATGTTCTGGAAGGATAGTTGAAGGATGGTTGGAATCGAATGTTGTTTCATGGGAAGATATTTTTTCTAGTGTAAATGCATGAGGGTGTTCTTTATGAGTTTCAAAACTCACCTTTAGAGGTGTATCCAGGGGTTTCTAAGATTTACTATGTCTTGAGGGAACAGTATTTGTGGCCTGGGATGAAGAGGGTTGTGTTGGAGTTAGTGTCAAAGTGAATAATGTGCCAATAGGTGAATATTGAGCACCGTGTTCTTGGTGGTATGTTGTAGCCCTTAGATGTCCCTTAGTCAAAGTGGGATGACATCTCGATGGATTTCTTCATAGGATTGCCCAAGGCTCAGGGAGGTTGTGATGCAATCTGGGTAGTGGTGGATTGACTGAAGAAATCATCTCACTTCTTATAAATTAGGGAGTTGGGCGCAGTGGATGTCTTATCTAGATGTTATGTGGATGATGTGGTGCGGCTGCATGGAGTTTGGAGTTCCATTGTCCCGAACCAAGATACACACTTTAACTCATGGGTCTAGATGGGATTGAATCGTTCTTTTGGCACTTAGATATTCCTTAGCACTACCTTTCACCCTTAGATAGATGGTTAGATAGAGAAAACCATCCAGGTGTTGGGGGACATACTGCAAGCTTGAATCTTGGACTATGGTGGGTCTTGGCTGTGACACTTTCCCTTGGTTGAGTTCACTTACAATAATATTTATCACTCTTCCATTGGAATGGATCCGTTTGAAGATTTGTAAGGAAGGTCAGGTTGTTCGCCTTTATACTGGGCAGAGGTTAGGGAGATAGTTGTTCTTAGTCCTGAGGTGGTGCAGAACATGACAGATAAGGTTAAGCTTGTCCTTGAGAGGATGAAGGAAGCACAGGACTGGTAGATTTCGTATTCTAATCGTAGTAGGATTACCTTGTAGTTTTAGGTTTGGGACAATGTGTTCTTGAAGTTTTCCCCTCTACATGGGAAGTGGAGGTTTGGAAAAGGGAAAAAGTTTTCTACCAGGTTCATCGAACCCTTCGAGGTGTTAGGGAGATTTGGGGAAGTGCCATACCAATTGGTGTTTCCACCACAGTTGGAGAGGATCCATGACATCTTTCATGTCTCCCATCTTCTTCAGTATCTTCACGATGACTTCCATTTCATTGAGTGGGGAGAGTTGGATATCAATGACGATGTAATGTTCATGGATAGGCCAGTGGAGATCTAGAATCATTGGGATAATGTGCTACATGTTTTGACCATTCTTTTGGTTCATGTGTTGTGGTGGCATGGTGGCCTAGAATAGGGTAATTGGGATCGAGAAGCATATATGTGTTCCCAGTACGAAGAGTTGTTTTGAGTTTTTTCTTGTGTGTTTTTCTTTGTGATGTAATACATGAACCTTGTTTTCTATAAGATGATTTGTTTCTTTGTTCTATGATGCATGATAAAGTCCTGAACACGTGGAGAGGAGGACCCAATTCCTAATCAGGACGCATCAATTGAGATGTGATTAAACCCGTGTGGGTGAGTCAGTGCCTCCCAGATCATATAGTATCTCGACATGGAGGAAGGAATTCCCTGATTCATGTTCCCATAAAGTGTGGTTTTGGTGCTTGTTTGGTGTGGATTCTATTCATTTGGGGTAGTATATGTTATAGGAGGTGTTATTGGGTTTCTAGATTTCACTTCATCTTTGGAACCAATAGGGTGGTTATCCTTGAGATGTATCTTATGATGTGGTTGTTTGGGACCCTATTTCTTCTGGGATTGGTTTTAAATTCTTGAGGGTGATAATTGTTTGAGAGGTATCTGATGTAATATACTAGACCCCTATGGTCCATTACCTTGTGAGAATTCAATGTTTGAGGTGTTCTAGGGAGTCACAGTGACTCATTTCAAGAGTTTTCCAAAAATCTAGTTTCCAATAGTAAGTGGTTTCGGTAGGTGGCGTTAGTAGGTGGAATCTGTAGTTGGAATTTGTAGGTGGTGTCGGTGAGTGGCATCAGTGACTCATATCGGTGAATTTCCATCAGTGAGTTGGGTCAGTGACTCCCCATCGGTAGGTCACGTCAGTGACTCGCCATCGATAGCTCGTGTCGATGACTGGCCATCAGTGAGTTGCATCGGTGACTCTCCATCGGTCGATCATTTCAGTGACTCCCCACCAGTAGCTCATGTCAGTGGCTATCTATTGGTAGCTCACATCATTGAATCAATGTCGGTAGGTCATGTGGGTGTCTCACTGTCGGTTGGTCATGTCGGTGGGTCGCGTCGGTGTCTCGTTGTCGGGAGGTCGCATCAGTGGGTCACATTGGTGAGTGGTTTTGGTGAGTGGCATCGGTGAGTGGAATTATTGAGTGGCGTTAATGAGTGGCATTGGTAGGTGGAGTTGTTGAGTGGTGTCGGTGAGTGGTGTTGGTGATTGGTGTTGGTAGGGTTCATCTGTGAGTGGTGTTTGTGAGCCGCATCGGTGACTTGCGTCGATGACTCACCCAATAGTGATTCATTTCTAGATTTTCCTATTTTTTCCAGTTTCACCCCTCTTATGTTTTATTTGATATAAATCAAGTCTAAAACCCTGTTTGACCATTTTTGAAGAAATTTTAAGGCCTATTAATTGTATATTTAATATCCTAACATCCCTGAGACTTTGAAATGGCCAAGCTCGGTGGTCTTGGCCATGACCTAACTTTTATGTACTTTGAAATCATCTCTGTTCAGTTGATATAGCATATGGCCTTTTTTCTAAAGATGATATCCTCTCTTCCATGAACACTTCCAATTTCTATTGGTGTTCCTAAATCCTTTCTTCCCTATGGAGTCATGGGTTGTGATGTGGCCTTCATATCCAGTTTTCTCTTGGAGTCTTTCTTGTAGCTTGTTGACCCCCTATTTTAGTGCAAGGAGGAGTTGTTGATTGATTGTTGTTCCAAGTTGGGATTCTTTTATCTCTATTTTTATTTTTTTTATTATGAGGTGAGGGTATAATGATGTATTCTTGTGAATATGGATGGATCCGATTTAAATGAAGTAATAAATGAGGGGCAGGAGATGATGGTAACAAAGATAATCAGACCTATTAGTTTAGTAATAAATGAGAGGTAGGTAATATAATGATGATATTTGTATTACTTTATACATTATCCTTGATCATATTTATGATCTATATTTGTGAGATTACTTTTGAAAATCATGTCCATTGTTGGCCTCTTTTTGCACACTTTTCTTTTGAAAACTTGTTGTTGAAGGGATATAAAAATGAAAACTCGATTAATCATGTATATCCAGTTAAATAAATGGATGTCGTAGGATCAAAAAATTTCTGGGATAACCCCTGAATTATCAAAGTGGAATTAAAGAGTGAGTGTGTTAAATATGAATACACCTTTCCTTATTTGGTGTGGTTGTGTGTTGTGTGTCGATATTTTCTATCTTGTTCTTTGTACGGGTTGTGTGGGGTTGCTGTTGAGATAACAAAAATGTGTGTGGATGGTTTGAGGGTGTAATGGATTCTCAAGTTGGTATATTGTTTGATTGTAGAATGGGTGAGCAGTGTTGTGCACTGGGACTGCAACTGGGTTGTATTTTGTTTGTTTTGTTGGGTATGGTGTGGATTTGTAGCGGGGTAGAGAAATATGGTTATGATGTCATATGTTGGAGGGTGTTGTTGTGATTTGGTGGTTTTTAATTTGTTTTTATGGCATTAATTTGAAGAATGATAATGGAATTGGTTGGCTTGGAATTGATTGTAGTTCATCCTTCTAAGTGAATTTATAGGTAGAAACACAGGTGGAGGTGATAGGGGTGGTTCTTTTCTTTAGAACCCATTGGTTGGGTTTAGTGTCTTATACCTATATATATAATTGTACTTTATTTTGATTCTATATACATCCTACCATAGTTTAGAACTATGTGCCAAACACTCACATTGTTATGGGGAAGGGTTTCTTTCCCAAAAATCCTGGGGGAGGATGGATTGGTGGCCACCCGCACTTCCCTGCTCTCTTTTTTCAAACAGGGATAGCTCAGGACACTTCAAGAAGGTAGTGGTTTGTGTGGACTAGGTGTGTGCGGGTGAGTTGTGTTTTCCTAGGTGTCTTTGAGATGAGATGTTTTGTGTTTTCCCAGGTGTTTTTGGGATGTGAAGGGGTATGTGGCCCAGGTGTCTGTGGGTGGGATGTGCTTGGGAGGCCAAGGTGGGGTATGAAATATGTGATAAACTTGGTGTTCCTAGGTTTTAGGATTAGATGTGAGGCCCAGGTGTGTGTGTGAGGGTTGTGACATGGTTCTTTTAGAAGAGGTGGAGTTCCATGATGTTTTTCGTTAGGGTGTGAGAGTTGATAATTAGTGGGAAAGTGGTGCGGGGTACCATATCATCGATGTGCTTGCTATATGACTTTACTTTACTTGATTTATGTGGTGAGTGTACCTTGGTGATATTTTTATATGGATTGTATGCCTAGTTAGGTGCTTTTGGGTTTTGTTGTTTTATCATGGGGGCATTAGTATGCTTCTCCACTTGTGTCGCAGAGACATTGGTTTTTCCTTACCGGGTATACTTGTATGCTCACCCAACATATATATTTCTATTTTCAGGTTTCCATGAGGACTACAGGGACCATGCTAGGCATTACTAACTTATACATTGGGACAGTTGTCGTGTCACTGCTTAGCTTTGTTCTTTTAGTATTTATTTTGGACCTTTCCATTGTATTTATAGTAGTTTTACATTAAACATGCATGTGGGTGGATGTTGGATTCTTATATATATATATATTACTTAGAGTTTCTTTGAGGTTGATACATCTTTTTTCTAGATTTTGGTTACTATAAAATGGGCAATGCCTCCCATTTTCGGAAATTTTTTACCCTTAGTGTTGGTTGTCACCTTAGGACTTATTGGAGGCGGGGATCAGGGGTCATTATCTCTCTTTATCTATTTCCAAATCATGAGGGGAATATCAATGCGTAGGGGTTAGGAAAAAATGGTATCATGTGAGTTGTAAAACCAGTGGTAGATAACATTACATTCTTTCAACCGGAAGACCTTGGGAAAGTACGAGGGCGGTGTCTCGGACATGGAGATGGAGAGCTGGCTCAAAAAATTTGAGATCACCTTCATCCTGATCAGGGATCTAATGGAGTACTGGGTTCCATTGGAGTTTATTCAGAAGAGGGGATCTATGCATCAGTGGTTGACACTGTACATGGAGGAGATAAAGAAGGTTGATGTTTTGTGGGTCAATTTCGAGGAGTTCCTGGAAGAATTCCTTTCTTCGACCATGAAGGATGGGAAGATACAGGAGATACTCTCCCTCTAGTAGGGGAGTATGTCAGTATGAGAGTTGCGAAACAAGTTCAAAGAAATTCTTCGCTTTTCTTTTGACCTCTTTCTGGATGAGAAGTATCATGCATGATTCATAGAGTAGGCATTTTGTCCTTCTCTCTAGTACGCAGTTAATCCATTCACCTTACCAACATACCTAGAGGTCTAGAAGAAGGAGAAGGTAGTTGATATAATTCACTCGTGATAAGGTATTCTATGAGAGGGGAGCCAGTAGGGTTGTTTTAAGGGAAAGGCTACCAACAGAAGGTCTTAGGAACTAGGTCCATTGATGTTTCAGATTTTAGGGAGTCGACCCCAGTAGTATCTATTTTGACCTTGTAGTCCTTATGCATATCCTAAAGGCCTGGGGATGGTGTTTTATATCTATGAAGATTGTTGGAACATTCAGATTCATTTCTCTACAACTGTTAGAACTCAGTATGGTGTAGGTGGGAAGGTTAAACACCTGCCTTAGTGGTAGTTTCCAACCAATATGTTTTAGCAGTAGGGATAGAAGGCTCTGCTCCACTGAGGGGAGATGGAGTAGGTGGAGGATTACCATAGGGTGTTCCTCCGGGACCATGACTTGGATGTGGTTGAGGAGGAGGCCATCAGTAGAGGTTCAGAGGAGCTAGGTGTGGTCAGTTGTATGTCGTAGTGGTCTCAGTTCCAGCATGGCTGGAGATCGTTCGAGGTACGATCAATTTGTTCAGTCCTCTTGTTTGCGCTTTGTTTGATTCAATAGCTTTTCACTCCTTTTTTGCACCCAGTCTATCCCATGGTTTTGGACTAGATGTAGAGCGGCTTCATCTTCCCTTAGTGTTGAGTACGCCAGTCGGAGGTCAGACCATCTTGTTTGATGTGTTTCAGGGATGTGGACTGATGATGGGGTTGCATCAGTCCCATGGGGATCTTTTCCTATTACAGATGCAATCGTACGATGTCATCCTTGAAATTGAATAGTTGTAATCTATGAATTTTTTTATCAAATACCTTCATAGGATAGTTATGTTTTCAGATGTGGATAGACTACATGTTGAATTCTTTGGTGAGTGGAGTTGTCATATAGGTAGTCTGTATATGAGGACCCTTCATTCCTTGTTGGCCAAGCTATTAATGGAATTAGTGGATGATGGGATGGAGGAGGTTCCCATTGTTTTTGGGGAGTTCTTGGATGTCGTCCACAAGGATTTTGTAACATTACCCCCTTAATGGGATGTTGAGTTTGGGATAGTCCTATAGCCTGATGCCTCTCAAATTTCTATGGATCCTTATCATATGGAACCTTTTGAGATGTGGGAGTTTTATATTCTGGTGGATGATATGATGCATAAGGGATTTATTCGGCCCAATGTGTCTTTATGGGGTGCTCCAGTCTTGTTTTTCAAAATGGTGGATGGTAGTCTGACATTCTACATAGACTACCATAGGTTGAATCAGGTAATGCACTACGGGAAAAATAGGCATTTGCGACGGGTTATTTGCGACGGGAATAAATCCCGTCGCAAATAGTCTGGTTAGAAACTTATTTGCGACGGGGTTATTTGCCCGTCGCAAATAAGTAGCCTTTTGCGACGGGATAGCTTTCCCCGTCGCAAAAGGCCTGGCGCGGTTTGCGCGCCAAATCGCGGGAAACTTATTTGCGACGGGGGAATATTCCCGTCGCAAATAACCGGCGGCGGTAAAAGGTATTTGCGACGGGAATATTTCCCCGTCGCAAATACTATGTCGGCAGGGGTTATTTGCGACGGGACCCGTCGCAAATAACTATTTACCCGTTGACCGTAATAAATGTTGGCTAAGGTATTTGCGACGGGTACCGTCGCAAATAACACTATTTGCGACGGGATACCCGTCGCAAATGGGCCCGTCGCAAATAATCTAACCTATAAATACCCCCATCCGTTTTTTTCATTTCATTCTCATTCTCTATCTTCTCCTACTCTCAAAATTATATTTCTAGAGTTTAATTTTTCTCGAGTTTAATTTTTTTCTCCGGAGCTGATATTAAAGTTTTGAAGAACGATCAGAGCAGATTAATTTTCAAGGTATTTATGTTCATTTTAATTTAATATTTATTTTTAATTTTTTATTAGTTTCAATTATTCTTAATTAGTTGTAATTTAATTATGTTTATATTGTTTTATTACTTAATAAATTTAAATTATTACTATTGTTCATAGTTAATGATAATTAGGAATAATTAGTAATAATTTTTAATAATTAGTAATAATTTTTAATAATTAAGAATAAATATTAATAATTAGTAATAAATACCAATAATTAGTAATAAATACCAATAATTAGGAATAATAACATTATTACATTATTAGTCTATTTTATTATTAATATTAAAATAATATAATTTTTTATATATATACAATTCTCTTTTCATCTGTGTGTTTGCTGTCTTCACATGTATTATTTGTATGTGGAGATAGAAAACGCACAGATGAAAGGAAAATTGTATATAAATTAGAAAATTATATTATTTTAATATTAATAATAAAATATATTAATAATGTTATTATTTGTAATTATTGGTAATTATTCCTAATTATTCATAATTATTCATTTAATTACTAATAATTAGGAACAATTATCAATAATTTTCAATAATTAAGAATAATTAGTAATAATTAGTAATAATTAACAATAATTAGTAATAATTAGTAATATTTATCAATAATTAGTAATAATTAGTAATAATTACCAATAAGTAGTAATAATTACCAATAATTAGTAATAGTTACCAATAATTTGGAATAATTACCAATAAGTAGTAATAATTACCAATAATTAGTAATACTTACCAATAATTTGGAATAATTACCAATAATTAACAATAATTAACAATAATTACCAATAATTACCAATAATTACCAATAATTACCATTAATTAATAATAATTAGGAATAATTAGTAATAATTAGTAATAATTAGTAATAATTATTAATAATTAGTAATAATTATTAATAATTAGTAATAATTAGTAATAATTAGTAATAATTAGTAATAATTAGTAATAACTAGGAATAATTAGGAATAACTAGGAATAATTAGGAATAACTAGAAATAATTACCAATAATTACCAATAATTACCAATAATTAGCAATAATTATTAATAATTAGCAATAATTTCCAATAATTAGCAATAATTAGTAATAATTAGTAATAAATACCTAAAATTAGGAAAAATTAGGAAAAATTAGAAAAAATTACCAATAATTAGGAAAAATTACATATAATTAGTAATAATTACCAATAATTAGTATTAATTACCAATAATTAGTAATAATTACCTATAATTAGTATTAATTACCAATAATTAGTATTAATTACCAATAATTAGTATTAATTACCAATAATTAGTAATAATTAGGAATAATTACCAATAATTAGTAATAATTACCAATGATTAGTAATAATTAGTAATAATTAGTAATAATTAGTAATAATTAGTAATAATTAGTAATAATTAGTAATAATTACTAATAATTAGTAATAATTAACAATAATTAGTAATAATTAACAATAATTACCAATAATTAGTAATAATTACCAATAATTACCAATATTTAGTAATAATTAACAATACTTACCAATAATTACCAATAATTGCCAATAATTGCCAATAATTCCCAATAATTGCCAATAATTGGCAATAATTAGCAATAATTAGCAATAATTAGCAATAATTAGTAATAATTTGCAATAATTAGAAATAATTAGCAATAATTAGCAATAATTAGCAATAATTAGCAATAATTAGCAATAATTAGCAATAATTAGCAATAATTAGCAATAATTAGCAATAATTAGCAATAATTAGGAATAATTAGTGATAATTAGTAATAATTACCAATATTTAGTAATAATTAACAATACTTACCAATAATTGTCAATAATTGCCAATAATTGCCAATAATTGCCAATAATTGGCAATAATTCGCAATAATTAGTAATAATTAGTAATAATTCGTAATAATTAGTAATAATTAACAATAATTAGCAATAATTAGCAATAATTAGCAATAATTAGCAATAATTAGCAATAATTAGCAATAATTAGCAATAATTAGCAATAATTAGTAATAATTAGGAATAATTAGTAATAATTAGGAGTAATTAGTAATAATTACCGGTAATTAGTAATAATTCCCAGTAATTAGTAATAATTAGTAATAATTACCAATAATTAGTAATAATTAGGAATAATTAGTAATAATTAGGAATAATTAGGAATAATTAGTATTAATTAGCAATAATTAGCAATAATTAGCAATAATTAGTATTAATTACAAATAATTAGTAATAATTACCTATAATTAGTATTAATTACCAATAATTAGTATTAATTACCAATAATTAGTAATAATTAGGAATAATTACCAATAATTAGTAATAATTACCAATAATTAGTAATAATTAGTAATAATTACCAATAATTAGTAATAATTAGTAATAATTAATAATAATTAGTAATAATTAACAATAATTAACAATAATTAGTAATAATTACCAATAATTACCAATATTTAGTAATAATTAACAATACTTACCAATAATTACCAATAATTGCCAATAATTGGTAATAATTAGTAATAATTGGTAATAATTAGTAATAATTGGTAATAATTAGTAATAATTAGCAATAATTACTAATAATTAGTAATAATTAGTAATAATTAGTAATAATTAGTAATAATTAGTAATAATTACCAATAATTAGTAATAATTAGCAATAATTAGTAATAATTAGCAATAATTAGTAATAATTAGCAATAATTACTAATAATTAGTAATAATTAGGAATAATAACCAAAAATTATGAATAATTACCAATAATTTGGAATAATTACCAATAATTTGGAATAATTACCAATAATTTGGAATAATTAGCAATAATTAGTAATAATTAGCAATAATTAGTAATAATTAGCAATAATTAGTAATAATTAGCAATAATTACTAATAATTAGTAATAATTAGTAATAATTAGTAATAATTAGTAATAATTAGTAATAATTAGTAATAATTAGCAATAATTAGTAATAATTAGAAATAATTAGTAATAATTAGCAATAATTAGTAATAATTAGTAATAATTAGGAATAATTACCAAAAATTATGAATAATTATCAATAATTTGGAATAATTACCAATAATTTGGAATAATTACCAATAATTTGGAATAACTACCAATAATTTGGAATAACTACCAATAATTTGGAATAAATACCAATAATTTGGAATAATTACCAATAATTATGAATAATTACCAATAATTAGGAATAATTACCTTATTACATTATTTGTATATTTTATTATTAATATTGAAATAATATAATTTTCTATATTATATACAATTCTCTTTTTTTCTGTGTGTTTTCTGTCTCCACATGTAATATTGGCATTCTTTTTCAAAATTATCAACCTAGTCGCCAACGAAGAGGTGAAAGTGAATGTCAATATTACATGTGGAGACAGAATGTTAAATACACAGATGAAAGGAGAATTGTATATAATATAGAAAATTATATTATTTTAATATTAATAATAAAATAAACTAATAATGTAATAATGTTATTATTATATAATTAATATTTATGAAAAAACTATATTAGTATTATTAAAAAAATAAAAAATCAATGTAATATTAAAATTATCAATATTTGTAACAGGTTTTGCTTTATTCTCAATATATTCAATCCTTGCTTGAGTGTTTTTTCTAAAAAATTATTCAAAATCAGTAATGCTTTTATATTTTATAGAAAAATATGGAACAACGAGGTCGTCGACAGTCATTATTAGATGACCGCATATGGATAAATCAACATAGAAATCCAAATGGTTCTGGTTTAAATCCAGTATATATAGAGGGTGTGGAGATTTTTTTATCATTTGCGACATCAAATCCAGAATTTGTTTCAGAAGGAAAAATAAAATTCCCTTGTAGAAAATGTGCATTGAGAACGTTTGACACGTTTGACAAAGTGGGGGGACATCTCTTGCGTTTTGGTTTTCAAGCAGATTATGTTTTTTGGTATCAACACGGTGAACGCAGTTCCAGAGCAGGTGATACCAACTTGATTCTGGATCCATCCCAATTTCAAGATTTAGTACATGATGTTGCAGGTTCATCTGTTCAACATACAGAAACTCCGGCTGATATAGCTTCAAATCCTGAGTTGGTACCGTCTGAATTTTATGAGTTGTTGAAGTCTGCTGAGGATGCATTATATCCTGGCTGCAAGATGAGCAAATTAGAAGCAGTTGCAAAATTTATGGCTATCAAATCAGATAACGGAATGTCAAACACCTGTTTTGACCAGATATTTTCTTTGCTGAAAACACTGTTACCCGAAGGAAATGTTTTACCTGCAAATTACTATGAAAGTAAGAGGCTGGTTCGAAATTTGGGACTTACTTGTCAGAAGATTCATGCATGTTCAAATGACTGCATTTTATATTCTGGGGAAAATGAGTCGTTGGATAGTTGTCCCACATGTGGGCAACTGAGATATAAAGAAGGACAACACGGGAAGTCTGGTTTGATTCCTGTAAAACAGTTGAGATATTTTCCGCTTACATCCAGACTTCAGCTTTTATTCATGTCTAAGAATACAGCGACAATGATGTCATGGCATAAAGAGAATATTTCAACCGATAAAAGCTTGAATCATCTAGCTGATGGTGATTCATGGAAACATTTTGATAGAGTGCATCCATCCTTTTCTTTAGAAGCTAGAAATGTTCGACTGGGCCTTTCCACTGATGGTTTCTGTCCGTTTGGATCTTATGGTAGTCAATATTCATGTTGGCCTGTTTTTTTAACTCCGTACAATTTACCTCCATGGATGTTGATGAAGGAGCCATATATCTTTTTGACTTTACTAATTCCAGGACATCCGAAAAAAAATATTGATGTTTATTTGAAGCCATTGATTGATGAATTAAATTTATTGTGGAGTACTGGTGTAAGTACATATGATGTTGCAACGAAACAGAATTTCATACTGAGAGCAGCATTGATGTGGACAATAAGTGACTTCCCGGCTTATGGGATGTTATCTGGCTGGAGTACACATGGTCAGAAATCATGTCCTTACTGTATGGGAGAGAACAAAGCATTTATGCTCATTCATGGAAAGAAACCTTGTTATTTTGACTGTCATCGCAGATTTCTTCCAGCTGATCATCATTTTCGCAGAAACAGATCTCATTTCAGAAAAGGAACAGTTGAAATGGATGGACCTCCAAAAATGCTATCAGGTCCGGAGTTAAAATCAGTTGTATTTTCATTACCTCCCATCACTTTTGGTCCCACAATAAACCAACAGAAAATTTCTGGATTTGGGAAAGAACACAATTAGATTAAACGTAGCATATTTTGGGATTTTCCATATTGGTCTGATTTGTTGGTCCGCCACATGTTGGATGTCATGCATATTGAGAAGAACTGTTTTGATAATTTGTTTCATACAGTTTTGGATACGCCAGGAAAGAGCAAAGACAATGTAAATGCACGTTTAGATCTTTCCCAAATTTGCAGGCGTCCAGAATTGGAACTCTTTGAGAATGTCAGAACAGAAAGGTTACTGAAACCAAAAGCAGCTTATACATTGTCTAAAGAAAACCGTTTATTATTTTGTCAGTGGATTGCAGATTTGACACTTCCAGATGGTTGTGCTTCCAATTTGGGTAGATGTGTAAAGAATGTTCATATTACTGGATTAAAAAGTCATGATTGTCATGTTATAATGGAGAGACTTCTACCCATTGGATTAATAGGTTTGTTGAATTCTGTGATTTGGGATTCCATAACTGACATGTCTCTTTTTTTTCGGGAAATTTGTGCGGCTACGGCAGATTATGATGCTCTAGGAAAACTTGAAAAAGATGTTGTTGTAATTATATGTAAACTGGAAAAAATATTTCTGCCGTCTTTCTTCGACTCAATGGAACATTTGATGTTACATTTTCCATATGAAGCCAAATGTGGAGGTCCGGTACAGTTTCGATGGATGTACCCATTTGAAAGATGCATGCAAAAATTGAAAAGAAAAGTACGTAACAAAGCATCTGTTGAAAGATCTATTACAGAAGATTATTTGCAAGAGGAAATATCTTTTTTCTGCTCCCATTATTTTGAATCTGAGTATCCTTCAAAACACAACCGAATGGGACGGAACGAGAGGAATATTTATGAAATCGACAATCAATTATCTGTTTTCAACCAGTCAGAGCTTGGTTTTGGTGGAGTTTATGAACGCTGGCTTTCAGATGATGAACATCAGAGAGCTCATACGTATGTTCTGCTCAACTGTGAAGAGATGACATCAGTTGTATTGTAAGTGTTTATATCACTTATTCTATCATTTATGTTATAGTAAATAACTTTGGTTTTTATAGGTTTTATGATAATCATATCAAGAAACAAATTCCACAAATTACAGCAGCTTCTCTCGAAGAACGTCGACTGAAAAATTTCTCTCAGTGGTTTCAAAAACTGGTAACATAAATTATTTTTCTTTTAGCAACTCATTCAATGTATAGTTTACTATATTGATAATTATTTCACAAATTTTCAGGTGTCTCGACATGCTGATAAAATTGACAAACGACTGTGTGTATTGAGTAACCCACCTTCCAAACTTGTTAAAACTTATAATGCATATGTGGTGAATGGATTTAGATTCCACACACATGCATATGGGGAATCGAAAAAAACAATGAACAGTGGAGTTAGCTTGAGAGGATCTCATCATCGAGAAAATGAAGTTGACTTTTATGGCATACTTGATGAAATCATTGAACTCTGTTATCTTGGACAACATTACATAACCATGTTCAAATGTCGGTGGTTGGATACAGAGAGAGGCGTGCGTGTTCATCCGACTCATGGAATCATCGATATTAAATGTAAAAGTGTTCTCGCAGTAAATGAACCATTCTTATTGGCTCAACAGGAATATCAAGTTTATTACGCGAAGTACTGTGCAACATCAAGAGAATTGACTGATTAGTGGAGTGTAATAAAAATCAAAATTCGAGACAATCAGTTTAGTCAAAGTGAATGTGTTTTCACTGATGTGCAAAGAATTGAAGTATTTCAAGAGAGTAATCAAAATCAATCTTTTTTACAAAGAGACATGAGTATCGATGACGACACCCCACATTTAAGAGTCGGTGATGACGATGATGTTAATGATGTCACATATGAATTTGAAATGGTAAGAGATGAAGCAACTGCAACTCGAATGGATATCGATGATGTTGAGGAGGAATATGAAGATGACATTGACATATATGAAGATGATGATGAAGATGAACACTGATAGCATTCCATGGTATTTATATACAATCATAATATGTATATATGTATATATAATAGTAATTATCAATTATTTGCTAACATTAATATTTTCTGTTTCAGATGGACGACGCCACATTTCGTGAGTTGGCGGATGCTGATCTGACTTTCGATGCGGATGAGTTGCTGACAGATGACCCTCAGCCTGCAGGCGCTCCAGGGAGTACGTGGAGGGGGCGCGGTCTTGCATGATTGATGATTCCTGACCCCGTCCCCGAGCGACGTCCACGTCTTGGTTTTGATCCACGCACACGGAGGTGTGATAACCTGTGTGATAACCTGTGAATTTGACTAAGATTTCATTAATCTACTCACATAATAAATGTTTATTATTTTTTCAGTTTTCCACATATAGCAGTCGGACAGGGCAGCGCTATTTTGCGCAACTATTTCTCTCAGTCGTGGACCACATGGGAGCAGATTCCCATTGATGTGCAGCAGGCCATGTTCGGCCATTGGTTGGTACGTACGTAAATAAATAATTTTTATTTTGAAAATTATTTCATTTCTAACTTGATATTTTGATTTATTTGTAGGGTTTATGGTATCCGATCGAGGATACCATGCGTGACGCCATCCACGAGGCATGGGAGGTGGCCATGCGTGATCGCCTTCGTCAGTTTTTGCACAATTTAAGAAAAGCTGCGATGAAGAAAGCAGGAGTGTCAGATTTTGAGGAGTCCTGTAGAGCACACCGACCAGAGTATATTTCATCCCATGTATGGGATGGATTATGTGCGCACTAGTTGAGTGGTGCCTTTCAGAGGAGATCATCGGTGGGGAGGCAGAATCGGGGGAGACAGGAGGTGACTCATCGAGCTGGGAGTCGTTCTTTCAGTACTCATAGACAGCATCTGGTACGTACATTATTATTTATAAATATTTTATATAACTATAAATATTAACAATTTATTTTTTATTCTTATAGGCTGTCGAGCACCCCGATATTACAGAGTACGACGTATATCGGAGGATGTATAGTGATCCTGCTACTAGGGAGCTCAGAGGTGATCGTCAGCATCACATCGTGGTCAGTATTATTTGTTTTCAAGTTTAAAAATTAACTGCATATAATATATTCACATTTTTAATTTTAAATTGCAACTATAGGAGTCATATGAGGCCGCAGCGGCACAGGCCCGGCCTGAGAGTCAGGCCGAGTCATCAGATCAGACCACTGCCCGTCAGTTTGATGAGGCGGCATGGATGCAGGCCACCCAGTATGCCTTCGAGAAGGGCCGGGTAGTTGGTATCGGCTCTCGACTGACTCCCGGAGATTATTATGGCAGTGCTGCGATGTCGGCGTCCAGCTCGAGAGGAGCTCGTGCATCTTCTTCTACACAGTATGAGGATCAGTTGCGATCTCAGACTGCACAGATAGAGAGTCTCCGACAGGAGCAGGAGCAGATGTTTCAGCAGCATAAGGAGGAGCGTCGACGCCAGCAGCAGCTGTACGAGGAGCAGGCGAGTCGGTGGCAGCAGCAGCATCAGGAGAAGATGGAGTACATGCGCCGACTCACTCATGCTTTAGGGATGGAGTTTCCTCCACCACCATCTGCAGATCCCCCACCTCCCCCCCCTCCTTTAGATTATAGTTTGTATTTCTGTTATAAAATTTGTGAAATCAAAATATTTTTTTTTCTATTCGTAGTTTCTGTCTCATTATAAAATATTAATAATATTATATTTTTAAATAACAATATTAATATGAATAATAATATTATTTATATTTTATAATATTAAATTATATATATATATTAAAATTTTATAATATTATAATTTAATTATATTTTTTGTAATACTTGAATTATTTTAATATTTGAATGTAAAATAATTCTATTATTTTTATATTAATTAAAATAACTTATTAAATTTTTTTTTATTTATGAATTATAATTCTAATATTATTATATTAATTAAATTATTTATTAATATTTTATTATTTTTTATTTTTGAATTATAATTCTATTATTATTATATTAATTAAAATAATTTATTAATAATTTATTATTTTTATTTGTGAATTATAATTCTATTATTATATTAATTAAAATAATTTATTAATAATTTATTTTTTTTATTTTTTTTATAGTATTTGCGACGGGATACTATGCCCGTCGCAAATACTATTATTATTAATAGGTTTTTATTTTTTTTTTAAACACAGTTTTTGCGACGGGATACCATGCTCGTCGCAAATACTAGTATTATAAATATTTTTTATTTTTTTAAAAAAATATTTTTGGCAACGGGTCCCGTCGCAAAAACTATTTTAAAAGATTTTTTACAAAAATACGGAATACTATTTGCGACGGGGAGAATGACCGTCGCAAAAAAAAAAGGCTTTAACGACGGGCCCGTCGCAAATAAGTGTAGTTGCGACGGCGTTTTCAGCAACGGGCTATTTGCGACGGGCTCCCGTCGCAATTGCCCCGTCGCAAATACCTATTTTTCTAGTAGTGATGGTCAAGAAGAGTTACCCTCTCCCAAGGATAGATGATCTTTTCAACTAGTTGAGGGGAGAAATCTAGTTTTCTAAGATCAATATATGGTCGAGGTATCACCAGTTGAGGGCGAAATAGTGTGATATCCCGAAGACTACTTCCAAGTGCATGTATGGGCACTCCATGTTTGTTTTTATGTCATTCGATGTTACGAAAGCACCAGTCATGTTCATCGGGCTCATTAAATCTGTCTTTCATGAGTTCTTAGACCATTTCATCATTGTATTCATCGATGATATCTTGATCTACTTGAAGTCAAAGGAAGAGCATACTGAGCATATTAGGGTTTTCCTGGAGTTCCTTCGACCCCACCATCTCTACGTAAATTTGTCCAAATTAAAATTTTGGTCATAATAAGTACACTTCCATGAGCATGTGGTGTCTCGTAATGGTGTAGCAGTGGAATTTTCAAATCTAGAAGTAGTTTTTTCTTGGGAAACACCCAATAATGTGGTGAACATTTGTAGTTTCCTTGGTCCAGCAGGATATTACAAGATATTTACTCCTGATTTATCTCAAGTTTCAACTCTGTTGATGACCCTGACAAAAAAGAACTAGGAATTTATGTGGAGTGAGTAGTGTTAGGCATATTTCCGCTACCTGAAGGGGTAGTTTTTCAGGGCTCTGGTGCTCCAGTTTCCAAAGGAATGGGTGATGTTTGAGGTGTTATGCGATGCTTCCCATCTAGGCTTGGGGTGTATGCTGATGCAGCAATAGGGAGTGATCTCTTATAGGTCTAGGAAATTACATCCCCATGAATGTAACTATTCCACCCATGATCTAGAGCTAGTATCAGTCATGTTTTCACTAAATTTTTGGTGTCATTACCTAATTGGGGAGTGCTTTTTTGACTTTAAAGACCACAAGAACTTGAGGAATATATTTTCCCAGTAGTATCTAAACTTACAATAGTGAAGGTGGATGGAGTTTATCTAGTATTATGATTTTTAGATCTCTTGAACCTCAGGGAAGGGAAATTTTGTGGCTGATGCATTGATAAAGAAGTCACAGAAGGAGTTTGTTTGGGAATCAGTGAATTCTTGGAAGGTGATGGAGGTGTTATCCACCTTGCACTTGGATTCCAGAGTGAATGGTGGTAGAATCTGTTTTTTTCAAATGATGGTGCAGTCTTCTCTAATATAGTAGGTGGATGAGTCTTAGTGGGGAGACTCAGAAGAAGAGGTGATGTGTGATCATTTTGACCATAGTGATGATTCGGAAGTATGGTCGGAGGATGGTCAGAATCGGATGTCGTTTCATGGGAAGTTGTATGTTCCAATGGAAATGCATGAGGGAGTTCTCTATGAGATTCATAGCTCACCTTTAGCAGTGAATCTAGGGGTTTATAATATTTATTGTGGATTGAGGGAGCAGTTTTGGTGGCCTAGGATAAGGTAGGTTGTAGAGGAGTTGGTGGAGAAGTTCATAGTGTGCCACTAGGTAATGGTTGGGAACCATGTTCCTGTCTATTTTTTGTGGCCCTTAGATTTCCCTGGTTGGAAGTGGGTTGAAATCTCGATGGATTTCATCACAAGATTACCCATGGATCAGGGAGTTTGTGATGCAATATAGTTAGTAGTGGATCGACTGATGAAATAAGATCACTTTTTAGTGATTAAGGATTCGGGTGCAATGGATGTCTTAGCTAGAATGTATGTGGATGAGGTGGTGCAGCTTCATGCAGTTCTGGGTTCCATTGTCTTGGAATTGGATACACACTTTACCTGATGATCCTGGAGGAGATTGCAACATGATTTTGGAAATTATTTATGCCTTATAACTACCCTTAAATCCTCAGAGATATAGTTAGATAGATAGGACCATCCATATGTTGGAGGATATTTTGTGAGCATGCGTATTGTACTTTGGTAGGTCTTGGTTGTGAAACTTTCCCTTAATTGATTTCGCTTATAATAATAGTTATCACTATTCCATTAAAATGGATCCATTTGAAGATTTGTATGGAAGGTCGTTTCTTTCATTTTTGTACAGGTTATAGGTTGAGGAGATAGCTATTATTGGTCCTGAGGTTGTGTATACCATGACAAAGAAGGTTCATCTTGTCCATGAGAGGATGAAGGTAGCACAAGAATGGAAGAAGTTGTATGCCAATCGTGGGAGGATGCCCTTGGAGTTCGAGTTTGGGGACCATGTTTTCTTGAATGTTTCCCCTCAACATGGGTAGTGGAGGATTGGTAGAGTGAGAAATATTTCTCCCAGGTTCATCAGACCCTTCGAGGTGTTGGGGTGAGTTGGCGAAGTGGAATACCAGTTCACATTACCACCATAGTTGGAGAGGATACACGATGTCTTCCATGCCTCCTAGCATCGTTGGTATCTTCATGATGACCCACATGTCATTGAATGGGGATATTTGGATATTTAGTATGATGAAACGTTCATGGAGAGGCTAGTGGAGATCATGGATCATCGAGATAAGGTGATGTGTGGATGAACCATTCCTATCATTCATGTGTTGTGGAGGCATGGTGGCCTAGAGGAGAGTACTTGAGAGTCAGAATCATAGACGTGTTCCCAGTACCTAGATTTTTTTTTGAGTTTTGATTGTGTGTATTTCTTTTTATTGTAATGCTTGAACCTTGTTTTTTATAAGATGATTTTTTTTCTTATTTTTTGATGTGTGATAAAGTCCTAACCATGAGGATAGTAGGACCTGATTCCTAATTAAGAAACATTGATTGAGATGTGATTAACACCATGTCGGTGAGTCAGTGCTACCCAGATAGGATTGTATCTCAACATAAAGGAAGTAATACCCTGATTCATGTGTCCATACAGTTTGGTTTTGGTGCTCTTGTGGTGTGTATTTTGGTTAGTTGGGGGTAGTAGATGTTGGAGGAGGTGTTCTTGGATATTAAGGTTTCACTTCCATTTTGGAACCAATAAGGCAGTTTACCCTTGAGAGGTATCTTATGGGGTGGTTTTTCAGACCCCTCTTTCCTCTGGGGTTTGTTTTAGAATCTCATGGGTGATAATAGTTTGAGAGGTATCTGATGTAATAGAATGGACCCCAGAAGTCCATTACCTTGTGATAATTCGGTGTTTGAGGTTTTCTAGGGAGTCACGGTGACTCATTTCAAGAGTTTTCTAAAAATATAGTTTCCAATAGTATGTGTCATCTTTATGTGGCATCATTATGTGGCGTCGGTAGGTGGAGTCAGTAGGTTGAGTCAGTATGTGGAATCGGTAGGTGGCATCGGTAGTGGCATTGGTAGGTGGCATCAGTAGGTGGGATTGGTAGGTGGCATCGTTATGTGGAATCAGTAGGTGAAGTCAGTAGGTGGCATCAATGAGTGGAATCAGTGACTCATGTTGGTGACTCTCCATTGGAAGGTTGTGTCGGTGACTCTCCATCGGTAGCTCATATCGGTGACATACCATTGGTGAGTTGCATCAGTGACTCTCCATAAATAGGTCACATCGGTGACTCACCATCGGTAGCTCACGTCGGTGAATCACCATTTGTAGCAAGCGTTGGTGACTTGTTGTTTTTAGTTCATTTTGATGACTTATTATTGGTAGGTTGCATCGGTGGTTTGTGTTAGTGACTCACTGTTGGTAGGTCACGTTAGTGGGTCACATTGGTGAGTGCCATTAGTGAGTGTCATCAGTGAGTGGTTTTGGTAGGTGGTGTCGGTGAGTGGTGTTGGTGAGTGGAATTGGTGAGTGGCATCGGTAGGTGGCTTTGGTGAGTCACGTCAGTGACTTGTGTCGGTGACTCAAGCAACAATGAGTCATTTCTATCTTTTTTCATTTTTTCCAGTTTCACCCTCTTACATTTTTTTGATGCAAATCATGTTTAAAACCTTCTTTGAACATTTTTGAATTAATTTAAATGAATATTAATTATATATTTAATATCCTAACTTCCCTAAGACATTGAAATTACCAATCTATGTGGACTTTTCCACAACCAAACTTTTAAGTACTTTGAAATTGTATTCACTCTGTTGATATAGGATCTGGACTTTTTCTAAATCTAATATTGTATCTTCCTTGAAAACATCCATTTTCACTTGTTGTGTGAAGATCCTTTCTACCCCATAGATTTGTGTGTTGTGATGTGGCCTTTGGATCCAGTTTTCCCATGGAGCCTTTTCTATTTCTCGTGCACCCCCTATTTTTGCACAAGGAGGAGTTGTTGATCGACTGTTGTTCTAAGTAGGGATTATTTCATCTCTTTTTTTATTTGTGTATCATGAGGGTTGGGTATACTAATTTCTTCTTGTGAATACAGTTGGATCCAACTTAAAATAAGTAATAAATGAGGGAAGAGATATGATGATAAAAAATATAATTTGACCTATTACTTTAGTAAAAAATGAGTGGTGGGGAAGATGATTATGATGTTTTTATTGATTTATCTATTATCCTTAAACCTTTTTGTGATCCATATTTTTGAGATTAATTCTGAAAATCATGGTCATTGGTGGCCTCTATTTGTGCACTTGTCTTGTGAACACTTGCATTTAAATGGCTATAAACATGAAAACTTGATCAATCACTTATATTTGGTTAAAAAATGGATTTTCCATGATCATAATTTTTTCTATGACAACCCCTGAATTATCACAGGGGAATTAAATAACGTGTTTGTTAAATCTGAATACACCTTGCCTTGTTTGGTGTGTTTGTGTGTTGTGTGTGGATATTTTCTATCTTGTACTTTTTATGGGTTGTGTGGTGTTATTGTTGAGTGAAAGGATATGTGTCTGGATGGTTTGAGGGTGTAATGTAATCTCGTGTTGGGAGATTTTTTGATTGTGTAATGGGTGAGTGGTGTTGTACACTGGGACTACAGCCGGGTTGTGATTTTTTTTCTTTTTATGGTCATGGTGTGGATATGCAGTGGGGCTACTAAATATGTTTGTGACGTGATATGTTGGAGGGTCCTGTTGTGAGTTGGGGGTTTTGACTTAGGTTGGTTAGCATTACTTTTAAGAATGATAATGGAAGTGGTTGGCTTCGGTTCTAAGTGGGGAGGAAGTGTGAATGGGGGTGTGTTATCATAGTTTTCTTCCTATGTTTTGCTTGGTAGAGAGGCTGGTTGTGTGTTGCAGTTGTTAGTTTCCTGGATAAGGATGGAATAACTGGTAAATGCTTAATAACATCAAAATTATAGGGTGTTAAGTGGATTTATTTTTTAAACTTCAGAATTGATGGTCGTCCATCCTGATACATTCATTTAGAGGTAGCAGTAAAGGTGGCCGTGTTATGGGGTGGTTATTTTCCTAAAAACCCATAGGTTGGGCTGAGTATTTGGTACTTATATATATACTTTTACTTTATTGTGATTATATATGCACCCCACCCTAGTTGATCACAATGTTCCGAACACCTCCATTGTTATGGGGGAGGGTGTCTTTACCAACCATCCTGGTGGGAGGATGGATGGCGGGCCACTCGCTCTTCCTTGATCCATTTTCAAGGTGGTGATTTCCCAAGAATATTTGATTAGGTAGTGTTTTGTGAGGCTCATGTGTGTGTGGTAGTGTTGTTTTTTTCCATGTGTCTTTGGGATGAGATGTGTTGTGCTTTCCCAAGTGTTTTCGGGATGTGACATGGTATGTGGCTCAGGTGTCTGCGGGAGGGACGTGGTTTTTCAGCCCAAGTGTGTGTGGGTGAGATGCGATGAGCTTCATTTTCCTAGGTTTCAGGACTAGCTATGAGGCCCATGTGTCGGGTGGTTTATGACATGGTTCTTTTGGAAGATGTGGAAGTGCCATTATGTTTATCATTAGGGTGTGAGAGAGGCTAATCAGTGGTAAAGTGGTGTGGGGTACCCTATCATCGATGTGATTACTATATTACTTTACTTGACTTTTGTTATTTGTTGAGTGTACCTTGGTGAGATTTTGGGATAGATATCATGCCTTTTTAGGTTCTTTTGGGTTTTTTTATTTTCTCATGGGTGCATTAGTATGCTTCTCCACTTGTGAACAAGATACTTTGGATTTTCCCTATTGAGTATACTTATATGTTCTATCTATGTATATAAAACTTTTTTCAAGTATCCAAGAGGACAATGGGGACCATTATGGGAATTAATAGCTCAGACGTTGGGATAGTTATCATGTCGTTGGTTAGATTTATTCTTTTGGTATTTACATTGGATCTTTCCACTATATTTTTAGCAGTTTTACTTTAAACATACATGGGGTGGATTTGGGATTCTTTTATATATATATCTTGGAGTTGTTTTGAGGTTGATACATCTTATCTCCTGATCTTTGTTACTATAAAAAGGGTAATTCCTCCCATTTTGTGATATTTTTATACCCTAGGTGTTGGTCTCTACCCCGGGGCCTACTGTAGGTGGGACTTGAGGGTCATTATTTCTCTTTGTCCATTTCCAGCTCAGAAGGGGCATATTCGGATGGAGGGGGTCGTGACATCACCACACCTGGATGTTCCACCTAAGGAAATGTTTGAAACACCTTAAGAACAACCTCTCACAACATCACTGGTATTATCCTACATCCTCTATAAAAAATTATATGATCCCCTCCATAAAATCCATCAGGAGCATGACCAGTAGATATTTGAGAAAGAAAAGACTCATGGTCAGTATCTTTATACTGAGTATTCCAAACTCACTATAGAAGAATTTTGGTAACAACCATAGACTAGAGGTAATTTGAACTGTCACTATCCACTAAGAATAACATAAACAAGGACTAATACTTCAATATCTCACTTAGTAGTTTTGAACAAGATCTCCTGCTGAGAGAATCTTCTACCATGTTCCCCTTCCCAGGAGTATAGACAATGTCAAAGTCGTAGTCCTGGAAGAAATATATCCCTCACATATATCTCAAGTTACGATTCTTCTGAGAGAACATATACTTGAGACACTTATGTTCATAATATATGATAAATCAATCACACATAAGGTAGTTTCACCACAACATTTGTTTTAATACTATCGATGGTAGCGTAATATCATGGGTTCATTAGTTCATCTCATATGCTCTTAACTAACATGAAACATAGGCAACCAGTTACTTCCTCTACATCATGAAAAAATCTATAACAATCCCATTTGCATTACAGAATACTAAGTACTCGACAACCTCCTCCTGAATCTTAATATTGGAGAGCTCATCAATCTTTTCCTAAACTCCTAGAACGCCTGTTCAAGCCTCTATGTCCACATGAATGGATAACTCATTGAGATAAAAGATATAAAGGGTGATTATATCCTTGAGAAATTCTGTATGAATCTTAGATAGTGGCCTAGAAATCATAGGAATCTCCTCACCTCCATCACGCTCTTCGGTGGCACCCCATATAACACTTTCTCTACCTTTGATGTGTCCATTTCAACAATATCTATTAAGCCGATATGTCCATAATTGTTTCTCTCTTAAATATAGATCTATAACATCAAAGGATTCCCATAAATATGGTACTCTTAGAGTATGTTTAGGACCATGCTCAAGTTTCTTGAGTACTCCTCCTTATATTTCGAGTACAGTATGATATATTCGATGAAGACTGCCACAAACTAGTCTAAGAAAATTAGAATGATATGTTTCATGAGTCACATGAACATGGATAGGGATTTCTTCATGCCAAATAGCATCACCAAGTACTCACAGTGATCATAAAAACATTAGATATCCATAATTGATGCATCCTCATCCAATACTTGCAGCTGGTGATAGGCTGATCTAAGGTCGATCACCAAGAACCATCATGTCCCTCTTAAATAATATAATAGGTCATCAATTATTGGTAGTGGATAATTATTATTTATATTCATCTGTTTTAGGATAATTTATTCCACAAAAAACCTCAATCTCCCATCATCCTTCTTGGCAAAAAAATATGGGGCTACCCAGGGTGAAAAAATAGGTCTAACAGTGCCCTTCCTCTTCAAGTCCAACAACTATACCCTTGGCTCATGAAACTCAATAAGATCCCTATGATATGCTTGAGTAGGTATCCAGGCCATATCATAGTGAAGATAAATTTATTATTATATGTCTTAGTGACGAGTTATGTATGACACTTCCTCAAGAAATATTTCCTCGTACTCTACCACCACTACCGAAGACTATAGGCTCATAAAATCCATTGTATGAAGATTAATTCTATCCAACTGGCATGTAATTGGAGACACCCTTCGACATAGGATCCCATTATACTTTTCATGAGTTTCCCTATCACCCAACAAGGAAAATATCATCCCATCACTAAGGAAACACATCATTATCCACCTGAACTATCTATATTTTCATTAGCTATTGATTACCAGTATATACCTAAGATGATGTTGTAAGGCCTCATCACTACTACAATGAGATCCCAAAGGAAACTCTCATATCCAAGTGTTAGGTAACACCATAGGAAGAATTTTTTGATCACAGAACCACATCCAGTATGAGTCTCCAAGTGAAAGGTTTGACCCATGGGCTTAACTGGAATCTCTAAGTCTCCAAATAGAGTAGTGGTAAGAACAGAGTCACTCACACCTGTGTCTATCAATAAATCTGTTATATTAGATTAGACACATATCATACCTCATATCATTCATGGATCCTATAGTTAATAATCCTCAACTTCCTACATCTATCTTCGTAGAAAACAACCATCTCACTGAGTTTGACAGGGACCACCTAGGCATGGTGGAGGTAATAAGTCAAAGTATATACCACCTCCAGCTAGTCTCCAAGATCCTTTTCAACATCCTCCACCCAACATACCTTAATTCTCATATAGCTTCATATTACTTGTAATCCCATCCACTACCTCTCTATCAAAATCACATCAGGTCGAGAAATCTCATTAATGATGTCACCAACAATCAGAAGAGTAAATACACCTTATTCTACCATGACTAAGTCCACCCTATCAAAATCATATCATAAATCATCTATCATGGGATAACCTCTTAAAAACATCTAACATGTCAAGGACCTTAAATATGTTGACATCTTCCTTCTGTCGAAGTCCCGACTCCCATGTTCCCACTACTAACACCAAATATATGTGTCTCCTTGTCTTTGAAATTGTAGACCACCAAAGAACTCTCCATCACCCCTACATATATAGGAATAAAAAGAGTTGTCACATTGGCTTGGATTTCTTGGAATATACCTTCTTTAGAGTCCAAATCCCAAAATAACTAATCATGCACCATATTCATCGAGTAAAAAAGAGATAATAGTGAACCTCATTGAATTCTAAACCATAGTCATACTACCATATTAAAGATGTAGAATCTCTTGCATGCATATATACCACAACACAGTTGTCAAAAACATTTATTTAAAAAGGAACTCATACTCAAACCATGGTAGATTCCCCTCATCATATGGTTAGGACACTAATCCCCTCCATCATCCTTAAAATCCATAGATATGGATCGTTTCTGGGGAAACTATTTGGTTTATAGGTTTCATGATGAGATAAAAGACTCAGATCACAACCTCATGTTAATTCTCATCCACTTGGGTGTATGGATCGCCTCATAACTTTAGTGGTCACTATCTCTAAAACTCATGAAGCATTCTCATCTTGTTCACCACATCTAGTGGTACATTCAGTACCATATGTTGCATGACAGTTGGTGGTAAGACTATAGCACCAACTAGAGGTAACACATATGGAATAGGTCCATGTATCAAAGCTCGTATATAATTATCCTTATGATCTTGTAACTGATTAATAGCTATAAAACATCATGGAGTATCCTGAAATTGAAAATAAGTGTCATGGTCAATGATTATATCTTGAGTATATCTTCAGAGACTACTCAAGAAGGGAATAAAAACCACAAACCATTTCTATATGATGCATGTGGCCATCGTTTCCCCTACAAAGAGTGTTTATATATACCGATTTGACAAGAAATGAGTCAGAGTCCTGGTGAATAGATATATCGACCGCTGAACCAATAATGGATTACCTAGACTTAGAGCTAGAGTTGAAAAAAAAATAACACTATTTCCATAAAACCCAGACAAATCATACCACTATTCAAGGTTCCAAAAAACTATTCCAAACATGAAAAACTCCTCTAATACCACTCTATCACGACCCGACACACAGAGGCCCACCAGGTCAGTAATAAGTTGAGTTTTACTATGAAAATCCCAACTCCAATAGGTGATGGGTTGGAGATGAATTCCGAGTAGGAATAACAATCACATGGGAAGAATTTTCCTAAGGTACTTGTACACACACACATTTCTATTCCCATATAGTGGTGAAATGTGAAATAAAATGGATACCTAATGCATGAACACATCTAAATCCATCAATAAGAGTATCAAAAACACTATAAAATGATAAGATCCAAATATTCTCCCAAAAAAATTATAAGTAGGTCAAACCTAGTATAAAGAGGGTACAATAGAAAAATGTGACTCCTGGTACAAACAATATTCTATCTAAGAAAAATCTATGTGCAGTCATCTCTTGGTCCACTAAGAGCCCTATCAAATGATCAATTTTATACAAAATACATGGAACTTGTTGGAATAGTCCTTATATGGGTGAGTATAACAGTACCCAGTAGGACCCCCTAAAATAACTATGCATAAATCATAAAAATAGATGTTAAATCATCACAAGGATATGTCAAACAAAATATATAATAAAAACATCATGATATACCCATGGAAGACACACAATCTCATGGAAAGCTCACAACCATATTTATAACCTAGGATTCCTGCTCTAATGTTCTATATAACACTTTTTTTGAGAACACACTCCATGTGTCAAATAACATTGATGGAGTCCATCCAATATGTCATGCTCGTCGGGTCACTTCATAATAAGTATACGATGCAATTCTAAAGAGATAAACACACATATGGGGATCTCACCTAGGGTAATGGGTTATATCAACAACCAAATCTAGATTAACCTTTTATAAAGGGGATTGATGCCTGAGTTGTGTTTCTCACAATGATTTTCAGAACCCCACCGATGAAAAAGATGGTGATAGAGGATCTCACTACGGGCCTCATGGAGGTATTCCAATAACTCTATTCGAGGTTGAAGTTCTCTAGATGGGATCACCATCCAATAAATACAACAAAATTCGTTATTAAACCCTCAAATAAAGGATCAATGGAACACAACCTAATGATATATTTCCATGCTGAAGGGAAGAAGGGCTCCAAACCGCCCTTGAGAAAATACACAGTGTGTAATATAGATACATGATGTGTCTCTTCAGAACTGGTTCTACTTGTATATCATAGCATGTTCCAGTGTCTGTATCCATGTACCCCTATACCTTCCAGATACATGGTTATGTCCAAGTACATGACTCTTCCCATGTGCTCTTAGGCTGACCATGTGATTTTGGAGAACATGCCAACTCTCCAGGTTGGGATACATTCCGTGTAACACATATTACTCACTATGTGAAAGTTATCTACTCTATAGATACCCTTGTAAAAAGGTCAGGTCCCCACACAATATTTCTTCCCCGATTAAAATTCGTTCATATTTGGATTTTCCATAACATGTGGATCTCATTGTGGGTTCCTCTCTCTTTGATGTTGTCTGAAATTTCCTCCATAAAACTCACCATAGAAGGTGTATTTGGAAAGACCAAACATCATAGTTTCCCACTCTCCATAATATGGTCACCCAACTTGATTAGGATCCACTTCCATCACACTAAACCACTCCTACACAGTGAAATCTCACAACATGTATCCCCGAATATGAACCAATCAGTAATCCATCATCATTGTCCCATGTAATTACATCATCGATCACATCTATATCAGTGGTATTGTTTCATTTCACCAAGGAAAGATAGCACAAAAATCAAATACCATCTATTTTTCAAATCATGGGATAAATGGATTTCCCAAATGACTGAGTGAAGAATGGGGGAACAAAACAAAAAAACAGAAAAAAGAGGAATAGACCTCCACCAATGTAAATGTTGGATTCAATTCATTTATATTAAAATGATGAATGAAAATATTTGAATAATAAACAATATAAATTCACAATCATGGATAATATCTTGAACATACCCATAATACGCTCGATCTATTATTCAATTTTTTAGTTTAATAATTCACATTCATTTTATGAAAAATAAAATGGGTATAAATCCACATAAAATTTTCATCCTACCATGAGATGGATCGATCACTGATGAATAATGAATCCACATTGTAGTCATTGTTGAGATCCTCGATTTCTGTTTTTGGGAATGATCCTTGATCAATCGTTCACCAAGGATCTCTACCACTAAAAAATATTTAACTTTTTCTAATAGGGTGATATCTATTTGTAAAGGTACATTTTCTGTTGGTAAAAAGTTTTACCAACAAATATTCCCTTGTCACTAAACTGTTCGTAAAAACTTTTTCGCTAAATGTTATTGCGACAGATAAAACAGTTATGTTGCAATTATAATAATACCAACATATAATATATTTGTTAGTCTTTAAATAATACCAATAATGATATCTGTTGTCAATTTATTTTTTAAATAAAAACATATTATTTTCTATTCCCATATCCATTACATTAAATAAAATAAAATAATTATATATAATATAATTATTATAATAATTATATAAAAACTATAAAAAATTTCATAATGAAGATTTTAGAATTTATATGGACAATTAGACAGTAATGGAAACAACCAACACCCCAACTATGATTCTTATTAATCTTTATTAGTGAAACAACCAACATAACATAAAAACATAGAAAGATATATTTCCAATTTAGTAGAAACATTAAACCCCAATATAAAAAACTCTAGTACAATTTGTAAAATAATAATGTAAATGAAAAAAATAGTCCAATGCCCTGCCGAAAAAAACCACATCAGTAACACGTCGTCCAGCAGCCTAGCATAAATGCTCATAGACACCAACACAGCTCATTCTTGAACATGGTATTCCCATGAATGGGGTTTATCAGTTCAGTTGGGTTTATGCTCACCCTGCCAGTTTATCCATTCAATCCACCTTTCTCGTCAATTTTTTTCAAACCTATCAAAGGAAAAAATATCAATCAGAATTCCACATTCACATTTGTTCCATGAAATGAAAAAGAATAACATGACACAATTTAGAAGACACAAACTTTTCCTAGAGTTAAATAATTATGGAAAATATTTCATAACACACTACCCTATAGCAGTAGCAACTTGTATGGAATTAAAAATAGAAAACTCAAAAATATGAGTTCACATACAATAGAAAAGATCCTAGAAATAAAGGATTTATCTGTAAAAAAATGTTGTGGCATACCTGTGAAATAGTTCAGTTGGGTTTATGTTCACTTCATGATGAATCCTTTAAGCTGCCTTCCATATTAAATTTGTGCATACCTATCATGGCACTAAACATCAGTAAGACTTACACTTTCATTCCATGAAATGAAAAGGAATAAAATGATTCAATTTATAAGACCATTCTTATTAAAGAATGATGAGTCCAACTGTTAGCACTTCAATATAGAATTCTGTGATGGCTACTCACATAGGTGATGACAATCCCCCGTGCCACATGAATTTCTTCTCACGTAGTATAATAGTCACGTAATAGAATTTTCAAATCTGCAATGTAAAATTTTATCACCTGAGAATAAGAAACTTATACACATGATTAATTCGATTTTCAATCTAAATTCCCAGAATATATTGACAAGAATATAAAAATCCTTCATCCACATGAGTTGATCATCTTAAAGACTTAACAATAAAAATAAGAGACTCAATATTCAACCAGATTATTTTCTTCTCAATATTTTTTTCAAAGAATTTATAAAAAATGAGTGTAATTCCCTCAAAAGTTTAATAATAATAAAAATTCAACATTATCTTTGATATTTTGTTTAAGAACCTCATTATGAACAATATGAAAAATAACTCATAAAAAAGTAAAAATAATAAACAAGAATAAGTAATTTATTTGGTTTTCATAAATAGTTTCATGAAATGAGAATATAAATCTATGAGACATATACTTATTAAAACAAGAAAAATAGGGGAAAATGGAATAATAAAACCTTATAGTTTAAGGTATATAATCGAGAAACATGGAACAATTCACCCATCTAGATCTCCTTCAATTGGTTATTCTCATTCCAGTTAATTCAACTCTTCATAATGTGAGCGCCTAAAAAAATCCATGCATGGACTATAAGCACTTCAATTAACATGAATCTCAAAAAAAACCCTGCCACCAAACCTGTAGAAAAAAATCTCTACATGGAACACCTATTACTAGCACATATGTTGCCACTATTGCAGCTACCTATTGATGTTTAGTGTTTCAGCTGGTTTTAGGTACAATGGTAATGTATCATTAATAGGTGTCCATAAAGGCATCATCAAGTTCAGCATCGCATCTGAATAATGTTTCACCAGACTAGAAAAGTATATTTTTCCTCTTTATACTTCATTTATAACTAGTGTATCCTTATATTAGACCTTCATAAAGCATCTGATTACTGATGTAATACAGTGCCAAATCTTGAGATAACAATGAATATCATCACATTCAATGTAGTCAATGCCGAAAATGTTTGAATAACTAACACTTCTTAAGATAAGACCACTAACAATACATGAACATCAAAATTAGGCTCAATTTGATAAATAAAAACATTTTATAAAAAATAAAAAGTAATGGTTTTTTCAAAAAAAAAAGATAGATGTGTTGTGACAGTACTTAGCTAATATGGGAATGAAAAGTTATTAACAGAACATTGTTTATTATTTTTTAGGATAATTTTTACATTTAAACAATTTCTCAAAAATTACCACCTGAACAATTCATTGAAGCACCAATGATGGCGGTGAAATTCCAAGAGGCATCCAGGTGCTTTGTTTCTAGAATTTCTTTCCTTATGACTTCTTTGAATGAATATATATTTCGAACTTCACATTCAGCCAAAAACCAGAATAAACTGTAGAGCTCTTGGATTTATAAACAGAGTGATGACAATGCTTACCAGTTTCTTGGGAAATTATTGCTTGTCATATACATAGTGAGGTTTAGGGTATAAATTGAACCTGCTTTGTAGAGGCTTGACGTAGCCAGATTTTTCAGGAAGCTTACAAAGAGGAAAGGACAATGAATGGGGCTACCAGTAGCTTGCGCATTGAATTAGGAACAATTAAGAACCATTTCCTAATGCAGCCTCAAAACATTGGCCAGGATCTAGAAACATGGCACTACTAAAATAGAATCCAACATTGATTTAGTATTAGGATCTATGAATTTATAATTCAAGAACATTTTAGAGGGACCCTTTAAAGTGTTTAAATAATATTCTTCATCCATGCTCTAAGTAATCAGAAACCAATAAACCTCAAAATGACAATCAGCTAAAAACTCTTAAAAAATTACTTTAGAAATATTCATAGTGATGACCCTAGAAAATATGCAAGTTGAATATAATCTAATTCGGGGAAATAATACCCACATTATCAATTACATCGAAGATAACATTATTAATATATAAATCAAACTACTCATTTTCCAGATCAAATTTCTCAACCCTACTCTCAATCATGGCAGAGAGGGGAGATTAAACTGAATAATTATTAGATAATAACTTGATGTCGATCAATTAGATCAGAGGGTGAGGCCGAAGACAAGGTTGGTATGGTTGTGTGGGGAAGGTTGGGGATGGTGGGGATCAAACGGGGATGGTCGGGGACGGTGTGGGTCCATCAAGGAAGCTCTGTGATGGTATGGGTCAAACGGGGAGGGTGGCGGGTCATAGTCAAGGGGGATAGTGGTGTAGATAAAGGGTCGCAGAGGAGGTAGTGGGGGTTGCGAAGGATGCATGTGGCATTGGCTGATAGTGGTGGATCATGTGGTGGGGCATGCCAAGGGTGGCAGTTGTCATGTAGGAAGTAAAGGGTCATGGAGGAGGAGGTGGTAACAGAAGGCGGAGGAAGAAGGGGATAGCGTGGTGGTACGGTGGGGATCATTAGGGTTTGGATTTGGGTTGTTATTTTTTAAAATAAAATAAAATAAAATAAATAACAAATATTATTCATTTTTTAAAAATAAAAATATAAAAAAATATGTTTGAATGGTATAAAATTTTATAAAAAATAATAATTTTATTTTATAATATAAAATAAAACTTCATCGGGTTTATAGAAATTATTAATAAAATAATATTACTCACATGATTTTTATGTCTATTATTTATTAAATTTAAATAATTAAAATTTTGGAATTATTTTAGTTAGATTTAATTATGATTATTAAATATAAATATAAAAATTAAATTATTATGTATATAGAGATTATCAAACATATATGTAAATATATCAAATGTTGTAATTATTTAAATTTTTTATTTATAAAAAATATATTTAAATTTTTATTAAATGAACAACATTAAAAAAAATAAACACTATTTATATTTAGAGAAAATTAAAAATTAAAACGAAAAAATTAGATATTTTTAAAAAGACCTCAAAAAATAGATATTGACTTTGGTCATAAAAATAATAATATATAAAAATTTGGTTTCTATTAATTAGTTATTGATAAAATCATTGTTGTTATTGATGTATCATTTTTTATTAAGGGTAAATGAATTTTTGGTATTTATTATTAATACTAACAAATTATGTGTTGGTAAAAAAATTAATGGTATTAGTATTATAAAGAAATAAATTTAACCATTGGTAAAAGATGTGTGGTATTGAATGGTAAATATCAACAGATATATATGTTCATAAATATAATTGTTGGTACTTAAAATTAATACCATTAAAAGTTAATATCTGTTGCAATTACTTATTTTTTTTCCAACAAATACATTATCTGTCAATAAATTTCTAGTGATATAAGAAATTTTTCTTGTAGTGTATAAAGATCTTCCTCTATTCTCAGGTTATGTGGGTAATCCTAAGAATTTTCTATTACCATTTTTAAATATAGAAATATTAGGTCACTGTGTCACTTAAATAAAATTAAATAATTAATTAGTTAATTAATCCTTTCATTAATTACAACAGTGATAATATTTTCACAAACGCTCAACGTCGAAAATTATTTCATCATTCCTAGGATAAAAAACTATTTAAAATCAATCGAAACCTTAGAATTCTGATCTGAGCCTATGTTTGGGATTTATTAAAATTTTTAAAAAACTGCACATGCATGCCATTAATATGTTAAATATATTCCAAAAATTAATCCTAGGATCATCGGGTCTCAAAATAACATTTCATCTCAGCTAATGGTCCCAAAACATACCTAGATATATTCTAATACTTTAAATGGGAAAAGAGTCATTAAAATATGTGTTTTTCATAAATAAATCGAGCATAGAGAATAAAAATAAGGGTTACTAATGGAACGAACTAGGTTTCACAAACATATCATAAGGAATAACCAAAGGGAATGTCATAATGGTATCTATGAAAGATGGGATTATAATAAATCATAAAATTTAATAAATATTAAATAATAATATTTCTTTGAATATAAATTCCCAATTGAATTGAAAAAACGAAAAATAGTGGTTAGTAAACTTTAGAAATGTTCCACATGCGCAACATTTTATGGAAAATAATTAAGTTTCTTTAAAGAATATAAAGGGACAATTATTTCATTTAGACTATAAGTGAACTAAAATGGTTCATCATGATTATATGGTTTAATTTTTTAAATAATTTTCGCTTAAAAAATTTTATAGAGTGTACCTAAATATGGGTAGGAAACATAGAAGTTCCCTTTAATTGGGTTTTCAAATCGAGAGGAATTAAAAAGGGAACCTTTTAAAACAAGTATTTACCCAATAAATAATAATGAATTGATTTATATGTATAATTGGAACATATATAGAGAATATAGGATAATTATATACGAATAATTATGATATAAATTGAGCCAATGATAGAGAATGTGTATCACAAAGGAAATATGGAGGTTTAGAGGGATCTCTTACCTTATGTCTGAAAGTGTTCTTCACTTTCAATTAATGTGATTGATAAACAAATTATATTAATTAATAACATAATATAGAACCTATTACAAATATATATTATTTAATATAATTTTATTATATTCTTTTCTATCCTTTTTGATGAGTTATATTGTTTAATTTTCTTGTTCTAAGAGCGTTCGATTCATGGTTTCATTTTCAGTTCAATAGTGTATAGTTATGGAAGTTCTAGTAAAATGGGACTACAAATCCATAACAGAAATTAAATGATATTCCTGAACTTCCATAATTTTAAAGGGTCCCACATATCATTTTTTATGACATGTTGATGATTCAATTAATAATATTATAATGATAAATGTTTAGTTTATTTTTGGTTCTTTTAGACCATCTAAAACTAGTTTCATTTTATTTAATGATACACTCATATACTCTTTAAGGAAAGTAAATATATAATATAAATAATTATTCCATTTTAAAAAATTATATGTGAACCTAAATCTTTCATTGGATTTATTAGTGGAAAATGAAAACTCATCATCTATGAAGGTGGTTAACTGACATAATATAGACATGAGTAGTGTTCTTCTTAGAATAAAAGGAGATGATAAATGGGGTAGATTAAATATACTCCTTAAAAATATAAAATTCTTGTATATAAATTATATTGGAAATATTATTCTATGATGGATGAATGAATAAAGGGAGAGGTAGAACGAAAAAAAATTAATATATATAGTTTGAGACTGTTACCTCTTGAATATCACCTCCTATAGGGACCACTTAAGGAACATAGAGTTGGTATTTTGGTTAGACCATCAAAACATGGATTTAAGGAAGAGTGTTTATTAGATGGTTTATTAGATATTTGTAATTCATTCATGTTTGATGGTGTATAGAGAAAGTGTTGTAAAGGGCGGTATTTATAAGATGATGAGAGGGGTGATTTTCAATATTATATTCATTACTTTTTTATTTTTTAGGAAGAATATAAATAGTGTTTATTATTATGAATATATAAAGTAAGTTGTGAATTTTAGTTTGAGATAATGTGTTTATACATTATCAATGACATCATGGGACATGCTGTTGTTGTTTTTTAAGAGGTTCGGTCATGGAGAGGGTTCCATGTCTGGCATGTTTATGATTTTTGCCTTTTGTTTTTGTTTTTGAGTGTTTTTGGTCCTATACTGGGTTCCTTGGCTGGTCTGCTTATGGATCTTAGTGGGTAGTGTTTTTTTGTTATCACATATCCTAAGTGATTTTATTTTATAAAATCAAAAAAAAATGTTTTCTAGGTAGTATTCAAAAAAAATCATCTACTTTATATAAATAAAAAAACAACACCGTAACAATTTTTGAACATGTAGATTTCAAAAATGAAACCATTTTATTAAAAGAGTTTTCAAAATATGTAAATTTTTATTTTCAATAAAATCATTATTTATTAAACAAAATACCAATTTTAATATTACAAAAAAATTTATGACCATTTGTAAAAATTACTTATTGTCTCCTAAAATAATTTTATGAGTATAATAAAACAAAATAATTATTTATAAATCCATATTATTTTAATAAAATTTATTTAAAATCGTTATATTTATTATAAAAGTCAAACTAAAACGTTTTTGTTTTATAAAAAAATAGAACAACTTATTTGATCATTTTTAAAACATTTACTTTCTTGTATCATGGTTTAAATACATCATATTTTAATTTTATGAGATACATAAATATTATTTTACAGTTCCATATGTGATTTACTATTCTAATGGTCAGATTAAAATTCATAACATAAAAATATCATTCGAATGGTTAGGTTATTATTCCAAAATTCAGGTTACTATTGAAACAATTGGATTTTTAATGGTCATATAGGTTCCTTAATTACTATAAATAACCATTATTTCATTTATTAATCATTCAATTATAATTTCAATCAATGTTATATATAGTTTCATCTACAAAATTAATATTCTATTTCTAATAATATGTTTTATTTCTACATATTTTTTTGTGAGTGTGATTATTCTAGTGGGTCAAGATGATCCAAATTTTCATATATAAATTAACTTATTTTATAATTATTATCCTATTTTAATATTTGGAGTTTTAATTGGTTTAGTTTTTAACTAATATATCATTATTAATTTATGATAATAACATTTTTGGTTAATCTATGTGATTTATGTTCTTTATACTACATGAAATAATTATGAGAATATAAATCTCATTGATAAAATTCTGGGTCATTATAGCCACCAAAGTGGGGATAATATTTTTCACGAAGTAATGTATAATTATTTTATTGATGACATTCACTATAGAAAATGTGTTGTTTATAGAGTTCATTCAACTGATGATTATACTTCCATACCAATTGTGATGTAATAAAAATGGGTGTTTGATGATGATTCCAATTCATGAGATTGAGTGATTATCTAGAATTTTTTTCCTATAATTTTGAAAACCACAATACAATATATTTGTTATTAAAACATCAAAATCATAATACTGTATGTTCCATTTACATTTTATTTATAATATATTTTTTATAATCAATCATTTTAATTATTGTAATATTAACATTTGGTTTACTCTTATTTTCCAATGTGGATTCACTTTGTGTGGTATATTTTCATTTTATAGTCTTGTTTTCCAATGGTAGGTGGTCTATGAGAAAAAAAAATGTAACTCTTGAACATTCATGGAAAAAATAGTATGTGAGGTTGCGATAATCAACAATTTCATTTTAGAATATTAATTCCTAATCTGAGGATCTCATATATATTTTAGACGTGTTTGTAAATCAAGAATAGTAATGTTAGTAACCCTACTAGTTAACCTCATAATGATGATTAATTATGTTCATGCATGGATGTGGAAATATATTTATAGATAAATGGATAACCACAGTCTCTCTTTTGGGATAAATTAGTGATTATTTATTTATATAAACTATTGGAACTATATAATTTCACACTATATTTAGAGGTAGTTGTTTTATTAACATTAGGGTCTGGCCTATGATGGGGTTTTTGACACATGTATATGAGGGTAATTAGAACCAACATAGTTCAATGCACTTGAAATGGATAAATGATAAATTTTAAATTCAAGTGTCTAGAACCATTGTAGTTCCATTTACGGTTGGAAAAAATGAAAATGTGACCTTTTTAGGGTTTGTATCCTAGAACTATGGTTACATGGGGGGTAAATAGTATAAATTATTGGTGTGAGGCATACTCATAAAGAATCCCTTTCCAGTTTATCCTTATAAGTATTATGACCCAATAAGGAAGGATATGGGTTGGTCGTCTATATGTACCAGTGGGGAAAATTTTAGTTTTAATAGAAAATATGGCTCCCTAAGATGGAATATGGGATTTCAGAAGGGATATAACAATATGAATTTTATATCAGAGGTTTTTTATGATAATGATATATGGGAATTCTATTTTGGGCTTTCATATAGAGGAATTATTTTTTCTATATTGGATTATTATTGCTTTAGAAATATAAAATATAAAGATAAGGGAGTTTAGGTTTGTGATGGGTTTAAGAAATATATTTTTGTCTTCTGTATCCTACCTGGATATAAATTAGATACTACATAGGTTTAATGTCATGCAGTTTAACATAATATGACAAGAATTTTATTAGAGTCTTAAACATGATTGAAGGAATCCCATGGTATGTGATGGCCCATTGGAGGGAGAATAAATATATTATTGTGATATAAGTTAGTAATTGAACTTGATAGGAATGTAATTTGATAAACTTATTCCATATCCATAATTATACTATTAATGAGATATATAAGGTAGTTGGGATATTTCATCCAGGTATAAAGACAAGGGGAAAACATTTGGATGGATTACTTTACATCATGACTCATTAATATACATGATATGGATACCCATTATGAATAAATAAAGAGGATAAGTGAGGGTAGGTGGTTAGATCGATCAATTTTTAGTCCTCCAATCATTCCACTAATAGGATTTCTTATTATTTATAAAATTCAATATTTGTATCATCTAGGGGATCTATATATCTGATATGAAAATTTGAGAGGGACCCATTGTCGATGAAATACACACTCAAGGATGGGAAGTCCTATGTACCTGTGAACATGATCATGATCATGTATTTTAAGTGATGAGGTAAGGGTGATTATGAATCATGTTATACTTTAGGTAAGTATTTTTATGTTACAATCTATCTTTATTAATATTTTTTATGTTAACATTTATGATGATTATATTATATGATATATCCCTCCCAAATCATATTTCTTTTCTTATCCTCTATTTATTTCATGATATTTCATGTTTTCCTTTCATTTTCTAGTCTTTATGTACTCAAAAGAAGGAAATAATTCTTTTATGAACAATAGACCTAATTTCCCTTTTCACTGAAAAATATTTGTATCCATTTCAATGTTTTATTTAAAAAATTTGCAAAAAAATTTACAATTAACCAATGATTTGTTAAATTCATTTTTACCCATTTTGGATTACTATTATTTTTTTGGGATTCTTCTTATCATCTTCCAATTAAGGAACTTTTGAGTTTATATCAATAATTGTGAAAGGAATTATTATTTTAACATAATCCACATGAAATGTTTCCTCACTATCATGAATACTATTTTCATTAAACAAACTTTTTTATTTTCCTTCTTGTTTTTAAAGAATATTTTTTTCCAAATATGTTAAAAATAATTGGATTTTAAATAAGTGATTTCAAAATTAAAAGGGTATCTTCCTCTAGAAATTTTCTTGTGATTTTTGAAATATATTTTCATCCATTAATTTTACAGATTAATTACTTAGGATATAATCAAATATTACCATCCTTATACTTTATATTGATGGGTTATTATTCTGAAATATTGATGAAAACAATATTCTTTTGCACATGTTACCAATTTAGGTAAAGATAAATGTTTTCATGATATTTTGGAATACATATGAATGGATTATGATAACTAGAGGGGTGGTTATTACACATGGATTTGAGGTTATTTTATAAACAAAGTATGGGTGGTCATGTTATATACCATAGATAGGTGGGACCACTATATACCTCGAAGGCATTGGGTAATGATAACATAGTTGGGAAACTCCTTTGAGAGAGAAAAGTTAACTGGATAGAAGTTACTCCTAAGAGAATGTAGGAAATGTCTTCATAGTAATTTGTATTCAGTGACCCCATCCACAATGATAGTATTTGGTTTCAAACTTGACTAAGGAATTTATTTTATCTACTTATGAAACTGATATAGTCTTATGCCTTATCCTTATGTTATGTTCTCAAGGATCATGATTGATTATTCATAATTATTCATAATTATGTATCATTAATTTTTTTGAAAAAACCTTATTCAAAGAATAATTATTATATATTCTTCAATTATTGGTTGTTATTATTTCATGTTATGATCAGTTTCACATACCCTTATTCTTGGATTATGCTCAATTATGATCATTTATTGATATCCCATATGATTACCTATAATGGGAGTCTAGCCTCATAGTTTCTTATATTTACCTTCCTCTAGTTATGAAGAGTTGTTTTATATATGATATGTTTATGAAGGGTGAATGTTTTTTAGAATTTAGCAGGAAATTATTAATATATTTTATGCATCTGTTGTTTATGTATCAAAGTTTTCCAAGACACTAAACCTTTACAGTATTGGTTTGGATCATATTGATATAATGAACATATCTCTAATAAGATATATTATTTAATTATGAAAATATTGGATCATTATAATACATATTAGTCAAAAAAACATGACAAAAAATTGGCCACCTGAATTCCATGAATTACACTATGAAATTTAATGGGATATATGGAACATACTCTATCTACAACACTTTTAATCTTAAAATCTTAATGTTATCATAGTACGGTCAACACACAATGTATAATAACACCGATTTTTTTCCCTTCTCAATGTTTTAAAGTTTAATAACTTATCTTAATGTTGTAAAGGAACTAGATAAATAGATTTTACACAGATAAACCCATGAAATATATTATTGTCTTGTTAGAAACTCTGAACCTTATCTTGTAATTTTTTGATTAATTCATTATAAATTTTTTTATTTATATTTATTGGAATTATAATGTTTGAAAAACATATTTATTGGGATTTATAATAAATAAACCATAAATTAATGAAAAATAAAATTCATATTTAAAGGTTATTAATGAATAATTCTAAATAAATATTTGACCTAAATTTTTTAGTCTATGTGTTGAATGTTGTTGAGCCCATGACCATAATGTTTGTGTGAACACCATAAAAATAATCCATAGGATATTATAAATGAAACCCTATAACAATATATAGGGTATCATTCTAGAGAATATTTATAATTAAATTTTTATGATAAAAACCACATAAGTCTAAATTTTTTCATAGTTATTAAATCTATTGAGAAATTCTGATCATACTGCCATTTTTTATGATAGTTAAAACATATAACCACTATATAAGGGATCCATTCATTTTTTGAAACATTGAAATTTTTATATTGAATTGATAATTAGTGTAATGAGTGATTAAATTTAGTAACCCAAGATAATAATATAATAAATAATACATTAGTCTTAAGATTTTTTTTACACATCTTGTAAATAGTTTTAAAATCTATTGATATAATTGTTTACTATCTTATAGAAGTTCTATATAAGAATCATTTTTTTACAACACATGTGAATATTTATCCATAACCATGACCCACTAAAAACGTTTCTAGATACTTCACATCACATAATTCTCTTCAAAACATAGGAAATAAAAATAAAAGAAATAGATGAGATCAAATTCTCATTAAGGGGAAAGACGTATCCCATGTTATTAAATCATAAACATTAAGGATAATAATATTAGGAGATATATATCATAATAAAAGATCATAATATGATATATGATAATCATAAAATAGTATAAGGAAAAATAATATCTTAAAAATTTATTTATTACAACTTCAAATATATGATATGGCTCAAAAATCATGTCATTAATCATAAAACATGTTAGCATAATACAAAATAATGGAATAAATTAATAATAAGTCATTAACATTAAAATTTAGAATTTCATGGAAATTAAATGAATCTTGTAAAAATAATATTACTTTATACACAAAGTTAGAATATTCTATAACTTTATGAACTACATGAAAATGTGAAACAACCATAAATATTGGAAAACATTTGTGTGTAAACCCATTATGGCCTCACATATGTGAAAAAACTCTCTATATATATTCCAAAAATTTGAACATACCCATCATGCCCGTGCATATGTAAACAAATTCATTATGACCATGATTTAATATCTCATGAGATATAATATTAAACCAATACATTATTGGGTAATATAGGACCCCACCCATCATCATCTATACAAATGTGTATCACTTAAGATCAAACATAATCATATCATAAATAACCAATGTAAAAAAGAATGAATTTCACAACCATAAAAAATGGATTTATGAAATCATAGAATATCGATATCTCATTTCCCAATATTATTCCTACCATAATAACATATTGTTCCAGATCAAAACATCACTTTGTGGGTGATAAATCATGGCTGAAAAAATTATTTTAGAATAAGAATGTTTTCACAAAACAATTTTAAATCATTTTTTTAAATGATAAAGTGTCAATTTACTTTAAAAAAATTAGAATGTAAAGATAATCTTTTTTGAAAACCATATTATATGTGTTTCAAAGAAAATATCCTTCAAAATACTCAAGTAATACTAAAGGATAAGTAAAAATACTTTTAAAACATTTACTTTTTGAAATGATTATTTAATAGTTATGAGATGAAAAATACATAATTTTTCTGAAAATGGATTTTGAAAATAAATGTAGAAATATTAATTTAAAAAATTTATTTAATAATCAAAAATTGATATAAAAATTTATTTTATCAGAATAAAATTTGGAATTGATGATAAATAATTTTATTTTAAAAGTAGAGAAAACCCATTAAAACATTTTGTTCTAAACCTATCAAAACCCCACATCATTAAAAAGGATAAATAATCATTTTATTTAAAAATGGAATAATTATAATAAAAGGATAATTAGAGATAAAAACACTTTCATTTTAAACAAGGGAAAGTATAATATCGTATGGATATAAAAATATGGACATGGAATAAAAACATATTAACATTAATTGGAATTATTGTTAATAAAAATTTATTTTAACCAAATAATAAAATAACTGAGGAATAAACATCTGGTGTGAACCATGACTTACCCAGTAATAAAGGTAAAATATATACTAAAATTATCATAGTTTAGAATAGATACATCAAGAGAAGTTATATAAATAGATGAGTGATTACATTCCAAGGTAGAGAATTGAGTTATGAAAAACACTTACAAATTTAGTGATTTTTTGAATCAAAATTCAATAGTTGAATTAAAATAATATGGTTCTATGAAAACCGTTGAATAAATATTGGAGTACATAAAAATAAATTTTTGTGAAATATATACAAAATATAAATTATAAATTGGTGAAAAACATTAAAGCATGTCTTAATGAAGAGAATATGGTATAAAAACTCTTACAACCTTTGTATCTTTTGAATAAAGATCAAAAGAGACAATGATCATGGAATAAAACCATGGACATCATGAAAAATAAATAAATCAGGAATAAAAATTAAAATGGGCTATTATTTAGATAATATAAAATGAATCATGGTGTATAGAATTAACATATCTCAAGAGATTCAAATTTGAGACAATGAAACTCTTACCTTGTTTCCCTGGTTAGTCCAATGTTCTCTAACCACCTATAAAACAAATAGAACAATTATATTTTTATATTTTATAATAATATTCCTAAGTAAATCTATTTATAATTTTCTTTTATATTAATGGTCTACATGTATATTTGTTAGCTTACGCTAATTTTCCAATATAGGGTGTTTAAAATTTTGACCATTTATAGTAGTTTTATAGGAGTGGTGTCGGTGTTCATTCATCTTCCATATTTTAACATTAATAATTCATTTATGATACTGTAATGGATGACTAATAATCATTTATGATGTTTAAATTTACTTTCTTGGGTATTTTTTTCTTTATATTAGAAGATTAAATCAACAATGAACATTATTTAATGGTTTTCAACCTAAAAAGTCTATTTTCTTAATTAATGAGTTAAATGTTGATTAATCCATTTGATAACCAATAAAAATAATTATTTAAATATTTATGAAATATTATACTATTAATTTAGATTTCATAATCTTTATAAAATAATTTTATTTCATTATTCATGTAGGTGGTGAAACCGACCTAATCATGAACATGCTTTAACACGATAGGTGGGCATGGATTCTGTGGTTTTTATTTTGAAATAATGTCATTGAAAAAATTAGAATAATGAGATTATATTCATATTTTTATGATAGTGAACTATATTTTATTTATTATGGAAAATAAATAAATAAATAAGAAAAATGAAAAAAAACATGATTCATCGTCTGGGTAGTAGTCTGTACAAAGCATGGTTTACAATTCTGTTACTCGAAGAATGATATGGGTGAAGGTGGATAGTATGTGGTAATTTAATAATAATAAATAAATAATATAAGTTATATTTATTCCTAAATATCATCTTTATTTTTATCTATGATAGGAGGTGATGAAAAAACTGAAAGCATCACTTCGTGGAGGCTGTAACTCGCGCACACACACTAACAATGGTTCTTATTTTTAATTATAGATAGAATAGAATAAAAAAAATAATTATTAATATAATAAAATATCAACACACTATTCATTTTGAGGTTTTTATTATAGTATTGTAATGGTTGGTATATAAATGAAATAATAAGAATGAAATGTTAAGAAATATGTGATACCTATATGGATACCTTAAAGATTGTCTCGAGGAAGGCCATAGATTTAATGCACATATGATAATTTTTAGTGACTAGGAGAATTAGGGAATGTAATGGAAATCCATGATATGATATTTCATTAGTGTTTCATGGAGATATTAAAATGGGATTGAAGTAAAGAAAGGGTTGAAATGATCCCCCTTTTATAAGTGAGGAGGAGGGACATTTTCACTAAAATGAATGGTATGTAATGGATAATATTATAAAGGAAGGAATGTTAGTTGATTGATGGTTGGTAATACATGTATTTAAGACATTAAATCCTATCAAATTTTTGCTGAAATTTATAATTTTTATGTCAATATAGGAAAATTTGAGCCACCTTATATTAGTCATTTAAACACTTATTTCTATTAGATAAATATTACTCAAATTAATTATTTTATAACTAAAAATATAAGATGAACCTTATTACAAAATTTTGACATGAAAATTATGAAATTGGGCCCAATTTAATAACATTTAATTTCTAAATATGACAAAAATAACCTTTAAATGAAAATATATAATGTGTTGAAAACAAATTTTGTCCTAGAAAAATTCCATTTTAATCATTAAGGGATTTTAGTATTATATATAATTTATTACCCATTAATGGATTATTAACTATTATTATTTTTAAAATCAAATTACTATTCTTATTTATTTGTATCCATTTAATTTAAAATAAAATACTTTTAAAAAGTAATATTGTATGAAATATAATCATATACTAGAGAAACTAATATTTATCAAAGTTGAGTTAATAATTAAAAAAAAAGTGGTCTTGATTAGATAAATTAGACCCATTGATTTAAAATTAATATTCCATTTCATATGATTCAATTAATAATATAAAAATGTACAATATAAATGTATAGTGTATTTAAAATATTTTTTGAGAAAATATGAATAATGTTTGAAAATATTAAATATTGATTTGTAATTTAAAAATTTTATTTAAAAAAATAAAATGATTCTTAAAATGCATATATTTTGTCAGTAAATTGTTTCCTAATATTTAGGTTATAAAATCCATGGTATTTTCCACTATTCACCTAAAAATTAATTGTTTTAGAAAAATTCAAAAAATTCATGTTAATATAATATGATACTGATAAATAAAAAATTCATGAAATTTTTGAAAAAAAAATCAAAACATTTGACAATTCAACTTTTAAATAAAATCCAAAAATATAGTGAAAAATTATTCATATTGATTAATATTTTTTAACAAAATTATATGTATTATATATTATTATTTATTATCAGGGAATATATATATATATAGTGGATAAAATTTTATTTCAATGTATATGAATATCTAAATATTCTATAATTTATTTATTTTACTAGAAGGGAAAAGGTTTTAAGCCTAAAATTAGTTTTATATTGATATGTTCATTCAATTATATTAACAAAAATACATGTTAGCATCACACTAGTTTCTACTCAAAAAATCCATCATATCCTCCACATAATATCTAAGGGTAAGATTACAAGTTGTGGAAGACTTTGGTGGTGATTCCACTTGAATAGATTTTGTAGTGAGTTATATATGAACAATATTTTCCCGTAATAGATATCTCTTATATAGTGGCTTCTTGATTTTATATTGGGACTTACATATGGAAATACCTAGTGATGTTTTATCCCTTTAAATCATATATAAATGGGCTTCATGTGGAATACTACTACTTCTAGATAAAATTTCATATAACTTTCTTTATTGATTTTTTGATATGGTTACTATCATATATACAAGTTAATTTAATAGAAAAGATTCAATAGTCATATTTAATATTAAAAATATATTAAGGATTTAATTTTAATTTAATTTTTTATAGTGTTTCAAGCATGGTATTTAATATATCAACTATTTAAGGAGAAAATAAAGTGAAATCATGGGTCATTGCATTTTACTGCAATAAATAAATTACATCCTCATAATTTAATTTTAATTTTCTTTAAAGAAGGGATAACGGTGTTGAAAATATTTCTATACATAAAGATATCAGCTCTAATTATATATGATCCCCAATATTATATGGGATACTGGAAAAATATTAATTACCCAATCCAAGTCAAGGAAATTTATTTCGTAACAAAGTATTAAGGCACATGTGAAGGATTTAATTTTATCCATAGATAATTAATAGTTGATCTTAAACTAAAAGACATAGTTGATATTGAGTATTTTTTCCATTTAAAACTTCCTGATTGTATGAAATATTTTTTAAAAATAATTTTCATTTATTTTATAGTTTTCTTTACACCCAACATGGAGTTGTAATGGGCCATAATATAATGTTGAAATATTATTATTTTATCATGAACAAAATAACCTAAACATTAAATATTGTGGTATTAATAAAAAACCAAATTTTTAAAATACGTATAAAATTTTAAGATAAAGGAAATATATATTTAGTTATGACTTCATATGTTCTAAAAATATAATTTTTTCTTAAAATGGATTTTAATTCTTTTTGGGAGAAAATAATATAATTGAAATTTTTCCACTCATATATATTATATTAGAAAAAATTAAATAAATTTTTGAATTCAAAATGTAAAAATTATCATATAGTTATTTTTTGAGAATTTTCTTTTAAAATTTTATTTTTCAATGAAAAGTGAAAATACTGATTTTTATTAAAAGCAACCTTTTTCATTTAAATAATTTCAAAATCTAAATCTTATTTAAAATGTTTTAAAAGATTAATTAGTTCAAACTTATTATTATTAATCCAATTTATGTCATTTTAATAAATTTCATATTGAATTTTGATAACAAAACTATTTATACTTTTGAAAACTTTTTCTTCAGAAAACCGATTTTTCACCGCGTCGGTAGATTTAATTTTAAATTAAATTCTCCCACTAATAGGAATTGAATTTGGTACAAATTTTTCCATATTTTAAATAATAATAATTAATATTATATAATATTTCCAACTTTATTTTATTCATATAGAATATTGAAAACATACAAAATTAATTACTGTGGTTAACGTTAAAATGGATTTACCAAGAGTTAAACTAAAAATATAAGGGGTAAAATGACCTAAAAACTGAAAAATTAGTATTTTATGGAATTATTTTGACCTCATCTGATATAAGGTTCTATAATGAACCATTTTGGATACTTTTTTATTGTTTAAAACATTGGTATATCTTTTTCTTTTCAAAAAAGATGTGTTTGTCCTCTCTCCCACTTATAAAAGAAAATCCACTCTCTTATCTTATTCACATATAAAAAATACATTTTTCACTAAATACATACAAAAAATCCTTCCATTATTACCTAACCATTTCATATAGGCCTTATTTTAATTAGAAAACTCTTCTATTAATGCATCTGGCTCTAAACTTAGGATGTTGTCCAAAAAAGATGTATCGTTCTTAACTGAGACTTTTTCTTTTATTTTTTCTTCCACCACCTTCAAATATTCTCCAAATATGAACAAAAAAACAAAAATATATTCCATATAATGAGATGTTTTTTAATCTCATAACATATATCCTTCTTCTCTTCCATCAAATGGGAAACAAAACAATTGATCATGTGTACGGTGTACTACCACCTCACGAAACAATGTAATTTGTTTTGTATAACCAACTATCAGGGGTGGGTGTAATGATTTTTCTATAATTCTTTCATCTGGTCATGATGGTGTGTTATTATCCACTGATAGTCTGTTACCCCACATTCCCACTTTCCAAAGGTGGGCCTCTTCTATCCCTTTCATCGGCGATGTATGTCCTTGATCCAAATAGGATAAGGGGATGTCGGTTCCTTCTTCTATGGATTCCTCCTTGAAGATAATTTATTATTTTGGGTCTCCCTAATAGATTAAATTCATTTTCATTTTTCTCATTCCTGGTGTCATCTCTTTGTGGGCATCGGTTAATTACTGTGCTTCTGTCTCCACATGTTGTGTCCATCTTGACAGGGCAGCAACCTTTGGTCAGAAGAGCAGTCATGTTGGGCATCACTGGGCATGACTGGACGCTAGGTGAATTGGTCACCTATATTCTTCCTCTTGGGAAGGAACCTCAAATAAATCATCTTAAGAAGCATAACCCCAAGGCATCTCAGGTTGATCATGAGGTAATCAACACCGAGGGCATAAGTCTTCCAAAGATTTTTTACATCAGATATCCCATGATTTTCATGAGGTTGATAACGATTATTCTTAGGAATTATGCCTCAGTCATCCCATTTTTACTGTATGGGGTATATATTGTGGTTAATGGAATGATTTTAAGGTCTTTTGGAGATGAGAATAGGCTTCACGTATTACAGAGACAAGATAGTTGATCAAAATGCCCCTTGATGCAGATCAGGGAGGTCTGTCCCTGTGAGGGTAAATATCACACTTGTATAGTTTACCAATGGATCATAACTCCCCATGGAGTCATACTCAGGGCATAAGATTAACTTATTTTGGATACAGGATAATTTTAATGTCTTTTCGTGACAATATGGTTGATCTGAATACCCATTGAGGTGAATCAGGGTGATGTATCCCTATGAGGTATGACATCACACCTTGATGGTTTACCAATGGATGGTAATTCCCTATAGAGTATAAACCCGAGTGGATGGACCAGAATGGCCCTTGGGATGGATCTGTAATGGTTGATCAGGATTCCCCTTGAGGTGGTTCGAGGAGGTGTGTCCATATGAGGGATGATGTCACATATGGATGATTTAACAATGGATCAAAACACACAATGGAGGTAGACTCGGGGCACAAGTTTAATGTATTTTGGAGATAATCATAGGTTTAATGTCTTGTAAGGACAAGATAGTTGGTTAGATCACCCCTTTAGGTAGATCAGGGAGGCGTCTCCCTAGGAGGTACGATGAAACACCGGGATGGTTTACCAATGGATGGGAACACCCTGTGGAGGCATAAACCAATTTGATTGATCAGAAATCCCCTTGGAATGGATCTAGGGTGTTTGATCAGGATTCTCCTTGAGGTGGATAAAGTGGTTACATCCCTATGAGGGAGAACCTAAGTTTACCATTTGTCGGGGAACCCATTTATGTGGACCAGATAAGTTGATCGGAACACCCTTTATGATGAAATAGTGAGGTGTGTACATGGGATGGATCACCTAGGTTTACCAATGATCAGGAATAAACCATAGGGAGGTGTCCTATATACCCAATTTTGAAGATAGGTATCAAAAACCATGTAGTTCGATGCCATAGTTTAAGGTCATGTGACATGACCGGTTAGTGCATTTTAATGTCTTATGGTAAGGACACTCTTGTTGTAGTAGGAATTTCGATGAGGGATGATGTGGTGCTTATTCCTAGAATATACCATTAATAAAAGGATTACTATTGGTTAGGATGGTGTGGAGGTATTACGAATTGAACTACGCAAAGGATCGCATTCTATGTGCTCATTCATGGAGCATACTGTGGTTATTTCATAGGGTAAGAGGTGTGGTAGGTGTAGGGTTCATCTCATAACACTCATACACAAGGAATCCCATGATTTCTGCATGAGGTAAGGCTACTATTTTACATAATTTACTATGGTATTTTACATACAGTTGAACATCCTATGACTAGGAAGTAAAACTAGGTAGTTTTACATCATGGAGATAATATATGGGTGGACTCACTCTGTACCCCCAGGGCTTATGTGACCAATTATGATGTGCCTCTAGGTGGGTCATGGATTTAGAACTTCTAGGGTACAATGATAGGATGACTATCCAATCCTGAGGTCCAATTTAGGGTCACTATTCTTAGAATCAATTAGCATTAGGTTACCTATTCTTAGAAGAAATAGGTAGGTGGAAGCTTAGGGAACACCTCAAGTGGAGTGGACAAATACAGTAATGGGTGCAACATGTCACAGAGGGACTCGAGTTATAGTTTAACCAATCTTGGATGGGTATGTGGATCTTGGGAACTCAACCTTTGTGGGTGAGGTTCAACATATTGGATACACCATTTAAAGTAGATATATTTCATGAATCTTGGTCCCGGCAGTGAGGTGCTTCGATAATATCACATTCTTTGCAGAGGTCAAGGGATTTGTGAAGGTGGAGGCTTCGTGAAACATGGTAACCCAATCTTAGGAGGATTCCTAATTCATGGGAGGATAAAATTTTGAAGGATGAATGCTTCATGAAACCTTGCGATACTCATGGGGTCTCCTTCCTTTGTAAAGGGTGTATGTCATCCTAAAAGGAATCCACATCTTGTGTAGAAGCATCAATAACATGTGTAAGGGGGTTTCACAAAACAACGATACCTTGGGTGATCCATTTGACTTTGGTTCAAGATGCTTGGGGGTTCCTGAATAGATAGTAATTTGGAAGATGAAATTTTGGTTAACCATCCTTAAAATGTAGAACTAAGATGGGAATTTATAGGCAATGGGTTCCGTGAAGATTGGATGTGTTTCGTGATATCATGGGGTAATTCATGAATGTGCAAAGCGTTTTCAAACTCTTGAAGATTCCATCAAGGAATCATGGTTTCATGAAGTTCTCTACGACTCTAAAACTCACTACATGAAGGTTTATCTTCATGCCTCTATGAGTTTGTGGAGCGCCCTTTTCTACTAGAAAACTCTATGAGCTTCGATCTTTAGCGAAGGTGCATTTCATCGCAAAAAAACCCTTTTGATGGATTTTGGGACATTTTTATTCTCTCTAAATAGGTATTTCCTTCCTTGACCACTCTCATGGCACAAGTAATTCAGAAGCAATAAATCCTACCACCCCCACCCCTCATAATGAGATCCAATGAGAAAAGGGGGTCAGATTCTGAGGTAGAATTATTGAATCATTGGAATTCAACTTCGTTTTGTGAATATCATTCTTGAATCTCATTCATGGAGCCCATTTGTGATAAGATGATCCACATAGGGTATCACAAAGACGATGTATCCATATGACTATAAATAGAAGAGGGGAACCTTAAATCCACCCAACCTCTTGAGAAGAAAATATTTATTGCTCATTTTTTGCGAAGCTCAATATCTCCATGACTACACTTCATGAATGCCTCTCATAAAACCATAATTTTGGGATTTTTCCCCATGAACTCTTATCAGAAAACCAGACACTGTGAAACCAAATATTTCATAAATCACCCTCCATGATCCGGATCTCTGCATAGAATCTCTGTGAACTATCCTCATGATAAAACTTCACAAATCAGACTCAGAAAAGAACCAAGTCTTGAATAAAATGGCCACTCATATATTCAATCCTTATGATACTCAGAGGGAATAAATAGCTTACAACATTATGATCAGGGATAGAAATTGATCCACCTATGACCATGAATCATTCCAAGCATTACTAATAGGTGATCAAAATGAGTACCCTCTATGTAAGTGGTTGTTTCTCTATGGATTTGAATTGATAGACGATGTCTTAAATCCATTGGTAAGTAGGGATGAACCAGATTACTGGTTCATAGGCTTACCAGAGCAGTATTAATGGCACAGAGCTATCACAGGGAACATCTAGAAGAACCATGTGACAATTTCTACATACCTTCTTTTTTACCACATCAATAAAATTATTTGGGATAATCTAGAGGTTGAATCATCCCCGCCACATTATGGGAATATCCTCAAGAGGGTTTAGGGGGATCCTCTCAATGGATGGAAGGATAGCTAGGACTTATGCTAGAGATGAAAATTTTCTGAAGAGTAGGATTGGTCCTATTGGGTATGCACATCATGATTATTGTTTGATAAACATCTAAAGAAAAGTGGGGATGTATGATTCATCATGATCATCGTAGTTCCATAATTACATTCATCAAGAGATCTTGCCTGAGTTGTTGAGAAGGTGGTCACAAGGGACCAACATGTTTCATCTACACCTTGGGGAGGCCGGTGTCATCCATTGATATCTTCATCAAATCATAGGGATCTCAATCCTGGGAGTGATTTATGATGAGTTCCTCCCTATAGATAATGTGTGGGGTGACCAAGAGCAGTTGTCGGTTTTAGAAAAGGCACTACTAGATCTGTTTCAAGGCACTCAGGAGGAAAAGTAGGGGATTAGGGATATCCCTTTCAAGAAGTGGTTTGACTAATTCTTAAAGTAACCTATGTATAGGTTACTGACAAGGCCACTCACATTCCTTGTGGCGTTCCAATAGGGAAGGGAGCACACCTACTAGATAATTATGGACAATAATGAGTGGAAAACTTGGGGATATATTGTAAAGAATAAATATTAACATGTAGTTAGGATGGTGGGGTTCATCACAATTTTCTTCTATGGTTCGATGCTCCCAGTGAGGGATGTGCACCTGGGGGTGTGGCCATGCACCTTCCTAATGTTTACGATTTTAGTGAAAAGGTAGCATGTTAATTTTATCATCCTCATACTAGCGATGTTGTATAAGGTGATTCTCTATGTTAGTGAAAGGGGGATGATGATGTTCATATGTGGGCCTTTTTACATTCTATATAGCTATTTGGTCACACACATGGGAGATTATGAGTACCCAAACCCTATATCCCCTCCCATCACAAACTTTTGGCTGGAGATCTTGAATATTGTAGTCCTTCACCAGTTCATGTATAGTTTGATGGATGTGTTGGGGAAGGTCAAGATGATGGAGCACTTCATGTTTCACCCATTCCCCATGCCAATGGGGTGGTTACTGATGATGGAATAAGGATTGTTGAGTAGAGATCATGTCGTATGGACTTCTGAGGTAGGGTACTGGCGTCAAGATTTGATTTCGATCCAATCAATAAATCATACAACCCACACCGGTTTTCAAGAATGTTTAGGTATCTGTAAAGGATGATATTAAAGGTGTACTCGAAGGTGTGGCATGAGTGTCACCCCACAATGATGAGGTAGATCTAGCACATGTTCATGTCTGAGGATGGAATGATGTGGAATGAGATACCACCACCGACTTCCATATATGGGCTCATCTATGACTATGCACAAAGTTAGTAAAGTGCATATCTTAGAGATATGTTGAGGTGGCGGGCCATCTGAGCCATTGAAGGGATGGATCCTCAATTGAGAAGTCAGGTCCGAGCAATGGATTTTGTGCATCATAGCGGCAGATCTAGCCCAGTAAAAAGGGTAGCAGCAACAAGATAAGTATTTCATGACCCCAAATAGGTAGGAATTGTAGGTAGGGGAGAATCACCAATATCTACACTCCTAGGAAAGAGGAAATAATAAGAATGTGAGCTCATACATTAGTTTTAAGGAAATTATTCTAGGATCCCAAGAGTAGGTTGCATCATGTGGACATTCCCAAAGATGTTGTCTTTCCCAAATCTTGTGACAACTGGGAAGTCTTCATGCAATTATACAATGTTCACAGGATATAGAATCATCTCAATAGGTATGGAATGAACCTCATCAGGATTGGTCATACCAAGGTGGGATTCCATGGTCCCTGAGATGAGGTGGGGTGATACATAGTAGAGCTATAAGACTTGGGGCATTCTCAGGTAAATACACATCCTCTGACTAACTAGGTGAAGGTTCTACTGGAAAAAACATCTCCTTCGCAGTTTTCCATAGCTAGTTTTGATATGCATTGAACTTCTCCTATGGACTTAGATGATTACTAGGGAATATATGCCTATAGAGGATCTACCATGGGAGGAAGAACTGCTACCAACCAGGTAAATATTAGGATATAAGTTCCTAAGATATAATGTTATCTTGGAACTATTTCCCAACTCTTTTCTTTACCTGCATAGGAATCATGTATGGGGGACGGGGAGGTCCGCAACAAACTCAAAAAGGTAGGTGATGGGACCTCAACCCTATGAGGAGAATTTATGGGGTCATTTCATGATTTAATAGTTGTGGGTGGTCAATTGATGACACTTCTAATCGAGGCAGTGACCACGGAGGGAACCTTTCCTGAGGGACTACCAGTGAGAATTCCTGAGCTCCTTGTTGGGTTGTACAGATCATGTCTTTTTATTCACCCCATATGCTCATATTTTATTTGTATTTCATTCATATTCTAGACTGATATATGTTGGAATGGAAATTTGAATATTTTTTGAGGCTCAACCATCGACACCAACACTTTCATTGATAGCATCTAATGTTGAGGTGGTGATGCAAGAGACTACTCTCCCAGATAAGATATTTCAAAGAGGTTGTAGGGGTTTAATCAACCATAGTGGAACCACAAGAGGGGGATGTTGAGACCTCTCCGATGATACAGGGGGTAGAGGAGGAACTCATGATGGAGCTAGCCGAATAAGCTATGGTTATGGGGTCAATTATAGAGGCTCCATGAGAAGCAGCTAATAGAATCAAAGTTGTGAAGGGGGAGGTGAAAACTTTGTCGGAGGCTAAAGTTACAAGGGAGGTTGAATTGAATGTGGTAGTACTAAAAATTCAAGTGGTGGTATCCATGAGAGATAAGTCTGAGATTGTTCCATAAATAAGGGATGTTGGGGGAGTTGGGATGATTGATTCCTCCTCAAAATCTCCACAGGGGGTAGCGGAGGCCTCTAATATGGGTCGAGAGGATAATGAAGAACTATTCTCAGGGGTTGACCTCCATCTCCTCAAGCATGAACATATTCATATGGATAACCCAGAAAATGTAATATTATAAATATTCCCCCCTACAAGCCCACACCACCTGAAGATTTTGAGGATTCTAGCCCAAATGTTTTCAAGTATAATCAGACTGTCTTCTGTAGGGAATGGAGAAATGTATAGAACATTATCAGACATGCGCATATAGATGACCTACCAAATTGAGTGGGGTCTCTCTTCCACTGGCTGGTTAGTTTTCGGACTAGCAGGGTGGACTCCAACATCCCATATTCCTTGTCTTGGAACTTCTACATCGAGTGGGAATGTTCTAAATTGCAGGCACTTGACCTTCCTTGATGAAACATAAATCTAAAATCTCTCAGGATCTTTAGGTAGTTGAAGGGGAGATAACTCATTAGGAGGAACTGGTAAAGGAGTACACATTGATCACTGCTACCCAAAATAATATTATCAATATCCTGAGGGATCAAATTATAGTGTATGAAGATAAGGAAGCCTAATCCAAGAAGTAAGATGTTGATTGGCGGGGTGAGATGAATCGAAAGCAGACCAGAGCTGAGGATGACTTATTTAAGGTGGATGAAGAAAAGTAAGACATGGGGAAGTGATTATAGGTCCTGAAGTCCAATAAGAAAAGGTTGGATGAGCTCTATTTCTCAATTATAAAGGTCTAACTCTAATGGAATTTGAGAAGGAGAGGCTCAAATATTTGGGTGTCCCTTTGAAACTTTGGTCTGTTTTCAACTCTTTCATGCTTAGATGTATCTTATTTCTCTATTATCACAACTCGATCATATTTATGATACATCCTAAAATAAATCTGTAATATTATGTGGGATATGCCTTATGTGACAAACAATGGAAGACCATGTGATTTCTCTTCATACGAGATCATCTGAGCTGATAGAGTCTACGTAAAAAGATCAGATCTTTTGGAACAACCAACTTGATTTTCCAACATGCTCTAGTGCATGAATGGGATAATTCTAGTGGTGTTGAACTTGACATGAACAAAGGTGAAATGGAGAGTGAATAAAGATTCTCAAAACCTGGAAAAAAATGAGAGTGGAATTATGATATTGGAAAACTATTAAACATGCTTAAAACATAGGATACGTATTTCTTATCCAGGAACGGGGACAAACAAACAAGTGTTGACTACTGACAATGTTCGAAACACTAATATTGCCTTAGAATTTCATCTAACATCCTTCTAAACGTTGTCCCATAATGTTAGTTGAGCCTTGTGTAAACTTCATACCATTAGGAGGACCCTTCAGATATGGAGGAGGATGAGGATTGAAATAATATGCATGCAAAGAATGAATATGAAGTGATGGAGTGTTCAAATGGATTCCAACACTCCCTGAATTACCACCATGGATTAGAGAAAATTGGTGTGGTTGTATCTCAATAATTATAATTAAAACACACCTTATAATCTTAGAGTTTGAATGATGGTCAATGGCATGGAAAATATAGTAAATGAGCAAAATTGGAAGAAAGGGCCTCTTGGGAAAGGTTCAAATATGTATTATTGTGTTACGTCGTGTAATGAGGATGATAAACACGCAATTTTGACGTCATACAGTGAGAATTTTATATCACATAGTTTAAAGCCATGTGATGGAGACATGGAGTGTATAGAACTGACATAACGATCAGCCCATTATTTATTCCTCATGTTAGGTCAAGAGGGCACCCAATTTTTATTTCATATGGTAGAGTAATAGTTGATCATCGTGGAAAAGGGACTTAGTGTACTAACATGAATGATACCCAAATGCCCATGAGAGTTAGGGGTGAAGGAGGATATCATGGATATGACCTCACACATAGAGTTAGGGGTGAAGGAGGATATCATGGATATGACCTCCCCTTCAGGAAATTTCCATGGTGCTTCTTTCCGCACTTTTGGCAAGTGGGGTGCTGGATCTTCTTAGCGCCGTTGGATTTATCCATCGGACTTATAGCATTGAAGTCCACCTTACACTTATTGTCCCCATGACACCCCTATGATTCCCCGATCTCCATTTCAACCTTGAGGGCACATCGGACAATCTCCTCATAGTTGTCGAAGTCATGGATCGCTAATGCTTTCCGCAGGCTAGGCTTCATCCAACCAAAGAAGCGGTCAACCTTGCATTTGGGGGTAACGACAAATCCAAAAGTGTATCGTGCAAGCATTGTGAATTTTTCCTCATATGCTCCAACAGATTCTTCTTATTTTCTCTTGAGGGAAAGGAATTTCCTTTCCATCTTACATTGGAGGGTGCACGGAAAATATTTATCGAAAAACATCTTCCGAAAATCCTTACATTCCAATGCCTCGATCTCCTTCTCAGGCTTCATATTTTTTATCAACGTCCACCATTGATCAGTTTCACCCTCCATACGATAAGCCGGCAGAATAACCTTCTCTTGTTCATAACATTTAAGGATAGAGAAAATATTTTCAATGGAGTTGATCCATTGTTCAGCGATCGTGGGATCAGATGATCCACTAAAAGTAGGAGGCCTTTGTCTCATGATGAACTCAATAGCGACTTGCTCCTTCTTAGGGGGGTTTGGACATTCATCTTGACCCGTGTTTCTATTCAAATCTTGAGTTAGCTGAGAGAGAAGTGTGAAAAAGTTCATGATTCCCGCTCTCATTGGATTGGGCATCTCATTAGTACAGTCATCACACTGATCTTCACATCGGTTGTTAGCCTGAGTCCTCCTATTACCTTCCATTGGTTGGAATAAAAGGGAAGCTAGGGTGGTAACACATAAAGGGTAATCCAATGACAAAAGTTGATGACTAATAAATAAACTTTTATTTCCTGAACTCATGAGTCTATATGCTTCAATATAGGCTTTTCATGATCTACTTTCTAACATATATTCATAGGGGCATTTTTTTATTCCCTTAATAAGGGTTCATACTAAGCTTGTGAATTTATCAAAACATATCCCCCAAGAGTGTCGTAACCAAGATTGCAGCAAGGCCCGTTGTCGTGCACCAGTTTCTGTTCGAGTCTAGCTCAAAACAGTGTTTTCGGGTTTTACCCCTAGGATACATCTGTGCCAGAGCCGCCTCTACCTACTCGTATCCAGACAGAGATGTATTTGTTTGATAAACTACTTACTCAGTACTTACCAAAAAAATAGGGATTTTTTTATTATACTTAGTCTTGTCTCTAAGTCTTCACTAGGGTTTTCTAATCCTAATACCAAAAATAACTAAACCTATCCTTTGATACCAACTATGACAACCCTGCTTTTATTACCAACATAAACATGATTTATTACATAAACTATTCACTTGATACAACATGGATGATCAAGAGGTCTAGTGTCTTTGGGGCTTACGATCATTACATAACAACTTAAAACATGAAATACAACATCTTTATTGAAAACTTCCTTTACATGACCACTACATTCCCTCGTACTTAGCATTGCATGGGATAACCTGAGGACATGCATAAGAAAAAGGGTGAGATATAAAGCCCAGTAATGGAATAAGCATGGAATACATGAGGATTAAAATACATGTTAGACAATAGGCATATCAATAGATCACAAGAGAAACCTGAACATAAAGGCATGATAAAGCATGATAATCATAACATGGAAATTTGGCAACAACACTTAACATGGAATTAGCATGAGTCGAGGCTCATTGCACATGGAGCATGAGTAAATCCTCATTACACATGAAGCACGACTAAAACCTCGTTGAACTTGAATTATCATGATTCAACACTCATTACAAATGACGTATCATAATACTATACTTTACCCAATGCATTGGAGTGCTATAAGGGCGCACCCTTCTTAAACATTTCATTTCATGCATAAGTGTGCCACATGGATCATAAAACATAGATTCATAAAACAATATCAATTATTCCATGAAAAAGGAATGTGGAATGAAACTTTATAATCAATAAGTAAATGTGCATGAAGTTGAATACCCTTGATGGAGAAATGGGCATGGTATTCACTACACAATGGCATTGGCTTTGAAAATTGATGCAATTTCGGCAGCGTAACAGTGTGAAATAGAATTCATAAAAATGGTTGATGAGAGAGAAAGGGGTGTATCATCATATCTAAATGAAATGGATAGTAATATGGGTCATATAGATACATTTCCCAATAATTTAATGGAATTTAGATTCATGATACAAAAGTATTTCTTGAATGTAAATGAGGATAGAGAAGTTCCTTTCGGAATTTTGGCATAGTAACAGGTGTACATGGAAGGAATTTAATGAGAGAGAAAGGGGTATCCCATCATTCAAAAAATAAGAGGGAAGTATGGGGGAGGTGAGAAACCATACCCCAGTATTTATAATTTAAATTAAAATATCATAACAATATTAAGAAAATTGGACAAAAAGTGAAAGGAAGAAAAACCCTTACTTGGAAGTGTGCTTCCAAAGGCTTGAGAAAGGATTGAGATAGGATTTTTGGGAGCTTGGGGAACCTTGGGAGGATTCTAGAGAGAGTAGGACAGATTTTGAACGAACTAAAAAGGCTTTTAGTGAGGAGGAAGTGGGATATTGGGTGGGTTTATATAGGAAAGGTGAGTAAATTCTTTATTATTTAGGTTTGGGACCCCTTACATTAAACTAATCCAAACCAAAAATAAGATCATGGTTTTTGACCATGGTTTTTGGAAAAGGGAAGAGGAAAAATATATTTTATGAGTCCAAATTCCAAACTTCTTAAAATAATGGGGTTTCTTATGAAGAGGTGAGTCACACTCCCATGGAAAATAATTTAAAAAGACAAGATGTTTAATAAGTCTTGAGGGGTCCATTAATGCTTTGTAAAATAATTCAAACAAACCCAAAATCACATTAATTTAATTTTAAAATCTATATTGGCCGAACATAAAGCTTATACTATTTTATTACATCACTATTGGGTCATTATGATGTCATAAAACACATTATATATTTAAACGGTATTTAATTTTTACCCAAAAATTTGACTGTCTCAGAAAATTATGAAAAATTCACCGTTGGATAATTTCGACATCTTGATTCCAGAAATAAAATTTATTTTATCTAAATAATTTTATAAATATGTTAATTTTCACTTTTAAAATAAAAATCGACATTTATCAGAAATTCGCGGGTTTTGACAAAAATGGCTTTCAAACCTTAATAAAAATTACAATTACATTCATAAAATTATAATATCATTTATATTTAATAAAAATTAATTTAATAATAATAATAATATTTTATTAAAATATTATTTATTTCAAAAATCCCTTAATTTAATAAAATATAATTCTTAATTAAATAATAACTAAAAACACTATTTGTACTTTAAAAACTATTTACAATGTATCAATAATGACCAGAAGGTATATTCATTATTATTTACAAAAATAATGTACATGAACATAGTACTAGCGATTTCTTACATAACCCCTTAAAACAGCCACATAAGACCTAAAGGCAAGGTGCGCGATGATGACAGACTCTTGGGGTGGCTCGGATACCATCGCTCGAGTGGTAATATCTATCAACTTCCACTTTTACCATAGACGGTTCCGTTCAAGCTTGACATGATGAAGCTCAGCTTGGTCTTGGTCAAGAGAAAATCCCAAAGATGCCACCTCTTTTCCGAGCTCCGACAAATGGGATTCGTATGGAGAAATTCTATTGGATGAGGCCATCGCTTCCTTTGTCTGAGTAAATTGGGTTTGTTAAAGCCCTATATTTATACTAATCATGTGATCACTATTCAATGGCTATATAATCAACAGTCACAATTCTTAACATAAAACCAAAGAAGTTGACATTTTATATAAACATTTTACATAAAGAGATATTTAATTAGATCAAGAGGGATTTCCATTAATGAAACTTTGGGTCCTTACAATATTCCCCCCTTAAGAAATTTCTCCCTCGAAATTCCCTTTTCCCACACTAAAACAGATTTGGGTAACTCAGCTTCATCATTTCGTCTGATTCCCAAGTCACTTCTTCAAACTTGTGGTTTAACCACAACACCTTGATGAGGGACATTGTCTTATTTCATAGAACTTTTTCTCTACGATCTAAGATCTTCACGGGTTTCTCCTCATAAGAAAGATCATCATCCAATTGTACCACCTCAGAAGAGAGTACATGTGAAGGGTCTAGTATGTACTTCTTTAAGAGGGATACATGAAAGACATCATGTACTTTTTCCATGGTAGGTGGAAGTGCTAGTCGATAGGCCACAGCCCTGAAATGATCAAGAATATCGAAGGGGCCGATGTACCTTGGACTTAACTTCCCTTTCTTTCCAAACCTCATGACCTTCTTCCACGGAGATATGCATAGAAAAACCATGTCTCCAACATTAAAGTCAAGGTCTCGTCGATGGTTATCTTCATAACTCTTCTATCGACTCTGGGCTGCCTTGATATGTTGTTGAATGCTTTTCACCTTCTCCACCATTTCTTCGACCATTTCTGGTCCAAGCAGCTTACGTTCACCGACCTCATCCCAACATGCCGGTGTTCTGCACCTTTTCCCATACAGGGCTTCATAAGGTTCTATTTGGATGCTCGACTGGAAATTATTATTATAGGAGAATGCAACCAGAGGAAGATGTTGATCCCATCCTTCTTTAAAATCCATTGAGCATGCTCTCAACATTTCCTCAAGTGTTTGGATAGTCCGCTCAGATTGGCCATCAGTTTGAGGATGATAGGCCATACTGAAGTTCAGTTCAATATCCAAATAATTTTGATGGCTCTTCCAAAACATAAAGGTGAATCTTGGATCTCGGTCAAACGCAATAGATAGTGGCACTCCATTCAGCCTTACCACTTCACTGATATATATCTGTTCCAGTTGATCCAATGAGAAATCCTCCTGAATAGCAATGAAGTGTGCAGTCTTTGTAAGATGATCCACCACAACCCAGATTGCATTGCTACCTTTATATGTCCTCGGAAGTCCGGTGACAAAGTATATGGTGATGTTCTCCCATTTCCATTCTGGTATGGGCAATGGTTGTATCATCCCCTTAGACTTCTGTCTCTCTTCCTTCACTTGTTGGCACACCAGCAACTTTGATGTATATTCAACGATATCCTTCTTCATATTATCCCACCAAAAGTTTTCTCGGAGATCTCGATACATCATTGCGCTCCCTGGGTGAATAGAGAAATTTGAACTATGTGCATCATCCAAAAGTTCCTTCTTCAGCTCCGAACTTGATGGAACACATATTCTTTTCCCAAATCACACAATTACTTCTTCATTAACATTAAACTCCAAGTATTTAGATTTTTTGATAGCTTACACTTTTTCTTTAATTCCCACATCATCCTTTTGAGCATCCTTTAACCTTTCCAAAAGAGACGGTTGAGAAATCATTTGTGAAAGGATTGATGATGTTCCCTTCTTTATGATTCCCATGTCCATCTTCATCAAGTCTAACAAGATTGGATCCTTCTCAATTCTCATCATTGATAGAATCGCTGGGTCCTTTCTTATTAGGGAATCTTCTACCTTATTCGCTTTCCCATGGTGGTAATGTATTGAACAGTCATAATCCTTGATGAGCTCTATCCATCTTCTCTAGTGCATATTAAGCTCTTTCTGTGTGAATATATATTTAAGACTCTTGTGGTCAGTATATATCTCACATTTCTCCCCATAGAGATAATGCCGCCAGATTTTCAAGGCAAAGATCACCGCCGCCAACTCCAGATCATGCGTTGGATAGTTTCGCTCATGGATTTTCAACTGCCTTGAGGCATAGGATATCACTTTATCATTCTGCATCATCACACAGCCTCAGCCCTTCTTCTAAGCATCACTGAATACCACAAATATTTCCCCACTTGTGGGTAAAGTGAGCACGGGCATAGTGATAAGCCTCGTTTTCAACTCCTTGAAGCATTCTTCACATTCATCACTCCAAAAAAACTTTACTCCCTTTCGAGTTAGCTTGGTAAGAGGGTTGGAAAACCGTGACAAATTTCTTACAAATCGTCGATAATATCCAGCTAACCCCAAGAATATACGGATATCCGTTACCGATGTTGGTCTCATCCATCCCCCAATTGCAATTGTTTTGGAGGGATCCACAGATATCCCATTGCTTGTGATGATGTGGCCCAAGAATGAGACTTACTTCAACCATAACTCACACTTTCTGTACTTTGCATAGATCTTCTCCTTGCGCAAAGTCTCCAGTACAGTTCTAAAATGCTCCTCATGATCCTCCTTGGTTTTGGAGTATATTAGAATATCATCTATAAATACCACCACAAATTTGTCTAGGTAATCTCTAAAGACTCTATTCATCATGTCCATGAAGATTTCTAGAGCATTGGTGAGTCCTAAAGGCATTACTTTGAATTCATAGTGCCCGTATCTTGTATGAAACGTAGTCTTGGGTACATCTTCCTTCTTCACCCTTACTTAATAATATCCCGACCGCAAATCTACCTTAGAGAAGTATTTTTCTCCACACAGTTGATCGAAAAAGTAATTGATCTGTGGCAGAGGATACTTGTTCTTTATCGTGATTTTTTTAAGTTCACGATAATCGATGCAAAGGTACATTGACCCATCCTTCTTCTTAACGAAGAGGAATGGTGCACCCCATGGTGAAGCACTTGGGCGTATAAACCCTTTATCCAGATTATCTTATAGTTGTTTCTTCAGATCTTCAAGCTCAATGACAGCCATTCTATATGGAGTCTTGGATATTGGTAGTGCCCCAGTTATAAGTTCAATTGATAATTCAGCATCTCTTCTATGAGTAAGACCGGGAAGTTCCTCGGGAAACACTTCAGCGAATTCCCTCACAATAGGAATTTCTTCAAGGATGGTTTCTTCCTTGGACTCAATCATCTGAGCCAGATACGCGTGCTCATAGGGTAGTAATATCCATGCTTGAGATGATGGAGCTAAAGGAGATTCAACTTCCTCCTTACACTTGTAAAGAATCGGGGGTCAATTCTCCATATGGAGTGTGATTTCCCTCTCCCGACAATTTATGTTGGCTCTATATAAGGAAAGCCATTTCATGCCAAGAATTGCATCAAATTCCATGAGAGGAAGTATGATGAGGTTCACCAGGAAATTAAATCCATATATTATGACAGGGGAGGAGTTATATTCATGGGATGCAATGATTTCCACATTTCTTGTGCACAACGACATCTTCACTTCCATGATTTGTGGTGGTGCTGGGATTGTTCTACTAAACTTTCTAGATATAAAAGAATGCATTGAACCTGAATCAAAAAGTACGTTCTCTATTCTTGAATGAATAACTAGTGTACCTATCACCACTTCATTGTTGGGGTTCACTTCGGCAGAAGTGATGGAAAAATCTCTTCCTTGATGCCTTGTAGGTTGTTGGTTGCCTCCGAAAACCTTTGGATTAGGGCACTGATTTGCAAGATTCCTCGGTTCTTTACTATTGTAGAAATGAATAACGTGTTGTGGTTCGAATGGAGCGTTCCTCTCCTCTGTCGCAGCCGCGTGTCTTTCTTGCCGACATTTAACAGCTAGGTTCCCTTCACTTCCACACCTAAAGCATTTCCTCGTCCTCTTGAGGCAATTTCCATGGTGCTACTTTCCGCACTTTTGGCAAGTGGGGTGATGGATCTTCTTAACACCGTTGGATTTATCCATCGGACCGCCAGCATTGAAGTCCACCTTACGCTTCTTGTCCCCATGATACCCCTGTGATTCCCCGATCTCTATTTCGACCTTGAGGGCACATCAGACAATTTCCTCATAGCTGTCGAAGTCATGGATCACTAATGGTTTCCACAGGCTAGGCTTCAGCCCACCAAAGGAGCGGTCAACCTTGCATTTGGGGGTAATGACAAATCCCGAAGCATATCATGCAAGTCTTGTGAATTTTTCCTCGTATGCTCCAACAAATTATTCTTCTTTTCTCTTGAGGGAAAGGAAGTCCCTTTCAATCATAAGTTGGAGGGTGCGTGGAAAATATTTATTGAAAAACATATTCTGAAAATCCTTCCATTCCAATGCCTCAATATCCTTCTCAGGCTTTGCATTTTTGATCAACGTCCACCATTGATCAGCTTCACCCTCCATACAATAATCTGGTAGGAGAACCATCTCTTGTTCAAAACATTGAAGGATGGAGAAAATATTTTCAATGGAGTTGATCCATTGTTCAGCGATCGTGGGATCAGATGATCCACTAAAAGTAAAAGCCCTTTGTATCATGAAGCTCTCAATAGTGACTTGTTCCTTATTAGGGGGGTTTGGACATTCCTCTTGACTCATGTTACTATTCAAATCTTGAGTTATCTGAGAGATAAGCGTGAAAAATTTCGTGATTCCCACTCCCATTGGATTAGGAATCTCATTGGTACAGTCATCACACTGATCTTCAGATTCGTTGTTAGCCCGAGTCCTCCTATTACCGGCCATTGGCGGGAAATCAATGAATTTAGGGTGGTAACACATAAAGGGTAATCCAAATACAAAATTTGATTACTTATAACTATACTTTTATTTCCTTAACTCATGAGTCTATAGGCTTCAATCTAGGCTTTTCATGATCTACTTTCTAACATATATTCTTTGGGGAATTTTTTTTATTCCCTTAATATGGGTTCATACGAAGCTTGTGAATTTATCAAAACATATCCCCCGGGAGTGTCATAACCAAGAGTGAAGCAAGGCCCATTGTCGTGCACCAGCTCCCGTTCGAGTCTAGCTCAAAGCGGTGTTTTCAGGTTTTACCCCTAGGATACATCTGTGCCAGAGCCACCTCTACTTGCTCGTATCCAGACAGGGATGTATTTGATTGATAAACTATTTACTCAGTACTTACCAAAACTTAGGTATGTTTTTATTATACTTATTCTTGTCTCTAAGGCTTTACTAGGGTTTTCTAATCCTAATCCCAAAAATAACTAAACCTATCCTTTGATACCAACTATGACAACCCTGCTTTTATTACCAACTTAAACATGATTTATTACATAAACGATTAACTTGATACAACATGGATGATCGAGAGTTATAGTGCCTTTGGGGATTAGGATCATTAAATAACAACTTAAAACATGAAATACAACATCTTTATTGAAAACATCCTTTACATGACCACTACATTCCCTTGTACTTAGCATTGCATGGGATAACCTGAGGACATGCATAAAAAAGGGTGAGCTATAAATCCCAGTAAGGGAATAAACATGGAATACATGAGGATTACAATACATGTTAGAAAATGGTCATATCAATAGATCACAATACAAACATGAACATAAAGTCATGATAAAGCATGATAATCATAACATGGAAATGTGGCAACAACACTTAACATGGAATTAGCATGAGCCAAGGCTCATTGCACATGGAGCATGAGTAAATCTTCATTACACATGAAGCACGAGGAAACCCTTCTTGCACATGAATTATCATGAGTCAACACTCATTTCACATGATGTATCATGATACTATACTTTACCCAATTCATTGGAGCGCTATAAGGGCGCACCCTTCTTAAACATTTCGTTTCATGCTTAAGTGTGCCACATGGATCATAAAACATGGATTCATAAAACATAATAATTTATTACACGACAAAGGAATGTGGAATGAAACTTTATAATCAAAAATTAAATGTGCATGAAGGTGAATACCCTTGATGGAGAAACGGGAATGGTATTCACTACACAATGTAATTGGCTTAGAAAATCGGTGCAATTTCGGAAGTGTAACGGCGTGATATAAGAATTCATAAAAATGGTTGATGAGAGAGAAAGGGGTGTCTCATCATATCTACATGAAATGGATAGTAATAGGGTTCATATATATACATGTCCCAACAATTGTAATGGAATTTAGATTCATGATAAAAAAGAATTTCTTGAATGAAAATGAAGAGAGAGAAGTTCCTTTCGGAATTTCGGCATAGTAACGGGTGTACATGGGAGGAATTTAATGAGAGAGAAAGGGGTCTCCCATCATTAAAACAATAAGAGGGAAGTATGTAGGAGGTGAAAAACCATACCCTAGAATTTATAATTGAAATTAAAAGGGCATAACAATATTGCGAAAATTGGACAAAAAGTGAAAGGAAGAAAAACCCTTACTTGGAAGTGTGCTTCCAAAGGCCTGAGAGAGGATTTAGAGATTATTTTTGGGAGCTTGGGTCACCTTGGGAGGATTCTAGAGAGAGTAGGGCAGAGGTTGGACGAAATCAAAAGACTTTTAGTGAGGAATAAGTGGGATCTTGGGTGGGTTTATATAGGAAAGGTGAGTGAATTATTTATTATTTAGGTTTGGGACCCCTTACATTAAACTAATCCAAACCACAAATCAGCTCATGGTTTTTGCCCATGGTTTTTTGAAATTTAATAGGAAAACAATATTTTATGAGGAAAAAGTCCTAACGTTTTAAAATAATGGGGTTTCTTATGAGGAGGTGAGTCACACTCCCATGGAAAATAATTTAAAAAGACAAGATGTTTAATAAGTCTTTAAGGGTCCATTAATGCTTTGTAAAATAAGTCAAACAAACCCAAAATCACATTATTTTAATGTTAAAACATATATTGTCCGAACATAAAACTTATAGTATTTTATTACATCACTATTGGGTTATTATGATGTCATAAAACACATTATATATTTAAATGGTATTTAATTTTTAACCAAAATTTTGACTGTCTCATAAAATTATGAAAAATTCACCGTTGGATAATTTCGACATCCTTATTCGAGAAATAACATTTATTTTATCTAGATAATTTTCTAAATATGTTAATTTTCACTTTTAAAATAAAAACCGACATTTATCGTAAATTCACGGGTTTTTACAAAAATGGATTTCAAACCATAATAAAAATTACAATTGCATTCATAAAATTATAAGATAATTTATATTTAATAAAAATTAATTTAATAATAATAATAATATTTTATTAAAATATTATTTGATTCAAAAATCCCTTAATTTAATAAAATAGAATTCTTAATTAAATAATAACTAAAAACACTATTTGTACTTTAAAAACTATTTACAATGTATCAATAATGACAAGAAGGTGTATTCATTATTATATACAAAAATAATGTACATGAACATAGTACTAGAGATTTGTTACATAAACCCTTAAAACAGCCACATAAGACCTAATGGTAAGGTGTGCGGTGGTGACAGACTCTTGGGGTGGCTCGGATAACATCGCTCGAGTGGTAATCTCTATCAACTTCCATTTTTCCCATAGAGGGTCCCATTAGAGCTTGACATGATTAATCTTAGCTTGGGATTGGTCAAGAGTGAAGCCCAAAGATGCCACCTCTTTTCTGAGCTTCGAAAAATGGGCTTCGTATGGAGCAATTCTACTGGATGAGGTCATCGCTTCCTTTGTCTGAGTAAATTGGGTTTGTTAAAGCCCTATATTTACACTAATCATGTGATCACTGTTCAGCGACTATAAAAGCAACGGTCACAATTCATAACATAAGAGCAAAGAAGTTGACATTTTTTATAAACATTTTACCTAAAGAGACATTTAATTAGATCAAGAGGGATTTCCATTAATGAAACTTTGGGTCGTTACAGATTCTTCAATGATTTTATAGGACCTTTCCACCAGCTTCAAGTGGAAAAGGATCGGCACCAGCTCCACCTTCATGAGAGGGTTCTTTTGAACCGTGTGAGGTGGGGAGTTGGAATAGCATTAGAAGGACTATCAGAGGAGGAGTTCATGGTCATGGTATCCAGACCCCTAATCATCAGTAGCACCAAAAGAGAAGTTATGATCATGGTAGTCTACTTATTGGAAAGGACCATGAATCAAGCTAGTTGCATTCACTATAGACAATACTCGAGGATCATGCTATGGAGACATCTATAGTAAGAGGTACTATTCTATTATCATCTACTATATTATCGGTTTATTTGATACAGGTTCTTCAAAATCTTTAATCTTTATATCTATCTTGGAGAGACTTTTACTAGATATATAGTATTACTATGGTGTAATGACCCTATATACACCATTAGAAATGTGGTCTAAGGGAATAAACCAATGTAGGGATTTTCCTCATGAGGTAGGTAGTTACTCATTCCTATGAAACCTCTTCATTCTCGAGATGATAGGCTTCAATGTCATTCTCGGGATGGATTTATTGATTCAGTATCATTCTTTTGTAGATTTCTATCATTGTATGGTATCATTTACATAACCATAGGGTAGTAGTTATCTACATAATGATGATTGGGATATCCAAGCTGGTGGATCAGTACCATAGATTCATGGGCTAGGTGGAGTGACCGCCCAAATTTAAAATCTCTCCATAGAGGATTAGGGTTTATTTAAAATTGATTTCCCTCCAGTAGTGGGCCTTTTTAGTGACATCGTTCTCAATTATTTTTCTGGATTACCTCCTCAAAAATAGGTAGATTTTATAATTGAGCTTATTATAGAAGCATCTCCAGTGTCTATTCCTCCATATAGGATGGAACCGACATAGCATTAGGAGCTCAAGCGGCAGTTAGAGAATTTAGAGGCCAAAGGTTTTATACGGCCCGGTACATCCTATTGGGGGTTGCCCATGATTTTCACTAAGAAGTCGGATGGAATGTTATGTCTATGTGTGGATTATAGAAGATTGAACTAGCTTACTGTCAAGAACCAGTATCCACTACCTCTAGTAGATGATAAATTCAACCGTCTCTGAGGAGCTAGGGTCTTTTCTAAGATCGACCTGAGAAAGGGTTATCATAGGTGTGAGTAAAGTCATCAGACATACCTCGTATATATTCCCATAGTATCTATGATCTATATGAGTACCTTGTTATTTTTTTCAGTCTTATGAATGTTCCTAATGTTTTACTGGCTCTAATGAATAGGATTTTTTATCCCAATCTCGATTCTTTTATCATAGAATTTTTTGATGACATCTTGGTGTATTTTCATACTTGTAAAAACTATTCTAAACCCCATAAGATCGTTTTGAGTAAACTGAGATAGAATTATATTTATACCAATATTTCTAAGTTCCACTTATGGATTGAGAAATTTCACTTCTTAGGTCATATCATATCTGAATCAAAAGTATCTATTTACCTAGAAAAGGTTAGTGTTGTAGTTTCCTGGGAGCAGTCCAAATGTTTTTTGATATACGAATTTTATTGGGGTTGGATGGATATTATAGGTGTTTAATACATGACTTATCATTAATTTATTCGCATATTACTAGACTTATAAGGAATGGTGTTAAGATATTGTGGTCAGAAGTGTGTGAGAAAGCCTTTCCGGAGCTGAAAGGGAGACTTGTCTTAGCACCTATTCTGATTCTATTATAGCTAGACAGAGGTTATACTATCTTCTATGATGAATCAAGCATAGGCCTATGTGTAGAACTGATGCAGGAGGAAATATTCATTTCACATAGATCTTGGTAGTTGAGGAATCATGAGAGAAATTACCTGATGCATGACCTTGAACTAGTAGTTGTTGTCCATGCCTTACGTTGCTAGAGACACTATCTGTTAGGTGAAAGGTCTATGGTGTGCATAGAATACAAGATCCTGAAATATATCTCTTCACGGTGTGACATAAACCTCAGACAATGGATATGGGTCGAATATCTATAATCCTTTGATTTTGAGCATGCCTATATGTCTTTGAAGGGAAATGTGGTTGTAGATGCACTGAGTTGAAAAACTCAAGCACAGGCAGTAAGGGACGCCAGTGATGAATGGAAGTTAATGGACCTATGTTTTGAGCTACATATGGAGTTTCATGATAGTCACGAGCATTATTACCTCTCACCCTTGACAGTTACCTCTTCCCTCCTTGAGAAGGTGAAGGGTAAAAAAATCAGATCCAGCGGTCTTGGTTCTCTATGAGAGTATTTCCGGAGATGAACAGCCTCTGGATTGGCCTATGGATAGAGAAGAAATCCTGTGTATACATGGGAATGTTTGGGTTCCTATAGATTTGAGATAGAAGTTTTTAATAGCTTATCTAGGAATCTCTCAAATGTTTCAAGATACATGAGGCCAGTGTTAGTGGCATGGGATGAAACATCAGATAGTAGGCTTTATCACCAGGTGTTCCACCTATCAACAGGTGAATGTGGAGCACTGGATACTTGTAGTCTTGTTATAGATACTTCCTATCCCATAATAGAAATGGGAATATGTTTCCATGGACTTTTTTATCGGTTTACCTAGGTCCCCTAGTGGTAGAGATGTTGTATGGGTTTTCATTGACAGACTGAAGAAAGTGGATCACTTCAGTCCTATTCTGTAGACTTTTTCTGTTGATGAGTTGGGAAGACTATATGTCTATGAGATCATACGACTACATGGGGTCCCTCGTACTATCAATTAAGATAGGGATTCTTGTTTTACATCATGTTTATAGAAGGTCTTGAAAAAATCTATGGGTACAAAGGTTTTCTAGGCATATATTTTCACCCTCAAACTGATAGAAAATTGAAATGGAAAATATAGGTTCTAGAGGATATGATCTGAGCATGTGTCCTTGATTTCTATGGTTCTTGAGAGAATAATATCCCTCTCATTGAGTTCAACTATAATAATAAATTTCATAAAATAATTCAGATGGATCCTTTTAAGGCCTTATATGGTAGTTCATGTCATTCACCCATGTGCTGGCTAGAGGCAGGTGAGACAGCCCTACTAGGTCCTTATCTCATATAAGAGACTTTAGAGCAGGTTTAGCCGATTAGGAAGTGTATGAATATTGCCTAGTCTAGACAGAATTCTTACATTGACTACTATTGATGACCTATAGGGTCTGAGGTTGGGGGTTATGTTTTCCTATGGGTATCACCTAGGATAGTTCATAGGCGGTTATGGAATAAAGGGAAGTTGTCACCTAGTTATGTAGTGTCATTTGAAATTATGGAGCGAGTTAGGATAGTAGCTTATTAGTTTTTATTACCTCAGAGGTATCGTACCTTACATGAAGTCTTCCATATTTCATAGCTTCACCAGTATCTTGTTGATAATCTCATACCTTTGACCCTAAGGAAGTTGAGTTATATTGTGATTCTACCTTTGAGGAGTATCCATTATGCATCACTGATCGAAGAATGAAGGCTATTTGAGGATGGTATGCTCCTCTAGTATGGGTGTTATGGCAATATGACCACGTACAGGATGAGACTTGGGAGTAAGAGGCTGACATACATTCCTAGTGGCCATAGTTGTTTCAAAAAGTGTTTCATCGCCCTTGGAAGGTGAACATGGGGATGAGTTCTTTTATGGGGTAAGACTGTAAGAACCTGGTTTTTCACTCATGTATGGATCCTTCAAATTTTGGTCTAATTATTTATTTTGGACCTAATATGGATTCCTTTTGAGTTAGAAAAGGTCATAAGGGTGTTCGTGTATTTTTTAGATCCCAAAATCCAACCTTTTAGGAAAAATGGTCATGTCGCATGGTTAGAGTAAACTATGTTGGTTGGGTGCACAGTTAGATATAACCATGATAATGATCTTCATTTCCAGGTAGTTCCATCTCACACTCTTGGAGCATGGTTTTCCTAACAGTGTGGTCTAAACATTTGGTATGCCCCTTCTAATAAATTCTCGTGCATGGTTGGTGCACAGTTTGAAAAAATGTGCAGACAAATCGTACACAAGAATTTTTTTTGGTAATTTTACATTTTTAACTTTAATGGTCTATTTAATACTTCCTTCTTCCCTAATACAATTTCTAGTAGGATTAACCTCCATTTCTCTAAATTTGGAGCTTTTTGAAATCCGAAGATAGGGATCATGATATATGCTTCATCTAGGATTCGTTCGAGCTTTTGTTCATCACGTTAGATGCACAACAGTAAGTACTTGAGTCTGTTTGAGACATTCTTCATCTCTATTACTCTCGACCTAGTTATCAAGGTGTGAGGATTTTTACCTTTTTCTTAGATTTACTCCATTACAAGCCAAATCAGAGTTCAATACTGGAGGAGGAGAGTTGAATAGGCCTGAGGTGGGAGGTCTATAAATCATCACTCAATTTCATTGATTTTGTAATATTGTGTGGGGCCTACTGATTCCATTGGGTGTCATTTACTGAATTTATATTCTGTTCTTATAATCATTCGAATCATATGGTTATGATATTTCCAAATAAGTGATTAGTTTTTAGTGGATACTCCCACAACTCCATCCATCCCATGTAGGATTTTTTCCATAATTGTTATTTTAGTGTTTTGACATGTTTAAGTTGTCATTCAGGTGTGCCTTGGCTTGACCTTTATAAGGGTAAGATTTTCTATATTAAATGTATTGATTTAAATTTGGAAGTTCATAATGGTAAGTACTATGTATTATCACCACTTTACCCACCTATGGTAAGTGCTTCAATTGATAATTAATTGTGAAATGGAAATTGGAAATTATTATATGTATTTGAATTAGCCTTATTATATGTAATTGAATAACAAGTTTCATGTCTGTAGCACCCCTTACCATATTAATGTAATGTATCAAGTGAAACTTGATTATTGAAAATTCCTTAAATGGATTAAATGAATGGTTTAATTCTACTTGGCTTTATCTCACTAATGAATGTCAAGGCTTGAACCAAATGGACTTATTGATTAATTATGACTTGATTTAATGGTTTCATGCCCAATTAGACTTGTCACAATAATGAAAGGTAATGTCTTGAACCTTATGAATTATATATGAACTCATCATCAAAATATGAGTGTCCTAACTCTAGATCACCTTTGATTCTCAAGGGGATGCCTTAAACACTCAAGGACCCCATTCTGAATTCAAGGATACATATTTCTTAGGTCGAGAACCACCTATAACCTGATCCTTGTCTATCTTTGGATGTCTGGTATGACACCGTAGGATCCATCCTATAGTATTATAGGATTCCTTGGATACACTCCTTGGATCCACTTTGATAAGTAGGTTCCATGGTTAAATCCCATCAGGCCTAGTCTTTTATTATCCTCATTTTACCTTGGATGAACTCCTTGGACTTGGTAGGTGTCTTATTGTGGAATTCCTTGGACTATACTCCTTGGATTACACTATTATCCTTAGCCAGAGTCATGACTTATTTGGAGACCCTTGAGGTCTACGTTTCCTTAGTTATTAACTTGGAACTTCATTATTAAATATCATTAGGTATTTCCTTGTCACATCTTGGAACCTTCACTATTGTTAAAATTTGACTTATTTATCAACTAGTAACAATCAAATAATGAAATGGTTACATGTTCAGACACCATCCTAGGTTTGAAGCATGAATGTGGGTATTTAGTTACATTGTATTTCTTTACTTTATATATGAATTCTTGCACACAATTACATTTCCATTACACGGGGTGGATGTTATAGGCACCACTGGTGGTGGCCCACTGAGATTTATCTCACACCCTCTACAGGTGTCATTTGGTTCCTAGGGAATATTACATGAATGTAGGTGTTGATAAATGGAATAATACATCTCCGAACACTTTATTTCTTGCTATTTAGGATAGAGCGTGATAGAATATGACTGATCCAGAGATAAGGATGCTAAGGATAGTCTTTTTATTTCCTTTATACTTTTGTGGAACATGTTATGTCTATTTTCTTGCACCCATGTTTTCCATTTTTCTACTTAAATGACATATCATCATCAGTTATTCATATTGATTCATTTATTTTTATCCTTGTATATTTTTTACTTTAGTTTTGTTCTATGGTTTACTTATATTAATTCCATTATTTAACACTATTTATCTTTATCTTCAATGCTGCACATTTGTAATCATGGCATACTCTTCCAATAGATACACCCTAGGCCCTCACTGCTAGTCGGAAGCCTCTATCATTTGGGGAGATGCGATTGATTCCATGTGGTCCATTGGGCTTGGGTCACCTATTAAATGGAATCTAGGTCTAAGATGTCACATGTATTATATACATCATAGAATTAATAAACTCGTTTGAAACATTAAAACATGTCCCAATGATGAAAATTTTAGATTAAAAACCTTATGGCATTTGGATCCTTTGAATCAACATACCAAGTGAGAATGAACATGGAATGAAAAATTGGACATCATGAAATATATTGAAATCATGTTAAATAATTATAATTGTATATAATTTACTACATTGATAAATAAAAAAGTTTTAGAATGAACATGGAATGAAAAATTGGACATCATGAAATATATTGAAATCATGTTAAATAATTATAATTGTATATAATTTACTACATTGATAAATAAAAAAGTTTTCTATAATGAACATTTCTTAAGGGATCAGATTTGAGGAAAATAAACCCTTACTTTGTTTCCCCATTTTGTCAAATTCACTAGAACATCCTAAAAACCAAACATAATGATCTTAATATACTATTTTAGAACCATATTCTAACATAAAACTATTCATAATTTTATTTTATCAACATCAACTATAATTATATTAGATAATTTTTTAATATTTTCCCACATCCAGTGTTAAAAGTTTTATCCATTTATAGTCGTTTTCTAGGAGTGGTGTTTTTTTTATTATTCATACATTGTGCATAAATAGACTGTCATTAATTTTACTGTAATTGATTTCTTATAATTATTTATTATTTTAAATTTTCTTTCATTAGTACTTTAGTATTTATCCTAGAATAATAAATCAATAATGAATAATCTTCAATGATTTTCAAATTTTAAAGGGTGTTTTCTTAGTTAATGAGTTAAATATTTTTGTATACTTTTTTTAACCAATAAAAAATCAGTAATAACATATTTATTTAATAAAATATATGAAATTATTTCTTTATAGAAATCCATTATATAATTTCATAACCTTATTCAAGTTGGTTTTCAAACTGACCCAATTGTGAATACCCTTTAACTCGATTAGGGAATATAGTTAAGAAGGTTACTATCTTGAAATTATATCATTAAAAAATAAGATTAATGATATTATTTTTATGTTTTTATCATATATATAAATATTTAATGATTTTTTTAAGAAGAATGAAAAATTATAAAAAAAAAATGTACTATGTAGAAGGGGTAGTCTGCACAATGCACAATAAGAATTTCTGTTAATCAATGAATTAGAAGGGTGAAGTTTGATATTAATTGATCAATTAAAAATCATTAATACATTATATATATATATATGTATATAATATTCATTCAAAAATACCATCACAAATATTATCCATGAGAGGAGGTCAGGAAAAACTGAATGAATCACTTTGTGGAGGTGGTAATTTGCACATACACACACTAACGATGATTCTTATCTTCATAGTAGATGGAAGAAACTAAATAATGGTTGTACCATTATTATAATAACATATCAAGATACTAATTTTTTTAGGTTTTAAATATACTATTTTTATGTTTTTTATAAGGGAATTGATAATAGAAAATTGTTATGAAATATGTGGTATAAATGTTAAGACATTAAACTTCCCTTTGATGAAGGCCATGGATTTGAGGGACATAGGATAATTTCTTGTAAAGATGGGAATTAGTGTTTCTAAAGGAATATAATGGGAGTATATATGGTTTGGGGTTAAAGGAAATTATAAAAGAGGAGTTGGGTATTTAAAGGGTGGAAGTGATCACCATTTTATAAGTGATGGGGAGGGACTTTTCCATGGAAAAGAATAGTGAGTAAGGAGTTGGAATAGAAATGAATGGAACATAGATGAGTTATATGATGAGTTTTTGGTAATACATATAGGACATACATTATAACCTAAAAAATATTCTTAGAATTTATAATGATCATGTTAATTTCAGAATACTTGAGCCACCTTAGATTAGACAGTTAAACACATATTACTCTTAATTAAATAACAATCATATCAATTATGATATTAATGAAAATATGATGTGACCCATATTAACATATAAAAACTTGATAAATCTAAATTTGGGCTATTTTTTATCAAATTGAATTTTTGAATATAATAAAAATAAATTTTAAATAAAAACATAGAATGTGTTATATAAACTAATTTTCTAGAAAAAATATTTCATCTTTAAGGGTTATAAGACTTATTTAACCTCAAATAACCATTAAATTATTTTTAATTAATTTTTATTTTTTAAAAAATTTAAATATTTAATTTAAAATTGATTCATTTATTTTAAAAATTACACAATATTTATAGCAGTATTTGTTTTTGAAATATACTCATTTTACCAAGTTAGCTAATATTTACTAAAGGTAGCATAATATTTATTCCTAAAAATAAAGTGGCCTTCATTAGACAATTTGGACCCACTAATTTGAAATTTAAAATCCATTCAATTGATTTAGATTATAAAAACATGTCTTCAAATACTAATGTATAATGTATTTAGAACAATTTTTAGAAAATAATAATTATTTTATAAAATAGATAATCTAGGATTATAAATAAAAAATGATATTTTAAAATATATAATGTTATATAAAATGCGTATATTTTGGAAAGAAAAGGTTTCCTAATATTTAGGTTATAAAACCACATTATTAGAAAGAATGGTATTTTTCACAGTTCACCAAATAATTAATACTATTAGAAAATTCAAAAAAAAAATCAAAAAAAGCTAATATGACCATGATAAATACATAAATGGTCTTAATTTTTTAAAATAAAATATATAACATTTTAAAATTCAATATTAAAATTCAATCCTAAAATATAATGGAAAGCTTCTCATATTGATTAATATCTATTTTTTAAAATAAAAACTATTTGGTGTTCATTTTTATTTTGAATAAATATAAATATTGAGGGGATGCTAATTTTTTATGTATATTCAAAAATAAATGTGATATAGGTTCATTTTCAAAAATTAATGTCAAAAAAATTTAAAATTTAAATTGATTTAAAATTAATATTCCCATTTAATTCTATAGACAAAAAATAAATTTTGATAATAAGATAATTTTTATCATAAAACCCCTTATAAACACTACATAAGAACTGTGGGTAAGATAACTAGTAGTGGAAGTAATGGGTGGTTATTCTTATATCATGGATTTTGAATAGATTTTGACATGAATAAGCTTTTCATACAAGTTATTTATACCAAGTTGTTGTTGCTCAAGTCTGTCATGGGATTATCCCAATGAAAACCCTAGAGAAGAAGCCTCCCTATTCAGCTTAGAAAAATGGGATTAATATTGAATAAATCCACTTATGGAATCCATTTCCTCATACATTATTTATTTTTGGATATGATTACATCCATTTAAACTATCTATATTAAATATTATGTTTTTGGGTCAAAATTAATATTCAAAATATATGATGCTTTTAATTTAATTTTAATTTGGTATAGTGTGTGAAACACAATATTTAATATATCATCTATTTAAAAAAATCTTGTATTTTTAGATTAAAATTTCTTGGATAATTCACAATTTTTCACAAAAAAGAACTCAATATATATTAGATGGATTTTTGGAGATCTACTTGGATTGAGAGGACGAGGAGGACTAATGTAGTGACCTGACCCCATAATTCCTAGAGTCGATGCCTTAATTTATTAAATTGGAATAGATAAAATATTTGAATCCCAATGGACTTATCAGTTTAGTAGTTTTGGAAACTAAAAACATACATGATACCAACATTACATTGGGAAAAGAAAATAAATTATAATGAAAATAAAAGCTCAATATCCATGAAACTCATTCAAAGTATTCATCCTCATAACCTAGGGAATGAAAATAAAATAAGGGTGATCTAAAATGCTCTGTAATGTTATGTATAGTGGAAGATATCTTGAATAAATACCATGTAAATGTAGATAACTGAACCCACATTCCTTATACATATCTGGATAAGGCATACTCAATATGTAAAGGTAAGTAACTGAAACACATGCCATTAAATCAACAAACTAAGAATGCAATATATCCATAGATAATGTAAAATCAAAAATAATCAGGGATAATAATAATAAATAAATTCTCAATAATGTAAATTCTTAATTAATTAATTCCTTATTTCCTAGGTATGTGGTACCTTTACTATCAAGACCTATCACAATACGGTTTATCATATCAGGTAGAAACCCATCTGATTTGGCGGACTTATTCAACTCATGAGACTACTGATGAATTAAAGGGTTTAATTTAAATAGTCCCCAACCCATTTTATACCAGTCCAAATAATTCATTATATCTATAATAATAGATTTAATACATAAACAATATGCCTTATCAAATATCTATATTGTGTAAAGGATATAGATTAATCAATATTTTATCTATTAATTAGATAACATTCAAATTAGACATCGTGTGTTAAAATGAAATACAGTTTAATAAGTAATTATACCCATAAAATAAGAGTACGGATATTTAAAATAAATTTTATTTAAAACAGAAAATGGTCATAAGAAAGTGATTGTTTTAAGAGAAAGTCAAGATTCACAAAAGAAAGTGAGATTACAAAGGAATATTTTACCACTTGGTAGTTTCCAAGTCAAACCCCTTGGATGAGATAATACAAAGTAAAACATAAAATACCATGAATTGTTATTTAATTGTGATATTATAATAAAAATGGTATGTATATACACCACAAAAAATAATTATGTGGTGAATATTACAATGATCTCACAGATGTAAAATGTGAGATGAAAATCCCATACCTTACACATCCTTATCGTTGAACACTATTTAACCTCATATATAATAGTTTTAAGAATGTTTTTAACTTAAATTATAACCATATTAATATCTATTATATCATAAATAGTCCCTTTATATTATATGATAACCCGTTCATTAATATTCTTTCATCATTTTCATCATTTAGAATGTTTATTGCCTTGTTTTTCGAGTATGTCTTGACTTGTTATTTTTGTTCCTATTAATTAGATCATTATTTTATAATATAAAGAATTTAAAAAATTATATATATATCATATATATTCATTATATATATTTTTATATTAATCTATAAAATTTTGTGATAGAAATTGAAATACACCGTTCATGGAGACGGTTGGTCGTATGTACGCATGAACGGTGTTTCCATTTTCTTATCATATTAAAAGAATAAAAATTAAATGATATACATGTATATTATAAATATAGTATAATAATTATTTCATATAAATAACATATTTTTATTAAAACCATCCTTAATACACTCCTTGTAACGTGTAAATGAATGATATCACTCTAAAGAGGCAGTAGTCCACATATCCACAAATGATGTTATCATATTTCCAAAAATCAGAAAGCATGAAGGAATGTGTTATATTATAATTACATAAGAATAAAGACATTATAAATATAATATATATCATATATAAACAATATATCGATCATTATTACCAACTTTTAGTGGTTTTAAAGGAAGAATGAATGGCATTGGTTCGTGAGGCGGTAGTTTTCCGTACACACGAATGGTGATTTCATATCCCATTTGATGAAATTGTGTATTATTTTGGGTCTTAAAATTAATATAATAATATATAATTATATTTATGATATTGATTTTATTATATTATCAATATATAAGAAGAGTTCAAGGGGTAGGGGAAGAAATAAAACAAAAGTGATCATTGAAGAATGTTATCTCATTTTCGAGTAACTCCTTTTGGTTTATAAAAACAGACTTATTATGATAATAACTATTTTAAATTTCAATATAATATATATAAACTAAACCATGTGTTTTTTCCCTATCCTAAAGAATTATAGAAATTAAAAGGGGCAATGGTACATTTTTTGTCTTTATCTAAAATTTACTTATTATATGGGTCAATTTCCTGGAATAGTGTCCCAAAAATTAATAAATTTATAGAATATTCTTATAAGAGTGTAAATGTATCCATTTAATTGGTTTTATAAATTTTTAGGTCATTTTTTCACCTTTTTAATTAATATTAACCACTAAATAAACTCATTTTTGCCTTAATCAATGTAATTAATTTTAATTACTTTCAAAACCAATTTGGTCAAAAACTAATTTGAACCTATTATAAATTATAAATAATGATTCTTCCAAATATATAATCCATTTATCCAACTTAAATTCATATTAGTTGTAGAAATTAACATAAAATTAATCCTACAAAACAGATGAGACAGAAATTTTTTAAAATGAAAATGTTCAAAAGTGTGATATGATTTTATATCCAATTTCAAAATTAAAAATATTACAATAACCTAAATTGGATTAATTTATGTAATATTGATATAATTAATCTTTAAAATAAATTAAAAAATATATAATTTATCCTTATAAATTATTTAAACAAAAAACCAGTTTTCAATTAAAATTCAGTATTTTTCACTATTCATCAAAAAAAGAAACTTCTCAGAAAAATGCCAAAAATTCACCCTAAGATAATTTTAAAATTAATATTTAAAAAATTTTGTTTATTTTTTCAAAAAATATCTATGAAAGTGTAATAATTTATTTTTAAAATAGGTGCACCATTAAAAGGTGGCCAAATTTCCTTTTTAGACAAAATATAATATTTAGGCATAAAACTGGATTTATTCTTATCTCAATTATATTTTATGATTTAAAAAAAATTATAAATGTGTGAAAAAATAACACAGTTAGTCCAATTCATACTCTCCAATATAGCAGTTAGGAAATAACTACCATGATAAATAATAATATTAATAACATATTTTAGTTCAGTAAAATTCAGTTTTATGCATAACACAAGCTATCAAAGAAATTCATTCTTTCATATAACACAAGATTACTCAGTGCTATGTGAAATGAAATCTGTCATCAAAATTAATTTTTTATAAAAGGAAAATACTGTAATGTATTGGGGTGTTACAATCTCCCCACCTTAAATAAATTGCATCCTCATAATTCAAACAATATCTTCCTAATCAAGGGTTTGATATTTGAAAATACTATTGTTGAAAAACCCACATCATAACAAGATTAATAAAATATCTTATTAATAATAGATAAATTAAAGTAAAAATTTCATCTGAAAAAATACCATATCTAGGTTATCTAGTAGGACAACATAGGTGTTAAATTAAATCATGTATATGAAAGAAAAATCTAACTATAGAGTTATGATGGAGAGTGATAGAGAATATTTATCACAATATTGTGGGTGATCCAGAGAAGGTTAACAATCAAAAGTCTATAAACCACATAGGTGTAAAAATGTCAATGATAATATAACAACATTTTTGTTTCAAGACCATTTTCTTATAGTTGAGGAATTATTCTACTCTCTATGAATATAAGTAAATATACATTTCTATTTCATAAAAATAATATTATCCTTTTTTTGTACCTTGAACTATTTAGCACAGGTTGTATCATATGGTGAAATAGTACATTACCCTCTAGAACCTCATGAAAATATCAACTTAATCCTTTTCATGAATGGTTAAACTTATGGCCCTTCCAAATATTATGATCCAAATATTTAGAATTAGTTCCAATGTATTTAGTGGTATCCAATTTACTTTATCCATATCAGTCATATCTTAATCCAAACATCATTATCTCAATATCAGGAACATATTAGGGTTATCCTTCTATCAACCATGTGTTTTCAAAAAAAATCAACATGCTACTGAAACACTTTTCTTGGTACCATTAACATATTCTATCAAATCCTTAATGAAAGAGTACCGTAGTAGAATCATTATATATTTCACAATTCTTATACCTAGTACCTTACTGATAAAATACTCAAAGGGAATAATTAATGTATCCAAACATAGGAATATTAATCGTTCCTCTTCATCTATGGTAGTAGAATAATCTTGACCATGATCCATTAGCCTCTTTTGGCGTATAATCCTTTGAATCTTGAGAAATTAATTTTATTTGTGTCCAATATCCTAATATTTAATGAATTGAACATTGGAAACCTTTTTATTACCCATGAAATAACAAGCATGGTGGCCTTTCTCTCCACACCTGTAGAAAACTCCCAATACTTTTAAGAAAGTACTTGGGTATTTCTTTCAATCACATGTAGGAATATATTTCTTTCCCTTATTCACATTATCCATTTTTTCCCAGCCATCAACTTCTTCTTTTACTTCCCTTTGAATCCATAAGACTTTGATAATTAATTCTATGTCTTATTATCACATGATACTATGTCCTTGTATGATTAGAATGTTTTGGATACTAGATCCCTTAAAAATATTGGATTAATACCATACAAGATATGATCATTACTACACTTTGGGTCATGTTTATTGGTGAGGTTCCCAATCCTTATGGTATGATCCATTTATAAATAACGGCATACACTAGATTAGATCATGTAATTAAGAAACATAATGTATAATCCCAAAACTAGTGAAATACTTAATATAAATAGAATAATTTTTGAATATCTAATATCATAATCATAACCATGGTTTCTTTGGGTTGATCATCTATACTTATCCTCAAATTCTATATTAGTGTTATGTTACTTAATCTATGTTTTCTAAAATCTAGTTTCCAAGGTTTCATCTAAACATTCTCTGATACCAACTATAGAAACCTGACACCATAAATCTCGGAGTCGGTGCCTTTATTACATTGTCATAGATAAAAGACTCAAATCCAAATGGATATATTATTTTATTATTTTTGGAAACTAGATACATAAATGATATCCATATTACATTAGGAAAATAAAATAAAGCATAATGAAAATAAAAGCTTAGTCTCCTTGAAACTCATTCAAAGGAATCCTCTTCATTACCTAGATAATTGAAAAAAAATAAGGGTGATCTCAAATGCTCGGTAAGGGTAAGTACAGTAGAATATGTCATTAATCAATAATATGTCATGGTAGATAACTTAATACACATTCCACTTAAATATATGAAAAATGCATACTCAATATGGCATGGTAAATAACTGAATCACATGCCATTAAGTCAATAAACTGAGAATCAAATGATTCCATAGATAATGTATATAATATAATGACCTTTTCTAGAGTTATCTCGAGAACTATATTAGATAGTTTTTGTTTTTATTTAAGTACCCTTGTTTGGATTTATTACTTGGGGTGCATTTGGGTGAACATTTAAAAAGAAATATGAGAAATGGGTTTGTGCATGGTGGCACACAATTAGTGTAAACTGTGTGCCCATCCTAGCTAACCATGTGAACCCAAAAAGATAGGTCTGCACGACTAGTGCATGGTTTGAAAAATCTTGTACCCAAACCTAGGAAATTATGTGACCCTGAACAATGAGGTCTACATGGTTGGAACACTGTTTCGCTTAATCGTGGCCCTACCTAGTAAACTGTGCGCACAGTTTTTAATTATCTGAAAATTGGTTTTAAAATCCTCTGAACCCCCAAAACACATACTATTCAACCTTGGCTAGGGATTTGATGATTTTGGGTGATCTTAGAGATTTCTAGTGGATTCCAAGTCCTGGCGAACACCATTCTTTGATATCTAAAATTTGAATTGAAGATCCTCTCTTCTCTTGATAAGTGGATTTCATCCTAACGCTTCCCCAATTATTTCTTCTATCTTTCCTTAATATTTTCATGGAAGATATCCTCTAATTCATTAAATCTAAACCTATGTGGTGACATATAGATCTAGGATTTTGGATCTAGATCTAGATTTATGTGATCATGATACCCTTGATATTGATTTTGGTTTTGGGATTTAGATCCAAAACTTTTAGCAACGTCATTTTTCTTCTCAGATTTTGAGGATTTCCATTAGGCAAACATATGTCAATGAATTGAGGATGGTGGTCTAAATCTAATTCCCATATTTTTTTATTTGATATGTATATGAATAATTTTAGAATTTCAAGTATCCTTTAGAAATTTATTTTCTTGAATTGGGTTTATTATATTAACCAATTGAGTTATCAAAGCTTTGTTGAAAGAGGTGATTAGTTAGGGAATTAACATGAGACTAAGGGGATTACCTATTAGATAATTAATTTGGGGAAATTCATTATAATAGGAAGGGGTTTTAATCTAGATAATTAATTGGGGGAATATTTATGATATTTTTAAATGGCTAAGTTGAGATAATTAATTGTGGATTAATTATGTGCCTTTGAAAATATGATTTAGATAATTAATTGTGGGATTAATTATGGAAATTTGATATTAGGGTGAGATAATTATTTCTAGAAAATTAATTAAGTAATATGAATTATGATACTGATTAATTAATTAATGAGTTAATTAATGGTTTGAACAACTTAGTTAATTGTTGAGTTAACTAATGGAATTAATGTGTTTAACTAATTTCTGATTTAGTAATGGTTTTAGGGTGCATAATTAATTGGTAAATTAATTATGTGATAAAGAACGTGAGCATGGTCATTCTAAATTGAGAATTATAAATGGTAACATGTTCATCATACTTATGAGTAAGATAATGGGAACATGGTCATTCTAATGTGAAGTATACATGGTAACATGGTCATTATACTTATGAGTAAAGATAATGGGAACATGGCCATTCTATTGAGGAGTAAGCATGATAACATGGTCATCTTACTTACGTTTGTGATATTGGTAACTTTTTCAATGTGTCTTATAAATGTAAAATTAAATAATGTAAATAATGGAACTCTGAGTAATGGCCTTACATGAGAATATTCGACTCCGGCATGAGTCAAATAAGGTACTGAGATATCATAGCACATTGAATACATTGAGTTTCAGTAAGAAGTAGGTATTAAGATATGGTATTACCTAGGGAACAATTTAGATATTGGTATGAGATGAAGTTAGTATTTAGGTACAAGTATCCTTGGGAACTCTGGAGTTAATGTAGTTAGATAAGAATAAATTAAAATGTGATAAACTATTTATTATTGAATTGTGCTTATTTCCTTATAGAACTCCATGCACTATCTTTTGACTGAAATTTTTTTAGACACCATTAGTGGTGGCTGACTAAGTTTTACCCACACCCTATTCGGAATGCCTGATCAGTACCTAAATAGATTATATTGTTGCAGGATTGGATAAGGGAAAAGGCCTTGGGATAGGTGGATGATTGGGGATGGAGCTTGGAGGAGGGAACCAGACATGGTTTGGAACCTGCTTGGGGAGTCATAGTGTCTTTACTTTCAGTTTCATACTAGACACTTGACACTTATGTTAGTATGTCATGTTTTCCCTTTTAGTTGAGTATTGTTTTCCTATTTGGTTAACTTGTGACATGATAATTTTTCTAGTTATATATATGCTTCTACTTTTGATTATTTATTTTTTATAGAAATTTACTCTGATAAATGAGGGTATAATCTCCCCATAAATGACTTACCAGACCCTTGCTGCTAGTTGGAAGCCTCTAGCATACGAGAAGGCGTGCTTGAGGTCATGTGGCGAATCGGCTCAGGGCACCATCTCGAGGCACCCAAGTCGGGACGTTATAAAGTGGTATCAAAGGTCCAGTTTTATTTCTTCTTCTTTTTTCTCACTATTTTTTGAAATATATATAGGATACAAGGAATATTTGAGACCTAGAATTGATCTCATGCATGAGAGTTGCAAACCCATGTACGGGGTAAAACCCAAGTACTTAGGGTGGTATTGTTGTTATTGTTAAATTCTATTATAGTTGAATGTTATTTCACCTTGGGTGACACACTTATGGTGTGATGGGATTATTGATTCTGAGAATGTTTGAGTATTAATTCATGGCCCAGAATGGCACGACACTTGAGTCATCATACATCATTCTAGGTACTCGGGGTTATTGTGACATGCATCGTTATGGGAACGCACAGGAAAATTGGTTATGGGTAAGTTGATAAACTTGAACGGTTTATTTGTTTATGAGATTAAAATAAAAAATGGTGTCTAACATGAATTGATCAAGATTTTGAGATAATGAAAAATGATAATAATTGGGTGTCTAAATTATAAACTGTATTTTGATAGTGTGTGTACCCTTGTTAACCAAATATTAGGAGTAGGATGGTTAAGGGTAGTGGTAGTGCCTCAATTTTGGCCATGTGGCGAGGTGGGGGGAAAAGACTTTTTGTTTTTCCTCATATGTAATGATATAAGGTTGTGTTATGATACTTGAGATGTGTGTTTGGCTTTGTAGAGACTATTCCTCCATAACACTTATTGAGGGTATGACCGAGGAGCATTCCTAGGAATTTTTTTCTAGTTAGGTAACATGAGTAACTGATCATGCCAACTGAAGATGAAGAGGAGAAGTTTCAAGATAAATTCACTTGATTCGTGAGATTCATGAAAATAGACCCAGTTAGGGTTGTGAAAAGTGTGTTTGAGTTGACAGGGGACTTTTAGTTACAGAACCCTATAACTTTTACTGGAGAGATTGTAGCTAAAGGATTTGAATTATGGTTTGAGTCCATAGAGACAATACTTGACCATTTAGAGACTCCAACTGAGAGGAGGGTCAAGTTGGCCGCTTATATGCTATGGGGATCAGTAAAGTGATGGTGGGACATTCAGGTGAAAACAAGAAAGACTGATGGTATGTTGTGGAAGGACTTCTTGGTGAGGTTCCTGGAACACATATATCTATACATTCTAAGACAAGAGAAAGATATGGAGTTCATGCATCTGACACAGGGGAGCATGTCAGTGATGTACTATGATGTATGCTGCACAGATCTAAAATTATTTTCTCCAATGTTAGCAGGAGATGAGGAAGCTATGAAAAATTGTTTTCCAGATGGACTTAAGTGTTATATTAAGTCACAGGTGAATATCATCATGCTGAAGAAGTTTATGGATGTAATGGATCAGGATCTCATAGTTAAAGGGAACCTGAGGGAGGATACTAGTACTAGAAAAGTTGTTGTTATGGGAAAATTAGGAGGTATGACTTCTGAGAGCAGGAAGCACTGTTATGACAAATTTATCCAAGGCAGTGGGAAGAAGAGTGCACAGATAGGTGGGTTGGTTGGACAAGGCCTTTATGGGGTGATCTCTCATCAGTGTGGTGGTCTAGGACAATATCATTGACATTATTCTCGACCACCAATAGAGTATCGATCTTGAAGAAAGATGGAACATCTACAGAAATTCTATAGGTTGTAGTGACAGACTAGTACAGAAGGAGAATATGGGGAGAGTCAGAGTATGGGAAGAGGATCTTATACACAAAATTGGGCTGGAAGTTGGAGTTATACTAGACAAGGCGGTAGAGGTAGTAAACATGGTGCTTTAGGGATGGATCACCCACATCAGTAGAGTGGTGCTACTCAGGGGATTCAAACAGCATCACGGGGAAGAGGGGAAGCACAATTACATGTGGTACAGCCTACACTTATGGATATCAAGGTGTGACCATCGACAGTGAGAGTTATTCTTCTAGTAGTTTCTACTTTATATAGTGCCTTGTTTGATATTAGTGCCTCTCATTACTTTATATCTTTAAAACTTATTAATGGTTTGATCCTGATAGTGGAGTTTTTGAGTGCAGTAATGACTATAGATACATCATTTGGATTACATTCGAGAGAAATATGTCTATACAAGGTATGTTCACTAGAGATCTGGGAATATCATTTCCTATGGGATCTCTATGTTCTTTATATGATGGGATTTAACCTAATTATGGGTATGGAATGGATACTCACATACCAAGCCCACATCAACTGTTACCATAGGAGGGTTACATTTATATCTCCTAAGGATGACCAGTATATTCATCGTGGAGAGTGGGATATCCAGGAAGGCCGAGCAGGGCCAATTACTCAGCAACTAGGAAAGCTCATAGCCCAAGTTGCTATTCTTTTGTTGGATGATGGGGGTGCTAGGTAATATGTCCTTACTCGAGTAGTGAACCTATTTTAGGATTTATTTCCTAAATAATTCTCAGGTCTACCACCAAAGAGAGATGTGTAATCCACTATTGGGCTCAGGTTGGGGGATAACCATATATATTCCACCATACAGAATGGCACTAACTGAGCTTCAAGAGCTTAAGACTTAGTTGGAGGAGTTAGAGGATGAGGGATTTTTCCATCCAAGTACGTCACCTTGGGGATCACCTATTGTTTTTTGAAAATAATGTTGCTAAGTGTTTATTCTTATGTGTCAATAATCATAAGTTGAAAAAAATAACTTTGATGAACTGATATCCTCTTTCACATATCAATTATCTATTTAACCAATTTAAGGGAGCTTGTGTGTTCTCCAATATCAATTTGAAATTAGGGTATCATCAGTTGAGATTACAGACTTCTGATATACAGAGTACTATCTTTAGAAGCCAGTATGGCCTTTATGAGTTTGTTGTGATGTCATTTGGGTTGAAAAATTCACCAGTAGTGGTTATGGATTTTATGAAAAATATCTTTTATCCATATCTCGATCATTTTTTGGTGGTATTTATGGATGAAATCTTGGTGTACTCCAAGACTCATGACGATCAAGCCCAACATCTTGATATCATCCTGGGTACAATAAGAGAGCAGTGGTTATATGCCAAGATACCTAAGTGTCAATTTTGGATTGACTTGGTATACTTCTTGGGGAACATCATCTCAGAGGAAGGTGTGTTAGTGGACCCAAATAATGCTCAAGAAGTGGTTTATTGGGAGCAGCCCAAGAATGTTTTTGATATCCAAATCTTTCTGGGATTAGATGGATATTATAGTATATTTATCCAAGACTTTTCCCATTTTCCAGTACCACTTTAATGCTTGACTAAAAAGGGAGTAAAGTTTGAATAAAAAGAGTCTTATGAGAGATATTTTTAGGGGTTGATGAAGCACTTAACATCAACACCAATTTTGATCCTACCTAAGTCAGGTGAGGAGTATACAGATTATTGTGATTCTTCTAGGATTGGACATGAAGATGTGTTGATGCGGGGAGATTGAGTTGTGGTGTATGGGTATCAGCAATTGAGGCCTCATGAATGGAACTACCCTTTCACAAACTCAAGTTGGAAGTAGTGGTTTATTCTCATATGTGTTAGTGACACTATATTTTGGGAGAAAATTTTACAATCTATATAGATCTCAAGATCTTGAACAATAAATTTTTACAGCATGATTTGAATCTTCAGTAGTGGAAATGGGTTGAGTATATGCAGTCTTTCAATTTTGAACAGGAATATACACCCGGGAAGGGAAATAGTGTAGTATATGACTTGAGTAGGAAAACTCAATATTTGATGGTTCAGGAGTCGAGTGCAGAGTGGAAGATGACGATATTGCTGGCTGAAATGCATGTGGTGGTTCAGGAGAGTCAAGAGAAGATGACTCCGGTTTAAGTTTCAGTGGAGTCTATGCTTTTGAGATGGATCAAGGATAGATAGTATGAAAATATAGAGTGTTTATCCTTGAGGTAAATCTTTGAAGGTGGGGATACATCTTCAGACTATTTGATAGATGAGTTTGAGATCATCTATGTGAAGAATATAGTTGTGGTGCCTACGAGTATGTGAGAGGAGATCATACGGGAATTTCATGCCTTGAAATGGGCGGTGCATCCAGGTGTAACCAAAATGTACCATGATCTGCAAAGATAGTTTTGGTGGCCAGGAATGAAAAAGGAGATAGTATGGTTTGTGACAAGATTCTTCACCTTTCAGCAGGTTAAGGAAGAGCATCAATGACCTGGAGGTTTACTACAACTATTTCCTATTCCAGAATGGAAGTGGGATGATGTGACCATAGATTTTATGGTGGGTCTCCCAAAGATTCTTAGGAAGAATGATTCTATTTTGGTAATTGTGGATTGATTGGAAAAGTTAACACATTTACTTCCTATAAGGGAAACCTTTATAGTAGAACAGTTGGGAGAACTATATGTTCATGAGATAGTTGATATGAATGGAGTGACAAAGACTATAGTTTCAGATCATGATTCATGCTTTACATCATGATTTTAGTAGAGCATTCAGAAAGAGCTTGGCACATAGGTATTATTGAGTATGGATTCCCACCCATAGACATATGGGAAGTCAGAACGTACTGTATAAGTGCTTCAAGATATGCTACAAGCGTGTGTTCCTGACTTTGGTGGATATTAGGAAAAGAATTTGGATTTAGTTGGGTTTTCCTATAATAAATATTATCAGGAAACTATATAGATGGCACTATAAAAGGCTCTTTATACTAGGCCATGTAGCTCACCACTATGCTAGATGGAAAAAGGTGAGTCAGAGTTGTTGGGACCAAGTTTCATACAAGAGATAACGGAGTAGGTTCAGTTGATTCGAAAACATATGGATATGGATCAGAGTAGGCCAAAGTCATAAGCTGAAAAAAAAAAGAGATGACCCCTAGAGCATAGGGTAATCATGTATTCCTTCGGGTGTCACCTAGGATGGGTCACCGCAGTATACTGAGGCATGGAATGTTGTCACCCAGGTCTGTTGTTACTTTTGGGATAGTAGATAGAATCCGGATGGTGGCATACTGATTATCTCTTTCACAGAGATAAAGCACTACGCATGATTTTGTCCATGTATCACAACTTCTATGGTATCACCTCGACCCTTCTCATGTGAATAATGTTGATGAGGTAGACCTTGAGATAGATGCATCCTTTGAGGAGCATCTGTTACGTGTGTTGGATCACAATGAGAAAGTGTTGTAAGGAAAGACCATGCCGATAGTTCATGTGTTATGGAAACATGGATGTGTGCAATAGGAAAAATGGGAAAGAAAAGCATATATGTGGGATCAATGGCCTGATCTTTTTGGTTAGAAATATTATAAAGGCTTGGAAGTGAAGTTTGAGGACGAGTTGTTATAAGGTGGGGAGATTGTAATATCTGGACCTTTTATGGAGTTATCTCAGGCATGATTTCAAGTACTTTTGGTTTTTATTTAAGTACCCATGTTTGGAGTTATGACTTGGGGTGCGTTTGGGTGGAGTTTTAAGAAGAAATTTGAGAAATGGTTCTTTGCACGGTTGGCACACGGTTAGGGTAAACTGTGTACCCATCCCAGCAAACTATGTGAACCCAGGAAGAGAGGTTTGCATGGCTAATGCACAGTTTGAAAAATCGTGCACCCAAACCCAAGAAATCATATGACCTTGGATAGTGAGGTTTTTATGGTTGATGCATGGTTTCTCCTAACCATGCGCCACATCCCAAGAAACTGTTCACGCTATTTTTAATTATCTAAAAATTGGTTTTAAAATCCCACGAAGCCACGAAGCACCTCCTATTCAACCTTGGCTCAGGAATTGATGATTTTCGATGATCCCATATATTTCTAGGGGGATTACAAGGCCTTAAGAACACTATTCTTCGTGATCGAAATCCCGAATTGAAGATCCTCTCTACTCCCTTTAAGTGGATTTCTTTCCGATTCTTCCCCCATTCTTTCTTATGTATTTCATTGATCTTTTCATGGAATATAACCTATGTTTCATTGTATCAAACACTATGTGGTGAGATCTAGATCTAGGGTTGTGGATCTAGATATTTCTTTATGAGATCTTGATATCTTGATCATGATTTTGGTTTAGGGATTTAGATCTGGAACTTTTATCAAAATCATTGTGCTACTCAGATTTTAGGGATTTTCATTGGGAAAACATTTTTCAAATAATTGAGTTAGGTGGTCTAAATATAATTCCAATAGTCATGGATTGTATATTTATACGAAATATTTTAGAATTTCTAGCATTATTTAGAAATTTATTTTCTTTAATTGGGTTTATTATATTAACCAATTGAGTTATCAAAGCTTCATTGAAAGAGGTGATTAATTTGGGGAATTATTCATGAGACTAAGGGGATACAATATTAGATAATTAAATTTTGGAAATTGATTATAAGATGTAGGGGTTTTAATCAAGATAATTAGTTAGGGGATTAATTATGATATTTTGAAAGGGCTAATTTGAGATAATTAATTGTGGATTAATTATGTGCCTTTGATAATATGATTTATATAATTAATTGTGGGATTAATTATGGAAAGTTCAGATTAAAATGAGATAATTAATTCTGGGAAATTAATTATGGAATATAAATTGTGGTATTTATTAATTAATTGATGAGTTAATTAATTATTTGAAGCACTAAGTTAATTGTTGAGTTAACTAATGGAATGAATGTGTTTAACAAGTTATTAAATTAATAATGGGTTTGGGGTGGACAATTAATTGGTAAATTAATTATGTGATAAAGAATGGGAACATGCTCATTCTAATGTGAAGTATACATGGTAACATGGTAATTATGATTATGAGTAAATAGAACGGGAACGTGGTCATTATATTGAGGAGTAAGAAAGGTGACATAGTCATCTTACTTATGTTTGTGATATTGGAAACTTTGGAAATGTGTCTTATAAATGTGAAATTATTGAATGGAAATAATGGAACTCTGAGTTATGGCCTCACAGAAGGATATTTGACTCTAGAATGTATAGAATTGGGTACTGAGATATCATAGCACCTTGAATACTTCGATCTTTGTAAAGAAGAGGGTATTAAGATATGGTATTACCTAGGGAATACTTTGGTCTTCGGTACAATATGAATTTATTATTGAGGTATGGGTATCCTTTGGAACCCTAGAGTTAATGTAGTTAGATAATAATAAATGAAAATGTGAAAAACTATTTATTATTGCATTGTACTTATTTCCTTATAGAATTACATGCACTGTCTTTTGACTGGACTTGTTTTAAACAGCATTGGTGATGGCCTACTGAGTTTTACTCACACCTTATTCAGCATTCCTGATTGGTACCCAAATATATTATATTTTTGCAGGATTGGATGAGGTAAAAGGCCCTAGGATAGGTGGCTGATTGGGGATGGAGTTCAAAGGAGGGAACTAAACATGGTTCGGAACCCCCTTGGGGAGTTTTAGTGTCTTTATTTTCAGTTTAAAACTATAAACTTTACACTTATATTGGCATAACTTGTTTTCCCTTTCAGTTGAGTATTGTTTTCCCATTTGGTTATCTTGTGACATGAGTATTTTTCTAGTTATATATATTCCTCAAATTTTGTTTATTTATTTACACTATCATTTTACTCTGACAAATGAGGGTATATTCTCCCCATAAATGGCTTACCAAACCCTCTCTACTAATAGGTAGCCTCTAGTGTATGGGGAGGCATGCTTGAGTTCATGTGGAGAACCAGCTCGGGGCACCATCGCGTCCACCCGGGTCGGGACCTTACAATGTGAAAGAAAAAATATCATGGATAATAATAGTAACATAATTATAAATAAATAAAATTATTAATTATTTGATTCTATGTTTACTAGGTACATTATACCTTTATCGTCAAGACCTTTCACAATATGGTTTGGCATACGAGGTTAAAACCCATTTGATTTGGCTAGCTGATTCATCTCATGAGACTAATAATTACATAGAGGGGCTTACTTTAAACGGTCCCCAACAAGTTTTATAATAGTAAAATTAATTACTTATATATATAATAATTAATTTAATTCATTAAAAATATACCTTACCAAATATCTGTACTGAGTAAATGATAAGGTTTTATCAATATTTTCCCAATTCATTAAATTAGATTCAAAGTAGACACTATATATAAAAATGGTATATGGTTTAGGAAATAATTATAAACATAAAATAAGATTATGGATATTAAAAATAAATTTAATTTCCAATAGAAAATTTTCATAACGAAGTTATCGTTTAAAGATAAATTTAACGATCATAAAAGAAAGTGAGATTGCAAAGGTAACTTTTAACACCTCGTAATTTTCAAGTGAAACCCGTTGGATGAGATAAACCAAATTGAAACTTAAATTACCATGAATTGTGATTTAATCATGATATTAAATGAAAAAAAAAATCAGTATATAATCCACACAAAAGAAGTAATTGGTAAATATGACATTTATCTCACAGATGTAAAAAAGTGAGATGAAAATCCCTTACCTTATGCTTCTTTTTGGTTAACCACTCTTTTTCCTCAAGTATAATGTTTTTATTAATTTAATTAACTTAAAATATAAAAATATTAATTTATATTATATCATATATAGTTCTTTTATAATATATTATAAACAATTCATTTATATTCTTTCATAATTTTCATCATTTCAAGTATTTATTGCCTTGTTTTTTGAGTATGTTTTGACTTTTTATTTTTGTTCCTATTAATTAGATAATGATTTAATCATATAAAAAGTGTAAAAAAATATGTAAATATCATATATATTCATTATATATTTATTTATAGTAATCCATAAAAGTTAGAGATATAAAATGAAATACATCGTTCATGGAGACGGTAGGTCGTACATACACACGAACGTTGTTTCCATTTTTTTCATATTCAAAGAAAAAAATTAAATTATATTCATATATATTATAATAAAAATATAATAATTATTTCATATGAATCAAATATTTTTATTAAAACCAAACTTAATACATTCCATGTAACATGTGAACGAATCACATTGCTTTGAGGAGGTGGTAGTCCACATGTCCACAAACAATGTTATCGTATTCCCAAAAAATGGAAAGCATGAATTTATGTGTTATATAGTAATTATAGAAGAATTAATACATTATAAATATCATATATATCATATATAAACCATAAATTTATCATTATTCACATCCTTTATAGGTGTAAATGGAAGAACGAACGACATCGATTCGTAAGGCGATAGTTTAATGTACACACGAATGATGATTGTGTATCTCATTTGATGAAAGTTTGTGTGATTTTAGGTATTAAAAATAATATAATAACATCAAAATATATTTAGGATACTGATTTTATCATATAATAAACATATAATACTAATTAAATGGGTGGATAAAGAGATAAAACAAATGTGAACGTTGAAGAATGTTACATATTTTTCAGGTAACTCCTTTTGGTTTATACCAAAAGAAATCCATGGTTGGATTTATTCAAAAATTTAGGACTCTAGTATTATGGTAGGGATTTTGAGAGATTATTTGGTAAGGGTTTTTTTGAACCTATGTAGCTTTAGAGGTGTCAAGAATTGGGGGCAAATGAATGAACTTTTATAGTGGAGGGGAAGTGGAATTATTTTAATATAAAAAGGTAAACACTATTGGGTGCTATCCCTGACCTCATGTGCCACTAAAATAGATAATTAATGTACTAAAGTGTATTTATTCTCGATAAAAACATCCAATACAAAAAAAAATAAGTTCATTTTTATAATTTGTTCCATATCGTTTTAAGTTTCCTGACTTTTACAATTTTGGTTTTTATTAAGGTAACAAGATTTCTATCCTAAGTAATATAAACATTAAGAATAAATTAAAGTGTAATTTTTTATAGAAAATAGACCCAATAAATTATAAATATGGTATCTAATTTACAAAATAAAATTCCCATGTGTTTTGGAAATTAATTTTAACACAAGCACAAGTAACGTTCAAAAACACTACTTAAACTCAAACCATGTTAATAGATTTTTTACTATTTAACATTCAATATAGTGATTATAATAGAAAAAATTGTCCAATAATGGACCATAATTGATATTTATTAAAATTTAAACAAAAATTTAGAATATATGATTTTTATTAATTTTATATCATTTAATAAAATGTCATATATTATAAAATAACATTAATGTCAATTTTGACATTATTTACTTCATTGAAATTTAAAAATATCAAGACAATAATGGAATTTAAATATATAATTTTAAAATATTTTTATCAAGATATATTCATCTATAAAATAATTAACCTGATAATTCATTCTATTTAACTCACTTTGAATGTTTTTAGTATCATTTATTTTAACTAATTATTCACTAAATAATCAATGTGTTGGTAATTCTTAAGCATTTAATGTAATTATATCATATCTAAAAATTATAGATAAATTAATATTAGGATAACCACTCATTTAAGTTTAAAAAATAATTTATATAACCTAGCCCGTGTTTATTTTTTCCTTATCCCAAATAATTATATAAATTAAAAGGGAGAAAGGTACATTTTTTCTCTTTTTCTTAACTTAACTTATTATATGGTTCACTTTCATGGAATAGTGAACCAGAAACACATAAATTTAGATAATATATTTATAATGGTATAAATATTTCCATAAATTTTCTTTTGGATAATTTTTGGGTCATTTTTATGGCTTATGATTAAATATTATGCACTAAGTAAACTCATTTTCACCTTAATCATTATAATTAATTTTAATTTCATTCACTAATATTTTCTGTAAAAAACTAATTTCAAACAATTAGACATTATAAATTATTATAATTCAAAATATTTAATCCATTTTTACAAATTAAAATCACATAATTGGTATAAATTAATTTATAATTATTCTTATATATGGGATGAGACAATGAGGTTTTAATGTGAAAATGTTCAAAAGATTAAAATAATTTTATATCCAATTTCAATGTAAAATTGATTATAATAACCTAGATTGTATTAATTTATTTAAAATTTATCTAATAAAAATTTAATACCAATTAAAAATATACTTTAACATTATAAATTATTTAAACGAAAAATATGTTTTCAATTAAAATTCGGTATTTTCATTATTCATCAAAAAATAAAACTTCTCATAAAAATGAAAAAAACAACCTATGATAATTTTAAAGTTACAATTTCAAAAATTATATTTATTATTTCAAATAAAATATATAAAAGGTTCAAAATTTAGTTTTAAAATAGGTTCTCCATTAAAAGGCGTCAAAATTTCCATTTTCGAAAAAATACAATTTTTAAGCATAAAACTAGATTTATTCTTGTCTCATTTATATTAAATGATTGTAAAAAAAATTTATAAATGTGTTTAAATATAATATATTTATAACTATTCATACCCTCTAATATAACATCTAGGTCATAACATCCATAATAAATAATAATTTTAATTATATATTGCAATTCAGTAAAATTTGGTCTTGTGTGTAATGAAAACTATCAATGAAAGTCATTGTTGTGTATAACGCAAGATAACTCAGTGCTATGTGAAATGAAGGATATCAAAAAAATATTCTAAAATGAAAAAATTGTAATGTCTTGGTGTTTTAAAACCGATATATCCAAACCGAATAGAATTCTATGAGATTTTATCTAATGATCTTGATAGAATTTCTCTGGTATTAATGTGATGTACAAAAACTGTATTAACACTAGTATAATTATATAATTATGTATAAGGGGATCTTGGTTAATAATATTTAATTCCATAATGATCTTTAACATATTTATTGATCCACAAAAAATTCAAGCCTAATAATATTATTATAAATTATTTTACTAAATTGATACGCACTAAATAAATAATAAATAAATTCCATTTCATAAATTTATTTATTAATACTTATTAAAATGTTATTTAATATATCATTACTAGATGGAACCTTAACATGGCCAGTCAATCCTCCATGTAATTTATGGATCCATGGATAATGTTTAATTATTTGATAACTAAATATAACTATAGTTATTAAAATTATTTTGAACTTTGATAATGTCTAATATTTTAATCTATAAAATTTTTAATGATTCTATCAAGAAATTAATTAATATTTTTATGATAGTCAAATTCAAATGATAGATCCCTTTATAATATAAATTTTTTTCTCAATATCACTAGCCACGAAAGGTTCATTCAATTGTCATTAACCTATGTTCTCGATAGATCATTCATTCACATTCCATGGTTGAACTCATCGACTATCTTCCAGGGATATATATTTAATATGATTGTTCAACTTCCATAAATGGTATAGAGATATTTATTTACACTTATCTCAAAATTTAAAATCATTTATTTAAATATTTATTAATATCTTATCACTTATGACATTCCCAAAATACCATACTTAGATGTCAACAAATTATGAAACTATTTTCCTAAATACATCAATTTATATGACTCGTAAAATTATTTTACGATAAGATATTGTATAATTGTAAATACCCATTATTACAGATAGGAATGTTCAATGAAAAAAATACCATTTTCAATTCCTACAAGAGGTTCATTTCACATAACCTCATATCATAGGGATTACCATGGGAGAAAAAAATTAGAAGTCATATCAATTTCAATTGATCTTGAAACCCTACATAGCCTATGTAATATATACCCCAACAGATGATATCATCTTTATACTAAACATGTATTTAAAAATATACTGATTTTATTTTAATGATATCATCATATCTGGGATCTCTATGTCTAGTTATGCAATAATTTTCCTTGTGATGTTATCATGTTCAATGTCATATATAAGAATAATATATATATTATATGGCCATCATTAATAATCAATGACTAAATATAAAATTATTCATAAATTACATTGAATTTTTATCTAGTGAATTATAACCAATGCTTTATCATGTGTTGACCACTTCCTTCTTACATAAGTGAAGGCATAATAAAAAAAATTATTACTCTATATGAGTCCAATAGGTGTTTATCCTCACCTCCTCACTCATAGATGACCAAAGAATCATAAACAACAATGAACCCATCTCATTTGTAGAGTAATTTTTAATACAATATCCTTAATAGAGAGGTCAAACCATGGAATATATATCAACCATTGTATAATTGGTCTCCTATCACAATCGCATCATTAAGAACATGGAATAAAAACCGATCACACATTAGAGCCATATATCTCATATAACCTCTCGCATTATTTGTAAATATCATTCTTCTAAATCCTGATAGGCGACTCTCCTCAAAAAAATATTCTTAAATAGGTGCAACATATTATCCCTCTCAACATCATCATCTAACCCATCAGATATCCACTATGCTCCTCCATGACCATCCAAGTCTATTCTCTTCATTTTCAACTCATACCCATAAACCCTTTATGTCCCAAAATCAGGTTTGATCTCCTAACCCTAGACAAAAATGGTGGGGTCTAATATTATTCTGAGTTTGCATCTCAACTCAGTCCTTCTACACAGGGACCATCCTGAGACTTCTTGATCTAATACTATTAACATCACAATGTGATGTTCCTACTAAATGATAATACCTATACCTATGTCCAATGTCACATTTTATAATGGAGATATCTTAAAATATTATATGAATTAAAACCCTCTATTACACCCAAAAAATAGTCCCAAAATACATATCCCACTAAAAAGACACACTATGACTCTCCTCTAGATATATGATATTGTTTATCACCAGACATGATATGTACTACCATCTATCATATATTTACCCTGACTAATCCCCTTATTCTAATAGAATATCCCTTTGTAATTCCATATAGGATACTAACATCTCATTATTAACTCATGGAACTTATTAGCCCTTATATTATCTCAACTGGAACCTAATACCCTTAGACACAAGGTTATTGGTTGATCTTATTTTACCAAAAGTGAAAAGGAGGATTGTTCCACACATAGGAGGATCAAAACTATAATATCACTTATTTGGTCCACATTAATATCTACCTTTATCCATGAAATTGTGATGTATTTCAAACCCATGAATAAATATATATAAAATTTTGTATGACAAGGGTCTCATATAGTGAACATGGAGTTAACCAAGATGTATGGTACATACATGCATCATCCATACCCAACCAGCATCATCAAATATCATATGTGCTCTTGAGATCCTATATCATGGAACACATAAAAAATAATGAATTATATCGATTTATTGTTAATTACCTAATTTATTACATAGAGTAAATTCAGTAAAAATTCATTATCCATCTTTTTGTCAATGAATAAAAAATAAACGGTATCAATTTTATTTTTAAGGAATTCTTATAGAATCAAAAATAATTTTTTTTGTTAATTCCAATTTTGACCATGAATTTGTAAAATATATACTAAATCACTACCTAAAATCAAACAAAAATCGGTAGTTACCAAATTGGAATCTATGTAGAGAGGAGAGTAGACTAGATAACCTTGAATCGTACTTGAAACTCTTTCAAAAATTCCCCTAAACATGTTAAATAAATGGGGTGGAGAATAGGTGGAAGATAAATTAAAATTATTATATCTCATGTCACCCCAAACTAAAATAATTAATGGGGTATTCCATGAAAAAAAAATTTATACCACTTCAAAAAAAGTCCACCAAACAGTTGATTAAGTAATGACAATGATGGTTCCATCACTATCCCTCTTCCCAGGTCACACTACAGCACGACCCTTCTACTTCAGACATAACCAAAACCTAAAATAAAATGGGTTTATTCCCTCAAAAAAATCCAATTTATGAACACAAAGGGTTTTTAAAAGTTCTTTACCATCTATTCCCACACTACATTGTGGCCCATATGTTTTAGAAAATTTTCCCACAAAGGGGAAGAGGGACCAACCCTAAAAAACGTCTCAATAGTGTGGCCCATATGGGTTGTGTAATGAGGCATCAAATCCATTTAAACCCATATTGTAATTATGGATATGAATGGAATCATTCATATACTCATGGTTATAATTATTTCTAGAATAATAATTGTATTGAAACCTACTGTCAACCATGTGAAAATTTCCAAAATATTGTAATTTACAATATGAACAATGAGATGTGAATAACTTTCAATGTGTTTAAGGATTTCAAGGAATATAGGAGTCTGATCCACACTAATAAATATTGAAAACATAGTTGACATATACTTACCTAAATGATATAGAGATCAATGAATAAGTGGAACTCCTCAAGGAAGAATACGAGAAAATCACCAATACTAAAAACCCATTAATTAATTAGATTCCCTTTTAACAAACATATTTTTACATCATGATGAAGGGATGGTGGAAGTTAAATAGAATGTATAATATGTTATTTTTTTATGTTCAAAAGGATGAGTAAAATATGGAAGATTATATTTAACTTGATGAAATTTTATATTACGATGAAACTCGAGTCCCTAAAGATGAGGAAGAGAACTGTACATAATATAAATAAACCGTATTAGATATAGAGGATACATAATCATAAGAATTGGTATATGATGATAATTATAAAAAAATTAAACTATTAATTTAAATTTTTATTATTAAAAATATTTTAAAACATTGATTTCACTCTAAATATGTTACATGTTACTACAATGGAGAAAAATGTGAACCATTATTCAAAACATGCTAAATTTCGAATCCTTTTTAAATATATACATGGTAACAGCATTCCACTCTCATATAATTTGAGATAATGATCTATGGTCTTCCAATAAGATCTTAAAATAAACGCTATTGGGAGGAAACATAATATTTATTAAATTATTGATAGTTAGTTTTAAGAATACATTTATTAATTATTGAATTTATTGATTCTAAATACCTTATCATTTTGAAATAAAATGGATCGAACCATGAACTTATCATTTTTTTTAATTTTTTATGATCAATAGAGGAATAATATTTATATAATAATAGGAAAAAATGGTGGATTTAAATTAACATTAGGTTTTATTATTTAGTTGAAAATATTTTTAAACTCCTTGTATAACACATGATTTCAAAAAATATGAATATTTTCATGAAATAAATAAATTGGACTAACCCATAAAATACATGTATTTTTTGTATTTTCTTTAAGCCACTGATCCTAGATATATCATCACATAGGAAATATATATATTTTCATTTCAAAAAAATAAGACTAGTCATATATAAATATTAGATATATATGTGGAATTTTTTATAACATTACATAGATATTTAATTTTTTAGGGTTGTACAATATTTTATCAGATAATATGTCTATAAACTATTTTTATTCATGAAATTTTTTATTTAGTTGAATAATTATCATTATTCTTGGAATGACTTGATTGAAAAATATGATGTTTAACAACCAAAAGAGTCTTCTAAGACATTTTCATATTAAATCCCATAACCTATTTATTCAGGTAATTTGGGATATGAATAGAGACTAATTAAATATTTTTTGTCCTTTTGAATCATGAATGTTTATCAAAATTCTATGATAAATGAGTCCATAAGTTTATTATAACTAAACCAATTTCATATTGATACCTACCCAATATTATTATTTTTTGAAGACCAAAATAAATATAGAAATAGATTATATGAACCGTGTTATTATTTATTTTTGAAATATTATTCATTTGATTATTAAGTAGAGAGAATAGAGATTCATGATAAAATTTGGTGAGAGTTTCATGATATAGTGCAGACGGATAATTTTTTGTAGAAAAGTGTTTATATATATTCATATTTTTTGTACTAAATCCCCAACATTTTGAAAAAAAAATAATCAAATTATTAGTAAATGAGAGACTATTGATTGACTATGAACATGGAACACCTCCCCATTCATAATAAAATAAAGAAAAATAGTTTTTTCAAGAGAAAATGGAAAGGATCAAGGTGTATGTTGGTTTGATGTACAGGGGATTGAGATTATTATTAAAAAAAATTCATTTGATTAAATTATTTACTGGAAAATATTGAGAGAGAAAATTTTTAATTTCATCATGGTTTTATAAATTTATTAATGGTCTTTAAGGATAAATGAATCAAAACAACACAAAAACCCTTTGGCCAGAAATGATAGTTCACACCCCCATTATGGGTTGACTAACTCAAAATTTGGACTAATTATTTTTTAAAGGGTCCAAAACCCCACCATTTTGATAATATGGAGGCCATCATTCACTTTTTTGAATATTGATATTTAAAAATAATGCGAAAATGTGGAAGGTTGTGGAGCTAATGACATTTCAAGTGTAGTTATAGGTGGAAATAAATTTACTTTTGATTACCTGAATATTGTGTATTGTATATAATGAATCTATCTTCCTTTTCAAAACAATGATTTTAATTTTATCACTATTAATGACCAAAACTTATATTAAAATTCATTATAATATTCATTAAAGTACTTATAGTTGTTTAGGGTTTAATTTCTATGAAATGAAAAGGAAATCATACTAACATCTGGATAGAGTGAATATACATATGATTGAGAATTCCTCAAATTTAATGACATTTTGTAATGAGTAAAATTTATTTCCATATGGTAGATCATATGTTGATCAATTATTAATTAATATTGAATATTGTGAGTAAAAGAGTAAAAAATGAATTGAATAGGAATTATATGTTAAACATTATTTAGAACTCTTTATTGGGAATGTATTAATTTTTCAGTTATTTATATATAATATTATATTTATGGGCATGATCGATAGAATATTTCCTTTGTTAATGTATTAATACATTTTGATTTTATGATGATATTTTTATTTCTGATAATAAGACACTTATATGTTGGGGAGTTTGATATCTTTGCTGTATAAATATATTTTTATATATTTATATATGTCCATTGGTTTTTATTCTAAAATCGGCATATTATTAATATAATTATTAGTTTTTTTATGGTAGGAATTTTCATATTTTTGATTTTATGGAATTTTTAAGGGTTTAGATAATTTTGGGAATAAATTTCATGAAGACATTTAATTTGGTGGAGGAAACATATATAAAGGTATTTATACCCACATGTAAGAGTCTAGATTCAGTGGAATGTTAGAAATGTTCCTAGAGAGGGATAATACATAACAGTTTCAAATAGAGCTATATTGATTATAATTTTTAATTTTATACAGTGGATATCAGACTATTCACTTAATGATATGATATTATATTAAATTATATAGGGTTGAGCGTTATTGATGTGTAAGGGTAAATAACACCATTACCTAGAGCATCTAGAAATTAGTTATTAAATGTGATGTACAAAATTCCCTCTATAAGGGTGAAATTATCAAAACCATTATTAAAATTCATGTTCTACAACATAAATGATGTGAATAAATCATCTAAAATCCCAATGTTTGTACAAAAATGATGAAAAATATGATTACATGGATAAAATGTTGGTTTCACCATTGCATGAGAACAACAAATACTACAGAGAGAATAACTAGTGTGATGTCCATGAGATTGTGGAAATTTTGGAAGCCCATGAATCAATACACATAGGCCATAGATATAGAGAAACATTGTGTGAAATTTCTTTCAATGGGAGATCAAGATCAATCTTAAGAGAGTGGGATGAGGTGGAGGCCTAAACTCGAATGACCAGAAATTCTATCATTGGAATTTCATATCAAATTATATAAATGTGAAATATTTAGTAAAGCACTTGAACCATAAGATACAAACAAAAAAATTATATTATATTAATTTTTAATTTAAATTTCAATAATAAATAAGGAAATTAAATTGAATGTATTATCATAGGACAAAAAATAGAAAATAAGATAATAATAATAGAAATATTTGGATCTGTATAATCCTTACTAATAACCTCAATCATGAACCACACTATTGATATGAAGCTAAATGCTAGTAATGAAATATAAAATTTTTAAATTGAAAATATAACCATGGGTGAAAATATATGTGAATGAAAAATAAATTAAATATGATGTATTTATAGAAAGTAGAGAACTCATATTACCGTTACAAAACTGACCTATGGAATATTAGTCTAACTATTTAAAAAGTAATATAACTATTATAAATAGTAACATAACTTATGTAAGTGTAAAATAATATTTTGGTAACTTATAAATTGAAAATATGATATATTATTATCATGGTATAAGTAAATTAATGTTTATAAAATTGTAAATTAACTATTTGTATTTTTATAGAACAAAAATGTTATAATTTCACTTTCTAAATAAATATAATGGTTTAAATAGAAATTATTTTCATTAAATGGGTTAATAAATTAATATTATTTTTTATTACAATGATAATATAATTTTAGGATACCTTATGTAATTTTTTAATGGGTGGGAAAATTGACTTCAATATTAAAATTTGTATTTGTCCAATAAATGGGGATTTTAAATAAAAATTACATTTCATGTATTTATAAAATAATTAACATAAAATGGATTTCATTATTATACTCAAAAAATCAAAAAAAATAAGTTTTATTTTTTCATTATTATTAACTAGTTGAATTTTTTGTGAATAGTAAAATGTTATAAATTACGATATTTATCATTTTAATCTAAATACATGAAATTATAAATCCTAGATGATTTAAGAACCCATTAGTTCGAAATCACATAAAACATTTACAATATATATTCACAAGAATTGGAAAAATTTATAGACTTGAGCCAAAATAATAAACTTATGATTATAATATTTAAAAACACCCCTCTCTTCCCCTTAAAAACCCCACCCCTCACAACCCCTTCTCAACACACATTCTAAGCCTTGTATTTTTTCAAAAATCATACCTAATATCTAAGGAATACACTCCCCTATGACCTAATAATTTTTTTCTCCTAAAATATTAATCCAAGGTTCCTTAAATGGAATCCCAAAAGTATCCATCAAAAGGAAAGGTTAATACCCTCAACTGAGTCTTTTATTTTTCCCTTCCTCCTCATCCTCCAAAACAATTCCATTAAAAATTTAAAAATACATATACGATTGTAACAACCCAAAACTTTATCAATGGAATTTCTCCCCTCTTATAGTAATTTCATGTGGTATAAATCACATAAAATCACTTATAGACCATAATAAAAACTTTATAAATGAAGAATTCATGAAATAGGAAGTATTTATATAAGTTAAGAAACCAATACCAATGAAATAGTAACTTTAACTTAGGAATAGTAATGTGACTCTTATGAATAGTAAAGTGATTAAATGAATAGTATCATCACCCATGAAATTATAAATAAAATTTAGTCATCTTATAAATTAAAGTATGATATAATTATATCATAGTCTAAGTAAATAAATGTTTTAAAAATTATTAATTAAGTTTTGGAATTTTTGTAAGTCATAAATATTTAATTACATTTTGATGATTCAATTAATAATTTAAAAGAAATTTTATTTTTATAAACTTTATTCATAAATTAATATTTCTATTTCTTATGATTTTAAGATAATTTCATGAGACAATAAGTAATTTTTCAAAGTGTTATAAAATGAGTTATAATTTGAAAATTTTTATTTTCCAAGTTAATGATGATTTTAATTAAAAATTAAATTACTCATATTAAGAAAATTATTTTCATAAAATGTATCTCATTTTTTAATTCTACACATCAAAAAAGGTTAGGGTGAATTTTAGGAATTTTTATAAAATACTTGATTTTTTATGAATGGTAAAATACGATAATTTACAATAAAATATAAATATGTGAATTATGGAGTCATATATGATGTAAGGATGATGTAATCCCAAAATTTCAAACCCTATTAAATTATTTTAATATATTTATATATAATTCTCAGACTACTCATAGTATTGATCCAAAATAATAATCTAATGAATATAATAATGAGAAAACACTCCTCTCCTCCACTATAAATATCACCAATCAGCACCTCTTCTCCTCACACATCTCAAGTTTTATCTCTTCCCAAATTTTACCCAATACACTTCCATATCCCCTTCCCCACGTATAATAGATCTTGGTTCATCAAAAAACTAAAACCTTTTCCCAAAGGTGGTTCTCAAGGAGGAGAAATTCAAGAGGTAAATTCCTCTTTCTTTTCTTTTAATTTCTTTTCAAGTTCTTTTATTTTTATTCTCTCCTCAAGTCCCATCGTACAAATGGAATGATAACTATTGTACATTGCATATACTAGAATTATATCATTTTAATGGTAGATCAGTCATTAAAATCCTCTCTCTCTATTTTATTCAAAAAAATGAAATTGTCACCTGTGATGTGTCAATTTACCAACATCATGGGCATTGCACTTTTATTTTACCTTAACACCTTAAAGTATGGTAATAAAACCATTTAAATCATTGAAAAAAAATTTAAAATTTATGTTAAACCCATCTTTATTTTCTTTAACTAAAATATTTACTTAATACTAAATGATAAAACAAAATGAGTTTATTGTGATCGAAAAACCGCCAAAATTAACCTAAAATGATCACCATTAACTTTTATCTAATGATTCGTCCTAATAACAAATAATAAAATTAGTTGAAAGATAATTAAAACTTTTTTAATATCATTAATAACATAATATCACAATTCTTTCTATTTATCTACTTTTTTACACAAACTTCCATTCATGTATACAAGTGAACTACTCATGAAAACTAAGGAAACAAACACTCCCTAATGATAAAATTAAAGTCTATAACTCATCAAAAATCCCATAATTGAACTTAATAAAACCATAATGAATCAAATTCAGGTATAAAAAGTTTTTTATTTCTTAATTAATTAATATAATTTGATTATATAGGATATTAAAGTGAAGAAATCATTTGGACATAAGGTAAGGGGAATTCTTGAACCCAGCACTCTTTCATTGGGTTTTCCCTATTTCACCCCATTTTCAATATATATATTCCTTAAATATCATTTATTCATCATTATATTATCTTTATTTATATAAATTTTCTATACTTGAGTTTATGAAAAACATAATGTTTTCTAAAAGAACACTTCTTTTAAAAAAAATCACCTTTTACTTCTCGAGATCGTTTCTTCTTCACTCAAGGTTGATGTTTCTTATATCGAGTATGTTATTCCCTGTTTCATTTGGAAAACCAAAGATTATGAATTTATGATTAATGAAATGAACCCCATTCTTTTACATGGGTTATTTTATTTCCAATATTGATATACATTCTATGTGTCAAGCATGATAATGTAAATGATATGATGTGATGAGTGCGCCCAAAATTATATAGCACAATGTAAATGTTATGATGTGACGGGTGGACCTGTATTATATATCACTCCAATGAAATGGGTAATGTGATGTATCTCAGGGTAAAAGTTAAATATTTGTGAACATGATGTTAGTTTAGTTCAAAACTATATGGGGAAGTTGACCACTAAGACATGATGCTTCATTTTTATGCACTGACACATTTCATTCCTTTATCTAATGATTACTCTTATGATTATGATGAGTATATTAGGAGTATTCTCACCCCATGTTATATTTTCTTATGTTATTATCTATCCTCTTATTGGGATTCTATTTCACCCCTTTCTATGATGTATTTCCTCAGGTCACTCCTTGTACTAAGGAGAATTCAAGGTGCAATAAGAATATGGACAATAAGTAATTAAATAAATGTTTATATTTTATTTTTGTAAATGTTATGTATATCCATAATTTTCCCAAGACCATAAACCTTTGGATCCTAGTAATGTAATTATTTTATGTTATTTATCATTAAAATGATGTAATGTTAATGTAATAAAAAATAGGGTCGCTATAGTTGGTATCTGAGCATGGTTCAGTTAATTTGGGAATTAGGATTAGAGAACCTTAGTGAAAACCCATAGTATGAGACTATGTATATATAAGATCACAATTCTCTTTGATAAAAAAAATTGATCCCTTAAGATATTCCTTTAGAGTTACTTTTACAAAGTGATAAATTATAGATGTCTTATTGACTTACATTATGTTCTAACCTTTTCTATTTTAGAAAATACTATGAACCAGGAGAAACCAATCTAGAAACTTGTGCGAGGGACAATGTAATGATTTCCCTAACAACATCCCCAGTGCTTTGGGAGGTGGAGTTCAAATTTTTTTGGAGATTCTTACCCATCTATCTCATGTTATTAACAATAAACTGAATAAAATGGAATTTCCACCTTCACCTAAGAGAGAGAAACTGTTTATTGAGTGTTTTATGTGGCAATTACCACCAATGTTTAGTGAATATTACGATCCACTAGTCACAGAATAGTGGGTCAACTCAATGGAGAATATCTTTTATATACATAACTTTTCCAATATGGATAAGGTGAATCTTACCGATTATCATCAAGATTGAGAGTTTTAACAATGTTGGGTGTTGATTAAGAACACCAAGCCGAAGGATGAAATTGAAGATATGGAGTTGGAAGACTTTAAGATAAAATTTCTTAACAAGTATTCACATCAAAATCTTTGAATAAATATGGAGATAAAATTCATATAGATGAAGAAAAAAATAAGTATAATCTTTCATGGCCTATAAAGAAAATTTCACAAGGCCTACAAGGTATTATTTGGATATTGTTATCATAAATGATAGAAAAATTGATAGATTCTTTAGTGGATTAAAACCACGCCTTTGAAAGGATCTAGAAATTTGAGACTTTGTTATTCATGAAGAAGTTGTTTGATGTGATCCCGATGTGGATATTGAGTTTGGAGAATGGTCCCATGGCTATGGTGATAAGAAACAAAAGATGGAGTTTCAAGACGGAGTATCTAATGAGAAAGGTGAAAAGAAAACTCAACTACCCACATGTCAAAAATGTGGGAAGAAGCATCATACGAACTACCTCAAAGGGACGGTGAAGGGCTTCAAGTTTTGGAGAGAAGACCACCAAACTCATGAATGTCAAAAATACATGAGGAAGTAGGACAATGTGGTGGAGTAAAAGTGATCACCACCTATGGACCAATGCTACAACTTTAGGGAGAAAGGGAACTATGCAAAGACATTTCACTAAACCTCGAGTCCTTGAGGGTAATCAGCATCAGCAGCCACCAAAACCAAAGGAGAAATTCAAGGCGTATTCCATAACTACTATTTAAGTGGATCAAGAAAACAAATTCGTACAAGTTACACTTCCTATTCACTCAAGAATGGAAAACTTCATAATTGATTCCGGTTCTATGCATTCCTTTATATCTTAAAAGTTTTCTAGAACTATTGAATTAAAGACCCAAAACCTTGAAGTAGAGATATCTGTAAAAACACCAAGTGGTGCAAGAATTGCAACCCAAGTGATGGACTCTTCTCATGTTGGCATACGTGGGAAGATTATTCCAGTGAATCTCATGATACTTACCTTGGTTGAATTTGAAGTTATAATGGGAATGGATTGGCTATCATTATATAGAACACATATAAATTTTTAGTAAAAGGAAATATATTTTCATATAATAAACCATCCAATTCTTCTATATAAATGCAAGGAAGATCATGAATCTCCTTTGAAAAATCCTTCAATGGTGTCGAGGTTGATTCCCGGTGAAGAAGCATACCTCGCTCAAATGGTTGAGTCAAAGGAAGGTATCAACCTAGGGGAAATTCCCATTGTGAGGGAATACAATAATGTATTTACTAAAAAGTTACCTGGAAATCCCCCAGATTGTGAGGTAGAGTTCTCATTAGAACTCATACCCGGAGCTACACCAATCTCAAAGTGTTCTTATAGGATGGATCCTATTGAACTGGAGGAGTTAAAGAAAGAGCTACAAGAGAATTTTGATAGAGGGTTCATATTCCCTAGTGGATCACCTTCTGGTGTTCCGGTTCTCTTTTTCAAGAAGAATGATTGATCAATGCTGCAATTTATTGATTATCAGGAACTCAACAAGATCACCATAATGAACAAGTATCCCCTTACAAGTATTGATGAGTTGTTCGATCACCTACGAGGAGATCAGTACTTCTCAAAGGTGGATCTCCATTCTGGATATCATTAGCTAAAGGTGAAGAAGGAATATATTTAGAAGACTGCCTTTTGTAAAATCTATGGGCACTATGAGTTTTTTATGCCCTTCATACTTACTAACTCCCCTACAATCTTCATGAATTTGATGAATATAGTCTTTATACATTACCTTGACAATTATTTGGTAGTTTTTATTGATGATATTCTCATCTACTCTAAGATCATGTAGAAACATGAAGAACATATAAGTCTTGAATTGGCGATATTAAGGAAGGAGAAATTGTATGCCAAGTTTAGAAAGTTTGACTTTTGGATGTAGTAAGTCTCATTCTTTAGACATGTGATCACAAGTGAGAGAATTTATGTGGACCATTCAAAAACAAAGGCAATTGAGGATTGGCCCAGACCCTCTAGTGTAATGTAAATCCATAGTTTTCTTGGATTAGTAGGGTAATACGGAAGTTTTTTGAGAAATTTCCCACTATTTTAAAGTATTCTAACTATGCTAAAAAGTAAAAGGGTAAAGTATGTCTAGATGGAAGAATGTGAGGAAAGCTTCAAAGAGATAAAGAAGAGGGTGATCACTGCACCTATACACACATTACTAAAAAGTGTAGAAATTTTGGTGATATACAGTGATTCATCAAAGAAATTATTAGGTTGTGTTCTCATGAAAATGATAATATGATAGCTTATGCATCATGACAGTTGAATATCCATGTGTATAAATACCTGATTCATGATCTAGATCTATAATCTACGATGTTTTCCTTGAAAATACAGTCGCACTACCTCTATGGTGAGAATTGTGACATATATACCAATCATAAAAGTGTAGAGTATATATTCACACAAAAGGATCTCAACATGCATCAAAGGAGATGGTTAGAGCTAATAAAGGACTATGATTTCTCTATTCACTAACATCTTTGCAAGGAAAACAAGGTAGTTGATGCTCATATCAGAAAAGAACCTGCTACTATATCCACGTTGTGAATTGAGAAAGTCTCCCATCTTTATGGATATGAAAAGGTTGGATTTAGATATCATAAATTGATGGATTACATCCTGCCTTTCCAAAATTACTTCTCAACCACCTATCCAAGAGAATATTAAGGAGACACAAAGGGATGGTATGGAATTACAAAAGAAGGTGAATGTTGTAAAGGAATGGAAGCTACAATATTTCTATATCAATGATGATGGTGTTATTCAGTTTGGAACAAGGCTTTGTGTGACTTCATCACCAAGGATAAATAAGGATCTATTGGATAATGAACATAGCTCAACTTTCTCTATCCATCCTGGGAGTACCAATATGTATCGTGATCTATGAGAACACTTCTATTGGGATAACATGTATAAGGATATTTTTGAGTATATATCATGGTTCTTGATTTTTCATAAAGTTAAATCAAAGTAATATAAGTCCAAATGGATGATGCAACCCTTCCCCATATGCATATGGAAATGGGAGAATGTCACTATGGACTTTTTCATAGGTCTCCTGAAGATATCCAAAGGAAATAATGTGATATGGGTTGTGGTGGAATAACTCACCAAGACTGCCTACTTTATCGCTATTCGAGAATATATATCTCTTGAACAACTTGCAAAGATATATGTGAAGTATATAGTGAGATTGCATGGGGTTACACTCTCATTTTTCTTTGATCGTGATCCCATGTTCATATCTAAATTTTGGAGGAGAATTTAACATGCTTTGAGTGCAGAATTAAATTTCAGCATGTCCTATCACCCCCAAAATTATATCCAATCTGAAAGGACTATTCCAAAATTCGAAGATATTCTAAGAGATTTCTCTTCAGAATTTAATGGTGGATGGGATCAGCATATCTCATTGGTTGAGTTCTCATAAAACAATAGCTTCAACTTGATTATTCAGATGGCTCTATATGAATCTCTTTATAGATAGTGATATAGAACTCCAACCAATTGTGATTAAGTTGGAAAAAGAAAGATTCTTGGACTTGATCTTTTGTAAGAGATGATATTGAAGTTTCAAGCCATAAAACAACATATCAAAGCTTCTTGTATTCGACAAAAGTGTTATGCTGAAAACCATTGAAGATAATTGGATTTTTAGATTGGAGATAAATTCTTCCTTTAAATATCATCATGGAAGAGATTCATGCCGTTTGGAAAGAAAGGGAAGCTAAACCCAAGGTACATTAGCCCCATTGAGATCCTTGATTGCATAGGATTCATGGCCTATCGACTTACAAATCCACCAAATATGGCTCAAGTTCATGATGTGTTCCATATATCACTCCTGATAAAATACATACCAGATCCCTCGCATGTACTGAACTCAAAGGTGGTATAGATGGAAGATGATCACTCTTATGAGGAGCAGCCAGTAAAGATTCTGGACTAGAGAGATAAGGTTATATGAAAAAATGTAACCCACCCTATCAAAGTGTTTTGGAGGATCTATAATTATGAAGAAGAAACTTGGGAACCATGTAATTCAATGGAGGAGAAGTACCCTCACATGTTTATGTAAAACAAAATTCCAAGGGAGAAATTTCAAAAGGGGAAAGAATATAATGGCCCAAACTTTTAACAATGGAATTTCTCCCTTTTGATAGTAATTTTAAATAGTGTAAATCACATAAAATCACTTATATACCATGATAAAAAATTTTTAAATAAATAATTAATGAAAAGAGAAGTATTTCTATAAGTTAAAGAACCAATACAGATTAAATAGTAACTTGGCCATAGGTATAGAAATATGACCCTTATGAATAGTAAACTATGAAAATGAATAGTAGCCACATCCATGAAAGAATAAATAAAATTTAGTCATATTATAAATTATAGTATGGTATAATTATATCATAGTCTAAGTAAATAAATGTTTTAAAAATTATTAATTAAGTGTTGGAATTTTTGTAAGTCATAAATATTTAATTACATTTTTATGATTAATTTAATAATTTAAAATAAAATTTATTTCTATAAAATGTATTTATAAATTAATATTTTTATGTCTTATGATTTTAAGATAATTTTGTGAGACCTTAAGTAATTTTTTAAAGTGTTATTAAATCAGTTATAATAATTAAAATATGTATTTTCAAAGTAATTTATGATTAAAATTTAAAATTAAATTAATAATATTTAGAAAAATATTTTCATAAAATAGATTTCATTTTTTAATTCTACACATCAAAAAATAGTTAATGTGAATTTTTGGGATTTTTCTAAAATACTTGAATTTTTCTAAAATACTTGAATTTTTCTATGAATAGTAAAATACAATAATTTACAATAAAATCTAAAAACATGAATTATGGACTCATTGATGATTTAAGACGGATGTAAGCCCAAAATATATAACCCTCATTCATTATTTTAATATATTTAAAGATAATTCTCAAACTATTCATAGTCTTGAGCCAAAATAATAAACTAATGAATATAATAATGAGAAAACACCCCTCTCCTCCACCATAAATACCACCCCTCACCTCCTCTTCTCCTCACACCTCTCAAAGCTTTGATCCTTTACAAAATTATTCTCAATAATCTTCCCTATTCCCTACCCCATTTCTATGATCTCTTGGTCTCATAAAAAAACCAAAACTGTTTCCCTAAGAGGTTCTTAAGGTGGAGAAATTCTAGAGGTAAATTCCACTTTCTTTTCTTTTAATTTCTTTTCAAGTTATTTTATTTTTATTCTATACTCACCTCCCCTAATAAAAATGGAATTATATCTCTAGTACCTTAAATATACTATAATTATGTCATGTTAATGGAATATCCATCATTAAACACCACACTCTCTCTCTTTTATTCAAAAAATGAAATCACCGCCCGTGATGTGTCAATTTACCGACATCATGGGCGATGCAATTTCACTTTATTTTAAATACTTCAAGTATGTTAATAAAACCATTATAATGGTTTATACATATTTTAAAATTTATTTTACAACCCTATTTATTTTCTGTAACTAACATGTTTGTATAATACTAAATGATAAAACAAAATGAGTTCATTGTGATCGAAAAACCGCCAAAATTAACCTAAAATGGTCATCATTAACTTTTATCTAATGATTCAACCTCATAAAATATATCCAAATTATTTTTATGATCATTTAAAATTCTATAATATAATTAATATATATATATATAATAACAATTCTGGATATTTATCCACATTTTACATGAACTTCCATTCATATATACAAGTGAATCGATCATGAAAATTAAGAAAAGGAACACTCTCAAATGATAAAATTAACTCTATAGATCATAGAAAATCCCATAAAAGAACTAAATAAAACCATAATGAATAAAATTAATGTATAAAAGGTTTATAATTTGTTAATTAATTAATATAAAGTGATTATAAAGGATATTAAAGTGAACAAATCATTCGGACATAATGTTAGGGGATTTCTCGAACCCCACCCTCTTTCTTTGGGTTTTCCCCCTTTCACCCCATTTTCTATATGGATATTCCTTAAATATAATTTCTTCATCATTATATTACATTTTTTGGATATACTTCTTTTTTACTTGATTTTATAACAAACACATTTTTTACAAAATAACTCTTCTTTAAAAAAAAACACACCTTATACTTCTCGAGATTGTTTCTTCTTCACTCAAGGTTGATGATTCTTATATCAAGTATGTTATTACCTATTTCATTTGGAAACACAAATTTTATTAATTTATATTTTATGAAGTTAAACCCATTCCTTTTCTTGGTTTATTTTATGTCCAATATTTATATACACTCTATGTGGCATGAAGGATAATGTAAATGTTATGATTTGACGGGTGTGCCCGGAATTATAGAGAGCAATTTAAATGTTATGATGTGAAGGGTGATACCAAAATTATATAGTGCTATAATGAATTGGGTAAAGTTATGTATATAATTATAAAAGTGAAATATGTGTGAACATGATTTTATCTTTGTTCACAACTATGTGTGGTAGTTGACCACTAAGACATGATGTTTCATTTTTTTATATTTCCACATTCCATGAATTTATCTAATGCTTACTATCATTATTATTATAAGGATTTTATGATTATTCCAACCCCATATTTAATTCTTTCATGTACTTATATATCCTCTTACTAGGATTTTATATCACCCCTGTATTTTATGTATATCCTCATGTGACAACTTGTACTAAGGAGAATTCAATGGCCAATAAGAAGATAGAGGAGAAAAAATTAAATAAATGTTTATGTTTTATTTAGTAAATGTTATGTACGGTCCTATTTTAACCAAGACACTAAACCTTTGGATCCTGGTCATGTAATTCTTTTATGTTGTTTATCATTAAAGTTATGTAATAATAATGTAAGAAAAATAAGGGTCAATATAGTTGCTATTAGAGCACGGTTTAGTTAATTTGGGAATTAGGATAAGAGAACCTTATTAAAAATACATAGTATTAGACTAAGTATATATATGAACATAAGAAGATTTTCTGTGCATAAGGATACCATAAGATATTTCTTTAGAGGTAATTTCACAAAGCTATAAATTATTGATGACTTGTTCACTTATTTTTTGTTCTAACATTTTCAATTTTAGAAAATGGTGGGGAGGAAAAAACAGGCTAAAAACCCATGTGAGGGACAATGAAGTGATTTCAGAATGAAATCCCCAATGCTTTGGGAGGTGGAGTTCAAAATTTCATGGTGATGCTTACCCAGTTTTCTATGGTTATGAACAATAACCTGAATAATTTGGAACGTTCACCTTCACCTAAGAGGGAGGAACTGGCTATCGAGTGTCTTTTGTAGTAAAAACCAACAATGTTTAGTGCATCTTCCAATCCACTAGTCAAAGGTAAGTGGGTAAACTAAATGGAGAAGATCTTTTCTATACTTCACTATTCTGAGATGGATAAGGTGACTCTTTCTATTTATCATCTAGATGGAGGGGGAAACCAATGGTGGGAATTGATTAATAACACCAATCCGAAGGATAAAATTGAAGAGATGGAGTGGGAAGAATTTAAGATAATGTTTCTTAAGAAGTATATCCCTTAATATATTCGAAAAAATATGGAGAATAATTCATAGAGATGAAAAAAAATAAGTAGAATCTTTCATGACCTATGAAGAAAATTTCACAAGGCTTTCAAGGTACACTTTAGGTTTTATTATCAACAATGATAGAAAATTTGATATATTAATTAGTTGCTTAAAACCACAACATAGAAAGCCTCTAGAAATTTGAGACTTTGGGGGGTATGAAGAAGTTTTTTGATGTTTTCTCAAAGTGGAGATGGAGTTTGGAGAATGGTCTCATGGCTATGGTGATAAGAAACCAAATATGGAGTTTCAAGCTAGAGGATCAAATGAGAAAGGTGGAAAGAATACTCAACCACCCACATGTCAAAAATATTCGAAGAAGCATTATGGGAACTACCTAAAATGGATAGGTAAATGATTCAATATTTGGAGAGAAGGCCAATAATCTCATGAATGTCAAATAAGCTTGTGGAAGTAGGATAATGTGGTGGATGAAAGGAGATCACCACCCATGCTCCAGTGCTACAAATATAGAAAGAAGTGGGACTAAGAAATTCAGTGCACTAAACATGGAGTCCTTCAGGGTAATCAGTTTCCATAGACACCAAATACAAAGGAGAAATGAAATGCTTATTCCATCACTACTAATGAAGTAGAATAAGAAAACAAAGTCACACAGGGTGCACTCCCTATTCACTAAATAATGGAAAAAGTATTATTTGATTTTGGTTCTATGAATTCCTTTATATCTTTCACTTATACTAGAACTATTGAATCAAAGCCCCAAAACCTTGAAATAGAGATATCTATAAAAAACACCAAGTGGTACAGTAATTACAACCCATGTGATGGAATCTTCATCTTTTGATGTAAGTGGAAATATTCTTCCATCGAATATCATGATACTTCTCTTGGTGGAATATGATGCTATAATGGGAATGGATTGGATCTCTTTATATACATCACATATAAATAATTAGTAAAAGGAAATATATTTTCATATTCAGAACCATCCCATGCTCCTATACAAATTCTAGGAAGATCGTGAATCTCATTTGGAAAATCCTTCAATGGGGTGGCTGTTGATTCCCTATAAAGAAACATACCATGCTCAAATGGTTGAGCCAAAGGAAGGTATCAACCTAGGGTAAATGCTCATTTTGAGGGAACATAGTGATGTATTTCTTGATGATTTACCTAGACTTCCCCCGGATCATGAGGTAGAGTTCTTAATAGAACACATACCTGGAGCTACTACTATATCAATGTGTCCCTATAGAATGCATCCTATAGAAATGTAGGAGTTAAAAAATCAGCTGCAATATAATTTGGACAAAGGGTCCATACGCCCTAGTGCATCACCTTGGGGTGTTCCGGTGCTCTTTTTCAAGAAGAATGATGGATCAATGTGGCTGTATATTGATTATCAAGAACTCAACAAGATCACCATAAAGAACAAGTATCCTCTTCCAAGGATTGATAACTTGTTTGATCAACTATGAGGAGATCAGTACTTCTCAAAGGTGGATCTTTGTTCTGGATATCATCATATAAAGGTGAAGAAGAAAGATATTTAGAAGACTACCTTCTGTACAAGGTATGGGAACTATGAATTTTTGGTGATTCCCTTTAGATTTACTAATTCCCATGCAATCTTCATGGATTTGATTAGTAGATTCTTTAGACATTACCTCAAACAATTTGTAGTAGTGTTTATTGATGATATTCTCAACTACTCCAAGAGCAAGGAGGAACATAAAAAACATATAAGGCTTGTGTTGGAGATAATAAGGAAGTAGAAATTTTACACCAAGTTCAGAGAGTGTATTTTTTGGATGAATTAAGTCACATTCTTGGGACATGCTATCACAAGTGAAGGAATTTATATGGACCATTCAAAAATAAAGGCAATTGAGGAATGGACCAGACCCTCTAGTGTCACAAAAATACACATTTTTCATGGATTATCTGGGTAATACTAATGATTTGGGATAATTTATCGTAGTTTTAAACCCTTCTAACTAAGATAATAAGGAAGGGGGTAAAGTATGTCTAGATGGAAGAATGTGAGGAAAGTTTCAAGGAACTAAAGAAGAGGCTGATGAGTGCACTTGTACTCACATTACCAAAAAAGTGAGGAATGTTCTCGGATATATAGTGATGCTTCAAAGATAGGCTGGTGTTGTTTTCTTATGAAAAATGATAATTTGATATCTTATGCCTCATGAAAGTTTAATATCCATGAGTATAACTATCTGATGCATGATTTGGAGATATAATCTATGATTTCTGCCTTAAAAATCTGGTGGCATTACCTTTATGGTGAGAAGTGTGACATATATACTGATCACAATAGGTTAAAGTATATATTCACAAAAAATGATCTCAACATGCATCAAATGAGATGGTTAGAGATAATAAAGGACTACGATTTCTCTATACACTATTATCTTTCCAAGGAAAACAAGGTATTTGATGATCTTAGAAGAAAATTACTTGTTACTCTATTCATGTTGTGAATTGAGAAAGACCCTATCATCATGGATATGAAAAGGATGGATTTATAAATCATAATGGTAGGTAATATATCCTACCATTCCCAAATTATTTCCCAACCTCCATGAGAATATTAAGGAGGCACAAATGGATGATCTAGAGTTACAAAAGAAGGTGAATGGGTAAAGGAAGGGAAGCTGCAAGAGTTCAATATTGATGATGATGGTGTGATTTGGTTTGGAATGAGGCTTTTTGTACATTCATCACCAAGGATAAAGAAGGATGTATTGGATAATGCACAAAGCTAAATGTTCTCTATCCATCCTAGGAGTACCAAAATGTATCGTGATCTCCCAGAACACTTCTGGTGGGAAAAATGAATAAGGATATTTCTAAGTATATCTCAAGGTTCTTGATATGTTAGAAAGTAAAAATAGATTGATATAAGTCTAAATGGGTTATACAACCATTTCCTATACCCATGTGGAAATGGTAGAATTTCACTATGGACTTTGTCACGTGTCTCTTGAAGACATCCAAAGGAAATAATGTGATATGAGTTGTGGTGGACCAATACACCAAGACTGTCCACTTTATTATTATTCAGGAATATCTCTTTCTTGAAAAACCTGAAATGATATATGTGAAGGAAGTGATGAGACAACATGGGGTTCCACTATTGATTACCTCTGATCATGATCCCAGGTTCACTAGAAGAGTCATCAACATTCTTTGAGTACTGAATTAAATTTTAACATGACCTATCACCACCAAACTGATGACCAATCCGAAAGGACTATTCAGATGCTCGAAGATATGCTAATAACATTCTCTCTTGAATTCAAAGGTGGATGGTATAATCATCTACAATTGGTTGAGTTCTCATACAAAAATTTCTTCCACTCAAGTATTCATATGGATCCATATGAGTCTCTACATGCAATGCAATGTAGAACTTCAAACTTTTGGGATTAAGTTTGTGAAAGAAATCTACTTGGACGTGATCTTATGAAAGAGATGATAGAGAAGGTTCAAGCCATCCAGCAATATATCAAAGCTTCTCAGAGTCGACAAAAGAGGTATGATGACAACCGTCGAATGGACTTAGAGTTTGATATTGGAGATAAAGTCATCCTTTGAATATCACCCTGTAAGAGAGTCATGTGGTTTGGAAAGAAAGGAAAGTTAAGACCAAGATACATTAGCCCCTTTGAGATACTTGATCACATAAGAGACATGGCCTATCATCTTTCACTTCCACTGAATATGGATCAAGTTCATGATGTGTTCCACGTATCACTCTTGAGGAAGTACATTCCAGATCCCTCACATATACTAAAATTATAGGTGGTACATCTAGAATATGATATCTCTTATAAGGAGAAACCAATAAATATTCTGGACCAGAGAGATAAGGTTCTATTCAAGAACACAACCAACCTTGTCAGAGTGTTGTGGAGGAAACATAAGTATGAATAATCAATATGGGAATCAGAGGAGGCGATGAAGGGTAAGTATCCTCACCTGTTTATGTATAAAGAAATTTTGAGGGAGAAATTTCAAAAGGGGTAAATAATGTAATGACCCAAAAATTTATCAATAGAATTTCTACCTTCTTATAGTAATTTCATATAGTATAAATCACATAAAATCACTTATAGACCATAATAAAAACTTTATAAATGAATAATTAATGAAATAAAAAGTATTTCTAGAAGTTAAGGAACCAATACCGATGAAATAGTAACTTGATCATATGAATAGTAATATGACCCTCATGAATAGTAAAGAGGACAAATGAATAGTATCCTCACCCATGAGTTTATAAATAATTTTTAGGCATCTTATAAATTAAAGTATGGTATAATTATATCATAGTACGAGTAAATAAATGTTTTAAAAATTATTAATTAAGTGTTGGAATTTTTATAATTTATAAATATTTAGTTACATTTTTATGATTAATTTCATAATTTAAAAAAAAAATATTTTCATAAAATGTATTAATAAATTAATGTTTTGATGTCTTATGATTTTAAGATAATTTTATGAGACCTTATGTAATTTTTCAAAGTGTTATAAAAAATTTTATAATTTTAAAATTTGTATTTTCCAAGTAAATGATGATTTTAATTTAAAATTAAATTACTCATATTTAGAAAATTATTTTCATAAAACGGATTTCATTTTTGAATTCAAAATTTCAAAAAAATAGGGTGAATTTGTTATATTTTTCTAAAATACATGAATTTTTTATGAATAGTAAAATACAATAATTTATAATAAAAGCTAAATACAATAATTATAGAATCATAGATGATTTAAAGATGATGTAAGCCCAAAATATATAACTCCCCTTAATTATTTTAATATACTTAGATATAATTCTCAAACTATTCATAGTCTTGAGCCAAAATAATAAACTAATGTATATCATATTGAGAAAACACCCCTCGTCTCCACTATAAATACCACCCCTCACCCCATATTCTCCTCGCACCTCTCAATCTTTGAGACATTCCCAAATTATGCCTAATACTCTTCCATATCCCATTACCCATGTCCAGTATCTCTTTGTCTCATCAAAAAACTAAAACCTTTTCCCTAAGGGGGTTCTCAACGAGGAGAAATTCAAGAGGTAAATTCCTCTTTCTTTTCTTTTAATTTCTTTTCAAGTCATTTTATTTTTATTATATCCTCGCCACCCCTTATACAAATGTCTTGATAACTATATTAACTTAAATATTATTTAATTATATCATGTTAATGGTAGATCCATCATTAGGCTCCTCCCTCTCTCTCTTTTATTCAAAAAAAGGAAATCGTCGCTCGTGATGTGTCAATTTACCGACATTGTGGGTGTTGCACTATAATTTTCATTTAACACCTTCAAGGATGTTAATAAATACATTAAAATGGTTGAAACATATGTATGTTACACCCTATTTATGTTCTATATCTAAAATATTTACATAATACTAAATGATAAAACAAAATGAGTTTGTTGTGATTGAAAATTGCCTAAATTAACCTAAAATGATCATCATTAAATTTTATCTAATGATTCATCCTCATAAGATATAAACAAATTTTTTGTGATATCATTTTAACTACTGTAATATCATTAATAACATATAATAACAATTCTAGATATTTATCCTCATTTTACATGAACTTCCATTCATGTATACAAGTGAACCGACCATGAAAACTATGAAAATAAACACTCCTGAATGATAAAATTAAACACTATAACTCATCGTAAAACCCATAAATGAACATAATAAAACCAGAATGAGTAAAATTAATGTATAAAATTTTATTTAATTTTTAATTAATTAATCTAATATGATTATATAGGATATTTAAGTGAATAAATCATTCAGATATAAGGTAAGGGGAATTCTCGAACCCAACTCTCTTTCTTTGGGTTTTCCCTATTTCACCCCATTTTCAGTATGTATATTCATTAAATATATTTTCTTCATCATTATCTTAAATTTTCTGGGATATACATGTTTTCTACTAGAGTTAATAAAAACACAATGTTTTCCAAAAGAACTCTTCTTTCAAACATGGCTTTTAATTCTCAAGATTTTTTCTTCTTCACTCAAGGTTGATGAATCTTATATCAAGTATGTTATCACTTATTTTATTTAGGAACCCAATGTTTATGAGTGTAGGAATTATGAAATTAAACCCATTCCTTTCCATGGATTATTTTATGTCCAATATTGATATATTTTCTATGTGGCATGCATGATAATTTAAAAGTTATGATTTGACCGGTGCGCCTGGAATTATATAGCACAATGTAAATGTTATGATGTGACAGGTGCACCCAGAATTATATAGTGCTCTAATGAATTGGGTAATGTGATGTATCTCATGAGAAAAGTGAAATATTCATGAACATGATGCTATCATTGTTCATAACTATTCTTAGTAGTTGACCACTAAGACATGATGTTTCATTTTTATGCATTTCCACATTCCATGCCTTTATCTAATGCTTCCTATCGTGATTAAGATGAGGATATTATGATTATTCTCACACCATGTTATATTGTTTCATGTTCTTATTTATCCTCCTACTTGGATTTTAGCTCACCCCTTTATTTGATGTATATCCTCAGGTGACTACTTGTACAAAGGAGAATTCAAGGGCCAATAAGAAACTAGAAAAGAAGGAATTGAATAAATGTTTATGTTTTATTTTATAAATGTTATGTATGGTCCTGATTTTCCCAAGAAAGTAAACCTTTGGATCCTGGTCATGTAATGATTTTATGTTGTCTATCATTTAAATGATGTAATAGTAATGTAATAAAAATCAGGGTTGCTATAGTTCGTATCATAGCATGGTTTAGTTAATTTGGGAATTAGGATTAGATAACCTTAGTGAAAACCCATAGTATGAGACTAAGTATATGTAAGCACACTAGAATCTTTTCTAAACATAAATATCCCATAAGATATGTATTTAGAGTTAATTTCACAAATGGATAATGTATTGATGACTTATTGACGTATGTTTTGTTCTAACCTTTTTTACTTTAGAAAATGGTGTGAACTAGGAGAAATCGGGCCAACAACCCATTTGAGGGACAATACAGTGATTCTCCAATGAAAACCCTAATGCTTTGGGAGGTGGAGTTCAAAATTTCAAAGAGATTATTACCTAGCTATATCAGGTTATGAACAATAACCTGGATAATGTGGAATTTTTCCACCTTCACCGAAGATGAAGAAACTGGATATCGAGTGTTTTATGTGGAAATGACCATTGATGTTTAATGGATCTTCCGATCAAAAAGTCACAGAACAGTGGGTCAACTTGATGGAGAAGAAATTTTGCATACTTCACTGTTCTGAGATGGAGAATGTGATTCTTTCCATTTATTATATCGATAGAGCGGTCGACCAATGGTTTTCATTGATTAAGAAAACTAAGCCAAAGGAAGAAATTGAAGATATGGAGTGGAAATACTTTAAGATAATGTTTCATAAGAAGTATTTCCCTTAAAATCTTTGAAAAATATGGAGATATAATTGAGAGAGATGAAGAAAAAATAAGGATAATAGGTCATGGACTATGAAGAAAATTCCACAAGGCTTGTAAGGTATGCTTTTTGTTTTATTATAAACAATGATATAAAAATTGATAGATTCTTTAGTGGATTAAAAATACACCTTTGAAAATATCTAGAAATTCAGGACTATGGAGTTATAAATAATTTTTTTGATGTGATCTCAAAGTGGAGATGGAGTTCAGAGAATGTTTCTATGGATATGATGATAAGAAACAAAAGAACACGTTTCAATCAATAGCATCTAATGAGAAATGTGGAAAGAAAACACAACCATCCACATGTCGAAAATGTGGGAAGAAGCATCATTGGAACTGCCTCAAAGGGAAAGGGAAATGCTTAAAGTGAGGTAGAGAAGGCCACCAAGATCATGAATGTCTAAAATCCATGATAAAGCATGATAGTGTGGTAGAGGAAAGGATAGCACCACTCATGGTCCAATGCTACAACTATAGGGAGAAGGTGAACTATGCAAGCCAGTGCACTAAACCTCGAGTCCTCGAGGGTAATCAGTGTCAGTAGCCACCAAATACAAAGGAGAATTAAAGTATTATTATATCACTACTACTGAAGTGAAGCAATAAAATGAATTTGTATAAGGTACACTCCCTATTCAGTCAAGAATGGAAAAAGTATTATTTGATTCTAGTTATACACATTTATTCATGTCTTGCAAGTTTTCTAGAATAATTGAATCGATACCCCAAAAACATGAAGTAGAGATATCTGTAAAAACACCAAGTGTCGTAACCATTGCAACCCAAGTGATGGACACTTCTCAAGTTGGTGTATGTGGGAATATTCTTCCAATGAATATTGTGATACTTCCCTTGGTGGAATTTGACATTATAATGGGAATAGATTGGCTCTCATTATATAGAGCACATATAAACTATTGGGAAAATGAAATGTCTTTTAATATTCCAAACCATCCCATGCTTCTATACAAATTCAAGGAAGATCATGAATCTGCTTTGGAAAATCGTTCAATGATGCTGGTGTTTATTCCCTAAGAAGATTCATACCTCACAAAAATGGTTGAGTCAAAGGAAGGTATAATCCTAGTGTAAATTCCCATTATGAGGGAATATAGTGGTTAATTTCATAAATTGTTACCCAAAATTACCCCAGATCATGAGGTAGAGTTATCAATAGAACACATACCCAGAGATACTTCTATATCAAAATGTCTCTATAGGATGGCTCCTATTGAACTAAAGGAGTTAAAGAAGAAGCTGGAAGAGCATTTGGACAAAGAGTTCATACACCCTAGTGAATCACCTTGTGGTGTTCTAGTTCTCTTTGCATAGAAGAGGGATGGATCAATGCGGTTGTGTATCTATTATTAGGAAATCAGAAAGATAACCATAAATAACGAGTATCCTCTCCCAAGGATTGATGAATTTTTTGATCATCTATGAGGAGCTCAGTACATCTCAAAGGTGGATCTCCATTTTGGATATCATGAGTTAAATGTGAATAAGGAATATATTCATATGACTTACTTCCATACAAGTTATAGGAACTATGAGTTTTTTGTGATGACCATCGAACTAACTAATTCCCCTGGAATCTTTATTGATTTGATGAATATAGTATTTAGACATTACCTCAACAAATTTTTGGTAGTATTTATCGATGATATTATCATCTACTCCAAGAGTAAGGGGGAACATGAAAACATATAATGCTTTTGTTGGTGTTAAGGAAGGATAAATTGTATTACAAGTTCAAAAAGTGTGACTTTTGTATGAATCAAGTCACATTCTTGTGAAATGTGATCCCAAGTGAGTGAATTTCTATGGACCCTTTAGAAAAATGAAATTAAGGAATTTCCCAGACCCACTAGTGTCACATAAATCCATAGTTTTCTTGGATTATTTGGGTACTACCAAGGTTTTTTGAGGAATTTCTCAAGATTTCCATTCCCACTAACTAATATAACAAGTAAATGAATAAATTATGTATGTACATAAGAATGTGAGGAAATCTTAAAGGAGATAAAGAAGAGGATTATCACTACACCTGTACTAAAATTACCAAAATTAGAGAAACTTTTGTGATATATATTGATTATTCAAAGAAAGGCTTGGGATTTTTTATCATTAAAATGATAATCTGATAGCCTACACTTCATGAAAGTTAAGGATCCATGAGAATAACTACCTAACTCATGATCTGGAGCTAGCAGCTATGATTTTTTCCTTGAAAATCAAGTCGTACTACCTCTATGGTGAGAAGTGTGACATATATATTGATCACAAGATCCTAAATTATATATTCACATAAAAATATCTCAGCATGCTTCAAAGGAGATGGTTGGATCTAATCAGAGACTATTGTTTCTCTATTCACTATCAACTTGGCAATCAAACAAGGTAGATGATGCTCGTAGCGGAAAATAACCTAGTACTCTATCCATGTTGTAGATTGAAAAAGGACCCTATATTCATGGATATGTAAATGATATATTTTTTAATCATAAAAATAGGGAATACATCCTACCTCCCAAATGATATGCCAACCATATATCCAATAGAAAATTAAGGAGTCACCAAGGGATGATACAGAGTTATAAAAGAAGGTGAATGCAGTAAGGGAAGGGAAGCTACAAGAGTTCCATATCAATGATGATGGTGTGATTTGGTTTGGAATGAGGATTTGTGTGCCTTAATCACCTGGTATAAAGAAGGATCTATTGGATAATACATATAGCTCAAATTTCTCTATCCATCTTGAGAGTACCAAGATGTACCGTGATCTCTGAGAACACTTCTGGTGGGACAACATAAAGAAGCAGATTGCTGAGTATATCCCAAGGTGCTTGATATTTCAGTAAGTTAATGCATAGTGATAGAGTTATAAATGGATGATGAAACCATTGTTTATACCCATGTGTAAATGGAATAATTTCACTATGGACTTGTCACGGGTCTCCCTAAGTCATCAAAAAGAAATCATTAGATATGGTTTGTGGTGGACTGACTCACTAAGACCGCCCACTTTATTTCTATATGGTAAGATTTATATATTGAACAACATTAAAATATATATTTGAAGGAAGTGGTGAGATTGTATGGGGTTCCACTCTCGATTGTCTCTGATTCTGATTCCCGGTTCACATCTAAATTCTGGAGGATCTTTCAATATGCTTTTAGTAATGAATTAAATTTCAGCATGGCCTATCACCCCCAAAATGATGTCCAATATTAAAGTAATATTAAAATTCTTGAAGATATGATAAGTTACTACTCTTTAGAATTCAAAGGTGTATGGGATCATCATCTCTCATTGGTTGAGTTCTCATTCAAAAATATCTTCCACTCAAGTATTCATATGGCTCCATATGAAGCTCTGTATAGAAAGAAACATATAACTCCAACCTATTTGGAGGGAGTTGGTGAAATAAATATTCTTGGGCCTAATATTGTGAAAGAGATTAAATTTAAGGTTCAAGATATCCAGCAACATATCAAATTTGGTCATATTCGACAAAAGAACTATGCTGACAACTGTCGAAGGCACTTAGTGTTCAATGTTGGACATAAAGTATTCCCTTGAACATCACCATGGAAGAGAGTCATGCAGTTTTGAAATAATAGGAAGCTAATACTAAGGTAAATTGTCCCCTTTTATATCCTTGATAGAATATAATTCATGTCCTATCATCTTTCACTTCCACCAAATATGGTTCAAGTTCATGATGTGTTCCACGTATCACTCCTCAAGAAGTACATACGAGATCCCTCAAATGTACTGAACTCATAGGTGGTATAGTTGGAATATGATCTCTCTTATGAGGAGCATCCAATAAAGATTATGGAACAAAGACATAAGGTTCTACGAGAAAATATAACCCACCTCGTCAAAGTTTTGTGGAGGAACCATAAGTATGAATAATAAACTTGGGAACTGGAGGAGGTGATGAAGGATAAGTACCCTCACCTATTTATGTAAAATGATATTTCGATTATGAAATTTCAAAAGGGGGAATAATTTAATGACCCAAAATTTTATCAATAGAATTTATCTCTTAATGTAGTAATTTCATGTAGTATAAATCACATAAAATCACTTATAGACTATAATAAAAACAATATAAATAAATAAATAATGAAATAAGAAGTATTTCTATAATTTAAGGAACCAATACCAATGAAATAGTGACTTGACCTTATGAATAGTAATATGAACCTTATGAATAGTAAACTGGACAAATGAATAGTATCCTCACCCTAGAATGTATAAAAAAATTATGCATCCTATAAATGAAAGTATTGTGTAATTATATCATAGTGTAAGTAAATAAATTTTAGAAAATTTATTAATTAAGTGTTGGAATTTTTGTAAGTTATAAATATATAATTAAACATTTATGATTAATTTAATAATTTAAAAGAAATTTTATTTTCATTAAATGTATTAATAAATTAATATTTTGATTTATTATGATTTTATGATAATTTTATTAGACCTTGAGTAATTTTTTAAAGTGTTATAAAATCAGTTATGATTTTAAAAAGTGTGTTTTCCAAGTAAATGATGATATAATTAAAAATTAAATTAATAATATTTAGAAAATTATATTCATAAAATGTAGTTCATTTTTAAATTCTACATGTCTAAAAATTGTTTGGGTGATTTTTTGGGATTTTTATAATATACTTGAATTTTTATGAACAGTAAAATACAATAATTTACAATAAAATATAAATACAATATTTATGGAGTCATAGATGAAGTAAGGATTATATAAGACTAAAATATAGAACAATACTTAAATATTTTAATATATTCAGAGATAATTATCAAACAATTCATATCCTTGTGACAAAATAATAAACTAATGAATATAATAATGATAAAACACCCCTCTCCTCCACTATAAATACCACCCCTCACCCCCACTTCTCCTCGCACCACTCATGCTTTGATAATTTCCCAAATTATTCCCAATACCCTTCCATATCCCCTTCCCCACATCTAAAATAAATTTTTCTCATAAAAAACCCAAAACCTTTTCCCTAAGGAGGTTCTCAATGAGGAGAAAATCATGAGGTAAATTCCTCTTTCTTTTCTTTTAATTTCTTTTCAAGTTCTTTTCATTTTATTATATACTCACCTCCCAAAATCCAAATGTAATTATAACTCTATTACCTTACATATACTATAATTATATCACTATAATGTAATATCCATCATTAAATTACTCTCTCTCTCTCTTTTATTAAAAAAATGAAATTTTTTCCCATGATGTGTCAATTTACATACATCATGGGCAATGCACATTCATTTTACTTTAACACCTTAAAGGATGTTAATAAAACCATTATAATGGTTGAGAAATATTTTAAAATTTATGTTAAAACCATATTAATTTTCTAGAACTAACATATTTAAAAAATACTAAATGATAAAAAAAATGAGTTCGTTGTGATTGAAAAAACCGCCAAAATTAACCAAAAACAATCATCATTCAATTTTATCTAATGATTCATCATCATAACATATAAAAAAATTCTTTGTAAGATCATTTGAACTTATGTAAGATCATTAATAACATATAATAACAATTCATGATATTTATCCACATTTTATAAGAACTTCCATTCATGTATACAAGTGAACCGATCATGAAAACTAAGAAAAAAACACTCTCGAATGATAGTATTAAACTCTATAACTCATCAAAAAGACCATAAATGAACTTAATATAACCATAATGAATAAAATTAATGTATAAAAGGTTCTTTATTTTTTAATTAATTAATATAATGTGGTTATACTAGATATTAAAGTGAATAAATCATTCGGACATATGTAAGGGGAATTCTCAAACCCAACTCTCTTTCTTTGGGTTTTCCCTATTTAACCCCATTTTCAGTATGGATATTCCTTAAATATAATATATTTATCATTATATTACCTTTTCTAGGATATATATTTTTTATAATTGTGTTTATTACAAATATAATGTTTTCCAAAAGAACTCTTTCAAAAAAACACACCTTTTACTTCTTGCGATTGTTTCTTATTCTCTCAAGGTTGATGATTCTTAAATCAAGTATGTTATTCCCTATTTAATTTGGGAACCCAATGTTTATGAATGTATTATTTATGAAATAAAACTCATTCCTTTCCATGGGTTATTATATGTCCATGTTTGATATACATTCTATGTGGCATGGATGATAATGTAAATGTTATGATGTGACGGGTGTGCCCAGAATTATATAATGAAATGAAATTTTGTGATATGAAAGGTGCACATGGAATTATATAGTTCTCCAATTAATTGGGTAATGTTATGTATCTTATGAGAAAAGTGAAATATGTGTTAACATGATCCTGGATTTTTTCACAACTATGTGTGGTAGTTGGCCACTAATACATGATGTTTCATTTTTATGCATTTCCACATTTTATGACTTTATCTATGCTTCCTCTCATGATTATGATGAGAATATTATGATTATTCTCACCCCATGACATATTGTTTCATGTTCTTAACTATCCTTTTACTAGTCTTTTATCTCACCCATTTCTTTAATGTATATCCTCAGGTTACTACTTGTACTAAGGAGAATTCAAGAGATAATAAGAAGATATAGAAGGAGGAATTAAATAAATGTTTATGTTTTATTTTGTAAATTTTATGTATGGTTCTAATTTTCCCATGACACTAAACCTTTAGATCCTGATCGTGTAATGATTTTATGTTTTTTATCATTAAAATGACGTAATATTAATGTAAGAAAAAAGGGTTGCTATAATGATCTTATAGATTTAGTAATGTTATTTTTTTAATGGAATATCTATCATCCATCATCTTATCTATTGCTTTATTTAAAAAAATTAAAACATTATCAGTATTATGTTAGTTCACAACCTCTATGGATGATGAGTTTTTGATTCCCATTACCACCCTCATGTATGGTGTAAATTCACATATAATTTAATAAAATGTCATAAATATGTATATTATATATTTTTCACATTCTGGAATAAATATATGGTCAATATATTAAATAATAATAACCTATCTTTTGATGATCATTGATACTAAAAAAATAAAACAACCATAAAACATTTTCATTTTACTAAATTAATCATCCATATTTTAGAACATGTATGGATATAAGGGATCATTTAAATTTATGGATGGTCATGGATAATATTACATTTAACTTCTGGGGTTTTAGCCCCATTTGATTAGAACATCAATAATTATCTACATCAGATCTGACCTTGGAACCATGAAACGTAATCTCTTAGAACAACAAAATTGGTTTTTATATATAGATGAAAGGGTTGGAAATTAAAATAATATAATAATATTAAATTTAAAAAATTATATAAAAGTTTCTTGAATTAATTAATTAATTAATTTAATATGATTATCCTATACATTATGTGTAAGTGTAGAAAAACTCTTGAATATATGGTAAGGGATATATATATATAAACCAACCTTTTATTTTAGTTATGTTATTTCTCTATATAACTCACATTATCTCTATCATTGACATTATATAATGATTATAAATTCTGTATATATTTATATTCCATATATATTTAGCTTATTATCACTTTCTTTTATGGGGTAAAACATTCCATTAATTCATTTCACAAAATTGATTCCTTTAAATCAAACCTGATTAAGGGGAAATTTTCTATCCAGTAATCATTTTATATAACTATCCTTTATATTATTTATTCCAAAATGAATACCATATTTTAGAACCTATGATTATCATGAATCTATGTAATATTTAATTACTTCTATTTTGAATCTTTATGAAATATCAATTGATTATGACCAGAGGAATGATTATGAAACCCATTTCATTCCATGTTTAATTCATATGATTATGCCTTATGAATGATTTCCTTTAATGGAATACATGAGAATATACATGTTATGATGGTTTTGATTAGAAACAACTCCAATGAAGTGGGTAATATTTTTGTGTCATGAGATTGTTTGTATGGTATTAGGGAGTGAACTTAATCCATGATGGGACTTTGTCCACCATGTGATGTTTTCTTGGAAGTTAACCATTCCATACGCTTATGTCATATTTTATGTTTCTAAAACATTCCGATTTTTTATGATCATATGAAACCATGTTCTTTATGTTATGGCCCCATGTGATTTTTCATGATCCTTATCTTTTAAGATATCATGTTATGCCTCTTATCTCACATGTTTTTCTTTATTTCCATGTTTATTCTCTTTCTTGGCTTTATAGCTTACACATTCCTTTTATGTATTATCCTAGTTATCCAATGCATTTTTTGGAGCACAAACATAGTTAAGATCTCATTGTAGAGAATAAAATAATAATGTTGTGTTATAGTTTAATTTTGATTTATTATGAACATAGTATTAAAAAGACACTAGGAATCATGATATTTTGGTTGTGATTATTTGATGTTTATGTTAAAAATCATGTAATAATACGTGTAAAAGGCATGGGTCACTATATTTTTTTATCTAATAAAGGTATATTGATTTTTGGGGATTAGGAAAAGAAGAAATTAGTGATAAACCTATGTATAATTCTATGCATGGGGGAATATACTATAATTTTGGTTAAGTACAAGGTGAGTGGTTTCAAGAAATTAAATCCCTATCTGGATAATACAAGTGAATGTGGTTCAGGAAGAGTTGTACCAAGGGGTAATAACTTTGAAAAGGGTGTATTTTTAATTAACTTTATCATCACTTGGTGCATGAATATGAAGCCTTTCTGAAAACCTAGATTGAAATCTCAAGGAATATTCTTTGGAAAATATGGAAACTCTTCATGAACCATTATGTAATACTTGAATAGTTTATTATGTTAGAAAACCGATTAGGAAAACATTACCACAGATAAACTAGGTTGGAAACTAGAGACTCATATGTTAGGATATACTTTTAATTTATATTTTGTTCCTTATATATTTATAGTTTACCTTATATATGTTTATTTGTTAAAGTATTCTCATCTCTTTGATTTGTTTTATTTGTTTGTGGGATATATGAGGAACCATGCCAACAACAAACGTGATAGGCAATGTGTTTATTTTTCTAATTATTTTCCTAACCTTATGGGAGTGGGATATGAGGACTTCAATGAAATATTCCACAAGCTGACTCTTATAATGAATAATAACATGAATAGTATAGGACTCCCTCCTTTTAGTAATATGTCCATGTGGTGGTTGATCCCTTTATGAGATAAAGAACTACTAACTTTAGAAAATCTTGTAACCCCATTGTTGTTTTCCATGAACTCATCATCTTAAAATATAAATGGAGTTCCTCTGATTGAAGAAAAAGGAAGATGAGTCTATCAATTTGTAAGAGGGAAATATCACAGGATTTTCATGGTATGCCTTAGTCTTTATAAATAATAATGAATATAATGTGGAAATATTTTTTAGTTGGTTAAAGCCATATATATGAAAAGAGTTAGTGATTTGAGATATTGAAAGCTATGAAGATATTGTATGTTGTGTCCTTATGGTTGAGATATTGATGGTAACTCTTACTGGTCTTGAGGGGAAGGAGATAAAATGCATAAAAGGTAGTTTCATTTAGGAGGATCTATGGAAAAATCTCATGGTGGAATGAAACCCCTATGTCCCACTTATCAAATTTGTGGGAAGAATCATCCCAAAAACTTTCTGAATGGAATCAGAAGATGCTTTAAATATGGAAAACAAGGGAATATGAATGATCAATGCTAAAGGTAAATGATGAATCCCATTAATTTAAAATTTGAATGTAATTTTATATCAATAATCATCCTATGGTATAGTTTTTCAAATGCAAGGAACACAAGAATTATGCGAACTAAATCCCTAAGCCAAGTGTTTTCAGAAATAATAAATTAATATAAACTTCAAGGCCTGGAGTGAAGGAATCACATATTCTATCACTATTGTAATGGTGGATCCCTAAAATTAATTGCCGATAGGTACTCTATTTATTTTTTAAAAAATTGAAAATGTACTTTTTTATTATGGTTATACACATTCCTTCATAACTTACATGTTCAGTGGAACTATACAAACGAAACCTCAAAACATGGGGTTTGAGAAAAGTATGAGAATCTAAAAACCCAATTTTACAGCCTTTAATGGCACACCAATTTTAAAACTAAATTTTTAAACTTTTATATATTATATTTTTAAAAATAGACTTAATTTTTTAATTTAAAATTTCAAAATTATATTAGGGTAAATTTTTTTATTTTTATGAGAATTTTTGTTTTTTGATAAATAGTGACAAATGCTGCATTTTAGTTGAAAACTGCCCTTTAGTTTAAATAATTATTAATGTTAAATTATATTTTAAGTTGGTTTTAAAGCCAAAATATATCAATTATATATATATTAATCCAATTTAGGTCATTTTAATAATTTTTAGTTTGAATTTATATATAAAAACATAATGAACATTTGAACATTTTCACTTTAAAAACCCACTTTATAACCATGTGTGTGGGGTTAGCTTTTAATTTAATTTTTACACCTATGTGCATTGAATTTGAAAAAAAAAATATAAATAGTTTGAATAATTATAATATTTATATTCTAATAATATCAACTTAGTTTTTTAACAAAAAAAATAGTGAAAGTAATTAAAATTAATTACAGCGATTAAGGTGAAAATTAGTTTAGTTAGTTATTAAACTTTAATCTCAAGGAAAAACTGACCTAGACACATGTCCAAAAGCCATTGGATGCCCATATTTAGAACATATCCCATATTGGTTCTAATTTTATGAGTTATTTGGATATTATTCTATGAAATCGACCTATATAATAAGTAATGTAAGGAAAAGGACAAAAAAGGAACCTTTTGTGTCTTTAAGATTTATAAAGCATTGAGATAATGAAAAAACATTATATTTTCAGTTATACATATCCTTTTGAAAAATAAATGATTTATTTTTATCATAATAATTTGTCATTAATTTTGAGAGGTGAATTAGTAACTTAAAAATTCTTAAGAAACACCAATGCAGTGATTATTTAGTTAATAATAAAATAAAATAAATGATATTAAAAATATTAAAAGTGAAGAAAACTGAATGAATTATTATGTTCAGTTATTTTTTTAGATTAATAGATCATTTTAAATAGCTGTGAACTTAATATATTGGAATCCCATCGATTTATTGATATTTTTAAATATAAATTAAATAAATAATGTCAAATTTAACATTAATGTTATTTTACAATAAATGATATTTTATTTAAATATTTAAAATATAATAAAATCCTATTATGTACAAATTTATTTTTAAATGTTAGTAAATATAAAATAGGGTCTATTAATTTAACAATTGATCTTTTATAATGAACATATTGACCCCAAAATAGTAAAAACATTGTTATCATAGTTCATGTTAAAGTAGTGCTTTTTCACTTCACATGTGCTTCTGTTAAAATTAATTTCCAACACACGTGATATTTTTGTTTTGTAAATTATATATCCTGTTTATAATTAAGTGTATCTATATTTTATAATAAATATCACATTAATTTAATATTTATGTATAAATTAATTAGGTTATAAAACTAGTTACCTTAATAAAAACCAAAATGGTAAAATTGGGGAAACATGGAAGTTAAGGGAAAAAATTATATTCACTTATTTTTGTGTGGTGGAGGTTTTAATATACTATGAATTAAATTTCATCCATTATTTTTAATTTTTTTCAGCACATGGGGTAAGGGAAACTACAAAATAGTGTTTACCTTTTTATATTTACAATAATGTCACACCCCTCCACTATAAAAAGGCATTAACTCCCCCCATTTCTTCACTCTTATAAATCTATTTGGATTATCAAAACCCTGAAAAATAATCTCCAAACATCCCTCCAATAATCATAGAAGACTCACTTTTCATCTATAAATTTTTATCACATGGAATCTCTTAGTGGTGGTATCCTACTGGGCTTTGGCTCACACCCTACTTACACCTTTGGGTGTAAGTAGACTTGGTATTTTTTTTTCGCAGGTTTGGGTACAAATTTTGTGCCAACAGTTCGGGTTTTTACCGGTCATTCGTGATTCAGTGTTGTGGAGATGGCTTGAGGGCGGTGCCTCTTGCCATGTGGAGGTTCTTGGGCTGTACTTATTTGGTCTTGTACCTTTGTAATGGTATTTAAACATAGTTTTAACTTATGTAATTCTTTTCTGAAATTTTTTAAAAGATGGTTTTAGTTGAAAAATACAAAAAAAAATATTGAGTTTGTTTGTTTTTTAATGTTTATAAACTCCGGTAAATAATTCCCAAACTTCATTTTATGATACCTGGGAACTTTTTCCAACCCTTGGGGTTTGGCAACACCCTTAGGTCCTTGTCGCGAGCTGGGTCAGGTGCCGGTTGTGATGGCGACCAGATATTGTTCGTGACAAAATGGTATCAAATGAGGTTCTGGTTAAATCTTTAGGTCACGTTATTTGGGGAATAGTCGGGATAGTCTGGAGTTAGGATTTTCGGGACTTGGTATTCCGGTTATGGGTAGTGTGCCTCATCACCACACCTCATGATGGGATTAAAGTCTCCAGGGGAATTTGGGATTTATCTGAGTCCTTTGGTTTTCTTGGTTTGATGATGACTAAGAGAAATGAAAAGAGATTTGGGTTAATGGTCTCAGCAAGCTCGCAGGGCCTGGAAATCCATTTGGAGCTGGGGATATTTCCCTATAACACTTTCTATGAAGGTGAAGTGATTAGCATATGGCCGCAAACCATATGTCCAAGTCACCCACTTGAACTTGTTTTCTCTCGCATTGTCTCATGTCCTTTAGTTTTCAAATCTTGTAAGTTTAGTTTTAAAGAAAAAATGAAATGGTTTTAAGAAGTGTAAAGTTTTTGTGAAATGATTTTCTAATAAATAGGTAATGGTTAGATTTTTTAAATTTTTATAACTGAATTTTCATAATTGTATTGGAATGGAAAATGGTGTTTTTTCACCTCTTTTGAAAGCATGAACTATGTCAAGGTTGGTTTTGAAAAAGTGTTTCCAATAGAGTTTTCTAAACTATTGAAAGGTATTTTAATGGGATGAGATGTTTTGAAATTGATGTTAATGGATTGAAAGTGAGTTTTCATTTGAATGATAGTTCCTTTCTAAATTTTTTTTGGTAAGTTGTAATTTGGGTTTGATTTTGTGGTTAGCAGTTTTGAGAAAAAGAGGTATTGGATGACAGTTTTGGTTTTGAAAAGTGGAAAGAATTTTTTTTTTACCTTTGGTATTTTCAGGAGCAACCACATGCATGGGGTTATATGGGATTATGGATGGTTTATGGCATGGATGGATGGATGTCGGGATGGATATGAGGAGGGTGCCCATTGTGGCATAGAAACATGCATGTATGAGGCACATGGGGTACCATAGGTGGATATTCTAACCACTGAACAGTTTTCTTTTCCAAGAAATGTTTTTAAAGGAAAACATGATATTTTGATGACTGTATTGGTATGGTGTGTATTATGTGTTTTTTTTAATATTGATGTTGTGGGATGTTTTCATTCCAATAACCCTTCCTGTTTGCACCGTGTTTTGGTTATGTGTTTGGTCGGTAAGCTGGGTAGAAGGACTGGTTAGTAGTCTCTTATGAGAAATGTTTCAGGATTCCTTTACGGTGGTTTCCTTCATGTGTTTGGATCTAGTTTGTGGCACTCCTTTACCAATGTACCAGCTCAGTTGGGTCCTTAGGTTTTCTCATTGGATAAGGTACACCCCAATTAAGGGTTAGTGCACAACTGAAGTGAAGCCCATGTTTTTTCGTCATTGGAATATCCTCCAGTTGATCAATATAAGGAATCATTTTATCGAGATTTGGAGATTTAGTTTACACCCTTTACTCTCTTTGTTTGGTGGACCCTATTGTAGTAAGAGATTTCTCGTGGAAGGTTTAAAGAGACCTTAGCTTCTTAAGTTACCTGATTCATTGAAGGTGAAAGTAGTTTGGGATTGCTAGTGTGGATGGTGTCTAAGAGGGACTCTAGGTCCTTCGTAGTCTCTTCAAAGAAAGGGTTTATGTTAAACCACCGGTGTGGGAGATCTGGTCCTGAGAGGATATTATGGCCACTTTCTATAATTGTGTGTTGTTTGGGGACTTTTCATAAGGTCCCTTTCCATGTATTGTTTCTATCAGTCACAATGGTCATGTTTGGTGATGCCTTGTGATGTCCTTTACTCATTTAACTGTAAAGGTGATGGTTTTGAAATCCTATGAGAGTATCTATTATTTTAGGAGTATGTATCCCTTGGAAAAACATTAAAATCCTATGTTTTAGAGGAAGGTGTTTATATGTGTAATTGCCTACTGTTGTTTCTTACCCGATGAAACAAGGTGTGATGTGTGTGCATCTTCTAAGCCCCTGTTTTAGTGAAATGTCAAGTTAGGGTAAAGTGACTGTGGATTGTGTCATGTCCTGTTAAACTTATCAGGTATTATGGTGTAGTTTTTTTAGCACTGGTAGAAGAAGTTAGGTTTGGGGGTTTCAAAATTCTAACTGTGAGGCCGAAGATGCTTCAATCATTTGAGCTCCAACCATAGGTCCCGGAGAGAAGCTGGCGTGTAGTCAGGGGAAATCCCACGGTCGTTCAAAACCTTGAACAGAGTCCTGTCCTCAGTATGAAATATGGGAAGATTTTAAACCACTAGTGTCGTCATCTTGCTTCTGTTGTTCCTATTCGGTGGAAAGAGGTGGAGGTCCTCGTGCCCATGTTATCACCCAATGTCATTCTTTTCCCCATTGTTTTCCTTTGAGTTTTTGGAGCATGGTTGGGAATTTTGCTAGATAGGTTGAGCACACGGTTTGTGCATGATTAGTATTGAATTTGTTCTATGAGGCCATGAAAACAAGATGATCCCCACTATTATTACACAGTTTCCCAAAATGTGCAGACTAAACGTGCGACCATGCCAACTCATTAATTTCAGGTTCTTTTCGTGTTGGCTCGTGCTGGTCGGTTAAAATGGTTGGTTCTTATGGTTGGGAGACCCACTATGAGTATCATGTAAGTTATTTTGGAGAGTTCTAATGGAAGCCTACCCCTTGTACCAGGGAGACCGTTCGGGCCTCCCCCTGTTGGTGTCCTAATTCTATCTCGGGAAAAAAAATAGGTTGTCTCTTATGGTGGGGAGCCTATTTGTGCATCATCGTGGTAGTAACTTAGTTTGGTCCTTGGTCTTGGCTTGGAAGTAGGTAGTCTTGTTCATATCTATATAACTACCAAAATATTCCTTGGGTAAATGTTGGGATTGGATAATTCACAATGGTTTGGTTAAAGTATGGTAACTGTAACCTTGTTCGTTGCTCTTATCTGTTTGGGTAAATTTCTAGAATCTTGTTTGGATGGAGATTGAGGAGTTTTCTTTTGGGATAAAGTTTGACTGTGCTTAATAGTTTTAGTATATTTGTGTGAGTATTTTTTTTGTGAGATTATTCCTTACCTAATTGAACATTGGAGGTGTTTTGGACTTTGGGGGTGAATCTTGGCAAAGAAGTCCATTTTGACCTTTCGGTTGGGTTTGTTGTTGCTTTTGGACTTATTGTGGCTTTCTGAGGGTGGAAAGTTTTATTATGGGGAGAATTGTCAAATCCATGACTTCTTTTAAAGTCATTTTTAATTTAATTTCCATTTCTGATTTTTTTTGTGGGTTTACCATGCATTTTGGTGGAAATTGTGGGTTTTTGAAATTTGGGCCAAACCGTAAGCCCATTTCCAGATTTAAAAATAAATTTTTGTTTTTTTTATAACTCCTTATTTTTTTCAACATTTTACACCCATTAAACTTCTAAAATGGAATCCCCTGACCTATTAAAACGACCATGTCAATTTTTATCCTTTATAAATCCATAATCATGGTGTATTTGGGTCTGTATTTAAGGTATTGAGTCTGCCCGTAAACTCATTTTATGCTTTTAATGTATTTTTTAATTCTTCGATATCTCCTTCATGTTTTATTTTTTTTTTGGTTATTCCACCTCCCTCTCTAAGCCAATATCCCTTGGATAACCCCCATTATCGTTTTAGCATTTTTGGAGCTCATTTAAACCTTGAATTAGGGCGAATATTTTCAGGGTTTCCCAAACCGTCCATATTTGAGAAGGTAACTTGCTTCCTTCATAAATCATTCATTTTTCACTCTTTTTCCCCCATTTCAGTCCTCAAATGACCTCCTCAGCCTCAGTAGAGCCTCACTATCATGTTTTGTTGCTTGGAGTTTCAAAATTTGGTTAATTTGGTGTATTTATTCAACTTCTCTTCAAGTAAGTGTTTCTCTATTTGATTTCTTCCCTTTCATTAGGGTTTCTTCCACCTTTCATGAAGTTCCATTATGTCAAAAAGATAGGGTTATAACCTAGGTTTTGATTTTGTGTATTTTTGGTGAAATATTGTTGATTTAGGTTGGTTTTATCTCCCTTTTGGTGTGGCGGTGGTGCAGTTAATGTTTCACACCAAGAATTCAAGGGTTTTAACTCAAAGGTAGGTGATTCCATGTGTAACCATTTCTTGATGAGTTAGTTTTCTTGTTTTACTGATTTTTCATGTTCCTCAAATGTTATTTGTGGTGAGAAAATTGTTTTTTTTTTCTGGATTTGGTTAAGCATTTAATTCTATAGTTTCATTTTGATTTAAATTGGGTTAATTTCCATGTGATACTCTTGTGGTATTATTTGGGTTGTTCTAAAAAATATGAAAGTGGTTTAGTAAATGTTGTTTGGGCTACCAATTATTCTTTTTTAGGGTCTTGGTGTTCTTTTAGGTTTTAAAGAGGGTCTTTTAATGGGTTTTATGAGTGAAACCATGTAATGCCTCTTGAAACCGTTTTATGAAAATGTGTGTTTTTCATGTGCATCTTTTGTGGTATTATTTGAGGTGATTTATAATATTTTAGAGTGGCTAGATAAATATATTTATGGATTTAAATTATTTTTTGGATTGGTATTGGTGTGATTTTGTCTTTGAAAGAGGATTTGGAAATGGGTTTTGTGGGCAAAACATAGTTATACCCCTTGGGTTGGTTTTATGAAAGTTGTAAATGATTTAATGAGTTACACAAAGTGTAAAAAGGATGATTATGTACTGATTTGGTGGTAGTATGTTCTTTAAGTGATTTTTTGAAAGAAAACGTGTTCAGTTTTTATGTCAAATGTTGTGGTAATGTTTTGTAATTTTTTGAGGTGGTTTATGAAATTGTGATGTGGGTGCGAAACATGTTTTCGGGCTATTTTGTTTGTGTGATGTAAAAAATGGACTTTGTTTATGAAAAGGGTATTATGTAACATGTGAGTGGGATGTTATGTATGTTTAAAATCTTGGGAATGATTTTATTAAATTGTTAAAGGATTTTTTGAATTGTGAAAGATATTAAAAATGTGTTGTGGGTTATTTTGGTGTGAGTTGGATTTCAAAACCAATTTGAATAAAAGGGGGATGATGTCCCTTTTGTGATATACAGGGGGTCTATTTGGTTAATGTGTGGTGTAGAAGTGGTATTTTCATGTGCAAACTATTTTTCTTGGTTTTTTGAACTTGTTTGAGCACAAGAGGGAAACCCGGGTATCTAGGAGGGTGGACGTGTACTAGTATGTGAGTGATCCCTTGGAGTTTGGCCTTAGTTTCACATAGCAAGATTGATGCTTACAACACTAACTAAACTATGATTTTGATGATGATGATGATTATGGGGGACCACTAGGTTATGGGTATGTTCCCTACTAGTGTCTCATGCACGAGAACGAATATTGTGATGGTTACTTTCACCGAGATACGAGGTACCTAGGACCCACAATGAGCTAGTGCCTAGGGGTTATTTCCTATTGATTGTGCTCATTAGATGATTTGTGCTTACCATCATTATATGGTATTATTGGATAGAAAATTTCATTTTCTTTTCCATTTCTTTTCCAAAGTGTTGATTCTTTAATATAGCCCACTTGAAAACTGATTTTATTTAAAGGTGCATCTTTTAGAAATTGTATCTAGCATTTCTTGTTTTGAAAAACTTTCATGATTTTAGTCTCTAAATGTTTATCAAATGGAATCTATTAGTGGTGGTATCCTACTGGGATTTTTCTCAAACCCTACTTACACCTTTGAGTGTAAGTAGACTTGGTGATTTTGTTGTCGTAGGTTTGGGTAAAACATTTTGCCAACTGTGTGGGTTTTTACCGGTTGCACGTGATGTGGTGTTGTGGAGATGGCTTGAGGGCAGTGCCTCTTGACATATAGAGTTTCTTGGGCTATCCTTATTTGGTCTTTTAACTTTGTAATGGACTTTAAACATAGTTTTAACTTAGTTAATTCTATTTTGAAATTTTTAAAAGATGGTTTTATTTGAAAAATCCATATTTGTTTTATTGAGTTTGTTTGTTGTTTATTGTTTATAAACTCGGGTAAATCATTCCCAAACATTATTTTATGATACCTGGGCACCTGTTACAACTCATGGGGATTGGGAAATCCCTTCAGGCCTTGTCTCGGGCCTGGTCAAGTGTCGGTTTTGTTGGCGACTAGATCTGGTTCATGACAAAATGGTATCAAGGAGGTTCTGGTTAACTCTTTGGGTCGCGTTATTTGAGGAATAGTTGGGATAGTCAAGAGTTAGGATTGTCAAGACTTGGTATTTAGGTTATAGGTAGTTTTCCTGATCACCACACCTCATGATGTGATTCGAGTCTCCATGGGAAGTCAGGATTTATCTGAGTCCTTGGGTTTTCTTGGTTTGATGATGACTAAGGGAAATGAAAAGAGAGTTGAGTTAATGGTCTTAGGGAGCTCACAGGGCCTGGAAATCCATGTGAAGTTAGGGATATTTTCCTAGAACACTATCTGTAATAGTGAATTTATGGGTATATGGACACCAACAATTTTTCCAAGTCACCCACTAGAACTAGTTTCCTCTTACATTGTCTTGTGCCCTTTAGTGTTTAAATCTTGTAAGTTCGGTTTTAAAGAAAAAATTATATGGTTTTAGGAAGAGTAAAGTTTTTGTGAAATGATTTTATAATAAATAGGTAATGGATAGATTTTTGAAATGGTAGAACTGAATTTTCAGAATTGTATTGGAATGGAAAATGGTGTGTTATCACCTCTTTTTAAAGCATGAACTATGTCAAGGTTGGTTTTGAAAAAGTGTGTCCAATAGAGTTTTCTAAACTATTGAAATGTGTTTTAAAGGGATAAGATGTTTTGAAATTGATGTGAATGGGTTTAAAGTGAGTTTTAATTTGAATGATTATTCCTTTTTGAAATTTTTTGGTAAGCTGTAATTTGGGTTTGATTTCTTGGTTAGCGGTTTTGAGAAAAAAGAGGTATTGGATGACAGTTTTGGTTTTGAAAAGTGGAAAGAATTTTTTTTAACCTTTGGTATTTCCATGAGAAACCACATGCATGGGGTTATATGGGATGATGTATGGTTTATGGCATGGATGTATGGATACCAGGATGGATATGAGGAGGGTTCCCATTGTGGCACAGAAACATGCATGTATGAGGCACATAGGGTACCATAGGTGGATACGCTAACCGCTGAACAGTTTTCTTTTCCAAGAAATGTTTTTAAAGAAAAACATGATGTTTTGATGACTGGATTGGTATGGTTTGTATTTTTTTTTTAATGTTGATGTTTTGGGATGTTTTGAGTCCAAGAACCCTTCTTGTTTAAACCGTGTTTTGGTTCTGTGTTTGGTCGATAAGCTGGGTAGAAGGACCGGTTAGTAGTCTCTTCAGATAAATGTTTAGCGATTCATTTATGGTGGTTTCCTTAATGTGTTTGGATCTATTTTGTGGTACTTTTTGACCAATAGACCAGCTCAGTTGGGTCCTTGGGTTTTCTCATTGGATAAGGTACACCCCCATTAAGGGTTAGTGCACAACTGAAGTTCATCCCAGGTTGTTTCACCGTTGGAAAAACCTCCAGTTGATCAATATAAGGAATCATTTTATCGAGATTTGTAGATTTAGTTTACACTTTTTCCTATCTTTGTTTGGTGGACCCTATTGTAGTATGAGAGTTCTCGTGGAAGGTTGAAAGATACCTTATCTTCTTAAGTTACCTGATTCATCGAAGTTGAAAGTAGTCTGAGGTTACTAGTATGGATGGTGTCTAAAAGGGACTCTAGGTCCTTCATAGTCTCTTCAAAGCAATGGTTTATGTTAAACCACCATTGTGGGAGATCTGGTCATGAGAGGCTATCTTGTCCACTTTTTGGAATTGTGTGTCATTTGGGGACTTCGCATAAGGTCCCTTTCCATGTATTGTTTCTATCTGTCGCAATGGTCATGTTCAGTTATGCCTTGTGATGTCGTGTTCTCGTTTAACTGTAAAGGTGATGGTTTTCAAATCCTATGAGAGTATCTGTTATGTTGGGAGTATGTCTCCCTTGGAAAAACATTAAAATCCTCTGTTTTAGAGGAAGGTGTTTATATGTGTCCTTTCCTATTATTGTTTCTTACTCGATGAAACAAGGTGTGATGTGTGTGCATTTTCTAAGCCCTTGTTTTAGTGAAATGTTGGGTTAGGGTAAAGTGAGTGTGGATTGTGTCATGTCTTGTTAAAATTAACTGGAATTTCGGTGTAGTTTTTTTGTAGCACCAGTAGAAGAAGTTAGTTTTGGGGGTTTCCAAAGCCTAACTGTGAGACCAAAGATGCTTTAATCATTTGAGCTCCACCCATAGGTCCCATAGAGAATTTGGCACGTATTCATGGGAAATATCATGGTCATTAAAACCCTTATACAAATTCCTATCTTCAGTATGAAATATGGAAACATTTTAAACCACTAGTGTCATCATCTTGCTTCTTTTGTTCCTGTTCGGTGGAAAGAGGTGGAGGGTCTCGTGCCCATGTTATCACCCAATGTAATTATTTTTCCCATTGTATTCCTTTGAGTTTTTGGAGCATGGTTGGGAATTTGGCTAGATAGGTTGAGCACACTATTTCTGCACAATTAGTAGTGATTGTGTGCCCAGAGGCCATGAAAACAGAATGATCCCTATGGTTAGTACATGGTTTCCCAAACTGTGCAGACTAACCGTGAGGCCGTTCCAACTCATTAATTTCGGGGTCTTTTCATGTCGGCCTATACCGGTCAGTTAAGATGGTCGGTTATTATAGTGGGGAGACCCACTATGAGTCTCTTGTAAGTTCTTTTGGAGAGGTCTAATGTAAGCCTACCCCTTGTACTGGGGAGTCTGTTCGGGCCTCCCCCTATTGGTGTCCTGATTCTGTCTCGGGAAAAAAAAGGTTGTCTCTTATGGTGGGGAGCCTATTTGTGTCTCCCCATTCTAGTAACTCAGTTTGGTCCTTGGTCTTGTATTGGTGGTAGGTATTATTTTTAGGATCTATATAACTACCTACATCTTCCTTGGGTAAACGTTGGGATTGGAGAACGCCCAACGGTTTGGTTAAAGCAGGGTAAGTGTAACCTTGTTCATTGTTGTTGTTTGTTTGGTTAAATTTCTAGAATATTTTTCGGATGGATATTGAGGAGTTTTCTTTTGGGATAAAGTTTGAATGTTCTTAATAATTTCAGGAAGGTGGTGTGAGTTTTTTTTGTGAGAGTTTTCCTTCCCTAATTGATCACTAAAGGTGTTTTGGCCTTTGGGGCAAAGCTTGGCAAAGGAGTCCATTTCGACCTTTCGGTTGGGTTGGGTTTTTTCTTTTGGCCTTGCTGTGGATTTCCGAGGGTGGAAACTTTTATGTTGGTGATAATTTTCACATGCATGACTTCTTTTAAAGTAATTTTTCATTTAATTTCCATTCATGATTTTTTTTGAAGGTTTACCATACATTTTGGTGGAAATGGTGGGTTTTGGAAATTTGGGCCAATTCATAATCCCATTTCCAGATTTAAAAAAAAAATTGTTTATTTTATAACTCCTTATTTTTTCAAAATTTTATACCCATTAAACATCCCAAATGTTGTCCCTTGACCTATTAAAACCACCATGTCAATTTGGAGCCTTTATAAATCTATAATCATGGTGTATTTGGGTTTGTATTTAAGGTATTGGGCCTGCCCATAATCCCATTTTCGGCTTTAAAGGTTTTTTTTAATTATTTAATATCTCCTTCATTTTTTATTGGTTTTCAGTGATTCCACCTTCCTCTCGAATCCAATATCCCTGGGATCACCCCCATTATTGTTTTCACTTTTTTGGAGCTCATTTGAACCACTAATTAAGGCGAATATTTTTAGGGTTTCTCAAACCATCCAGATTTGAGAAGGTAACTTGCTTCCTTCATAAATCATTCATTTTTCACTATTTTTCCCCCATTTCAGTCCCCATATTACCTCCTCGGCCTCAGTCGAGCCTCAATATCAAGTTTTCTTTCTTTGAGATTCAAAATTTGGTTAATTGGGGGTGATTTATTCAACTTCTCTTCAATTAAGTGTTTCTCTATTTGATTTCTTCCCTTTCATTAGGGTTTCTTCCATCTTTCATGAAGTTACCTTATGTTCATAAGATAGGGTTCGAACCTAGTTTTTGAGTTTGTTTATTTTTGGTAAAATATTATTGATTTAGGTTGGTTTTATATCCCTTTTTGTGTGGCAGTGGTGAAGTTAATGTTTCGCACCAAGAATTCAAGGGTTTTAACTCAAAGGTAGGTGATTCCATGTGTAACCATTTCTTGATGAGTTAGTTTTATTGTTTTACTAATTTTTCATGTTCCTTATATGTTATGTGTGGTATAAAAACTTTTTTTACTGGATTTGGTTAAGCATTTAATTCTATAGTTTCATTTTGATTTAAATTGGGTGTAGTTCCATGTGAAACTCTTGTGGTATTATTTGGGTTATTCTCTAACATAGGCAAGTGGTTTAGTAATAAAATTATGCTACCAATTCTGATTTGTTAGGGACTTGGTGTGATTTTTGGTTTTAAAGAGGGTTTTTGAATGGGTTTTATGTGTTAAACCGTGTAATTCCTCTTTAAAGTGTTTTATGAAAATATGTGTTTTTCATGTGCATCTTTTGTGGTATTATTTGAGGTGATTTATAATACTTGAGAGTGGCTAGAAAAGTATCTATATGGCTGTCAATTCTGTTTTGGATTGGTATTGGTGTAATTTTGGATTTTAAAGAGAATTTGGAAATGTGTTTTGTGGGAAAAACATAGTTATACCCCTTGGGTAGGTTTTAGGAAAATTGTAAATGATTTGATGAGTTACACCAAGTGTGAAAAGGATGATTATGTACTTTTTTGGTGGTAGTGTGTTCTTAAAATGAGTTTTTGAAAGACAATGTGGTCAGTTTTTATGTCAAACGTTTTGGTAATGTTTTGTAATTTTTTGAGGTGATTTATGAATTTGTGATTTGGGTTCGACACATATTTTCAGGCTATTTTGTGTGTGTGATGTGAAAAATGGAATTTGTTTATGAAAAGGGTATTATTTAACATGTGAGTGGGTTTTTATGTGATGTTTAGCATCTTGGGAAAGATTTTATAAAATTGTTAAAGGATTTTTTGAATTGTAAAAGATATGCAAAATGTGTTGTGGGCTATTTTGGTGTGAGTCGGATTTCAAAACCAATTTGAATAAAAAGGGGGATGATGTGACTTAAGTGATATAAATTGGGGATGTTTGGTTAATGTGTGATGTGGAAGTGGTATTTTCATGTGCAAACTATTTTTCTTGGTTTAGTGAACTTGTTTGAGCACAAGAGGGAAACCTGGGTATCTAGGTGGGTGGATGTGTACTAGTATGCTAGTGATCCTGTGGGGTTTGGCTTTAGTTTCACGTAGCAAGATTGACGCTCACAACACTAACTAAACTATCATGATGATGATGATGATGATGATGATGATGATGATGGGGGACCACTAGGTTATGGTTATGTTCCCTACTAGTGGCTTGTGCATGATAACGGATATTGTGATTGTTACTCTCATCGAGATACGAGGTACCTGGGACCCACAATGAGCTAGTTCCTAGGGTTTATTTCCTATTGCTTGTGCTCATTAGATGATTTGTGATTACTTTCGTTATATGGTATGATTGGTTGGAAAAATTCATTTTCTTTTACATTTCTTAAAAAAGTGTTGATTCTTTAAAATATCCCACTTTAAACTGCTTTTATTTAAAGGTGCGTCTTTTAGAAATTGTAGCCAGCATTTCACGTTTTGAAAAACTTTCAGGATTTTCATCTCTAAATATTTATCACATAGAATCTCTTAGTGGTGGTATCCTACTGGGATTTTGATCACACCCTACTTACACCTTTGGGTGTAAGTAGACTTGGTAATTTTGTTGTTGCAAGTTTGGGTACAACTTTTGTGTCCACAGTTCGGGTTTTTATCGGTCGTTCGTGATGCGGTGTTGTGGAGATGGCTTGAGGTTAGTGCCTCTTGCCATGTGGGGGTTCTTTGGATATCATTATTTGGTCTTATACCTTTTTAATGATCTTTAAACATAGTTTGAACTTATGTAATTCTGTTCTGAAATTTTGTAAAATACAGTTTTAGTTGAAAAATCCATATTTTCTGTATTTAGTTTTTTTGTTGTTTAATGATTGTAAACTTGGGTAAATCATTCCCAAAATTCATTTTATGATACCTAGGAACTTGTGCCAGCCCATGGGGATCTAGAATTCCCTTCGGGCCTTATCGTAGGCTAGGTCCGGTGCCGGTTTTGATGGTGACCAGATCTGGTTTGTGACATGTTTTACCTACACCTACACACACATCCATCAAATGGGTATCGAAATTACCATTTCTGTGTATGTCGGACTACTTCCTCACAAAGCGATATTATTCGTTTTTCCTTTACCACCCCTCATGGTTGGTAATTGTGATGGAAAAAATATTTTTATATGATATTTATGATATTTATTTTGCCTTAATTCTTATTTAATTTTTACATAACACATGACTTCATGATTTCCATTTTGTGTAAATACAAAACATTTTTCGGGGACATGTGGATTACCGCCTCCTCAAAGTGATGTGATACGTTCACACATTACATGGAATTTTACTAAGCAAGGATTTAATTAAAAATATGTGACATAAAAGAAATATATATTATATTAATGACATAATTACCTTTTTGGAAATATAATATATCATTTTCTTTATTAACCTTTATACACACTAAAAAAAGTGAGAACGTCGTTCATGGACGAGTGGACTACTACCTCCTCAACACGATCTGATTCATTTTACATCACCATAAATATATATAAGTATATGTGATTAAATAAAATGGTATTTATAATATAATTTTCCTTTTATAAAGTTAAATTTTTACATAAATTCATTCCATAATGATCATTGAAAAATAGGAACGTTACTATTGTGTAGGTACAACCTTCCGTCTCCATGATTTTAACGTTAGTTAATTTTTCATAACCATATTTCATGATAAGTTTTAAAATCATAATTGATGTATAAATATGGTAATTTTTCATGATTATTATTATTTATATTTTTATATAGTGACCCCTTAGACTATAGTCAACCTACCAAAGTCATTTTTGACATATGAACCGAATTTAGTTAAAACACCCGAGGTAAACTTAATTGTTTAAGTAATTGTATTAAACATTGTAATAAGTGAAATAAAATTAATAATAAACATAAAAAATGTTATCAAAAAAATAATTACAATAATCATATTATTCAGGAATATAAATAGACACATGACAATTCAGAATCAAGGTACAGTATTTTCATCTCGCTTTTTACATCTATGAGATAAATGTAATATTCACCATTTACATGTTTTGTGTGGTGTATCTACTAACCCTTTTTATATATTATACCATGAATTCGGTTATATTAATGTTATGTAATATTTTACTTTGAATTATATCATCCAATGGGTTTTAACTTGAAAATTACTAACTGGTAAAAGTTATCTTGCAATCTCACTTCCATTTTTGATTGTTAACTTTATCATAAATCAATCACATTATCATAATAATTTTTCAATGAAAATTATATTTCTTTGTGATATCCATATTCTTGTATGATGGATATTATTATTTCCAAAATTGTATTCCAGTTTTACATACAGTCTTTAAATTTAATTTTATTGATTTACTGGGGAGATATTGATCAATTTGTATCCTTTACTCAATACAGATATTTGATAAGGAACTCTGTTCAAGAATTTAAATCAATTATTTGATATATGAGGAATTATTTGGACATGCAAGACATGGGGTGGGGATAGGTTAATGAAATCCCCTCTATGTATTGTTTTTCTCATAGGATGAATTTAGTTGGACAAACCCTTCACATTTGTAACCAGTATGTTTTAAACTATCTTGTGAAAGGTATTGACAGTAGATTTCAGGTTGGACAAACCAAATCACATTGTAACCATTATGTTTCAAACCATATTGTGAAAGGTCATGATGGTAAAGGTTCTATGTACCTAGGAAACATAGTGTCCAATAATTAAGCATTTCCTTCATTTCAGTTATTATTATCCAGAGGATTTTCACTATGAAAAAATATATGGATACATTTCATTCTTATTTTATTGATTAAATGTCATGTGTGTTCGGTTTCTTTTACCTTTCCATATTTATTATGATCATTGGTTAATTATTAATTCCACTTTACTTTTTCTTACTGGTCATTTGATCTCACCCTTATTTTTTTCCCTTTCCCTAGGGCATAAATATAAATTATTAGAATGAGTTTCAAAGATTCATAGCATTTTAGTTTGTTATGTATTATTTTTTTATTCCCAATATAAAATTGGTTACATTTATGTTTTATGGTTTCCATAAATACTAAACTAGTCGATCCTTTGGGATTTGATTCCTTGAAATCATTCCAATATAATATATTTAGGCACTCACTCTGGGGTTCTAGGGTCAAGGATTTACAGTTGGTATCAAAGGAAGTTTAGTAAAAACCTTGGAAACTAGATTAGTAAAACATAGATTATGGGGAAAAAACTTGTGTTTTACTTTCCAGATAAGTATATAAGAACATATAAAATAAACCTTGCTTATGATTATGAGATTATATATGCATAAATTTTTCAATTTATGAAAAGTATTTCACTAGTTTTGAGATTAAACATTATGTTATATTATGTTATGATCTAATATAGTATTTGGTATTGTCTAGAAATGGAACCTATAAGGAATAAGGGTTTCAATAATCATGGCCAGTGTAGATATTTCCCTACTGAAAAAATCCAATACGACTAGTATTAGAACTAAGAAAGTAATGAATATATCAGGGAGTCTTAATTAGTATGTGAAAAATAACCTTTCCTGGATGTATAAACCTATTACACAATGAAATTATCGTATCCTATATTGCTTTATATGAAAGAACTCGCCATCATTTAGTGGGACTATTAATCTGATTATATTAGAGAAATGGATTAAGTATCTGGAGAAGATATTTACAGACTTGGGATGTGGTGAAAAGGAAAAGGTTACACTTGAAGTGTATTGTCCCAAAATTGATGCTTATTAATAGTGGTTGTTGAACTAGAACACTAGTGTGGAATATGAAATAGAACTCATAGAATAGAAAGATTTTAAGGATACATTATTTGAAATATATTTCCCCTATGAGCAACAAACTGAGATGAAGAGAAATTTCCTTAGCTTAATGAAAAATGATTAAGAAATTATTGTGGGGTATGAATCTACCTTTACAAGGTTATCAAGATATTCTATGGATTACATATGAAACAAAGAGTGCAAGATTTTCCACTTCTTTGAAGGGATTAAAACATGTACTTGAATCACACTAGTTTCTAAATAAATTTCATCATATGAGAAAATAGTTTTATGTTCTATTAATATAGATAAATAATTCTATAAGTATTATGGATTAAAAGTGAATCTATATAATAATAGAATGGTAGATCAAAAAATGTATAAGTGGAAGGGGAGAATGAAAGATTTTCCTGCATATGATAATTTTGGAAAGAAACACACCGGTACTTTCTTGAAGGGAATTGGATTTATTTATAAGTGTGGAGAAAAATTCCACCTAGTTCATGATTTAAAGGGAAAGAAAAAAATTCCAATGTGTAATGCTTATACTATAAGGATATTGTGAACTGTAAAAATTAATGCCCCAAACGTCAAGGGAATATACCTCAAAAGAAGTCAAGGGATCAAAGTCAATCTTATGTAATTGATACAGCCAGAGTGAAATGATTATTTTTCCTATGTATTTAGATCCTTGAGTAATGTTGTAAAAATATTTTATCAATAATGTATTGGTTGTAATATTTATGAAATATATAAGGATTTTACTACATTACTATTTCATTAAGGATTTTAGATTTTATGTTGAATGGTACCAAAAAAAGTGATTCAGTAGCAAGTTAAACTTTTTGGGAAGCACATGATTGAGGGAAATATATCCCTTAATATGTTCCTGATGTTTAGACAATGATTCTTAGATAAATAAATAATTGATATGGATAATATAAATTGTATACTACTAAATTCCTTGGAACTGATTCTAATGTTTTAGATCATAATACTTGGAAGGTTCATAAGGTTATCCATTTATAAAATGTTTTATATTTAACTTTAGACAAGGTTTTAGAGATTGATTTATTACTTCACCTTATGATGAAACTTTTTCTAAGAGATGAAGTAGAAATATTTCAAGGCACAACTAAATGATAATATTGTTCTTATGAAATAGAAATGTATAAAGTAATTATATTTCCTTACATTCTTATAGAGTGGAAGAATGCATAAACTCTAATAAAAGGTTTTCAAATAAAAAAAAATCATATTATCATCATTTTTTATGATATTGATGACCTTTACTCGCACATATGGTATATGGATTTGTGTTCCACAACTTTATTATGAACATGTTCTCTATCACTCTCTATGAGAACTTGATAGTTAGATTTATCTTCCATTTCCAGGTTTTAACTAATGTTATCTTATTTGAAATCCCATTTTTATGGTGACCATCACATTTCTGTTTCCTTATTATTTAGAATATGTGTTATTAAACCTGTTTACGATGTTGGTTTTTCAATAATAGTATTTTCAAATATCGAACTCTTGATTATTGAGATCAGTTTTAAATTGTGAGGATACAATTTAATTAAGGTGGGGAGAATGTAACACCCAAATACTTTTCAATATTTTCATTTTAGAATAAAATTAATTTTTTTCTATCTTGATTTATATGCAACACCATGTTAAGAATACGCTACCCACAACACTGAGTTATCTTGTGTTACATGCAATACCGAGTTTTACTGTATTTAATAGTGCATCTATTTTAAAAATAAATTTTAACACTTTTATATATTTTATTTATCAAAATAAACTTAATTTTGGAAATTTTAATTTGAAAGGTATCTTAGGGTGAATTTTGGGTATTTTCATGAGAATTTTCATTTTATGATAAATAGTGAAAAATAATGCATTTTAGTTGGGAACTATATTTTATTTTAAATAATTATTAATGTTAATTTATATTTTCTTTTATTTTTAAAGTCACAATAGATAAATTAGGAATATATTAATCCAATTTAGGTCATTCGAAATATTTTTATATTGAATTTATTTATAAAAACACAATGAACTTTTGAACATGTTTACTTTAAAAACCTGCTTTCTCACCACATGTATGGGATTAGCATTAAATTTAATTTTGGAACTTTTTTTAATTGAATTTGGTAAAACGGATATAAATATTTGCAATCAGTATAATATTTATAGTCTAATAAGATCAACTTAGTTTTTTGACCCAAAAAATTAGTGAAAATAGCTAAAATTATTTATAGCTATTCTGAAAAAAATTAGTTTACTTTATGGTTAAACATTAATCTTAAGGGGAAAAATAACCTATAAACCTATAAAAAATCAATTGGATACCAATTTTTGGACCATATCCCATATTGTTTATAATTTTATGAGTTATTGGGATACTATTCCATGAAACTAACCTATATAAAAAGTTATATAAAGAAAATACCAAAAGGAACCTTCCTTACCTTTAACATTTATAAAGCCTTGAGATATGGAAAAAACATCATAGTTTTAGTTATACATGTCCTATTGAAAGATAAATGAGTTATTTGTATCATAATAATTTGTCATTAATTTTTATAGATGAATTAGTTACTTAAAAATTCTTAAGAAATGCCAACATAGTGGTTATTTAGTTAATAATTAAATAAACTAAATGATACTAAAAATATTAAAAGTGAAGAAATTTGAATGAATTATTATGTTACCTTATTTTTTTTAGATTAATAGGTCATGTTTCATATCATTTAACTTAATATATTTGAATTACATCATTGTATGCATATTTTTAAATTTAAATTAAATAAATAATTTCAAAATTGACATTAATGTTATTTTCAATAAATGATATTTTATTTAAAGATTTAAAATTTAATATAAAACCTATATTTATTAAAATTTATTTTTAAATGTTAATAAATATAAAATATGTTCTATTAATGGACCAATTTATCTTTTATAATGAACATATTGACCTCTAAATAGTAAAAACATAGTTTGCACGATTCAGGTTAAAGAAGTGTTTTTGCACGGTACATGCACTTCTGTTAAAATTATTTTCCAACACGCATGGGATTTTTATATTATAAATTAGATATAATATTTATAAGTAATTGGTTCTATATTTTATAACAAATATCTCTTTAATTTAGTCTTCATAGTTAAATTACTTAGGTTACAAAACTATTTACCTAAATAAAAACCAAAATAGTAAAAGTGGAGAAACTTTTAAGTTAAGGAAAAAATTATAAAAATTAACTTATTTATGTGTTCTGGAGGTTTTTATAATACATAAACTCAATTTAATCCATTATTTTTCAATTTTGGTGTCACCTGAGGTAACAAAGACCACCCAATAGTTGTTATAGTTTTATATTTACCATAATGTCACTCCCCCTACACTAAAAAAAGGCATTCACTCCCCTCATTTACTCACACCTATCAAGCCATTGGTCTCATCCAAACCCTTCCAAAATAATCTCTAGAAATACCTCCCCTAAACCTAGATTCCTCACCTTGTATAAAAATAAATCCAAGGAGGTCCTTTGGTGAAAACCAATAGGAGTTACATGAAAAAGAGGTAACATTCATTAATGATCACTTTTATTTTGTTTTTTTTCTGAAACCATTAAATTATTATTATTCCAAGATTATATAATAAAATACATATCCTAAATACACTGAGATATTTTTATTTTAAGTTTTATACTTAAACCTAAACACACTTCCATCAAATGGGTAATGAAATTGTCGTTTGTGTGTACAATAGACCACCACCTCACGAAACGATTTCATTCATTTTTCCTTTAACATGCATAATAGTTGGGAATTATTATAGAAACGCTATTTTTATATGATATATATTATATTTATTTTTTATTAATACTTTTTTAATTGTTATATAATACATACCTTCATGATTTCCATTTTTTTAAATATGATAACCTCGTTTGTGGACGTGTGGACTACCACATCCTCAAAAAGATGTGATAAGTTCACACATTACATGGAATGTATTCAGTATGGGTTTAATTAAAAAAAAATTGAAATAAAAGGAATATATATGATATTCAAGAAATATTTACCATTCTAGAAATATAATATATCATTTTCTTTATTACCATTTTCACACACTAAAAAATTGATAACATCATTCATGGATGTGTGGACTACCACCTCCTCGATGTGATTTGATTCCTTTTACATCCCCATAATTCTATATATAAGTATATATGATTAAATATAATTTTATTTGTGATATAATTATCATTATGGAAAGATTAAATGTTACTTAACATTTTTCTAAAATGATCATTGAAAAATGGGAGTGTTTCTCATGTGTACGCATGACCTACCATCTCTATGATTGTAATGTTGGTTCATTTTTCATTAACATCATTCATGATAGATTTTTAAATAACCATTGATATATAAATTTTATAATTATTTAATTATTATTATTCTTTATATTTTTATATAATGACCCCTTAGACCATAGTTGGCCTACCAAAGTTATTTTTAACGCACAAGTTGAATTTGGTCAAAACATCTGGCATAAACTTAATTTTTTAAGTAGTTGTATACAACATTTTAATAAGTGAAAAAGAAAAAAAATGAAAAAAAAATATTAGAAAATTAAATAATTAAGATAATTTTATTATTCAGGAAGATAAATACACATATGACAAGTTAGACTCAAGGTAGGGTATTTTCATCTCACTTTTTACATCTGTGAGATAAATGTAATATTCACCACTTACTTATTTTGTATAGTGTATCTACTAAACCTTTTAATATAAAATATCATTAACCATTTTATATTAATGGTATTTAATTTTTCACTTTGAATTATCTCATCCAATGGGTTTTAACATGAAAATTTCCAATTTGTAAAATTTATCTTTCAATCTCACTTTCTTTTATGATTGTTAAATTTCTCTTAAATCAATCAATTTCACCTAATAATTTTACATTCAAAATTATATTTCACTTGATATCCATGTTCTTGTATTATTTATATGATTATTTCTTAAATTGTATACCATTTTTACATACTATCATTATTGTGAAAGTTATTAATTTATTGGGAAAATATTGATAGATTTGTATCCTTTACTCAATATAGATATTTGATAAGGAACTTTGTTCATGAATTTAAATCAATTATTTTATATATGAGGAATGATTTGGACATGAAATATAGGGGTTGGGTACTGGTTAATTAAATCCCCTTGATGTATCAATAGTCTCACAGGATGAATTCAGTTGGAAAAACCCTTCATGTTTATAACCAGTTTGTTTCAAACTATCTTGTGAAAGTTCTTGATAGTTGAGTTGAGGTTGGAAAAATAAAATCTGTTTATAACCAGCATGTTTTAAATAGTATTTTGAAATGTATTTACCATAAGGTTTATATGTACGTGGGAAAATTTGAATCCAATATTTAATCATTTCCTTCATTTCAATTATTATTATCTAGAGGATTTTCAATATGAGAAAATCTATGGATGCATTTAATTCTCAGTTTATTGATTAAATGGATTGTGTGTTCGGTTTCTTTTACCTTTACATATTGATTATGATAATTTATTAATTATTAATTCCACTATACTTTACCCTTACTGAGTATTTAATCTCACACTTATTTTTTTCCTTTCCCTAGGGTATAGAGATAAATTCTTGGAATGAGTTTCAAAGATGCAAAGAATTTTATTTTGTTATGTATTATGTTTTTTTATTCACAATATAAAATGGGTTCTAAGTATGTTTTCTTGTTTAAAAAATTACTAATCTTAACTCTCATTAGGTATTTGATTCCTTGTTATTATGAAAATTTAATAAAATAAGTAACTAACCCTGGGATGCTTGGGTCAAGGCATTATAGAGAACAATAAACTATGTAATTATAGAATCACAATTATATAACTCATCCCTAGTCAATGTATGTGGACTAAACCGAAAAACAATTTGGGTCTTACATCCATTATTAGATTTGGATTCTATTTTGTGCATGGATTATCTATCCTTATATAAATACAACATCAACTATCAGGAGAGGGAGATCACTCTTTATATATAGAGTCATCCTCTAATTCTATACAAGGGTTAGGAAGAGGATGAACCTCCTTTTGAATATTATTCTCAATTGTTGATATTATAGCCCTTTGAGGAAGCATATATAGATCAAATTATTGAGACAAAGTGTAGAATCATGCTCAAATACATGACCATTGTAAGTTGTTATACTGATGTATTACCTGACGAATTTCATAGTCCTCCTCCTGGCTGATAGGTTGAGTGCTCAATTAAACTTGTAAATGAAACTCTGACTATATCAAAGAATACTTACATAATGGCCACCATTGAGCTCAAATAACTTAAGAATAAATAATGAAAGAAACTTGAAAAGGGTATTATGTTCCTGATATCTTCACCATGGGGTGTTTTGGTCCTCTTTATCATGAAGAAGGATGGGACAATGCACCTCTGCATTAATTATCATGAACTCAATAAAATCTTAATAATGAAAAAGTGTCCCCTTCCATGGATAGATGACTTGTTTGATCAACTGCATGGGGACTATAATTTCTCTACAGTGGACCTTCATTCAGGACATAATCAATTAATGCTGAAGAAGGATGATATTCTTGAAACTACCATTTAATCAGGGCTTTGAACTATGAATTCATTGTGATTCCCTTCAGAATCACTAATGATCGAGAAATATTTATTGACTTAATTAATATATTCATTATAGAGTGCCTTATAAAATTTTATTTTGTCTTTATAGATGATATTATGATATACTCCAATGAATGGATGAACATGAGGTGCATTTGAATACTGTGTTAAAGACTTCATGAAAGAATAAGTTATATGCAATGTAAAAATAAGTGTGAGTTTTTTATGGAGGAGGTATCAATCTTGGGGTATTTCACCACCAGGAAAGGGATATCTATATACCCTTATATGAAAGAGTAAAATTAGGAGTGTCCCAAACCAATATATGTTATAGAGATCCGTATTTTCCTTGGATTAGTTATGCCTTACTGATGATTTGTGAGAAAATTATCATGATTGTCCAACTCACTAACCAAGAAAATGAAAAAAGGAGTAAAATTAGTATAGATTTATGAGTGTGAGGACAGGTTCATGGAATTTAAATAGAGTCTTATCAATAAATCATTCCTTACACTTCCATTAAGTGGGTAGGCTTTTGTGGTATACAACAACACTTCAAATAATGTATTTTTTTTGCACTAATGTCGACTGATAAAGTAATATCCTATGGATAGTGGTAGATTATGTTTCCTGAGTGTAACTATCCAAATAAAAATATGTATTTGGCTATAGTGATCTACACCTTGAAAATAAGGAGGAATTATCTCTATAGGGAGAAGTGTTGAATATATACAGATCAAAAGAGACTCAAATATATATTTATATATAAGGAGATTAATATATACCAAGGAATATTATTAGAGACGTTCATGTATTATGACTACTCAATCAACTAACATAATGGGAATGAAAAAAATAGAATATTATCTATTTAGAAAGGATCATGATACCTTATCAATGATGAGAATTGAGAGAGATCCAATCTTCATAGACTTGTAATGGACATATATGGGATTCATTGAGGATGGAACATCATCATTCCATTCCCAAATGATTTCATATCCATACCTTCTTGAGAAGTTAAATGATTGTAAATTACATGATGTGTAATATCATAAGAATAATGATTCTATAAGAAAAGTAAAATCCATAACATTAAAAATTTATGATGAAGGTGTTGTATGATTTGGGTCATGACTATTTGTACCATGAAATCGTTATGTAAAGAATGATATGTTGAATAATTCACATAGCTCGGTCATCTCCATCCATCTCAGGAGCATGGAGATTTATCAAGATCTTAAAGAGAACTATTGGATTGAAAAATTGAAGAAGGATATCATATAATATATATAAAATTTCTGTATATGTTAGTAGTTGAAGGATAAAAGAAAAATTTCTAAGGGGATGATGCAACCATTACACATGCCAACATTGAAATGGGAAAAAATCACCATGGACATGGTCATTATCCATCCAAAGACAAAAAAAGTAAATAATGATATATGGGATGTAATGGACTATTTTATAATAAATTATCACTTCATTGAAATTAGATTATAATTGTGACCTGATAAACTTGCAAGGATGTACATCAGATAAGTTGTAAGGATGCATGAAACATCGCTATCAAATTTATATGATTGAGATCTGATATTTTACCTATATGATCTAGATGATTCTCCAAAATTATCTAATCATGGGGTTGAACTTCTGTATGGTTTTCAACCCTAATGTAATGGCTAATCTGAGAATACTATCAAGACACTTGAATAAATGTTGGGAGCAAGATCGATATACTTCAATGAAATAAGGTATCAACATCATAATTTGTTTCGATTATAATAAAATAATAGTTTCCACTCAAGAATCCATATGGGTCTATATTAATCATTATTTGGGAAGAGATGTATAACACATGTGTGCTGGGATGATTTTATACAATGCAAGGTACTAGATCTATAATTTGTTGAGGAAATGGTAGAAATGGTGAAGACCATTTAGCAGCACATCAAGGATGCTCAAAGTTGAAAGAAGATATATGTTGAAAATCATCGATGAAATATATATTTTGTGGTTACAGATAAATTAATCATCTATATATCACCTTAGAAGAGAGTCTTGAGATTTGATAATAAGTGAAAGTTAATCCCTAGGTTTATTGGCGCATTTCAAATTCTCAATTGCATTGAAGTTGTGGCCTATTTACGAGAACTCCAACCAATAGTTTCTATAGTACATGAAGTATTCAATGTATCCCTCTTAATAAATTGTATACCAGATACCTCACATGTACAGAATGCAGAGATGTTATAGTTAGAAAAAGATCTCTCTTATGAGTAGTATCAGTTGATGATCTTGGTCCACAAAGATAATTTTCTATGTAACCAACAAAATAACCTAGAAAATGTACTATACCAAACCATAAGTATGGGGAGGTGACTTAGGAACCATAGAAATATATGAATAATAAGTGTCTTATTCATTTTTTATCATTTTATATAAATTTAAATAGTGAGGGTGATATTTATTAAGTGGGGATAAGTGTAATGAAACATAATTTTATCAATAGAATTTCCCTTCTGATTATAAAAAAAGTTTCATTTTTTTCAAAAGAGCATGAATCCCATCAGAAAACCAACAAATTTTGATTATAATAATTTGAAATTTGTATTTAAAGAATAAATATGTCCCTATAGATGAAAATTATTACAATGGAAAAAAATAGAAAATAACATAATAATAAGAAGAAAATTTGGATCTTCTCAATCTCTAAAAATATTCACACTCATGAAGAACACTATAAAAAACAAGAAAAATGATAGTAATGAAATATGAATATTAAAAATGAAAATATAACCCTGAGAGAAAATATTAGTGATTGAATAATGAATGAAATATGAGTTACTTATAGAATGTAGGGAAGCTATATGAACATTCGAAATTTCACCATTAAAATAATAATTAGACCATTTTAATTCAAACCAGCCCATTGTAATAGTAATTTATAGTAACCTAACTATTATAATATTATCCTCACTTATTAAGGTGTAAAAAATATTAGGTATCATTGAAAATGAAAATATGAAATGTTTTTATCATGATATAGGTAAATAAATATTTTAAAAATATAAAATTATGTGTTTGTATTTCGGTAGAACATATATGATTTAATTTAACATTAATAATTAATATAAGAAATTAAAGAAAGAATATTTTTATAAAATATATTTATAAATTAAAATTATTTTTTTATAATTATAATATAATTTTATGAATACTTAAGTAATTTTTCAAAGGGTCAAAAAATTTACCAAAATATTGAAGTTGATATTTTTCAAATAAATATTGATTTTATTTTAAAATAAAATTTATCATATTTATGAAATTATTTTCATCGTTTATTTTAATATACATGTTGAAAAATGTTATGTTTTAAGTTTTTTTATTTTCCTAAAATAGTAGAAATTTTTGTGTAATGTTCTATAAATAAAAATATGATATTTAACATTTTAAGCTATATAAAATAATTTTTGAGTCATGGCTAATGTAAGAACCCATTAGTTAAAAATCAAATCAAAAATTTAATTAATATATTCATAATAATATTTTTTTTTCTCAATCCATAATAATAAACAGATGATTATAATATTAAAAAATAACCCTCTCACACACTTATAAATTCCACCCCTCTAAACCACTTCTCCATACACATTCTAAGCCTTATATATTGAAAACATTATACTAATATCACTTAATAATTCTCTCCACCATGTCTTTGTGCTTTTGGTCTCATCAGAGACCAATATATGGAACCTTAAGTGGAGTCCCAAGAGGATACATTCAAAGGAAAAGTTAATATGCTCAACCAAGTGTTTTATTTTTCCTTTCTCATCATATTCCAAAATAATTACATTAAAAATAGAATAATAACACTAGTATCAAATATATTTTGGAACAATATTATGTTATGGTAATATCTATCATTCATCATCTTCTATTCTACTTTTATTCTAAAAATTCAAAACAACATTTGTATTATGTCAGTTCACAGCCTCTGTGGATGATGATTTTTCATTTCACATTACCACATTCATGGTAGGTATGAATTCACATATAATTTTAATAAGTTAACTAGATATGTATATTATATATTTTTTCACATTCTAGAATAAATTTATTTTCATAATAGTAAATAAAATTATACTATTTCATGATTATTGGTAAAACTTCCAAAATAATCCAACTGAGTAACATTAACATTTTACTAAATAAATCATCCATATATCAGAAAATATATAGACACATGTGACCATTTCTATTTCTAGATGTTTATAATACTATTTCATTTCACTTTTAGAGTTTTAGTTTAATTTCATATGAATATCAATAACTATCTATATGTAATTAAACCATGGAACAATGAAACAAATGCATTTAGAATAATGGAATTATTATTAATATACCAATTAAATAGTTATAAATAAACATAATATAATTATAGTAATTAAAATATGTATGTATATAATCCTCTGAATTAATTAATTAATGAATTTAATTTTATTATCTAGGACATTATTTGCAATTGAAAAATGAATATGGAACATAAGTTAAGGGATATCTCTAAACCACCCAATTCTTTATGTTATGACCATTCTCTTTCTAACTCATATTATATCTTACACACTCTCTCTCTATTATAATGGAATACTTTAAAATTATTTATATATTTCTCTTCCATATATACATATCTTATTCTCCCCTCCTTTTTTGTGGTAATACATTCCTTAAGATCATTTCAAAAAAAAATATTTCAAATCAATCCTAATTAAGTAGAAATTTTCTATGCATTAATCCCCATATGGTACACTAATTTTATGTCACTATTCCAAAATTAAAATTTTACAATGATACCTATGATTATCATGAATTTCAAAAATATTTAATTCTTTTTTCTCTTTGGATTATTTATGAAATCATCCTTTGATTATGATATGAGGGATGATTATGAAAACCATTTCATTACATGTGTAATTTTAATGTTTATCACTTATGATTTATTTCCTTTTGCGGCACACAAGATCATGTACATTTTATACTAGTTGTTTTCAGATAGTAATTGAATTATTTGGGTAATGTTTATGTCTAAAGAGATGGTTTGTATTGGACCATGGAGTAAACACAATCCATGGTGGGACTCTGTCCACCATGTGATGTTATCTAGGTGATTATACTTGATAGTTTCAAGTTTTATCTTTCCTCAACATTACTATTTTTTCATGATATTATGATAACATATGATTTTTTATTCTCCCATGAGAATATTCAAGATCTTTATCTATTAGGATATCATATTATGCATCCTCACTCGTATGTTATACATCATTTCCATGTATATTTCCTTACTGTGAATTATATCTCACCATTTTATTTTATGTATTCCACAGGTTATCCTATTATGTTTTTGGAGCTCAAAGGGAATTATAATCTCATAATGTAGAATAAAATAAATAGTTAGGATATAGATTCATTTTGATGTTTTATTATCCCAGTTTTGAAAGAAACTTGGAATCATAATCTTTGGGTTGTGTTTAGTGGATGTTTATGTTTAAATTCATGTAAGAATATGTGTAAAAGGATTGGGTAACTATATAAAAATTATTGGTAATGTAGTTCCCAATTTAAACCTTTTCTCGATCCAAATATATCTAATCCCACTAAGAAGAATCATAACATGAATGAAAAAACTGAGAAATATGGAAAACATATTTGGATAGATGGAATGGGATAATGTAATAATCTTCATAAACTCATGTAGATCACTATGAATAATTAATAAAACATCCATTCCTATCATGTTCCAAATATCCAACTAAAACACAATATGAAATGAGAGTTTTGATATTGAACAAGTATTTTGAGATCCAATGTTGGGGTTTTCATGGATGAAATTCAATATGAAATGGGTATAAAAATTTTATGAAAGGTATATTATTCATTACCTAGAATCCCTGTTATGATGAAAATTATAAGCAATGAACTTCTTTAAATGGTTTAAATTCTTGTCCTAGTCATTGAGCAAAACAAAAATGAGTCTATATAAACATAAATAATGAAATATGAAATAACTATAAAACAAATAGTCATGGAATAAAGGGATTATCTAATAATATAACACGATTGGATTAAATTTAGTATAGGCCATAGTTGAGTAGCTCCATTTTTGGAGGAAAAATGAATATTTCTGAATGTTAAATAGAACGGTGTGAGGGTAAAAACAAGGGTTTAAAACAATTATAAATAGTCTTATGTTTTCTAAAAAGTAATGGTATTGATAAGATATTTATGATTACTATATTGTGGAGTGGTAAGGATAAAAATAGATGTTGTTGAGTGTAAATGGGGTTCTCCACAATGACATGATGAAAATGATATCATATTGAAAAAAACCATGAATTCAAATTCCCCCTCACTCCTACCATTTAAGTATTTTATAATTTAGTTTCAAGGGATTATTGAATGGTTACAATAAATGAATTATAAATATTACCCACTAGAAAAAAAATATTTAATATCATAGAAGGTGAATTAGGGATATATAAACAACTATGAGGTGTTTCAGTGCATTGAACTATTAATTTTTCATATTAATCATTTTCTTTATATGTTTTCATTAGAATTTAATTTTTTCATTATGGGATTCATTCTTTAGATAATTCATCTCTTAGGTAAATTTTATTTTTAATATTATATTGTTTTTATTATTTTATAATCTCTCTTATATGGTGTTAATTTAATTGAGTATCTATGGTAAATTTTCAATGGGTGTCTACACTCATTGTGGAGATCAAAGATCGTGGATGAGGGTGTGTATGACATGTTTTGATTCTATGTTGTTGGGGGGTGATCCTATTTATTATCATCATTTTGTCAAAAAAATTATTTATCTTATTGGTTATTAAATCATTAGAAAATTTTATTTGATAATAGAGTGAACCTAACACAGTAAAGGTAATTAATGTTTTGAAATTGAGTTTTTTTATTCTCCATGTTTAATATAATATTAATACACATTAACTTCTTTGACTTTTTTCAAGAATAATAGAGATAGGAAATCATAATTCATAAAATATATCCAAATTGATAAGTTTAACATTTTGTATGTCATAAATAATTAATCACATATTTTTTGAGTGATATTGTGATTTTCAATTATGGAAAATAATCCATTTATATTGATTCCCCTCAATTCATTTTTTATTTTTACCTAGGTTACTAACATGTTATCTTAGTTTAGATTTCACAGTAATGATGGAACTATGATGTTAAAAAAAATTATGATATCATAGGGATTCCTAGTTCCTCATGTGCTCATCCTTGTTCGTTCACTATAACACACCATAGTAGAATGTCTTTGTTTGATAAAAAATATTAATGCATGCTCAGGCATACCTTTAGAGGTAACAGTACTTCTAGTACCAACCGTGTGGCCATGGGAAAATAGATAATGTTCAGTATAACGTATCATCCTCCAAATGATGGCCATATGGAACAATATATTTAGTTATTATAGGATTTGATTCATTATTTCACTATAGACATTCTAGGAAAATGGAAAAAGTCATTAGTAATTACTTAAATTCATTTATAATAGTAGTTTTAAATCATTTCATAAGATTGGTCTTTAATCATATCTTAATGTTCATCTATATTATACCCTTTTTAGTGTGTTTTGGGTTGTGGGGAAGCATTAATTAGATAAATAATCATCAATATAGTGACTAATAAAATATAGTTTATTTGAAAATTATTAGTAACTATTTAATGTTTTCATTCATTAAATGTGGTTCTTCATCTATGTACATTATAAATTATTATTTTATATAATACTTCTCATATTTTTAAATTACTATATTGTTGGATATATAAGTAATCTGATAATAAAATTCTAAGAGATTTTAGTTTATTATAAATCATAAAATATCTAAGAGATGTTTCTTCTGGAATATAATTACCTCTATAGATAGAAACATTTTATATTTTATTCCATATTTTACAATTAATGAAAAAACATCTTGATCAATATCCATTTATAACATGTTCAATTTTTTTAACTAACATCCTCTAACACATGTCTGGGATTCTCATTATGACCATGAAATGTTACAACCTTTAAATTGAAAAGGCATAATAAGAGTACAATATCACAATAATTGATAGAATGTGTATATTTTTTAATTAAATTTTTATAGCCTTTGGGGTCATTATATATTCTCCAAAGATGTTACTCAAGCTGAAATTCATTTAATAAAATGATACATAACATTGATAAATTCATATGGTTAAAAATTTATATCCATCTTCTTCTTGTTTATCATTTAAATGCATTTGGTTCTCCTAATTATTTCATTAAAGGAATTTTTATTAATCCACAATTTCTTATATGGAATATTATTCATAATTTAACACATAAAATCAATTTTCCTTATATAATAATTAAATATTATCAATATATATCATGAAACTAGATATATAATAATATTATATACTATGATATACTATTAGTAACTATTGGTATATCTCCATATCAAAACATATGATAAAATACACAATGGAATACATTATTCCATGGATTAATTGAAATTATATCAAAAATATATATCTATATTTTATGATAAATTATTGTCTGTTGTATTTCATTTTTACATGTTATGATTTGGGACATATATTTATCTATCACAAACTTACACTAAATCATAAAAAAATTTGTTCCATTTCACCTTATATTATATAACATAGAGTTACTTATAAAACAATATATAAAGAATATTTTAGATATTTCAAAATGTGTGATATAAAATTCTATTAATATAATAACTATATATCCCATAATATGTAATAATTTTAGAATAGATATCCAAAATTCTATTGTGATAAACACTAAAACACTTTTAGAATAGCTCTCTTGTTCATTTGATAGATAATCCTCATTAAGTTAACTACAATGTATTAAATTATTGTCCTTTTTGAATTCTTAATAGATATGAATTATTAAATCTATAAATGTTAGAAAAATATTGAATATATAAATTCATCGGTGATACACAATATATAAAGGAATTAGTCATGATCTCTATCAAACAAATTTATTTATATACTTATATAAGACAACAATATCATATACATGTATGAATAATCATATGATCCCTCTATCAAAGAGTCCAAGTAACCATAGTACATGGAGTTTGTTAATTACATATATCTAATCATATGTTTTCTACTCTATATGTATAGACAAACAAGATTGATGAACACTTCCCAAGTCATTCATCTTAATTGAGGAGAACATCACAATTCGTTGCATAAGGGACGGTTACATCTCATATGCTTTTATCTTGGTAGGTTCATACACTCCTTAAAATCACCACAATAGACTTACAATATTTCATACTCATCATACAACAGTAAAAAGCATATATATATTAAAATCATAAGTTACATGATTGAAAACCTAACTGAACAACCCCTAATTAGCTCAATCTGAATGATGGTGTAAGGATTATTTCAATAATTTTTTGTTCCCATGAATGTTATCTTTTCTAATATGAGGAAATAAAAAATTATGAAATAATCACCCCTATTAAACAAGTAACATAGTTTATAACATTGTATGTATTAACTTAAAGGTTCATCCATCACACAAAACCAATTTTTTGTTACATGGGAATTTTTAATATCTCATTTCAATATCTGAATCAGTACAATCTTAAAATTTATTAAAAAACTCTAATACACAATGGAAAAATAGGTAAACTATAATTAAATTTCATAATTTAAAACATTTATTATCATTTAGTGTCATTTGATATATGAATCCACTAGGAATGGATCATAAAGTTGCGATTTCCTTTATATAATATGATATATTTCCTAATATTAACCTCCATAAATAATATTTAATAAAACTAAAAAATGTACTATCATATCACATCTAAATCATTAAAAAATAATTACCTTTAATATATGTTTAGGGTTTTATAAAATTCATTAGATCTAAATATAATTCCTTTAACATCATTATGTGACCATATGAGAAAATCTTCTTCAAAACTACTTAATCGGTTTTATCTATAACAAAAAATATTCTAAAAAGTTTTAAGACTCGGAATAATATTTCATATGAAAAACTATAAAACATATTATATAAACTACATTACATCATTACATCAAATGTTACCGTGTTAATAACAATGGTTTTCTAAATAATACTCTTTCTAAAATCAGCATCATTGTCATGAATAATTTTAATGTAATCATTTCCTTGTGTTTTTTTTGTAAAAAAAAATTAATCATTAGATTATATTTATCTATAATCAATCCATAAATTAATTTATGATATATATATTCATTAACAATTAATTGAACTAAAAAAATAATTATTTTTAAGAAATTGAACATCACGATGTCTAAGAATATTCATAAAATTTTATACATGCTACCTTATCTCCAAAATAAAAATCTAATATACAATATCTCCATTATGTTGATGAAATAAATTTTATTTCATATTTTCTAATATTAAAAAAATAAACTATTTTCAAGCATATCATATATGTTTTTATATATGATTGGGATATTATTTTCAAAAAATACCAAAAATTTAAAATAATTACCTTGGCTAGATCTAGGGATTAATTTATAATATTTATCAAATAAAAAAACACTTCTATCATAGATAAATAAATATTATTCATTTCTACTTTTTGAGATATCTAATTGAATCTGGTGAATCATCCACATAAATTGTTATTATAAAATGAAATATTATTTATTCATAAATAAAGTACTAATTATAAATATCTATTATCATAGAAAATAAGATTAAAAAACACAATACTTATTATCAGTCATTCCATGATGTGATGAAACCATTTAAATGTAATTCTATGTTGTTGAAAATAATTATCTAGAAATTAAATATATTCTTAAATTTTTAACCATCAATTATTCATCATTTTTTATCTCATATACATATTCCTGAAAAGTTATTAATATATTGTTTTTATCATATGAAATAAATAACTAATCTACATAACATTAGTATGTGATGTTTACTCTCCACTAGTGTTTATTCATCCCTTTATGAAATATATGAAATCTTAAACCAATAAAAAAATTTACTAAAAAATGATTTCACTCCTTCGTCGTACATCCATTTTCATTAAATAACCTTAAATGGCTATCTAAAGAAAAAATATTAAACCCATATGTAAGAAAATTTTCTTCTAGTTTGAAATTTTACCCTATTGCACTGGTAGTGAAACACTTGACAATGGACCTCCATATCATACTAATATATCATCATAATATTGAAAAAATTTATTAAATAATTCATGAATTATATGAATTTATAATTGATAATTTTTTATAATAACATTTCTGATAAATATTGTGTAATGAATTCAATAGCCAGAAATTGACCATAATGTCACCCCATCCACTCAAAGTTATCAATGTATAAAATTATATACATTACATGAATATTGATAAAATTTTTATTAGAAATATTTTATGTAAACATATATTATGATCATCACAGGATAATTAAATGTTTTAAAAATATATATTCCTTTGATATTCTAATGCTTGTCAGTATAGTTAGTGTTCTATCTCAAACCCCATGAAATAGTTTTTTGGATTAAATGTATGTGTCGAATTAATTTTCATTTTACAGAGACCTAATTGTTTTTTTATATATGAACATTAGGATCAATGTGAATTTTATAGTATTATAAATAAAATTAGAAGGAAAACATTGGATATTTAGATTCAACTCATTAATTTAATTCAAAATATATTAGAATATTGTTTTTATTCCCATTATAAAAATCTAAACATATTTATTTAAATAGATAAAGGGAGTGGATTCCTGATATGATAAATATTCAAGACAACATGAACTTAGTTTTTTAGTGTTTCTAAAGTTCCAGTGTTTAGGGATATCTCTGAAATAACTAACCAAGAACATATTCAAAATAATTCATTGTAAAAAATTAATCTATAGTATATCCTCAATCAAAATTTTAAAACTAAATGTAATTGTAAAAATATAATAATCATTAACCATTGAATGTGAATCAATTTAATTTATTCTAAAAAAATATATTAAATATATTAGTTGTCCATTGATGAATTTATAAAATATTTGATATAATGGAAATTAAAAAGAATTTCTTTCATTTCATCATATTGATCCCACACCATTGAAATCTTTTCTCTCAAGAGTATCCTTATTTCTTAGTTAAACACTCCATAATTATTAAATTCAATGTATGTTAATATTTCTTGGTATAGAGTTGGCCCAGTTTGTCATGGAACCATGCCAAATAATATAACCTTCTAATAAACACATCATATCATTAACCATAATTTAATAGATAATTTACATAAATTTATGTAGCCCGTTCAAATGTTTAATTCCCCTTATATGATATTCTACCCATTCTAGAAATTGTTATCCTTGTAAAGGGTTAGGTTCTAAAACAAAACCATTTACCTATAACTTGTTTCTAAGAAATTTATATTATACTATTTCTTCCTCAGAATTAAATTTACATAAAAATAATAATATTACAATTTAATGATATACAATATAGGATGATAAATAATACAAATTTTCTGATAAAATAGAAAATGACTTTTATGAAAACTATAAACATCATATCCCCAAAATAGTTAATCACTTTTTCACTAAAGGAAAATTCAAAAATAAAATATGAAAAATATTTTTAACCGTATCAAATACCATGATTACTAATTATAAAATTATTGATATGGGTACCTAAAAATATCTTTCATCATCTAAAAATTATTTATCAAAAATAAAACATCATATATTTTTTCCTCCTTAAAAAACTATATTCGGTTATGCTTCATTTTAAATTGTCTTTTCATTCTATCAACTCTCAATAATTAGAATTTCTTTTATTTTATTCTAAATTATTGTATAAAAATATTCTTACAATAGGTTTTGAATGAATTTCACATAATAACTATAAAATAACTATAATAATGTATATAATGGTGATTACTTTTCAAAAGCTTTTAGAATATCTGGATAATGTGCGGGTGGTAAAAATAATTTAATACTATGATTTCATTACAATTCACTATCATATTAGCTCCCCTTTTCTTACTCACCATCATATAAATCCTTTCATGTTCCCATGAAAACTATATAGTTTATAAATAGAAAAAATATAAAATCAAGTAACCCAAATTCATTTTAAATAATTAATAAAACTTATCTTAGTTCGATATAAAATGGTTCAATACATTTAAATGAATCCCTTCATTGAGGGTTTTTGTATTGTTAACTAAAAAAATTATTTATCCTTGGATCCAAATGTAATTAATCTAATTGATATACTATATATTAAAAATGATATTTCTTTTTATGAAATAATGTGATTAATAAAATTATATTCCTTTAATGAGAATTTATTAATTGATTGTTAACCTACGACACACATAATATGGTCTTCATGGGATAATGTTAATGTAGGTTATGTAAAAAAATATGGAATGATTTAAAAGGGGTTTCTACAAATTTCTTAGTCATTATACCATGTGATTGGAATGATTATTTCAAGGAAACTTTGATTATCATGAATGCTAATAAATATTCTGAGAATAAAAAATATTAATAATCAAATCGTCAAAGAATTAGATACCTATTTTTGATAATTTATTAAAGTGATAAATTGATAAAATTACATTAAATAATTAATTATGAAAAATATTATCCTCATAGATATAAAATTACATATTGTTTAATACATAATTGGAATTATTCTAGTTTTTATATAGGTAATATTAAGAAGAAAGTTATATTTTATTCTATAATTTTTTTCATAAGTAAATATATTATTTTTAATTATATAAAACTAAAATATACACATAAAAGTAATGTTATTTCAAAAATAAATTACAAAATTATAATAAAAAACATACGTGAAAATAAAAGGATAAAAAAAATCTTAAATTTTAAGACCCAGAACCAAATAAATGAGTTCGAGCAAGAGTTCTCAAAGACCTCAGGTGCACCACCTTGTATAGTAGAGGCTGGTGACTAGTAGTTAGGGTCCTATGTAGAACCATGAGGAGACTAAATCCTCCATTAGGTTTCAGAATAATAAATGAGTAATATAACATCTAATAAGAAGAAATTATATTACCCAGATACCAATAACATATTATTAGAATGGATGGATATAGAAACAACAGACTCAACCTAAAAATAAAGAGCTGATCACCCACTGGTCTAATCAAATATATGTGACATAAAATAGAAAAAAAATATACAAATAATATCTACACCCAACTCCAAGACTCTCCTCCTCCTAGTCACGAGACTTGTAGCGTGCTATCCAACTCAACTATCAAACCCTTGATTCATCCTAACATATACCTATAATAATTAAGGATTTCTCAAATACCAAGTTTCCATGGATTCCTAAACAGGATGTGAGTACAACTCAATAATAAACCACTAAAACCCTCTAGTACTCAACATATAAATGTAATTTAAAACTATGTGATATTCTTATGAAAAATTAAATAGACTATACATAAATAAACAAACATATAATATAACACCAACACAAAAATAAGAAATAAACGCACATATAAAGAGAATTCATGTTCTTACCAAGTAACCAAAAACCCCATCCATGCCTATATCATTTCTGTGGTGGATGAATAATCAAATATGTCATATGTGATCAAGAGAAAGACACAAGTTTGGTCTACAAGGCATTGAGGTAACTTGTCACTCAACATCCACAAGGCCTTAGTGAAAATGTCACCCAAAATCCACTAGGCATTGAGAGAACATGTCACCTGACATGCACATGGAATCAATACATCATGTAACTCAAAAACTACATGGAACTGAGGAAACATGTCACTTAGTATCCAGATGGAATAGATATATCTTGTTACTCAGAATCTATAAGTTCATTGTACCCTTGATTATGTTGTCACGGGTCTAGCTATAATACATTATCATGCTCCTACCCGATTCTCAAGTTCATAGTTTTCAATGTTTCATATTGTGCACACTCCCCCATAGAGATATAACAATATCATGATGGTACACCTATTCTAAGTAACATTTTAATTCCATTGAAGGAAAAAATTATATAATATCTAACATGGATAGAACACATATAAGCATAGCATGACATATCATTATGAATATTTCATGGAAACATACAAATACTTATGATCATAAAAAAATATTTTAACAATATATATAAGAAAAAATAAGGAATCAAGTATCCTAAATGTGTATCCCAGGCTTCTTGCAAAAACACATGTGATAAAGGCATAAAACATGGTCATATGGGAAACAAAATTGCACACATGTTTTCTAAGAATAAATAAGGTCTCATGGGATGCACATGCACACATATTTGATCAAGGAATCAAACATGGTCTGAAATATCTAGATCTCATGTAGAAAAAATACATAACAATAGGGTTCATGTAATATAAGGACCACAAAAATGATCAATCATCAACCATCAGTGGCTGGAATCAAGCCGGTGAACAAGGGTCCATTCTAGCCAATGAAACATTTTTCAATTTCATTTTTAATAGATCCATTAATTAATTAAGAAATAAGGATCATTAATTAATTAATTATTAATTTTTATTCATAACACATTATGAATTTAATGGTCATTAACCCATGGTGGAGAACCACATAAAACATGCTAATAAATCGTGGGTAATACTATAGTGTCTAATACATAGAACCAACTACCTCAAATATAGTCAACTACCATGAAGGAAAACTATATCTTCTTTTTCTGATTCATCCATTTCCATTTAGTCCCATTGATCTCCACAAGGTTCTACCCATGCCCAATCATTAAAAATTAATTAATTATAATAGAAATATAAATAAAGAATATAATATAAGAAAGATTAAAATAATATGAGAAATGAATAAATGTCTAAAGACTTACCAAAACCCCCTCCTAGCCAGAACCAAGACCTAAAACATAAAGGAGGTCTGTAACACTCCTACGATGTAAATCTTGGAAAGGGTCATATTATGTGTCCATTAAAACAAGGAATATTTAATATAATTAAATTGTAACATTAAGAATAAACTAACCAAATGAAATAACATATTTATAATGTCATCCAATGGATATTGGAAACTCTCAGTGCACTCCTGATTCAATGATGAGAAAAATCCCCAAATTAATTTTGTGATACAATTTCCAATTTAACTCGGTTTGACTAAAAACCATTATAGTGATCACCAAGGGACATCACCTAAAATAGAAACCCATAAATTTTTTTATTCATCATAATAGGATATCATCTAGCCATACCGACCCAATTTCCCTTCATTATTAGACAATTCAATCATGAAATTATGGAATTATCATGCATTATCTAATTAAGATCATTCCATTGTTCAATAGATGATTATGGTGATAAATATGGAAGAGGAGTCTAGATAATTAATACACGAATGGATTTTAAATACTAGTACATACAAAAAGGAATCATCCATGATGAATGAAACAATTATCCACCACCATATAGGGAATAAGGAGGTCAATATTGATGAAGAATGTGGGGATATTCCCATATTCACTAATGACTTTCATCTAGATCCACCTCATATCAAGGGGATATCATGGAGTAAGGATAGAAATAATAGGTGGTCAAATGTATCTACAATAATCAAAATGAGGAGATATATTATAAGGTTTCCTTAGTGGACAACAATTCCAAAATTCCCTCCACTAAAAGTTATCTAGTGCACCCAACCTACCACCCAATGTAGGCCCACTAGATGGACATTGAGTCTGGCTAGAAAATAAACATTATACCTACCTCTAAATCTAGTAGTTGAGTCCTAATATGCAGTATTGTTTCTATGCACCCATAGGATATCTAGTTGGGGAAATAAGCTAGTTGTGACACCCCATGATTTTAATGAAATGTTTCTCTTTAAATAATTTGATTCCTTTTATATCTTGTGTTACACTCAACAATGAGTTTAGATGAACCATTTAATATTATTAAAATATTATGGGTATGTTATCACCTAGCCATTTTAATGGTGGCTATGAATTTAAATAACTCAATTATAAAAAAAATTGAAAATAAAAGTGATGGTTTTCTAAAAAAAAATTATGTGTGTAGTGTTTTTATATTAATAAATTAAATTAATAAATATTATAAAATTGTTTTAATGAAATTTTTATATTATTTACTTCATAAAATGTTTTAAATATTGAAAAAAATATTTTTCTAGGCATAGGATATGTATAAATCCAGTTTTATAATTTAAAAAATCTAAAATTAGGTTTTCTCTCATTTTACATACTTATATTAAAATTAAAATCATACATCTATATGTATTTAATTAGATAAAATTAGTTAAAAATTTATAATTAGGAGGTTCAAATTTTTTAGATAGGCTCGTATTATTTTTTCCAACATTAATAGTAATTGTGGTAAAATTTATCACCTTGGTAATGGGTAAATCGGGATAATTTATTTTAAAAATAAGTGATAGGGCCATAATTTTTGTATCCTAATTCTAATTAGATTAATTTAATTTGACCCTTAATATAAGGCCATGGACTTAAACCTTACATAATATTGAATTAAATTAATAATTCACTTTGATGATCTTTTCAGGTTTAGAGTTTTAGAGAATTAGGACATAACTATTACATCTCAAAAGATTACAAAGTATACACTTCTACTAAGTTTCCATAAAATAAAAAATCTTAAAAAGAAAACATGTCTAGTTCCATGTTTTAGATAGCATGACTTTTCCTTGATCCCATCCTTGACCTTATTCCACATTAAGTCCTGTGAAAAACATTTCAAAAAAACTTGGGGTGAGCATAAAAACCTCAGTAAGGGATACTCAAAGAAGGAAAACTGTTAGTTTTTCAAAACAACAAGTAAACCATGAATACTTTATCAAACTAATACTTTTCACCTTTATGGAGTAGTAAATACTCCTCACTGAATAAAAGATCATTACTTACCCTTTTTTAACCAAAAGATTACCATAAAACCCATATAAAGAACACATAACATAATAAGGTAACTTAGGACATAAATATACTTAAATGGAATAACCATACGGTTGAATTCCACACATATCACTTAATGGAATAGCCATACGGCTGACTTCCATACACAATGAATTGGAGGGTATAACGTAACCACCCGTCCTGGTATTCATGGCACCACCCTTCATATGGTTTATCACGTAACCAACCATCAAATGTCCAAGTACCATTATAAAATCATAATATATAAAACAAATATAATGGAAATAAAACATTTCCACACTTTGATCACAATATATCACTAAAATATATTGATATAACAAATCCATTATAAAAAAACCATCTTCAATACCAAAATACATAAAAGAGTATATGGTATTTATTTCATTTAAAAAACATTACGGCTTTTTGAGAAAGCCAAAGACCAAATAATACTCGCGGCGGCAGAAAAGGTCGTTGTCGCCGCATACGTACGACAAAAACATTCCCTTTTGTCATTTAGTAAAATGCTACATATAAAAAGATTCATTTTGCATAAAAATAAAATTAAAGGGGGTTTATACACCATATAAAGTAAAGTTGTGTATAAAACAAAATATGCCTCAATGAAAGGAGATTGAGACGAGGTCCCTTACCTCGGGTCCGACTTGACTCGATCGTTCTTTAATGTCCTGAATAATAAACTTGAGTTAATTTATACTTTCTTAAGAACCTTTTTCAAGTTCATTATTCCTTTTATATCACTTATTACCATTTTATGAACATTATGTAATCATTTAAGTTAATAACGGTCGTTTTGTCGATATTTGGTACTTGAGTCAAAAGTGAACTTCTTATATTTACAAGTTGTTCATGTAGTCAAATATCCATTATCTCAAGAATGATATTCATGATGTAGATTCCATATATATCATATATTTCCAGTATATACATGCATTTATAATATTACATAATCATTTAGAGGTAATAAATGAAATGCACCGTTCATGGAGACGGTAAGTCGTACGTACGCATGAACGCTACTTCCATTTCTATGTCATATTAATGGAATTAAAACTAAATGAGAGATATGTATATTTTAATTCCAGAATTATATTCATAATTTAGATGTAACATACATCATATATATCCATTATATATTTGTACTTATAATAGTACATTACATTTGGAGATAAGAAATGAAATGCACCGTTCATGGAGATAGTAAGCCGTATGTACACATGAATGCTACTTTCATTTCTATCTCATAATTTAATGGAAATAAATAATAATTATATAAATGTATATTATAATTAAAGTATAATATCATATATAATATCATTAAATATATCCTTTATACTTCCCACATATGTAATTAACGAATCAAATCACTTTGAGGGTCGGTAGTCCGCACTTCCTAAAATGAAGATATCGCGTTTACCCATAATGGAAACCATAAAGGTATGCCACAAATGAAAAATACATAAGCATAAGGAAAACATAAACATAATATATATCATATATAAATACAGTGACATCTTAATGGCCACCATTAAAGGTGTTAAAAGAAGATTGAACAATCATCGTTTCGTGAGGCATAAATTCGCCAACCACAGAAACAGTATGTTCTTTAACCATTAGATGAAGGTGTGTGTAAGTGTATATCAAATCCTTCTTATAAAAACATCATATTATATGGAAGATACTGGTGTTTTTACAAAATAAATTAATAAAAATATTTTAGGGGGTGGGAGAAGCAAAATAAAACAAAAGAGCACAAGTGAAGATGTTACCTTAAAATTGGGTAACTCCCTTTGATTTGAACCAAAAGGGTTTCTTGAAGAGCTTCCTGCATAAGGTAATGCTTATAGGATGAGGAGAGGGATGTGTAGAGACAAAATTATCAGATCTTGTCCGACCCAAAGGCTTGAGGTGTGTGAGTAAGGTGGTAGAGGTGGGGGCCTTTTATAAGAGGAGAGGAGGGGCACTCTTGGAAAGGTATAAAATGTTACTTTATTTTCAAATGAGTTTCAGATTTTAAAGGTCCCACATTGATGTATTTCAAGTATACGGTGATAAGAGTTCTAAATCCACCCATCCAATAGGTTTTTGACATGTTTAGGTCTTAGATTTTACATTATCTTTTCATTTTATTTAAATCGTTAAATAATGAGGTAATCGCTGCATCATCATGATGTCATAAATAATTTAATTTATTTAATGTCTAAAAATTATAAAAAAAATACTATGATTTAGTAAATCTTTTTATCTTTCCAATGACTATTTATAGTAAAAAATATTACTTGTATAACCCCATGTAAAAATTGTTTTAGTAAAACAATACATGTTTGTGTCATTTTTACTTTTACTTTAATTAAAATGCATAAATGTCATTATCTTACCCAAGTGGCTCCATGGGGTCCCAAAAATCGACCCATGGGTTTTATTGGTCGGCCATGACTCATCCAATAGGGTTAGTAAAAGTTTAAAGATATTTTCATTTTATTATAATATCATTTTTACCTTAAATCACACTAATTGCCCTTTAATCGCGATTAATAAAACTTAAAAGTTACTTTTCATCAAAAATTATTTTCATCCCATTGAACCAAATTTTACTTAATAATGAAAATCATTTATATTAGATTTTTAAAATTCAAATCACAGAAGTGGTAAATTCCCATTTAAACGAAAAATCAGTTTTTGTAACTACCACTTTGTGGTTTCACTATTCATCAAAAATTAAGGTTTTCCAGAAAAATACCAAAAATTCACCCTATGAAATATTTGATATTCCGAATTCAAAAATGATGTCTATTTTACCAAATTCATAACATAGAAGTTGAATTAATTAATTTTATAATTAAATCCCGCTGTCAAATCAAATAGCGTGTTTTTAAGAAACAATATCTATCAAAAGATTGACACTCGTTTATGTCCAATCTCAAAGTGATATTAATTACAATGACCACCATTAGATTAAACGGTAAAAATATATTCTAATTTCACTTTAAAATCAATTAACAAGATAATCTAACTATATAAATAAATTAGATTAAAAAGTGGTTTTGAATTAAAATACAACACTTTTCACTATTCATTAAAAAAATGAACATTATCAGAAAAATACCAGAAATTTATCCAAAAGTAAATTTCAATGTCCCAATCATAAAGAATAAGTTTATTTTGACAAATATATCTTATAAAATTGTCAAAATTTAGATTTAAAAATTGCTCTCCATCAAAAGGCAGTAAAACAATCTTTTAAAAATATTAGAGTATTCCATGCTTAAGATTGGATTTATTCTCATTTTAAGCCTCTAAAACACTATCTAATTCATAAATAGACATAGATAAGAATATCTATTATTCATTAATTACTTGGGATGTTACATCTTTACCCCCTTTTGGAAATTGCGTCCTCGCAATTTTATTCACTTATCAAAGAAGTGGGGGTATTTATCCCTCATAGCATTTTCAGATTCCCACGTTGCCTCTTCAACCATATGGTTTTTCCATAAAACCTTTACCTGGTGAATTAACTTATTCCACAACACTTGCTCTATATGATCAAGAATTTGAACTGGTTGTTCCTCATAAGATAGATTCTCTTCCAACTGAACTACCTCTGGGCTCAAAACATTAGATGGATCTGGCATATACTTTCTCAACATCGAAACATGAAAAACATTGCATACCTGAGATAAACTTGGAGGTAAAGCCACTCGGTAACCAACTGATCCAACTTTCTCCGGAATTTCATATGGTCCAATGAACCTTCGACTCAGCTTTCCTTTCTTACCAAATCGCATCACACTTTTCCATGTTGAATCTTTGAAAAAAACATGATCACCTACCTCGAAAGATAGATCCTTCCTCCGGTTATCCGCATTAATTTTCTGTCTGCTCTGAGCTGTTCTCATCTATTTCTGAATAAACTAATCTTTTTCTGCCATCTCTTCTACCAATTATGGTCCCATCAGCTTCCTTTCACCTACTTCATCCCAAAAAGCCGGAGTTTGACACCGCTTCCCATATAATGGCCCAAACGGAGCCATCTGTATACTGGACTGAAAACTATTATTATATGAAAATTCAACCAAAGAAAGATGTTGGTCCCAACTTCCCTGATACTCCATTGAACAAGCAAGTAGCATATCCTCCAAAGTCTGAATTGTTCGTTCTGACTGCCCATCTGATTGAGGATGAAAAGCTGTACTAAAATTTAATTCAGTACCCAATGACTTTTGAAGGCCTTTCCAAAAGTTAGAAGTAAACCTGGGATCATGGTCAGATACAATAGATAGGGGAACTCCATGTAACCTGACTATCTATTTAAGATACAATCGAGAAAGTTGATCTACAGAGAAAGTATCTCGAATAGGAAGGAAACGATAAGATTTATTCAATCGATCAACAATAACCCAGATTGCATTATTACCTCGAGATGTCCTCGGTAATCCCACAACAAAGTCCATGGATATATTTTCCCATTTCCACTCTGGAACTGGTAAAGGCTGAAGCATCCCTTTCGGTAACTTTCGGTCTGCTTTAACATGCTGACAAGTCAAACACTTCACAATAAAATCGGTAATATCTCTTTTCATTCCATCCCACCAGTAATACTCCCGCAGATCTCTGTACATATTAGTACTGCCAGGATGAACTGAAAACGGGGAACTATGAGCCTCACATAACAACTCACCTCTCACCTGTGAATCACAAGGCACACATAATCTCTTCCCAAACCTCAAAACACAATCATTATCAATGTTGAATTCAGGAAACTTACCCTTCTGAACCATCTCTACCTTTTTCTGCAACTCGCTGTCTTGCTTCTATGCTTGCTTAATTCTGTCTGATAGAGATGATCTCACTGATACCTAAAACAAAAGAGAAGAACTTCCTAAACCGACAACTTCTATGCCAAATTTCATCAAATCATTAACCATAGGATCACGTTCCAAATGCAATGAAGCATTACTTTTTCGACTCAAATCATCAGCCACTTTATTTGCTTTTCCCGGATGGTAATGAATTGTACAATCATAATCCTTGATTAATTCTAGCCATATCCTATGTCTCATGTTAAATTCCTTCTGATTGAATATATACTTTAAAATTTTTTGATCGGTATATATTTTACACTTTACTCCTTACAAATGATGCCTCCAAATTTTTAAAGCGAAAACAACAGCAGCTAATTCCAAATCATGTGTAGGGTAATTTACCTCATGAATTTTCACCTGACGTGAAGCATAGGAAATTACCTGATCATTCTGCATTAGGACGCAACCAATTCCCTTCAATGAAGCATTACTGTAGATAACAAACTCACCATTCCTGAAAGGAAGTTCCAAAACTGGAGCATTCACCAATCTTCTTTTCAACTCCTGAAAACAATCATCACATTCTTTTGTCCAGATAAACTTAAAACCCTTCCGAGTTATCTTAGTCATTAGACTAGATAGCCGTGAAAATTTTCAACAAACCTTCAGTAGTAACCTTCCAAACCAAGTAAACTACGGATCTCGGTTACAGTTGTGGGTCTCGGCCATTCTTCAACAACTTTTGTTTTAGAAGGATCAACAGTTATGCCATTTTTTGAAACAATGTGACCAAGGAAAAAATTTTGTTGTAACCAAAACTCACACTTGCTGAATTTTTCATACAGTTTATTTTCTTTTAAGGTTTGAAATATAACCCTTAAATGACTTTCATGCTCCTCTTTACTTTTATAAAACACCAAAATATCATCAATCTCATCACTATCCATGATATTTTTCACCATCGACCACCACTGGTCACCTTCACCTTCAAAACTGTAAATAACAAGACTAACCTTTTGATATTCTGAACACCCCATGACATCAAAAATCTTCTCCAGTGCTTTAATCCACCCTTCAGCTAGAACGGGGTCAGATGATCCTCTGAATGATGGGGGATGTTGCCTCATGAAATGTTCCACCAATGACATGTTCCTCTGTGGTTGATCTGGCTGATCTTGTGCATGGATACCACCACCATTTATAGCCTGAGTCAACTGTGCCATCACTGCAAAAAAAACTGTTCAATTCTGGTTCTGACCAACTCAGGATGCTGATTTGGAAGGTCATTTCCTTCTGTATGCCTTCCCAGAAAAGCTGCTTTGTTTCCTCTATGAAAAACGATTCTTAAAACAGAAATATCTTAGGCGAATCAACATGGTAATATATAAATGCTATATCATTTCAATTTGACCTTAAATTAATTTATGGACATTAATTTAACAATACCCTAACTCCTAAAGTTGTCTAAACCAACCTCTGATACCAAATATAAGGCTCCGGCCTTAAACCTTACTTAATATTTAATTAAATGAATAATTCACATTGAGGATATTTTCAGGTTTAGAGTTTTAGATAATTAGGACATAACTATTACATCTCAAAAGATTACAAAGTATACACTTCTACTATGTTTCTATAAAATAAAAACTCTTAAAAAGAAAACATGTCTAGTTCCATGTTTTAGGTAGCATGACTTTTCCTTGATCCCATCCTTGACCCTATTCCACATTAAGTCTTGTGAAAAACATTTCAAAAAAACTTAGGGTGAGCATAAAAAGCTCAGTAAGGGATACTCAAAGAAGGAAAACTGTTAGTTTTTCAAAACAACAAGTAAACCATGAATACTTTATCAAAGTAATACTTTTCACCTTTATAGAGTATTAAATACTCCTCACTGAATAAAAGATCATTACTTACCCTTTTTTAAACAAAATATTACCATAAAACCCATATAAAGAACACATAACATAATAAGGTAACTTAGGACATAAACATAGTTAAATGGAATAACCATATGGTCGACTTCCACACATATCACTTAATGGAATAGCCATACGGCCGACTTCCATACCCAATGCATTGGAGGTTATAACCTAACCACCCATCCTAGTATTCACGACACCACCTGTCATATGGTTTATCATGTAACCACCCATCAAATGCCCGAGTACCATTATAAAATCATAAGACATAAAACAAATATAATGGAAAGAAAACATTTCCACACTTTGATCACAATATATCACTAAAATATATTGACATAAAAAATCCATTATAAAAAAATCATCTTCAATACCAAAATACATAAAAGATTATATGGTATTTATTTCATTTAAAAAACATTACGTCTTGTTGAGGAAGCCAAAGACCAAATAATACTCGCGGCGGCGGAAAAGGTCGTTGTCGCCGCATACGTACGACAAAAACATTCCCTTTTGTCGTTTAGTAAAATGATACATATAAAAAGATTCCTTTTGAATAAAAGTCAAATTAAAATGGGTTTATACACCATATAAAGGAAAGTTTTGTATAAAACAAAATATGCATCAATGAAAGGAGATTGAGACGAGGTCCCTTACCTCGGGTCCGACTTGACTCGATCATTCTTTAATGTCCTGAATAATAAACTTGAGTTAATTTATAATTTATTAAGAAACTTTTTCAAGTTCATTATTCCTTTTATATCACTTATTACCATATTATTAACATTATGTAATCATTTAAGTTAATAACGGTCGTTTTTTCGATATTTGGTACTTGAGTCAAAAGTGAACTTCTAATATTTACAAGTTGTTCACGTAGTCAAATATCCATTATCTCAAGAATGATATTCATGATATAGATGTCATATATATCATATATATCCAGTATATAAATGAATTTATAATATTACATAATCATTTAGAGTTAATAAATGAAATGCATTGTTCATGGAGACGGTAAGTCGTACGTACGTAGGAACACTACTTCCATTTCTATGTCATATTAATGGAATTAAAACTAAATGAGAGATATGTATATTTTAATTACAGAATTATATTCATCATTTAGATGTAACATAAATCATATATATCCATTATATATATGTACTTATAATAGAACATTACATTTGGGGATAAGAAATGAAATGCACCGTTCATGGAGACGGTAAGTCGTACGTACGCATGAACGCTACTTTCATTTCTATCTCATACTTTAATGGAAATAAATAATAATTATATAAAGTTATATTATAATTCCAGTATAATATAATATATAATATCATTAAATATATCCTTTATACATCCCACATATGGCATTAACGAATCAAATCACTTTGAGGGGGCGGTAGTCTGCACTTCCTAAAATGAAGATATCGCGTTTACCCATAATGGAAACCATAAAGGTATTCCAAAAAATAAAAATACAGAAGCATAAGGAAAACATAAACATAATATATATCATATATAAATATAGTGACATCTTAATGGACACCATTAAAGGTGTTAAAAGAATATTGAACAATCATCGTTTCGTGAGGCAGAAATTCACCAACCATAGAAACAGTATGTTCTTTAACTATTAGATGAAGGTGTGTGTAAGTGTAGCTCTAATACTTCTTATAAAAACATACTAGTATATTTAAGATACTGTTTTTGTTACAAAATAAATTAATAAAAAGATTTTAGGGGTTGTATAAGCAAAATAAAACAAAAGAGAACAAGTGAAGACGTTACCTTAAAATCGGGTAACTCCCTTTGGTTTGAACCAAAAGGGTTTCTTGAAGAGATTTCTGCCTAAGGTAAGGCTTCTAGGATGAGTAGAGGGATGTGGAGAGAAAAATTATCAGATCTTGTCCTGGAAAAAGGCTTGAGAGGTGTGGGTAAGGTGGTAGAGGTGGGGGCCTTTTATAAGAGGAGAGAAGGGGCACTCTTGGAAAGGTATAAAATGTTACTTTATTTTCAAATGAGTTTCGGATTTTAAAGGTCCCACATTGATGTATTTAAAGTATAAGGTAATAGTAGTTCTAAATCCACCCATCGAATAGGTTTTTGACATGTTTAGGTCTTATATTTTACATTATCTTTTCATTTTATTTAAATCGTTAAATAATGAGCTAATCACTGCATCATCATGATGTCATAAATAATTTAATTTATTTAATGTCTAAAAATTATAAAAAAATACTATGATGTAGGAAATAGTTTTATATTTCCAATGACTATTTATAGTCAAAAATCGGACTTGTATAACCCCATGTAAAAATTGTTTTAGTAAAACAATACATGTTTGTGTCATTTTTACTTTTACTTTAATTAAAAGGCATAAATGTCATTATCTTACCCAAGTGGCTCCATGGGGTCCCAAAAATAGATCCATGTGTTTTCTTGGTCAGCCATGACTCATCCAATAGGTTTAGGACAAGTTTAAATATATTTTCATTTTATTATTATATCATTTTTACCTTAAATCAAGAGAATTGTCCTTTAATCGCGATTAATAAAACTTAAAAGTTACTTTTCATCAAAAATTATTTTCATCCAATTGAACCACATTTTACTTAATAATGAAAATAATTTATATTGGATTTTTGAAATTCAAATCACAGAAGTGGTAAAGTCCCATTTAAACGAAAAATTAGTTTTTGTAACTACCACTTTGTGGTTTCACTATTCATCAAAAATTAAGGTTTTCCAGAAAAATACCAAAAATTCACCATAAGATATATTTGATATTCTGAATTAAAAAATTATGTCTATTTTACCAAATTCATAACATAGAATTTTCATTAATTAATTTTAAGAAACAATATCTATCAAAAGATTGACACTCGTTTATGTCCAATCTCAAAGTGATATTAATTACAATGACCACCATTGGATTAAATGGTAAAAATATATTCTAATTTCACTTTAAAATCAATTAAAAATATAATCTAACTATATAAATAAATTAGATTAAAAAGAGGTTTTGAATTAAAATACAACACTTTTCACTATTCCTTAAAAAATGAACATTATCAGAAAAATACCAGAAATTTATCCAAAGTAAATTTCAATGTCCCAATCATAAATAATAAGTTTATTTTGACAAATATATCTTATAAAATTGTCAAAAGTTAGATTTAAAAATTGTTCGCCATCAAAAGGCGGTAAAACAATCTTTTGAAAATATTAGAGTATTCCATGCTTAAGATTGGATTTATTCTCATTTTAATCCTCTAAAACACTATATAATTCATAAATAGACATAGATAAGAATATCTATTATTCATTACTTACTTTTTATGTTACACTTAACACCTTATGTAAGATATCAATTTCTTTAATGGACACTTGTCCGTGAAATTGACTTATATTTTATTTAAATCAAAGAAAGTTATGAAATGTCAATATCTTTGTTTTGAATATGTATTATGTGTTCACATTAGGAAAAAAATTAGTTATTAATGAATATTAATAGTAATTTTATTCATAATGAAGTTACATTCAATATGGTAATTTATTTCTAACTTTTATTTATTATATAATTACCTAAAATGATTACAGAACAGCAAAAAAAATAATTATTTAATTAATGTAAATATAAAATAAATGATATTAAAAATATTTAATGTGATATAATTTGAGTATGAGATACTATTACATGAATTCTTTTGACTAATGAAACATATTAGCATTTTGTTAAAAGAATATATCCTAATTAAAACATTGTCTTTATTTCTATTAAGTCCTATTAAATGAATATTGAAAAAATTAAAAATTATGATATTATATCAAAATAATAATATATTTTATTATTTTAAAATAAAAATATAATATCCAAACCATTCTGGAACTCTCTCATGATCATTTTTAGTTACTCTTTACCCTTGTTTTGGTTATGCCGTGGTTGGGTTTTTACTTTTGTTTTTTGGGTAAAATTAGAGAATTTTGAAGAAAAAGGGGTTGTGAATGGTTGGTACATGGTTAGGTAAAACCATGTGGTTTTTCCTAGGAAATAATGTTCCCTATTTGGAGTGATAGGAGTTGGCACACTGTTGGAGCAGAGTTTGGCCAAACTGTGTGGCCACCCTCCTAATACCATGTAACTCACCGTAGAGGGGATTTGCACTATTGGTGCATGGTTTTTCAAACTGTGCTCCCACTTAAGATAAATTGTGAAAACATGAGAGGATTCACATGTTTAAGGTGCATGGTTTTACCAAATTCATACCCCTGTCTATAAAACCATGTGTGTAGATTTTATGCCTTTGAAAATTTTAATTAAAGTTCATGAACCCCGGGTTTGAACCACTATTCTATAAGATCCCAAACCTCATGGAGGTATGTACTTACATAAATTTTGGTTTATATACCTTAAAGTGAACTAATAAAAATTTTACCAAGTCTATGAGGAAGCTTGAGGGTGTTTCGAGGGTTCAGTACATGAAGGAAAGTGAAATCGGGCCATCCAGTGCAGGTCGCACGGTTGGTGCACGGTTAGAGTAAACCCTGCAAGGTGGAAAGAAAAACTATGAAACCTTGGATAGAGGGTTTTCACATGTTCATTGCATAGTTTTTCAAAATTTATGATATTCCTAGGTAACCATGTGCCTTGGACCCCTCTTGGACAGAGGCAGGTGCACGGTTATCGCACAGTTTGGAAAACTATGTGACCAAACTGTGTTCCCTTTAAAAAGTGAGAATTGATAAAAAAAATAACCCCTCATTATTTTTGGTTTCTCACTTTATTTATTACCCTTTTATTCTCCTCTCAACCCTAGTGACGAACCATTTCAACCCAAGCTTCCAACGGACCATTCTCCTTTGATTCTAGGCCATTTGAAGTGTTGTTTGGTGCAGATTGAAGCTCCGAGTAAGTCTAACGTTCCTCTTTCTTCTCTTTTCCATATTATGGCTTGTGGTTTTTTTCTTCTTCTTCTAAAGACCTAAAACTCTATTTTTCTAGTGGATCCTAAGTTGTTCTTCAAAGGGTGCTTAAATTCAGAACTTCGAATATGTTTAAGGGTGAGTTCACCTTCAGATTCGAGGTAGGTGGTCTACAAGTTATATCCCATAGTTTTTTTTTGTATATTTGTTTATGTGGAGTTTTTTGTTTTCTTCCCTCTTGATGTAAATTTTTTTACTTTAGAAATATTTGGAAAAATAGTTGTCTAAATGATGATTTAGAACCCTCATGATCCCAATGGGTTGCGTTGAGGTTTAATTGACCAATTTAGGGCCACCCATGGGGTGTGTCAAAATTCTCGAGCAAAGAAATATGAAATATTAAGTAAGAAATTGAATTGTAGTAAAGTAGATCTCATGTTGAACATGTTGATAAAATGTTTTGAGTTAAGAAGGTAATATTGATAATTTTGTTCGAACTTTGGTAATGGCATAAAGGATTGTTTTTCTAAATATGAAAGGGGTTAGATGTGAATAAGTGATTGTACTAAGTGACTGTGAATTGTACTTGTAATGAATAAGTGATTTAATGAATTTGAAATAATTAATAAGTTAAATGGGTAAATTCTTTTGAATTGATAAATGTGTTAAATGGGTAATTGTATGGGAATTGATTAATATGTTTAATGGGATTAGGTAGGGGAATTTTTAATTATGCTAATGAGTTACGACACTAAAAGGGTAATGGGTTAAATGGTCTATGCTAAGTAAATAGAAAATTTACTAATGAGTTAAGATGTAAATATGATTTATGTGGTGTAGGAAATGTGTATTGTAAATTTTATGTGCATTGGTTGCAAACTGTTTGTGATATGGTTTATATAGTAAATGGATAAATAAAAATGTGCACATGGCTTGGTTGTTGTGGGGTATTGGAATTGAGGATCTATGCCCATGGGTCGGGTTAGACTGAGGCTCTAAACCCCAACCCTTAATTCATGGGTTAGGAAAGGGGATTGTGAATCTATGCCTCTAATGGTTTCATTTGATGAGACTACTTGGACCAAGGCTCCAAGTTAAGTGTGATGTATTTTCTTATGAAATGTTTATCCCTAGTGATATAGGGAACTTGAATTATTCCCTCATGCATGGTAATTGATTGTCTTAGGAAATTTTATAAATGGTGTAAATTCTTACCCCATGGAATGTGTGATGAGAACAAATTAAATATTGAAAACAACATAGTGATGAAAATGGAAATAATGGTGCAAATGGTTAAAGTGAATGTGGTTAACTAACGGAACATGGGTTATCTTTTCATTTACCTTGTCATTTATTTCCTAATTTCATGAACTATCTGTTTAGACTAGATATTTTGGAGAAACTTTTGGTGTTTTAGTACTTAGTTCTACTCACACCATGTTCAGGCTTCCATTGGGTACCCAAAAAGATTTCATAGTAGTAGGTCAGGACAAGGGCAAGGGCCCTATTCTAGGGAATTGAGTTGGGCATGGTATGTTCATGTGTAAGGATCTGAACTTAGGTTCAGGACCCATTTTAGGGATTAATTTTTTTGTATTTATTTTTTTTCTTTAATTTCAGAACTATTACCATGATGTGGCTAATTTAGTTGTTGTTGTGGTTTTTACCCTTTTTGGTAAATGACTAGTAATGCAAGATTTTGATTGTTATTTATTTTTTCCTTATTTTATATGTTATTTATTGAGGATTACTTTGGTAAAGTTGATATAGTCTCCCCATGTGATCAATTAGACCCTCACTGATAGTCAGAAACATCTGGCATATAGGGAGTCACACTTGAGGTCATGTGGAGACTCGGCTCGGGGCACTGCTTTAGTGGATTCCGGATCAGGGATATTATAAAGTGGTATAATAGTAGTTATTTTATGTGGACATACTACTTGGGAAGTTGTAAGGGATATCATGATGTTTTGGGCCTTGGAAATGAGCTTGTTCATGGGAGTAGCTAACCCATGTATGAAGGAAAACATATGTACCCAAGGTGGGAATTTTTGTTCTTGATGTGTATTGTTATAGTTAAATGATATTTCACATTTTAGTGATGCACTTATTATGTGATGTGACTATTTAATGATTTTTTTTCATGGATGAGATGGAATGAGTTTGTCTATTCATGCATCAGTATAGGAACTTAGGGATATAGGTGTCATGCATCATAATAGGCACACACAGGAGGGGTGTGTGAGACATGAAGGCTAGGATGCATTTTACCTTATTGAAATTTTGTGAAAATAGTGTCTAATAAGGATGATGAAAATGGGTAAAAGGGGAAGAATGTTAAATAATGGATAAATAATTGTGCTTAATGAGTAGTTATAAATGAGTTAAAAGTTGGTTATAACATGTTCTGAAACAAAAAGGGAACCTAAAATAGAATGGTTAACATTGTGAAACTGAAACTGGTTTAAAAAAGGGTGTCTAATGAAATACTTGTAATTAAGTATTTTGGTTTAACCCATGTTGACCATGACCTGCGGTATGGATGGTCGAGGTTAGTTCCCTAGAGGTGGTGATGTTCATTGGGATAGTGTTTGTGAATTGGGTTGTTTATGGCTAGCAGATAGACATCTATTATGTAAGATTTTGTGTCTTTAGGTTATCTGTTCTAAGATTTGTGTTTGGAATTATATATAAATATCATAATGATGACATGTACTAGTTGGGATATAATAGGATATCTCATAGATTTCTCCCCTAGAGGTGGGATAATAAATTAATGTGGTTAAGGGAGACATAGGATAGAAGTTGTTCTATGAGAACTTTTCTCAATTCATGTAGATGATGGAACAGGACCCTGGGTAGGTTGTTCCAACCATATTTGACCTGACTCGAGAGTCTCAGTTACAGCACCCTCCAACATTTTTTGGGGAGGGTGGGCCAAAGGAATCATAGTTCTTGATAGATTCTATTCAGATGATTTTGGACCACTTAGAGACTCCTCCCCAAAAGAGAGTCAAGATGGCGGTCTATATGTTACATAGACCATCAATGCACTATTGGGATATTGTGGTTTAGACCCATTAAGCTAACGGACTGTTATGGAAAGAATTTCATGATAATTTTATAGAATATTTCTGTCCAAATACCTTGAATCAAGAGTGGTCTATAAATTTTATGAGGTTAACCCTGGGGACTATGTCAATGACGGATTATGAGGGCCATTTCATGGACTTACAATGCTTTGTTCCAGTATTGGCAGGGGATGAGGCCATAAAGAGAAACTCTTTCATTATTGACTCAAAAATGAGATTAAGTCCCAGGTAAAAATCTCCCATTTAAATATGTTTGAAGAATTGGTGGATTAGGCCCTTAATTTAGAAGGGAACTTAAAAGAGACTTCATGTAATGTGGGTGTGGTTCTAGTTAGATAGACCAGTTTTGCAACTTCTGAGAGTAGGAAGCATAATTTTAGGAATATCCACAGGGTTGTTAGTGTGTAGAGTATTTATAAGAGGGGATCAACCTCTCAAGGTGGTGACCATGTGTTTTTATATCAGTGTGGCAGGCCAAGGCACAAGCATAGATAGTGTCCCTAACCACCAGTTGAGTGCCAAGTGTGCAGTAAGTTGGGTCATGTGTAAAGGTTTTGTAGGAACCCTCGATATCTTGGAATCAATAGAGGATAGATTCTAATGTATAGTGAATGTAGGGGTCAGTTACTTTTCACTAGGAAGGTATTTTGATCTTGAATAGTCATTGTTTCTTCTGTAAATAGGGATGACCTCGTTTATTTAAGGTCCAAACTTTCCAATCGGCTTCTAACGGGTTAATTTGTAGAACCGGAAACATCCAATGATTCTATATCCATTTGGACCTACTTTCCAAAGGTAGGTGCTCATTAGTTGTGGATCGATGAGGCTTAATAATTTTCATTTATCGAGAGGATGGGAGGTCAGGCTCATCACACCTTTTTGAGGGGAATTATTACCTACTCCGGGACTCTCTTATAGATTTAAGTTATGTTCATGAATCCTTATTAATTCACCAAGTTTGAAAATGAGTTTTCCTTTAGATTTGGAAATCAATGATTGATATGTATGAGATTTAGAGAATATTTTATATGTATTTAAGTTTCTTCATCGATAGAGAATCGCCTGATGTATTGGAGATTCTTAGTCAATGGTATCCTTCAATACATTATATAGAAATATCTTGGTCATTATGATGACCATACTGGTTTTAAAGCCACTCAATGGGGCACTTGAAGTTTATTTTCATTCATAAGGACAGGGATTATTTCATAGTTTGGATCATACCCACAGATGGGCTACCTACGTATCCTTGTAAAAAAGAAAGGAATCAGAACCCACTTAGTTCGATAGGAAGGATATAGTTTAACTTCATATGGGATGGGAAAGAATTAATGATGGATGTGGTTGAACTTAATAAAGGCTTCCTACGTACTCTACTTTTAATGCAGAGATCAAAGTCAATGTAGTTCAGGAGAAGAAGTGTGGGGCTTACGTATGATTAACGGCCCATGAATATGTTCCATGGATACTTTTACACTCTAAGCTCACGTGAGTCATGCTTGGTGTGAGAAACAAGAGGTATCAGCAAACCTGACGATTGTACCACAAAAGATGTATTCACAAGGAACGATATAGGGCTTATGTATGTATGACTACCCAAGTAGATGAAGATTAGGACTTACTTCAGGAAAGAAGACTAGGAATAGGATCCATAAGGGTATTTGTGCTTCATGGAGATTTGGATACTCTAAATTGGGGATTACTCTTGAGAAGGAGGACCAATTAAAGGAAATTAAGGTTGGGGGTTATTCCTAAGAAGGAGGACCATATGAATAGGGTCCATAAAGGTGTATGTGCTTTATGGAGATTTATACTCTTAATTTGGGGATTTCTCTTAAGGAGGATGCCCATAATTAAGGGGGACTTTAATTTGTGATTGGGGCTTACTCCTGAGAAGGATGCCCAGATTAAAGAAGAGGGGACTTGGGGATTACTCCTAAGGAGTATGCCCAAGGTTAAGGGGACTTATGATTGGGGCTTACTCCTAAGGAGGATGCCTAGATCAAAGATTCTATCATCTTAAGGGATGAGGTTGAATGAAGGGAACCTCTAAACGTAGTGATATAAAGTTATATAAATCACAAGGTTTTGGGAGATATTCCACAGAACTCCTTTTAGATAAGGAATCCAACAAATAAACCATTCCATAAGTGGCTTTGAAGAGGGTTTTGAAGGCTATATCTTGAAGAGGAGAGGTGGATTTGAAGAAAAGAGTTGAATAGGCAGGAGGGGCACTCAAAAAAAGGCAGGCATGCAAGTCCTGTTTGGGCGCGCAATTCCTGGTCGCGCAAGTAGACTTGCGCGACTTGGGTGCACTTGGGAGATAGTTAACCTGTTGGGTAATACTTGTGTGACTTTGAACTCAATCCCTTAGTATCATCCCTAGAGGCTTCAAGAAGGGTGGTGCGCAAGTTCTGTTGAAGGGATAAGGGGGCGCGCAAGTGTGTCCATTTTCTTAAAGCCTGGGAACTTGGGCACCCAAGTGTTGATCAATTCTAACACTTAGGCCTTATTCTTCTTCTTTAGATCTTACATTCTAGGTAATAAATTACCTTAGAGGTGTTCGGAAGACTTGAAGAAGAGACTTGGGCGACCAGAGCTCTATATTTGAATTTTGAAAAATCTTGTCCTGAAATGGGGGGCCCACAGGGGCTATTTATAGGCCACATGAGGTTTGGGTGAAAAAACTGTTTCGGCACGCAAGTGACTTGCGCGCCTCATGTCTGGCGTGCAAGTGACTTGCGCGCCTCATGGCTGGTGCGTAAGTATACTAGCGCGCCTTAATGCCTTTGAAATTTTTTGATGAATCCTCCCTCTTTTTGGCTTGAGGTACTCTCCTTAGTCAATCTTTGGACTCTGTAACAGAATGGAGCGTCAAAAAAGTCCCCCCTCAGAGTTGGATCTGAAAAAGGAAAGAGGGTTTAACTCTGAGGTGAAAGAGAAACCACGATCCAGTGGCACGCAGGTTCCGGTGTTCAGGTTCCGGCGCGTAGGGGTACGGCCTGGCCTATAAATATGGGCCTCACTCTCATGAAAAGCACCCAGTTTTGAACACTTCGAGGTCTCATTGTGAAAGTTCTTGGATTTTTGCTCGTCCGTGCTTCTGTTCATTGTGTCGCGCTTCTGTAGTCTGTTTCTGACTTGCGCACCAATACTAGTGCGGTAAAACTTGCACGGTCGGCTTAGACTTGCATGCCAAGATTGGAATTGCGCACCTTAATGCCTTAGCCATTTTTTTTATTTCTTCACAAATTTTATGAAAAACCAACTTACTTAAAAGTTAAATATTTGATCTTTGTTCAGATTTAATGGATCCCAGAAGAATTTGATCGGCTGATGAGTTGGCCATCAAGAGAATAGATTATATGATGAACATCATTGGCCATGACTATTATAATATCTGTGAAATCACTCTCCTGGAATTGGGCAAGTATTTGAAGAAATATCATGTACATTTCCCGCACAGCATCTACCTACCTCTGTATGGGAATGGTCATCTGTAAGAAGTCAACACCCCAGAGCCGAAGAATTATATGCCCGAGATGTAGCCACATTGTTATCTTTCTATTTCGGTTATGTTGTGCATTAAGAGTAGCAAAAATGGTGTGAACTTTCAAATTTTTCCTCCATGCCATTTCCTTGCGGATATGAAAACAAAAAACCCATGGGCTGATATGTTTTCCACTGCTAGTTGGTGGAGAGAAGATTATCATGACATTAGAACAATATCTGAAAAGATTACTCTCTCTAAATGGATCTTTACTTACAATGCTCCATTCTCAAATCCATGTATCCATCTTCCAAGTCTCTTGGACAGAAACAGAGTCACTATTTTTTCAGTAGAAAATTTTCACAAAACGCACTCAAGAACATTCTTTTACAATTGTTCCAAGAAGATCTGGTATCATTGTGTCTCTTATTGTATCCAATTGAATGAATGAATTCCAGGTGGCTGCTGATGAGGCTCGGGATTCTGTGAAGCGAATGAAGAGTTATGTGGAAAGCCTATTGTAATTTTTGAAAAAGAGGAGAGACTCCAATCTGTGGATGTACTTATAACTCTTTTGCATCAATGAAAAACACTTTCATCTTCAATCATTTGTGCTTTCATTCTCTTGCTACCTGATTTAAATTTTTACCTAAGCCAATGGGCCTAGTAAGCATAGTTTGATTTTTTCTAGGGTGATACAAACTACCCCACAAACTTTTCATCTTTTAATTGCTCAATATTACCTAAATCATACAAAATGTATGTTTAATGAGATGGGACTTGACTTTTGCTCAGAGTTACCTTGTCTTTTGTGGACAGTTTAAAGTCATGCACATCGGACATAAGAAGGCTAATATTTAAGGTTGAATAGCTTTGACCAAATGGATTAAAATTTTACTCAATTCCTTGATAATTTATTTGGAAACATATTACCAAATCCAGGTATGGAGGGGAAAAATTGTAAACTGTGACTTAAGAAATTTTGAATCTGAGGAATGACATGGGAAAAGGGATAAAAGGAATTAGAGAAAGTATTTCCTAAGAATGAAGTTACTACTATTTGACAAACCCGTTAGGGGGTTGAATTATGCAGGTTCACTTAATGGAATTGGCTGCATAGTCAAATAATTGTATCTTTTGGATGACAGGTTCGTTATGTAGACTACTTATGCAAGGCCACCTAGGGGAACGTGCTGCATAGTCAGACAAAATAACTCTCAGAAATTTTATTGTTCTATTGCTAAAAGCCAGTGGAAGTTTATGGAGATTCAAATTTTCAAAAGCACAAAGTCTGTTGTATGGAGAGAGGTACTTGAATATGAAGAGGATATTCCCAATTAAGATTGTCAAAGAATTGGATGAATGTCACTCCTGTGAAGGTCTGACCCAAATGTAGGGAAGGTAAATATAAACCAAAGACTTGAATACTTTCAGATCATGAAAAAGAGTATGGGAAAAATATGTTAAGAATGGATTTTCTTGCAGATCCCTATATATCATCATTAAGACCAATAAGGAAAAAAGAGTTTTTCCCCCCAAGAATGTAGTTACCACTATTTGACAAAACCATTATGAGGTTTGAATTATGCAGGTCCATTTAAGGGAATTGGCTGCATAGCCAAATAATAGCATCTTTTGGATGATAGGTCCGTTATGTAGACAACTTATGCAAGGCCGCCTAAGGGCACGTGCTGCATAGTTAGGCAAAAGAATTCCCATGTATCAGACATTTTGTGACCATAAGTCGGGAAAAGGGTTATGGAGATCTGTAATTTTTTAAGGTTAGGATTATGACACATGAAAATGAGTATTTTCCAATTCATGAAGGAGATACATAGACTAATGCTGACCATAATCATGTTGTGGCTGGGTCCTGAATTGAGATGCTGGACTTCACTACGTATCTCATTAAGATGAGAATCAAACCATACATAGTTCTTGAAATACAATTTAACGTCATGTGGTATGAAAGCATAGGAGGTCTTAGTTTAGGGTCGTAGAGCTCAGACCATAAAAAGGGAGACACAACATGTGTTTGTTATAATCCTGGTGTGAATAAAAACTGGTGTTTTTATACCACATTCATGTGCTCACAAGGGGACTTTTCAGCCAAGGGGATGAAAGTGGAATTTGGGGTTAGGCCCAAAGACTTGGGGCTGGGTTCTAGGGATGCTCAAATGTTCCTACATATCCCATAAGGATGGGAATCAAGCCATACATAGTTCTTGAAATACCCTCTGTACAGATTTAGTTTGTACATGTGAAGGGTGAAAGGGGACTTTAGTGCAATGATGGTTGGATCCAAGATTAAAGATTCTGGAATTTCCATGTATGCACGTAGTCTTTGGAATATAACATGATTGGAGATCAATGTTAATAATGATTCCCTCTCAGGTTAGGGTGTCAAAGAATGTTGTAGTTTATTGTCGTAAAAGACAAAAGTGCGAACAGTTTAAGGTCATATGCATGAACCGGTGCTGCACAGTTTAGCGTCATGTAGCTAGGACGTATGGCTATGCATTTTAATGTCTTGCAGTGAGGAAAATGGGGGACTATATAGTTTAATGTCATATAGAAAGGACGATAGTGAACCAATGTGAAGATATTGGCTTTGGGGTGAGTCTTCATGGATCAACATCATGTGAGATGGAGGTGAACCGATGTGAAGATATTGGTTTTGGGCTTGAACCTCAAGAGGTTTCCTACATACCCAGCCTAGAAGGAATGGATCAAAGTCTACGTAGTTCGATTGAATAATGAATTGGTGATCGAGTTTTACTTGAGGATAACCCGAAGATGGTGTTGGGACTTACGCGTGGTTAGCAGCCCAAATAGGGTGCTATGTTTGAGGCTTATTCTAAGCTCACGTGATTCATGCTTGGTGTGAGAAACAAGAGGTAGCAACAAACCTAACAATACACAGTTTAATGTCATGTGGGACAAAGGGTGCTATACAGTTTAGTATCATGTAGCAAGGAAAAATATATAGTTTAACGTCATGTGGGACAAAGGGTGATGTACAGTTTAGTGTCATGTAGCAAGGACAAAAATATAGTTTAACATCATGTGGGACAAATTGGGAACTTTTACAGTTTAACATCATGTGGGAAGTATGAACAGTTTAACGTCATGTGAGACGTAATTGAGGACTTTTGTTTCTTCAGTTTAACATCATGTAGGATGAAGAGGTGCACAGTTTAACGTCATATAGCTAGGAAGAAAGTACAGTTTAATGTCATGTAGAATGTAAAAGGGACTTTTTCATAGTTTAATGTCATGTAGGACAGACAAGGGGTGCTTGGTAGTTTAATTTCTTGTAGCTCGGACGAACAGTTTAACGTCATGTTGGACGATAGAGGGGTTATGCAGTTTAAAGTCTTGCAGTGAGGACTATAAGGGACTATGCATTTTAAAGTCTTGTAGTGAGGACTATAGGTGACTATGCAGTTTAAAGTCTTGCAGTGAGGACTAACATACAGTTTAAAATCATGTGGGATGAAGGGGACACACAGTTTAACGTCATGTAGGACGAAAGTACTTGTGTTACACAAAATAATTCTTCAAAAATCTAGCATTGGTTGGAGTTGTAATGAGTTATCCATCCATTGAGATTAAAGAATAAGATCCATTGGAGTAGACCTTATGTATTGAATAAGGTCCTTCCCACTTCAGCTCAAGATTTAGAGGTTTATTTCCTGGTATCATTGGAGTTCTGAGGACCAATACCAATTCTCCTTGAATGAATGAACGAAGACAAACTTTTTTATTGAAATCTCATGTTATTCGGTTCTTATAGACTTCCAAGTGGTGCAGGGTGCACAATATTTTTTTCATCTAATCATTCCAATTCATCCAATCACTTTTGATATTGTTCATCTGTAGATGACTAATCACAAATGGATACTCTGAGCGAATGTAATTGAACCTCAATGGGCAAGATTGCTTTTGTTCCATATACCAATGAGTATGGAGTTGACCGCATAGCAGTGTGGGTGGTGATCCGATAAGCCCATAAAACATAAAAAAATGTATCAGGCCATGATTTATTATCTTTATCTACCATCTTTTGTAGTATGTTTGAAAGAGTCTTATTGAAGGCTTCTATTTTTCCATTAGTCACTGCATGATATCGAGATGAATGGTTGGATTTGATGTTGTATTCTTGATACAACTTTCTCACCTCGGATGAATAGAAGATGGTGCCATTGTCCATCAATATGGTATGAGGGACACCAAATCTAGTAAGGATATTAGACTTGATGAAGCTAAAAATGTCTTTAAAACTAACTTCTTTGAGAGGTATTGCCTCTGTCCATTTGGAAAAGAAGTCAGTAGCAGTAAGAATATACTTAAATTTCTTGGATGTGGTCGGAGGATAAGTTCCTACTACATCTATTCCCCGTGTGGAAAATGGCCATGAGTATTTAGCTGTATGAAGAAACTCTGGGGGTTGATGAATGAAATTGGAATATACTTGTCAAGAATGACACTTCTTAGTAAAATCAACACAATCTTGTATCATTGAAGGCCAAAAGTATCCAAGCCTTTGAATTTAATCAGAAAGCCTATGTCCAGACTGGTGGGCACCACAATCTCCTGCATGTACTTCATTCATGACAGCCATTGTCTCTTCACCATCAATACATCTAAAGATAATTCCATCAAAACCCCACTTGTAGAGATTTTTTTAGTGATCTGGGCTATCATAATGAGTAAAATTGACCACACGTCATCGGACTTGTTCTTTCCCGGTTCTATCAGGTGTGAGTGTTCCATTTTGAAGTTACTCCCTGATAGGTGTCATCCATCCTGTAGTATTACCATATGGTTCAAAAATGGGACTGATTTCATTGATTTCCTATGTTCTCATTTGAACAAAAGGTGAAACTACACGACGGTGGGCAATACTGATGATTGTTTCGTCCCGGTTTGGATCTGCCGGGGTTGTGGCTATATTTTCCAGTGCATAATCTTGGGAATTTGGTGATCATGGGACATAAGAAAATGTCGGTTCCAAAGGAAATTCTGCCATTAACTCTCTGACCTAATCACACAAAGGGATTAATTCTTCTTTTCTAATAGCATAGTCCCCATTGATTTGTTTGATTACTAAATCTAAATCACCTTTTACCCTTAAGTGATTCACCTGTGCCTGAAGCGCCAATTCCAAGCCTACGATGAGAGCTTGATATTCTACTTCATTATTTGTACCACCTTCCAACAATAAAAAGGAATAGGTTAGCACTGCCTTTTCTAGGGAAATAAGCACGATTCCTAACCCAACTTTGTTGAATTTAGGATCTTCCATTTTCTTCCCTGTTGGACTTCTGGAGGTACCATCAAAGTACATTTCCCATGTTTGAGGATTATCCTAAATAGAGAAGAATTCATCATTAGGAAGTTCAATATCTAAAGATTTATCTTCTACTGAAGGGTGTTCAGTAAGGAAATCAGCTAGAACTTGGCCCTTCATTGACTTTTGAAAAACATACTTGATATCAAACTGCTGTAAAATAACTTTCCACCTTGCCAGATGTCCTATAAGCATTGAACGACTAAGGATAAATTTGACCAGGATATTGCGAGATACCAATTGAACCTCATGTTGTTGCAGGTAATGTCTCAATTTCTGAACTGCAAAGATTAATGCTAGGCAACACTTTTCAATATTTGAATATTGAGTTTCTGCCTCAAGCATAGTCCGACTGAGATAATAAAGGTTGTTTTCATTCCCATCATCATTCTTTTGGGAAAGAAAGGCACCCAATGATTGCTCTAAAGTTGTCACATAGAGGATAAGTGGTCTTCCTTCAACAAGAATCATTAATAATGGTGTACTTAAGAGATATTTCTTGAGAATATCAAATTCATCTTGGAAATCTTCGGTCCACTAGTAAGTGACTCCCTTCTTCATTAATTTGGTGAAGGGTAAACATTTTCCTGCCAGATTGGCGATGAAAATCCGAATATAGGCCAAGTTTCCTTGAAGTACTCTTAATTATTTCAAATTTCAAGGAGGTGACATACCAAGGATTGACTTTGTCTTCTCATGATCAAATTTGATACCATGATGGCATACAACAAAGCCAAGAAAGTTTCCTGAGGTTACCCAGAAAGCACATTTCAAGGGGTTCATCTTCAAATTGTGTTGTCGAAGTTTGTGGAATATGATTTCCAGATCATCCAAGTGATCAGAACGTTTTCTGTATTTAACCACCAAATAATCCAAATAAAATTCAACAAATTTCCCTAAAAAGGGTTTGAAGATATGTTCCATGGAACGTTGATACGTTGCACCTGCATTTTTCAGGCCAAGGGGCATTACCCGATAGTAAAACACACCTTTAGGGGCACGGAAAGCTATAGACTCCTCATCCTCTGGGGCCATTCATATTTGATTGTACCCAGAATAACCATCCATGAAGGAAAGATCTTTGTAGCCAGCAGTTTCATTAATTAAGAGTTCTGTGATTGGAACTATAAAATCATCCTTGGGACAATGCTGATTAATATCTCTGAAGTCAACGCAAACTCTAATTTGTCCATTATTCTTTTTCACAGGGAAAATATTATCCAGCCATTTGGGATATTGAACTTCTCTGACAAAGTTATCCTTTATAAGCTTATCCACTTCAGCTTCAATTTTGGAGGCATAAGTTGGGTGTGTTCTTCTTGCAGCCTGCTTGAATCCTCGATGTTCTTCTGAAAAACCCAAACGATGTGTAGCAACATCAGGATCAATCCCTGGCATTTATATATAATTCCAAGAAAATACATCTCGATTTTTCTTTATAAATGAAATATAAATTTCTTGCTCTTCAAGAGTAATGGCCACACTAATTAAAGTGGGGTTTGGATCTTCTTTTGAACCCAGATTTATTTCCCTGAGTTCATCCACAGTGGTAGAGATACCTTCTTCAAATTCTGGAGGAGCATCCTTGAGATCTTCCTCTTCTTCTTCAATATGTGTTACTTCTTTTGTTTCTACTTGCATAATAGATGATGAAGAAGAACTTATATGGTCAAGGTAGAAGTTAAAACTTGAAAATCTTGAAGAAGAGACCACCATTTCTGACCCTATTGATGATGAAGGGTCTTTCTGAGGTGATAGAGAGGAGATGATGGATTGAGAATCGACATCATTGTTCACCTCTGACATTGCTATAACTTCTTCTATCCTGGTTGATTAAGTATATAATTTCTGGATTTTAGTGGAAGAAATGAAGACATCTCCATGTAATATTTCATCATTGCTTGGCCAATCAATAATTTATCCCATGTTTTCTGGCTCTATTATTGTGATTGACATTATGGAAGTTTCTATAAGAGTGTCTAGATTTGGGTCTATCTCGTCAATTTGACTAATAGGCAACATATAATCTGTACTCACATGTATTAATGGGTTTACTAGAATCTTTTCCAAACTATATGGAGCATTAACTTTGGTATCCTCCTTTGTCGTGGATTTCTCCTTTCCCTCCATGTGATAGAATTCTGCCTCAATGTATTGAGATTAACATGTTTTTAATGGGGCTTTATCACCATACAATGTCCCAATTTGACCATTGAAACAATATTTGATACATTGATGGTATGATGAAGGTATAGCCACATGTTGATGTATCCAAGGTCTTCCAAGAAAAATGTTGAAGGTTGTGTCATGACGAACAACCATGAAATCTGAATTAGACACAAGGTCTCCCAACTGAGTTCTGAGTGTAATATCGCCTAGAGGTTCTTGTTCATTTTTATCATATCCTTGCAACATCAAAGTATAAGGAGATAAATCAGATTCGGTGAGGCTCAATCGATGAAGTGTACAAATAGGGATGAGGTTGAATCCTGAACCATTATCAATGAAAGATCATTGGATGTCTACATAATTGACCTTTCCAGATAAATACAAAGGTCTGATATGTCCATGTACAACATCATCTTCATCTTCATCTATAAAAGATATCACTGCATGGCATTCTGTAGGATCATTCTATATATGGTAGACCGCAGCCACAGTGAATTCAATTTCGAATTCCTGAGGACTTGATAAAGCCTCAATAAGTGCCTCCTGAAGATCTTTTTATAGATTCAAGGAATCCAGAATTGATAACTTGGTCAGTACTTGGGCCAAATATTTCAAGACATCATACTTTTGAGCCAAAGTTCTGCGTTTCCCAACTAGAAATTGTGGTTTTGTAGGTGCCTTAGAAGTTGATGCTTTGGAAGTAGATGCATCTTGTATTGGGGTAGAAGTTGGAAATACTCCTGGCTTTGGTAGATTAGGCTAACTAGGTCTATTTATTTGCTAAGAGGAAGAAGGTGTGACCTCTAACCGGTCTTCCAAAATAACTGCATTAGGACTGAATCTACCATTTGTGGAAGAACATTCTTGTTCCTGTTGAGCCCGCTGAAGGGCTTTGCCACAAGTTTCTGCCGCATATACAGTTCTAGCAGGGGTAGGATTGAAATAGTGGCTTCTGGAATATCCACATCTTCCCCTATATCCTAGACCTCTGTCTCTTCCTCTAATTCCTCTTTTTGATACAGGGAACTTAGTCACATCAAGATCGAAACTATCATTGGCATAAGGATCTGTTAAATGAATCATGTTAACATAACCAAAGATTAATTCTTCATCTGATGAAGATTCTTCCTGATTATCCAGTTCAGGTTGTGTCGTTTGGTGGGGTGGTGCCTGTGCTTTTAAAGAAGATGGAATAAAATATGCCAGAGTCAAAGACAATTTAGGCTTTGACACGAACTCGTCTTCTTCTGACTGCTCTTATTTATTCGAATTATGCCTCTTCTTTGAGGTTTCCTTCTGATGAAGGGGGTTTTCTGTGGAATTTATAGCAAAAGAAACAATTGGTTTATTCAATTGTGTTCTTAAAATGGAATAAGTTCGGTTGATTGTTTTTCTAACCATTCAATCATCATATCTCTATGCATTTTTACTTTTGACTTCATGTCACTCACCTTCTTCCTCTGGAACAGTAGCAATAACACATGCTACCTGGGCTGAAGAACCTTTTAGTTTTACCTGTCCAGAGTCCACTATATTTTTTAAGAGGTCTTTGAAGACAAAACACTCCTGAATAGGATTCCCCAACATCTGATGAAATGGGAAAAAGTTGGGGATGTCTTCATCTCCTTCCTTGTTCGGCCTTTTGGGCCTTGGAAACTGAACCAGATTGTTTTCTAGAGCCGAGATGAAGTATCCAGGAACTTGTTCATTCTGGAAAGAATAAATTTTGTTCTTCAAATCTTCAAATTGTTTCCGCCTTTGATCTCTCTGATCATATTTACGAAGTGGTCTTTTTTGTTGATGCTCAGGAGGTGGAGCCCTTTGATATGATGAATTTTTTGAGGTGGAAGCATGTACAGGTGCTTGTTTAAGTATAATTGTAGCAGTCTCTTCTTTCCCCATTCTCCTTCCTAGAACTGATGGAATTACATGAGTTTTAGCCTTAGTCTATATAAGATAATCTTCTATCTACTGAGCGATTGAAGTAAGGTCTCAAAACCCTCCTGTGTATTTCACAGGGATCAACGGTGTGCGTAATTCATCACGCAGATTTGCCACACAGATTGGCAGCAACTCTTCTTGAGGGAGTGGTAAACTTAAGGAATATGTTAATCCCTTCGAGTGAGCAATGAAATCTGAAACTCTTTCATTCTCCCTTTGTTTACAATTGGTAAGATCAAAAACTATCATTTTTGGCAACGTTGAACTAAATTGAAGAATAAAAATTTGACGGAGATCTCCCCACCCAGTAATTGACCGGGATTGCAAACTTGTATACCAGACAAAAGAAGGCCCTTGTAATGACTACACAAAACACCTAATATTAACTTCTTATTTTTGTTGAGGAGTTCCCATCATAGGATCACAATGAGAAACATAATGTGTTAAGTGTTGGTCTGGATCTCCTGAAACATTAAAAATTGGGAATGTGGTATTCGCAAAATTTGATGGAGGAGGAATTGAATCAACCCATTCAGGGTAATCTTTATTTTCTGGTTGAACTTGTGCACATTTTCCTTCCATAGCTTCCAACTGAGCTGTTAATGACTCAATGGTAGTTATTAATTTTTGAGAAGCATCTGGTTGAGCTTGGACCTGATCAGGTGCAATAACTGGAGTTTGGATGGGTGTGGTGACCGGTACTGCCACTGATGGTAATACTACCAGTTGTTGTCGTGCATGACCCATAGGATTGGACCTGTGAGGGTGTACTTGTAAAGGAGGATATTCTTGATCCATCCTAGTAGCTGCAACGAATTCCCTTGACTGACTAACTCCAGCACTCTTAGGAGGAAGACTACCATGAAGTAGTTCTGTATTTAACCTCCTTTACTCCATTTCTTCTTCCTTATGTGCGAACCTTTCCTCTAATGAGAGTGATTGGCCTTCTCCAGAGGTAGGGTGAGGTCTAACATGACTTTTACCGTTTTCTTTGGTATGTGCCTTTCTGGAGTATGGGAGGGCATTACCCGAAGGAATATCTTTCCTCTGGGCAGCCCTCTGGATTCTAGTACGCACACCTTCTTCATTGATTTCTGTGTGTATAGCCTCTTGAATAGTAACTTCTTCATCTGATTCTCCTGAGTGAACCTCATGCTCTGGGGGATCAGTGACAACGGCATTGATGACATTTATCAATGTATAACGCATTGCATCCCTTATATCGGCATTTCTGTGATACTGTATTCTTCCATGTCTTTGATGAGACATTGCCTTTTGTTTGGTTTATCCCTCGGGAACTTCTTGATGAACCATAATTTAGAGGGAATCTCCTAATAATTCAGCTATGCGTTCTTCTTGGCTTCTTTCCTAATTAAGAGAAGACTGACTTTCCCTGAGGAAGAGATTGAGAATTTGAAAAAGTCCCATGTCTGGTGGATTGGGGTTGTTCCTACTGTTACTTCCCAACTCCTCGAATTCTATTTGTTGATCCCGAGGGTTGGATTAAAAGAGTCCCCAGTCTGGCAAGCCGAGGTGGCTCTTGAGCTGCTACATCAGAAACTTTCTTAAAAGATCTTCTGATTTTGAAAACTTTAGTCCAGAAATTGGCCAGATGCATCAGGCTACATCCACTAAAATCACCTGGCTCAAATGACCATTGGATTATTTCTGACACTTCTATCACCTGATGATGTGAATGCTCTAAATGAGAATCTTGTTCGATATTCTCATTTGCTTGATACAAGAGTAATTCGACAACTTGTTCTTTATATGACTGCCTTTGGGAAGAACTAGTTGAGTCCTGTTCTTGAGCAAGAATTTGATTACACACAAAACCAGTTGGATGTGGCTGGCCAGGGGCAATAACATTGCATGAGACCACTTTTTTTGGGATTTATTGACTGGATAGCACAGTGAAATGCAGTGATCCATGAACACCCCATCCTATGATATTAATACCAGATGGGGCATTGGTAATTAACTGGCGCAACCTTTTTAACGCGCAAAGGCATGAACGCTGAAGGGATCTCTACTGCTTTTCAACCTTTGGATGTCGGTAAACTGAGAGAGATTCCAATTCAATTTGGAATTGCAACCCTTCTATTATCTTGACATGATTTTTATATTCTCATAAGATAATATTTTCTCTTTTAGGTGACAAAGAGTGTCACACCCCGACCTTAAATTTGTCTCTATTTATTTAATTCTTGGCTTCGGGTTCTCGCACCGATGTCCGAGCTAGGTCCCGAGTTAAATTTTTCGTCGTTTAATGTTTTGGCGGGCTTTAGACCCACGCACGGGCACTGCGTGGTTAGAAGTGGACGTGCGGTCGCCCTAGGTGCTTGTGCGGGTGCCCGAGCGGATTGCGTTGAGGCGCACAATGTGTGCGCATTTTTTTTCTGGCGTACGATGAGTGCGCAGGGACCCCGTTTTCAGAATTTGATAATTATGTGGTCTAAATTAAAAAAAGAATAGTTGTTAATAAAAATAGTAATTTTATGTTGTTATTATTATTATTATAATTATTATTATCCTTTATATTATTAGTATTATTATTAGGAGTTAAAAAAAATGGCCCTAACCCTAATCAGCAGCGCAACCCCCTCTTCCCCTGTTTTTTTTTCTCTTTCCTCCTGCGGCGCGCCCCCTGGTTTGCGGTCTCCCCTGCTGAGCTCCCTCTGCCTCGCTCGGCCGTAGCAGCCCCGGCCCTCTCCTCCCAACGCGCGTCGCCCCCTCCCCGCGATCTGTCCGCCGCCGGCTCCCTCTCGCACCACCTCCACACTCGCCCCCTGTTTACCCCCTGCACGGCAGCGCCTTCCGCCGGCTTCACCTCACCCTCCTCTTCCCGTCGTCCCCGTCGTGCACCCACTGCCCCAGCTCCGCACTCACCTCCCTTGTCCGCAACCCTCCTCCCGATCGGATGCACCGACTGCGCCTCCCCCTCAAGGACCCCCGCCGTGCTCCTCCCGCACCCGGCCTCACCCAGCGTCGGCTTTCACCAGGCCCTCCCTTGCTCTTCTTCTGTTCCGGCAGATCGGACCGGTGTGTATCCTCCCGTCTGGCAAACAGCGTGCGACGCCCCTACCGCCATCCCATTCTCCACCTTGGCCCTCCGTGATCACCCCCCCATTGCGCCTCACCTCTCGACCACCTCCTACTCACGCCCTTTTTCCCTCCGCCGTCAGCTCCCTCTCGGACCTCCCTTCCCTCACCAGCGCTCTGCCATACTCCTCCTCCCTTGTCCGAATCCAGCCAGTACCGGCGGCATGACCTCCTTACTTCGTGGTCGGACAAATCCTGCGCAGTGAACCCCTGTCCCGGCCTCCGCATTGCGCACCTTCCCCAGCCGGATTCTCCTCTTGCTCCGACATCTCCCCATCGGCACCCCACTCTGGCCAAACCCCCCCTTGTTCAGCGCCTCCCACGCCTGCAGTGACCTCCCCGACCAGAATCCTCTTCGGCACACAACTCCTCCGGCGTTGTCCGTCCTCGCGGCGCGATTGACCTCTCCTCTTCTCCCACTGGTGTTGTGAATATTCCTTGGGTGTACTCTTCCTCCTCTGGAGGTTTCATCACAATCATGCGCCTTTGAGGTAGATGAATTCGTGTTCTTCCTATTCCGAAGTATTCTTTTGGTGCTTGCGTTGCTTTGAATGTTAGTTTTACTTGATTCGCTACTTGGTGATATATCTAATTAGTACATTATGATGTTTATGGGTTGTTATAGCATGTTATAATTGGTTTTTGAACTGTTTCTTTTTTATGTTTGTGTATTCTAATACCCAATTTTGTTTTAATCACCTAGTGAAATTTTGTCGGGATGTTTTCTTGAGAGTATAATTTGTTAAATTATGTTTTGAAGTGATTGTCCAATTACTTCTATGTGTGCATGTGTCGAGTGTTTTTTTTTAAATGTCATTTGGGTTTTAAAAAGTGGAGTTCGATATTTTATGTGGTGAAATGCGAATGCATTTATGGTGGGTATTTACAAAGGGGTTTTATGAAATGGCTAATTAACCGAAAAAGTATTTTGAGAAGTGGTTTTTGTGTGTCTTGTAATGCTTGGTTTATGTTTAATATTTTGTACCCTGCTCATGGGGAGTAGGGTACGTTCTTATGGAAGCCAGCTGTGTGCTGTTTAGCAGTTTTTATTAAATTTGCAGTTTATCAATTTAACTACGCAAGTGGTGCACTTTCGGACATGGTGTGTTGAGAGTGCACACTTAAATATAAAAATTTGTTTTGAAAAGGATTTGGGTGTGTAAAGGTATGGTTTCTATTTAGATCTGTTTAATAAATTTTGAAGTGGTTTTGTAAATAGGGTCGATGGTGTGAGTGGTGTTTTGAAAATGTGTCAAGGTGGTTCTTTCACGTTGTTGGCTCTTTTGGGTTGGTTTAAGTCTATTTTTGTGTAATTTTAGTTATTCTGCTTTTGTTGCAGCGCGTTTGCGGGGTAACTTAGCGATACTGTGGTCGTTGACGTGCGCATGTTTGTGCGTCTGTGCGAGGCGCGACACGCCATTGTGTTTGGACTGCGAGCCGAGGTAGGTCCCCCATTGCACTTACCTTTAGATTTAGAATTTATTAATTGCTTGTTGTTTTATTAATTTTTAATGAATTAGAAATAATATTAGATAATAAAACATTAAATTATTATTTAGTGCGAAAAGAGCTGTTTATTTTATACCGAACACTTGTGACATTTTCTTGACGGGCGGACACCCAGTTTTGAAAGAATGCCAGTTTGTCCTTTAAACATAATTCATGGAACTTCAAATGTGCTTCTAGTTTTAAAGATAAATAATTTCTTCCGAACTAGCGTTTTGAGTTTTTTTTGAGAAATGAGGTTTTACTTTAAAATTGGTGAAGCCCCGTTTGGCACTTTAATGAAATGGATTATCTTGGAAATCCCACTCGGGGGTGATCTTTGGTGTGCGTTGTTTGCGTGAGCTGTACGTGATGTTTGTGCATCGTGACTGATTTATTTACATTGTAGACGCACCCCCTTTTTATTGCTTGTGATGACATGGGAACCTGGCATATTGAGTGAATTTTCTGAGAACGATTGCTGCACTAGTTTAGACCACGCACTGGCTAGTGGCCCCATAGCAGGGGAATACTGAGTTATTGCTGCTATGGGGATTGGGCCCCTCGGTTAGGCCATGCAGGGCTATGCCGGGTAGTATTATGGGCGTTATGATGTCATCGAGTTATGGCATGCCTTCAGGATGAGTCACATGTATAGTACGTTCTGGATTGTTCACGATCTCCTAGGTTCGACCCATGTTTCTTTTAGTGTTTATTTGTGTGTGGCGGATGTTTGAGAGGTTGAGTTCGGTTGCTAACCCATGTGTGCCACTTTTACCATTTCCCTTAGTGTGTGTTGTGTGTGATTCTCCTTTTGACTAAAAACTAAAGTTTGGATTTCTAAATCGTTCGCAAAATGTTTTAAAAATGCAATGCACCTGTTTCTTTCAACATTAAACTTGTTCTAAATTAAAAAGGGCAATGGACTGTTACTTTTTTCAGAAATGAAAGTGTGTGGAAACCATATTTTATATAATTTAGTTCAAACCTGGAGTTGATAAATTCTTTATTTATTGGTATGTGCTTTGGGAATAGAATTAGTCGGGCCTACCTACTGAGTTTTAATACTCACGCCTATAGTGTTTTCTTGTTTTTAGTTCTGTTGCAGGTTCCAGCTTCAGTTGTTCGCCTTGGGCGACGTCGGTTGTGTTATTGGAGAGTGACCCACGGGGTCACATGGAGCTTTGGTCGTGGTCAGGTTAGTTGCGTTGTTGGTTCCTTTTTCCTTATTTACATTTGTTCTATTTATTTATGCTGCTTAGTTTATTATATTTTGGGCCAAATCGTTCCCACCTGTTTACTTTTGATGCCCGGCACTAGTTGCCAGCCCGTGGGGATCGGGAACTCCCCTCGGGCCATGTCGCGGGCCGGCTCGGGTGACCGGTTCAGGGTCGACCCGGGTTGGTTCGTGAAAAAATGGTATCAAAGGAGGCCCTTGTTATTTGGGATGTCCGGTAGAAGGAGATTAGGATTGTCGGGACTTGAGAGGTAGGTACGGGAAGGAAGTCATGAACCCTCGCCCGTTCTGAACCTCGAGTCGCCAGGGATAGTCCGGAAATCGAGTCTTTGTTTCGTTTTGGATTGTTTTGGATTAAGGGATGACAAAAGAGGTAAGCCGATGTTACATCGTGATTTCACATGGAATAGTGACCCATGTGGATTCTGGGTACATGGTTTGAATTCCTCCTAGTGGTCGACGCCTACTTGGGACATGACCCACTACCATGTCACCAGGTTATGCGTGACTACTAGTCCCTCACTGCGGTGTTTGATGCAATTTAAGTGTCGTTTTTGTTCTGGTTGGTGTTAGTGCATTTTTTTGAAATGGAAAAAAAGGGGTTTTGAAAATGAGACTGATTTATTTTAAAGGACTTTAAATTTATGAAATGGGTTTTAAAAACTAAAAGCATTTGGTTTGGAAAACTGATGTTTGCTTTGAAATTGGTCGAGATCGGTTTGGGGTGAAACCTCAGGTACTCCTTATGGACGTTTGCACATGTGAGAAGATGCGTGGAAAGTGCGCGTTGGTGCGTATGAATGAAAGTGGATGAATACATGTGCAACGATTCATGAGATTACCTGGGTGTGTTTGAAATTTAAGGCTTGACCTGGTTTTGTAAATTGGCTTTTAAAGAGGAAAATGGTTTTGGAGAGCGGTTTTGGTTTAAAAAGTGGAGTTGGTATTTGGAAAGTAGCCTTGAAAGAAGGTGGTTTTGAAATATAAAGTGAAAAGTGGTTTTGGGGTTGTGCTTGTTTTTGTTTGGTTTTGAGCTTGTTGTTTTTGGATGAGGGTGCTTTATTGATGTTGCTTCGATTGATATCAGTTTCGTCTCGGTGTTCTATATGTTTTTCAAAAATGCCGCCCAGAAAGGTCCCTAGAGTTTTGATGAGTCCTGCCCAGTTTTTGGTATTTCTCAGACGTTGTCCGTACTTCGTGGTGATTGGAGTCTATTAGAGACAGTGCAGTGGCTTGAAGAGGTCGAGCGCGTCTCCAGGGTATTGGGAACTCCCGAAGCGGTTAAAGTGTATGTGTTTTGGGTCTGTTCGAAGGTCCAGCTCTGGACGAGTTGGAGTTGTTCGCCCCGTCATTACTGTAAGTTGGGATGATGTGGTATATCTTCAAAGCCATCTTCGTTCAATGATTTATACTTGTGGAGGTGAATACGAAGAAAATGAAAGTGTTTATACGTGTTCAACATGGCCAGCAGATGGTGAAAGCATATGTTGAACATTTCAAGGATCTTGTGTCTCTTTTTCCGGGGGTAGAGTCGCAAGACTGGATGAAGACTTCTCTCTTCATCAAGGGTCTTCGTTTAGAGATCAAGGAGCGGGTCCTCCTTTCTGAGGACCATCACTTTGAGAAGCTGTTGGATGAGGCGTTCTTAGTTGAGTTGGTCGTTGGAGTGGATATGGTTGACAATCCAGCGTATCCACTTGCTCGTCAAGGTTCCCCATCTGGCGAGTAGTGTGTTCCAGAGGGACCTATTCCAAAAACATTCTCTTCAGTGGCTCTAACTTCCAGTTTGTCGGACCTTCTAATGGTTTACCGTCAGTATGGACGTTTGGGGCATGCAAGCCGTCATGTCACACCCCTCCGAAGACGTGCCATCATTACAGGTGTCTAGATCATCTCGATAAGCTTTGTCAGGAGTGTCGCATGAGGGAGGCATTGTGACCAGAAGATTCCAGTGCCTGACTGTGAGGCAAGAGATTCTTCAACCATCAAAGCCCCAACCACAGGTCTTGGGGTGAAGCTCGTGCACAGTCAGGAGTTGTCAGGGGTGTGACGCCTCAGTTCGGGTTTCGTGTTCCGTGTTGGCAACAGAACATTTAAATCCCTTCGGTTCTCGTCCTTCCACTGTTAAAGTTTTGGTGTTATTGTAGGTTCATTGTGTCGTTGTAAGGTTAGGGATGAACGTGTTCGTTTGTAATCCAAACAGTCTTGTTTGTCGGATTATGGTGTTCTGGGTCATGCGTTTTATTTTTCTTAAAAGTATGTTTGGACCTTGCGTGGGTTAATCTTGGTTTAGCGGTGTTCGTTTGGATATATAAATGGTTGTGGAGGGGTACAGGTTTGCGGTAATGCTCGAGTTTACTTCATGGGTTAAGTTTATCTCAGAGGTTTCTTTCTTGTGTTCAGGATTTTTGGTCTATGTTGAGAGTTCCAAGTTTTAACGAAGGTGTTGTTTTGCTCGTGCTATAAAGGTTAGTTTGGGAGTTCCCGCGTTGCCCCCCTTCCCGAGGTGGTATGGTCGAGTGTTAAATTTTCACACTAGTTGAGTTCTTGTGGTGGGGAGAACCCTCTCGTGTTCTCCTATTCTTTTATGTTGTGGTCTCTCTTGATTTTAATTGGGCATGAATTCTGGTTTGGTCTATCGTATGACTGTGTGACTTTCTGGGGGCAGAAAGTATCTGTGGTGGGGAGAATTGTCACACCCCGACCTTAAATTTGTCTCTATTTATTTAATTCTTGGCTTCGGGTTCTCGCGCCGATGTCCGAGCTAGGTCCCGAGTTAAATTTTTTGTTGTTTAATGTTTTGGCGGGCTTTAGACCCGCGCACGGGCACTGCGTGGTTAGAAGTGGCCGTGCGGTCGCCCTAGGTGCTTGTGCGGGTGCCCGAGCGGATTGCGTTGAGGCGCACAATGTGTGCGCATTTTTTTTTTGGCGTACGATGAGTGCGCGGGGACCCCGTTTTCAGAATTTGATAATTATGTGGTCTAAGTTAAAAAAAAGAATAGTTGTTAATAAAAATAGTAATTTTATGTTGTTATTATTATTATTATAATTATTATTATCCTTTATATTATTAGTATTATTATTAGGAGTTAAAAAAAATGGACCTAACCCTAATCAGCGGCGCAACCCCCTCTTCCCCAGTTTTTTTTTCTCTTTCTTCCTGCGGCGCGCCCCCTGGTTTGCGGCCTCCCCTGATGAGCTCCCTCTGCCTCGCTCGGCCGTAGCAGCCCCGGCCCTCTCCTCCCAACGCGCGTCGCCCCCTCCCCGCGATCTGTCCGCCGTCGGCTCCCTCTCGCACCACCTCCACCCTCGCCCCCTGTTTACCCACTGCACGGCAGCGCCTTCCGCCGGCTTCACCTCACCCTCCTCTTCCCGTCGTCCCCGCCGTGCACCCACTGCCCCAGCTCCGCACTCACCTCCCTTGTCCGCAACCCTCCTCCCGATCGGATGCACCGGCTGCCCCTCCCCCTCAAGGACCCCCGCCGTGCTCCTCCCGCACCCGGCCTCACCCAGCGTCGGCTTTCACCAGGCCCTCCCTTGCTCTTCTTCTGCTCCGGCAGATCGGACCGGTGTGTATCCTCCTGTCCGGCAAACAGCGTGTGACGCCCCTACCGCCATCCCATTCTCCGCCTTGGCCCTCCGTGATCACCCCCCCATTGCGCCTCACCTCTCGACCACCTCCTACTCACTCCCTTTTTCCCTCCGCCGTCGGCTCCCTCTCGGACCTCCCTTCCCTCACCAGCGCTCTGCCATACTCCTCCTCCCTTGTCCGAATCCAGCCAGTACCGGCGTCATGACCTCCTTACTTCGCGGTCGGACAAATCCTGCGCAGTGAACCCCTGTCCCGGCCTCCGCATTGCGCACCTTCCCCAGCCGGATTCTCCTCTTGCTCCGACATCTCCCCATCGGCACCCCACTCTGGCCAAACCCCCCCTTGTTCAGCGCCTCCCACGCCTGCAGTGACCTCCCTGACCAGAATCCTCTTCGGCACACAACTCCTCTGGCATTGTCCGTCCTCGCGGCGTGATTGACCTCTCCTCTTCTCCCACTGGTGTTGTGAATAGTCCTTGGGTGTACTCTTCCTCCTCTGGAGGTTTCGTCACAATCATGCGCCTTTGAGGTAGATGAATTCGTGTTCTTCCTATTCCGAAGCATTCTTTTGGTGCTTGCATTGCTTTGAATGTTAGTTTTACTTGATTCTCTACTTGGTGATATATCTAATTAGTTCATTATGATGTTTATGGGTTGTTATAGCATGTTAGAATTGGTTTTTGAACTGTTTCTTTTTTATGTTTGTGTATTCTAATACCCAATTTTGTTTTAATCACCTAGTGAAATTTTGTCGGGATGTTTTCTTGAGAGTATAATTTGTTAAATTATGTTTTGAAGTGATTGTCCAATTACTTCTATGTGTGCATGTGTCGAGTGTTTTTTTTAAATGTCATTTGGGTTTTAAAAAGTGGAGTTCGATATTTTATGTGGTGAAATGCGAATGCATTTATGGTGGGTATTTACAAAGGGGTTTTATGAAATGGCTAATTAACCGAAAAAGTATTTTGAGAAGTGGTTTTTGTGTGTCTTGTAATGCTTGGTTTATGTTTAATATTTTGTACCCTGCTCATGGGGAGTAGGGTACGTTCTTATGGAAGCCAGCTGTGTGTTGTTTAGCAGTTTTTATTAAATTTGCAGTTTATCAATTTAACTACGCAAGTGGTGCACTTTCGGACATGGTGTGTTGAGAGTGCACACTTAAATATAAAAAGTTGTTTTGAAAAGGATTTGGGTGTGTAAAGGTATGGTTTCTATTTAGATCTGTTTAATAAATTTTGAAGTGGTTTTGTAAATAGGGTCGATGGTGTGAGTGGTGTTTTGAAAATGTGTCAAGGTGGTTCTTTCGCGTTGTTGGCTCTTTTGGGTTGGTTTAAGTCTATGTTTGTGTAATTTTAGTTATTGTGCTTTTGTTGCAGCGCGTTTGCGGGGTAACTTAGCGATACTGTGGTCGTTGACGTGTGCATGTTTGTGCGTCTGTGCGAGGCGCGACACGCCATTGTGTTTGGACTGCGAGCCGAGGTAGGTCCCCCATTGCACTTACCTTTAGATTTAGAATTTATTAATTTCTTGTTGTTTTATTAATTTTTAATGAATTAGAAATAATATTAGATAATAAAACATTAAATTATTATTTAGTGCAAAAAGAGCTGTTTATTTTATACCGAACACTTGTGACATTTTCTTGACGGGCGGACACCCAGTTTTGAAAGAATGCCAGTTTGGCCTTTAAACATAATTCATGGAACTTCAAATGTGCTTCTAGTTTTAAAGATAAATAATTTCTTCCGAACAAGCGTTTTGAGTTTTTTTTGAGAAATGAGGTTTTACTTTAAAATTGGTGAAGGCCCGTTTGGCACTTTAATGAAATGGATTATCTTGGAAATCCCACTCGGGGGTGATCTTTGGTGTGCGTTGTTTGTGTGAGCTGTACGTGATGTTTGTGCATCGTGACTGATTTATTTACATTGTAGACGCACCCCCTTTTTATTGCTTGTGATGACATGGGAACCTGGCATATTGAGTGAATTTTCTGAGAACGATTGCTGCACTAGTTTAGACCACGCACTGGCTAGTGGCCCCATAGCAGGGGAATACTGAGTTTTTGCTGCTATGGGGATTGGGCCCCTCGGTTAGGCCATGCAGGGCTATGCCGGGTAGTATTATGGGCGTTATGACGTCATCGAGTTATGGCATTCCTTCAGGATGAGTCACATGTATAGTACGTTCTGGATTGTTCACGATCTCCTAGGTTCGACCCATGTTTCTTTTAGTGTTTATTTGTGTGTGGCGGATGTTTGAGAGGTCGAGTTCGGTTGCTGACCCATGTGTGCCACTTTTACCATTTCCCTTAGTGTGTGTTGTGTGTGATTCTCCTTTTGACTAAAAACTAAGTTTGGATTTCTAAATCGTTCGCAAAATGTTTTAAAAATGCAATGCACCTGTTTCTTTCAACATTAAACTTGTTCTAAATTAAAAAGGGCAATGGACTGTTACTTGTTTCAGAAATGAAAGTGTGTGGAAACCATATTTTATATAATTTAGTTCAAACCTGTAGTTGATAAATTCTTTATTTATTGGTATGTGCTTTGGGAATAGAATTAGTCGGGCCTACCTACTGAGTTTTAATACTCACGCCTATAGTGTTTTCTTGTTTTTAGTTCTGTTGCAGGTTCCAGCTTCAGTTGTTCGCCTTGGGCGACGTCGGTTGTGTTATTGGAGAGTGACCCACGGGGTCACGTGGAGCTTTGGTCGTGGTCAGGTTAGTTGCGTTGTTGGTTCCTTTTTCCTTATTTACATTTGTTCTATTTATTTCTGCTGCTTAGTTTTTTATATTTTGGGCCAAATCGTTCCCACCTGTTTACTTTTGATGCTCGGCACTAGTTGCCAGCCCGTGGGGATCGGGAACGCCCCTCGGGCCATGTCGCGGGCTGGCTCGGGTGACCGGTTCAGGGTCGACCCGGGTTGGTTCGTGATAAAGAGTTTTCCACATGTTGAGATGAATATCGTGAATACAATCTTCAGTCAATATTTCTGGAACATTATACTAAGAGTCGGTCAAAGGCAAAAACATGACTGGTACTTCACCTTTTACTAGTTGTTTTCTCATATTCAGTACTTCCTATTTGTCATTCGATTAAGATTATTCTTCCTGATTGGACCAAAGCTGGTGATTCTTTGTTTCTTCATCAGATTCAACAAGATTGGTAGAGAATTCATTTGTCAAATTAGAAGATGAATGACCCAAGGGTGGTTCGGAGAATTACTTACACCCCATGCTATCTTCTAATTGAGAAAGTATTTCACCTGCTAGTGGTAAGGCATCAGGCATGACTGGCTTCACATTTACAAGTGCCTCAAGGTAAGAGGGCTTTCTCATTACTGCATTGTCCATTGAAGAATTTTCTAGGAAATGCGAATTACTACTACGGAGAGTACTTTCACAGCTAAATTCATCGTCATGGGGAGGACCACCATGGTGAGTTACAGCAAAAGATGAAACATTTTTCTCCTTAGTCTTCTGGCTACGTAGAGGGTTATCATAGCTCTCATATGAAGATAAAACTTCGAGATCGATCAAATGATCATGAAGCAAGCCTTCATGAGGAAGAGTCGGTTGAAGAACTTCGGGATTAATTTTCTCACTATTAGGAAATGAGATAGTAAAATCTTGAGTCGCAATAGATAATTGTCTGAAGGCTTCAAGAACTCCAGCATTGAGCAAGGCCTCATTTCATATTGGCTCTTGATTTCTCAACTTTGATGGACGGGTATTTTTCTTATATGCCTTCTTATTGACTTTAGAAACCACTTGTTGATGAAAGTGGTTATTATGGGCAGGTGTATGTGCCTGCTCAGGAGAAATGGTCAGGTTAGGCTGATTATCTCCATTCAAATCGGGTGTATGTTCCTGACTTGATTGTTCGTATGACATGAGAGAGTATACCCCCACGACCCTCCTGGACTGGAACAGATGTGTGTATCTACTCCGAAGTGAAATGTTGATGAGTCACTCTACTGATAGGGATAGATTTATGATTATTTCCATGTGATGCTACTGAAGCTATTATAATATTCTGACAGGTATCCAGAATACGGGCAGGTATTTGCTTCTACTGTTTCACCATTGTCAGAATGTTCTTGGTGACTTCAGCTACTTGAATGGGAATATACGTCCATTCTGTGTCTGGAGTAGGTGTATGTTCCTACTCCTGTCCTCCTTTTCCTATCAATGGATATTGACAGTACTTATGCATAGGGGCAGAGAGTTGATTCTGCTCCAGATTTGTCGTCGGAGCTTTCCGATTGACTTCTTCGGGTGCTACCAAATGAGACTGTTGGAAGGCTAGATGAACATTGGAAGGTGTATGTGCCTGCTGTGTATCCTCCATAAAGTATGGTTGATGGGTTTCCTTCAATACTGGCAGACGAGACTGCTGATAGAATTGGTGATTGTAAATAGGTGTATGTTCCTACTTACCAGTTCCCACCATATTAGATTGGTGGGATGCCTCAGATGCAGTCAAAAGAGCCTGCTGACTGGCTGCTAATTTATAAACAGGTGTGTGTTCCTATCTATAGTACTCTTCTGAAATTTCCAGGCGGGAACGACGTGTTGCTTCCAGACAAGTCTGTTGGACAGCGAGATTAAGACGGACATGTGTGTGTGCCTTCTCATCGCTTTCCACAAAGTTAGGTTGGTGGAATTGTATGGAGGGGGAAGAGGTAAGAATCTACTCCCTGTTGGTCGGTCATCGCCTCTGTTGGTTTTTCTTTCTGGATCCAGTTCGAGGAACCTGAGCCGAACACCTGCAGACAACACCCTCATCATGTTGAGGGTGCACTACCGCATGAGTTTGGAGGCGATTTTTGGTGGGAGTCCTCGGGAATGACTTCTGTATCCTTGAATGGAGGCCCTGAGTGACCTCCTGATCAACCTCCCTATATTATGGTAGGGACTGGTTGTTGCGTTCCGGGGATAACGACCTAAAATGGTTGAAGATGGTGGTTGGAACCGCCTGTTTCTTGACTGCTGGTTGTCTTTTTCTGGATGACCAGGGTGCATTGTTGACTTGGAGGGCTTGTCGAGTGGCCTCCAAAGTCGGGATGGTTCCGTGTTGATGGTACTCCTTGATCAGTACGTTCGAAACCCAGCGTAGAAGATGCTAAGTTGGTGACGTCGTCCTTGGAGCAGACGAGGATCCAGAAGAAGTAACAGCCAAGGCATTCACATGGTTTAATTTCAAAGAATCCATTTGGATTGAAAAGAGATCTTGAAAAGGGGTTCCTATTTGATATAGTATACACAATCAAGATAATCCTGGGCAGAGCTACATCTTTTGGATGAGCACACATATTATTGATTGCTTTGTTGGCCCGCACATTTACTTTAATAGGGGCCTAACAAATAGGTAAAACATCATTTAACTTGGTTAATTATTCACGTAGGGTTCACCATTTTTTGTTTCTTCTGGAAATGGGGATGACCTCATTTGTTTAAGGTTCAAACATTCCAATCGGTTTCTAAAGGATTTATTCATAGAACCGGAAACATCCAATGATTCTATATCCATTTGGACCTACTTTCTAAAGTTAGGAATTCATTAGTTGTGGACCGATGTGGCTTAATAATTTTCATTGGTCGAGAGGATGGGATTTCAGGCTCACCACACCTTTTTTAGGGGAATTATTACCTACTCTGGGACTCTCTTATAGGTTTAAGTTATGTTCACGAATCCTTATTAATTCACCAAGTATGAAAATGAGTTTTCCTTTAGATTTGGCAATCAATGATTGATATGTATGAGATTTAGAGAGTCTTTTATATGTATTTGAGGTTCTTCATCGATAGAGAATCATCCGTATGTATTGGAGATTCTTATTCAATGGTATCCTTCAATGCATTATATAGAAATCTCTTGGTCATTATGAAGACCATACTAGTTTTAAAGCCACTCTGTGGGGAACTTGAAGTTTATTGTCATTCAGAAGGATAGGGATTATTTCAGAGTTGGGATTGTACCCGCAGATGGGCTACATACATATCCTTGTCAAAAATAAAGGAATCAGAACCCACGTAGTTTGACAGGAAGGATATAGTTTAACGTCATATGGGACGGGAAAGAGTTAATGAAGGATGGTCTTGAACCTTATAAAGGATTCCTATGTACTCTACTTTTAAGGAAGAAATCAAACTCCACGTAGTCTGGGATAATAAGTGTGGGGCTTACGTATGATTAACGGCCCATGAATATGTGTCGTGGTTACTTTTACACTCTAATCTCGCGTGAGTCATGCTCAGTGTGAGAAACAAGAGGTATCAGTAAACCTGACGATTGTGCCATGAAAGATGTAGTCACAAGGAACGATATAGGGATTATGTATGTATGACTGCCCAAGTAGATGAAGACAGGGACTTAATTCAGGAAATAAGATTTGGAACATGATACATAAAGGTATTTGTGCTTCATGGAGATTTGGAAACTCTAACTTGGGGCTTACTCTTGAGAAGGAGGCCCAATTAAAGGAAATTAAGGCTGGGGCTTATTCCTAAGAAGGAGGCCCAGATGAATAGGGTACATAAAGTTGTATGTGCTTTATGGAGATTTATAATCTTAATTTGGGGCTTGCTCCTAAAGAGGATGCCCAGAATTAAGGGGGGATTTAACTTGTGATTGGGGCTTACTCCTGAGAAGGATTCCCAGATTAAAGAATAGGGTAATTGGGGCTTACTCCTAAGGAGGATGCCCAAGTTTAAGGGGACTTATAATTGGGTCTTACTCCTAAGGAGGATTCCCAGATCAAAGATTCTCTCATCTTAAGGGATGAGGTTGAATGAAGGGAACCTCTAACCGTAGTGATATAAAGTTATATAAATCACAAGTTTTTGGGAGATATTCCACAGAACTACTTTCAGATAAGGAAGCCAACAAAGAAACCATGTCATAAGTGGCTTTGAAGAGGGTTTGGAAGGCTATATCTTGAAGAGGATAGGTGGATTCGAAAAAAATTGGTGAATAGGAAGGAGGGGCACTCAAAAAGAGGTAGTCACGCAAGTATACTTGCACGACTTGGGTGCACTTGGGCGACGGTTAACCTGTAGGTTAATACCTAGGAGACTTTGAACTCAAGCCCTTAGTATCATCCCTGGAGGCTTCCAGAAGGGTGGTGCACAAGTTCTGTTGAAGGGATAAGGGGGCGCGCAAGTGTGGCCATTTTCTTAAAGCATGGGCACTTGGGCGCACAAGTGTTGATCAATTCTAACACTTAGGCCTTATTCTTCTTCTTTAGATCTTCCATTCTAGGTAAGAAATTACCTTAGAGGTGTTCGGAAGACTTGAAGAAGAGACTTGGGCGACCAGAGCTCTGTATTTGAATTCTGGAAAATCCCATCCTGAAATGGGGGGCCCATAGGGGCTATTTATAGTCCACCTAAGGTTTGGGCAAAAAAACTCTTTGGGCGTGCAAGTGACTTGCGTGCCTCATGTCTGGCGCACAAGTGACTTGCTCGACCAAGGCTGACGTGCAAGTATCCTTGCGTGCCTTAATTCCTTTGCAAATATTTGATGAATCCTCCATCTTTTTGGCTTGAGGTACTCCCCTTAGTCAATATTTGGACTCTGTAACAGAACAGAGCATCAACAGTCATACTAATAGAGGTGGTGTATGTGGTACTCTAGGACAAGGTCGTCCATATCAGCTGGGCAGTGCAGCGCTAGGAATTCATACTAGATCATAGGGTATAGAGATAGTTCAGCTTCATGTACTTTAGCCTACACCTGGAGGTGGTGAGGCTGGGGCATTGACAGTTCGAGGTATGATCCTTATAGATTTAACACTTTCTAGTGATTTTTTTGATACAGGTGACTCGCATTCTTTTACTTTTTCTCATTTTGTGGCTATGTTGGATCTAACGGTGGAATAGTTGCATTGGGTTATGTCAATTGATACCCCATTAGGGGTGTGAGTGGAAAATATCAGGCAATATAAGGGGTGTTCCCTTGAATTTTGTGGGTACTATTTTCTATTGAACTTGTTTGTGCTTGAGATATCAATTTTTTATCTGATTTAAGGCATGGATTGGATGGTGTTGTACCAAGACTGTATTGAGTTTTACCATCATAGGTTAAAATTCATGTCTCTTAAGGGAAACACTTACATACATCGTGGTGAGTGGGATGCTTGGGAAGGCTTTGCAGGGCCAGTTTGTCAGTAGTTGGGTGAACTCACTGCCTATGTGGCATGTCTTATGCTTGATGAAGGTAGAGTGGAGCATCCTAACATTCCACCTATTGTGGATTGGTTTTAGGATGTGTTTCTTCAGGACTTCTTAGGGCTACCACCTAAGAGAGATGATTAGTTCCTGATAGAGTTGTTTCCAGGACCAGATCCGGTTTTTATTCTACCATATATAATGGAACTGACAGAAATCTAGGAACATAAAACTCAGTTTTAATAAGTATAGAAAAAGGTTTTCATTCGTCTAATTATGTAACCATAGGGATCTCCAATGTTTTTTTTTCAAGAAGTCTAACAGATCATTGCGGATGTTTTTTTATTAAAGGAAGCTGAATCGGATGACATTAAGAATAGATACCCACTTCCTCAAATTGATGAACTTTTTGACCAACTGATAGGTTCTTCTATGTTTTATAAGATTGATTTGAGATCATGGTATCATCAGTTGAGGTTGAGACCTTCTAATGTACTACAGATTGCCTTCAAGAGCAGGTACGGGTTATATGATTTTTCAGTTATATCATTTGGGTTAACTAAGGAAACATTAGTGTTTATATCCCTGATGAAAATAATTTTTCACCCATATATAGATTAGTTTATAGTTTCTTTCATTGATGATATATTAGAGAACTCTAAGACTCATTATAATCATGTTAAACATTTTGACATCGTCCTTAGTACACTAAGAGAGAATAGGATATGCTCTAAGCTATCCAAGTGTCATTTTTGGATTGGCATGGTGCATTTATTTGGTCACATAACCTCTAAGGAAGGTGTGTCCATGGATCCAAAGAAAGTACTAGTTTTTCTGTCATGGGAGCATCCCAAGAATGTTTCTAATATCTGCAGTTTTTTGGGTTTAGTAGGCTATTACAAAAGGTTCATAAAATTATTATATCATTTAGCTTCAATACTTTCATTCTTAACTAAGAAGGGTGTCAATTTTAAGTGTTATGGGGAATGTGAGAATTCCTTTCAAGTGTTAAATAAATGGTTGACTGCTGCACCAATTCTGATCTTACCCGAGACGAGTAAGGAGTATACCATGTTTTGTGATGAATCGAGTGTTAGGCTTGGAGTAGTGTTAATGCAGGATAATTGGGTCATCACGTATGGGTTACGATAGTTAAGGAATCATGAATGAAATTACCCTACTCGTGATCTTAAGTTTTTCATGGTGGTATATTCATTGAATTGTTGGTGGTACTACTTTTTGGGAGAGAGGATTATTGTGTATACCGATCATAATAGCCTTAAGTACATTTTCTCCCAATGTGATCTGAATATTCAGTAGTGAATATGGGTTTAATATATGAAATCCATTTATTTTGAACTGGTTTACATGAAGGGAAAGGGGAATAGTTTCACAAATTCATTGAGTCAGAAGACTCGGAATTAGGAAATTCAGGAATCCAGTTCTGAATGGAGGATGATAGAGTTGTTTGATAAGATGCATCTGGAAGTGTAGGATGGGCTTGGATAGATAACCCTTCCGTCCTTAGTAGTTGAGTCCACTCCTCTGAGCTGAGTCAAGGAGATACAATTTGGGGATCTAGAATTTTTTGATTTAATGGAAATTCTTAGATTTGGGGAGTCACCATCCGGTTGGACCATTGGTGATGATGGGATCATCTATGTATGTGGTCATGTTATTGTGCCAAGTTGTATGCGGGAAGAGTTGATGCATGAGTTTCATACATCGAAGTGTTTAGTGCACCCTGGTTTGAAAAAAATGTATCGTGATCTTTTTAGGTAGTATTGGTGTCATTTGATGAAGAAATAGGTTTTAGGTTTCATGGTGTGATGCCTTACATTATAGTAGATGAAGGATGATCATCAACAGCAGGGTGTTTTTTTGTAGCCATTTCCCATTCTATAATGGAAATAGGATGAAGTGAAGATGGATTTTTTCATGGGTGTTCTGAGGATGCCTTAGAAGAACGATGTGTTCTGGGTAGTGGTGGATCGGTTGACTAAGGTGGCTCATTTCTTGATGATATGAGAGACCTTCATTGTAGATCAGTTGGGTGAGTTGTATGTTTAGGAGATATTATGGTTGCATGGGGTACCACTGACTATAGTTTGGGATCATGATCCATGTTTCACTTCATGCTTCTTCTAGGGATTATAGAAGGTTCTTGGTACCTAGGTGTTTTTGAGTATGGATTTCTACCCATAGATGAATGGGTAGTTGGAGTGTACAATTCAGGTACTAAAGGACATGTTGAGGGTATGTTTCCTAGATTTTTGTGCATTGTGAGAAAATAATTTGAAACTAGTTGATTTTTCCTATAACAATAGTTACTAAGATACAATTCAGATAGAAAAGTATGAGTCGATCTATGGTATTCCATGTCTATCCCCATTGTGCTGGATGGAAGTTGGGGAATTAGAGTTTCTAGGAATGTGTCTCATGTAGGAGATGTTTTTATAGGTTTAGTTGATTCCTAAATGCATGGAAATGGATCAGATTAGAAAAAATTCATATTAATATTGCTTTTATTGACCTCTTGAGTATAGGGTGGGTGGTCGTGTGTTTCTTTGGGTGTCACCATGATTTCATCACTGTCAGATTCAGAAGCAGGGTAAGTTGGAACCCCAATTAGGTGGGCCATTTGAGATTGTGGAGAGGATCAGACTAGTGGAATACCCACTGGCTCTTCCACGGAGGTATAGTGGTATGATTGATGTATTTCATGTTTCATAGCTTCATCAATATCACCCTGACCCATCTCATGTTTTTTATATTTAGTATGTTGAGCTTGAAGATGATGCATCCTTTGTGGAGCATCTGATTCGAATCATGGATAATAGTGAGAAAGTATTATGGGGAAATATTGTTCCTTTGGTTTCAGTTCTGTAGCAGAATGGAAATTTTTAGGAAGAAACTTAGGAGAGGGAGATGGACATGCAGGCCCAATGGAACAATATTTTTATCTTGGAAGCTCAGTGATGCTTAGGAAGAGTAGCTGGAGGACAATCCTTTATAAGGTGGGGAGGTTGTAATATCCTGGACTTTTTGAGGTATGTCCTTGCTTAAATTTTGGTTTTAATCCCTTAAAGTGGAATAATTAAATGTTTACCCAGATTATGAGGAATATTATGGGTATTCTATGGGTTTGGGATATGAAGGAAAGTGAAATCGATCCATCCTATGTTGGTCGCATGGTTGGCGCACAGTTAGAGTAAATCATGTAAGGGGGGGAAATCCAAACCATGCAACCATGGATAGAGGACTTTTGAATAGTAGGTGCATGTTTTGTAAAACCATGTGATATTTCCAGGTAATTGTGTGATTATACCTCTCTTGGAGAGAGGTGGTCACACGGATGGCGCACGGTTTGGAAAACCGTGCGACCAAACTATGCACCATTTAAAAAGTGAGAATTTATGAAAATGCCCCATAGTATTTTAATTTTCCCTCCTGATTGCTTCCCCATTTATTCTTCTCTCAATCCTAATGATTAAACATTTAAGACCAAGTTTCCAAGGGACCATTCTCCTTCGATTCTAGGCCATTTGGACTGCCATTGGGTGTGGATCGAAGCTTCGGGTAATTCTTACACTCCTCTTGCTTCTCTTCTTTGGATTAGGGATTATGGTTTTGTTCTTCTTCTTCTAAATCCCTAAAACCCTCTTTTTCTAGAGGATCTAAGGTTGGGGCTTCAAAGGGTGCTTAAATTTGGATCTAATTCTAAGGTTAAGGGTGAGTTCATATTCGAATTTGAGTTAGGTGGTCTACAAGTTATATCCCATAGTTTTATTGCATATTTTTGCATGCCGAGTTATGTGGTCGCTTCCCTCTTGATGTTAATTTGATTCCTTTAGAAATATTTGGTAAACTATTTGGATAAATGATGACTTAGACCCCTCATAATCTCCATGGGATGCATTGAGGTTGACTTGACTGATTTAGTGGCACCCATGGGGTGTGTCAAAATTTCCAAGCATGAAAAAATGAAATGTCAAGTAAGAAATTGACTTGTGATAAAGTAAATCCCATGTTGATCATGTTGATAAAATGGTTTAAGTTAAAAAGGGAATATTGATAGTTGTTTATAGACTTTTTTAACAGAATAATGGATTGTTTGGATCAACATGAAAGGGGTTAGTTGTGAATAAGTTATTGTACTAAGTGACTATGAATTGTACTTATAATGTATAAGTGAGTTAATTCATATGAAATGATGAATATGTTAAATGGTTAAATGTGTGGGAATTGATAAATGTGTTAAATGGGTAAATTTATGGGAATTGATGAATATGTTGAATGGGTTAAGGTAAGGGAATTGTTAATTATGCTAATGAGTTATGGTATGAAAAGGGTGATGGGGTAAATGGGATATGATAAGTAAATGGTAAATGTGTTGTTGGGTTAAGGCATAAATATGATTTATGTGATACATGAAATGTTTATTGTAAATGTTATGTGTGTTGATTGCATATGGTTTGTGATATGGTTTATGTGGTAAATGGATAAATAAGAGTGTGCACATGTCTTGGTTATTGTGGGGTATTATAATTGAGGATATATTCCCACTAGTCGAGTTATACTGAGGCTCTAAACCCCACCCCATAATGAATAGGTTAGGGAAGGGGACTGAGGCTATATACCCCTAATGGTTCCATTTGATGAGACTACCTGGACTGAGGCTCCAAGGTAATGGTGATGTATTTTCTTATGAAATGTTTATCCCTAATGTGATAGGGAACTTGACTTATTCCCTCATTCATGATAATTGACCAGCTTGGGCCATTTTATAAATGGTCTAAATGCCTAACCCATGGAATATGTTATGAGAACGAATTTAATATTGAAAATGGCATAGTGATGAAAATGGAAATAATGGTGTAAATGGTAAAATTTTATATGATTAACTAATAGAACTTGGGTTATCATTTGGTTCACCATGTCATTTATTTTATAATTTTAGGAACTATCTATTTAGACAAGATGTTTTGAAGACACTGTTGGTGGTGGTCTACAGAGTTATACTCACACCCTTCTCGAGATTTCATTGGGTACCCAAGTAGATTTCATAGTTGCAGGTCAGGAAAAGGGAAAGGGCTCTATGCTAGGGAGTTAAGTTAGGCTTGGTGTGTGCATGGTTGAGGACCTGGACTTGGAGTCAGGACATGTTTTGGGTATTCCTCAATTTTTATTTATTTTTGGTTTTCATTAATTTTGGCACTATTACCATGAAGTGGAATATTTAGTTGTTTTTTTGGTTTTTACCCTGTTTGGGAAATGATTAGTAATGCATGATTATGATTTTTATTTTTCATTTCCTTATTTCATAAGTTATCTGCTATAGATTACTCTGGTAGAGAGGGTATAGTCTCCTCATGTGATCAATTATACACTCACTTCTAGTTAGAAACCTCTATCATATGAGGAGTCACACTTGAGGTCATGTTGTGCTTCAGGTCGGAGCACTGGTTTAGTAGCTTCTGGGTCATGGATGTACATATTCACCCCCACTTAGCCCTAACCGTTTTCCTCAAATATTGGAAGATCCTAGGAGGATTTCAAGGCTCCTCTTATCCCTTTAATGGGGAATAGAATATCTGGTTAATGGTTCATCTCCTCATTAGTAAGTGATTTCTTTCCCATTTGGATTTTTATATCTCTCATCTCTCTTTCCCGATGAATAGGAATAATTTCACCTTAATTGGAGGTGTTTTAGATATAAGTTTTTATGGATATTAATTATTTGGATCCGAATCATGGTAATTGGTACTAGATACTTTGTATCGTTGGAATCTTTATCACTCCATGTTAATTTGGGGATTTCAGTTTGGAAAACGTCCATCAACGGCCTTGAGGTATGTGTTCTAATTGTTAATCCCTATAGTCTTGATATTAATTAGGTGTATGTATTTTTGAAATTGAAATTTCCATTTTGGGAAATTGAATTAATGAATTTATTAAATTGGATTATGAAATTGGATGATTAATTGGATTAAGGAATTGGTTGATTAATGGGATTATGGAATTGGTTGATTAAGGGGATATGAAATTGAGTGATAATAGGAATTAAAGGGTTGGTTGACATATCCTTGAAGGTTTAATGGATTTATATGATTAAATGTTGATAAATTGATAATAGTGAATTGTTCGTATTATTCTTTATGATTAAAGTGAAGAACCATTTTTTATTTGATAATTGTAAATGTCCACCTTAATGAAAATGTTTGATAAGAATGTTAATGATTCTTAACCATGAAGACTATGAAATATGTGATAGTTTTTATATATGTGATAACGAGTGTGGGATAACAATTGATGCTTCAAATAACCATATGTGATCATGAGTGTGGGACAAGGACTGATGCTCCAAATACCCATATGAACAATAAGGTTTGGGATAGGGACTAATGCTCCAAATATCAAGGGGGTTCCAGAAATGACATTCTAGGCCCCATGATATTGGAATTGGATTGGTGTTCCAAGTAGTCGTGTTATGAATTCGAATTAAATGGATAATGAAAGACTATGATATAATGAATTATGATTTCCCTATGTGATATAGTTTATAATTTGGCACGTGATGAAGTAGGTATTTTTGATTTGGGTTCCATCATGAACCCAAGGATTTATTTGGTTAATTAATGAATAATTTAATGTGATAATTATTTACTTATTATTTTTACTTTATTCTTTATACAATTTCATTCAATGTTAAAGACTAGAAGTTGTTTTAGAATGTGTTTTTAGTGTCCTATTGAGTTGTAATCACCCCCTACTCAGGATTCCTGATCAGTACGTGAATAGACTTCATGTTTTTAGGATAGGATAAGGGAAACAGTTCTATGTTAGATGGCTGAGTTGGGATTTGGGATGGAGCATGGATGAGGGAACCATAAATTATTTCACAACCTACCTGGGAGTTGTTAGTGTTTCTTTATTTTGGTTTTTCATTTAACACTTGACACTTATATGGTATGTAATATTTACATCTTTGGTTAATGGTGATCTTTTCTTGTTTTGTATTATTATGAGATATTAAGTATTGTATTGATTTCTGTTGATTATTGGTTATTGTTATTACCATTTGGCTATTTTTTTATTTCCACTTTTGTGCTACTTGATAAAGAGGGTATAGTCTCCCCCCATTACATATAAAACCCTGGATACTAGTCAGAAGTCTCTAGCATATGGGGAGGTGCGCCTGAGGTATTATGGCCAACCGGCTAGAGGCACCATCACATGGAACCTAATTCAGGACATTACAAAGTGGTATCAAAGGAGGGTTTGTTTTCCTTTCAGTTGTCTTACTAATTGGTAAACGTAGAAAATAGACTAGTATTACTTGGGTCTTGGTTATAATCTCATGCATAGTAGTATCTAACCCATGTATGATGTAAAAACCATGTACTGAGGGTGGGATTGTTGTTATTAATGTTTGACATTACGATTGAATTTTATTTCACCTTCGGTGATGCACTTGTTGTGTGATGTTATTTTTTAGAGATTTTTTGATATTTAACTTGAGTATTATTATGGAACAAGAGTTGAGTATTCATGAATCAATATAGGAAATTAGGATTTCATGTTAAATGCATCATTTTAGGCACACATAGAAAAGAAAGTTATGAGTGAAAAATGGAAAATGTAAGTGATTTTCTTTAATTGAGTAATTTAAAATGAAATGGTGTCTAATATGAAATTGATAATTAAAAATGATACTAAATGTGTAAATTTTAAATGTTTAAGAAATTAGTTTCTAATGAGAATCATTGAAATATGAAATTGTATTACCCTATGTTATCCACGACCCAGGTGAGGGATGTATGAGGATAGTGATAGTACCTCGGTTTTGGTCGTGTAGAGGGATAATGGGGATGAATTGGTATGGATTTATTTGAATCCCTCTTATATAAATGTGACAATAATGTGTTATGTGTCCTAATAAATGTGTTTGTGATTGTAGATAGATGCCTCTATGATGATTTTTTTGGTAGAACGATTAGAGGAAATGGTTGTAAATGTACCTCTAGAAGTTGAACTTGAGGCCCCTATAGTTTCAGGTGAATGACAGGGAGAGATGTTCCATAATAACTATGCTCTATTTATGTAGTTTAAGGATAGATACCCAGAGAAGGTTATGAAAATTATGTCTGATTTGTCTCGAGATTTCCAGTTGCAACACCCTCTGACATTCACCATTGAGGGTAGACCTAAGGTAGAAGAGTCTTAGATTGAGTCCACCCAGACTATTCTTAACCATTTGGATAATCCTGCTAAGGATAGGTTTTAGTTGGAAGGGTATATATTACGAGGATCAACAAAACATTAGTGGGATATTCAATATCTGAATGTGTAGTTAGAAGTATTGGTATGGATTGACTTACTAGATATGTTCATGGAAAAACTTTTATCCAAAGACATTGAGGAAGGGGACGGAAATTGAGTTCATGCAGTTGACCTATGGGAGTATTTTCATGATGGACTATGTTTGTTACTTCACTAACTTGAAGTACTTTTATCCAATGCTGGAAGGGAATGAGGTAGCTATGGTAAGATTTTTATAGGATGGAATTAAATGTCATATTATGTCCTAAGTTAACATCTTTTGGTTGAGTAAGTTTTTTGAGGTAGTGGGTCAGGATCTCATATCTGAGGGGAACCTAAAGGAGGCTTCCAGTAGAGGATAGGTGGTTTCTACTAGATGAATATAAGGTACATATTCTGATGGTAGGAAGTATCGCTATGAGAATTTTATCCAATGAAGTGGATTGAAGAGTGGTCGGGGGAAGGGTTAGTTACTTGGGACTTTACTCAATTTTTATTCCATGAGTGTGGTAGGATGGGTCACTTTCATAGACAGTTCCCTCAATAACAGGTATAGTTCTGAGTTTGTGTCAGGATGGTACACCTACAACAGTTCTATAGGAACCAATAATAGATGGGTAGTGATGGTGGAGCTAGGAAAAATTAGAGTGCTGGAAGGGAGTATTCTACACCATATCAGTCAAGAAGTTGGAGTTCATCTAGATGTGGTGGTCAAGGATGTGGACATGGTACTTGAGGGTATGAGAACACATATCAATAGAGTGGTATAGCTTAGGGGACTTAGACTATATCTGGGGGAGAGGGTAAGGACAGTTACATTTAGTTCAGACTACAATTGTGGATAGTGAGGTTGGCTCATCGATGGTCATATTTACTTTTCTTGGAGCTTCTACACTAGATAGATCCTTATTTGATATATGATTCTCCCATTCTTTTATATCAACATAAATTTGTAATGGTCTGAGTCTAATGTTGGAGTTTTTTAGTGGGGTTATAACAAGTGACACACCATTGGGAGTATAGTCAAGAGAAATCTGTTTATGTAAGTGGTTTTCTCTTATGGTCAGTGAGTGTTGTTTTCTTTGTGATCTTTGAAAACTTGAAATTTCATGTTTTGAATTTATTTTGGGTATGGAATGGTTCATAATGTACTAAGACCACAATGATTGTTACCTTAGGAGAGTGACCTTCCCAACTCTTGAGGGAAACTTTTATGTTCATTGTGGAGAGTAGGATATCATGGAAGCTCATGCAGCGCCAATTCATCAGCAACTAGGGGAGCTCACCACCCAATTCTAAAGTCTATCGCTCAATGATAAGGGTGTGAATAATGATGTTTTTTCACCTATAGTGGACCAGTTTCAGGATGTGTTTCTTGAGAACTTCTCAAGGCTGCCACCTGAGAGGGATGTTGAGTTTACAATTGAGCTCATGTATAGAGCTGAATCAGTTTCTATTCCACATTACATAATGGAACCAATAAAGCCTTGAGAGATTAATTCTTATGTGTAAGAGTTTATGGATAAAGGATTCATCCATACGAGTGCATCGCATTGGGGTTCTCTAGTTTTTTTCACTAATAAGGATGATGGGAATTTGAATTTATGTGTTGATTACCTAAAGTTGTACCAATTGAAAATGAAGAATTAGTATCCACTTTTGCAGATCAATGATCTCTGTGAACATCTAAGAGAAACTTGTGTTTTCTCCAAGATTGACTTGATATCGAGGTATCTTTAGTTGAGAGTTAGAACTTTTGATATATCAAGGAATACTTTCAGAATAAAGTATGTCCTATATGACTTTTTTTGTTGTTCAGTCTAAAGAATGGTTTAGTGTGTTAATATCCTTGATGAACTAAATCATTCACATGTACCTTGATCATTTTGTGGTTGTTTTTGTGGATGAAATCTTGTTGTACTCCAAGACTCATGATGACCATGCCCAAAATATTTATATCATCCTAAGTACATTGAGAGAGCATCATCTATACTCCAATCTATCTAAGTATCAATTCTAGATCAACCAGGTACATTTTTGGGGACACATAATCTCATAAAAAGGTGTTTTAGTGGACCTGTATAGTTTTCAAGCAGTTCTTTGTTGGGAGAAGCCTATGAATTTTATTGATATTTTCATTTTTTGTGGTTGGTAGGGTATTATCGGAGGTTCATATAGGACTTTCCCCACTAATTAGCACCACTTTCAAGCTTGAAAAACAAGGGTATTGAGTTTTAATAGTTAGGATCATGTGATAATGGTTTCCAAGAGTTGAAAAAGAATTTGACTACCATGATAATCTTGATCCTACCCGATCTAGGTGAGGAGTATACCATGTTTTGTGATGTTTCTAGGATCAGAAATGGAGTAGTGTTGATGCAGAGAGATTGAGTTTTGGAGTTTGGTTCATCATATTAGAGGACACATGAATAGAATTACCCAACTCCAAACCTCAATTTAGCTGTGGTGGTTTATACCTTAAAGTGTTGTTGGCATTACCTATTAAGATAAATGTTCACTATTTATACTAACCACAAAAGCTTAAATTATATATTTTCCCATAAAGAGTTGAATCTCTGATAGTGGAGATGGTTTTAGTATATGTAGTCATTTGACTTTGATCTATTATATATGCATGAGAAATGAAATAGTGTTTCTGATGCTTTGAGTAGGATGACACGAACTCAGGCATTTTACGAGTCTAGTTTTGAGTGGAAGGTGATGGCATTGTTGGGTAAGTGGTTCAGGAGGTCCAGTAGTAGATAACCCTCATATTAGTATCTATTGAGTCCACACTTCTTAACCGAGTTATAGAGAGGCATTATATTAAAGGTTTTTATCCTTGAGGGAAATATTTTAAGGTGCAGAGGCACCTTCCAATTGGACTATAGATGAGGATGAGATCATCTATGTCTAAAACCATATAGTTGTGCCTACATGTATGTGGGAAGTGATAGTGCATGATTTTTATGCATCGAAGTGGGAAATCCAGCCTAGTTTGGCCAAAATGTACCATGAACCATGTCGGTATTATTGGTGGCTGAACATGAAAAAGTAATATACATGTTTTTTAACATGATTTTACACCTCCCTATAGGAGAAGGCCAAGTATTAATGACCAAGTGGATTATTATAGCCATTGCCTATTCCATAATGGAAGAGGGAAGACATTTCCATATAATTTTTTATAGTTCTTCTGAGTATTCCTTCGAATAATAATTTAATATGGGTGATTGTTGATAGGTTGAAAAAGCTAGACCATTTATTTCATGTTCAGGAGACTTTTACTATGGATCAATTGGGTGAGATTTATGTTCAAGAGATAGTCTATTTGCGTGGGGTGACATAGAGTGTAGTTTCATATCATGATTCATGTTTTTCTTAGAGCTTCTAGAAAGGATTGTAGAAGAATCTTGGTAACCAGGTGTTTATGAGTATGGATTTCCACCAACATATGGATGGGAAGTCAACAACGTACTATACAGGTTTTGGAGGATATGTTATGGGTGTGCATCCTAGAATTTTGGGTGTTATGGGAGATACATTGAACAAATTTTGAGTATATCTATAAAAACAGTTATCTGGATACTATTTATATGGAACCATATTAGTAACTTTATGGTAGGTCATGCATATCACCTCTATGCTGGATGGAGGAAAGTGAGTCAGAATTTTTGGGGCCGAGACTCATTCAGGAAATGTATGAGTTGGTCCAGTTGATTCAAAAATGTATGGATATGGATCATAGGAGGGAGAAGTAGTATAGTTATATACATTGATTACCCATTGATTTTATAGTGGGTGATCATGTTTTTCTTTTGGTTTCACCTAGATTGGTCCACCAAAGGATTCAGAGGCAGGGAAAGTCGGTACCCATGTTTGTTGGAAATTTTTAGACAATGGAATGAATAGAACTAGTGGCATACTGATTGGCTCTTCCATAGTGGTATAGTGCTATTAATGATATTTATTATCTTTAACATATTTGGAAGTATCACCCCAACCCTTATCATGTGATATATGTTGATAATGTTTGGCTTGAGTTTGATGCGTCCTTTGAGGAGCATCTGATTTGTGTTATAGATCATAGTGAGAAAGTGTTGTGGGAAAAGAGTTACAGTATTGTGGAAACATGGTCGTGTTTAGGATGAAACATGGGAGAGGGAAGAAGATTTTTTGTCTTAGTTGTATGGTCTTTTTACCTTGGAATAATAGTGATACTTGGGATTACAGATTGAGGAGGGTCTATTTTAAGTTGGAGAGATTATAAGATCCCACCCTTTTTAAAAATGTATCATGCTATTTTTCGGGTACACTTTTACCCTTATTTTGGTTATTCCTTTGTTTGGTTTTTTACTTTGGTTTTTTGGGTAAAATTGGTAATTTTGGAACCAAAAGGGTTATGCACGATTAGTGCACGGTTAGGCAAAGTTGATCAATTTTTTACAGGAAACTGTGTTCCCTATTTAGAGTAGCATGATGTGGTTCATGGTTGGTGCACAGATTGGCCAACCCATGTGGCCACCCTCCCCATACCATGAAACTTGAGGTAGAGTGGATTTTCATATTTGGGGAAAAGTTTCTCAAGTCATGCACCCAATTAAAAGAAACCATGAACCCCAAAGGAGTGGTACACAGTTTGATAAACCTTATACCCCTTCCCAGGAAACCATGTGTGTGGGTTTTATTCCACCAAAAATTTAATTAAAATTCCTAAATCCCTAGTTTTAACCCATATTCACCCCCACTAATCCCTAACCTAGTTCCTATGATTTTGGAAGCTCCTAAGAGTATTCGAAGGATCCTTGAATCACTTTATTTTGTAAATCGAAGATCTGATTGAAAGATCGACTCCTCATTGGTAAGGGATTGCTTCCCTGTTTGAATTTCTCTCTATCCTTTCTATTTTTATTGATGAAGAGGAATAATTTTCCCTTCGTTTGAGATGGTTTAAATCTAGGTTTTATGGAAATTAATCCTTTCGATATTAATATTTTTAATTGTTTCCTAGATCTTTTACACCATTGGAATATTGATCATTAGGCATCAATTTTGGGATTTTGGTTTGGAAAAAATCCATCAACGACCACAAGTTAGGTGGTATAATTTTCAATTAACATATTCTTGATATTAATTTGGTGTATGTATTTATGCAATTTAAATTTCCATGTTGGGAAACTCCATTTTGGAATTTAGTTAATTAATTTATTAAATGGGATTGTGAAATTGATCGATTAATGGGATTATGAAAATAGTCGATTAATAGGATCATGGAATTGGTTGATTAATGGGATATGGAATTGAGTGATAATAAGAATTAAAGGTTTGGTTGACTTAAACATTTATGGTTAATTTATTTATATGATTAAATGTTGATAAATGGATTAATGATAAGTTTTTCATATTATTGAATGTGATTAATGTGAAGAACCATGATTGAATTGATTATTGTAATGGTTCACCTTGATGAAAATGTTTGGTAATAAGGTTAATGATGATTAGCCTTAACATATATGGAATATATGATATTTGTGATATATGTGATAATGAGTGGGGAATAATGAGTAATGATCCAAATACCTATTTTTGATAATGAGTGTTAGACAAGGAATGATTCTATAAATACACATATGAACAATGATGTGTGAGATAGGGACTAATTCCCCAAATACCCATGGGGTTCCATATATAATGTTCTAGGCCCCATGATATTGGCATTGGACTGGAATTACAATTAAATGTGTTATGAAATGGAATTAAATGGATAATAAAATCCTATGATATAATGAATTTTGATTTACCTATGTGATATGGTTCGGACACCATCATGGGCCGAAGTAGGTATTACTGATTTGGGTGTCATCATGAACCCAGGGATTTATGTGGTTAATTAAATAATAATTTTATGAGATAAATTTTTACTTATTATCTGAAATTTATTCTTTATAAAATTCCATATAGTGTTATAGACTAGACTTTATTTTGGACACCATTGGTGGTGGCCTACTGAGTTGTACTCACACCCTACTCTAGATGCTTGATTGATACCCAAATAGACATTTGTTTATGGAAAATAAAATGGAAAGAGCCTTATGTTAGATGGATGAGTTAGGATTTGGGATTGAGCATGGATGAGGGAACCATACATGATGTTGAGACCCGCATGGGAGATGTCAGTGTGTCTTTATTTTGGGTTTCCATTTGAAACTTTACACTTATATGGAATGACATATTTAAAGCTTTGGTTTATGGTTATATTTACCTGTTTTGGATTATTATTATATGTTTAGTATTTTATTGATTATGGTTGACTATTGGTTATTTTTATTACCATATGGATAGTTTGTATTTATTTATTTTGTTTTTTTTTATTGATAAATAGGGTATATAGTCTCCCAACATTACACATTCAATCATCACTACTAGTTGGCAGACTCTGGCATACGAGGAGGAGTACATGAGTTCATGTGGCCAACCGTCTCAGGGCACTGATACGTGGTACTCGGGTTAGGGTGTCACAAATAAATATCTTTAAATATGAAAATATCTATATTATTTTGTCTAAAATTTCAAAAAATGGCCATTTATAGGAAAATTTTCACCTTATAATTAAAAAATAAAACCCATTAATATTGAAAAAAAAATCGTAATTAAAATTAAAAATGGTTAACTAAGGTTTATTCAAAATTATAAGGTTTAAAATAAAAATAAAACGTTTATAAATTATATTCATTGATGTGGTTAAAATTATATCCAATCTTTTCATTGTATTCCTATCCATTTTGAGGCATTTAGATTGACAATGAATTTATTATACTTTAATCTTTTGAGAAATTCCAAAAGTTCTCATCACTACAATTACTAATCAGAACCTCCTCCCTCACTTATTTAAACCATATTGAGCCTTATATATGGATTAAACTCAACCAATTTCTCTTATAAAATTACTTATCCAAAATATTGAGTTTTTGTTCTTCCAACAACACCAACTCTAGATCCCTTTATAGGTAATCTAAAGGAGTCATTTCAGAGAAGAGGCAATATCCTTAAGAATATTTTATAGAAGGGTATTATGATGGATTTAATTTCTATATATTATATTAATGACTCAATTATACTTATTGAATGATAATATCACACCTAACTTCTTAACATCCAAACATTTTGAAAATGATAATGTCACATGTGCGTACGTGTGGACTACCACCTTCACAAAGTTATGTGAATAATTTTTCATTTATATTTTCCTTAGATGGTAATTAGGAAGAATTTTATGAATATATATGATATAATAATGATATTTAAAAGTGAATTAATTTTTACCTCTCCTTTGTTCCAGTTGTTGAAAAATGAGAATAGTGTTCATGCAAATGTATGGCCTACCGCCCCCATGAATGGTGTAATTAATTTTTTCTATATCTAAATATTATGGATGAATCTAAATATGTATATAAATAATAAATATTATATTTAAATAATTAATTATATTATTGAGGTGGTTTAATGAAGATAAATTTAAATGGACTAGAACTACTGAACAGAAATAATCATGATAATGAAACAGTTAACACTCAAAATCGATGATTTTAATAAGAAATTATTGATAAAGGGGGTATTTAACTGCTATAAAGTTATAATATATGATATTATAAGTGTGACAATGAATATTTTATATAATTATAATAAATTTAAATGTATTATACAAAATTTTAGAGTGCTTTCTAGAAAAGGTGAACTCGAGGTATGGGTTTTATTTCACAAACTCATAAATATTTATGATTATTTATGATTATGTATCCACTAGAGAAAATTTTCTTCCATATCCATGTTCTTTAAAAATTATTTAAATAATGTTTTTACTATTCTCCTAGGATTTTTTAAAATCATTTTTACCCATGTTTGACTTTTTACAAAATGTTATTAAAATAATCTTTTTTTCATTTTCCAAATGAGGTATTTTGTAACTTTTCCAACAAATGTATGGAATGAATTTTTGTTAAAATTATATGGAATGAACATATTGTCCCACTATCATGACTAATTTTTTATTTGAAGCATCCTTTTCATGTTTAGAAGTTTATTTTTAAATAAAATGGTTACCTTATTATTTTCACAATATTTTTAAATAAGTGATTTTAAAATGGAAAGGGTATTTTCCACAAGAAACATTCTAACTGATATTTTAAAATAATTTTCAATCTAATATGACATCTTTTAAAATTATCTAATAATTACTGGGGATATGATACAAATATACCATCCTTATTATTTCTCTTTATGTTTAATGATTATGATGGGAAAATGTTTATGAAACATATTTCTTTTCCATGGTTAATGTTATGATAAAATTTTTATGAAACACACATCTTTACATGGGTTCACATATGATGCATGCATTATGATATTTTGGAACATATCTGTATTCTTTTTATTATGTGATGGGTTGGACCTATATATACATCCAATTTATTGAGAAATAATTGATATCCTATGAGATAAATAGGACTAGTACGTGGAGTGAACCGAGTTCAGTAAGGGACTTTTTCCATTATTCTAGTCTTCTGAGTACTACGATGGTTTGGGAGTGAACCCATTACACTATATCATATTTGAAAATACACTTTACTATTAAGTAAATTATTTTATATGATTTTTTGTATACCAATATTCTATGTCATATATCAATGTTGATCTTTCATTGTTCATGTACTTTTATTCCCTTATGATTCATGACTTATGAACTACTAAGAATTATTCCATGACTTAAGATTATGATCTTTGATATGAAGGGTATGGTATTTAAATATTATGATCATGTTCTTATGCCCTTATTCTCATGTTATGATTATGTGATCATTAATACCTACCTTGTTTATGGAGAAAGAGTATGATAAAGTTTATAGTTATGATTAAATATGTGGGATATGATGTATATATTTTTTGAACTAGTGGTTTATGTTTCCATGTCTCCAAAGATACTAGACCTAAAAGAATCTAGCATGGGTTGAAATGTTCATATATTAAGATGTAATATCTATTTATGAGAAGTATGGATCATAATAGATAGTATTATATTGATGTTTAGTAATCCTTTGGAATATTATATTATAAAAAATTAGCAATATTCCTAAGGATATATCAATTATAAGATAAAATCCTAATTTTTTGGTAATTATCATGAATTGCCTAAGTTAAACCAAAGGTTTCATAAAAAATGTGTCACAATTTGGACATCCAGTAAATTATTTTTTAATGATTATGTGGTTTCCAACCATGATTATTTTTTCTCATAATATGTTTTTTGGATTTATTTAATAGATAGAACCTGAAGGAATCATGTTAATGATGAATGTGATGGAAAACACATTGATTATCCTCTTGATAAACTAAATATTATGGAAGATGGAATGGAAATTATTATTATTATGCTCACACAATAGTCTCTATAAATGATTAATTATGATCTTATGAATGATTAATAGAGGTAAAAATATTCAGTTGATTCATTCATGAGGAAATAACAATCTTCCTTTAGTGGTTCTATTGATCGACTAGTTACTAAGTAATGTATTAGTATCACTAAAAATATATTTTATGTTCTCCAGTGTTAGGAACATGAAAATGTTATTTTAGCTATCTATCATGTGGAAAGAGAATCAGATCAATGCTGAACTCTTAGAAATAATATGAGGGAACATGATGAGATTGAATCTATGGAGTGGGAATAATTTAAAATGTTATTTTTCAACAAGTACATTACTTGAATTTATTTATTTTTAAATGGATAAATAATTCCATGAGTTAAACCAAAAGGATGATGAATCTATTGGTACCTGTGTTTCAAATTTTACAATATTTTCAAGGAATTATATCGGTATTATCATCGAGCCTGAAATTAATAATGACTGATTTATCAGTGGTTTGAAAACAAGTATTATAAGTTCATTATCCATAGGGGGTATCAATATATAAGAAGAAATTATTTTTTATTCTCTCAATTTAGTGATGGAGATTAAGGTTACCCATCAACATCATGGTTTTGATAAGAAAATAGAAATGGAATTCAATGAAAATTCTAAAAACCATAGGGAGAAGAAGATGAAACATCCATTATGATCGATGTTTGTAAGGAAACATGGAGGATATTTCCTTTAGGGAATTGGTAACTGATTCATGTTTAGGGAGAAAGTTCATTATAAAATTGAATTCTGGATTTAGGGGAATAAGTTATCTACTGAGGAAAATAGATAGAAATATCCATAGAATTTCCCACCCACACTCCAGTGTTTTAAATGTAAGGAGCATGGGAATCATGATAATCAGTGCCCAAATATTATAGTTAATGATAATGACCGATGTAAACAACCTATTAAGCCCAAAGGCAAAGGTAAATATCATGTGATAACTATTTTTTATGAAGGGTATGATAAGGATGTGATGAAAGGTACACTTACCATCCAATCTAGAATGGATAATGTCTTATATGATTCTAGATCTACCCACACATTTATATCTAAATAATTTTTAAGGCTATCATAGTACCTCCTAAAAATTAGATATTGATTTAATAGTAAAAATACCTAATGGTTTGATTATCTCATCCCAAGTCTATGATTTGTCCCTATATGAATTTTGTGGAAATGCATTTCCTAAAAATATTGTCATTAATTTTCTATTTGAATTTGATGTTATTTTGGGCATGAATTGTCTTTCACTACATAAAACCCACATCAATTTACAAGGATGGGATATTATGTTTGATATTCCAAACCAACCTCTGATTTCCTATCTATGTAGTGACAAAAATGATATTTTGATAAAAATTGAATCTATCATATGATTCATGATTCCTATTCAAAATGGGTGTTTTTATAAGATAATTGGGGAGACACTAAAAATAGAATATATTTCTATTGTGTGGGAGTTTATTGATGTCATTATGGAAGTGTATCCTGGTGTTCTACCAAATTGGATAGTTGAGTTTTCAATAGAACTCAAACCTAGTGATACACCTATTTCAAAGACTCCATATAGAATGGACCCAATTGAATTGAAATAAATGAACAATAAAATCTAATAGAATCATAAAAATGGATTTATTCATCAAATTTTGTCACCTTATGGTTCACCTATTCTATTTTTTAATAATAATGATGGATCAATTTGACTCCGCATTGATTATGGAGAACTTAACAATATCACAATAAATAAAAAGTATCCTCTAACTCATATTGATGACTTTTTTAATCAAATTCATGGAGATAAATACTTTTCCATGATTGATCTTTTTTATGGATATCATAAATTGTGGGTCAAGAAGGAGGATATACAAAAAAACAATATTCCATACAACGTATGGACACATGAATTTATAGTGATGTCATTATTTCTTACAAATTTCCCCAATATATTCAAGTATTTAACAAATAAATTATTTAAGGATTACCTTGATCAATTTTTTGTACTCTTTATATAGAATATTTTTATTTATTCAAAGGTAAAGTAAGTGCATGGAGATCATTTGAGGATTATAGTGAAGGGCCTAAGGAAGAAGGAGAATTATAAACAATTAACTATGTGTGAATTTTGGATTCGGAAAGATTAATTCTAGGGTCATATAATCTCATGTGAGGGTATATAATTAAACCTTTTAAAGACAGAATTCATTGAATATTATCCCATACCAACCATTATGACTGATATCCATAGTTTTCATGGTTTTCTGGATATTATCAATGCTTTGTGTAGAATTTTTTGTTTCTATCAAATCCATTCACAAAGTTAAATTTGAAGAGAGGGATGGTCCTATGGAATAATGAATTTGAGGAATGTTTTAATGAACTTAATAGAAGCTAGTAAGCACACCTTTTCTTACACTACCCTGCTATGGATAAGGGTTTTTAATCTACTTTGTTGCATCAAATAAGGGAATGGGATGTATCCTCATGGAAAGTGAAATGTTTATGGGTTATGCCTCATGAGAATTGAAGGTCCGTGATAAAAAATATCCAACTTGGGATTTGGAGTTCTCTATAGTAATTTTTTCATTAATAATATGGAGGTATTATCTCTATAGATAAAGGTGTGACATATATAATGATGAAAAAAGTATAAAGAATATTTTCACTCAAATAGATCTGAACATTCACCAAAGAAGATAGTAAGTGATGATTAAATATTATGACTAATCAATACATTACCACTCTAGGAAAGAGAAAACATTATAAGATATCTGAGTCAAATGGATCATGTTATCTTATCTATGTTGAGGATCAAAAAGATCTAATATTTCTATAATTTCAATGGATGGATCCAGAAATCATGAAGGAAGGGAAGAAATCTTATCTTTTTCAAATGATTTTTCAACTATTTATTCATGTAAAGATTAAAGAGCCAAATATGGAATATGTAGTGCTAAAAAAATGTGAGAAGTTTTCTTGATTTCAACCTTTTTTATAGAATAATAAGGTACAGGAACCGTTTATGTGTCACTTCGGTACTAGATTTGAAGAACAATATTATGGATGAATCTCATAGTTCATCATTCTCTATTAAACCTAGAATTATATATATATATATATATATATATATATATATTTGAAAGAGTAGTTTTTTTAAGATGGAATGAAGATAGATATTATAGAGTATGTTTCTCTCTACTTGGTATGTCATCAAGTTATGTCTGAGAGATATAAGTCTAAGGGTATATTAAAACCATTACCCATAGCATAATGTATATGCGAAAACATGACTATGTATTTTGTTATCTGACTCCCAAAAACAGTTGAAGGGAATAATGTTATTTTTGTTGAAATTTATTTCCTTATGATGTGAGAACACACCGTTTACATTATAAATGATTTTTATCTTGATTAACATACTTTTTTATAAATTAAGGATGTAGTAATATTTCATGGTGTAGCACTATTAATTGTATCTAATTCAGATCTAAGCTTTACCTAGACATTTTGCATAAGTCTTTTGGAGGATCTTTGTAATGAGTTATGTTTCATCATTTCTTACCATCCTTAGTCAAATGGTTAGCCTGAGAGGACCATTCAAACTCTAAAATAGATTTTGAGAGCTTTCTCTATGGATTTCAAATATTGTTGGGATTAACACCTTCCATTAGTGTAATTTTCATTCAATAATAGCTTTCACTCTAGCATTTATATGGATCCTTATGAAGCCCTCTATGGTATGAAGTGAAGAACATTAATATTATGGTATAAAGTGGTAGAAATAAATATATTGGGACCTGGTCAAGTCGAGTAAATAGAAAAAAAAATGTTATATCTATTCAAAAGAACATAAGAGTAGCTTATATTATTCAAAAAAGTTTTGATGAAAATCATCGAAATAGTGTTGAGTTTGAAGTTGGTTAAAATGTATTCCTATGGATTTGTCCCTAGAAAAGGGTTATGATATTTGGAAATATGCTAAATATAGACAAATGTATATTGGTCCTTTTGAAATTCATGATCATGTTAGGGTGGTATCTTATCAATTATCTCTTTCAATGAATCTCTATCAATGTCATGATGTCTTCCATGTATCTCTCCAGTGGAATTACATACCAGATTATTCACATGTACTGAACTCAAAGGTTGTACCACTAGAGAAAGATAATTATTTTAAAGAACAATTGGTAGAGATTTTAGATCATAGAGAGAAAGTTATATGAAATAAGACCACTCACTTTGTCAATGTTTGGTGGTGAAACAATTAATTTAAGGAATCCATGTGGGAAATAAAGAATGTGATGAGGTATAAGTATCCTCATCTATTTTTAACATAGTGATCAATTTTGATGGAAAAGTTCAGTGATTCCACTGGAGAGATAAAATGAATTCGTTAGTTATGAAATAATTATAATTAATAATTAAAATTATTTTAAAATAAAAATGCGGTTTTTTCCGAAAAAAAAAATTTATACGCACAATATTATATTATATTAATAAATTAAATTAATAATTATTAGTGAATTATTTTAATTAAATTTATATATTATTTACTTTATTAAATTTTTTAAATAGTCAAAAACTATTTTTTTAGTCATAGGATAAGAATAAGTCCTATTTTATTCATAAAAATGTATTTTTTTCTAAAAAGAAGTTTTCATCTCATTTTGAAAACATACAATAAAATTATTTTCTTAAATTTATAAGTATTAAATTTGAGAAAATCAATTACATATTTAAAATTAGTGTGTTTAAATTTTTTATATTGACTGCTTTAATTTTTGGTCAATATAAATAATAATCATGGTAAAATTTATAACCTTGGTAAAGGGTAAATTAGGTTAATCTAGATTATAAATAAGTGATAAGGCTAAAATTTTTCATTATAATTTATATTATATTATTTTCATTCGACAGTTAATAAATTTTTTAAATATTGAGTTTTTTAATGGACACGTGCCCATCAAAATTACTTATATATTATTTAAATCAATGAAAGTTACGAAATTTCACCCTCTTTGTTGTTAATATCTCTTTTGTGTTAACATGTTAATAAAAACTAGTTATGAATGAATAATAATATAAATTTTTTGTATAATGAAATTATATTCATTATGGTAATTTATTTATAATTTTTAGGTACTATATATTAATATTAAAAGTTACACAATGCTAAAATGATATTTATTTAATTAATGAGAAAATAAAATAAATGATTTAAAAGTATTAAAATTTATATAATTTGTGTAATTTATAGTGTTATATAAATTTTATAGATTAATATGACATATTATTATAGTGGTAAAATATTATATTCGAGTCCCAACTATGTATTTATTTTGTTTTAAGTGAAATTAAATGAATATGTTCATAATTGAAAATATTGGTATTCTATCAAGATAACAATTTTTTAAATATTTAATAATAATAAAAATATTAAAATAAGACAATTTGGATATGATATGGTCTCAAATTTCATAAAATTTTCATTTCTAGTCCAATTTTTAAGTTATAAGTAAAAAATTAAAACACTTTAATATTGAAAGTGTTATTACGGTAGTTAAAATTAAAATTGGTTATCTAAGAAATAATAAAAAAAATTAAATAAAACCAAAAAACATCAAAATTATAATTGATGGTTTTAAAAACGTGCACTATCATCACTTCATATACCATTACAATTGGATGCTTTTGGGTTGAGAATGAATTTCATGTAATTTAATATTTTTAGAAATTATACATTCATGGTTATTGTTAGGCTTTTGGGAATCAGATATGATATGATAATAAAAGTTTAGGAGGGCCTCTAAGTGGCGGCTTCCCCCTCGTGCACCTAGGGTGTCCCCTTAAAGTCATCTCCTCCCCTCCTTGGCCCGACCTCAGCGGCGGTTGTCTTCTCTCGGCTCGTCGTCATTGGGTGATGAATCTGCATTGTCCGTCTTTGATATGGGCTCGGTGATTACTTCATTTCATCTTTGGGATCTTTCCTCGATTGTGGTGTGTTCTTCATCAGCTCTAGTGTGCTTAGTGATGGCCTTGGCACTCCTGGATTCGGGATCTCAGCTCAATGTCGGTGTGCGTTAACTCTGAGTGGTCCGGCTTCGGGATCTCAACTCGGTGATGGCCTCATTACTTCTGGGTCCAGGATCTCATTGTGGATCCAGGTGCATGGTGTCAGTTCTAGTGTTCCTGGTGAGGGTTTTAGATTTCCCCTAGCTTCGGGATCTCATCACGGCTACGGCTCATCATCGGTTCATTTTTCTCTCTGTTGGCTTCAATGGATCTGCTTGTTCAGGATTCTGTCGCAGTTGCGGTGTGTTCGGCGTCAACGTGCTCAGTAATGGCAGATCTGGATCTAGTTTCTTTGCTTGGCTTCATCCCAGCTCTACGTCGATCCTTGCATGCTCCAGTGTGCTTGGGGTCAGATCTAGTGTCTTGGAGGGTGGAGGAATTGATTTTTGGTTCTTTTGGAAGTTGTTTTTAGGTTCTGATTTAGTGAATCTAGGTTTATGTTTGATTGGCTATGAATTTTTTGGTATTATTTTCTCTTTGGTTGATTTGATAGAGGTTAATTGGATGTTCTTTTGGGGAACCCAGACATTATTTAAGTTTTTGCTTCAGATAAGTATAGAGTTGGTTGTCTTCACCGCACATGACTTTTTAGATTTGGAAGATTGAGAGGGTATGGTGCAGTCATCGGTATCGTGCCTGTACATTCTTGCACGGGACTGCTTGCTGAGTAGCCATGCTTTGGTGGAGGCGTGCCTTAATGATATTGATGTTGGGTTGAGGTAATCCCTCGTAGTTTTGTTCTGGGTTGCAACCTCATTGTTTCTCAATTTTTGTTAATATCATGATGTCCTTTAAATCTCCCCCCCCCCCAACCCTTAAAAGGGGGATTATCTCAAATCAATAAAAATTTTGTCCTTCGGGCCTTTCAGTCAGTAATATTTTTAGAAATTATAAGAAAGACTCACACTTCAATTATAAAATGAAACCTTCTCCATCACTTATTTACACCAATTTTATCGTTCTAGCTCAAAAAAATAAAAAAAAACTCTTCCCAAAATCCCTAAACACATCCCATAAGAAAAAACATATAGCCCATTAGAGGATATATAATGGAGTTGTTTCAAAGAAGAGGTAACAACCATAACTGATCACTTTCTTTTAAAAACTTATTTACATACTCAAAATCAATGGGATTTATAAAAATAATAATAAAATAAATTTTCCCAATATTTGTAAATTTTATTATTATTAAGGAAACACCATTATTCACCCTCTTTCTAATCAAATTAGAAGTAAAAGTATCGCTCGTGCGTACGTATGGCATACTGTCTCCACGTAGTGATAAAATTCATATTTCATGTCCATATCTTATGTATTGGTATTATGATGGGTTTAATGTTAATATATAATATAATTACACAATTATAATTCTTGAATAATAATATCATTTCTTCCTTCTTATCATCCAATATGTTGGGAAACGATAACATCACTCGTGCATACATGTGGACAACCACTTCCATGAAGTGATGTGATTCATTTTCCAATTATATTTTTCTTATATAGTAATGAGGACTAATTTGATGAATATATATGATATAAATGATATAATAATGATCAATTAAATTATAATTAATATTTACCTATATTTTGTTCCATCAGTTGATAAATGAAAATAGTGTTTATAATGAACGGTGTAATTCATGTACCATTCTCTAACTATTATGTATGACTCTAAATATGTTTATAATGAATATAAATGATATTTATATGATGATTTATATTCTTTAAGTGATGTAATTAAGATAAATCTACAAGTACTATAACTAATAAAACATAATACTCAAGATAAATGATAAAGTTAACACCCAGAAATGATGGCTCTAATAAGGAAATACTGATAAAAGGTTGTGATGAAATGTTATAAATGGATCATATTTGATATTATAATTATTAAAATTTCTTTGATATAGAATTATAATAAAATTAAATTTATTATAAATGAGTATAGAGTACTTTTAATGAAATATGAACTCATGGTAAGGGTTTTATATAACAATCTCATCAATATTTGAGATTGTTTATGTTTAAGTCTCTAGTGAGGAATATTTTTATTCCATATCCATGTTTTATAAAAATATTTTAAATAATTTTTTTAATATTATACTATGAATTTTTAAATTCTTTTTTACACGTGTATTACTTTTTAAAAATGGTATGAAAGGAATATTTTTATCATTTTCAAAACAAGGTATTTTGTGGCTTTTTCAGAAAAAAAATACGGAATATTTTTTTAAAACTTATACGAAATGAACTATTTTTCTTGCCACCATGAATAGTTTTCTCTTTGAATCATCCATTATAATTTTATAAGGATATATTTTTAGAAAATTTTATCCTTCGTATTTGCACAATTTTTCTATAAATAAGTCATTTGAAAATGGAAAAGTTATTTTCAATGATAAATTTTCCAAGCGATCTTTCAAAATCATTTTATGTATAAGATAAAATCCTTTGATGTTATATAATATTTATATGGGATATTATACAAGGATACCATCTATATTATTTCTCTATATGTTTTATTTTAATGATGAATAAATTATTATGAAACCCATTTTTTCAATGGGTTATGCTATGATGAATTGTTTACAAAACCCACATCTTTTCATGGGTTCTGATATGACGAATGATTTAAAATATCATGGTAAACATATGTATAACTATAATTATGTGACTAGTGGGACCTATATCTCACTCTAATGCATTTGGTGAATATTTATATCTCAAGAGATAAATATGTCTTGAATGGGAGGTGAACCCAGTTCAGTAAGGGACTTTGTTAACTATGATAGACTTCATAGGGAACCATGACTACTATGATGGTTTGGGGAGTAAAATCATTCCAATATGATAGTCTTGTAAAAGATCATTAACTACTAAAGAAATGATTTTATATGCTTATTTGTATTTCACAATTATATCTATTATTACAGTGTTTATCTTTCATGGATCAAGTTCAATAATTCCCTTATTATTCATGTTTTATAAATTTCCATGGTTGATTCCATGACATAAGATTACAATATTTGATATGTAGGGTATTATTTTTGAATATTAAAATCATTTTCTTATACCCTTATGCTCATGATATGCATATGTGATAATTGATATATCTATTTTTTACCCCTACTAAGAATATACACTCCCCTTTTATTATTATTCCATTCCCCAAGTTATGAATAAATTTATTAAGTATAATAAGGGTACTAGTTATGAAGAAATAAGTTATAGATGATGTAGATACTTTATGAACTATTTTTTCATGTTTCCAAGTTTCCAAAGATACTATACCTAATTGATTATATCATGGATCAAAATTTTAAACTTTTATGATATAATATATATGTACGAGATGTTTGGGTTTCTATATGAGGAAAAGGCTACAACAGCAGCTCTGGCTAGTCCGATCATCCTCTACTAAAATTATAAGCCCTGACTATCCCTTAAAGATTCCATTCATGCCTGAAACACCTCATTAATTTTATTAAACATGAATCACCATGTTTCATCACCCAGTTCTCTAAACAAGACTTCCAATAGATAAATAATTTGAAGAGCGTCCAATAATTAGATCCCATAATGGTGCGGGTCATTAAAATCTCCCCTCATTGCGATTCTCGTCCTCGAGAAGTTTTGAAAACACATGAATCACATCTCCTAGTCTACTAATATCATTTTTCAAAATGACATATGTACATTTAAACCCAATATTACAAAACAAAACCTCATTTACACACTCAATATTGAGCACCCATCATGCTTCCACTGTGTAACTCCAAGGATTTACTCTATAATCTGTTCCACAAACTCACTGTCATCCAACATCAAGACTGTATTCAGCACTTCTGTTCAACTCGAACATCATTATGTCTCCAACCAATTACTCCTAAAACATTATGGTTCTCATCACTATATAAATATTCATATAATACAAGATTTTGGTAGTCCAATGATAGTCCCCATGTAGTTCAATTCCATTACACTTGATTATATGAAAATGACGTGTTAAATTTAGAAAAAAAAACCTTTTTCCATGTTTTGAATCAAACCAACTATTCTCTACCAACCGAACATATCCTTACCATTCTTACATTACTAAATAGGTCTCATAAAATTTTTATGATCCTTAGTTATACATGAAAATATGATCTCAAAGCTATTCAAACCTACTGTATTCAGGTTTATATGGAAACACCAGCTAGTTTCCTTCCAACTGAATCCCCATAAAAGTTCATAACCATAAAAACTAATGAAACATGAATCAACATATCATGATTCCTTAATAATAGATGGAATCATTAGAATGGTCATAAATTCAAATTGATGTCTAATCCAATGTTGATGAAATATTTAGCAGCTATTGTGTTCCAATACACCAACAATCTAACTCCCTCTATGTTTGCACTAATATTTTACTCAGTATAAATCCCATATCTAGTCTCCACACAGTGTATCATTTGAAAAAAAAAATAGAAATTAATCATTGAACCAAGTTTTTTTAGGTCCATTACACAATGGTCTCCTAGAGTCACCATGTCCATTCGACCGTCAATCCTTTATTGAACCACGACCCTCCCCATGATAGGGTAATTCAATTATGATCAGATTTTTTCTCACTACTATTGGAGTATCCTTAACAATCAATACAATGATAACATTGGTATGCCTATTCCACAACTACTTTATCATTGAACGTGATGACTATGGTTGATCATCCGTTCAAACCTGATTGAAAAGAAAATAACTACACAAAACACAATCCTAGATCTCCTATTATGGAATTCATTACATCCAAAAAACTATTCTTGATGTGAATGACATTATCCAGTATCCTAGGAATGTGTTATGAATTAAAAACTAGGTGGTTCTAATTCCCTCACACATGCTACTACTCCAAACCATGACATTTCAAATATAATAAAAACTTGGGATGACCACGCAATGGTACACTGATCAATTGTCAATGTCACCTTATACTATAGATAAATATATATGCATAACCTATGGGGTTCAAATCCCTATGATCTTCACAACAAGAATTTTGGTCTACATCTACATGGGTCACCCTCAACTAAATTCTATAGTGACCTACCATCATTAACTCCTCTAGGTTCATCCACCAAACTAGAAACATTCTCAACACTCATATCACCACCCCACCTCACTTATTTAACCAACCCCATATACAACTATAACATGAATTCTCATGAAATAAGGATTTCCTATAAAATAAGAACAAACACACTCTTACACCAAACATAGTGATTTCCCCATCAGTCAAGGACCTATAAGACCATATTCAATTGAATTTTTATCTTTCCACACTCAATACATCACTAGCTCCACCAAATCGAGAACACTAGGTCCAAATTTTATAAATGGGAAACATATTACTTCCAAGGGTGACTTGCAACACCCATAAAATTAGTGTTGTACAAAGTCATTGGGTGTCCCCCGTGATAAAAAATCATAGGTTTGACCTCCTGGTATCCACCACACAGCTTCCAATGAGAGCCTCTTTCCAAACTAACATTATAAGAAACCTCTAATCCTACCCTCTATTCAAAAAGCATCAAAGTGATCCAAAACCAAATATTGTGTCATATTTACCTGAACATAAGCTTCTATATACTCCATGGATACATGTAAAATTTAAAGTCCTTCCATTAATCATTTCTAGGGTTACATGTATAGGGAATTATTTGTAACAAAAACTACCCCTTAATAACTAACCATGAATATCCCTTCATAAAAAATGTTCCTACTTGGGATACCATTATACAGGGGGAGACACCGACACACAAGTGACCAGATTCTCATTTCTAAGGCCAAAAAATCTTATAGAAAAACCCTTAATAAGGTATCAATAGGGGTCAAAACTCATGGAATTTCATCTAGGTACATCTCTAGATGAATTCCATAATGGATTCTCCCTTATAATATCAACGTCAAGGCCAGAGGCCCTATGTTTTTTTATACATAATTACACTAAGTTTCATATGGATAACTCCACATAGACTATAGTTGAACCTTCATTAACCATGACTATACTTCGGATACTCACATAAGATAGTTTATTATAGGAAGTAACAGCTGTAAATTACCAAACAGGGGTCATTGAACTTCTCGTTCATAAAGGGATTGCAACATTATTACTATTGTCATCTTCACTCAGGGGAATCACAATGCAGACTCACATAACCTGCTATCAAAAGTAGACATGAATTGGGGTCCATCCATAATAATGTTTCCAAAAAATAATATGTGAAAATACAATACAATTTTTTTGACACCATGAATTAGATTCATTCATCCTTAGTACCATTACAATCAAGGAACACATATGTCATGTGAAACCTATGTGATGAATATGATGCAAGTGACACCTCTTACTAGTATAGAAAAGAGTGAAATCTATATGAAATAAAGAACCTCATAAATTATGTGTGTTGCATGATGTGAAATCATATAAGTATAACTTCAAAAACTAAATAACACCAATCACATGATTTGGTAACCTAAACCTCCCTCAAAAAAGGTATTTATTAGATACCAACCCGAGTTTCATAAAATGATCCAACACATTCCATTTTCTCCCATCTAAAAACTCCCAAAAATAGGAAAAAAAGTTATCCCTAATAACATTTTGTAACACAATGGACTAAATCATCAGGTCCGAGTCAGAGTGTCACAAGACCACTGGCGTAACGCAGTGTATGATAGAGGCTGTTGAATAATAGCTTAGGTCTCATATGGATATATATAGAGAAAATAATAACTATCATAGGGGAAAATAATAGATAAATAACTGAAAACTTAATAAGAAGAAATTATATTACATAGAACAAATAAAATATCATCAGTTTGATGGAATAAAGAAAAAATATACATGAAATTCAAATAAGTAACGGATCACCCACATGATCGATCGTATATACAAGATAGAAAAAGAAAAATGTAAAAAGAGGATCTACACCCAACTCCATGCCAAAACTCCTCCTAATCTCTAGAAACATATTAAGAAATATCTCTCAATGATCAAAACTATCCCAAACTATACCTATAATAATTGAGTGATGCTCGTGTACCCAATTATCATGGCCACCCAAGAACGATGCGAGTACAAATCATTAAGAAACCACAAAAACATTCAAGTTCCCAACTAGTAAATGCAGGTTATGTTCATGTTATATGTTTAATTAAAATTAAGTAGATAATATATAACTATTAAAACATAGAATACAAACACCAATGCACAAATAATAATAAAAACCCTCATATTTTAAGTAGTCATGCATTTAACAAGACACCAAGAACCCCTAAAATTACTTGATTCGGCTTCATATGGGAAGAATAATAAAATATAGAGGATGTTATCATAAACTATCTACAAGTATGGTCCATAAGGCATTGAGATAAAATGTCCCTAAAAATATATAAGGTATCGAGTGAACGTGTCACTCAACATCCACTTGGAATTTATTCAACATGTCACTCGGCATCTCCAAGGAATCAAGATAAAATTTCACTTACAACCACATGGCATCAAGACAACATTTCACTAAAATATATATAAGGTATTGTGATAAAATGTCACTTGATATCCACAAGGTCATTATTCCCCTAATGGTGTTGTTATGGGTTTTGTCTCAAATTTGTCAAGATCTAGCCCTATTCATAAGTACATTGTCATCATTGTCAAAATCCATGCACACTCCTCCTCCAAGTGATAACCATATCATGATAGTCCACATTCCCTGAGTAAAATATCAATACCACCAAAGGAAAAATAATAATACAACACACAACAAGTTAAAACATACATATAAGAAAATCATTGAAAATCAACGTGATTATTTAGTATCACCATAAAAAATCCATTTTATCATCATAAAAAAAGTATGAAATGATACATAAGAACACTAATGGAATCAAGAATCATATATGGGTCTCACAAGCTAGTCATTCACACACCTATGATCAAGGAATCAAACATTTTATCATGAGATACACAATCACACACATGTGATGAAGGCATAAAACAATGTCACAATGGATACACACACACATGTGATCAAGGCATAAATCATAGTGCCATGGATCTTTTGGGAAATTTGATGGATATAACATTTTCAAATTTTGGAGAGTTATAATGAATATTGTTCCAATACAAAATGGATATGATGAATCTTCGGAAGCATATAAGAGGAATATCATCATTGTGTCTGCTATAGGAGAGACCTCGAACCCTTATGAGTATATTGACCCTACTATTTTGAAAAAGGCTCATTCCCTATGGTTGTTAACCCTAAGTAACAGTGTTTTACAATAAGTGGTCAATGAATCTTTTTTCATCACAATATTGTTGAATAAGGGGAATAATTAAATGAATATGTCTCTTAGGAATATTAAAAAAGAAAATGAGTCTTTATAACTTCAAAATGGTCCTTGTCAACTCTTTACAGACTCATTTATATAGTTTTAATAAGATGTTGTTAGATTTATACATTGTAGATACTAAAATTAATGATGAGGTCTAGGATTGTTTGATGATGAATTCAATGGATGAATCATTATATCCTATTATATATTCAATGATGTATGGTAGGGAATCTATTACTTTAGAGGAAGTGAAGTCAACTGCTTTGTCTAGGGATTCTTGAATTCATGGTTTGAAGATGGAGGGAATTGCGATGGTGTCTGGGAATAAGTTTCTCAGTTTAAATAATGAATATAAAAATAAAATCAATGAAAATATGTGTGGTAGTTGGTTTAATAAATTTATATTATATTAGTGTGGAGAAACATTAAACACTAAGATATTCTTTTATGGGGATACATTTAGGAATATTATGTCCCATATCATTATGGTATACCCCAGTTATGATAATACTGATGTTATCTGAGTCTTTATAGAATCCCATAACATAGCGTGGTTGTAGTTATAGGTTTTATTTCTTCTGTGATACTAGGAATGGCTCTGCATATGATTTGCAGGGGGGCCATTTGGAAGAGTATGAGATGGTAGGGATGGTTTTATATATTTTTTGAACTTAGGTAGAGACTTATCTCCTATTAGCATGATATATTTTCTTACCATGTGTTCTATGATGATTTTACTGCTTGCATTAGAACTCTTTAACTTTTGATATTGTTTATTCCATGAATTTCAATTTTTACATGTTTCTTCTTTTATGATGAATTGGTTACTACTTTGGTTTCTTTTGGTGTCTTTTGGGAACATGAGAGCTAACTAAGACCTTTGATGGAATGTGTGAATCTTCTTGTATGTATGTGATGTCGAAAGCTTGGTCATGTGAAGGTATGAATTCTATTTAATGTAATTTATTACACCTTTTTGTATTTATGAGCATGTTTTATAAATTGATAGTAGTAGATGTCTTTGTATAGGATGGTACGTTCCACTTTGGTACATTCTATGTAATGGTCATTTTGGGATGACCAGGTTTAGTTTTTAGGGTTCTTATATAAGTGAAGACTATTCAGGCTAGCTTATAGGTTAGCCTACTGTAGGGTGGATAAATCATCAGACCTATTTTTTTACATTTTATTTTTTAATTTTTAGATTTGTTAAATTTTCCATGTTATTGATACAAATTAAAATGTCTTTTTATTTCATGTTTTTTAAGTTTTATTTTTCTTAAAATTGGTTTGGTATAATTCTGGGTTGTTTTTTTTCATATGTGAGGGATATGTTACCCTTATGTTCACTTTGTTTTTCTGGTCTTACCCTTATGTGGTTTGGTCATTACTATTACATAGTTATCATATTACCCTTATGTAACTATGGTAATGTGTGTACTACACATACATGGGTTGTTTGTTTCCCTTACGTGGGGATGATCTTAACCTTACATAGTGATTGTGCAACCTTTTCAAAGCTATTGGATGACCCTTACATAAAGTGTGTAGGTTCCATATTACCCTTACATTGGATCAATGTTACCTTTATGTAATGGTAGATTGACCCTTACAAGGATAATTCATTTAGTTATCTACCCCTATGTAGTAGTTTCATGGTCCACGCTTACCCTATATAGTGTACAAGGACCCTTATACAGTGGTTTGCATTTCCTTGATGTAGTGGTTTGGGGTACCCTTACACGGTGGTCGAGTGACCCTTATATAGAACCAACCATTTATGTTTTTGATGTAATAAATTTTTCTGCATGATTCTCATCTGAACACCTACCTTGATCTGTTGCGAGTTTGCTTGAGGTGGTTTGAAGGGATGGTTTTTTGTTATTTGTGTGCTCGTGTTGTCTTCTTGTAAAATTAGAGAGAGATTGAAAGCTCAAAGAGGTTAAGTTGAGAGTGATCAAGAGTATTGAAGGAGACGATCTAGAGTGTGGAGGGATCATTTGAGTCACTATTGGTGACAACACTCGTAGTTGACTATGGGTATTTTGTTCTAGTGGAGATCTTGTGATTTTGCAGGTTCTAAGGAAGAGGAAAGAAGTTTCAATGGTTTTGAGGGGATTTTTTGAGTGAGGTTGGTCCTTGGTAAGGGGGTTCGATCATTGTTTTTTCTTTCTTTCCTACTATTTTTCCTAGTTTTTTTACTTCATTAATCCTGCACAATGTTATTGAATTGTTCCTCTCATTTGATCTATTTTATTTTTTTACTGTCCCTTTTCATATCCCTATTTGTAACCTATCGTGTTTTATTTTATTAATAAAATGGTTTTGGGTGGTTTTCTTAACATGGAGTGTGGATAATTTGGTATGAACATCATTAATTCCTATGTTGCTTATCTTTCATATATTCGTATTATTATCCTTGTTCCTTTTTCATGCCATTATACCTACCTTTTTTTCTTCTGTTATGTTGTACGATCCTTCTTCTCATCTTTTCATCTTAGGCTTGATCTTGTTTGTATCTCCATTGTGGGAGGGTTGCGTGATACTCCCTCTAACTGGGTATTTTTTGTGTGTCTCCAAGGATATCCTCCTATAATATATAGCCTACCCCTTTGTTTTCTCCTTCAGTCTTCATACTCCACATTATCAGCCTAAAACAAAACTATTATGGATCAAACTTTCAAAAGAGAGTAAAATAAGATTTTTCAAGGCTAAAAAAATCACTGAAATTCTAATCTCCCTTAAAATTTTGGTCTAATATATTTTCTAAAAATAAGTATGTATAAAAGACCAATTTATCAGTGATAAAAAACTACTGATAAAGGATCCCTTTAGCAGTTTTTAATTTAGCACTTATAAAGGTGGAATTTATCATAGATTTTTTTATCATTGATAAAATTTGGAAAAAAATTGAACACCCCCCCCCCCATGTCAGCACTTGACCCCCCCCCCATTCTGACTCCCACACACCCCTTTTTGTTAGTGGTCACAACACCCCTTTGTTAGTTCTTTTCAACTGACCCGGTATATGTTCACTCATGCCTACTTGGACTCGATTTGGTGACCACCCTTGTGAAATTTGAGCACCTTTACAACTACCTAAAGCATGTTTTATTATATATTTTATGTTTTTTCATTTTATTTATATATATTTACATACATATTTTTTATTCATATATATATATATAATTATTTTTTAGTAAAATTATAAAATATATGTCTGTGTGTGTGCATACATGTATGATATTTATATATAATTATATTTATTTAAATATATTATATTTAAATATTCATTTTCATATATTAGAATTTAAATATATATATATATATCCATTTATTAATACACACATATGTATATATAAACATTATATATACATTTTTATCAGTATATATATATATATATATATTCTTATATTTAAATATTGTAAAAAATAGTTAGATCTTATTTTAAATAAAATGGATATTGATTATTTCTATATGATTTATATAATTATTTTTAAATAAACTTTTAAAATATGTCTATATATTGTATATTTAGATATAAATTTTATACATTACATATATATTTATATGTATGCCTATTTACATATATATTTATAAATATTAACATATAATTGTATATTTAGATATAAATATTTTATAATGTATTTATAAATATTTATTTTAACTTCATTTAAATACAATATTTAATGATAATTATAAATTTATATATGATTTATTTTTGAAATATCAAGAACCCACATAGATTTAAGAAGTAATCATATTATATTTTTTTCAATGTGTTTGTATGGCGGATATTCAATGTGAATGTGATTTAAGCATGAAGTTTCTACCATTGAATTATTCTTGAGAATTATTCATTTGTTGGAAGGGATGTTTTAACATAAAGAGGAGTTGCGAAAAATAAAGCAACAAAATTTTATGCGACAATTGGTGAACCGGTCTTAATGACAAAAACATGTATAAGATACATTATGAGAATGCACATTATTTTCACTATTTTAATGAAGTGAAGATGATTTAAGGTTTAAGAGTTTTGGAATTTATAATTGAATTCCAAAATGAACAATGGAGTAGAAATATTAACACAATTAAAAATTTTATTTTTTATGGGGAATTATTGAGCATATAGAGACCCAAGCTTTTCATACGTGGTTATTACATCTTTTTAGATGAATATTTAGTATATTATACAAACACGCACCTGAGGACTATAATATTTTAGTGTATTTGAAGACTAGGTACACCATCTTCTTATTCCATAAAAGATATTCAATGTCACCCATAAAGATCTTCCCATTAAGTACTCTTCGTAGACATATCCTACTTATAACCATTCTTTATAACCAAGGGAAAACAAACATAAGAAAATTTGATATCATATTCTCAGTGAGGGTAAACAAGGGTGATACATAAGAATAAAATGAACATATGGGTATGAGAACATTAGCATAACATTTGAAGACTATTCATTGTATATCAAATATCAAAATATTGAGTCATGGCATTGAGATTGTGAGTTCATAAGACATGAATCATAAGAGAATCAAAGAAAATTATCCATGAGAGCATAACATTATCATAAGACATGGGTTTTTGGCATTAGCATAAGCATAGAAATTCTATGTCAAGGCTACCCACCAAGACATTCATAACATATCAGTCTTTGGATAACCACAAGTGTACCTGCTCTGAGATTGGGATAACATCCCATGTACCCTCTTTTGGGATTGGTATAACCACATATGCACCCTATTTTGATCTTGGGATAACCTCTCGTGTACCCTCTTTCAAGCCTAGGATTACCTCCCATGTACCCTCTTTCAGGCTTGGGATAACCTCATGTGTACCCTTTGAGCTCATATAACATTAATCATTACCCAATGAATTGGAATGAGATATAGGTCTCACCCATCATGTAATCCAAAAAAATCACCATAGTATTGTAGAAAATTCATCATATTAGAACCCATAAAAATAAATGGGTTTCATAAAACATTTCATCATAGCATAACTCGTTGAAAAGAAACAAGCTCATAATCAATTCATTATTTAATCATAACATAACCCATGGAAAAGATTTGGATTTCATAAACATCTTCTTATCATAAATTTAAAGCATTCAAGGAAAGAATAATAATGGAATCCTTTCATCATATCCCTAGTAAAGCATAAGTAACATCAAATTATGTCATCTTAGATGGAAAATGATTTTGAAAATTCACTTGGATAATTTTTGAGGAAAATAGTCTTTCCACAATGAAAAAAACTTTTTAAAACATAAAAAAATTTCAAAATAGTTTTATTTTAAAATATCCTTGTAAAAATATAAATAAATATTCAAATAAAATATTGGTCATGATAGCAAGAAATTTTTTTCATGCGGTACACATTAAAATAATGATTTCTTTCACATTTTTGGTAAAATCCAAATGGGAATTTTATGAATATTCCTTAAAAAATGTTGTACAAATTAAAACACAAAAAAATTACTTAATAAATCATTTGAATATTGTTAATAAAAAATTTTAAAATATTTTTAGAAAAGATGGTTTTGGAAGAATAAGGGTTATCGATCAAAAATAGAAATAAAGATGATTCCTCCTAAAAACATTCATTTAAACTCTTGAGTACATAAAGAGAGGAAAATAAAGAGAAACATTTATTCTCATGAAATAACCAGAGGAGAATAAGATTCCTATGTTTCTTGAAATATGGATCATATAATTTTATCACCATAATCATTATCATGAACAATCCTGAAAAATAATGGGATTGTATTATAAAACCCTAACCACCTTGTTAACATTTAATTGTAAGACCCAATTAAATAATAATAGTAAATAAAACTAAAAATATCATAATAATAAATAAATTCATGATATTACATGTCAATTTGGTTGTATATACACCTCATAAAAGATTATATGTGCATAACATAACATGTGTTTTAAAGAAGGCATATTTAGACAAAAAAATCCCTTACCACTTTGGCAACATTTGTACCATAAACCCCATGAAAGAAAGATCCTCAAATGGATGTGTAACTAAAAAAATTAGGTGAATCATCATAAAATACATTCACAGGAAGTATATAATCCATATAAAAAAATATTTGGTGAATATGGCATGTGTATTATAGATGTAAAAAGTGAGACAGAAATCCCTTATCACTTTAGTAATCTTTTTAATTGTAAGACCCAATAAAGCGTAACATCAAATGAAGCTTTAAATGTCATGTAAATAAGTAAATTCATGAGATAACATGTTAATAGGGATTTATATACACCAAAAAAATGATTCATTAATATAGAATAATTATCTCAAAAATAAAAAGAGACTATAAATATCTTACCCTAATTCTCGACTTCCTTTGTACACATTCGAACACCTTCTTCTTTGGGTAACCTCATTAGGTCTATTCTAAAAGAATTCCTAGGTTAGATTTTAAAAAAAATTACTCTTATATGATGAGATGATGGAATTTGGGAAGTGATTTTTTTAGCAAATTTCCAAACTAAACTATATGAAGGTGTGATGAAGAGAGGAGAGGTGGTGGCCATTTATAAGTTAAGTGAGTTGAACCCTTGTAATTTTTTATATAAAAAAGGTGTAACAATGTGTTTATAATTTAAAAAGGCTTCAAAATGAATTATTATCAAGAACTAGATATTATAGGTTCAAAATATGTTCGTCTAATAGATTTTAGACAATTTAATAGATCATTTTAACCCTTATCTTTTTAGTTTAACACCCTGGTAAACCCATTTTTACCTTATCCGTGATAATTAATTTTTACTATTTTCACTATTAATTTTGGTAAAAAAATTATTTGAAATTATTAGATAATATAAATTATTATTATTACAAATATTGAATAAATTTGGATAAATTCAATTCACATAAGTGGAAAAATATAATTTTAAATTAATCCAATAGATTCAATGAAAAAGTGGGTTTTCAAAGAGGAAATGTTCAAACTTTTACAAAGTTTTTATATCTAATTTCAATATTAAATTTATTAAACTAGCCTAAATTTTATTAATGGATATATAATTGAAATAATGTAACTTAAATCCAATTTAAAATGTAATTTAACTTTATAAATAATTTAAATGAAATGGAAATTTTTAATTAAAATTCAGTATTTTCCACTGTTCATCAAAAAATTAAACTTTTCTGAAAATTAAAAAAATCACCCTCATATAATTTTACCATGATTATTTTAAAAAGTAATTTTATTTTTTAAAATAAATTTTATAAAATTGGGAAAAAATTAAATCAAAACCTATAGATTCGATGAAAAGAGTGTTTTCAAGATGTATATTTTTTAAGCACAATATGATTTTATATTAACTCTATATATAATAAAAAAATGGTAAATCAACTAAAATTTATTGATATATAATATATAAATTTATTTTAAAACATTCCTCACAAGTTATTTTTTTAATTAATTAAAATGGAGAGACATTATGCAGTTTAAAACATTTTTCAAGAAAAAACCCTTTTTTAAACCCAAAAATAAACTTTTACTAAAATAAAATATAAAGATAAATAAAAAATATTTAATTAGATTTAATATAAATAAATAATTATTATGTTACTTTAAAACATTATTGGGAATTTAAATTACTTTATTTATTTAAAATAAATTATAGTTTTACAAAAAAGTCGATATTTTTCAGCATTCACTAAAAATCGATATTTTTCGAAAAATCTGAAAATTTTACCATAAGTTAATTTAGAAATAATGATTTAAAAATTAAGATAATTTTATCAAATATATTTTATATAAAATCTAGATATTAATTATAATATTTATTTTAAAAAAAATTAAAATCATTTTTGAAAAAAATATATTTTTCATGAATATAATTACATTACTAAAAATTGATTAATTATTTACTAATAATTTATACATAAATTTATATTTAGTAATAAATTTATGTTTATATTTCATAAATTAGTTAATATTATTCATACCTATCTATTTAATGGAAATTTTATAATGATCATATTTAAAATAATATGATTTCAAGGTTCATTGAAGATCAGTGTCGTGTGTCATTAACACTATCAAAGAAACTCATTATTGTGTGTGACACAATAGAAAATCAGTGTTTCTTATAAAAAAAATATCTAAAAAATTATTTAAATTTTATAAAAATATTACATAAATTTTCATGATATTACATTCTACCCCATTAAAATGAATTTCTCCCTCAAAATGCATCTTGGTCATAAAAGGTTTTCCATTTCAAAATTACTTCATAAAAACAAAAAATTTACAAATGAATAATAAATAATACCTTAATAATGGAATGTTTGAATCATAAAGGTTACCTAAAGTAACTTATAACTATGTTACCATGTTAGAGAACAGAGTTGGGAAGTGAAAACATGGACATGGAAGAGAAAACTATCCCCCAAATACTGATGGAGAGTGATATAGAACATAGTCAGTAGAAAGTTAATGACCAAAAATCCATAAAACAAATAGGTGTGAAAAGTTCATTAATATCATCAAAAATGAGGATAATAGGATAATATTTTATTTCAAGATCCTTTTCTTATTGTGAGATAATTTTCATGAGAAGATATACAGGCTTGATTTTATTCTATTTCAAAAGAAAAATCTCACCCTTTTGTGGTGCCTTGATCATTTTCCACATTATCTCGTACTCTAAGAAATGAAGGTGAATTTTTAATTACTAAATCACTAATCAAATCAAAATATCCATAAAAAAATAATAAGTCAATTTTTTTTATCCCAAGTTATCGTCACAATAAAATGGTTATCACAGGTTATACATAAATCATCATATGATTAAATAATACATTAATCTATAAAACCTCATATACAGTTAAACTTAAACCATTACATAAATTTTTAACCTTATAAACCTTACAAAATTCAAAATTTATAAATAAGGAAACTAAATTCCTCAAAATCAACATAAAATTAATCCCATAAATATCATAAATTAGATATTTATTTTCACATACCAAATATGTGAATACCTCAGTCATATCATGGTAATGACAATAAATCTTCATTGAAAACATACATGCCTCTTTATTCCTTAAATAAAACCAAATATTATTGAATATATTACTTAAATGAAATAATGTTGTAAACTCCATCAATGATAACAAAAACCACTTTTTACACACATCATTATTTAGTTTCAAGGTTATTAATACTACCTAATTTAATTTATTCATATCAATCATCTCATAATCACAACATCATTTTTAGGAAAATATAAAGGGTTTTCATTCCCTTAATCATGTCTTTTATATGAATATCACATTTCCATTAAATCACTTTTCTAGTTCATTAGCAACACTCAACATATTATTTCAAATCCAAAACAAAAAATATATTCTGAAAAATCCTTTTATATTTCAAAATTCTTTAATTCTAATACATAAATACTTCAATGAAACCACTTCCTTCTCAAAACAATAACTAGGCTTCATTATCTTATTCCTTAATGCCTCCTTCTATTCATATGTCATTTATAGTCACTTTATCATCAATAGAAAGACCATTACTCATATAACCTTTCTAGTTCTCTTCATGAGCATTTCCCTTATCACATCGATTTTCATAATACTCATACATTCCAAATTTAAAACATCCAATCATTGATGATTTTATATGGAGATCATTATTATCATGCATTTTATTTACCAAAAATTTCATTTTCCATCTACAGTTACTTTCTTTTTTCCTTCTTTTCCACACTCAAAACATCTTCATGTCCCTCTAAGACATTCCCTTGAGTGCTTCTTCCCACATTTTCAAAATATAGAAAAAATAAATATTCTTTCATAAATAGTCTCTATTACACAAACTCTCAAAGGACACTAACCTTCACTTCTTTGTCAATCCGGGGAGTTTTTTAAGGTATATGTGTTAATCATATATCATGATAACTTATTAGGTGTAATAAAAATATCCTTCACTTCATTCATTATCTCATTTGTCTGATCATCAGCAAATTGTACATCACATTAAATGTTAACCCATTTATTTTTAGTACCCCTCATTTAATAAAAAAAATCATAGTGTGAGAAACAATATTCATAGTGGGAAACCACATAATCATGAAAATCACTTATAGGATTTCAAAACCATCACACCTTATTTTTAATATATGACACCTAAGGTTTATTTTAGGTCATTAAAAGTCATTATATATTTAAATACTTCATGAAAGTTCATAAATGATTTATTAATTTTCAAGTAATAACCCCTAGGGTATCAATCCGGGTGTAAAATAAGGCCCATTTTCATTCATCAGGTGATGATCGAGTCCATCTCAATGTTCCCTTTTCATGGTTATTACCCCTATGTATCTATGTGTTAGATCCAATTCCACTTGTAGTATCCCTAAAGGGGTTTAATTTCTAGGAAACCACATGCTCTATACTTTACCAAAATTCCTAGACATTTTCTTATATATTGAATCATCCTTAGATATATTCTTAGATACATCCGTATAAATATCCTTAGAAATATCCTATATGGATCTCACTAAAGTTGTCTCATCCTAGTTTTCAAATAATAACTAAACCTTTCCTATGATACCAATAATAGTGACCCAGGTTATCCGTACATTGATATTACATATTTTTAGATGAATATTCATTAGATTACAAAAACACATTCTTGAGGATAGTAATATTTTAGTGTCCTTGGATACTAGGTACACCAACTTATTATTTCATGAAAGATTTTAATGTTCCCCATAAAGATCTTCTCATCATGTACTATTCATAGACATATGATACTTATAAACATTTTTCATAACCTGGAGACAAGAAATGTAATAAAGGGTGAGATCATATTATCTGTAAGGGTAAATAATGGAGACACATAATAGTAACATGAACATAAGGGTATGAGAACAAGATCATAACATCTTAAGACCATACCTTGTATATCAAAGATCAAAATATTGAGTTAGGGAATAAATATTGGGAGTTCATAAGAAAAGAATCATAATAGAATTAATGAAAATGATTCATGAGATCATAAAATTGGCATAATAAATCAATTTTAGGAATACACGTGAGCATATAAAATCATACATCAAAGACACCCACCGAGACACTCATTACATGTTAGGCTTGGGATAACCATTAGTGTACCTACTTCAGTCTTGGGATAACATCTCGTGTACCCTATTTTTGGCTTGGGATAACCTACCATGTACACTCTTTTAGTCTTGGTATAACATCCCATTATCTTTCAGGCTTGGAATCACCTCCCTTGTACCCTATTTTGGTCTTGGGATAACCTCTTGTGTACCCTTTTAGCTAATATAACAATAATCATTACAAAATTCATTGAAGGGAGATATAGGTATAACCCATTACATAATCCATGAATTTTTGTTCCAAAAGATCATATAACATTCATCATATCAGAACCCTTGAAAATAAATAGGTTTCATAAAACATTTCATCATAGAATAACTTGTCAAAAAGAAGCAGCCTCATAATCATTTCATCATTTAATCATAACAGTACCCATGAAAAAATTATGGGTTTCATAAACATATTTTCATAAAAAATGTAAACAATTAAAGTAATTTATAGGTAATTGTATCCTTGCATCATATCCCCTATAAAGTGTATGTAACATTAAAGGATTTCATCTTAGATGGAAAATGATTTTTGAAAATCACTTGGAATATTTTTTAGGACAATAGTCTTTCCACATTGAAAAAAAATCTTAAAGTGTAAATAATTTTAAAAATAATTTTATTTTAAAATAACTTTGAAATTTTTTAATGGATTCTTAAAACCAAATAATGGTCATGATGGTGGGAAATTATGTTCATGTTGCACATGTTAAAAAATGATTCCTTTCACATTTTTGGTAAAACGAAACATGAATTTTAGGAATATTCCTTTCAAAAAAAATTAAAAAGTCAAAAATGGGTAAAAATATATTCAGTAAATAATTTGAATAATGATAGAAACATTTTTGAAAACATTTTCAGATAAATTTTTTTGGAAGAAAAAGGGTTTTCAATCGAAGAGAGAAATAAAAAATATTCTTCTTAAAATAATTCTTTTGAACTCTTGAGTACATTAAGAGAGGAAAATGAAGGGAAAACATCTATCCTTATGAAATAAAAATAGTATAAGAATATTCATGAGTTTCTTGAGAGATGGATCATGTGATTGTATCATCTAAAGAAAAATCAAGAACAATCCTAAAAAATTATGAGTTTGTATTATAAAATCCTCACCACTTTGGAAACATTGAATCGTAAGCCCTAATAAAATAATAACATTAAATAATAAATAAAATATCATATGAATAAATGAATTATATTACATGTCAATGGGGATATATATAAAACCCATAAAATAATATATATGTATAACATAACATATGTATTAAATAAATAAAATTGAGACAGAAATACCTTACCATATTGGTAACTTTTGAGCCATAAACCTCATGAAAGAGAAATCCTTAAATTGATGTGTAAATCCAAATAATTTTTAGGTTAATAATCATAAAATACATTCATGGGAACTATATAATCCACATAAATGAAATAGGTGGTGAATATCTCATGTGTCTCACGTATGTAAAAAGAGAGATAGGAATCCCTTACCAATTTAGTAATATTTTCAATTGTAATCCCCAATAAAGTGAAACATCAAATGAAACTTAAATATCATGAAAATAAGGATGTTAAAGATATAACATGAAAATAAGGAAGTATATACACCACAAAAAATAAATGTGCATTGAATATGTCTCAAGTATCCTAGAAATAAAATAGAGACTATAAATCCCTTACCTTAAGTCTTGACTACCATCATACTTATTTGAACCTCCATTTCTTCATGTAACCTCCACAAGTTTGTACCAAAAGACAATATTGGATGGATGTCTAACCAATATAAGGATTTTAGTATGAGAGAAGGGTTATTGGTATGTTATTTGGGTAGGTTTTTTCCAAACCAAAAGGTGTGACGAAGATAGGAGAGTGGTTGGATAATTATAAGTGAGGTGAGTTACACAATTATAATTTTTGAAAATAAAAAAGTTTACCTAGGTTTTTCTTATGTAACAAGGATCCAAAATGGAGAATTCTAGAAAACTAGACCTGATAGGGTCAAAATATTTCTAGAAAATATATTTTATATAATTATTTAGGTCATTTTAACTCTTATATTTTTATTTTAACCCCTCAATAAACCCATTTTTACTTTAACCATGGTAATTTATTTTTTATGTTTTCACTATTCATTTAAAGTCCAAAATTAAGTTGGAATTTATTAGATAATATAAAGTATTATGATTCAAAATATAGAATCAATTTTTCTAAATTCCATTCACATAAGTGGAAAATTTTAATTTAAAATTAATCTCATAGACATGATGAGAAAGAGGGTTTTCAAAGAAGAAATATTGAGAAGTTTACAAAGTTTTTATATCAAATTTTTATATGAAATTGATTCTAATAAAAAAATGGATTAATAGATATATAATTAAAATAATTTTTCTTTAAAAAAATTAAAATATAATTTAACTTTATAAATAATTTAAATGAAAAAGGAATTTATCATTTAAAATTCAGTATATTTCACTATTTATCAAAAAATTAATCTTTCAGAAAATTCCCAAAAACTAACCCTAATATAATTTTGACATGTTGATTTCAAAATTGATTTTTTATTTTTTTCAAATAATTGTTATAAAACTAGAAAAAAATAATAATTTAAACCAAAACCCATATACATGATAAAAAAAGATGCATTTCAAGAAGTATATTTTTTAAGCATAAGAAGATTTTATATTAACTATGTATAATAAAAATCATTATATGAACCCAAAATAAAATTAATTGGTATATAATATATTCATTTCATTTAAAACATTCCTCATTAGGGGTTATGTCATTAACCCCTCCCCAAAAGTTGTACCCCTCATGGGTCGATAATGGTAGAAGAGAGATAGTGGCACCTAAGTCCCGCCTCCAGTAGGCCCTGGGTTGGAGAATAGAACCAAGGGTATAGTAAAAACACAGATGGGAGGAATTACCCTCTAAGAGAACACATGAAAAAGAGAGAGATAAGATAGACACCAACCAACTACTACTCAGACTATAATATGATAGAAAACCCAAGTGAACATATGTAATGATAAGCAAGAACTACTACAACTGAAAGGAAAATCTGCAAGTACCAAAAGAAAGGTAAAGACGGTAGTGGCCATGAATCCCAAAAAGCTCCTAAAAAACCCAAGCTAGTAGTAACTATACTGATCTCTAACTTTCTCCAACTGACCTAAAAATAGTTTATATATACATAGTGTTAGTATAACAGTATACTCAGTATGATCCACTCTAGATCCTCTCATGAAAAAGATAAAGAAAACATGCTAAATCACAATGAACAACAATTGAACCTAACTTGTCACCTAAATAGGTATACTAAGTTCCAAGCCTCTCGATGGATAATCTCACCAAGAATCACATAAAAGAGGATATAATATAATAAATAATATCAAGGGTACCATGCTACCACTTATGAATTGGTTTTCCACTCTTCCCCAACATCGCACACCCTGAACATCTCTCTCCAAAAGGCTAGCCCATGGACACCTGGGCGAAGCACCACAACATACACCTCGTGCATCACACCACCACGTCCACATAACCAAAGTAACCAGGTAGTTTATGGGATCCACCACAGCCCACATAATGTGTATCATACATTGGGTATTATACCTCAAGCCATCAGATCCCATACACCGAGTAAATATACTCAATCCATCATAATCTATACATGTTATACCTATAGAATTCCTTAGGAAACTATATACAGAATACATGTGTGAGAAATAACCACAACCCATTACAACCCTCTATACACATATATGGGGAAAACTAACCATCGTACATACCTGTACAAGTAACTACCAAGAGAAGAGATAGGGGCCAATGGGGGTAGTCATCCATCCATCCTCCCACTAGGATGTTAGGGAAAACACCCCCCCCAGGGCTCAGAATCCCCAAGGTGTCAGTTTCCCTAATTGATAGGGTGGATTAGTGTATAGAAACACAAAAATTACACATTTTCATTTTATTTATTTTTAAACCCTGATTTATTAGACATCGTGAAACCTACTTTCACATTGTGTGAAATGTTTACACAGTGTGAAATCTCCCTGCTTCTAACTCCTGCAACTGAATTACTCCATACTTCCTCCAAGCCTCCTCCAGGAACCTCAGTCTTTTGAAACACACAAAGTGTTGATCCATGCTGATTTGGGCCCTTAAATTATATACCTCTCAAAACATTTTCATCCTTGAGAATCCAAAACCAACCCAGAGAAGAAACGGAAAAGGGGTCATCTGAACAGCCACCCCACGAGATACCTCTCAAGGATCTCGTCACCACTAGAGCTCAACCACTTCACCAAAGAACAAGGGGCTCAACATGGAGATTAGATGAACTACCCATCAAGTCTTAGTCACCTATATAATGAGAGTTAACCCATCTAACATAAGGAAGCTAAACACATAAATCTTGTGGCATACCATGCACGTCTTCGCCTCCCATAGAAAGAGAGTAAGCCACAAAAAGTAACAAGAGAGAGATACATCCCATAAAAAATAAAAAGGCATACAACCACAAAACAAATAGTGTTATAGGAGAAGAGATAAACATCAAAAATCTTGGGGTACTGAGTGAATATCTGGGACTCATGTTCCCAGGTACTCTCTTCCACACCACCATGCTACCACAAGACACAAATCAAGGGGATAGCATGCCCACACAACACCTTCTCATGGAGGTCCTGGATCTCTATAGGCCACTCCTCGAAGGTTTTATCATTATCGAAATTGATCTCACCCCAATCTATGACGTGAAATTTTCCATGAATATAACTACAGAGATGTGAGACCTAAAAAATAATGTGTATTTGTCTCATATATGGGGGGAGTGATATCTGATTTACCACAACTCCAATACGAGACAACACCTCGAAAGGCCCAAAAACTGGGGAGAAAGCTTACTCCAATGACCAATCCTTCACTTCCCTCAATGGGGAGTCACCTTCAGGAATACTTGATCCTCAATGTTAAACTCTAGAGGTATCCTCCTATGATCGGTATAGGATTTATAATGATCCTATGCTACATTCATCCTCTCACGAATCACCTAAACCATATCTATTATATTCTATACCAGTTCTGGTATGAGAATTTTTGACTCTATGACCTTGGCCCAACACAACAGATAACATCAAGTTTGACCATATAAGGCTTAAAATGGCACCATGTCGATGGTGGAGTGGAAACTATTATTATAAGAAAACTTTACCAAGGGTAATTTCTTCATCCATGAACCAAAATCCAAGACATAATAGTGAAACATGTCTTCAAGAGTCTATATGGTCTTATTTGTTTGACCATCCATCTGTAGATGGAAAACAATTTTAAGGTATAGTTGAGAATGAAAATCATGTTGGAGACATCTCCACACCCTTGAGGTAAATCAAAGATCTCGATCAAAAATGATTATCCTCAGGACTTCATGGAGTCTCTCCACCTCTTCCAGATACTGCCTCAACAAAACCTCTACTGTGATATACTCCTTGTTCATTATAAAGTGGGATGATTTTGTTAAATGATCCACTACCACGCATATAGCATCATAGAATCCCTAAGTTTGAGGTAAATTGGTAACAAATCCATCAATATTTCCTCACACCTCCACTGAGTAACATCTAAAGGCTGGAGAAAACCACTAGGAACATGGTGCTCGGCCTTTACCTTCTGGTAGACCAAACATTGAAACACAAACCCTACAACTGCACATGTTAACGAAGGCCACAAAAACTGGCCTCTCAAAGCTCGGTACATATTTTTCATGCCAAGATGTACTGCCAACGGAAAACTATGGAACTCTATGATAACCATATCACGCATCGCCAAAGGGATGAAAAGACTTCCCTTAAATAACACTAGGTTTTTTTCATCCTCAGACCAACCATTAGGGGCCTCACCACAAACAACTCGGTCTCTCCAATACTCCACCTCAAGATCCCCAAACTAGGACTCTTCCACCTACTTCACTAGATATGACTACATCTTCATTTGAAAAAGGAACCATCTTCCCCTGACCTCTCCCATATCTAGATGCAATACTAAAATTTCTTCCACCACACTCCAAAAATCACTTGATTCACGCACTGCATCACTGTGAAACTTCCTACTTAATGCATCAGCTATAAAATTCCCCTTTCTAGATGTATATGAAATCTCGAAGTCGTAATCCTGTAATAACTATATCCGCCGATGCTAACGCAATATCAAGTAATGTTGGGAGAAAACATACCTCAATCTTTTGTTATTGGTGAAGACCACAAAACGCTTTCTGATGAGGTAATGCCTCCACAACTTTAGGGTAAACACTAATGCTGCCAACTTGAGATCATGGGTGGCATAGTTAAATTCATGGGGATGTAACTGCTGAGACCCATAAGAAAAAATTGATCTATACTACCTTATAACACATCAAAAACCTAGATGTGAAGCATCATAGAAAACCTAAAACTAAACTCATTTTCTTGGCAGACAAAGAACTGGAGCACTGACCACCTTATGCTTCAGATACTCAAAATTTATCTGACACTAATTAGTCGATAAGAACATCTAATCCTTTATTTTCAATGTTTTCATAGGAGTCACAATCTAAGAGAAATATTCTAAGAACCTCCTATAATATCCTGAAAGACCAAGTAAACTTCACACCTCTTCCACTATTTTGGGGCTTCCCAGGACACAACTGCTTCTATCATCGATGGATCCATAGCTACTCCCTACTAGGATACAACATGCCCTAAGAAACATACTTCTTCAGCCCAAAACTCACACTTCGGAAACTTCCCAAACAACTTTTCCTGGAAAATAATTCACAAAACAGAAAACAGATGATCTTTATGATCCTACTTAGATACAGAGTACACAAGGATTTCATCGATGAAAACCACCATGAACTTATCCCAAAACTCATAGAACATAGCTTTCATTAACCCCATGAACATAGATGGAGCATTAGTCACACTGAATGGAATCACAACAAACTCGTAATGCCCATGATGAGAATTGAAAGCAGTATTCAGAATATCCTCATCCTTAACATGAATCTAATGATATCCTAAACTAAAAATCTATTTTTAAGAACCAACTTGAACCCTTAAGTTGATCAAATAAATCATCAATCCATGGAAGGGGATAGTGGTTTTTCACTGTCACTTTGTTCAAGAGACAATAATCGATACACAACCACAAAATTCCATCGGGATTCTTTATGAACAAAACCGGTGCACCCCATGGTGACACACTTGGCCAAACAAAACCATATTGAAATAGAACATCGAGTTGTATATGCATCTCTTGAAACTCAAAAAGTTCCATACTATATGGAGACATTGAGATAGGAGACACACCTAGTTGTAGTTAAATCCCGAACTCGATCTCTCGTTGAGGGGAAAATGCTAAAACCTCCTCTGGAAATACATCAGGGTACTCTTTGATGAACCTGGGAAACACCAACTGCTGAACATTCGATGAGATCAGCATCAGCTCATCCATCAAGGATGGAACATGCCACTGACCCATCTAAGGGTCTCTCTCACCAAAAATCATTATTGTATCTCCTTCATCATTGAAGAAAAAAACCTGACTCCTAAATAAATACATGATATCCTATATCGAATACAACCAATCCATGCTAAGGATGATTTCATATGGTTATATCTGTAAACATAGAAAATCTCCCCAAGAGCGGTGCAGCCCCACCACTAGATCATATTTTCTATATACATTAAGAAAATCATCTCAACCTATAACTGGTGTAGTAAACGCCAAGGGAACTAGAAGCCTCTCTACCTCAAGTCCCAAAGAATTAATAGGGTAGGTGATATGAAGTATTTCATCGCTCCTGGATCAAATAAGGCATGCACCCAAGTATAAAATAAGAAAAGGGTACCTTGAATGACATCTGGCTCACCTGGCGCTAGCAATGCTAAATCATGAAGCTAACCACGACCTACTTTGCGGCCTCTCTGACCATGTTGATGACCACCTCCATGAAAAAAACATGCATATGATCCCTTAACATAAGCTTGAGAGTTTCTTCCCATGGAGAAATGAGACTTTGAGTGATGAGACCTGCCCTTGGATGATCGGAAACTCTTCTTCCCTAATAACTAGGAACCATGGACCCTATATATTATTTTTCAGGAATCCTGACCACTCCCCTCTCGTGATTATTTGGTTCTTTCGAACATCCTATCGATGACATCTACCTTTTACATCACCTTGAGACACATATTCAGTATTAATGGCATGACCTAGAGCTGTATGTCTAGATGAAAATCCTCCTTGAAATGACTTGCCTTGGCCTCCTCATCTGGAAATAGGTCCGAAGCATATTGCAAAAGGTTCCTAAAATAGATCTCAAACTCTTGCACACTATATCTCCCCTATTGAAGGGTAAGCATCTTCTGATGATTGGACGAGTTCAAAGTCAAAGAAAGAAACTCAACTCTAAACTAGTCTCAGAACTCCTCCCATGAGACTACCTACTCCTCATGATCCCTAAGGAATAAGAACCACCACTACCTTGCTGCCCCACACAGAATCATCGTAGCCAAGGATACCTAGTGCTTATTCTGAGCATCGATCGAACTGAAGGCTATCTCAACCTCCTCCAACCTATCTTCTGTGAATGTATCTAAAATGGATCTCTCATACCTCTATAGACTCTGGTGCTGAAACTCTTAGAGTTTCCTCCTCTAAGTGTTGTCACCGTCAACCTCTACTCTATGGAAATTTTTTAGCACAACTTGTTGAACATATTCTGCATGAAACTGATGAGGGCATCAACCTAGATCCATTCCTATAAAATAAAAAACTGTTAGAGCTCCTGAACTTGGAATATAGAAGTCTTTAACATTAATTAATTTTTTTCTTTTATTCACTTTAGGTTAACTTATCCCAAGGTTTACCCATTCAAACATAGGCGCAATGAAGAATGATGCATAATCCTTTCCTAGGTCTCTACCCTACAATCAGTATCACCTCATTTAGTAGTCATTGTAAGCTTAAAGGTTCATGAATCAGATAATTGAGGGGGGCCTATATACTTGTGTCTCATCAGGTCTCTCATGTTTACAATGCTTTCTAAACTTATCTGACACCATTGCCCAACCAACCCACACAACCTCACATGTGCTTAACTCCAAACTCCATCCTATCCCTCAACCAGACCTATGATACCACTCTTTCATGACCCCCTTCCCACAAAGTGTACCTCTCCTATGTCGATAATGAGAGAAGAGAGATAGTGACACCTGAGTCCCACATCCAGTATGCCTTGGGTTGGAGACTAGCACCAAGGGTATAGTAAACACACAGATGGGAGTAATTATCCTCTAAGTGATCACATGCAAAAGAGATAGATGAGGTAGACACCAACTAACTTCTGCTCAGACTACAATATAAAATAAAACCCAAATGAACATATGTAATGACATGAAATAACTATTACAATTGAAAGGAAAAACTAAAATTACCAAAAGAAAGGTAAAGAAGACAGTAACCATGAAGCCCAAACAGCTCCTGAAAACCCCCAAGCAAGCAGTAACCAGCATTATCTCCAACTTGATCCAACTGACCTGAAAAAAAAGTTTATATATACATAGGGTGAGTGTAACAGTATACACAGTAGGATCTTCCCCAGATCCTCTCATGAAAAAGATAAATAAAGAATGATAAATCACAGTGAACAACATGTAAAAATAACTCATCACCTAAACATGTATACTAAGTTCTCAGCCTCACCACAACTACCCTCACCAAGTATCGTATACAAGAGAATATAATATAATAAAGAATAACAAGGTTACCCTGTTACTACTTCCCCAAATTTTTGCTGATTTGTTCTAATGTCACACATCCTAGGCATCTCTCTCTAAAAAGTCTAGCCCACAGACACCTAGGTGAAGCACCACAACATGTACCTCGTGTGTCACAACACTATGTCCACATAAAAAAGTAACCAGGTAGTTTCCTGGAGCCACCACAACCCGCATAATGTGTATCATACATCAGGTATTATACCTCAAGCTATCACATCCCAAACACCGAGTAAGGATTCTCAAGCCATCACAGCCTATACACGTTATACCTATAGTAGTCCTTAGAAAACTATATCCAAAATACATGTGTGTGAAATAACCACAAGACATTACATCCCTCTACACACATATATGAAAAAACCTAACTATCCTTCATAGCATCAAAAGTAACTACCAATAGACGAGAGTGGGGATAAAGGGGGTATTCATCCATCCATCCTCCCACCGGGATGTTGGGGAACCCCCCCCCCCACCCTAGGTCTCAGAATCACTGGGGTGTTAGTTTCCCTAACTAAAAGGGTGGAGTATCTTATAGAAACACAAAACATGCATGATATAATATAGCTCACAACCACACTATAGGAATAACCTAGTCTCAGACTCAACTTCAACTAACGTCTCTTGGACTCCTGGAGGACACTACTAAGACCTGATATCCTATAAGCACACAACCATTTGAGGAGATACATTAAATTACTTTATTCATTTTTAGAGGTTTCAATTTACATTAATTAATTATTTAAACATTAATTAACCATTAACATATCCACATTACATTACATTACCATTACATCAAAGTTCCATGCCCTCCAAGAATAAGAAAACCGAGTCCACATCTTATCAGAATTTTTACCTCGTCATCGCATCCCAGTAAGATCCAACCCCATGGGTTAAACATTTATTCATTTATTAATAACATTACTTTCCATATTACCAGGTACTCTAGGAAAACATCCTAAGCTACCGAACAAGGTATAAAACCAAGATCATCTCTCTGCCTTAAGTAGTGGGGAAAGGAAAGTAGATAAACAAATAATATATACATCGGCCAAACAATATATTCAAACAAGAATCCAACTTTCATATTAATGGGTAAGCCCAACTTCAACCCATTTTGTCATCTCTAGTGTCCTGACCGACACTCACATTCATATCTCGATGTATCTCACCATTCTAGGAGTCAAATATTTCCATAACAATCAGGCCTCCCTGCCCCTCATACCACAATAGCCCTCCAGGCTCATCCATCCTAGGCTCACATCACATCCAAGCCTCCTCACCCCACATCATAAGTCTTGTATCCATAGTGGATCATAAGCAGCAGGAAACAAATATAACAACATGGCTCTTGGACCTAAGGTAATTCATTCATCATTCACATACATCAATCCCTTACAAATCCAAAGCACAAGGAACTCGGATTTTACAAGTAAGAAGGAAACCCAATCCCAACAAAGGAATTATCTTTTATCACACAACTGATTATTATTCCATCTTGAATTAACCATTTCATTATTTACAGGTTCCAACTGTGGGAAACCTAAGCAGCAAGCTATCAAAAGATATCATAAATTAAATAAAAAAATAATTGAAAATGCCTTTAATTATTTTATGAACAATCATTAACATGATTTAGTTTCATTAACCAATTGAATTAAACATGCATACTTTCATCAATTTTATTATCATCAAATTACAACAACAACAACAACATGATTCATTAAACATGCCTCTTTAATATTTTAGACAATTAATTATCAATTAATTTTTTATTTACATTCTTTACCAATTTCGCATGTTAAACCAAGTACAAAGAGCACTGTATAGATATCACATTTTCTAGAAATTCAATAGGAAACCCGTTATCATGGTACAACCAACAATATTGTCATACGATCCAAAGAAATTATTTAATCCAGTTCAAGTAATTATTATGTTAATTTCATTATAATCCAAGGTCTAAATCATGATATCTCTATGATTTCACATAAATAAATATAGAAAAACGAATCCCCTATCACAAAACGGTGTCAACGTTCTTCATGTGAGAATAAACTAACGATGTGGATCCCGATCGCATCTCCCACAATAAATTCATCCTCTCGAGGATTCCATGGAAAGAACACACCAAAAACAACCAAGATAAACCCTATTAGAAACATGGGATATCATCCTCCATCACATGGAAAGAATAACGGGATAGAAAAGATATCAAATTGGAAGAAACTACTGGAAAACTGAGGAAAAAACACACTTTGGATCAACCTGGGTCACCACATATCAAAGATGGAAGCTCGATGATTGATTCCCATCGAAGGGATCTCCAAAAGGATGAATAAGGGGGTGTTGTGTTTCTTGAAATGAGAGGGATATTTTTTGCAACCATGGGGTTATGAATAACTCAAATGGATAAAAATTCTTAAAACAACACTATAGTGAGGAATTACATGATGTGTAATCTCCTTTCACATCATGTAATCATCAGGGGTCAATTACACCATACAAATATTCACCTATTAATTTTATTTATTTTTAAACCCCGTTTTATTACACGTTATGAAACCTACTTTCACGTCTTGTAAAATGTTTACAGGACGTGAAATCTCCTAACTTCCAACTCCAACAACCAAACTACCCCAGACTTCCTCTAAGCCTCCTCCAAGCACCTTGGTCTTTGGAAACATGCAAAGGGTCGATCCACACAGATGCAAGACTTTATATATTATTTAAAATAATTAAAATTAATGAACTTTAAAATAGTTTTCATGGAAAAAAACCCTTCTTAAACCCAAAAATAAACTTATAATAAAATCCAATATAAAGTTGGTTCAAAGATAATTAAATTGATTAAATATAATGAAAGAATATTTATGTTACTTTATAAAATAATTGTGAATTTAAATTACTTTATTTATTGAAATTAAGTAATAGTGTTATTGAAATTGTTTCACTATTTACTAGAAATCAATATTTTCCGAAAAGTCAAAAAAATTCACCATAAGTTAATTTTGGTATGATTATTTCAAAAATTAAGTTCATTTTATCATGTATATTTTATAAAATATCAATAAATTAATTATAATATTACTTAAAAAATTAATTAAAATCATTTAAAAAATCATTATGATGAATATAATTACATTACTAAAAATTAAATGATTATTTACTTAGAATTTATAAACTAATTTATATTAATTGAGAAATTTATCTAAGTATTTCATAATATATTTAATATTATTCATACCCACCTATTTAATGGCTAGGTTATAATGGTAATATTTAAAATAACACTATTTCATGGTTCGTTGAAGCTTGGTGTCATGTGTCATGAAAGCTATCTAAGAAACTCATTATTGCATTGTAAAATAGGCTAAACTCGGTGTTTCATATAAAAAGAATATGTATAAAAAAAATTAATTAATTTTAAAAATAACATTTCATAAAATCTTGTGATGTTACAGAGAAGTTGTGTGTTTTTTTTTTGGCTTGTTTGATAATTTTATTAACTCCTTTTAGGGGGGTTTAATAAAAAAATTCCAACCAACAAAGAAGATGAACTAGCTTAATCACCCATTATGGGAGGTGGACTCAACCAAATGGGAGAGAAAGTTAACTAAGATAGTGTGGAAATAGGAGGTAGCATAGCACACCCACAAGGAGTGCACATGTCATTGCAAGAATGGTGGGATTCATAGTGCATATAAAGTGGGAAGGAAGGTATTCTTAGGGTGGAACATCCCATGAAGCCCATAGTGTGTGAAATGTATATGGGTGTCGACCTCTATACCTTCTCGAATAGCGGAAGGCATATTCAGACATTGTAGCTCTGTTGAAAATATGTAGATATAAAAAAGTCATATGATCTTCTAGATCCAGTCCATTCATTTAAGGTATTCATTGTATTCAACCTCAACCTGAGGGTTTTCTGCATGCATCGGGTGTTCTTCATGCCACTATGTCTGGAAAATCAAGTTGAAGTAATCATTTTCCATTTGTTCATCCCAGAAATTTGAAAATGATTGAAGTTTCTTGGAACTAGTTTTTAGGAATAAAAAAATATACATTGAGTTGATACTATTTGTTTAACTCTACCCACATAAGTGTAACTATGTAAAGGTACTGGCATAAGGGCACAATGTGGAGTTCATAGTAAAGGCACTATGTTTTTCAGCATATTATTATTTCAGATACATTGCAATATTTTGGTGAATTAAAATATTCTTTACATGCCATATTTCATAGGGGCTTTAAGAACAACCATGAAACAACATATTTCTTATAGTTTTTGGTGAGGCATGAAACTCATACGATAATGAAATTCAAGGTAGTTGATACCATACCTATAAATATCGATGAACCAAGACCGAGAGTGCTGCTACCAATGGAGAAAGATATCTCATTTTCCATAGAAATTGGTAATCTATGAATCCTTTATTTCATGAAGAGGAGATATATGTGCTTCTTTAATGAAAATAATAAGGGTTCCATGAGATATTTATTGAGTAATACACTCCCACTATGTTACATGAATAAATTATTTCACATTTAAAACCTTACATGAAGAAGTACCATGAACTATAGTGTTGTGAGGAGGAGGAGTGAGTTGTGTGATACACTAGCATGAATTTCATGTGCATGAAAACTAAATAATACATGACTTAGGGTATTTCCAAGATATTACATAATAGGATAGTTTTTGTATGATATTTTCTTGTGAGGTAGTACCTTTCACAATGAAATAGAAGGGATAGGCTATGGATCTTGCATGCATAGAATATTATATGTGATAAAGTGCTTGTACATGTGTTATAAATGCAGTGTGATACTTTCTAAATGTATAAGTATAAATGTGATAAGAATAGTGATTCATGTTCATTTGTTATCGCATTAAGAAAATATAAAGAACATGAAACTGTAGTGAAATTTTATGTGAACTGAATTGTGTAGTCATTTGTTCAAAGAAGTTCATAGAAGACATATTGCATTATTTTTGAAGTGTGACACCAGAAATTAAGTATCATGGTAATATAATTGAGATATCAGAAGTTTATAAGTTCTAATATGTTAATTCAAGAAATAATGATTGTGCTAATGTTTCGTAACATCCGTGAGTTCATAGATGAAGTAGAATAATGCCAACATGAACACTCCATCAGAAGGAAGAAGTAGTTGAAGACTTGTTCATATAAGGTTGTAAATACAATTTAAGAACTGAGGGGGATTCCTATATAAATAACTATATATTTTTAGGAGATAACTCAACTGTTTGGAGTTAGTATAATAAGCACTGGTGGGATACTGGTCTAATGATGTCATTGGGAGATGACCGACTATAATCACTAGTGATCAAGCATTATGGTAGTTTTTTATTCATTTTAGGATATTATTTATATTTATAATAACTTTTCATGACAAGTATAGAATCTATGTCTTAGATGATCCCAAATAGAATAAGTACATTGTCACCTACATCGTGGGAGATCCTTGTAAAAATTCATTATATTGTGCTTCATTTACATTCTTCCTTGCATGTGGTAGAATTGTATATGTTAATAGGGAATATCTATCATCCTAATAGGTGCAGAGGTTTGAATTGAAAATGGGGTAAAAGGTGAAATAAAATGAATTTGTAAAACTTGTGTACACTTATTCAACCACCCCCCCCCCCCTCTAGTACTTGGAAAATCCAATGGGAACTACAATTAGTAACCTAGAAGAAGGTTCCACCTATGATTGGAACTACCTTATTATCCAAGTAGATTTTATTAGACATATATGAAGTTTATATTTGAATATCAAGAAGTATTAGAGTTTCCTCATATGGAGAATTTAGTTACTAACTATTTTTAATCCAAAAGGAGGTTTCTACAATAACTTTGAAGAAAAGATAGAAGAAAGTGGAAAGAAATATGAGAAATATTTTTAACAAGAATGATTATACACTAAAAACTAAAATTATTCATAGTGGTAGTCTATCATTAGTATCCATTAAATTAGTTTATAATAACCCTTTTGATGATTTTAGTTCAAGAATGTTTGAAGAAGAGTTTATTTAATCAAACGGTGATTTTTATTTAGATATAGAATATTATCTGAACAAATATCTTATTATGGTTTTCAACTATGTGTTTTAATTTTTCAAGGGACTATATGATGAAAATCCAAAACAAGAAGAGGAAGATGAGGATATAGTGGATGAATTGTAAAATAAGTTTCAATGATGAAAATTTCTCATACGGATTATTGAATTCAAATAAGAAACCGTATTACATTGAAATGAACTTATCTACCATGTTGAAGAAGAGTTGTGAAGAAATGTGTGTGAGAATGTAGTGTCTAAAAAGGTTCTTACTAAGATGATACATAAACATAAATAATATCATAAAGTTACCATGAGTGTTAAGAATTCTAAGTAAGAAATAAAAGATAAAGAAAGATTCACTCTTATTAAGGATGAATTATAATGGGTTGTTTGTGAAAAATATGTTGTTGATAATGTTTTTATAGAAGTGATAAATGCTATTGAGAAACTATAAAAAACTCTAAGAATGTAATTTTATCCTAGATAGAGGTTAAGGAAAATATAACTAAAGTGTTGGATAATTCTTTATAGGACAAAAATAAAATTCATGAAGAAAAAATCAAAAAATTAAGATTTAATGGGAAGAATAATTTGAATTGCTTCAAGATGAGAAGATTACTCTCAACCTGAAGTGTCTTGAGTTAGAATTCAAATTGAAAAATCAAGAATTGACATAGACTAAGGCACCCTAATATGATGAGAATATATAGGCTTCCAAGAGTAATTATGAAAATATTTTTACTTCTGAGAAGACTCATTCAAGTGGAAAAAAGAAGATGATATTATCTAAAGATAAATTTACTACATGCTCATTAAAAAAGGTAACCCTTTTCCTATAATTTTCCATTTGTAAAAATATTGTCTCAAATGCTAGTACAGGTTCCAAAAGTAATTTTGATCAATCATGGGTGTATAAGACTGATGAAAAATCCACTATATATTCAAATGTGGATACAAAAAAAATTAGTAATTCTTATTCCCCGCATAAATCTCAAATAATGAATCATATTATCCAAAAATATTAAGATGTAAAATCCATCCAATTTGTACCATAGAATAAGAAATTGTGATTTTTTTGCTATTGTGGGTGTTTTTGGAAATGTGGGTGCCAGGCCAAAGATTTTTGGTATAATGTGTCAATGTATGAAAATTATATAAGGCAAGTATTAAGGGGACAAGATATGATGTGAAGAGAGATCCTATAAAACTGAAGTAAAATACACATATGAAAAATAATATTTCTATCAAGAATATATTTTGATGTCTTGGAGACTTTTGGGATTATTTCAATATAAGTGGTCAAAATTATGATGAGTGTTGGAATATACCAAAAATTTACTATGCATATGTTGATGAGAGGAAAAGACTACAATAATTGCAGAGGTAAATAATAAAAGAAGAAAAATATTCCTTAGGGTAAAAAAGGAAGAAATTAGTCAATAAAACTATAAATTAGGCTACACTAAAGAATAATTATAAAGTGGATGTCATGATAAAGAAAGTTTTCTTCTATTTTGGAAGAGGATTTCATATCATGGACCTCTAGAAATAGTATACAGACACCATTTTTAGTAGAAGGAAGCTAAAGAATAAAAAGTAATCATTCTTGGAAATAAAAAAAGAGTTGATTGGGTGAATGAAATTCAAGATTAAAAATTCAAATTTCTTGAGTTTTTATCTAAAAAGGATATCCCTATGACTGGTGGAGATCTTTGTGGAAAGTTCAGAATTTCTAGTCTTATTTCTAACAAATTGATGAAAATGTTGTCTCGACATAAAGAACTAGTGAAGAACAAAGGGAGATCACCAATGAATTATTGTTATAAAATCACTTATTGGGAGAAGGATTCTATAAACAAGAATAAGATGGTTCATGTTCCAAAATAATGTGTAGTCATATGGCTAGAGTAGTTGGAATTGGGTAGGATGTTGGAGCAAGCCCAAAATAATGAATCTCCATTTCTTGCTAATTTGAGGAATCCTAGTTCATCTAAGATAAAAGCGGGTGAGATAAAGAATTACATGCTTCATGTGAAGGATAAAACCTAGAAAGTTAAAGAAGGATAAATCATGAAGAGTTTTCATATATCTAGAGTTAAATTGAAAGGATTTTTTGGATTTAGAAAGTAATCTCATCCCTGATGCTCTAACTGAAATCCATTGAAGAACCACCTTACTACCATATATGTTTTGTGTTTGTTTTCTGTGCAGGGAGTTAAAGGTGGGGTGTGTGTTCTATGGGAAACCTGAAGAAAATAATGTATTAAAAATATTATACAGCATCTAGAATATATCTATCATGGGGCACTTTATTTAAATTGGTGACATGTTGTCTCTAGAAAATAATTTATTTGATATCAAAATTATTCTTGGAATTTATTTTTGAATAATATCATCCTGATGAATAAGATGGATGAATTTCATCCCTCTAAGGGAATTGAAGTTGAACACCACAAGGCTTTAATATCTCAAATGGTATCATAAGAAAATTTTAAGCACTAGTAAGGGCTATATCTAATGATTTCGAATGTTGAAATTATGAAAATTGAAACTTTGTATTGAAGAGGTATGTTCTATTATCATTATACTGAACATTAATTCTGAAATTGAATAGCAGAAGTAACTTATCTGATGAAAAAATAAAAATCGATTGAAAGGGGGTGGGGAATTATTGTATATGAATTTTTTTAATCTTTTTATTGATATGAATGTAGGAGTTTAGTGTTGGTATCACATTCTGAAAATTTATTGAAAATATTTTTGTCTATATTGAACACTTTATTTTTATATAGTGGGTTAGCCTAAAAAGACATATATATGATTAATTGATAACTCATTTCTTTATGAAACTTTATATTATCCTTCTCTCAATAATATCAATTTGAATTTCTCTTAAGTGACCTCTCTTATGAAATGAGGAGATTGAAGGATAAAATATGAAAATTTCAGTTCTTACAGTAAGATATGTGTTGAATTTTCTTATTCATATGCATTAGTATTTATTTTCATTAAGTGGGAGAAAAAAAAATTTAATTTATAATTTTAATTGGGTATTGATATCAAATCCAATGGGGGAGATTGAAGAACTTAAATGAACTGAAGTAGTAATTGAATTTTGTTTCTTATCAATAATCTTGTATGATCAAAAGTCTATGTGACAGTCATTGAAGCATGATGTTGATTCAATTGAATTACTTATGAGAATTATTCTTTAGTTGGAGGGGATGTTTTTACTTAAAGATGAGTTTCTTTAAATAAATAAATAACATTTAATGTGATTATTTTTGAACTAGCCTTAATGACAAAGACATGTGCAAGAGACATTGGGAGAATGCACATTATTTTCACCATTGGAAAGAAGTAAAGATAATTTTAGGTTAAATATGTTTGTATTTTATAAATCAATTACAAAAATAAAATAATGATGATAATTATGAATATCATGCAAAAAATATTTTGAATAATGATTTGTTAAGCAGTTGAGTATTTTTTGATTGGCTTGTTGGAGAAATTTATTAACTCTTTTTATGGGTGATTAGTAAAAAAAATTGGATAGAAAATAAATCAGAGGAACCAGCTCAATCTATCATTGTGGGAGGAGACCTTAACCACATGATAGATAAATATCATTAAGCTTTCATGGCATTAGGAGTTATCATAGTGATCCCACAGGGGGAACATGTGAAATTGTACACATCGTGGGATGCATGGCACACATAGAGTGGGAAAGTTGGCCTATGTAGGGAGGTGCATCCCATGAATCTCATGGTTTGTAAATTGTATCTGGGTGCCAACCCCAATTCTGGATTGAGTGGAAGAAGTAACAAAATATATTATAAAGGAGAGAGATAAAGAACAAATATCTAATAAGAAACATAGGACGCACAAACATTATAGCTCTGTTAAAAAGATATAGATATAACAAAACCATGTAATCATCTAAATATAGGTCATTTGATCAAGGAATCTATCATATTTAACCATGTACATAGGGTTTGATGCATGCGTCTGGAGTTCTTCATGTTGTCATGTTAGGATTATCAAGTCAATTCAATCAACTGCCATTTTATTATTATAGTGATTCAAACATGATTGAAGCATCATGAAACATCATTTTCATGAATAAACAAAGTCTAAACTGAGTTGATACTATTTATATAAAACTATCATCATAAGGGTGATTACATAAAGGTAAATGTGTAAGGGTAAAATGAGGAGTTCATTGTGAAGATTCTATATTTATCATAGTAAGATTATTTTGAGAAACGCAATAATATTTGGGTGCAATAAATTATGATTGACATGGAATATTTTGTGGGGGTTTTAAAATTTGACTCTAAATAGCATATTTTTTTATGGTTTTAAAGTTTCATGGAAATTGGAGTCTAAGGAGGTGTAATTAAATATAGGCCATACTTATAAATATCGATGAACCAAGGGTGAGATTGTTGGTACCGCTTGAGAAAGAGCTCTCATTTTCAAGAGAAACAGAGCCTCTTTGAAACATTTGTTTCATGAAAAGGTGATTTTCATTATTCATTGACACTAAGGAGAAAGTTTCTATAAATATAGTTCTTTACTAATATACTCCAATTATTTTATGAAAAGAATGTGTTTCCACATGTAAATCATCATGTGAAGAACAATTATGGAAAAATTTTGTGTTGCGCGAAGGATGAGGGAGTCGTGAGATACACTATCATGAAGGTTATGTACATGACAACAGAATAGTATGTGACTTAATGTCTTACTAAGCTATTATATAATGAGACAAGGTTTTTATGAGATAGTTTTACAAGTTATTTCCTTTAAACAAGTAAAATAAGTAATAGTTCATGGCTCGTTCATACTTAGAAGATTAAAGATGAGAAAGTTCTTGTGCATGTGTCATAAAGGTAGTGTTAGACTTTCATAAAGTTAAAGTATAAAAGTGATAAGAACAGTGAGTCATGTGAATTTTTTATTTCATAGATAAAGCATAAAGATCTAGAAACTACAGTGATGTAGTGTGTGGATCAAATTTGGCAGTCAGTTGTTCAAAGAAGATCAGGGAAGGTATATTGCATTGTTTATGAAGTGTGAGACTATACATTATGTTTATCGATAATAGTAGTGAAATTTCAAAATTTTATAAGTTCAAATTTTTTAATGTGAGAAATGATGACTATAATGATATTTTTTAAGAACAATGAGTTCAAACTTGAAGTGGAAAAAGGCCAACATGAACAATGTATCAGTAGGCAGAAGTGGTTGAAAACTAATTCACAGAAGGTTGGAAAGACCATTGAAGAACTAGCAGGATGAGTATAAACATCTAAAGCCTTTCAGGAATAGATCAACAAGAGGGAGTCGGTATAAATAACACTAATGAGATTTAAATCTAAAGATCCCTTCAAAATATGGTCTTTAATAATAACTAGTGACCGTGCATTACAGGAGTTTGTCTTTCATGAATTTTGAGAGATTTTATGTGTGACAACTGGGTCCCGGTGATAGCACAGACACCCCGCCTTAAACATGGTCGTCGGGTCCTGGCTCGCCAGGTACCACCAGTTTCCCCGCAGACACGTGGTCCCCACCCTGGGGCCCACCCACATGCCCGAACGGGTCATCTGACTAATGACAGTCCCAATAGACCAACACATGTCCTTTCCAGTGTGCTTTGTCCTCACTCACACACACCCTGGGAAACTTCCCAAAAGGTCACTCATCCCGATCACCACTTCAAGTCAAGCACGCTTAACTGTGGAGTTCTAATCAGGTAGGCTCCCAAAAATAAAGGTGTACCTTGTTGACATGAGTCTTATCATTAATCCATTTAACCTTTTATCATTTGTGGATGTTACAACCACCCCCCCCCCCTTTAGAGAACAACGTCCTCGTTGTGGGCCCTACAACTCAACCCTGGCAGTGCACCGCACTTAAGGTTGGGTTCCTCTTCTGATACCAAATGTGATAAATGGGTCATGGTGACAGCACAGACACCCCACCTTAAACATGATCTCCGGGTCCTGGCCCGCCAGGTACCACCAGTTGCCCCGCAGACACGTGGTCCCCACCCTTGGGCCCACCCACGTGCCCGAACGGTTCATCTGACTAATGACAGTCCCCACAGGCTAACACATGTCATTTCCAGTGTACTTTGTCATCACTCACACACACCCTGGAAAACTTCCCAAAAGGTCACACATCCTGATCACTACTCCAGGACAAGCAAGCTTAACTGTGAAGTTCTAATCAGGTAGGCTCCTGAAAAGGAAGGTGCACCTTGTTAACATGAGTCTTATCATTAAGTCATTTAACCCTTTATCATTTGGAGGTGTTGCAGTATGTACTTGTAATTAGTTTGTTTTAGTATTGGAGAATTTTTATCTTGGATGATCTCAAAAACAGCAAGGATATAGTCACCCACATCGAGGGATAACCTTGTAAAAATATTGTGTATTTTTCTTCATTTACGTTTTTTCTTACAAGTGTATAATTGTGTATTTTAATAGGGAAGATATATTACACTAACAGATATAGAGGATCAAAATGGAAAGGTGGTTAAAAGGGAATGATAAGTCATTGGAAACACATATGTATACTGATTCACCCCTCTCAATGTATCCACACTATCCAGTAGGCACTACACAATATTGACTCACACAAACACACACACACACATATTTACACACACATGTACACAATTATATTTTTCACCTGCATGAAAAAATATCTACATATATGTATTTATTAACTTATATTATAATATAAAAATAAATATATATTTGTTTATGGACACACACATATTTATATATAAACATTACTTGTATAGGTATATATATTAATGCATTTTTATATATCATCAACAAAATGAATAATTTTTTATTTTAAATAAAATGATTATTTGATCTTTATTTCCATATGTTTTATATTTTTAAAAATATATTTTTATGTGAAAATGTCTAAATATTTATTTGTGCAATTTATTAATTATATGTAAATATGAAAAAATATGTATTTATTTAATATAAATAAAATTGAAATATTAAAAAAGATAAAATTTCAAAAACCATAATATCTATATGAATTTAATCCATGTGAATAAATTCATTCTCCACTAAAAACATATAAGTAGACCCTCTCAAAACGAAACTCAAATCCCAGCAAATATGAAAAAATTAGGGTATCCAAAAAAACTCAGTTTTTGAGGAATTTTGAGCCTTTTAACCTCAATAAATAGTAATCAAAGTCCTCCACAATCAATGCATCATAGATATCTTCTGTCCTTCAATTTTATATGTGGTGGAGCCCAAACGGATACTCATATCAAAAGTTATGGTTATCTGAAGTTCAAGTCATTTTCTAACGTATCTCAGATCGTTCATAAATTTATGGAATTTTTATGTCATTCAATTTCTGTTAAATGACTATTACTCCATAATAATTAGTAAATCATTAATTAATATTAATTTGTATTTATTTTATAATACATTTTTCACTAAATATATTATATATTAATTGTAAATGAATATTTAGTATTATATAAAACATATTTAATAAAACAGATTATATTTATATAAATATGTTTATATTTGTATATTAATATATGATTTTTATTGGTATATAACTACTTTTATAAAATATACCTTTTATTAGCACTAAAATATCGCTAATAATGGCCACCCTTTATCAACACTAAAAAAATTTGAAAATGGGCATTTTTATTAGCACTTTTTTACAATAATAAACATACCCTTTATCCATGCTTTTAGCTAGTACTGAATTTCATGTGATCCGTAGTAGTGTAATTTTCCTTTCAACCGATCTCTTCTCAATTTCATATAGTTCACCAACTTATGTTTGTGATTCATCAACATCACCTTTGGATAGTCCGACATCACTCAAACAATTCATCGAGTACTTCCTTTAAACTCATCCCAGATTCCACAACTGTAGAAATCGGATTCTCGGACTACTTATCTTTTATTTTCTCAAACATCCACCAAGAGAAATAAATAGCAAATGAATAGAAATAATTATTAGTTTGATTTCATTAAAATTGGGCCATATTTTCTTGAATTTTGTTTTCAAAATATTTTTTTATAGTTTAGATTTTTGATCTATGGGTTTTTATAATTATTAGTGCAAGATGTAATTTATTATGATATTATCTTTAATTTTTTAAGTTATCTTTAGAAATGTATAATAACGTTTTTATAGTAATTTTATTTTTTTTAGGTTGTAATTTTTTTTGTGATATTTTTTTCCCGAATAATTGTGTAAAAAAAATTAAATTGTATTATATATGTATATATTATTACATTGTGTAATATGGTTTATTTTAATAAAAAAATAGAGTAGATAATAAAATTTTATGTTTGATATTAAATTGATTTTTTTAATGAAATTAATGGAATATGGAATATGAAATTTGTTTTTAATAATAATTATTAAATTATTAATAAGTTATAAATATGTTAATTTAACAATGTGAAATTTATTTTCAAAAAAAATTAATTTAATAAAAATATTAGATCATGAATTTAAATTTGATAAGTGATAATAGATTAAATTAAAAAAAATTATATTGAACATTAAATTTAATTGAAATATGAATTAGTAATTTTTTTAATTTATAAGTAGTTTTTTGATACTAAGAATTCTTATATATATACTCACACATATATTAGTTAATTTCACTTTAAATTTTGTGTAATTAAAATATTTTACTTCAATAAAAAAAGGGTGAATAAAAAAATTTGACGTTTAAAAATAATTTTTTTTAAAGCTCATGGAACATGAAATATATTTTAAATATTAATTATTAAAATAATAAAAAATTAATAATATGCATATTTAGTTATATTATATATTTTTCATAAAAATATTTTAATTTAATAAAAATATTAGAATAAATATTTATATTTGGTAAGTGATAAATTAAAAAAAATTAAAAATTATATTGAATTGGAAATTTAATTTAAATATGAATTAGTATTTATTTAATTTAGAAGTCATTTTTAGTGACTAATAATTGTAATATATATATCATTGCATTGTAATTTAAACTTTTTTATTTAAAATAGTTTACTTTAATACAAAAATAGAGTGAATAAAAATGTTTGATAATAAATTAAATTTTCTTATAAAGTTAATGGAACATCAAATTCATTTTAAATAATATTTGTTAAATTAAAAATTTGTAATTAATATGTTAATTTATCAATATGATATGTTTTTTCGTTAAAATAATTTAATTTAATAAAAATATAAGAGCAAGGAGAGTGCTCGCAACTTGTTACTAATATGCTAATTTTCTACAAGTTACTAGATTATCTAGGAAACTCACAACATGTCTTGAAATCATTTTATAAGCAGCTCAAATCCTGGACTGGAAATAAAAAATCACTCTCGTATTCCTAACCTCATTTCTATGGTCAATTGTAGAGAGAGTTCTCTTTCCATGAGGAAGCTTCTCCCTGACCTTTGCAAACCACAACCAACAATGAATGAGCCTCTCAAGTAAAATGGGTGAAATGTAAAGCACTGAGTGATGGTTTCAATATCAATATGGATGGTTCATGCGATCATTGAATCGTGTGGGGAGGAGTTTTTCATGATGTTAGGGAGTATGTTGTTATGGGCTCTAGTGCATTCTATGGCCATAGTAATTCTCTCATTGTGGAAGCTTGATCCATGGTAAGTGGTATTTTATTGTCCAATCTTCACAACATGGTCTTGACTATGGTGGAATCTAAATCAATATTGGTGGTTAAGTATTTGTTAGAGAACCTCCCTAAACATTGGTCAATATCCTACTACATAAGAGCTTGCTAAGTTATAATTGGACATGAAGTGAAGATCACTCATATTTGGTGAGAGGGGAACATGACGACATATATCCTTATGTGGAAAGGGGAACTTGATGTGCCTCTCAGAATCTATTCATGCATTGGTTCCCTTCCCTTGGATTGTAATGTTACTATGCATGGGGATGCTCTTGGGCATCATCATTTTAGACCTCGTTGACTCGTTTTATGGTTGACATTATTGGAATTTTCTCTATTTTAATAAAAAAAATCAATTATGAGTGTTGTTTTTATACATCTTACTCATTATAAAAACCATGATTGTAAGAAATTATCACCAAATAAAATGTATTACGATCACATTTTAGGTCACATATAAAATCATTCTATAGAATCATTTATTCATCAATAAAATGTCTTTTCCAAATTTATGTCACTAATGGAATGCCCTCCACAACATAATGTTTTATCCTTCAACACATTCACTACTGTAGATTTGGGTTATCAAAACCTGAAAAGAAGACTTTATTAGTGCTTTAAATGTGGTAATAATGTGAGGAATGATAATCCTTTCAACCTTTTTTAGCATTAAAGATGCATTGATAAAAATAGTTTTTATCAAAACTATAGTTAGGTATGGAATGAATTGTAGTGTTTATAAAAGCATCCTTTATAGTTTTAGAACTGATAAAAATCATTCTCAACTGTAATAATGTGATGATGCATGAACAACTCACATCAGTACCCGATTCATAAACAATAAAAATATATTAAAATTACAAAAAAATACAATAAATTAAATGTAAAAATTAATTTACATTACAAAAATTTCATTACACAACAATTACATTGATATGTTCAATTTATTAAAAATATTTAAAATTCCCAACCAACTCAAAAATAGTCCAACTTTTAGAGAGATTCTCCGTGGATCAAAATAATTTTGAAGAAAATAAGCATACGACTATAATAAAAAGAAATGCTTAGTTTAGTAATAATATAATGAAATAAACAAAATATAAATATGATACAATAATTCATAAATATAAAATAAAAAAAGCATAACAAAAATTATAAAACAATATAAATAAATAGAAAGGATAATATTATACATCAATAAAACTTATTACATAGTAATTCGACATTCTGAATACGTTTTTATAGTATGTAATTCACTTTTATTCATATCAGTCAAACTGCATGTTAGATTGATGTGAAGTTAAATACTACATGTCAAAAATGAATGACCAAACATTTTCCAAAAGAAACATAATAATATGAACACGTTTTCCCTATTTTGATTATGTAATGTGAGTTTCGAACTAAAATTTCCCTTTTAAATTGAAAACAATGAGTTTTAATTATACTTGTCACACTACATGTTAGATTGAAATGATGTTAATTCATACACGTCAGAAGTGAATAAAAAATCATTTTCAAAAATCATCATGAATATTCAAGTGTATTTGCATGGTTTTTAATAACTGACAATTGATTTAAACTAAATTGTCACTTTTAAATGATGACATGCACTATCAGTCATATCATCCATATTGTGTGTCGGATTGGTAATCCATTAATTCATACACATATAAAATGAATCATGGATCATTATATTAAAGTATCTATATAATTTATGTGCATCTGGTTGGTTTTGAGTATGTGAAACATGTTTAGAACTAAAATGCCATTTTTAAACTGGAAGCACACACTTTTAGTCATACCGATCACACTATGTGTTGTATTGATGCATTGTTAATTCATACGCTTCACAAATTAATAATTGATCAGTATGCTAAAGTATTAAAAAAAATTAGATCATGTTTTCTTTATTTTGAGTACTTGACATGTGAATGTCACGTTTAAACCAAAAACATGTATTTTGTGTCATAATGGTCGCACCCTTTGTCAGATTGATGTGAAGTTTATTCTCCAAGGTCATAAATGAATTATAGACCACTGTTACAAAGTATTATGACAATAGAATTTCATTTTTTCAGTGTCGAGTATGTAATGTGTGCTTTGAAATAAAATTCCACATTCAAATGAAAACATGAACTTTTAGTCATACTAGACACACTAGATTGATGTATAGTTTATTCCAAAAATATGAAAAATGAATTATCAATCATTTTGCTAAAGTATCAAGAAAATTGAAGTTTATTTTCTCAATTTTGAGTATAGGATATGAGTCTTGAGCTAAAATGTCACTTTTAAACTGAGATCTTGCACTTTCCAACATAAAGGCAGCAACCATATATCAGATAGTCATGTGGTTAATTTCTACTTGTCCTGAATAGATAATAAATAATTTTCCTAAATCATCATAATAATCCGATCACGATTTCTTAGTTTTGACTACATGACACATTTTTGAACAAAAACACAACTTTTAAATTGAATGCAAGAAACTAGTGTAAACTTTTTCAGTTCACACTGTTCTTATAATTCTATAATGCATTCAATATTCCAGGTCATATGAAATGATTCTAATTGCATGGGACTAAAATAATTATAAAAAAATACTGATAGTCAATTATTAGAAAATTAACTGAATAATCAGTCGATAAACCTCTTCTTCATGATCTCTGGGAAATAAAAATAATAATAAATTTGATAGGACAACTCCTCTTCATGAAGTCAATAAGCATTCTGACACCATGTATGTTTCCTAATCATTTTGAAAAAAAAAATCTATTTCTTCCTTTGAATATGTGGATCGTTGATACTCCTGGTAGTACTAAATAAATATAGAAAAATAAATAGTTAATAAATATTTTAAATTAAATTGTAATTATATTAAAAAAAATGTCTCTTTGGGGATGCTAGTTTGTGGAAGAAATATGATATATTTCAAAATTTTAATTATATAATAACGATAATCAATGTTATTACCTTATACCAGACATCCCAAAAACAATGAGACGAATAATTAATTTATTTTGATAGTGAAATATGATTATATATACCCTAATACTTATCCAGCTATAAAAACACATAGGTTTCTTTTGAACATTGACTATCCCCATACTAAGGTTTTGATGATAAATAAACACCTCCCTATCTTAAGAAAATACATGTTGAAATATAATATAAAACATATAATTTGATGTTTATTTGTAAAATGTTGAATTTAGTGTATTACAAACTTATAATAAACATCATGTGTAGTGGATTTATTGGTTATCTATGAATTGTATAAAAGAAATATAACTTTAGAGTATCCAAATTGATCTCAACAAGCATCCATTGAGTTTTAAAAAATAAAACAGAATAAATAATAGAAAAAAAATAAAAATATGTTTTATATGATTAGATTGTGGAGTTTTACCCCTAATTGTTATTTATTAAGAAGAGTTTGTTATATGTTATTTTCTTTTCAAACAATGTGGTTATGTGGTGTAGTCTAATTAAAATTTCATCTTCATTAATTCATTTTTTTCTATAGAAGTGACATGTGTGATGAATGGTGAAGTCAGTTTTCAATGTGTCGAGTAATGTTAACAAGAGTAGGAGTATCGTTAGTCACCTTGTTCTTGATGTTTTGATTGTGGTAATGAGAATCTTTGATGAATGATGGGTTGGATGGAAGGGATCACCTTTCATGTAGATTTTGAGTAGCAGGTCAGTTTAACAGAATATGAATGATTTGATGATGGTTGGTCATCAGAAGGGTCGTTGTTTCTTGTTTTGAAGGATGGCGGTCAAGCTGGTAGAACTGCAGGGGATTAGCAGTCATTGTGTTGAATAGATGGACCCCAGCAGATGTCGGAGGCCAGTAAAATAGAATGATCATCTATTACACACTATAGTGGTGGATGGGGCCACATGAACCCATTTACTCTGATCATTCGAGTCTAATTATCTATATATATTTCTAGTAAAAAATATTTTATCATTTGTATCTTCAGATAAGTGAGAATGCAGTGTTTCTCCCATGGTTGTAGGACTCTAATTTGAAACCATGTAAATCCTTGAGTTATTTTCATGTTTTTATTTTCACTTGAATGTTTGATTTTGAGTTGTGAGTGAGAGTGGTAAAGTGTTTTACTTAATGTAGTGGTTTAGGGTAAGGCTTTTCCCCAAAGATTTGGTTTACAGAAGATCAAGTGAGTTTATAGAATCTATTTCCACCAGTGTGATTCTAGTGAACATACTTCTATACAACAGTAGAAGTATTAGATTCTCAATAAGTGGTATCCATGCTTGGATTAGAGGCGTTACAGTACAGTTGACATTAGGTAACAATCTATCTTACTCAAATATATTTTTTGATTTTGTGAGAGTTATTGTATTAAAAAGAATGGATAGAGGCTTGATAGTGACATCAGTTAGGATCGTAGAGGCTTGATGTGACTGTATTTTGATACATTTTTGCCACATAACTTCTTTACATTAATTATGTTTTTGTTGTTATAATACTATTTTAACTAATTAAATTACTTTGATGATATTTTGTTGTTAAAATAATATTGTTATTAATTTATTGATTTTATGGTTAATTAATGTTTTCTTTATTTTTATTTTTTTTACTTTGAATTTATTATTTAATTTTAAAGTTCTTTTTAAAACATTATTTTAATGTCGTTTAAATCCATGCTATGCTAATTCAATTTATCTTTTCCTTTATTTTTATATTTAATTAGTTAATTTTAGTTTAGTATTTAATTTCTTTTCTTTAAATAATTTAATAGTTAGTTATATTTAATATTTACTCAACTCTTATATTTTTTTTATTTCTTTAATTAATTGATTACTTTGTGCAAGTTTTCTTTACTGCGTTGAATATAATTTTAGAATGGTCTTAAATTTATTTTGGTGACCGAATGTGACGAGTTCAACCAATTTCGGAAGTCGCCGACGGAGGGGATAAGTCGATTTCGAAGCTAGGAAACCCGATCTGCGGTCGAGCCCAAGGATGGAAAGGATGGCGCAATTGAAGAACACCCGTCGTCGTCCGATAGAACCGGATCTTCGAAGAAGACGTTCGGAGCCCCGCCGCCGCACTCGATCTGACCGGGAATCCGTGGAACCGACGCCGGAACGTGGGAGATGGTCGATGAGTGATGAGCCAATTGAAGAAGGGCCACCCGAACTTGTGATCTGATTTCGTATTGAACCCGCGTCGACCCATCATCTGGGGAATTTCACGACTTTTGAAACAGCGTGAAGTTAGGATACCCGAGATCTGGCCGAACCTGTTGAAGTTGTCCCGAAGACGAAGATTGATGTTGCCGGATTCTGTGCCGTTGATGAAACTAGGTCCGAGTCCGGATATCCGACGAAGGAGATTGAATCGAAGCTTTAAGTGACGAACCAGATCTGAGTTCCACGAACCTGTTGTTGATGAAGAATCCCAGATCCGAGCCGCCGCTGTTTAGCCATCTGGTGTCGCCGCCACTGAAGAACCCGCACGAGCTTGGGGATCATTCTCTGAAGATGACGATATGCTTTGTTGAGCCTGTTGAAATTATTTGCAGGTTTGGAGGGGACCGCGACCTATTGCTCCTTCTGGTTATGAGGCTGTAGATCTGTGTACCGCAGGCGTTCGATGAAATGCCGCAAAGAAAACACTTAGAGTTTGGGGGGAAGGACAGTTTAGAGAGCAGAACTCAGACACATTCGAGAGGGGGAAGGACAGTTCAGAGAGCAGACATCAGACACATTTTTCACATCATCGGAGCAGAGCAATGTAGAACAGAACCCGAGGATCTTCCGGCAAGTTTGAAGAAGATCTGCTGCCGAGCATGAAAACGAAGGAATGGACAGAGACTCGTTAGTACAGTTGACGTCAGCTATGATCGATAGAGGCTCGATAGTACAGTTGACTAGGTCCGAATCGAAAAAAATGACGGGAAACGGGAATAAAGGAGTAATTATGAATGTAATAGGGAAAGTGGAATGTAAATATAACATCTTCAGATTTCAGTATATATTTTTCTTTAATTAAAACTAGTTTGTATCGATAACTTGTTTCGCACGAAACACGTGATATGTGATGTGTTACCATGCCAAATAAACATAAAAAAGTTTGAGGATGCAACAACAATCAACAGTAATAAAAATACAATCAGAATAAATTCAAAAAAATCTAAAAATACCACAAAAATATAATCTTTATCATTGTGGTCCCCCGTGAAGATGATAACCATGATCACAACTATGAAAAGAAGGCTAAAAGTAAAACTATTATAGGCATGATGAGAGAGATGTAAATGAATAGGATAAATAATTTTAGATATTTATCCATGATTGCATTTGAATGTAATATGACTGTTCGGATTATATGCCCTTGAGCTTATTTGAACGTTGAGGTTATATGGCCATTGGACCTATATGACCGTTGAGCATATATAGATGTTTGGAATTATAAAAGAAATCATTTATTTGTTTGGAATTATTGTTATATAATTAATATACACATTTTTTTTTATTTTCATTATAAATAATTCTTTTGAAATAAAATAACTGTTTTCATAAGAAAATTAAAAGAAATTAGTTTATATGTGAGAATACCTTTGATTAAAAAATAATGTCTAGGTCTCACTCAGTAATGATGATAAGCATGTGGGGCATCCAACCAACATAGTCGTTATTCATAACTTCCCTGATAGTGCGATGATATGAAATATGGCATATCCCCTGCTTATTGGTGACATGAACATGTAGAAAACAGAGAAATCAACTCCACATGTCAATATTTATCATATATGCTATTAAAAATACCGGTGGTAAAGGACAACCATTCAAGTCCCAAGTAGTGTAAATCAAGAGAATTGCATTATACTTTCCATATAGGAAGGTTTCATCCACATGTATAAATTGTTTCCAGTGAGGGAAAGCTACTATGCATGGAAGGCCCAAAATATCTGAAAGAACTGGACTTTGTCTGCAGTAATATGATTGTTTACCATATGATCTACTATTTCAAATTCATAAACAGCTTGACCAGATTCAACCAATTGATTGATCCAATATGGTAACACCTAAAAAGGAATTTCTCAGTCACCAAAAAACTTCTCAACTACTTTCCATTTTTCATGTCACACCTTCATGTATGGGATTTTGCATCCATACTCACACTCCATGCGTTCATGTTTTAACTCAGCACGAACATCCTGATTAACATTGATAATATCAATAATAACAAAGCATATGAATTTTGTGTCATGTTGTCTATGATCTTGCACCAGCCTCACATTAAAACAAGTGTGATCCAGATTTTTTTTTAAAATTTCTAAAAAAGTGAATTTCTGATAAGTGTAGCTCACAATCACATCTTGCATGTATCAATATACTCTTGAAATTTTATAGAAAATGTTTATCACATAAAGTCAACTACGAGATACATTTAATGTCTCCTCACACATTAATTATTTATAACTTCATGTAATGCATCTTTCCTTTGAAATTGTCTTCCAATAGGTAATTCATCACCAATCAATCCAACGTTGTTTTCTTTGAAAATACCTGGAAACTCAGTTTTCGGTGTCACCTCATCCCAGTCAAACCAAGGCACAACTTGGGTAATATCAAGTGATCATTACAGTGATCTTGTATGTTGTATTTCTGGATCATCTGTTTCCATCGTCACATCTTCTCTATCAGATACTTCCTCATCATCAAAATCATTATCATAGGAATCATTAATCACAACCATATATCACAACTAGAAAATAAAGCTACTGCCACAGACCTATAGCCACGATTATGTGGCCTATAACCACAATTTTGTGGCCTATGACCACGGTTTTCAAAACCATGGCTATAGGCCAATTTTTTCGAAGCCCTATAGCTACGGTTCTCCCAAATCATGGTTATAGGGTTCTCGCGCTTCCGTGGAGAAAAAATTGCCACAAAAAAATTGGCGGGAAGCCCTATCGCCACAATTTTGAGGCTATTCCCAAGTTTTTTATTAATATATATATAACATAATATATATATATATATACACACACGAATTGTCGCGCGGTGTAGTGGTGAGTACGCTGGATCGCAAAGAGGAGGTGTAGAGATTGAAACTTTCCAGTGACATTTTTTATTTATGCTATTGCAACGGTTTAAACTGTGGCTATAGGTCAACCGCCACAGTGGCCAATTTCAAGGCCTATTGCCACAGTTTTCAAAACCATGGCAATAGGTAGCTATTACCACAGTTAAAACTGTGGAAATAGGTCGGGACCTACTGCCACGACGATAATGTCCACGGTTGGCCAAAACTGTGGTCGTAGCCTACGACCACAGTTTTGGGGCCTATTGCCATGGTTTTGAACCGTGGTAATAGGCCTTTTTCGAATTGTGTATGGATTAGCTATAATAATAGATGTTGTAGGAAAATTTATAGGAACCATCATATGAATTTATTTCTCCTCTCTACATGTATATTCATCACATGTGATGCAAGACACATGAGGTGGCATGATCTTCAAAGCATAGGAAGTGGATGGGGGACACAGTTCAGGGCTAAGTGAGGGATGATGAGTACAAATAGTGGATGCAAGTAGTCAATCAACGCTATAAGGAGAGCGACCTACTATTTAGACAACACACTCAAGGGAGAGATGTGATAGCCAATCCACGCAACAACGCACTTGGGTTGAGGCATGAAATTGGGGGATTTGTGATCTTGGAAAACCATTCTAACTTGTATATTGATAAGGAAAGAATGCACAAGAGCAAGGGAGAAAACCAGAACAATCCTCACACAACGGATAGAAACAAAGCATAAACTCTCTATTACAATCTTGAATGAAAATACAACACCATGAGGTGGCTATTCATAGCCAAGGGTTGGTACAATAGTCAAGGGTCTACTACCCTAAAGTCATAAAGGCTAAACCTACCTTGTCCCCTTAAAGTCAAAAAGATAAAGTCTAAAAAAGAATTTTGGAAAAAGTAGAACATGCCTTTTCACCAATAGTACACCAGATTTGACTTTGAGTACTTAGCCCATCAGATTTGACTTTGGTGTCCAAAGATGATGTTCTGGAATCTTCTTGTGGGAAAGGCTTCCAAAATTCATGCAACCATGTGTCTTGGGCTTTATGCATCTCATTTGGGCTTAAATAAGAGTGATAATAAGCCTATTTTCTACTTCCATGCATGCACCTTGGGTTTGGTCATTTTAATGCAGTAAGATGGGCTTCTGTTGCCGCTTGTAGTCTCTTTAATCTTCCCTACATCATTGGCCTGCAACTCCAACTCCACACACTCCATCAAGCCAATGTCATCTACCGATTTCATACCATCCTCCCCCTTTTGAAAAAAATTCATCTTAGAATCTTCATTATTTTCATCCAAATACGAGGAAAGATTAAAAACGTTGACTTTAAAAATAACTTCGTACTCACCTTGCAATGTGATCTTGTAATCAATCATATCAAGAACTAAGTATGGTCCATCTCCATGTATCTTGAGCTTTGACTTCCGTTTCTTTTAAAGACTCTCCAACTTCTTTGATTTCCCATGTTGTTGGTTAACATTATGTTTTTCTTCCATATTTCTAATTTCCTACAAATGAAATGAAACTTGATCAATAGGGGTAGGGATGCTAAATCCAAAAGGAGTTCCAGATGGATGAAATTGAGTAGTAGAGTGATCTCCCCTTTTGTAAGAAGACTCTACATGTAGTAGAAACTCCTTTCAATCCTTTAGACCCATCATGTCGTTAATGGATCCTTGAATTTATTTTCTCTCTCTAAAAGTTAGCAAACATGGTGGACCCTCATCACAAATGAAACTATCGTACACCTGTGACAAATATTCAACAATATGTGACAAAGAAGATGTTAAGTCATTAGTGTTCAACATCACCTCTTTGTAAATAAGTACTAAAAGGTTTTGTTGAGAAATTAAATCTTCCTTAACCTCTCTCTTCTCTATCATCATTACATTTTCCCACTTAGTGGCTTCTCCTTTCTCTCTTTATTTTTCTTAAAAGTCGATATATTTTATTCTCTCATTCTCACCTCTCCCACCATTCTTATCTATTTCCTTCTCCCTCATCTTTTCTTGATCATTCATTTTTTTATTTTCCCTCAATATATGATCTTCCATAACTTGTTAGGGGGACATCGGGATGAGGGTTATAGGTTCCCCTAGGAGTAAAAAAGAATGAAGGTTTAGAAAACCATCAGGTGTAACACACTGATCATATTGCCACAGTCGTCCAAGTAGCAAGTGACATGCCTTCATTGGTACAACATTGCATAAAACCCAATCTTTGTACTTACCGATGGTGAACAATACCTTTACCTGTTTGCTAACCTTCTACACTCCACAATCATTCAACCATTGAAGCTAATATGGATGTTGATGCTTTAATGTTGGAAGTCCCAACTTCTCTGCCAACTCGACACTTTCCACATTGCTACAATTTCCCCCATCAATGATGAATCTACATATCTTACCATTGATTTGGAAGTAGGTATGGAAAAGGTTATCCCTTTGTTCATTCTCATTGGCTATTATTTGAGCACTCAAGACCCACCTTGTGATGAGAACCTCACCTTCAACAACAAATTCACCATTATCATTTTTTAGGGAATCCTCCACCTCCTCCTATTAGCTCTCTCCATTGGTCTCCCATTATCCATGCTTAGTGATGGTCATGGTTTTCCAGTTTGGCCATTCACTAGAAATGTGACCTCTTCCTTGACATTTGAAACATAGAATATCCTGATTCCTCTTTTGGTTATTCTCAAACGTAGGTTTCTTAGGTGGAAGAATTACCTCATCACTTTTACGATCAACCACCACTTTTAGCTTTGATGATTCTCCAATATCCTTTGTTGAATTTCTCCATGGAGTGAATGGGGTAGTGGGTTTCCTCATATTGATCATCCTTTTGATTTGTTGATCGATATTGGTGGCTTGGTGGATCATATATTGTATCTACACATGGTGGTACATCTCCACTTGATTGGAAATCTCCTGATTGAGTCAGTGTAAAAACCACGCCATGGTTTCCTATTGATCTTCCTCAATGTTTTCTCAGATCACATAAATTTGCATCTCCTTATAGTAATATTCAACAATATTACTCCCTTGGGTGAGTTGTTGAAGTTTTTTTGTGGAGATGTCTATGGAATGTGTGGAAAAAAACTACTTCTGCATGAAAAACTTCACGTCATCCCAAGAGCTGATGGGAATCTGCCACATCTAGCCCTCTCCTTTTGTATTTGATCCCACAAAATTAAAGAATAATCAGAAAAAATCAAGGGAATAATGTTTAACCTTTTTCTCCTCGGAATATTCATGGTACGAAAACACCTGCTCGATCCACATCTCCCACTCCTAGTATGCTTCCGGATCACTTTTACCATGAAATGAAGGGACCATCACCTTGATCCCACCAAGTAGATCATCATCATGTGGTCTACTTTGGCCTCCTTTAGGTTGTTAGTACAACCTCCTCCTTTGCAGGACATCTTCAAAATCACCATCAAAGTTTTCCATCCCCTCCTCCATGATGTGGGGGCGATGTGGTGTTGGAGCATGCCTTGGGTTATCATGGATCATCCTCGGGATTGGTTTATTCTCCAGGTTGTGAATCCTCTCATGTATCACCTCCAACTTTCTATCAAGAAGCATCTCAAAATGGCTCATCAAAGCTTTAATTTGGAGTGGTGTAGCTTCAGGTATAGAGGATCTACTTAGACTTCCTCATCACTTGCATAAATGGTTCTCTTGACAGGATCTTCTTCGATGATGAGTAACACGAATACAAACACACACTAGGAGAAACACACACAATGATACACACACTCACACATGAAAGTATACAAAAACACAAACACACATGGGTAGAAACACACACAATGATACACACTCACTCACACATGTGAAGACACACTCACTCACACATGTGAAGACACACACACAAACACACAAGGTATACACACTCACAGAAACAAGATGCACACACTCATGCACACAAGGATACATACTCACACATAGAAGATATACACACTTATGCACATAAGGATACACACACACTCTCACAAGGAAAAACACACACATGATATGTACACACATACGCACACAACACTCACACACATAAGCACACAAGTTATACACACTCGAGAATGTTTATTTATTTCTCTTTGCTCTCAACACTCAATTCAAATCCCATGTTTGGGGAGATCACGTGCCAACAATACTTCCCAAATAAAGATTCTATTGGGGGATGGTTTATCACAAACCATTGAGTGGTAAAGGGATACAAAATTCTAGAGGGTGGGAAAAGGTAGAAAATATGGTTAAATGGTGGAAAATGGTGGATGGGTGTAATAAAGTGGGTTTTCCCAATTTTGAAAGATAAGAAAAATTAATAACAATATGATCCAAAAATGATATGGAGATGAAGAAAAATGATGAAGAAAAATGATGTATGGAAATGGAAAGTTCTAATAACGTAAAGCACAAAGAATAACAAATCGCATCTTTTTTTTCTTTTTTGTCAAATATCTATAATAAAGTGTTGTGATTGGAGTTGTAAAGCACAAAATAATAAACAAAGAGTAAGATTTTATTTTTGAAATCTCTCAAAGAAAGGATGTGCTTAATTTTGAAAAGAAAAAAAATGATGAGTTGAGAGAATTTTTTTTTCTAGATACATATCACATATAGAGAATTAAATGTGAAAAGAAGATGGATGAGTAATTGGATCAATGTAAAAATATTTCATTCTTGCACAACATAGGCCAATTATAGAGGTTTTCAAAGAAAAAGGGTTTTTTTTGAATGGGTGGATAATATGGAAAGATAAGAAGGGTAATGTGTCACGACCCGACCCAACAGGGCTCGAGCCGCGACTCCCCAAGCCCACCTCCAATAGGCCATGGGCTGGTGTCTGGCACTGAGTAGGCTATCATACACATGGGAGGCATTAGCCTAAGGTACCTGTACACACGCATCCACAAACACCTCCATGCAACAGTGCAGAGATATAGAAAACTGAAAAGTAAAAGCATGCATACAACTATCCCACAACCAGAGTACAACAGAAGTAAAAAAGGGCAAAACAGAGCCCACCAAAAGAGAACTACAAAAGCGCGTCCGACCTGCTCTGAAGAAGGGGAACGCTGCCACAAACACCCTCCAGAAAGCTCCCTTGGCACCGCACCGACAATCACCCTGGTCAGTCTCGCTCACTCAGCTCCGCTTGCTCCGGGTCCTCCTGGGACTCCGTCGAAAGGCATGTGGTCTGCACAAGACACAAACATGTGTGGGAAAATCCCGTGCATGGGTGAGTATAAACATACTCAGTAGGCACCCCAAAAACCCAAAACCTAAAGAGAGAAACTGAAAGACAACAATCTGCTCATCCCAGCCAGAGGGAACCCAGACGAGAGAGAAAATCCATCTTGTGACCATCCTCGGCTAAACACAACTAGTCAGCTCAGCTCAGGTGTATGCCCATACATACACCTTGAACAATCCAGATATACTCAGCTCACGCAACAAGGCACAAGAGGTACCGACCTCATCACCAGCAACTGTCCACAACCAGGAGAGTACACCACACGATCACTGTCATTCCAGATGCAACTCATCTGAGAAAAACACTCCATCGAGATTCTCACAAACCTCTCAGACGCTCACCCGAGAGATCACGCTCGTCGGATAACATCACTAGGATACCCCACTAAAACAATATAACCACCAAACTCCTCGGATAGGGGATCGCTCCTAGGGTCCGCTAGGGGATACCAGAACCCAATCCGGTATACGAAGCTCACAGATAGGGGATCACTCCCAGGGTTCACTGGGGGATACCACGACCCGATCTGGCATACGTAGTTCTCAAAAATAGGGGATCACACCCAGGATCCGCTGGGGGATACCACAACCCGATCTGGCGCTCGACAGAAGCACATCACTCAGATAGAGGATCATCGCCCATATAAAGGTCGTCACGACGATACCGGAACCCTATCTGGTATAACTCGCGATGTAGGGGATCGAACTAACGATGCCGCAACCCTATCGAAACCACGTGATGAGTAGGGGATCACATGACCAACAATACCGCAACCCTACTATAAACCTGATACTGAGCAGGGGATCGTATACCTGACGATGCCACAACCCTACTAAGCACGACCCACTGTGTAGGGGATCATATTCCCAATGATGCCACAAACCCTACGGGGTTAACCTGATAGAGAGGGGATCGTCGCCCTTGAATAAGCGGTCACAACGATACCAAGAACCCGATCTAGAGAAAAAGATGCTAGAGGATCCCGCTCCGGGCCCACAAGAGGGATGCCATAACTCTAACAGTTTAAACATCCCATCGAGAGGATCAAAAACCTATACGAAGGTTGTGATGCCGCACGAACCCTTGTGGGAACGAACCAAGGGAGTACTCTCAACCATTGCTGGCCCAAAACGTCGCTAACCCAAGCGACTGGCAACAACGCCACACTACACACCACCAAGGCCGATACCGAGGCCACCATCGCGATCCATGCGGAAAAACACGCAGGATAGGCTGTTTACTCGCACGAAACAGACAACCGGTGAAAAAGGCACTATTCACTATAGCTTGCCCATATGGGGCCCACACAACGATCCCGAAACCCATCGAGTGGATCATACCACGATGATCCCCTCATAAAAAAGCGGAATCAACTACTCGTTCGTCCGAAACGGACACCCGGTGAAAAAGGTTCTATTCACCGAAGCCAGCTCGGGTGGGGCCCAAGCCTCGATTCCGAAACTCAATGAAAGGATCGCACCGTTGCGATCCTCTTGGAAAAACACACAAGATCGACTATTCACCCGCCAAAATCGGACTCCTGGTGCGAAAGCTGCGTTTCTCCACAAACGCCAAAACCCGGCCTCGTGGGACCCGCACCCCGTTCCCAATCCCAACACCCAGAAACCATCTCAAAAAGTCTGCCGTACCATCAGGGTCCCAACGCCACTAACGGCACGTCATTCGGACGCTCCGGGTAGAAGTTACAACGACCCGAAGTCGTAAAATAATAAAATAATATTATTTTATACGACGTTTCTAACTCCCGGGCCACGATCCTGAACCCTTAAACCCTCGAACCCACACCGGAGAGTTTGTCTCGTCGTCGAGGTCGCGTCACCACAAACGACACTCGAATCTGACTCCCGGATTGCAAGATACGGGGGTTTAAAGACCCCCGTATGACAAAAAGGGTCTGGCCGGCCTGGACCGGCTGCCGCCGCCGGCCCGCCCTGGCCGACGGCCCTCCGCCGCGCTCCACCGGCGCTGGCGCCACCGCGCCGGCGGACCTTCCGCGGACCGCCGGGGGCACCCCGGAAGTCCGTTTTGCGATCTGAAAGCACCGGTGCGACCCCCGGGACGCGATCTTCCCTGCAACGACCTCAAAACGAAGAAATTCACAGCAAAAATGGGATCGGGGATTAAAACGCAAACCGCCTACCTCGCGGGCGAAACGCCGAAGCTTCGGGTGCAGATCGACGCCGGCGATGCCCTGAAGCCAGATCCGCTGACAAACAGCGCAGAAAACGGACGATTGTGGCTCGATCTGGCAAAGAAACGGACGGGGGAGGGGGTTTCGTTCCGCTGCGCGTAGGAGATAGGGGGGGGAGGTGAAATGAGTTATGTTTTTTTATAAAACAACTCATTTAACTCCTCGCCATCTCGCCCCCATTCCAGCACCCGATGCAGACAAAGTTAAGGTCTCCCCAAAGGTAAACGCGACGTTCTGAACGTAACAACGGACTCAGATTTGCGATCCGAGACTCCGTTCAGAAGTTATTCGAGCCGACGCTCGTAAACCAACTTTTCCACTTATTTACAAAAATGCGCCTGGTGGCGTTTTCCACAGCAGGCCCGCGCCCGCGAAGTTTACACCTCTCCTAGGGTAAACAACACGTTCCGGACGCAACCGTGCCCTCAGATTCTCGTTCTGAGCTAACTTTTAGGAGATATCAAACCCCCACCATGTGCATAGTATAAAAATACTTAATATTTTTATAAAATTAATTCCGGGCACACCGGGCCTCGGAATCGCACGCCGTCTCCACACATAGCTCTGGAATTATTCATAGAAATAATCCAAAGTCTGACAGGGCCAAAATCCAAGTCACTACATCCTCCCCCCCTTAGAACTTTTCATCCTCGAAAAGCCCTAAGCTCAAGGCAAGCGACTGGACTCTCAACTGGGCCTCCCACACCAGCGAGTTCGCCAAACAACACCCATACCCGAACACATAAGTCAGAGGGACTCATCCCCCACACCTCGATACTATCTACTTTGGGCAGCACTGACTCGCCCGCACAGTTTTAATCGCGTCACAAGAACGCGTCTCGGTGGGGGAAGGATCCCTCTTCCTCACGCATTCGAAGCACGCCGAACAACACCCACAGAGGGTCTTACCAACGCCCTGAACAAAAATCGAGCAAGCAAAAAAAAGGAAATAGTACCGCTAAACAGTGTCTATAAAACTACTGCAGAAAGTAGAAAGGACACAAAGCGTACCTCTATCCATCCGCGGAGCCTCCGGGTCAACAGCCTCCAGGGCATGCAGCTGTCCTCGCCCTCGGCCACCAACTCCCTGAGCTTGGCGTGGACCACCTGGGGGTGGGGGTGGTGGCAACTGGTACCGCCTACCACCTCCTCCTGCTGCACCTTCTCCGCCACCACGTCCGCCGCCCTGCGGACCTCCTTGCTTGAGACGCTACCTCTGCCAAGGCGGTCCATCGACCAGCTCCCTCTCAGCAGCACGACGGGTCGGAAAATCTCTAGAAAGATGTCCCGGACCGTCGCAAGCATAAAACCGCCTCTCCTGCGGCTGACCAAAACTGGCCTGTGAGCCCTGTGAGCCCTGAGCCTCAGATCCTCCATCCTGGGGTCGCCTCCTGAAACGTCGGCCACATCCAGACCCCTGAGTCTGTCATCGGCTACCAGATGTCGATCCGACTGACAAAGTCTCAGCTTTCGCATGCCCAGCACTAATAAGAGAGATCTGCTCGGCCAGAAAGCTCTCCACCACCAAAGCTCGCTCCAACACTCCAGCATAGGTGGACAGGCACAAGGAAACCACACCTGCTCAGATGTCCCTATGTAAGACCTGCTCAAAGGTCCGATCCCTAAAGAACGGGTCTCGAAACATATCCAGGGAGTAGCATGATAGGTCTGTAAACCTCACCGAGTACTCCGACACGATCAGGCCCTCCTTCCGAAGCTGCAGAAGCTCCTGGATCCGTACTGACCTCAGCGTCACCGGATAGAACTCCTACATGAAGAGCCACTCAAACTCTGCCCACGTGAGCGTCTCCTCATCATGGGACTGCATCACCAAACTCCACCATTTCCCGGCCGAACCATGCATAAGGCTCGCCGCCAGGACCACCATCTGATTTGGAGGTGTCCTCACTAGGCGGAAAACTCGGGTGACTACCTCAAGCCAGTCATCAGCTGCCTAGGGATCTGGATCACCCCGGAACCTCAGAGGTCACTGCCTCTGGAACTCATGCAACGCACTCAGCCTGAACGCAACCTCCTCCGGCACTACTGGCATAACCCGCTGCTCAACAGGTGGTGGCTCAACTGGAAGACCACCTGGAGGTGCAACCTCAGAACTTGTGCCCTGGTCCACATCCTCTGCATGGGGCGGGTCGTCAGCACAATCCTGCTGCGGAACCATCACTTGCTGTCTTCGTGGAGGCATCCTGAAATACAATCAAGACGCACCACAATCAAAGAGTATATCTGGAGAGCTGACTCAAGAAGGACAAGGAAAACCCAAAAACCCAGTCCTATATGATGCATGTACCGTTATGTCCCTACGACCAGTGTACGGATGTCCCGAGTCGAAAGGCAGGTTATCAGAGTCCCGATGTATGGATACGTCGGCCGCCGCACCAACACTGGAGTCTCTGGCCTGAAAGCCGAGCTCGAAACATCATAACACTACCGCTATGCAACCCAAACCAAACTCACAGCTAGACCAGCTACGCTCTGAGATCCCCAAAGGTGGAACCTCCTCTGATACCACTCTATCACGACCCGACCCAACGGGGCTCGAGCCGCGACTCCCCAAGCCCGCCTCCAATAGGCCAGGGGCTGGCGTCTGGCACCGAGTAGGCTATCACACACATGGGAGACATTAGCCTAAGGTACCTGCACACACACATCAACAAACACCTCCATGCAACAATGTATAGATATAGAAAACTGAAAAGTAAAAGCATGCATAAAACTATCCCACAACCAGAGTACAATAGAAGTAAAAAAGGGAAAAACAGGGACCACCAAAATAGAACTACAAAAGTGAGTCTGACCTGCTCTGAAGAAGGGGAACGCTGCCACAAACACCCGCCGAAAATCTCCCTCGGCACCACACCAGCAATCACCCCGGTCAGTCTCGCTCACTCAGCTCCGCCTGCTCCGGGTCCTCCTGGGACTCCGTCGAAAGGCCTGTGGTCTGCATAAGACACAAACATGTGCGGGAAAATCCCATGTAGGGGTGAGTATAAACATACTCAGTAGGCACCCAAAAACCCAAAACCCAAAGAGAGCAACTAAAAGACAACACTCCGCTCATCCCAGCCAGAGGGAACCCAGACGAGAGAGAAACTCCATCTCGTGACCATCCTCGGCTACACTACTAGTCATCTCAGCTCAGGTGTATGCCCATACATACACCTTGAACAATCCAGATATACTCAGCTCACGCAACAAGGCACAAGAGGTACCGACCTAATCACCAGTAACTGTCCACAACCAGAAGAGTACACCACACGATCACTGTCATCCCAGATGACACTCATCCGAGAAAAACACTCCATTGGGATTCTCACAAACCTATCAGACGCTCACCCGAGAGATCACGCTCGTCGGATAGCATCACTGAGGAAACCCCACTAAAACAACATAACCACCAAACTCCTCGGATATGGGATCTCTCCTAGGGTCCGCTAGGGGATACTAGAACCCACTCCGGTATACGAAGCTCACAGATAGGGGATAACTCCCAGGGTTCGCTGGGGGATACCATGACCCGATCTGGCATACATAGTTCTCACAGATAGGGGATCACACCCAGGATCCACTGGGGGATACCACAACCCGATCTAGCGCTCGAAAAAAGCATATCACTCAGATAGAGGATCATCGCCCATATAAAGGTGGTCACGACGATACCGGAACCCTATCTGGTATAACTCGTGATGTAGGGGATAGAACCGACGATGCCGTAACCCTACCGAAACCACGCGCTGAGTAGGGGATCGCATAACCAAAGATACCACAACCCTACTATAAACCTGATGCTGAGCAGAGGATCGTAAACCTGACGATGCCACAACCCTACTGAGCACGACCCACTGCGTAGGGAATCATATTCCCGATGATGCCATAAACCCTACGAGGTTAACCTGCTAGATAGGGGATCACCGCCCATGAATAAGAAGTCACAATGATACCAAGAACCCAATCTAGAGAAAAAGATGCTAGAGGATCCCGCTCCGGGCCCACCGGAGGGATGCCACAACTCTAACAGTTTAAACATCCCATCGAGAGGATCAAAAACCTATAGGAAGGTTGTGATGCCGCGCGAACCCTCATGGGAACGAACCAAGGGAGTACTCTCAACCACTGCTGGCCCAAAACATCGCTAACCCGAGCGACCCGCAACAACGCCAAACTGCGCACCACCAAGGCCGATACCGAGGCCACCATCGCGATCCACGTGAAAAAAAACGCATGATAGGCTGTTTACTTGCCCGAAATGGACAACCGGTAAAAAATGCACTATTCACTGTAGCTTTCCCGTGTGGGGCCCACACAACGATCTCGAAACCCATCGAGCAGATCATACCACGAAGATTCCCTTGGAAAAACAAGCGGAATCGACTACTCGTTCGTCCGAAACGGACACCCGGTGAAAAATGTACTATTCACTGAAGCCAGCTCGGGTGGGGCCTACGCCTCGATTCTGAAACTCAACAAAAGGATTGCACCGTTGCGATCCTCTCGGAAAAATACACAAGATCGACTATTCACCCGCCAAAATCGGACTCCTGGTGCGAAAGTTGCATTTCTCCACAAACGCCAAAACCCAGCCTTGTGGGGACCGCACCCCGTTCCTAGTCCCAACACCCACAAACCATCTCAAAAAGTTCGCTGTACCATCAGGGTCTCAATGCCACTGACGACACGTCATTCGGACGCTCTGGGTAGAAGTTACAACGACCCGAAGTCGTAAAATAATAAAATAATATTATTTTATACGACGTTTCTAACTCCTGGGCCACGATCCCGAACCCTTAAACCCTCGAACCCACACCGGAGGGTTCAAATCGTCATCAGGGTCGCTTTGCCGCAAACGGCACGCGAATCCGACTCCCGGATTTCAAGATACGAGGGTTTAAAGACCCTCGCATGACAAAAAGGGGCCGGTCCGGCCGGCCTGGACCGGCCGCCGCCGCCGGCCCATCCTGGGCGGCGGCCCTCTGCCGCGGTCCGCCGCGGCTCCGCTGTGGGCCGCCGTGCTCTGCCGCGGCACTGCCGAGGGCCGCCGCGCCGGTGGACCTTCCGCGGACCGCTGGGGGGCACCCCAGTGGTCCGTTTTGCAATCCGAAAGCACCTGTGCAACCCCCGGGACGTGATCTTCCCTGCAAAGACCTCAAAACGAAGCAATTCACACAAAAAACGGGATCGGGGATTAAAACGAAAACCACCTAACTCACGGGCGAAACGCCGAAGCTTCGGGTGCCGATCGACGCCGGTGACGCCCTGAAGCTAGATCCGCTGACGAACGACGCAGAAAACGGACGATTCTGGATCGATCTGGCGAAGAAACGGACGGGGGGAGGGGGTGCTGTTCCGCTGCGCATAGGAGATAGAGGGGGGGGGGAGATGAAATGAGTTATGTTTTTTTTATAAAACAACTCATTTAACTCCCTGCTATCTCACCCCCGTTCCGGCACCCGATGTAGACAAAGTTAAGGTCACCCCTAAGGTAAAAACGCCGTTATGAACGCAACGGTGGACTCAGATTTGTGATCCGAGACTCTGTTCAGAAGTTATTCGAGCTGACGCTCGTAAACCAACTTTTCCACTTATTTACGAAAACGCCCCTGGTGGCGTTTTCCACAGCAGGCCTGCGCCCGCAAAGTTTACACCTCTCCTAAGGTAAACGGAACGTTCCGGACGCAACCGTGCCCTCATATTCCCATTATGAGCTACCGTTTAGGAGATATCACACCCACACTACGTGCATAGTATAAAAATACTTAATATTTTTATAAAATTAATTCCGGGCACACCGGGCCTCAGAATCACACGCCGTCTCCGCGCCTAGCTCTGGAATTATTCGTAGAAATATTCCAAAGTCTGACAGGGCCAAAATAAAAGTCGCTACATAATAGGTATAAGTAATATAAATGAAGGGATATGTGCCTACCGTGTTAACCAGATCTCTGATACTAAATGACGCAAGATGCACCGATGTCTTGATCTTCATATCATAGGGCAGGAGATAAAGGATGAGGTTCGGGGCTATGTGGCGGATTATGGGTATGGATAGTGGATGGAAGTATTCAATCAATGCTATAAGGAGCGTGACCTACTACTTAGACAACACACTCAATAGAGGTATGTGATAGAGAATCTACACAACAACACACTTGAGTTGAGGCATGGAATTGTGAGCTTTGTGATCTTAGACCACCAATCTAACTTATAGATCGACAAAGAAAGAATACACAAGATCAAGGGATAAAACTGTAACAATCCTCACACAACGGAGAGAACAAAATCATAATCTCTCTATTACAATCTTGAATGAAAATACAACGCCATGGGTGGCTATTTATATCTAAGGGTTGATACAATAGTCAAAGGTATAATACCCTAAAGTCATAAAGGCTAAACCTACATTGTCCCCTTAAATTCAAAAAGATAAATTCTAACAAATAATTTTGGGAAAAGTAGAACATGCCTTTCTACCCATATCCCACCATATTTGACTTTGAGTAGCTAACCCACTGGATTTGACTTTGGTGTCCAAAGATTCCATTCTAGAACCTCCATGCGGGCAAGGCTTCCAAAATTCATGAAACCATGTGTCTTGGGATTTATGCATCACATTTGGGATTAAATAAGAGTGATAATAATCCCATTTTACACCTCCATGCATGCACATTGGGTTTGGGCCTTTTAATGCAACGAGAAGCGATCCCATTACCGCTTATAGTCTCTTTAATCTTCCTTGCATCATTGGGCCTTAAAACTCCAACTCTACACATTCCATCAAGCCAATGTCATCTACCAGTTTCATATCAACATGATCTTCCCTGAACAATTGACTCTCATGTAAATGAATAATCCTCAGCAAATCCATGATCATTGGGTATATTTTGTTCAGTTTGGCTGAAATCTTGGATCGTACTGACTTGAATATACAATTCCATCACACTTAGACTTCCATGATCTTGATATGCATCGTAATAAGGTCTCAGATCTTCATAAATGATCAAATGATGACACATGTAATAAAGATTATCTTGGTTCTGAAGAAATTAATAAATATTATAAAAACTAATTATCAACAGGATTCAAATGATCATGAATTTTCCTATTAACTTTGTTCATCATATCACATCTAGTAATATTTACTAAGAATAAAAGGCCAATAATATAAGATATATCATTCTCATCTTCTACCATTTCAACTCTATACAATTGTATAGCTATGTTTGTGAAACTAGTTATTGAAATTAAATAACATGTTAAATATATACACTGAAATTTCATCAAATGAAACCGAATCCAACTAAATTTACATATACTTGTAAATAATATAAAATAATTTTATATCAATATTGCAGAAAACAATAACATTATCAGAAAGACACATGCATCATTTATAGAATTGATAAAACAATACAGGAAAATTATTCGTGACATATGTTATAACAACAAAAAATTGAAAATAAAAAATATAATGAAAATAAAATAAACATTATCCTAAGTAGAGTGATTAAAAATAATATCAAAGATAGGAATTGATGAAGAAAAAAATGATGATAAAAAATGGGCTTCCTCTACGCCAGAATAATAAAATTAAAAATAAGATATTTGTGTACAATTCAATAAATTAAAACATACAGACTTTGAAAATATATATATATATATATATTAATAATGCAACAGTTTAATTTTATCATTTGGTTTTCATTTATTTCAGTTTTGGTTGCTAAAGAAGTTGGGTAAATTATTAAAAAAATTAATAATTCATATTTTAAATAAATTTATAGTTGAATACATTTTTTAAAAAAATTTAAATTTATTTTCACATATCAAATTTAAATATGTGCTCTAATATTATTATTAATTAAAGTATTTTTTATGAAAAAACATATAATATAGATAAATTAACATATTATAAACTCATTTTTATTTTAATAATTAATATTTAATTTTTTGAGGTTTTATTAAATGTCTATTTTTTAAAATTTATTACGAACCATCAAATTTTATTATTCAGGATGTTTTTTCATTAAAGTAAACTATTTTAGTTACAAAAAATTTAAATTATGATGTATTAATATATGTTTTTGTGTATACTTATATTAAAATTCTTAACAACTAAATATTACTTATAAATTAAAAAATTAATAATTCATATTTCACTTAAATTTCCAGTTCAATACAATTTTTAGAATTTTTTAATTTATAATCACATATCAAATTTAAATGATTTCTCGAATATATTTATTAAAATAAATTATTTTTATGAATAAACATATAATATATCTAAGTTATAATATCACTAACTAAATTTTAATTTATTAATTATTATTTAAAATAAATTTTACATTTCATAATCTTTATAAAAAATATAAATTTATTATCAAACATCAAACTTTTTTATTCACTCGATTTTTTTATTCTTGTAAACCATTTTAATTACAAAATAGTTAAAGTAAAAAACAATAATATATATATAAACATTACAATGCTGAAAAACTAAAAATATATTTTAGAATTATGAAATAAACATTTATGTTTCAAATTATTTTCCAATTTAATATATTTTTTAATTTTTTTGCATTTATCACATATAAAATTTTAACATGTACTCATATTTTTATTAAATTAAATTATTTTTTTTGAAAAATAATATAATATAACTAAATTAACACGTTTCTAACTTAGTGTTATTTTAATAATAATTTTTATAAATAAATTTCACATTCCTTGAATTTTAATAGAAAATAATTTATTATTAAACATTAAATTTAATTCTTCACCCTATTTTTTGTTAAAGTAAACTATTTTATTTAAAAAACATTTAAATCGAAATGAAATAATATATGTGTGTTTATATATCTATATATTTTTTGATTGGTTAAGGTTTAAGCCCCATTTATTGAACATAAAAAAGAAGAACCCTTTTGACAACTGGGAAAGGATAGAACCCATTACAATCACAGAGGAAAAGGCCTTAAAGAAGCATTTCCTGAAGGAAATAATGGTTCTATGTGTCCAATGGGTAGTAAACGTTACGATAAAAATATAAAAAGTATCATCTCCCCCTATCCAAACAATGAAAGAGTGAGAGAAATCAATAAGGATGCACCCCCCCCTCTCCCAAGAAGTTACTCCATGCTGGACCAACACAATATAAAAGAGTGTAACGACTCAAAATTTTTTAAATGAAATTCGTTTACAGAGAAAATGTGTGTTATATAATGTTAAACACAACAAAACTATATCTGTTTAATAATGAAGTGGTATTTATAGAGTATAAAAGGAAACGTGGCCATTGAGATTCGACCATTATATGACTGTTGAAAAATATACTCTTGGTAATAATTTTAATGTTATAATTAGCGTTTATAAGTAGAAATGAAAAAGGATAATTAATGTAGAAAGGACTAGCAATGACCAAAACTAGTAGATTCATGCTGTGTGAAGCCCACTTGTCAGAACTTGGGAGGGAGGTAGCGTCACTAGGGTTCTACCTTGACTAAGACCAAGATGAGCTTCAATAAGTGAAGCTATAATGAAATCACCTATGGTAGAAGTTCAAGTTAGTGGAAATTACTATTTGGGCGATGTTAGCTGAGTCTCCCCATGAAGCTATCACCATCGAAACCCTTACCCTTAGTTCGTACGTGGGTGTTATAAGGGGTTACATGTCCGGAACATAGTTACATAAAGTGAAATTACTTTGTATAAATAAAATTTTTATTCTATCAATTCCATTTTAAGAATAATTTTTCTTAATAAAATATAGATTTAATTGTGATGGATTTTGAAAAATTGATTTTTTGGACAGAACTTGTACTTTCCAGAAAAGATATAAATATTTATAATAAACTAAGATATTATGAATAAAACTTATTTTAATGAAATATTATGTTAAAAACACTCTTATTTAAATATAAATGATAAAAATTTTTATTATTCCCTTAATTTTTTTGAAGTGTCAGAAATTTCACTATACATTATCAACCCACTATTTTTTTAATAAATAAGGATTTTTATATTTAAAATTTAAAATTATCATACTTAAATAATTATTATTAAAAAATAAAAATCATTTTTTAAATCATCACATCTAAATTAGGTTAGGGTAAATTTATGAGAATTTTCTAAAATAATTTATTTTTCCATGAAAAGTAAAAATATAGTTTGGGGTTTTCAGTATATTTAATGACTTCATAATTATTTCATAATGATGTAATAATTATTTATTTACAATTTAAAACCCAAAATATTTTATTTTATTAATATCAAGTATGTTAATATATTTTAATCAATTTCCAAACCTATAAGTTACTTTCCAAATTCTAAAATGGAAACATTAACATTAAAACTATTATTTTGTGGAACCTTTAATTTTCCAAGCCAAAATATGTGATATAAAATGATGATAAACTATTTTGGATTAAAATAATATAAAATATGACCCAAGTGTCCAAAACCATGGTAAAAAACCATGGGAAAACCCATGGTTTTTCATTTCCCACAACCTAGGTTTTCAAGGCCTATATTTGGAAAATAATAAACAAATCCTCCACTTTTTCTATAAATACGCACCCATTTATCCATTTATTTTTACTCCCAATACATCCACCAAAAATCTCTAGTAGTTTACCTCCTGAAAATCCCCCCAAGGTTTCCTCAAGACTCCAAGGTTCCATTCCTCAAGATCTAGGAGTTACTTTTCAAGGTAAGGGAAATATCCACTTCTCTTTTCCATTCAAGTACCCATTTTATGTGGTATGTATTCCAATTCAAAAAATTAGTTATTTTTTCCAATTTATTTTATCCCATTAGTGTAATAAGATTCTTTTATGAATGATATACCCTTTTCCACTCTCATTTTCCCCTTTTCTAAAACCACATTTTATACTCGTTAAGATGCTAAATCTACTTCTCAAAATTTCTATCTTCTCCTCAAGAAAATTCTCTTTAATTTTCTTTTTGTGAATATACAAAACTATTTTTTTCCAAGGGTATTCAACTAGATGTGAAAATTATTCCTTTTATTCTAGGATTAACATACATTAAACCCACATTCCCTTTCCATGGGTTAAAAATGACATAATGATTACATCTTTAAGCATTTTTGAAACTACGTGATTTTAATATGAAACCTATTTTATTTATTATTCATGGTTTATTTATGAAATGTTTTATTATTATAAATTTGGATCATATTTATTAATACATATTAAAAGTTCTCCCTGATACCACTCTATTTCATTGTGTAAAGAATTTAATCTCTATATATGACATGTTTTACGATACCTTGGTGAATAACCTTAATAATTTTTATGACACCTAAGTGACAAAACTTAGTGATAGGATTATAAATGCATCATTTAAATGTTTTAGCAACATTTTAATGTTATGGTTAATTTTATTTTTTTATGATATGACTCATTTTCCCTTTCTCATTCCATAATTATATTCCTCATGTTCTTATTGATATTCCTCAAGATCACTTGTAAACTATTTCTCTTACTGTGCCTTATGCACACCCTTTCATTTGATGTATGTCCCTAGGCTATGAGATGTAGTAAATGTACTTAGGATGAACCAATGAAGAATCCTTTCAAGTGGATTAAAATACTATTTTAATTTTTCATGTATTATGTACCTTATTTCCAAGAAACTAAACTTTAAATGATCCTTTATTTGTACAATGTAATGAAAAGTTATGTAATAAAAAGATGGGATTCCAAAGTTGGTATCAATGGAATTTTTTTTTGTGGAAATTAGTATTTGAAAAATTTAGGAAGAACCATAGGGATAAGTTTTAATATAGGAAAACATCCTGGTATTTTGGTGAAGTATTAAGTAATTGGTTTCCTATAAAAATAAATCCCTGTATGGATAAGAACAAGTGGATGTGGCTTTGGAACAAATGTATATAGGGGTAAAAACCGAAAACACCACTTTGAGTTAGACTAAAATGGGAACTAGGGAATCATAATGGTCCTTGCTACACTCCTTATTTGATACTCTCAGGAGATATGTTTGGTTAATCACAAGATTTTTATAAACCATTATGAAGAATATATAGAAAATGCAATTGTTGATAATGAATGACATATTTAAGAATGATGTTTTAAGACATAAAATAATTTTAGAATTATAACATTATTAAATGAAACATGATTCTCACTATGTTTTTATTCTTTTATAAAATGGAAGGAAATAGGAAGAACTGCTTAAATGATGAGTGCAATGGACCATGCGCTGATGGCCCTCTGATGGAAGCTGAAATGAAAAACTACATGAGAATGTTGAATAAACTAACTCAAGTTATGAACAATAATTTCAATTAATACAAGATACCAGATTCACCTCGAAGGAAAAAACATTCCATTGAGTCCTTTATGCATCATATAACCCATTTATTCAGTGGATCTACCAACCCATTGATTGCTGAACAATGGATAAGCTCTATAAAAAAGTTCTTTTCTGTACTCCATTGTTCAAAATCAATGAAAGTCACCCTAGCTGCATACCACTTAAAGGGAGAAGATTATTAGTGGTGAAAACTGGTTAAAAACAAAAATCCAAGAGATATCGATGCTTTGGAGTGGGAAGAGTTCAGGGGAATATTTTTCAATAAATATTTCTCCAGTTTGATGAGAATGAAAATGGAGAAGGAATTCCTAGAACTAAAGCAAAAGGAAAATGAATTAGTGGGAATCTATGAGATAAACTTTACAAGAATTTCTCATTACACCTATATCTTTATTATGGATCTTAATGTAAATGTTGATAGATTATTCAGTGGATTAAGACCCTATCTATAGAGGAATCTGATCAATTGAGACTATGATGGCTATGAGGAGATAGTGTGGAGTGCTATAAAGGTTGAATTAGAGTTCAAAGAGATGCAATGTTTACATAAATTGAATGAAAATAAGAGATATTTGGATCCAAAGATAGGGAAGAACTTTGATCATGAAAGAGGAGGAAAGAAAGTGCAACTTCCCACATGCAAAAAATATAGGAAGAAGCATTCAGGGAACTACTTGATCGGGTGTAGGAAATGTTACATGTGTTGAAGAGACGAACATATAGCTTGAAACTTTCATAGAGAGGTGAATCCTCAACTTCTCCACACTAACGAAAAATGGAAGATGATGAAGGTCCAACCTGAAGTCCAATGCTATACATGTGAAAAAATTGGTCACTTTTCAAATAATAGAGGGGAATCACCATCAAACTCAGCATAGGACAAGGGAGAAAATTCATGTTTTTTATATCAGGATGGATGAAGTAGTGTCTCCAAATAATGTGGGGATAGGTACTCTCATTGTTCTCTCAAAGCTATCAAGTACTTTGTTTGATTCTAGTTCTATGCGTTCCTTTATTTTATCTAATTTTGTAAAGAATATAGAATCAATACCTAAAATTATATAATTAGAGTTATTAGTCAAGGCTCCTAGAGGGATTATCCAAGAATCAACAGTATATAGAAACTCTAGCATTGACTTTGGTAAGAATAATCTTATCACAAATCTAGTAGCCATTCCAATGGTGAAATTCATCACTATACTAGGGATAGAATGGATCTCAAATTATAATGATATGATCAACTGTAAAAGCAAGGAGATATTAGTAGTATTTAATGGAAAACCTACAGTTATTTTCAAAGGAGAGATATCTCGACCTGAGATTTTCCTAGAAGCACCTCCCTTAGCCTTATTTTTATAGATGGCCGGTGAGGAGGAAAAATAAGATGATTGTATAAGAATAGAAAATGTCCCCATCGTTTAGGAATATATCGACATATTTATTTAAGAGTTACCTGGACCACCCCCAGAAAGAGAGGTAAAGTTCCCCATTGAACTCATACATGTATCCAAGCTGATATCAAAGGCCCTATATAGAATGAAAAATATAGAGCTGGAGGAATTAAGGAAACAACTTCATGATATTTTGGAGAAGGGATTTATCTAACCAAGGGTGTATCCTTAGGGATCACTTTTTCTATTTGTGATGAAGAATGATGGATAAATGTAGCTATGCATTGATTATATAGAACTTAATGGGATCACAATAAAGAATAAGCACCATCTCTTAAGGATTGATGATTTATTTGAACATCTTCTTGGGGCTCAATTCTTCTCCAAGATTGATCTTCAATTCGGTTATCATCAATTGAGGATGAAGAAAGAAGATATTCTAAATACTACCTTCCAATCAAGATATGGGAATTATAAGTTTTTTATTATGCCCTTTGGCTTGACTAATGATCTTTCTATTTTTATAGATTTGATGAATAGAGTCTTTAAGTACTACTTTGATAAATTTGTGGTTGTTTTTATTAATGATATTATGATATATTCCAAAATTCACAATGAGAATTATGATCATCTAAGGGTTATATTTTCAACTCTGAGGAAGGATAGGCTATTTGGAAAATTCATAAAATGTGAATTTTGGTTATAAAAAGTTGCTTTATTCGGGCACATTGTAACCAATGAAGGAATCTCAGTTGAACCTACCAAGACAAAGGTTATGGATAAGTTTCCTCATACTACAATAGTAACTAAGATTCATAGTTTCATTGATTTAGCAGGATATTATAGGAGTCTTGTGAAAATCATTTCACAAATTTCTAATCCACTAGCCAAGTTAACTCAATAAGGTGATAAGTTCTTCTAAAAAATGGAGTGCAAAGAAAGTTTCCAAGAGAAAAAGAAGAGATTGGTTATCGCACCAAGGTTAAATATACCCACTATAAGAGAAGGATTCATTATTTTTAGTGATGCATCTATGAAAGGGATTGGGTTTTTTCTCATGAAAAATTAAAAGGTGATTGCTTACACATCTCTACAGTTAAAGCCTCATGAGAAAAACTATCCTACGGATGACCTGGATCTAACTGTAATTATTTTTTCTCTAAATATATAGAGTCACTATATTTATGGGGAGAAATGTGATATATACATAGAACACCAAAGATTGAAGTATATTTTCACACAAAAGGAATTAAACATGAGACGAAGGAGATGGTTGGAACTTCTTAAAAACTATGACTGTTCAATTCATTATCACCCCATAAGAGAAAACAAAGTCATTGATGCATTAAATAGGAAATACCCTGCTATTCCAAAAATGACGAGGATTCAAGGAGATCTATTGATCAAGGACCTATTATGGTTGAACATGGGAATCCTAAGGGAAGGGGAATCGTTAATCCCATCCCAAATGATTTCTCAACCATAATTACTAGATAAGATCAATAAATATCAAAGATAATATCCTTTGTTTCAAAAGAAGATAGAGGTTTTGAAGAATGAGAAGTTTCCTGAGTTCAATATTGATAAAGATGTGCTGACATTTCATACAAGTCTATGTGTACCATCTATTTCAGAAATAAAGAGGGATATGATGGATGAAGCTTATAGCTACACATTCTCTATACATCATGGATGTACTAAAATGTATAGAGAACTTCATGATAATTATTGGTGGGATAACATGAAAAGGGAGATTGCTAACTACACTACAAGGTGCTTGGTGTGTTAACAAGTGAAGGTGGAGCAATAACTTCCTAGAGGGATATTCCAACCACTACCCATACCAACATGGAAGTGGTAAAATATTACTATGGTCTTTCTCACTGGTCTACCAAAAATAGCCAAAGGAAACAATGCGATATGGGTAATAGTGGACCGACTCACCAATACTGCCCATTTTATCACTCTTTGGGAATATTTCTCTCATGACCAACTTTCCATGATATACGTGAAGGATGTGGTGACACTACATGGGGTACCACTTTCTATAATTTCTAATCGTGACCCAAGGTCCACATAAAAATTCAAGAGAAGTCTTCAATAGGCTTTGAGTAACAAATTGAAATTCATTATGGCCTATCACCCCCAAACTAATGCAAAATATAAAAGCACTATTCAAACACCTAAGGAAATGATGAGAACATGCTAAATGGAATTTAAAGGTGGCTGGGATCAACATATTCCATTAGTTGAGTTCTCATACAATAGCAACTTCCATTAGAGTATTCAAATGGCACCCTATGAAGCTATATATGGGAAGTGATGTAGAAACTCCTACTTGTTGGGATAGAGTTGGTGAGAGAAAGATACTTGGGAATTATCTTGTGTAAGATATGACAAAAAAGGTTCATGCCATCCAAAAAAAAATGCTAAAAGTCAGTAGAAGATCTTTTCTGACAGCTGTCAAAGGGACTTGGAGTTTGATGTTGGTGATAAATTTTTCCTTCAAATATCACCGTGGAAGAGAATCATGCAGTTTCAAAAGAAAGGGAAGCTTAGCCCTAGGTACATTGTCCCCAATGAAATCCTTGATCGCATAGGAGTAGTGGCCTATCAGTTTTCACTTCCTCCAATTATATATAAATTTCATGATGTATTCCATGTATATCTCTTGATGAAGTATGTAACATCCCCAACCTAGGAGCCACTAAATTGGTTCCCCAAGCCGGGTTTCCACATGAACTCAAGCGCACCTCCCCGTATGCCAGAGGTTTCCGACCAACGGAGACGGTCTAAGAGTCAATTGGGGAGACTATACCCTCTTTTTTAGAGTAAGACACAATGGAAAATATAAAAAATAGCAGAAGAAATATAAAAAAATGATGAACATGCATAAATAAATAACCCCCAACTGGGTACAAACCATATCCAACAGTAAATATTCCATGTCATGCTACAGTGCCAAGTAAACAACCCAAAAAAAAGGAAAATAATAGAATCCCCAAAACAGTTCTAGATCTAAGTCCCATACCTCCTCCATGCACATATTGAACTCGACTCACTTCTCTAGAATAAGTCCATTGCCTCTTTTCTGACCTGAAACCATGAAATCTTCTTGGGAACCCAACGTTAGCCTGGGCAGGGTGTGAGTACAACTCAGTAGGCCACCGCCAATGGTTTATAAAAAATATACAGTCAAATATATAGTGAATGCAAGTGAAAAATAATGGAAAGTAAAGGAAAATAGTTCAATAATCCATTCTAGATTATTATCCTTTAAGTTATGATACCCTTTAATCCAAGTTCACTATTTAAGCATCTCATGGTTTAGTTCTCTCTTTTATCATGTGTTCAAAGGATTAGGAATGTTCAATATTCTCAAGTCATATAGGAATAATAAAGTCCTATATCACAAGGAATCACATCAAAATAACCACATTATCCTCACCTCGAAGCTTCAGTCTGGGTGGAATTCAACTGACAGGGGAATAAAACTCCGTACCCTTCCCTAACCCATGAATTTAGAGGGAAGAGCTTATAACCTCAGTCAAACTCGACCCGTGGGCATAAAACCTCATGTCTAAACCCCACTCTACCAAGACATGTTCACATGATTATTTAACCATTTCCACAAAAACCATATTACAACCAAATATAGCCAATATCATTAGTAACATCACATAAATTTAAAATAAATGTGAAAACTAACATTATTCCAAAATCCATTAACACATTAATCATTTATACACCATAACCATTTATCCCCATTTCCCATTTCCAATTCCTATCTCACTAAGTATATTCAAGCACAAATATAGTCTCTTAAAACATTCTCATTAATCCCATTTACATGCCAACCAAAAAATCCCTTATCCTTTAACTGCATTAGAAACAACTATCCACAACCCTTATAACTCATTACATAAACCAATTAACACATTCACTAAGGATTTACAACATCATGAGTCAAATTCATACTTGCAATTCCATTATCCCATTCGTAAGGGTCAGCTCATCCCATGAGTGTCCCTAAAATAAGTCAAAATATCCTCCATGCATCCCATGGGGATCATGAGGAATCCATTTGGGTATTTAGACACTAAATACATCACATCCTTCCAATGAAACCAAGCACACATCAATAAGAGAGAAAAAATAAAACCCTATATGCACAAATCTAAATACAAACTATGGGATATAACTTCTAGACCACATACCTAAAATCCATTGGTGAACACACCCTTAATCGAGTCCTTAGATCCTGATCTAAACCCTCTTCAAAGATTTAACCTAAATTTCACTGAAAAAGAAGGGGTTTAGAGCTTCAAATAGAGAGAATAGAAAGATACAAACCCTAATCAAGAAATGGAAGCAAGGAGGGGATTAGCCTTACCCAGATCTTCAATCCGTAACTAACAACACTCCAAACAACATAGAATTAAAGGAGAAGCACCTCTTGGAAGATCTTGGAATCTTGGATCATCACTAGGGTTCAAAGGAGAAAGAAGAAGGAAAATCCCGAGTGGAACATAAAAATCCCATAATGGAATTTTTGTAAATTTCTCAAAGTTACTAGGCTGCACTGTTTACCCACACAGTTGTCCAAATTGTGCACAAACCGTTTGTATGATACTGTCTGAAAATAACCCCTTTTTCACAGTTACCTAGGCTGATCCAAACAGTTGGCACTAACCATTCACAAACCGTACAACAACCTAGAAACTCAATTTTCTTCCCTTCTTCATGTCCCGAACCCCCAAAACACCCCCTAATATTCACATGAACTTGAAAAAACACCTATTTAATCAAAAGAATGGACTTAAACTAAAACGTAAAAAAACAAAACTTATAGAGAAATCCGTAATCTTACAACCTCCCCACCTTATAATGGATCGTCCTCAAGCCACTACTTCCGAGAACCACCGAGTTACCAAGGAAAAGAGATCGGTCCACTGAGCCTGCATATATGATTCATGCTCCCATGTTTCTTATTGGATGTTTAAATGCTGACATAGAAAACAAACCAAAGGCATAAACTTTCCCCATAATACCTTCTCATTATGATCCACAATACGAATCAAATGCTCCTAAAAGGATGCATCAACCTCAAACTCGACATCATCAGTGTTTATCACATGATATAGATCAGGGTGATACTATTAGAGTTGTGAAACATGGAAAACATAATGCATCCCACTATACCACTATGGAAGAGATAATTGATAAGCCACTGGTCTGATCCTCTCCATAATCTCAAATGGACCCACATACCTTGGTGCCAACTTTCCTTGCTTTCGAATTCGACGGTGACCCAACCTTGGTGGCACTTTAAGAAACACACTATCACTCAACCTGAACTCAACAGGTCTATGACGCCAATATAAATATGACTTATTCCTACTCTGGGCTGTTTCCATACAATTTTGAATCAATTAAACCTTCTCCAAGGTATCCTACACGAGAATCCATCCTAACAACTCAGACTTCCCAGCCTCCAACCAACACAGTGGATATATACACTGTCTCCCATAGAGAGCCTTAAAATGACCCATCTGAATTGTGGCCTGAAAACTGTTGTTGTAAGAAAACTCAACGGGCGATAAGTGCCTTCCCCACAAACCACCAAAATCTAGCACACAAGCTCTCAACATGTCCTCCAATACCTGGATTATAAGTTATGACTACCCGTCAGTCTTCAGGTGATAAGTCGTACTAAAAAACACCTAGGTACCAATCACCTTATACAATCCCTTCCAGAAATGTGAGGTGAAACATGGATCATGATCTGAAACTATAGTTATCAGCACACCAATACTTCCTATGGAGATCACGGTACATCTTGGTCAAACCTGGATGCACCACCCACTTCGATGCATGGAACTCATGCATCAAGTCCTCCCATACACCTATCAGTACTACAACATGATCATGAACATAAACAACTCCATCAGCACCAAAATCCCAACTAGAAGGTGACTCCCCAAATTTATTACTTTCATTCATTTCTAAACACTCTATATCCACTAGGTGTATCTCCTTGACCTAGATCAAAATCATAGATTCAACTACTATGGATGCGAGATCCATCTTCCCATGCCCATCTTGTACCTCAAAATGCATCTCAACAAATAAGGCCATCATCTTCTACTCTAAACTGGATTCCTGAACCACCTGATTCTGAGTCTTCCAGCTTAGAGAATCATCCACACTATTTCCCTTCCCTGGTGTATAGACCAACTCAAAATATAAGGATTTTAGGTTCTCGACCCACCTTCGCTGTTGAAGATTCAAATCCTGCTGAGAGAAGATGTATTTGAGAATTTTATGGCCAATAAACACCATGAAGGGTTGGTTCACGCCCAAATTTACCCAAGAGAAGAAGGGTAGAACGGTCCTTGTAGTGTAGCTTGGGTTGTCGATTCCACAGAGACCAAAGAAGATACCTAAGATACACAACCTAAGGGATGGATTTTTGGCTATGAAGTGGCCAACTTGTATTGATTTTGGATGGGTTTTAAAGATATCTAAAAGATTTAAGTGGATTCAATTTAAAAGAATGAGTTGATCCTAGGTTATCACTTGGGGTGGATTGGATGTATTTTCTTTTTAATGATTTCAATTTCTTAAATTTGAGATGGATTCATTTAAGGAGATAAAACAACATCATCACTTACTGGTTTAATGCCTACACCCTCTAATACTAATCACCTATACACTTGAAGGATCAAAGTTTTGAGCACTTCAAGGTAAAGGATCGTATTAGTACTTGAGGTGTGTGGCCTTAAATTCAACAAGGACGATGGAGTTTAAAAATCATCAAATAAAAATCCCAATTAAAGAAGTGATTATACATTAATTAGGTGATAAATAACATCCAATCCAGCCCCTTGCTACTCCCTTGGATCAAACCATAAGTGGGTTAGCCCTCCATTGATCCCATGGTTTCAATGGAAGCGGAAAGTAGACTCATAAGGGAGGAATGAAGAAGTAAAGAAAACAACAAAAATAAAATGATCACTCCACCGTTGTGTGAATAATTTCACAAGGGTTGGTGTGAATAAATTCACACCTTAATCCAATGGTATCAAAGTGATATTAAGAACAACATAATAAGAGTAGAAGAAGAACTTTTATTAAGAAACTAAAGTGAATTGAACAACTTACATGTGAAAGACAAAATTGAGGCAACAAAAATGCAGCATAACATTACAAGTAAACAAAGCATCCAAGATCCTAAACTCCTTCACCAAAACTGCCTTAAATAGGCATTTTGGGAGACTTGGGTCGAGCCACCAACAGTACAAAGCATCTTAATTAATTTTGGTAGGCTATAGGTGGTGGAAAGCTTGTGGAATTTGGACTTTTCCACGTTTGACCCGAGGTGGCAGCCAGTTTTCATCCACCGAACAGACGCGTTTGGATGACCTTCTAGATGGCCGAATCAGGGTGGTCCATAGAAAAAGAAAATGGAGCTCCGGATGTCTGATAACCGACTGTAAAATTTGGGCCCATTTGGAGTTGTGTATTCCGAGATATGATCAAATTGGTGGACTGTTTTTCTGGGCCGCAGAATCTGGCCCAGAATTGTATCTCTAACTTGGGCCGCCTAAATTACCACCATGGAGGCCGAATTAGCATTAACTCCTGAAGAGTGATTTGTTCCTGTACATGTCTTCTAGCATCCCACGAAATTTGGGATTAATTGGGCCTGTATGTTGGGCCCCACAGTCTCATCATTGGGCTGGTGTCCAATCTGCCTTCTCCAGAATTGCTTCCTTTCATTGCCAAATATCTCCATCATCCTCCATGAATTCTCCATTGATCCCTGAATCAAACATGTTCATATTTAAGTGTAGATCAATTTACAAAAATATCAAATTAAAATATGTATAATTCAATTCCTTAAAATCAGATGAATCATTGGGTACTTTAAATGATGTTCAAAAATGTACCACATAATAGTGCATTTTAAGAAGGTATTACAATCATAATGTGAAATGATGTTCAAAGTGTAAAATGCACTAAAATGGTATTTATGAATAACAAAGAACATGAAAATTAGGTATATTAACAATGAATATTAGTCTCATTTAGTGGCTAATCACACCCCTCAACTTGAGTTTTGCTAGTCCCGAGCAAAATATATCTCATCAAAAAATGAAATTCAAATTCCCTTTTCTAAAAACATTTTAATACACAATGATCACCAAAAAACCTTATACCAAACAATCATGAAACCCATCAAAATATTTTAATACGAGATATTTTCATAAGCAGATCCCAATCCCAAGCCCATTCCTTTGATCAAATCCATCATCATACTTCATCCAACTCAATTAGGTGTAATGATGTGTTGTGAATCACAATAGATATGGGGGTTCATTTTCATTCAAGGGGGAAATCATGGAAGCGCTAGGTGGAATCACATTTAATCCTAATATGAGTATTCTTCATCCCTCTTTTTTTTTGATTTGTTTTTTTCAATATTGCTATAGTAATTGAGATTGCAATTAATCAAATTAACCCATGTAGCAAGACTTTGCCGATGACTCCCAGACTCAAAGGCCTTAGGGCACCAAGTGAAGCCCACATACTCGGGCATCGTCTCGAGTTAACTTAATCAAAAACAAATTCATATTACCATAAATAGAGATAGATTGAAAAACTCAGGGCTAGACAACTCTAGAGTCACGATCCCCAAGTGCCGAAAGCCTCGCATTTTATCAATCCATTGCTCTACACGCAAATTTTTATTTTATTTTTTTATTTTTTATTTTTTTAATAATAATATTTTTTTTAATTTTTTTTGAATACTCATATTATTCATAAAAATAAAACCAGCCTATGCTATTTATTATGGGACCCCAAAAATTCAAATTAGTACCCCACAGTCTAGAGGACGTGCATTGTGGCATTTTTTTATTTGGATGAAAATATAAATGATGACATATCACATTGGACAGCCACACTTTCCAAAATCTATGCTCATGAAATTATACAAGGATTAAAATCAGAATCAGGGCATGCTAAATTATTTGATATTCAGTTTCAAAGTGTACAATGTGTATTACCATGTTCGAAGTTAAAGGAATTTTTCCTTCCATTTACTTTTTTTTTCAAATCATTCAATTTTTGTTTTTGACACAAAAGCATTTTTTTTATTTTATCTCCCCCCCAACTTAAAACAACACTGTCCCCAGTGTTTAAAGAAAAGAAAATTTAGAAGGGGGTAGAGGTAGAGAATTAAAGTTCAAAAATGAAATTGAAAATGAGGGTTATGGAATGAAGTCACCTGGTGGTTGAAGTTGGAAGTTCTTGCAGCTTGAATTTGTTCCTTTGATATCCATGTCGCTTGCAAAGTTCCCTAGTGGAAAAAGGAAAAAAAAACAAAACAAACAAAACAAACAATATATATATATATTTATATAATAAAGGAAGTAAAATATAAGAATATATATAAAAATTATAGAATAAGGTAGCACAAGAAGCCGCAGGTCAGTGGTAAGCGCGCGCCCCTGTCTCCCTTCGGTCCCGGGTTCGAGTCCCCGCGGCTTCGCCAGTTGTGACGGGGTTTGCCCCACGGCCTATGGCGTGGACTTTTTTTTTGTATTATTATATATTTTTTTAACCCATTGAATAATAAAAACAAAATAAACTGATGATACATTGTCTTCTTTTTAAATTTCTGGGTAAGGTATTACTCAAGGATCACACCACGTGACACGGATGAATATGGTGCTCCTCTTTCGTACCCATCCATACTCATAATAGAAGAACAGGTCAAAAGTCTATTTTTTTTTATTTTTAAATATAAAAATGATTAAGTAATCTTATTTGAAAAATAAAGATGATTCAGAAATATTAGAAACATAAAAACCACGGGTTGCCTCCCGTGCAGCGCTTTGTTTAACGTCGTTAGCTCGACTTAAACCCCTTATTGATTAATTGTTGTTTTTTTTTTCATCAAAGGTAGGTTCACTCAGGTCTTCATCAACTTCATGTTTTTGGAATGGTTCTATGAATGGTTTGACTCTATGACCATTAACTTTAAATATTTGACCATTGGTGGGATCTTGAATTTCAACAGCCCCATGGGGGTACACCTTATGCACTATGTATGGACCGGACCATCTAGACCTCAACTTTCCCGGGTGCAAATGAAGTTTATAACTATACAAAAGCATAGGTTTCCCTGGTTCAATGTGTTTAGTTTTAAGATTCCTAGACTGGTAGGCTTGAACTCTAGCTTTATTGATCCTTGAATTTTCATAAGCCTCCATCCTAAGTTCCTCAAGCTCGTTTAGATCCAATTTCCTCTTTATTCCGGCCAAAGAAATGTCAAAGTTCATTTTTTTGATTGCCCAAAAGGCCTTATGCTCAATCTCCACTGGCAAATGGCATGCTTTACCATAAACCAACCTATATGGGGACATTCCTAGGATAGTTTTAAATGCTGTTCGATATGCCCAAAGAGCATCTAAGAGTTTGCTCGACCAATCTTTCCTAGATGGATTAACAGTTTTCTCAAGAATTTGTTTGATTTCTCGATTGGCTAACTCAGCTTGACCATTGGTTTGTGGGTGGTAAGCAGTGGACACTTTGTGAGAAATTCCATACTTCTCCATGAGCGATGAGAATGGGCGATTGCAGAAATGAGTTCCACGATCACTAATGATAGCCCTAGGAATCCCAAATCTAGAGAAGATGTTTTCTTTAAGGAATCTAATCACAGTTTGATGGTCATTGGATTTTGTAGGAATGGCCTCAACCCATTTTGAGACATAATCGACAGCCAAGAGTATGTAGAGGTATCCCCGAGAGTTTGGGAAGGGACACATGAAATCAATTCCCCAACAGTCAAAGATTTCAACCACTAAGATAGGAGTGAGTGGCATTTGATTCCTTTTTGTGATGGACCCTACTTGTTGACACCTAGGACAACTTTGACAATATGTGTAGGAGTCCCTTGAAAGGGTGGTCCAGAAAAGACCACATTGAAGAATCTTAGCAGATGTTTTCTTAGAGGAAAAGTGACCTCCACATGCCTCACTGTGACAGAATTTAAGGATGGACTCTTGTTCGGATTCTGGCACACACCTCCTAATGACTAGGTCAGGACAGAACTTATATAGGTATGGATCATCAAACACATAATGCTTGACATCAGAAAGAAATTTTCTTCTATCTTGGGTCCCTAAGAATTTTGGAATGACCCCTGAAACTAAGAAGTTGGCTATGTCAGCATACCAAGGGCAGTCACTCACAGAATAGAGGTTCTCATCGGGAAATGAATCAGACACAGAAAGGTGATGTGATTTGTCCTTGAATTCCAACCTAGAGAGGTGATCAGCTACAACATTCTCGACACCTTTTTTATCCTTAATGGTTAAATCGAACTCTTGAAGAAGAAGGACCCACCTAATCAATCTAGCCTTTGCATCTTGTTTTTGGAAGAGATATTTTAGAGCTGAATGGTCGGTGAATACAATGATGGGTGATCCTAAGAGGTAGGACCTGAATTTCTCTAAGGCAAACACAACAGCAAGTAACTCCTTTTCAGTGGTGGTGTAATTGATTTGGGCATCATTTAAGGATTTTCTTGCATAAGAAATGACATATGGAGTTTTATCACACCGTTGTCCTAACACAGCTCCTACAGCAAAGTCACTGGCATCACACATGAGTTCGAAAGGAAGGTCCCATTTTGGAGATTTCATAATGGGAGGAGAGGTGAGAGCGGATTTAAGGGTTGAAAATGAACCCTCACAGCTTTCTGTCCAAACAAATGGAGCATCCTTTACTAGGAGAGCACAAAGAGGGCGAGAGATTGAACTAAAGTCCTTAATAAATCTTCTATAGAAACGAGCATGTCCTAAGAAGGACCTCACTTCCTTAACAGTTCTGAGTGATGGAAGGTGACGAATGATGTCAACCTTTGCTTTATCAACTTCAATCCCCCTACTCGAGACCAGATGGCCTAGAACAAGTCCCTCTTTAACCATGAAATGGCATTTTTCCCAGTTTAGGACCAGATTTTTTTCTTCACATCTTGACAAGACTCTATCCACATTCTGCAGACATCCCTCAAAGGTATCCCCAAACACAGAGAAGTCGTCCATGAAGACCTCAAGAAAATCCCCTACCATGTCTGAGAAGATTCCCATCATGCACCGCTGGAAGGTTCCAGGGGCATTGCATAACCCGAACGGCATGCGTTTAAAGGCAAAGGTACCGAAAGGACATGTGAATGTAGTCTTCCCTTGATCCTCTAGGGAGACCTCAATTTGATTGTAACCTGAGTACCCATCTAGGAAGCAATAGAATTGATGACCCGCCACTCGCTCGAGGACTTGATCAATAAAGGGCAAGGGAAAATGGTCCTTCTTGGTACAAGAGTTGAGCTTCCTATAGTCAATACAGACTCTCCAGCCACTACTCACCCTAGTTGGAAGAATTTCCCCATCCTTATTAGTGATCACAGTGATTCCAGCTTTCTTTGGGACAACTTGAATTGGGCTTACCCACTCACTCTCAGCTATGGGGTAGATGATACCAGCTTTCAACAACTTAAGAAGTTCTTTCCTTACCACATCCATAAGATTTGGATTGAGTCTCCTCTGAGGTTGACGACATGGTTTGGATTCAGATTCAAGAGTAATCCTATGAGTTCCAACAAGTGGGCTAATCCCAGGAATATCAGACAGGGTCCAACCAATGGCTTTCTTGTGTTTCCTAAGGACATCTAGAAGCATCCCCTCCTGATTGGCTTCAAGAGAAGAAGATATGACTATAGGATGTGTTTGATTTTCCCCTAGGAAGACATACTTGAGGGAGGTAGGAAGTTCCTTCAATTCAAGATCTGGTTGGTTCAGAATTTCAGCAGAATATTGGGGCATTGGATCAAGATCAAATTTGTTTCCTAGATTTTCAGATTGAATTGATTCCCCATGTGTAGAAGTTTCAGCCACAAGATTGTATTGACCTGGGTTAGGGAAGGGAGTTTGAGTTGTCTCCATGAATGTGTTTTCCTGAAAGGTTTCACTGATTGTTGGTCCTAAGACATCATTATAAGAGCAATTTGAAAATGATTTGAGCCAAGGAGATAAACTTCCTTCATGTGAACAAAGGAAATCAATCTCATTCTGACTTAAACATTCATCAAATATTCCTTGATGTTCCATGGATTCATTATCAATGCTTCCTATCATGTTTACTTCATGAATATCCTCGTCATCCCCTATTTGTGAGCTGGCATTGTAGATGTTCAAGTCTAGACTCATGTTCCCAAAGGTGATGGTCATGTTCCCATTTCGGACTCGGATAACAGAGTTGATTGTTGCAAGGAAAGGACGACCAAGGATGATTGGGGTTTGTTCCTTATTTCCTAAATTTGGATGGTTGTCAAGTACAATGAAATCAGCAGGGTAGATGAAGTTTTCAACCTTTACCAGAACGTCCTTTAAAATCCCCTTGGGAACCCTAATGCTACGATCAGCAAGCTGAAGTGTGACAGATGTGGGTTGGAGCTCTTCTAGGCCTAACTGGCAGTACACAGCATATGGGATGAGATTGACACTAGCACCTAGGTCACACAAGGCCTTGACAACTTTGCTTTCTCCTAGTTCAACATTGATGTAAGGGCAACCTGGGTCTTTCAACTTAGGAGGAATGGTCCCTTGAATGGTGGTACTCACATTAGCAGCCAAAAGGACTTGGTTTTTATGTGAAAATTTTCTTTTAAAAGTGCACAAGTCCTTAAGGTACTTTGAGTAGGAAGGTATGGTTTGGATTGCATCGAGAAGAGGAATGTTCAACTTGACTTGTGAGAAGATTTCCCTCAATGTTTCACTCAGTTCAGGCTTGGATTTCCCCCTCATGCGTTGGGGAAATGGTGCAGGTTGTGGGGTTGTTTGTTGAAGAGTTGTTTCTTTCACATTGTTATCAGTTTCCTCAGTTTGATCTTGTGGTTCACTTGAATTCTCATCCAAGTTTGAATCTTCAGGTGGGTTCTGAATTAGTTGTTCAGGTTTCTCAATTGATTTCCCACTTCTTAAAACAGTCACAGCCTTTAGTTGTTCATGAGTTGTTTGAGCACAACTTGACTCTCCCCTTGAAGTTGAGGATGGCACCGCCTGAGTAGGCATGGGTGCCTTTCCTGTTTTGATGGTTTGAAGTTCTTGTTTTAGGGAAGATACCTCCGAGTTCATCCTCTCCATTTGTTTGCACAGTTGTTCTAGTAGGCTTTGTGGAACAGTTTGGGTTGGTGCTTGAGTAGGTTGGTTTATCCCAGGGGGATATTTTGGAGGTGGGATGGTTTGTTGAAAATGGACCGGTGGTTGTTGGTATTGGATAGGTTGGGTTTGGAACTGGTTATGGTTTTGGTAGTTCTGATGGGGGTAAGGATTTTGTCCCTGTGGTTGGCTAGGTTGTTGGTTATCTTTCCAGCGGAAGCCTGGGTGGTCATTGTACCTTGGATTGAAGGTGTTTTGGTATTGGGGCTTTTGAAAGTTTAGGGAATTGACTTCCGCTGGGGGTCCTCCTAGAAGAACATCCTTGATGGATGGAATGGTTGGGCAGTTGTCTTTTTTATGGTCATGTTTGTCACAAATTGTGCAAACAAGGTCTACATTTTGGATTTCATGGACTTTCCTAAGGTCTATCTCTTCAACCTTCCTAGAGAGTGCTGCGAGTTTAGCCCTAAGGCTTTCCTCTTCTCTAAGTGTATGAATTCCAGTGGTTCTTTGTGGCTTTTCAGAATAAGGTGAAGTTCCCCAAGTTTGGTTTTGTTCAGCCAGACTTTCCAGATACTCGTAAGCATCATTTGGGGCTTTGTTTTTAAAAGTTCCATTACACATCATGTCAATGAATTGTTTATTACCCGGACCCAACCCTTCATAGAAAATTCTCACTTGTTCAGGTATGGAAAACCCATGGTGTGGAACCATGTTTAGGGTGTCTTTGAACCTCTCCCATGTTTCATAGAATGACTCTCCCTCTTTTTCAAAAAAGTTTTGGATGCTCTTTTTAAGTGCAATTGTTTTGTGATGAGGGAAGTATTTTTTGTAGAATTCTCTTTGCAGTTGGTCCCAAGAGTGGATTGATGCAGGTCTCAAGTTGTTTAGCCAATTTTTAGCTCGATCCTTTAATGAAAAAGGAAATAGCCTCATCTTATCAGATTCTAGTTGGTGTGGGGGACACATGGTTTCAACAATGTCGTTGAACTCTTTGACATGAAGGTATGGCATTTCTGACTCCATCCCATGAAAGGTTGGAAGGTGGTTTAGGACATGGGGTTTGAATATGTAGTTGGTGTCTCCTATGGAATTGTGTCTAATGCATGAGGGGGCATTGGTCCAAGCTGGAGTGAGGTAGTCGTTCATGGTTTGATCAACTACATTCCCTAAGTTTGGAGCTTCTTGGTTTTGGTTTCCCATTTGATCCCCCCCAGGGTTTACAATTTGATTTTGTGGATGACCCTCCATAGGACTTGTTTCAAGTTCTGACTTTGGGGTTTCAAGAATATTTGAATCTGATTTAAACAATCCCTTAGGTGCACTTGACTCCCCTATCCTAGGACTTTCCACCCTAACTAGTCTGTTTGAGAAATCGCGGGTGTAGGCGGACATGCGCCAAAAAAAAAAAGCGAGAAAGAGACAAGATAAGAGATCTTGGGTGAGAGTAGAAGAATGGAGGTGAGGAAGGAAGGAATTTTTTTTTTGGATCTAAGGTACTTACTTGGTCCCCGGAAACGGCGCCAAAATTTGGTTCACGCCCAAATTTACCCAAGAGAAGAAGGGTAGAACGGTCCTTGTAGTGTAGCTTGGGTTGTCGATTCCACAGAGACCAAAGAAGATACCTAAGATACACAACCTAAGGGATGGATTTTTGGCTATGAAGTGGCCAACTTGGATTGATTTTGGATGGGTTTTAAAGATATCTAAAAGATTTAAGTGGATTCAATTTAAAAGAATGAGTTGATCCTAGGTTATCACTCGGGGTGGATTGGATGTATTTTCTTTTTAATGATTTCAATTTCTTAAATTTGAGATGGATTCATTTAAGGAGATAAAACAACATCATCACTTACTGGTTTAATGCCTACACCCTCTAATACTAATCACCTATACACTTGAAGGATCAAAGTTTTGAGCACTTCAAGGTAAAGGATCGTATTAGTACTTGAGGTGTGTGGCCTTAAATTCAACAAGGACGATGGAGTTTAAAAATCATCAAATAAAAATCCCAATTAAAGAAGTGATTATACATTAATTAGGTGATAAATAACATCCAATCCAGCCCCTTGCTACTCCCTTGGATCAACCCATAAGTGGGTTAGCCCTCCATTGATCCCATGGTTTCAATGGAAGCGGAAAGTAGACTCATAAGGGAGGAATTGAGAAGTAAAGAAAACAACAAAAATAAAATGATCACTCCACCGTTGTGTGAATAATTTCACAAGGGTTGGTGTGAATAAATTCACACCTTAATCCAACGGTATCAAAGTGATATTAAGAACAACAGAATAAGAGTAGAAGAAGAACTTTTATTAATAAACTAAAGTGAATTGAACAACTTACATGTGAAAGACAAAATTGAGGCAACAAAAATGCAGCATAACATTACAAGTAAACAAAGCATCCAAGATCCTAAACTCCTTCACCACAACTGCCTTAAATAGGCATTTTGGGAGCCTTGGGTCGAGCCACCAACAGTACAAAGCATCTTAATTAATTTTGGTAGGCTATAGGTGGTAGAAAGCTTGTGGAATTTGGACTTTTCCACGTTTGACCCGAGGTGGCAGCCAGTTTTCATCCACCGAACAGACGCGTTTGGATTACCTTCTAGATGGCCGAATCAGGGTGGGCCATAGAAGAAGAAAATGGAGCTCCGGATGTCTGATAACCGCCTGTAAAATTTGGGCCCATTTGGAGTTGTGTATTCCGAGATATGATCAAATTGGTGGACTGTTTTTCTGGGCCGCAGAATCTGGCCCAGAATTGTATCTCTAACTTGGTCCGCCTAAATGACCACCATGGAGGCCGAAGTAGCATTAACTCCTGAAGAGTGATTTGTTCCTGTACATGTCTTCTAGAATCCCACGAAATTTGGGATTAATTGGGCCTGTATGTTGGGCCCCACAGTCTCATCATTGGGCTGGTGTCCAATCTGCCTTCTCCAGAATTGCTTCCTTTCATTGCCAAATATCTCCATCATCCTCCATGAATTATCCATTGATCCCTGAATCAAACATGTTCATATTTAAGTGTAGATCAATTTACAAAAATATCAAATTAAAATATGTATAATTCAATTCCTTAAAATCAGATGAATCATTGGGTACTTTAAATGATGTTCAAAAATGTACCACATAATAGTGCATTTTAAGAAGGTATTACAATCATAATGTGAAATGATGTTCAAAGTGTAAAATGCACTAAAATGGTATTTATGAATAACAAAGAACATGAAAATTAGGTATATTAACAATGAATATTAGCCTCATTTAGTGGCTAATCAAGGGTTCTCCAAACAAGTAATGCCTCCAACACTTCAAGGCATTAACCACAGAAGCTAGATAAAGGCCATGAGTAGGGTAATTTATTTCATGTGGTCTCAACTATCTCAAACCCTAAGCTACAACTCGATCATCCAGCATCAACACTTCCCTAAGTCCAACACTAGATGCATCATATAATAAAGTGTATTTCTTACCTGGTTTGGGTAAGATCAAAATAGGTTTGGTAGTTAAACACTTCTTCAACTCTTGAAAAGTATTATCATAAGCCTCTAACCATTCAAACTTAAACCCCTTCTTTTTTAAGACTGTGAGCGGCTCTACCAAATGAGAGAAATCTCTGATGAACCTTCGGTAATAACCGTCCAAACCCAGAAAACTATGAACCTCAGAAATGTTATTGGTCTTCTCCCAAGACACCATAACCTACACCTTCTCTAGATCCATCGACACACCTAACTCAGAAATTATATTTCACAAAAATTTCACCTCATCAATCCAAAACTGACATTTTTGATAGCTTGGAATAAAGCCTATGCTCTCTTAGTGTACTCAATACGATGTTAAGGTGTTTGGAATTATCATCATGATTTTGGAGTATACCAAGATTTCATCAATAAAGACAACAAAAAACTGATCCAGATACAGGTGAAATATACAGTTTATTAAATCCATGAACACAACCAGTGCATTGGTCAACCCAAATGACATCACCAAAAATTCATACAACTCGTACCTTCTTCGAAAAGCTGTTCGGGGTACATCAGAAGGTCTTAACCTCAACTGATGGTATCCCTATCTCAAATCGATATTAAAAAACACCAAGGAACCTCTGATTTGGTCAAACAGGTCATCGATTCTAGTAAGAGGGTATCAGTTATTCACAGTCATCTGGTTCAACTTCCTATAATAGACACATAACCTCAGTGATCCATCAGCCTTTTTAGAAAACAACACAAGAGATCCCTAGGGTGATATACTAGGACAAATAAACCCCTTATGCTCAAACTCTTCTAGTTGAACCTTCAGTTCTTGGAGTTCTGGTGGTTTTATTCAATATAGTGGAATGTAAACTAGCTCTTCTCTTGATAACAACCCAATAATAAACATTATGTCTCTCTCAGGTGGTAGTCCTGAGAAGTCCTCAGGAAACACATCCTGAAACTGATTCACAACCAGAGGGAAGGCTGGATTCTCTTTCTCCCTATCATCTAAAATAAGGCATGATACTTGGGCTATGAGTTCTCCCAACTACTGGAATAGTGTCCCTGCATGGCCCACTCAAGTATCTCACTCACCATTGAGAACATAAGTGTCTACATTGAGAGATATGAACATTACCCTACATCGGTAACAATCGATATAGGCTTGATACCACACCAACCAATCCATACCCAAGATTAGGTAAAAACCTGACAACTTTAGAACAAACAGATCCCATAGAAAACAATATCCACCAACCTCTAGTGCACAAACCTTACACTGCCTGATGTTCTCAACTCATACGCCCAACAGAATATCAAGTGACATTACCCCACACACACTCTCCATGGTTAAGCCCAACACAACTATGAACTTTACAGAAATAAAAGAATGCATAGAACCTATATCAAATAAATCACTAGAGAGCATGGAATCTATAAGGAACATACCTTGAATAGTATATGGTCCCATATAACCACCTTCAGGTGTAGTCTAAACTACATGGAGATGATTTTCCCATTTACACTAGATTCTGGACTGAGTACCCTATACCGCACTACCCTGCTGGTATAGATGATCTTTCCCTAGAGTTTTATGTCCACCACCCCTACTAGTGAAACCCATGGACCTATAAATACCTACCTAATATAGGGTAACTGACCCCCTGTCTTCTATCAACATCTTCCTCATACTTGCATCATTTCTATACTACCACAGGTTCTTGTAGAACCTCTGCACATGGCCTAGCCTGCCGCATGATTGGTACTCGGCTGGTGGTAGGGGACACTGGCCATGCATGTGCCCCATCCTTCCACACTGATAACAAAACACATGATCACCACCCTGATAGGCTGACCCCCTCTTTTGTCTGCTCTGCACACTTCCACCCAGCTAAAAATTTACAGAATGATGCTTCTTACTATTGGAAGCCACATCACTTGCTTGCTTAGTTGGAACCACAAGTTCACTACCTGAATCCACATTCATGTTCTCCTCTAAGATAAGGTATTGATCCACTACTTCAGAAAAACTTTTCAAGAAAAATATATTCACCTGAGACCTGATCTTGTGTCTCATCCCATCTTGGAAACATTTCTCCACATCTGCCACGTCTCCTGTCAATGTCAGAATGAAGCGTCACAAATTAGTGAAGTGACTAGCATAGTCCATTACCAAAATTTTCCCTTAGGTTAAGCTCATAAAATCCATAGCCTTCACCTAACTCAAGTATTTTGGGTAAAAGTGTTTGAGAAACTTCTCCTAAAAATCCTTCCACATCATTCCTTCGGCCTACTCTATTTGAACAATGATGTCCCACCAACTCTTTACTTGGCCTCTCAACATATAGGCTACTAACTTGACTCGATTATCAAGAGGAGTCTCTAAATGGTCAAGAATAGTCTGGATGGACTCTATCTAAAACTTTACTGCATCTGGCCCACCCTCTCCGGTAAATGTTGAGGGTGTTGCAGGTGAAACTCCCTAGTCATGTCAAACATACTCGGTGCAACCTGCCCTAGGTCCCATTCCATCATCTGCATAAAATGAGAGAAGTTATAACGGAAATGCTCTTCCCTATCATCTTGAACCATTGGGTCCCCTTTAACCATTACTGGGGGAGCATTCTTGGCAACATCCTCATGTTGCCCAATCGACACACGCCTTCATGGTGGAATTTCTCTACAATTCCAAACACGAGCTTTAGAACACAAGACATAAATATTTCATGAAAATATAAAGGATGTCTAATCACAATCCATAAAAAAAACATTTATCATAGACTACCCAAATGTGCCTGGTCACAACCAGAACCCTACCCTAGGACACCCCACTAAGGTCAAGTCTAACTCGACAACCAAATCACACTGTAAAAAACCTTACATTCCCCATCATTACAACCATTTTATTAGAACCAATTTTCATCATTTTTAATAAATAAAATGCATCCTATTCTCTATTCCCCACATTCCCATCCCGTGTGTGTGCCTAATATGATGCATGCCACTTATTTACACAGGTTCCTAGAATGATGCAAGAATGCACAAAGTTGTGTCATTCTGACCATGAGTAAAATATAATAAAACTATCACATCACACCACATTTTCATCACCCAATGGTGAAATATCATCAAATGTAACAACACACAACAAGAAAAAAAACTCTCACCCTAGGTGACTTGAGTTTTCCCCAATACTTGGGTTAGCTACTCCTAGGAACGAGCTCATTACCAAGGCTTGACACTATCCTAATATCCTATCTATCATCCCCAAACAGTAATAAATAGAAAATTACTACTATGATACCGCTTTGTAACATCCACGGGTTGGGAGCCACTAAACTGATGCCCTGAGCCGGGTAACCACACGACCTCAAGCGCGCCTCCCCGTATGCCAGAGGTTGCTGACCAGTGGCGAGATTATAAGAGTCATGTGTGGAGGATAGATCAGCCTTTTCAAAGTAATATATAGAAGAAAATATAAAAAATAACATAAGGAATATAAATAGAATGATGAAAATAAAAAAACAATTAACCCCCAACTAGGTACAAACCATATCCAATAGTAAATATGCCATGTCATGATACAATGCCAAGTGAACAACCCAAAAAAGGAAAACAGTAGAATCCCCAAAATGGTCTTGGATCCAAGTCTCGAACCTCCTCCATGAACATACCGAACCCAAATCACTTCTCCAACACAATGCCATTGCCTCTTTCCTAACCTGCAACCATGAAATCTACTCGGGTACCCAACAACAGCTCGAGTAGGGTGTGAGTACAACTCAGTAAGCCACCACCAATAGTTTACATAAAATATACAATCAAATAGATAGTTCATGCAAGTGGTAAATAATGTAAAGTAAAGGAAAATAGTTTAATAATCCATTCTAGATTATGATCCTTTATGTTATGCTACCCTTTAACCTGTGTTCACTACTTAAGCATCTCACAGTTTAGTTAACTCTTTTATCTAGTGTTCAAAGGATTAGGAATGTTCAATATTCTCATGGAATATGGGAATAATCAATTCCTATCTCACTAGTCATCACATCCCAATAACCAAATTATCCTCACCTCGAAGCCTCAGTCTAGGTGCAATGCAACTATCAGGGGAATAAAACCCCATACCCTTCCCTAACCTATGCATTTAGAGGGTGGATCTTAGAACCTCAGTCAAACTCGAACCATGGGAATATAAACTCATGTCTATACCCCACTCTACCAATCCATGTGCACATACTTATTTATCAATTTCCACAAAAACCACATTACTACCAAGTATAACCAATATCATTGGAAACATCACAAAAATATAAAATAAATATAAAAATAACCATTATGCCACAATCCATTAACACATTCATCATTTATACCCCATAACCATTTAGCCCCATTCCCCATTTCCCATGCCTATCCCACTAAGAATATTCAATCACAAACATAGTTTCTTAACATATTCTCATTAATCCCATTTACATTCCAACCAAACAATCCATTATCCTTTAACCACATTAGAAACAACTATCCACAACCCTTCTAACTCATTACATAACCCAATTAACACATTCTCTAAGGCTTTACAACATCATGAGTCAAATTCATACCTTACATTTCAGTTACCCATTCGGAAGGGTCGGCGCACCCCATGGGTGGCCTTAAAACATGTCACAACATCCTCCATGCATCCCATCAGGTTCATGAGGAATTAATTTGGGTATTTAGACACTCAATACATCACAATCTTCCAACAGAACCAAGAACACATCAATAAGAGAGAGAAAAACCCCACATGAAAAAATCTAAATACAAAATATGGAATATAAATTATAGACCACCTACCTCAAATCCATTAGCTAACACACCCTTAATAGAGGCCTTATATCTCAATATAGACCCCCTTTGAATATTCACCCTAAATATCATCGAAAAATAAGGGCTTTAGAGCTTTGGAAAGAGAGAAGAGAAAGATACAAACCCTAATCAAGAAAAGGAAGCAATGAGAGGATTAGTCTTACCTAGATCTTCAATCCGAAATAGACGACACTCCAAATGGCCTAGAATCAAAGGAGAATCACCTCTTGGAAGATCTTGGAATCATGGATCATAACTAGGGTTCAAAAGAGGAAGAAGGAGGAAAATATCGAGTGGAACATAAAAAACCTTTAATGAAATTTTTGTAAATTTCTAAAAGTTACTAGATCATACGGTTTACCCACACGATTTTCCAAACCATGTGAAAACTGTGCGGATGATACTGTCCAAAAATAGCCCCTTTGAATGGTTAGCTGGGCTGATTGGAATGGTTAGCACGAACCGTGCCCAAACCACGCAACAGCCTAGAAATACCCTTTTCTTCCCTTATTTATGTCTCGAACCCCCGAAACACCCCCTAATATTCACATGAACTTTGAAAAAACACTTATTTAATCAAAAGAAGTGACTTAAACTGAAATGAAAACAAAACATTCCTTATGGATAAATCTGGGATCTTACCAATTTTATACCTGATTCCTCACATGTACTGAAACCAGAGGGGGTACAACTGGAACATGACCTCTCTTATGAGGAGAATCCAGTGGAGATCTTGGACTGTAGAGACAAGGTTTTATGAAACAAGACTATCCCCCTCATCAAATTGTTTTTTAGGAACCATATATATAAATAAGAAATGTGGGAACTCTAGGAGACAATGAGACAAAAGTACCCACCCCTTTTATCAACTGATAGAACGAGCTGAAATTTCAGGGAAAAAATTTCTTAATGGGAGAATAATATAATGACCCAAAATTTTTTAAATGATATTTATTTCTTGAGAAAAAGTGTGTTATATTATGTTAAACAAAAAAACTATATCAGTTTAATAATAAAGTGGTATTTATAGAGTTTAAAGGGAAATATGATCATCGAGATTCTACCATCATATGAATATTGGTGGATATGAACATTGGAAACTATACTCTTGGTAATAATTATAACAATATAATTAGTGTTTATAAGTATAAATGACTAAGGATAATTAATTTATAAAGGAGAAGCGATGGAATCAACTAGCAGAGTCATGCCGTATGAAGCCCACTTTTCAAAACTTGGGAGGGAGGTAATGTCACTGGGGTTTACCCTTGAACAAGACCAATCTGATATTCAACAAGTGAAGTTGGAACAAAATCTCATATGGGTGATGTTCAAGGTAGTGGAAATTACTACTCGGGAAATATTATCTGAGCCGCCCCACGAATCTATCACCATTGCACATATTACCCCTTTGTCATACACAGGTGTTATAAGGTGTTACGTGTCTTAGAATTAGTTACATAAAGTGTAATTAATTTTTATAAATAAAATTTTTATTCTATCAATTCCATTTTAAGAATAAATTTTCTTAATAAAATATAGGTTTAATTGAGATGGAATTTGAAAAATTGAATTTTTGGACAAAAATTATACTTTATAGAAAAGATATAAATATTTACAATAAACTAATTTATTATGAATAAAAATTATTTTAATTAAATAGTATGTTAAAAATACTCTTATTTAAATATAAATTATAAAATTATTTTATTATGCCCTTAATTTTTTTAAAGTGTCAGAAATTTCACTAGGCATTATCAACCCGCTATTTTTTTTTAATAAGTAAGAATTTTTATATTTAAAAGTTAAAATTATTAAACCTAGAGAATTTTTATGAAAAAATAAACATCATTTTTTAAATCAACATGTCAAAATTAGGTTAGGGTGAATTTATGAGAATTTTCAAAAATACATTATTTTTTCCTTGAATAGTTAAAATACAGTTCGGGTTTTTTCAGTATGTTTAATGACTTCATAATTATTTCATATTGATGTAATAATTAATTAACCACAATCCTCGACCCAAAATATTTTATTTTATTAATATAAATTATGTTAATATATTTTAATCAATTTACAAACCTATAAGTTACATTCCAAAGTCTAAAATGGAAATATAAACATTAAAAATATTGTTTTGTGGAAACTTTAATTTTACATGAAAAAAGAAGTGATATAAATTTATGATCAACTATTTTGGGTTGAAATAACATAAAATATGACTGAATTTTATGAAACCATGGGTAAAATCCATGGTAAAGCCCATGGTTTTTTATTTTTCACAACCTAGGTTTTCAAGGCCTATATTTGGAAAATAATAATCAAATCCTCAAATTTTTCAATAAATACCCATCCATTTATCCATTTAATTTCACTCAAAATCCATCCTCTATAAATCTCTCATAGTTTTACCTCCTAAAGAGTCCCCCAAGGTGTCCTCAAGACTCTAAGGTTCCATTCTACAAGATCCAAGAGTTACTCTTCAAGGTAAGGGAAATCTCCACTTCTCTTTTCCATTTAAGTTACCCTTTTATGTGATATGTATTAAAATTTCAAAAATACATTATTTTATCCACTTTATTTTATCCCATTATTGTAAAAATATTCTTTTATGAATGATATACCCTTTTCCTCTCTCATTTTACTCTTTTATAAAACCACATTTTATACTCGTTATGATGCTGAATTTACTTCTCAAAATTTCTCACTTCTCCTCAAGAAAATTTTCATTTATTTTCTTTTTGTGAATACCAAAAACTCTTTATTTTCTAGGTGTATTCACCTAGATATAAAAATTATTTCATTTATTCTAGGATTAACATACATGAAACCCACATTCCATTTACGTGGGTTAAAAATGACATAATGATCATGTCTGTAAGTATTTTTGAAACGCCATGATTTTAATATGAAACCCATTTTATTTTTTATTCTTGGGTTATTTATGAAATATTTTATTATAATATATGTGACTCAAATTTATTAATACACATGAATTGTGTTCTCTGATAGTGATCCATTGCATTGGGTAAATAATTTAATCTCTAGACATGACATGTTTTATGATACCTTGGTGAATAACCTTGGTAATTTTTATGACACCTCAGGGAAAAAAATTAGGGATATGCATATGAATGTCTCTTTTAAATGTTTTAGCCACATTTTCATGCTATTATTAATTTTTATATTATTATTATATGCCTTAAGTTCCCTTTCTCATTCCATAATGATATTCCTCATGTTCTTATTGATATTCCTCAAGATCACTGGTAAACTATTTCCCTTATTGGGCATTATGCTCACCCTATCCTTTGATGTATGTACCTAGGTTATGATATGTAGTAAATTTACTTAGGATGAACCAATTATGAATCCTATAATGTTTATTATAAGATTTTTTATGTTTTCATGTATTTTGTACCTTATTTCCATGAAACTAAACTTTAAAAGATCCTTTGTTTGTACAATGTAATGAAAAATTATGTAATAAAAAGGTAGGATTCCATAAATATAACCCCTACCACCAACACAAATATGTGGAGGGAGGTCATGATGATATTTTATAGCACAAATATCTCTCTTTTGAGCTGCCCACCAGATAATGATTATGAGGAACTCACTACACTGTCAACCCGATGCAACCCAAAATCAGATAGAAAATGATGTGAAAAATCAATGATAGGGTACCCATATATCCAAACAGATGAGGATATATGGATGAATGATGCGTTTTAGCACACCCATTCCTCTTTATAGACCATCCACCTAGAGGTACCTGAAAGAAGCTACACTGTTATCTAAATGAAATGAGACAAAATATGAAGATCACAAAGATATTTGCGACCCAATCAAACAAACAGTCCCAAAATCCGTAGGAATTCCAACTAAACTACATCTGAAACCACCAAAGAAGATAATATTCCATAGATAAAGACACTGATTTCACCTTTTCCAGAACCCGCTGCCAACCAAAAGACCACCAAATTTATTGATCTGTATCCATCATCCAAATAAACCTCCACCATCATCCATCAAACTCGTTGCAACATGCCTCAAATTCATCACTAGAAAACTATCCACCAATAGACCACTGAACATTTACCATTGAATTAATCCAATACATATCTAGAATAATGAATTCTTCCACCAGGGAAAGATGTTGGATAGTCAATTCCCGGTGAATGACCACCATAGGAACTCTGAACCATATCCGCTTGATGGATCCATAGACCATTGCATGAACATTGATCCAAGGTAGGAGAGTCCAAATATAAACTAGATCCATCTATGAGGGTAGCCCCCAATGGAGGGGATTAATAGTAAGGGAAAAACTTGATGACTCCCTCAAACAATTCAGAGTAGAAATGGAAGTAGAAAAGCATTCATAGAAGATTTGTTGGCATAAATGCCGCAAGATCTGTCAAAGATGAACTGAAGAATGCTACTATCATCAAACATCCACCATCAATGCTGAGAGGAGGAGATTGAAGCTGCGATGGGAATAAAAAAACCTAAGAGAGGGATTTGTTGCACCTAGATAGTGTATACCTATTAAAAAGTGTGTATATATATATTACAATTCTTAAGAACTAAAAATTACTTATAAATTAAAAAATTACTAATTTATATTACAATTACATTTAAAGATCAATATATTTTTTTAAAATGTGATCTATTATCACATATCAAATTCAAATTCCATCTCCAATATTTTTATTAAATTTAATTATTGTAAAAAAACATATCATATTGCTAAATTAACATATTTCAAACTTATTTTTTAATTTAATAATAATTATTTGAAATAAATTTATTATTCTATTAACTTCATAATAGATTTTAATTTAATCTCAGATATCAAATTATATTATTCACACCTTTTTATTAAAATAATATATTTTATACAATGTGGTAATATATATATATATATATATGTATAATAATGAAATAATTATTATGCAAATATTCTTGAAAAAAATATCAAAACCCAATTAAATCCTAAGCCAAAATAAAATTTCTATATATAATATATCTTCTAAAAATATTTTAAAAAATATAAAAAGAATATCAAAATAAATTACAATGTATAATAATAATTATAAAAAACTGGAGTCAACAAATTTAACCATAATATAAATGATAAAAAATAAAATTAAAGAAAATATTACACATTTTTAAACTAATCATTCTACTAATTTTTTATTTTAATTTGATATTTATTTTCTTGTTGCAGGTTTGAGAAAATAAAAAATCAGTAGTTTGAGTCTTTGATTTCTAAGGCTGTGGAATAAGTGATGAGTGTAAAGGAAGTACTTGACGAATTCTCTAAGTGATGTCTGACTGGCCAAAGGTGAAGTTAACAAAGCCCAAACATATTATTGTGAACTACATTAAACCAATAAGAGAGTGGTTGAAACAAAAATTACACTACTATAGATCGTGTGAAATTCAACACTGACCTTTACTAGTGCCAACTAAAAGTGTGGATAAAGGGTATGTTATTAGTGATAAAAAAGGATCTGATAAAAACACACCCTTGTAAGTGTTTTTTAGCACTAATAAAGGAAAAACTTTCTCAACTCTATTCTACTGCTGATAAAAGGTATAATTTATAAAACAATTATATATCATTAAAAATCATATGTTAATATATAAATATATTTATATTGATATAAATATAATATATTTTATTAAATATGATTTATATAAGACTAAATATACATTTACACTTAATATATAATTTTTTTTTGAAAAATGCATCATACAATAAAAAAATTAATATTAATTATTAATTTGATAATTACTATTGAGTAATAGTAATTTAATTGTAATTGGATGAAATAAAAATTACATAAATTAAGGAATGATCAATGATACATTAAAAACATGTATTGAACTTCAAACAACCTTATATTTTGATCTGGCTATTTATGTGGGATCTATCACATATCAAATCAAATCCTGTGAAGATATCTACACTAAATTTAATAGGGAGAACACAAATAACTATCTTTTAAAAGTCAAAATAGACTTAGAAGGCCTCCATAACTATGTTTTTAGTCAGGGTACTGTACTTTGTTTTTAATATTTTATTGGATTTTAGTTTTGTTTAAGAGTGTCTTCTTGTCTTTATTCAGTGGAGATTGAATTTATTACTAAGGATTATATTCATATAGATATTATAGTTTAAAATTTTTATCATTTTTCATATTGTAGTTTCATTTATAATTAAATAAATTCATATTTTCATATTTTTATATATAAATAAATATTTAATCATATTTACATAAAATAAATTTTTAAATATATAAACCACATTTCAATTTTTATTTATTATTATTTTTAAATAAAAAATATCCTTTTTGTTTACCTTATAAAAATGGATATATATATACACCTATACAAATAATGTTTATATATAAATATTTGTGTATATATAAACATGTTTATATTTATGTGTATATTATAATATATATATAAATATATATATATATATGTAAATATTTTTGCATGTATGTGAAAAATATAAATGTGTACGTGTGTGTGTAAATATGTGCGTGTGTCTGTGTTTGTCAATATTATGTAGTGCCTAGTGAAACATGTAAGTACAATGGGGGGGGGGTGAATATGTTTACATAAGTTTTATCGAATAATTTTCTTTCACTTTTTACCCCCTTTTCAATTAAAACCCATTCATCTATTAGGATTATAGATCTTCCCTATTAATAGACACAATTATACTACATGCAAGAGTTTTTTTTAAATAAACCATTACACCCAACATTTTTACAAGGTTCTCCCCTGATGTGGGTGACAACATCCTTGCTGTGTTTGGGGACATTTGAGACTCAAATTCTCTAGTAGTAAAGAAAAATGATTACAAGAATAAAAAATATCCCAAAATCCCTAACATAAAAACTTCCATAATGCTTGATCACTAGTGATTATAGTGGACCATCTCCCATAGGGATCTTTAGATTTACATCCCACTAGCGTTCTTTATAATGAATCCTGCCAGTTGAGATATCTCCTAAAAGGATCTGCTTATTTATATAGGCTTCTTGGATATTCTTCAATTTTATTTACAACCTTCAGTGAATAGGCCTTCAACTGCTTCTACATACTGATGCAGTGTGCACGTTGGCCTTCTTGTGCTTCAAGTATGAAGTCACTGATCTTATGAAATGTCATTATAGTCATACTTGACCACCTTTAACTTTAATAACATATCAACATATGATATTTCAATGATACTACCAGTAAAATTAATGTATGGTATTACACTTTGGAAATAATAAAATACGTCTTCTCTTATTTACTCTGAACAACTGAATGCGAAATTCGGTTTATGCACAATGACACAATAGTTTCTGGTTATTTATATTTTCTTCATTCAATAAAAAATTCACAGGACACACTGTTCTTATCACATTTATACTTCTACTTTTCAAAAGTCTCACACTACATTTATAACATATTCACAATAACTATCTCACACATAATCTTCCATGCATGCACCAGCCATGGATGGTTCCTTCTTTTTCTTCACGGAAGGAACTACCTAGAAAAACTATCTCATAAAAACACTATCCTATTATATAAAAACTTCATATAAATCTAATCCATGTATTTTTCAATTCTCAGGAACAAGACCTTCATGATAGTGGATCACGTGGATCCCCCCTCATTCAAGTAGCACAATAGTTTTCAGTACATCTTCTCTACATAGTGTTTTATATACAAAAAAAATTCTTAACATAACAATTTGGTAGAATATTAATCAATAACTAGCTCCTGGAAACCTTCTCATTCATATGAATGAGTCAAACATATCACCTTAAAAAAACGTTTTTCATATTCTCTTTTTATCTAGAAAATGAGAGATCTCTCCCAAGATATAACAGCACTCTCGACCTTGGTTAATTGGTATTTATAGGTGTGTTATACACTCCCTTACACCTCCTTAGTCTTCTAGTTTAATGATTCTTTAAAAACTAAAAAAATATTCCATGTCTAGGATATTTCTAAAATCCTTGTAAAATATGACATATTAAGAATATTTTAATTCACTCGAATGTTACAACATTTCTCAAATACTCTTATGTAGAAAAATAGTGTATTCACAATGAAATAATCACTGTACCTACACACAAACATCTTTATATAATCACACTTATGTTGTTAATGTCACATAGATAGTTTCAACTTGATTTAGACTTTATTTATTCAACAAAACAAAGTTGCATGATGCTTCAATCAAGTTAGAGTCTCCATGATGATCAAATGGAACTCGATTTCATTGAATTTATCATCTTAACATCACAACATGAAGAACACTAAATAGATGTAGAAAACCCTCAGGTGGAGGTTAATGATGATGATCGCCTCAATCATAAATCCCATATCTAGATGATCAGATGGTTGTGTTATATCTATACCATTTGAATAGAGATACAATGTCCATGCATCCCATGTCCCACATCAGATATTTGTTTCATCTTGATCTCCATTATAATACATGTTGTGTATTCCGCCATTCTAGATGAAACTAGGGTTGACACCTATATTCACTTCACACACCATGAGCTTCATGGTTCACTCCTCACTATATATGCCCAATTTCCCACTCCATTTTCTCTATGCATCCTAACATGCTTGAAATATCTTTTGGTTCCCTGTGGGAATGCTATGCTACCTACTACTTCCATGCTAGATCATTGAGATAGCTCTCTAAAGTTGTTGATACCTCCTCCCATAATGTAGGAATGAGATAGATCCTCTTCTTACTTGGATATCCAGTTTTTTATTAATCTCCCCTAAAAGGAGTTAATAAAATTCAAAAAAATCCACACCAGCAATACTTAACTTCTAAAAAAATCCACATGAAAAATAATATTATACAGTCTATTAATAATTCCCATCATTATTTTATTTTGGAATTAAAATAAAAATTGTGGTACTCTTTAACCTCAAATCATGTTCACTTCATTTAAATTTTTTTAAAAATATTAATTCTACTAATTTCTATTTCACATGTCATTGGCATTAAAATATGTTAAAAAATCATCAAATTAAATGTTTTTGCTTCATTTAAATAAAATATTCTCCAAGTCAAGAAATTCCTACCAACTAATGAATAATTATCAATAATAATTCAATGGAAGAAACTTCATTCATAAATAACTTTCACATTTAATTTCTATCATACAAACACATTGAAAAAAATACAATAAAATTACTACTTCAATTCATTTGGGTTCTTCTATCTCCCATTTAGGATTTGTTGTTAATACCCAATTCAATAGAAAATTCAACATGTTCTTCTCCCCCATATTGAACATAAATGAAAATGTATAATAATAATGAAATTCAACTCATCTCATACTATAAAAACTAAAATTTTCTTCTTTCCCCCCTAAATATACTTATTTCATAAGAGACACCACTTAATAGAAATTAAAATTAATCTTCTTGAGAGAATAATATCATCAATTTTATTAAATAAATGAGTCATCAATTAATTATATCTAACTCTCTGTGGGTTAACCCAATATAAAAAACAAGAGTGATCAATATAGAGAAAAATGATGCCAATAAATTTTTAGAATGTGATACCAACACTAAACAGCTGCATTCATCTCAAAAAACTGATTAAAAGTGTTAAAATACAACAATGTCTCACCCCTTTTCAATCCATTTTTTCTTTTTTAATCAGATAATTTTTTTATCCCTTTAAATTTCATAATTATTTTTAGTATTATGATAGAAGAATAGTCTAATTCAATGACAAACTTTAATTTTTAAAATTTCAATATTTGAAATCATTAGATATTGCCCCAACCAGAACATCAAATGTTCATGTGAAAATATATGAGATATTAATATCTGGTGGTTGTTCATATTCACTTCCACTAGAGGGATGAACATCATCCATCTTATTCATCATGGATGAATTTCATCAAGAATGAATTAAAAGTACAATTTTGAAATCAAATAAAGTGTTTTCTAGATACAATATTTCACCAATTTATATAAAGTGATCCATGATAGATACCATCCTTGATGTTATAAATTTATTTTACATCATTCATTTTTTCAGGTATCCTTTAGAATTCATGCCTTACCTTCAATTCCCTGCACAAAAAAAAACAAAATATACATTGGAGTAAGGTGGTACTTTAATGGTTTTCATATATAGCTGTAGGGATGAGATTCATTTCTCTACCTAGAAACTCCTTTCAATTAAACTCTAGTTATATTAAAAATCTTCATGCTTTCTCCTTATTTTACATTCAAGTTTTTTTATTCACAAGTAGCATAGAATTCTTGATCTCTCCATATTTTATTAGAGATGTAATATGCTTCCTCATATTATAAAGAAATACACTTTCATTATTCAATGATTTCAACAAATTATGAGTCAATTCCAACATATCTATCCATATTCATAATCATTAATTTAGTACATGATCTGTCTTCTTCATGTGCATAGAATCTTTCTTCACTGTAGCATTTTTAGTATAACAATTCATTGGTGATCTCCCTTTTTTCTTCACTAGTTATTTTTTAATAGGAAACCATTTTATACATTTTTAGAAATATTCCCAAACATTAAACACCTTCCACATTGATCTCCATATATTATAGGGCTATGAATTTTAGACAACATCTCATGAAATTTGAATTTTTCATCTTGAATTTCATGCACCGATTCAAGATTTTTTTTGTTTCTAAGATTGATTCCATTTTTTTCTTTAGATTTCTTCCACTAATAATGGTTTCTGTGGAATATTTTCAAAGTTACATGATATGGAATATTCTTCCCCAATAGAATCATGTTTTATTTGATGTGATATCCACTTTATAATTCTTTTTTATAGTAGCATAATTCACACTTTTAGTGACCACTTTATTATTTTTATACGCTAAGGAAGTTTTTTTCTTTTATTTTTTTCCTCTTTATATGTTGTGGTATTTTTATCTCTTCAATATATACATAGTGAATGATTGATATAATCTAGTGCTCATCATAATCAAGACCATATATTTTACAATAATCAAATAATACTTCAATAGATCAAAATCTATTATAGATAGATAGAATCTTCTTCATTGAATTTTTTATTAAGTTTTATAGGATCTATATTCACATCAGATCTTATCCCCTTTAATACTAGCCCTATGTAATTTTCATACACAAAAAAGTTATGACAATAATCAATGGAATGATTCCAAAATTTACTACAACATAAAAAATAGCCATCAAATCATGATTTATTCTTATATGTTAGAAATTTCCTGGCTTTGGCATCTTGCTATATTTAGATAATATGATTATTCATTTGAGAATTATAAGGGGAACATGAATTACTACACCTTTCCATATCCACATTTAATGATATTATGGATTTTTCATGAGTCTTCTTCACCCATTTTGACTAGTATACTTTTTTAAACATGTACTAGAAGGTGAAACAATATTAGTACAAACAAAAACTTATAGGACATGGGTTAATTGTTCCAATGATATTTTAATATATTTATCTTTAAATAATCTCATACTATTCTTGCCTCTAGAATGATTCTTCTCATAATTACAAAACATTTTAGAATTAATCATGGAAACCTATCTATTCTCAATAACATGTGATTTATCTTCCTATTTCAATTATTGATTTTTCAAGTTGACTTATAATTCAAGACACTTTAGTTTGAGATTAATCTTCTCCTCTTGAACTAATTTTAATTATTCTTCCATTTAGATCTTCATTTTATGAATTTGATCTTCATGAATTTTATTCCCCTCTAGTAAAGAATTATCCAACTATTTAATTCTACTTACTTTAACCGAAATATGGGATTGCATAACATTCATATATATTTTTTGTAGTTTCTAAAAAGTATGGATAAATTCTATAAAAACAATCTAAACCACATATTTTTCACAAACAACCTGTTGTGATTCGTATTTAATAAGAGTGAATCATTACTTATCATTGATTTCCATCTATGAATCCTTGACACTCATTATAACTTTATGAGATTGTTCTAGTGTATGGATCATCTTAGTAAAAACATTTTTAATCACTGTTTTCTCACAGACTTTTCATCAAAACTATTCTTCAACTTGGGAGAGATTTTCATTGCAAAGTAATACAATTTCTTCTTTGGCTTCAACAAGTTGTGTGAGATGTTTTCATCTTTTAAACTTATTTTACAATTCTTTTTATATATCCTTAGATCCCTCTTGTTATTGTTTATCAAATATTCCTTAAAAAAATTCAAATATATTGGTGAAAAACTTAATTGGAACTTTATTAAGAAAATAATTGAATTATAAATAAAAATAAATGATGGATTCTATAAACACTTCTTTATCCCTGATTGATCTAGAATCACACAAGGGTAATTATCAACTAATTTATAGGTACTATTGATAGTATATAATTCTGAATATATTCATTTTGTGGTGTAAAATCTTTCCTCTTCAAACTCATTTTCAGCTTTCTTTCCACTTTCTTCTACCCATTCATCAATGTTTTTTGTAGAAACCTCCTTATTGGCACCAACAGAGCTAGGAATTAGATTTTTCATCTACGAAAACTGTAACACTTCTTCAAATTCAAATGTGAACTTCATATATGTCGAATACAAAAAAATGAGAAAATAATGTTGATCAAATTAGAGGTGGAACCTTCTCTTATGATACCAATTATAGTACCCAGTGGATCGTGCAGGTAAACTAAGAGGGGGATGGGGGGGTGAAAAAGTGTACATAAGTTTTAAATTTTTCTTTTCTTACACTTTTTAACCCGTTTTAAATTCAAACCTCTACCCCTATAAGGATGATAAATCTTCCCTGTTAATAGTTAAAATTATATGACATGAAAGGAAGAATGTAAACAAAGTACAACACATAGTATTTTTACAAGGATCTCCCCCGATGTGGGTGACTACATCCATGCTATGTTCTGGATCATCCGAGGAAAATATTATACAGTGGAAAATAAATGTGACTACAAGTACATATAATCTCCTAAATTTATATAATGAAAGAATCCCATAATGACCGATCGCTAGTGATTACATTGGGTCATCTCTCGACAGAATCTTTAGATTGGCATCCCAACTATTTTCTTTATATAGACTCCCACCAGTTTAGATATATCTCGAAAAGATATAGTTTTTTATACTACAATACCTTCAATTATTTAATGGTATTTCAAACTTTTTTTGTATAGGTCTTCAACTGATTCCGCCACTAATATTTTATGCATGTTGTCCTTGTTCCACATCAAGTCTGAAATCACTAATCTTATGAAATATAAATACAATAATACATACTCACCTTCAACTATAAAAACTTATCAACATATGATATCTCAATGATATTACTGGTATACTTATCTTCTGGTATCACACTTCAGAATCAATGCAATATGTATTCTATGATATACTCTGAACAACTGACTATACAATTCGGTTTATAGACAATTACAATGTAGTTTCAAGTTTAATATATTTTCTTCAGTCAATAAAAAATTCACAAGACTCACTTTTCTTCTCACTTTTATACTTATACATTATTAATGTATCACAAAACCTATATAACACATGAACAAGCACTATCCTACATATAATATTCCTTGCATGAATGATCCATTGTATGTTACTTATTTTTATTTTGGAAGGGAAATATCTCTCAAAACCATCTCATAATTTTTTTCCTATCATATAAAATATTCAAAAGAAACTAAGTTATGTACTGTTTAGTTATCTTGTAATGGACCTTCATGCTACTTTATAACACAACTCCCTCATCCTTTGTGAAACACAACAGTTCATGGTACATCTTCTTCATATAATATTTTTTATGTGGAAACACTTTCTTCTTGTAACCCACAGGAAGTATATTACTCAATAACTAGATCATGTAATCCTTCTCCTTCATATAAATTAATCCCATGGATCTCCCCTTCATGAAATTTTTTTTCAAAGATACCCTATTTATCTAGAAAATGAGATCTATCTCTAAATAAATAGTATCAATCTCCGCCTTGGATGCCTAATATTTATTGATGTGGTCTCTAATACCATGAACCAACTTAGAATTAGAGTTTCATGCCACTAAAAAAACTCCATGAAATAATATGTGTTGAGGATATTTTTAAAACCCCTAAAAAATATGTTGGGTCAAGAATATTTTAATTCACATGAATATTTTAGAGTTTTTCAAATACTCATACATTGAAATACATGGATTCAATGTGATGAACTTTGTATATTTCAGTTACTCTGGTTTCTTTATGAAGTTATGCTTTTTTGGGTAGTATTACACATATAGTATCGACTCGGTTTAGACTTCGTTTATGCATGAAAATGAAGTTTCATGATTCTTTACACATGTTCAAATCTCCAGGATGATCAAATAGAACTCGATTTCTTTGACTCGATTACATTTACCTCGTGGCATAAATTATAGCGACCCTATCCTTTTATATATAACATTACATGATTTTAAGAATAATTATACATCATAGTACAATCCAAGGATCGTTAAGTCTAGTGTCTTGGAATACTAGGTACACAATAAATAAACATGGGATAAAAAAACTTCTTTATTTAATATTAATAAAGAGCTCCTAACTTCCTTTGAGCCCTTACATCTACATAGGATAACCTGGGGATAAAATGAAGAAAGGGAAGTGATAAAAATCCGAGTAAGGGAATGAACATAAGAAAGAAGCTTAAGCACATGAGTTAGGAGGCGTGACATAAAGTTACTAAAAGCACATAACATATGAAATCATAACATATAAACATGGGATCATATAAACGTGTCAAAAACATAAAACACGTCTTTAGTAAGATTCAAGGATAACCTCTAATCTCGTTTCCCATAGTCGGACAGGTCAAGGCTAACCGCCAATCCTGTTTCCCATAGCAGCACAAGCCAAGGCTAACCGCCAAGACCGTTGCACATAGCATCTCATGAGACTTAACTTTACCCAATGCATTGGAGCACTATCTGGGTTCACCCATATTACATTTCATGAATATTTTTTCCACATAAATAATCATACATAATCAATCTTACATAAACATAAGGGTTACCCATGGAAAGAATTGGGTACCACAACCATGACATAAAGCATAACCAAATGGGCGTATCATGAAAGTGTCCATGAAAGAAGAGAATTAGAAAATACATGGAAATTAATAAGTTAAAATAGGAATATATCTTGGTAATTGATTTCAAACATAAGTTACAACATGTAAGAAATGTATTTGATAAATTTTTGCATTAAAACATTTTTTTGCGGTTTTAAGGAAAATACCATAAAGCTTTTAAAATAGAAAAGGGATAAATCTTTTATATAAAACCAGAAGTGAACCAAGAAGGTTTTCATGATAAAAATAATGATTTTATAAAGAAAATGGGGCTTAAAATAGAGGATAGAGTGCACTTGAAGTTGGGTAAAAAATTTGGAAAGTTCCCTTAAAACGTGTTTGCTTACTGGGAAGTATCAAGGGGGGAATCACTTAAAATCATGTATATCACCAAAAGAGAATGAGGGTTTGATCTTGAAACATGAGTTTGGCGAATATAATGAGAATTTATAAGTTTTAAATAAAAATAAAAGACAAATTCATTTGGGTAAAAAGAAATATAGAGCAACTCGAAGGAATAAAGGTGGTTTGGGTAGAATTCCTTACGGATCATCGGTATGGTATCAGGTGTACTTAAGAGGGATTAATGAAAGAGAATGGGATTTGTCATAATTTATAAATCATGAGGTCAGTATGGGGGAGGTGTTTAATCATACTCCATCATTATGAATTACACATAAAAGGAAATAACATAGAGGACAATCTTGAATAAAAGTGAAACAGAGAGGATCCCTTGCCTTAATTCCCGCTTAATTTCATCTCTTCTGCACCTCCTGAATAATAAATTTATGTTTATTAAAAAAATTATCTAAAAGTTAATTATAGTAATTTTATAAAAATATTTATAAATTATATTTATTATATTTTATTTGATAATTTTTGTTGATGAAAATGAAGCGTTTTGATATCATATTTTACTTAAAAATATCTCGTCATGAGACGATATCACTTTTATTAAATGTAATTTATAAATTATTATAATTAGTTCTAGAAGAATAGAATAAATTTAATGTGATATTAATATATTTTATATAATTTATATTTTCCATACATGAAGGTTTTTATAACAATTATCTTGGCAACGTCTCCGTAGATGGTTAATCGACCTTTAACGGGACGTTGTCGATAGTGCAGGAAAGGGAAGTATGACATTTATATTTTTCATTAACATGATAATTAAAGTAGGTTAAAATAATTAATATAATGTTAAATTACTGCATAATAAATTTTTTAGCATAAGTTTTTGAAAGGGATAGGGTAAAAAAAAAGGAATAGAAGAGAGAAGATTTAATAGAGTCTTACTCTCTTCTCGGTGTAGCTCCTCTTGTACGAGACTATAACTCCCTTGGTGATTGGAGTTGGAGATATCCAGAACTTCCCTAAGTATTAAAAGAGTCTTGAGAGGGAGAATGTGGGAATATATTAGGCTTAATAAAGGATTATAGGAGTGGTTTCCAAAGGGGAGGGAGAGGGGTTATTTATACTTGAGGAGGGGGTGTTTTTAGAATAAAATATTAAATAAAATAATATATCAAATGTTAGACTTGTAATAGTAGTTTTTTGACAACATAAATAATATATTAATATAATATAATTCGTTTTAGACTTTAAATCATATTTATAATTATAATTTATTAATTTATTAAAAGGAAAGTGAAAAGAAAGAAAAAATGATTTTTAAGGAATCACTTTTTGACTTTAGGTTTTGGGAAGTTCCTTTTAGGTTTGGAAATTGAGTTTATTTTATTTTAAGGAAAAATTTATGAAATTAAATATAACATGGAAGAATCTAATATTCTATAAAGTTTATGTCATCATTACATCATGAATGATGCAATTTAGGATATACCGGTTATGTGAAAAACTGTATTTTTACTATTCACCTGAAAATTAAAGTATTTCAGAAAAATCCCAAAAATTCACCTAACCATTTTTCGACATTTAGAATAAAAAAATGAAGTCCCTTTTTCAAAAATAATTTTATAAATATGATTAATTTAGTTTTTAATTAAAATCATAATTTACTTGAAAAATACAGTTTTTAAAATTAAAAATGACTTTATAATGCTTTCAAAATTTACATAAGGTATTATAAAATTATCATAAAACTAGAAGACATAGAATTTTTAATTTATGAACACATTTTAGGAAAATATATTTTCTTATAAAATACTTAATTATAATTAATTATTTATGACTTACAAAAATACAAATACTTTTACTACGGTCAAATTGCCACTTATAAGATTTGTAAATTTTATTTAATAATTCATGGGTATGGTTATTATTATTTTGGATGATTTAATATTAATAAGGGTCATATTAGTTTTCATAAGGGTAGGTTATTATTCATAAGGGTAGGTTACTATTCACCAAAAATTATGTTTTTCCTATCGGACTCCAAATAACTTATTGATCGCAACCGTGCATGTTAAATTTTTGAAATTCAAAACATAGAAGTGGAAAAATTATGTCTAATGGTCACATAGTATTTAGTATCATGATATATAATTGTGATTCCTAATACTATAAGGCATGATTATAAGAAGGTAATTCCATTGAAAAAACTTTTGGTTGTTACATTCTTCCCCCCTTATGAAATTTCGCCCTCGAAATTTCGTTTTACAAAAACAGGTGAAGGTACTTCTCCTTCATTGTCTCCTCCAGTTCCCAAGTTTCTTTTTCAAACTTATGGTTCCTCCAAAACACTTTGACAATGTGGGTTGTCTTATTGCATAGAACCTTATCTCTCCGGTCCAGAATATTTACTAGCTGCTCCTCATTGAAGAGATCATCTTCCAGCTTTACCACCTCCAAGTTTAGTACATGTGAGGGATTTGGTATGTACTTTCTCAGGAGTGGTACGTGAAACACATCATGAACTTGAGCCATATTCGGTGGAATTCCAAGCCGATAAGCTATATCTCCTATGCAGTCAAGGATCTCAAAGCGGCCAATGTACCTTGGGCTTAGCTTCCCTTTCTTTCCAAACCGCATTACTCACTTTCATGGTGATATTTGAAGGATGATTTTATCTCCAATGTTGAACTCCAAGTCCCTTCGATGGTTGTCAGCATAGCTCTTTTGATGACTCTAAGAAGATTTGATATGTTTCTGGATGACTTGAACCTTCTCTATCATCTCTTGCACAAGATAAGGTCCAAGTAACATTCTTTCTCCAACTTATTCCCAACAGGTTGGAGTTATACATCGCTTTCCATACAAAGCTTCATATGGATCCATCTGAATACTCAAGTGGAAGCTATTATTGTATGAGAACTCAACCAATGGGAGATGTTGATGCCATCCACCTTTGAATTCTAAAGAGTAGGCTCTTAGTGTTTCTTCAAGCATTTGAATAGTATTTTCAGATTGGCTATCAGTTTGGGGGTGACAGGTCATGCTGAAATTTAATTTAGTACTCAAAGCATGTTGAAGACTCCTCCAGAATTTGGATGTGAACCTTGGATCACGATCAGAGAAAATCGAGAGTGGAACACCATGTAGTCTCACCACTTCCTTCACATATATCTTTGCAAGTTGTTCAAGTGAGAGATCTTCCTAAATAGCGATAGAATGGGAAGTCTTGGTGAGTCGATCAATCACAATGCATATCACATTATTTCCCTTAGATGTATTCAGGATACCCGTGACAAAGACCATAGTTACATTATCCCATTTCCATATGGGTATAGGAAATGGATGCATCATCCCTTTGGACTTTTGTTACTTTGCTTTAACTTGATGACATACCAAGCACCTTGATATATATTATGCAATCTCCTTCTTTATTTTATCCCACCAGAAGTGTTTTCAGATATCACTGTAAATCTTGGTACTACCAGGATGGATAGATAATGTTGAGCTATGTGAATTATCCAATATATCCTTCTTTATCCCAGGTGATGAAGGCACACAAATTCGTGTTCCAAACTGAATCAAACCATCATCATCGATATGGAACTCATGCAACTTTCCTTCCTTTACTAAATTCACCTTATTTTGTAACTCCAGACCATCCCTTTTTTCTTCCTTAATCTTCTCTTGGATAGATGGTTATACAATCATTTGGAAAAGGTAGGATTTATCCCCTACCCTTATGATTTCCAAATCCATACTTTGCATATCCAAGAAGATTGGGTCTTTCTCAATCCATAACATGGATAGAGTAGTAGGTTCTTTTCTTCTTAGAGCATTAGCTACCTTTTTTGCCTTTCCAGGATGATAGTGAATAGAGAAATCATAATACTTGATTAGATCTAACCATCTCCTTTGACACATGTTGAGATCATTTTGTGTGAATATATACTTTAAAATCTTGTGTTCGGTGTATATGTCACACTTCTCACCATAAAGGTAGTGTCGCCATATTTTCAAGGAAAAAACCACGGCTTCCAGCTTCAGATCATGCGTCGAGTAGTTATGCTCATGGATCTTCAACTTTTGTGAGGAGTAGGCTATCACATCATCATTTTTCATGAGTACTCCACCCAATGCTTTCTTTGAATCATCATTATATATCACAAAACTTTATCCACTTTTCGGTAGTGTGAGTAAAGGTGTAGTGATCAGCCTTCTCTTTAGATCCTTAAAGATTCCCTCAAATTCTTCCATATAGACATACTTTACCCCTTGTTAACTTAGTTTTAGGGATTGACGATCGTGATAAATTTCTCACAAAACATCGGTAGTACCCAGCTAATCCAAGAAAACTATGGATTTCGGTGACACTAGAGGGTCTGGGCCATTCATCAATCACTTTTGTTTTTTAAGGGTCTATAGAAATTCCCTCAATTGTGATCACATGTCCCAATAACGTGACTTGCTTCATCCAAAAGTCACACTTACTGAACTTGGCGTACAACTTCTTCTTTCTCAAAGTCACCATCACAAGTCTTATATGTTCTTCATGTTCCTGATTTATCTTGGAGTATATGAGAATATCATTAATAAAAACTACCACAAATTTTTCTAGGTAATGTCTAAAGACTCTATTCATCAAATCCATGAATATTGCAGGGGCATTAGTAAGTCCGAAGGGCATCGACAGAAACTCATAGTGCCCATACCTTGTATAGAAGGCAGTCTTCTGAATATCTTACTTTTTCACCTTTAGTTGATGATATCCAGATCGAAGATCCACCTTTGAGAAGTATTGATCTCATCTTAACTGATTGTACAAGTTTTCAATCCTTGGAAGAGGATACTTGTTCTTTATGGTGATATTGTTAAGTTCCTGATAATCAATACATAGCCGTATTGTTCCATCCTTCTTCTTTACAAAGAGAACTAGCGCACCCCAAGGTGATGCACTAGGGCGTATGAGCTATTTGTCCAAATGATCTTACAACTACTTATTTAACTCCTCCAATTAAATAGGATCCATCCTATAGGGGCACTTTGAGATAATATCAGCTCCGGGTATGAGTTCTATTGAGAACTCCACCTCACGATCTGGGGGAAGTTCAGGTAACTCTTCCAGAAATACATCGCTGTATTCCCTGACGATGGGAATGTCTTCAAGCATGATTCTATTCTTAATATCAATCATTTGATCTAGAAATTATTTCTCATAAGTTATTAATATCCACACTTGAGACGATGATTTCAAAGGAGATTCATCTCTATCCTTACATTTATAAAGAATCGGAGGATGCTTCGGGATATGAAGAGTGATCTCCCTTTCCCAATAGTTGATGTTGGATTTATATAAATATATCCAATCCATGCTCAGGATAGCATCGAAATCCACTAAAGGAAGTATGCCAAGATTTTTTTGGGAGGTTTAGTCCACAAACATTGACCAGGGAGGATTTATAAACCATGGATACAATAATTTCCCCATTCGCTGTTCTCACAGATAACTTGTCCTCCAAATTTTGAGGTGGTGTTTGAATAGTTCTACTAAACTTGTATGATATGAAATAATTCATAGAACTATAATCAAATAGTACGTTCTCTATTCGTGAATGAATAAATAACATACCTATCACCACATCATTGTCCGGCTCCACCTCAACAGTAGTGATAGCATAATCTCTTCCTTGTTTCCTTGGAGGTTTTTGTTGATTTCCTCTGCCAACCCTTGGCTTAGGGTAGTTTTTGGCATAATGCCCATGCTCCTTACAGTTATAACACTACACCATTGGATGAGAATTTATCTAAACCTTCCTTTATTCTTCAACATTAGTGGTATTTTTCATATCCATTTGGTATTTCCTGTCCATATGACCAAACTTTCCACATTTTAAGCAATTCTTGGTTCCCTTTAAATAGTTCCCAGGATTCTTCTTCCCAAAAATTTTATAAGTGGGATATTCGGGCTTCTTTCTATCATGGGATTTTTTTACTGAACCACCCATGTTGTTCTACATTTTCCACTTCTTGTCACTAGACCCATGAGACCACTGAGAGTCTCCAATCTCTATTTTAACCTTGAGGGAACAACAGACAATCTTCTCATAACTGTTGAAGTATCGAATCGCAAACACTTTTCGTAGAATAGGCTTTAGTCAGCTAAATAAGTGATCCACCTTGCTTTTGGTGTTCATGACAAGGCCAAAGGAATACCTTGAAAGCCTTGTAAAGTTTTCTTCATAAGCCTCGATTGACTCATTTTCCTTATGCTTGAGTTCGAGGAACTCTGTTTCCATTTTGAGACGGAGGGTTCAAGGAAAATATTTATTGAAAAACATCCTCTTGAATTCCTCCCAATCCATGGAATCAATTCCCTCCTGGGGCTTCGTATTCTTGATCAGTATCCACCACTGATCAGCTTCCCCATCAAAATGATAGACCTCCAGTACAACTTTCTCTTCTTCCGAGCACTGGAAGAAGGATAATATCTTTTCAATGGAGTTAATCCACTATTCCACAAGGAGGGGATCATAAGATTCGCTAAACATGGGAGGCCTTTTCCACATAAAATATTATAAGACAACTTTATCTTTACTTGGAGGAGGATGGAATTCCACATGGTTCAAGTTATTATTCATAACATGAGCCAGATATAATGTCCCAGTTCTAAGTGCCGCCTAGAGGTGCCTCGTACTTGGTTGGTCACATGGCCTCAAGAACATTTCCCCAAATTCCAGAGGATGCTGACTAGTAGCAAGGGCTTTGTGTGTGATAGTGTGAAAACTATGCCCTCATTGGCAGAGTAACACATCAGAAATAAACAGATAGTAGTAGAGGAAGCAGTAATAATAACAGGAAATAGTAAACAGTGGAAGACTTCAAGTAGACAAACAACTGGAGAACATATATAAATGATGCATGTCACATATGTCTAGGAAAGCATCCAAACAAGTCATAATGATGGAATACAGTACTAAACCCAAGTACAAAGGAAAATAAGTAAATGACTCCAACAAAATCACAAGCCTCATCTTGGTCTCATGATCTCTAGCTCCACAACAATCAAGTACCCGAAGTAGAAGGGATCTTTACCTTATCAATACCTATAACAAAATAATCTTTTTGGGCCCAAAATCCTGACCCAAATAGGGTGTGAGATGAATCCTAGTAGGCAACCACCCAAATATCTTTGCCTAACTATCAGTGAATATATATGGCAGGCAATATGAAAAAATGAAGTAATAAACAAGGAAGTACCCAAAAGTAAACAATCCTACAGTTTGAACTACATTCATTTACATTTATTAAATAAACAACCAAACAATCTCAAGAAACCCTCTAGGAAGTTCTCACAGTCTAACCCCTTTGGTTTACCTTAAAAAGGACTCTATAAGGAAGAACTCACCGTCAATTCCCCCTGTGGTCTCGTAATGGTAAACTACAGACACTCTGGGGATGCACTCAACACCAAATTCCCCCTGTGGTCTTGCAACGTGGAACTATAGACACTCTGAGGGAGCACTCATGTCCATCCCCCATATGGTCTCGCAACGTGAAAGTATAACAGACACTCTGGGAAATCCCTCATCGTCCATTTCCACTATGGTCTAACTACACAAGGTTCCCAAAGCCCTGTGTAAGTCAATCGTGCACAAACGATATCCAGCAACCAAAGTAAATCACAATATACTACTTGGCTAAATAGTTACAAGCATTGAACAAGTAAGTCAGATAATATCTCTCCATCCTAAAAACACTAGGCATGGAAAACAGAACAACCTAACAGGAAAAACTAGGTCCATCTTCCAATATTAGTTCAAACATGGGAAAACACGTCCATATCAAGTTAATTAAACCCTATTCTCAAACAAGAACCCTAACTCAAGAAATCAAGGCATAGTAGGCATTAGAGGGTTAAATTACCTAAACATGTTATGCCCTAAACTAGGGTATTGGACACTTTTGCACATATATCTCAAATATAAACTAAGAAAAGGAACAAACCACCTACCTCGACATTGTACGATCGATATAGTTGAATCCCAGCCTTTGATTCGACCAAGAACACTGTAGATCTAAAAAAACGTCTAAAACATTCAACCAATAATATCTCAAAAAAGAGGATAAAACAAGAGATGATTCTCTAGAAGAAGTAATAACTCACCGTGGATATTCCAAATCAATTGACGGTGTTCGATTTAGAGTAAAGATGGTAGGTCGAGGGCTTGGATAAGAATCGACGATATTCGTCGCTCCTGGATGAGACGAACTGAGAAGAAGGTGTTTCTGCCAATTAGATGTGACCTTGGTCTGATATAACATATATAAAAAATAAAAATACACAGCGTGCTCCTTGAGGATACATGGCGTGTATATTCCTTTACTGGGTTCCTCTTTAGGTGGGCTCCAGGTCACCCCATATGGCCATGTACTCAGCCATTACACGACCAGTACACGACTACCCGTGGTAACTCGGTACACGATGTGTAATCCTAAGTACACAATGTGTACTCTTAAAATTTACAGAAACTCCTATTTTTTCTAATAAACACCATAAATCAAGATTCATGCATGAAAATTAGATCCAGGTTCTTAAAAATTTCCCCCCTTAAAGAAATTCGTCCTTGAATTTCCCTAGCAAGGTGGCGATGAAGAAGAATCCTCAAATAGCTCCAACCACTATGATCGTACATCGGTATCCCTCTCCCAAGTCTTGTCCTGCACTCGCTCGTGCTGCCATAACACTTGTATAAGAGGATCATACCAGCCATAGTGAACCTTCACGCTTCGATAAACAATCCAGATAGGATGTTCCTTGAACGATGCGTCCACCTCTAAATCAACCTCCTCGGGTTGAAAAACATGAGACAGGTCTGAGAAGTAACATCGTATCTGAGAAAAGTGGAAGACTTCGTGCATAGCTTAGTACCTCTGATATAACTACAACTGATAGGCAACCGGTCTGACTCTCTTCAAAACCTCAAACGCCCTGATGTATCTTAGTGAAATCTTTCCCTGTCTCCTTATCCTCCTATATCCCAACCTCAGTGTGACATGTAGGAAAACCTGATCTCTGACCTCAAACTCTAGAGGTCATCTCCGTTGATTAGCATAAGACTTCTTCCATGACTGTGCAGTATCCATCCTCTTCCGAATCAACTCCACCTGCTCTGTGGTCTCCTGGACAAGATGGTGTCCTAGCATAGCTGCCTCTCCTACTTCCAGTGAACATAGGGGTGATTGACATGGCCTATCGTACAAGGACTCATAAGGTGCCATATGAATAGTTGCATGAAAACTATTATTGTAGGAAAACTCCACCAGAGGTATGTGCTTCTCCCAAGAACCTCCAAAATCTAGGACACATGCTCGAAGCATGTCCTCCAGCACCTAAATCATATGCTCGGACTAGACATCTGTCTGAGGATGGTAAGATGTACTCAGAAGTACCTGTGTACCCAAAGCCCTCTGTAGTCCCTGATAGACCCGATAAGTAAAACGAGCATCCCTGTATGAAATGATGGAGTGCATAAACTCATGTAAACGTACAATCTCTCAGATGTAAAACCTTTCAAGCCCATCAAAACTAAAGGTCTACTTGATCGAAAAGAAGTGTGTAAACTTCATAAGTCTGTCAATGACAACCCGAACTACATCATTCCCATGAGGTGACCTCAGTAAGCCTGTCACAAAGTCCATCACGACATCATTATACTTCCACTCAGGAATAGGTAACTAATTCAAAAGCCCTACTGGTCGCTGATGCTCCGCCTTCACCTGCTGAAATGTGGAACAACTCATCACAAAACCAGAAACATCTCTCTTCATACCGGACCACCAATACTGACAGTGTAGATCTCAATACATCTTGGTGACACCAGGATGAACTACCCAAACTGAATAATGAAAATCCCGCATCAGCTCCTTGTGTATGTCTGCTGACACCCATACGTGCCCATGAAAATGCAAGATCTCATCCTCACCTACGGACCATCCAGGAATAGGGTCCTCTCCTGAAAAACTCCCCCACAAGACCAGGCCTTCTGAATCAGATAGTTTCCTCATTCAGACTCATTCAAGAAGAGTAGAGGTAACATCTAAAGAATAAAGAAATGTCTACCCCTATCTGTCATGAACTTCTAAATTCATCTCAAAGAATAGAGCCATAAGTTTCCACTCACTATTGGTCTCCTGAACTACTTGTATCTGATTCTTCCTGCTCAACGCATCAGCCACCACGTTGCCTTTCCCAAGCATGTAGGCAAGATCAAAGTCAAAGGAATGAAGGTATTCAACCCACCTTCGCTGTCTCAAATTCAGATCTCACTGAGTAAAGATGTAATTGATACTTTTATGGTCAGTGAAGACCACAAAATGCTCTCCCAAAAGATAATGTCTCCAACAACGTAAAGCATGAACAACTACAACACACTAAAGATAATGCGTCAGGTAATTCCTTTCATGTGGCCTCACCTGCTGAGACACGTACGTAACTACTCCTTCCCCTTTCATAAGCATTGATCCCAGCCCGATACCTGATGCATCAAAGTAAATAGTATAGCTCTTCCCCGGATCTAGAAAAACTAGTATCGATGGTGAAATCAACCTCCATTTTAGCTCCTAGAAGGCTAAATCGCATGAATCTATCCACATGTACTTCTCCCCCTTCTTAGTCAGGCCTGTCAGTGGCACTGCTAAGCATGAAAAGTCCTTTATAAAATGTCTATAGTATCCAGATAGCCCTAGAAAACTTCACACCTCAAAGACGTTCTTTGGATGCTCCCAGGAAAATACTGCTATCACTTTCATGGGTCTACTGATACTCCTATCTCTGAGATAACATGACCCAAGAAGTGAATCTAGTCCATCCAAAAGTGGCATTTTAAGAGCTTAGCATATAAATGATGCTCTATTAGTGTACTCAAAATGATCTCAATATGGGTAGCATGGTCGTGTCGAGTGTGAGAGTACACCAAGATATCGTCCAAGAAAACCACCATGAAGGAATATAATTATGGATGGAACACTTGGTTCATCAGTGCCTTAAAAACTGCAGGTGTGTTCGTGAGTCCGAATGGCATGACCACATACTCGTATAGACCATACCTTCTTCGAAAGGCTATAAGAGGTATATCAGATGGTCTAATGTGCAACTAGTGATAACAGGATCTAAAGTCAATCTTTGAGAATACCCGGGCTCCTCGAAGCTGCTCAAAGAGATCATAAATCCTCAGAAAGGGATATCAGTTCTTGAACGTTAACTAGTTCAACTTCCGATAATCCACACAAAGTCAGAGGGTACTGTCTGCCTTCTTCATAAATAGGATAGGTGAACCCCAAGGAGAAGTACTGGGTCGAATGAAACCCTTTTCCTGTAACTCCTCCAACTGCTTTATGAGCTCCTATAACTCTAGTGTATCCATCCTATAAGGAGGAATGGAAACCTGTGGCACTCCCAACACAAGATCAATATAAAATTCTACCTCATGATCTGGAGAAAAACATGAAAAGTCCTCTAGAAAGACATCCCTAAAATGATCCACCACTAGAGTAAAGTCCATCTGTGAAGTCCCCTAGTCATCAAGATACATACTAGAAATATGGGATGTAACTCCTCCCAACCCATGATGCTCGGGTCCTACTTTGCTTGCCTAGACATCCCATTTGCCTTTATGAAGGAACAATCCTCCCTCTGGTGACGTGAAACTCACTCTATGACGATAGCAGTCAACCACGGCCTGAAAGAGAACCAACCAGTCCATTCTGAAAATGACATCATAGCCTGTCATCTCTAGGACATAGAGGTCCCATAAGAAGTGACACGCACCGACCTCAAGAGGGAACTCCTTGCACTGATGTACACTAGACGTTCTTGTCCCAACAGAGTGTCCAACGTCAAGATATCAGTTTAGGTAAAGATACAGAGCCCAATGATCTCCACAATAGAAATAGATATGAAACTATGAGAATCCCATGTATCGAAAAGTGCAGAATATATAACCAAGGCAACTAGAATCGTACCTCTAATAGTAGAGGGTTTGTGATCCTACTCGTGTTGGGTCTGCTCTATCGCAAAAGCTTGACCTACGCCGTGACCCTGTGAAGCTGACTGAGATCCCTGAGCTGATCCACCCTACGACTATTGAAAACCATGCGTCTGACCACTACAGCCATGCCCTCCACCTCGGCCTAAACAACTCGAAGAACTCCAGTTCCCTAACTGAGGAGAAACGAGCAGTCCTACTCTTGAATGTGGAGTCATAACAGAACTCCTATCACCAGCTGTTGGTGAGAAAAACTGAAAAAATGCTAAAGATGACCCATCTTGCCTCATGATAGGCACTCAAATGGGTCTATTGGTCAATGTGGCCTCATGTGCCCACTCTTCCCACACTGGTAGCATACCACCTGGCTACCTGAAGAAGTATTCTGCCTACTCAGATCTCTGTGCGTAGACTCCCTACGACGCTTCCTGGTATCAGTCAGAGGGGTACCAACTCCGGATGCCGAGTCGCCCTGTCTCCCAGCCCTAGAATCCCTCAGGCTGTGCTCTGTGATCAGCGCCTGGTTGACTATAGAAGTGATGGAAGTCAACCTGAAGATGTTCACCTGGGATCAAATGTCATGCCAGAGACCATACTCAAACTTCCTTACTAGGAATAACTTATCACCCCCTAGAATGGGTGTGAAGCACTATAGCTCTATGAAGCAAGAAGAGTACTCCATAACTGATAGAGTACCCTATTCCAGACTCATGAACTCTCGGGATCGATTGTCCCTAAAAGTATCCAGGTAGAAGTAATCGTAGAAGGAACGCTGTAACTCATCCCAAGCCACAACCTTCTGGCGCCCTGCCTGTGTGATCACATCCCACCATATCTTGGAAGAATCCAAAATCATGTACGTAGTGAGCTTCACCCTCCTATCTAGAGGTGTCTCCAGATGCTCGAAGATAGAAAGCATGGATTATAACCATGACTCTACAGCCTGAGGTCCTCCTTCCCCTGAGAAGGTGGGAGGATGCTGCTGCTGAAAGACCCGAGTCAACTCTTCCATAGACAAGGTAGGGTGAGATTCTCCCTAGAATGTATTCATAAACCTTATGAATCCTTATTAGAACTGTGCATCGACACTTGTATCTAGAATGATGGATAGTTCCGAGATGAGCATGACGAGAGGATCTACTAGTAGTCCTTGATCTACCATGTCCGGTGTCTCATCATTGCCCTGTATCTGGCGTACAACCAGAGGACGTCTCGGTGGCATGACTCTGCAAGGTCAAACGCACACCTCAGTTCAAGATTATCAGGAACTAAAACCTTACAAGTGAAGGAAAAGAATAGGAGAAGAAAACAATCATGTTTTTCAAAAAAGGAGTACACGACATGTATAACCTATACTCAACGTGGTCCCTTAGTATTTTAACATGGTGTGTATCTATGCCAAAATAGGTTGTGTAATTATCCATACACACAATGTGTTCTCCTCGGACACAATGTGTACTTGAAATGATTTCCCCTGTTCGAGTTCCTCTATATGGCTAAACACATGGCTCTTACCTGGGTAACCCTACATGATGTGTGCGCCCTAGACACATCATGTACCCCTCAAGTTATAACCATATGTGTCATTAGTGTAATAATCTGAATCTTCTTTTCAGGTATGTTTTCCTTTTCTGGTCGTTTTTGGGAAAAAGTGGAAAATCTGGAAATTTTCTAAGTACACACCATGTAATTTGTTACTGCTCGAGGCCGTGTGCTAGCTATGTCATAACCATTCACATGGCCATGTATGGGTGATGTGGATGCCGCCTAAAGTGGAGTATGTAAAAGGAGAGTACACGCCATGTACTCAAGAAGTACACGCTGTGTATTTTCCTTTTTTTTCATTAAACACATCGGGGCCGCGTCTCACGGACATAACACCCTTCTTTTAGCTTTGGTTCATCTGAGAGTGAGGGTACGACCATGAATCATCTCCAAGCCCCTCAACCTCCATCCGTTCTCCAAATCAACCGCTGTCGATTGCGTTGGAACCACAACAGTAAGCTATCCCTTCTCTTAGATCATATTTTTTCAATTCCTTCTCTTTTCCATGTTATTGTGGGTTGAACATTTTGTGTGTTTTCATAGATATACGACGTTATAAGAATATTCAAGCCTTGTGGTTCAAGTATACTAACCTCCTAGCATCAAGGTAGGTGGTTTGTGCCTTTCCGTTCGAAGTCCTTGAGTTTTATGTGCAATTTCTACTAATACCCTTGAACGAGGTATTGTGTATTTACTGTTTTTCCCTTTTTGTGTTCCTGCCTTGATTGTATGCTTGTGTAGAGGTAATTTGGTCATGTATGAGGATAATTGCTATGTTTGGATGTTTTTCCCATGCCTTGTTCTGTTTACGACCTTTTGGTCTTGTTCAGCCTTTGGCCGTTATACTTGTTTTCCATGCCTTGTGACCGTAGGATGGAGTTCTGTTTCCTGACATGTTTGTTATGCTATAGACTAGTTATCCATGTAGCTTTGTAAGTTTACTTTGGCCTTATAACATTATTATGCACTGACTGGAACGGGGCCGTGAGAACCTGGTACTATAGACTATAAGGGGATAGAACAAGTGAGAATCCTCTGAGAGTCTTGAGAATTATAGACTATAGGGGATAGATTGAGAGAGCTTCCCAGAGAGTATTGGATATTATAGACCACAGGAGGATAAACCAAGTGAGCTTCCTCAGAGAGTCTTGAGCTTTATAGACTATACGGGGGTAGACCGAGTGAGATTATCCAGAGAGTCTGTGTTTGTTTGATTTTCCTTAAACCATTCTAGGCTATAGGAGGAATTGACTGAGTGAGATTCCTTAGAGAGTCTATGATAGACCTGAGGCTATACGAGGAATTGACCGAGTGAGATTCCTCAGAGAGTCTTTAGACCTTTAGGGCTGTAAGGGGATTAGACCACGTGATCTTCCTTAGAGAGTCCCTGACTACCTTAGACTATAAGGGGAATTGACTGAGTGTGCTTCCTCAGAGAGTCTTATAATTTCATACAACTAAACCAGAGGGGTTAGACTGAGTGTACTACCCAGAGAGTTGTTGGTAATTCTTGGATAGGACCAAAGGGGACAGCTGAGAGTACTTCCCAAAGGGTTACCTGTTGTGGTTAGCTGTTGCTTCACTGTTGCTTGTTGATCTGAGGTTTGTTTACAACTGTTTATTATCCTGTTGACTCCTTACTATTTACTGTTTACTGTACTTTACATACCATATAATCACTGACTGTTAGGCACAGATCTTCGGGTGATTTCCTACTAGGATTTATTCTCACACCTTGTTTGGGTCATGCTTTTGGGCCCAAATAGATTATATTGCTGCAGGTATAGATAAGGGAAAGCGCCCTTCTACTTCAGGTACTTGATGCTGTGGAGCTGGAGAGCATGGGACCAAGTTTTGGATTGTGATGCTGAGGAGTTGTTATCTATTTTTTTTGTACTTTGTCTTAGTACAATCTTATTCCAGCATTGTGGTTTGTTTGGCTACTTTCCTAGACATATATGTATCATGCATCATTGTTATATATGTGTGTGCTTCAGTTTATTTCTTCCAGTCTTCTGCTGTTTAATTTAGTATGGGTTATTAATTCTTCCGCTATTGTATGTTTATTTATCTTTCGCTGTGTACTCTGCCAATGAGGGCATATTTTCCCCAGTATCACACCCAAGTCCCTCACTTCTAGTCGGCAGCCTTTGGCATTCGGGGAAATTCACTTGAGGCCATGTGACCAACCGGGTACGGGGTACCTCTGGGTGGCTTCCGGAACCAGGACGTTACAATTAGTCACATGGCTGGTGACATGGTCGACTCTACACGACATGTAAGGAAGTGAAACAACATGTATAACCTATGCTTTCATCCACCCGTGTCTTTAGTCACACAGACGGTCCTTACAACACAGTGTGTACGTCCGGTACACGGCGTGTTCCATCAAAAATTTCCCAACTCCGTGTCTCTACCCACACAGCTAGTGACATGGCTAGGGATTATATGGAGTGTACTAAAAGTACATGGTTTTTACTTTATAAAAGTTTCTCCTTCCTGAATAGTAGGATACATGGCGTGTATTCATCAATACACACCATGTGTTCTGGGTTTTTCCAGACAGTAAGCCTCAGAAACTACTTTAGAACCCCATAAAAACACTAAAACAAGCATTAAAGTGCCAAATTCCAATCCATGAGTCCCATACTCCCATGAATCAAAGCTTGACATCATATTCACGTCATATCATAACAGAATTTAGTTAAAGTTCAGTATGATCCACCAAATTCCAATCCTAGAGGTCCCATAACACCTCAAGAACCAAATTTTGGCGTCCATCCCAATTAAACTTTACATATTACAATACCCTATCAAAATAGCAGGTATTCTATCATGGAATATATCAAAAAATTATGCATATCTAGCACGACATCTATCACAAAATCATACAATCAGTAATGCACCCTAAATGGCATAACAAGAATGCATGACATGTGATCCCTATCAAGTGCATGTATAATGCATGAGATGGAATACCCTCATCTCATCGGGTTTCAAAATAAATAGATCCTCAATAATATCAATGATAACAGCAAAAATCATGTGAATCACCCAACGATCAAATCAAATCAACTGTAATAATTGAAAAACCCTAAAAATTGCAATAATCAAGGTAAATTAGCTTTTCCCTATACACGGGTTAGCTACTCCCAGAAAAAGCTTATTACTAACTACCTATTACTTCTTATCCATTTCTATAGGCTCCAAACAGTAATTCAAGAAGAAAAGAATCCCTCTGATACCAATTTTTAACGTTCTGGTTCCGGGTGCCGCCCAGAGGTGCCCCATACCCGGTTGGTCACATGGCCTTAAGTGCATTTTCCCAAATTCCAGAGGCTGCTGACTAGCAGTGAGGACCTTGGGTGTGATAGTGGGGAAACTATGCCTTCATTGGAAGAGTAACACATCAGAAATAAACAGATAATAGTAGCGGAAGTAGTAATAATAACACACAACAGTAAACAATGGAAGAATTCAAGTAGATAAACAACTAGAGAACATATATAAATGATGCATGTAACATATGTCTAGGAAATAATCCAAACAAGTCACAATTATAGAATACAGTACTAAACCCAAGTATAAAGGAAAACAAGTAAATGACTCCAACAGCATCCCAAGCCTCAGCTTGGTCTCATGCTCTCCAGTTCCACATCAGTAAAGTACCTGAAGTAGAAGGGAACTTTCCTTTATTTATACCTGTAACAAAATAATCTGTTTGGTCCCAAAAGCATGACCCAAATAGGGTTTGAGACAAATCCCAGTAGGAAACCACCCAAATATCTGTGCCTAACTGTTAGTGAATATATATGGTAGAAAATATGAAAAAATGAATTAATAAATAAGGAAGTACTCAAAAGTAAAAAATTCTACAGTTTAAACTAAATTAATTTACATTTATTAAATAAACAACCAAATAATCTCAAGAAACCCTCTAGGAAGTTCACACAGTAAAACCCCTCTGGTTCATCTTAACAAAGACTCTCTGAGGAAGCACTCACCATCAATTCCCCCTATGGTCTCGTAATGGCAAACTACATATACTCTGGGGAAGCACTCAATGTCCAATTCCGCCCATGGTCTCACAACATAGAACTATAGACACTCTGAGGGAGCACTCACGTCCATACCTCCTATGGTCTCGCAATGTAAAAGTATAATAGATACTCTGGGAAATCCCTAAGTTTCCATTTCCCCTATGGTCTAACTACACCAGGTTCCCACAGCCGTGTGTAAGTCAATCGTGCACAAACAATATCTAGCAACCAAAGTAAATCATAATATAATACTTGGATAAATAGTTACAAGAATGGCAAAATCAAGTCAGATAATATCACTCCATCCTCATAGCACTAGGCATGAAAAAAAAGAACAGCCTAACAGGAAAAACTAGGCCCACCAGCCAATAACAGTTCAAACATGGGAAAACACATCCATATAAAGGTAATTAAACCCTATTCTCAAACAAGATCCCTAACTCATGCAATCAAGGCATAACATGAATTAAAGGGTTAAATTACCAAAACACGCAATACCCTAAACTAGGGTATTGGTCAATTTTTCACATAAAACTCAAAGAAAAACTACAAAAAGTCACAAACCACCTACCTCGATGTTGTACAATCAATATAGTTGAATCCCATCCTTTGATTCGACCTATAATGCCATATATCTAAAAAAACTTCTAAAAAATTCAACCAAGAATATCTCACGAAAGAGGATAAAACATGAGATGAGGCTCTAGAAGAAGGAAGAAATCACTGTGGAGATTCCAATGCAACCGACGGTGTTCAATTCGGAGCACAGACGGTAGGTTAGGGGATCAGAGAAGAATCAGTGATATTCATCGTTCCTGGATGAGATGAACTGAGAAGAAGGTGTTTCTTCCAATTAGATGCATCCCTGATCCGATATAAAAAATAAAAAATAAAAATACATGATGTGTTCCCTGAGGATACACGACGTGTATAGGCCTTTATAGGGCTTAGCTTTAGGCGGTCTCCAGGTCACCCCACATGGCCATGTACTCGTCCATTACACGGCCAGTACACGGCTACCTGCGGTAACCCAGTACACGGTGTGTACTCCTAAGTACACGACATGTACTCCAAAAATTTCCAGAAACTCCTATTTTTTTTCTCAAAAACACCAAAAATCAAGATCCATACATGAAAAGTAGATCCGGGTTCTTACACCAGCTGATCAAGTACTGTCATGAAGTTTTGAGGATCCATTCCCGTTATATCAAGCATATCATTAGGGAAATCTTCACATTTCCTATCACGTTGGTTGTTGGAATGTGTTCTTCTATTTCCCTTCATTAACTAATAAAAATAACGTACAATTGTAGGGATTGAATACTTATCTATTGATCATAAAAAAATTTTAACATAAGAGGATAAACTTTTAAAGGAGAAGTATATCCTAACTTTTGATTCCCTATGTTTAAATCTAGGTTATCCTTGATCTATTTCTTAACTTATATTCTTATGGGATTTTTTCCTTAATAATGGTTTGTAATAAGATTCTACTTCGGCGGTGGCGCAGTGGTGCAGGGTCGAGGGCCATGACAACGGTGTTTGGTGAGGTCTGGGGTTCGATTCCTGGGAGCCCGCTCTTGGGAGAATTTCCGTCTCCCATGTACCACTCATCTTGCCGGTTACCCGATGTTTCACCAGGTGGGAAGAATGGGTGCACTTCACCTGGCTGACAGATTGCTGTGACAAACCATCACTGATCAAGGTGTAACCCCATGGGACACTCTGTCATCTCGGCTGGCAACGACTCCTTCCCGGCTGAGGCTTCTCCAGATGACCTCTTCATGGGGGGGGGGGTTCCTGGGTGTGGTGGGTTCGAAAAGGCCACTCCTAGGAATTCCCTTTTAGATGAAAAAAATGGGTTGTACTAAGCTCGTGAATTCACCAAATCACATCCCTCGAGAGTGTCGTAAACAAGAGTGCATCATGTCCCGTTGTCGTGCACCAATTCCCATTTGAGTCTAGCTCAAAGCGGTGTTTTTAGTTGTTACCCATAGATACATCTATGCTAGAGCCTCCTATACATGCTCATATCCGGACATGGATGTATTTTCTTGATAAACCACTTACTCAATACTCACCAAAATTTAGGTATGTTTTCTTATACTTAGTCTTATCCTTAAGGTTCTCACTAAGGTTCTCTATTACTAATCTCCAAAATTAACTAAACCATCCTCTGATACTAACTATAGAGACCCTATCCTTTTACATATAACATTACATAATTTTAATCATAATTATACATCATATTAAAAGCCAAGGATCATTAAGTTTAGTGTCTTGGAAGACTAGGTACATAATACATAAACATAGGATAAAAAAAACTTATTTATTTAATCTTAATAATGAGCTCATAACTTCCTTTGAGCCCTTACATCTGCATAGGATAACCTGGGGATAACATGATGAAAAATATGAGCTAAAAATCCCAGTAAGGGAATGAACATAAGAAAGAATCTTAATCACATGAGTTAGGAGGCATGGCATAAAGATACCAAAATCATAGAACATATGAAATCATAACATATAAACATGGGATCATATAAACATGGAATCATATAAATATGTAATAAACATAAAAAATGTATTTAGTACGAGTCATGGCTAACCGCCAATATCGTTTCCCATAGTAGTACGGGTCAAGGCTAACCACCAATCCTGTTTCCCATAACAGCACAATCCAAGACTAACCACCAAGACCGTTGCACATAGAATCTCATGAGACTTAACTTTACCCAATGCATTGGCGTGCTATCTGGGTGCACCCATATTAAATTTCATTAATATGTTTTCCACATAAATAATCATACATAATCAATCTTACATAAACATAAGGGTTACCCATGGAATGAATTGGGTACCAAAATCACGACATAAAGCATAAACAAATGGGAATATCATGAAAGTGTACATAAAATAAGGGAATTAGAACATACATGGACTTTCATAAGGTAAAATAGGAATATATCATGGTAAGTGATGTCAAATATAAGTGAAAACATGTAAGAAATGTATTTGAGAAATTTTAGCATTAAAACATTTTTTTGCAGTTTTAAGGAAAATACCATAGAGATTTTAAAATAGAAAGGGGAGAAATATTTTATATAAATCTATAAGTGAACCAAGAAGGTTTCTATGATAAAAAGAATGATTTTATAAATATAATTTTGGCTTAAAACATAGGATAGTATTCACTTGAATTTGGGTAAAAAATTTGGAAAGTTTCCTTAAAATGAGTTTGCTTATTGGGAAGTATCGAGGGGGGAATCACTTAAAAGAATGTATATCCCCAAAAGAGAATGATGGTTGGATCTTGAAACAATATTTTGAAGTATATAAACAGAATTTAAAAGTCATAAATAAAAAATAAAAGACAAATTCATTTGGGTAAAAAGAAATATAGAGCAATCCGAAGGAATAAAGGAGGTTCGGGTAGAATTCCTTACAGATTATCGGTATGGTATAGGGTGTACTTACGAGGGATTAATGAGAGAGAATGATATTTCTCATAATTTATAAATCATTAGGGAAATATTTTTTAGGTGAGTAATCATACCCAATCACTAGGAATTACACATAAAAGGGCATAACATAGAGGGAAATCTTGAATAAAAGTGAAACAGAGAGGATCCCTTACCCCAATTCCCGCTTAATTTCATCTCTTCTACGCCTCCTGAATAATAAATTTATGTTTATTAAAACAATTATCTAAAATTTAATTATATTAATTTTATAGAAATATTTATCAATTATATTCATTTTATTTTATTTCATAATTATTGTTGATGAAAATAAAGCATTTTGATATCATATTTTACTTAAAAATTTTCTGTCTTGCGACGATTTCACTTTTATTAAATGTAATTTATAAATTAGTATAATTAGTTCAAGAAGCATATAATACATGTAATTTCATATTAATATATTTTATATAATTTATATTTTCCATACATGATGGTGTTTATAACAATTATCCTAGCGACGTCTCCATAGATGGTTAATCGACCTTTAACGGGGCGTTGTCGATAGTGCAGGAAAATGAAGTATGAAATTTATATTTTTCATTAATATGATAATTAAAGTAGGTTAACATAATTAATATAATTTTAAATTACTACATAATAAATTTTTTAGCATAAGTTTTTTAAAGGGATAGGGTAAAAGAAAAAAAGGAATAAAAGAGAGAAGATTTAATAGAGTCTTACTCTCTCCTCGGTGTAGCTCCTCTTTCACGAGACTATAACTCCCTTGGTGATTGGAGTTGGGGAGCTCCATAATTTTCCTAAGTATTATAAGAGTCTTTAGAGGGAGAATTTGGCCATAGATTAGTCTTAGTAAAGTATTAGAGGAGTGGTTTCCCAAGGGGAGGGAGAGGGGTTATTTATACTTGAGGAGGGGGTGTTTTTAGAATAAAATTTTAAATAAAATAATATATCAAATGTTAGACTTGTAATAGTAGTTTTTTGACAAAATAAATCATATATTAATATAATATAATTATTTTTAGACTTTAAATCATCGTTATAATTCGAATTTATTAATTTATTAAAAGGAAGGTGCAAAGAAAGAGAAAATGATTTTTAAGGAATCACTTTTTGACTTTAGGTTTTGGAAAGTTCTTTTTAGGTTTGGAAATTATGTTTATTGTATTTTAAGGAAACATTTATGAAATTAAATATAAAATTTACGAATATAATGTTCTATAAAGTTTATTTCATCACTACATCATTAATAATGCAATTTAGGATATACCGGTTATGTGAAAAACTGTATTTTTACTCTTCAACTGAAAATTAAAGCATTTTAGAAAAATAAAAAAAATTCACCCTAACCATTTTTTGATGTGTAGAATCCAAAAATTATATCCATTTTTAAAAAATAATTTTCTAAATATGATTAATTTAATTTTTAATTAAAATCATAATTTACTTGAAAAATACATTTTTGAAAATTAAAACTGACTTTATAATGATTTTAAAAATTACATAAGATCTTATAAAATTATCTTCAAACAAGAAGACATAGAATTGTTAATTTATGAACACATTTTAGGAAAATAAATTTTCTTATAAAATAATTACTTATAATTAATTATTTATGACTTAGAAAAATACCAATACTCTTACTACGGTCAAATTGCCACTTATAAGATTCCTAAATTTTATTTAATCATTAATGGGTAAGGTTATTATTATTTTGGATGATTTAATATTCATAAAATTCATATTACTATTCATAAGGGTAGGTTACTATTCATAAGGGTAGGTTACTATTCACTAAAAATTAAGTTTTCCCTATTAGACTTTAAATAACTTACTGATCGCAACAGTGTATGTCAGATTTTCAAAATTAAAAACATAGAAGTGGCAAAATTTTGTTTAATGGTCATATAGTATTTAGTATCATGATATGTCATTGTTATTCATAATAATATAAGGCATAATTATAAGAAGGGAATTCCATTTATAAAACATTGGGTTGTTATATAAAGAACACCAGATACATGTAGAGAACCTTCTGACAAAGGTTGAAAATGATGGATTCCTCGATCGAACGGACTAGATCCAATTGATCAAATGACTGTTTTATATCTGTATCATTTTAATGGAGATAAAATTTCTATTTTTCCCATCTCCCACATTAAATATTTGTTATGTATCACTCTCCTTTATAATACATGTTGTGTCTTCTTCCATTCAAACTAAAACTAGGGTTATCACCCAAATACACTTCACATACAATGGGATTCATGGATTATACCTCCCTACATATGCCCAACCACCCACTCTATATGCACCATGAATCCCACCATGCTTGCAATGCCACATTCACTCCTTGTGGGAGCACTATGTTACCTACTATCACCATGAAAGCTTAGTGAACTGGATCTACTATGTGGTTTAGGCCTCCTCCCACTATACAAGATTGAGTTATTTCCATTTATTTTTTAGCAGGCCAATATTTTATTAAACCTCCCTAAAAATAGTTTATAAAATTCTCTAAAAAACAAAGCCAAAAATTCTCAACTTCTCAAAAATTCATCATGAAAAAAAATATTTTCATGGTTTTCATAATTCTCCTTGATATTTTATTTGGTATTTAATTATAAATTCCAAAGATCTTCAACCTAAACTCATATTCACTTCTTTAAAATGGTGATAATAATGTGCATTCTCATAATGTCTCATGAAAATGTGTTTGGAATTAATAAAGGTTAAAAAATTTCCACATAAAATTTTGTTTCTTTATTTACAAAAACTCATAATCAATTCAAAAAATTTAATCCAACTAATGAATATTTCTCAATAATAATTCAATTGAAGTAACTTCATGCTACAATCACTGTCACATTGATTTTCCATCATACATACACATTGACACCAAATACAATACGATTAATACTTCAATCTAGTTTGGTTCTTCATATTGTGCAAATAATTCATATATAAATGATTTTTTTATAAATTTTGTCATTATCCTTAAATATGGTATATAAAAATATTAACAATAAATATTTATAAATACATTAAAAAAATTATATGTAAATATTTATAAATAAATATGTAAATATATAGACATATATATATGTAATGTATAAAATTTATATCAAAATATACAATATATAGATATATTTTAATAGTGTATTTGAAAATAATTATATAAATAATATGGAAATAATTATTATCCATTTTTACTTAAAATAAAAACCAACCATTTTTTTACATTATATAAATATATGAAGATATATACTTATAAAAATGTATATATAATATTTATATATACATATGTGTGTATTAATAAAGGGATATATATTTATATATATATATATTCTAATATATGTAAATGGATATTAATATATAATATATTTAATTAAATATGACTATATATATTTCAAAAACACACACACAAACATATATTTTATAAATGTATTTAAATAAATAAATAAATATATGTATGTATGTATTTGAATAAATATATATATGTAAATATATATAAATAAATTTTAAATTAATATAATATATAATAATACAAGCTTGAAGAAGTGGTAAAGATGTTAAAATTTTACATGGTATGTGACACCCCAAAGTTTATTTCTTATGTAATAAGAATAATATGGTTTTATTTTATTTAATTTTTATGCAATACGAATACAACATACAAAATGGACACAAGGTTTTTTATTTAAATAAGACACTGAAGTGTTTAAAATGCACCAAGATCACAAGAAACCATACTACCCAAAAATACCTATTAAAAGCCCTATCAAAATTAAAGGGAGACCACCCAAAACAACAAAAACCCCGAGAAGATAATATAGGTCCTTAGGATCCTTCATAACGAACATTAGTATGTCCAAAGCCACTAGGGACACACTAAACACCAATGGAATGATGTAAACCATCTTCTTTAATTGTCCTGAATTTGTAACACCCGAATGTTTGGTTTTATAAGGCATCTACCCGACCGTTACCCCTTGGGTGACCGTTGGATATGTTTGTGACTATTGAGTTATAACGACTATAATTATAGCCGTTGGTCCTTTCAGTTGTTTAATAAAAAATATCTAATTTAATTTTTTCAAAAAATTAAGTTATGAAAATGTAATACAATCTCTTATTATGAACATTAAAAGAAAAATGATTTAATATTTTGAACTACACTTAGTGTGATTTTAAAACGAGGTGCGGATTTCAAACATCACAAAGTTATAATTTCAAACACCTTTAAAATATATCAAATATCTTGTAAATTTTCTCATTCTTAAAGCTTAAAACCAAACTATGTTTTTGATTTCTATAATACTGGTATGAAGTTTTTAGAAGGATGTATAAAATTTCAAATTATAACTTTGTGTTTTAAAAATTTAATACATATTAAACTAAGCTATTTTTTTTTGAGAAACACCAATTTATATACTAAATTTAAAAAAACTAATCCCACTAGGGCCATCCCTTTATCCAGGCTGAGGGAGGCAGCTCGTGCTAGGTGGCTAAGCATAGTCCTTAGCCTCAGGCACATGCCGGCCCGAGTGGGGGGCATAGCCTCCCCGAAGGGCACATAGAAGCGCATGAGGGATCAGAGTGCGACAACTTGGGTGCGAGGCCATGGTGAGGAAGGGGTAGGCCGAGGCCTGCGGGGGGCAGGAGCCCATGTATAAGGCCCCCTTGTGTGTGTGTTGTGATTTTTGAGCTTATTCTAGGAGTCTCCGACTTATAAAGAGCCACGAAATCTCCCTCCGATTCGATGTGGGACAATATTTTTGAGGCGAAACATGATCTAGGCTATTGGATCACATCTCAAGCAATTTGGGCCATCTAACGCGGTTTGAGCCTCGACTCCCAGCAGCTGTGGTAGAACTTTCACGTTTTTACATGCCGTTGGATCAGGCAAGATCTAATCGCAACCATCCACTTTTTTTTAAAACACTGCATTGATCAGAGTCGTCTGATCAAAACTCAGATCTTATCCAAGCCGCCCATCCTTTTTAAATCTCACTGACGCACCTCACCTACCGGATCAAGGCCAGATCAAATCCTAGTCGTCCATTTAATCTTCGATTTTCCTCTCCCACGCTGTCCTCTTCTTCTCCACCCGTGATAAACTAGTAACCCCTACACTTCCTATTTGCACCATTTTTCTTCACCTATGACAGCCGGTGGATCCCTCCTTTCCCTCCCTTATTTCACAAATACTTCCTCGGTCATTTAATGTACCAAATAGGCAGTGGTTTTCCAATGGTAGCATTAAATTTTCTATTTATTTTATACATATAACGATCCGCTGCACCCCAAGAACCCCTCGGTTATTCATCCACTCGAGTTTCCAGTGCCTCTTAGAGACTCCAGTGAGTTCCTTTGGATATTTCCCTCTGCTCCCTCCTCGAACCAAGGTAAGGGTTAAGTTTTCTTGTGATGGTGTCTTTGAGAGTATATACATATATATTCATCCTCATAAAAGTATATTTATAACCTTTCAGTTTGGTTAAAATGTTCTTCTATGCCGATCCTAGGCCTTCGGGTTCTCGAGTTCAAGTAGTATAATGTATATGAGGGTTCAATTACATTTTGTCTTCCTTGCACAATAATATATTTTTATACTTTATATATTCGGTTTATGAATATATATATATGTATACTCATATATATAAGTATACATCCTGGAGGTTTAGTTGAAAACCCGCATATAACCGGTCTAAGGACTTATGGATTTTTGGGGTATGAGGTAATTCTAAAACTTGAAGGGTTATTATCCTCATGAAATATATATTATATACATTATACATCCTATTATATAAGTACTTATATATATATACAACCTTACAGTTTTAAAAGAACCTCTATGATGTTTCCGTTTCAAGTCCTCTACACTTTGAGTTTCAAAGATGAGGTAGAATTTTGTTTTAAACATATGAAATTATATTTTCATATATGTTTATATATAGTATACATAGACTTATATAATTGTATAGTGATGCGAACCATGCGGAAGGCACAGAGTCGATTGCTCGGGTGGAGGAATTGGATTTGCAAGGCCCAATGACACGAGGAAGATTAAAGAGGTTGAATGCTTCAATGGGCGCTCATCTTGCTTCATTAAAGGCCCAATGGGTATTACCTTGCATGGATGGAGAAAATGGGCCTATAATATCACTTATTCACGCCCAAAATTGATGATTAAAGCTTGGTCCACATGGTTGCACGAATTTGGAGGCCTTGCCCACATGAAGGATTCTAGAAATGACATCTTTGGACACCAAAGTCAAATCCGGTGGGCTAGGCACTCAAAGTCAAATCTGGTGGGCTATGTTGGAAAGTTGTGTGCTTCTTTTCCAAAAGTCTTTGTTGGCTTTTATCTTTTTCACTTTTAAGGGGACAAGGTAGGTTTAGACTTTATGACTTTAGGGTATTAGACCCTTGACCATTGTATCACCCCCTTGGCTATAAATAGCCACCCCATGGAATTGTATTGGCATTCAAGATTCTAATTGAGAGCTTATGCTTTGTTTCTCTCCGTTGTGTGAGGATTGTTCCAAATTTCCCTTGCTCTTGTGCATTCTTTCCTTGTCAATCTACAAGTTAGATTGGTGATCCAAGATCACAAAGCCCCCAATTCCGTGCTTCAACCCAAGTGCATTGTTGTGTGGATTGGCCATCACACCCCTCCCTTGATTGCGTTGTCTAAGTAGTAGGTCACGCTCCATATAGTGTTGGTTGACTACTTGCTTGCACTATCCATACCCTTCACCCGTCACTTAGCCCCAAACCGCATCCATCATCTTCCGCCCTACGCCGTGAAGATCGGGCCACCCTGTGCATCTCGCATCAGTTGGTATCAGAGCACCGGTTGACACGGTAGGCGTCTATCCCTTCATTTACTTTAATTCTTTCAATTACCCTCATTATCTTTCCATATTATTCATCCATTCAACAAAAAAAATCCATTTTTCTTGAAAGCCTCCCGAATTTTCCTAGTTTGTGCAAGCTTGGATTATTATAAATTGAGCCAAATTTTCATTCATCTTCTTTCCGCATTTAATTCTCTATATGTTATTTGTATCCGGAAAAAAAAATTCTCTCAACTCATCATTTTGTGCTTTTCAAAATTAAGCACATCCTTTATTTGAGAGATTTCGAAAAAAAGAAAAAAGAAAAAAAAATTGTCTTACTCTCCGTTCAATCATCTTGTGTTTTAAAACTCCAAGCACAACACTTTTTGGGGAGAATTGACAAAAAAGAAAAAGAAAAAAAAAGAGCGGATACAATTACTCCTTTGTGCTTTACCTTATTAGCACTTTCTATTTCTATATATAACTTTTTCCATCATTTTACTTCATCCCCATTTTGTATTTGGCTCATATTGTTATTCATTTATCTTATCTTGCACAATCGGGAAAAACACACAATCCACCTATCTACCCCTTCTTTCCACCCTCTTTTTGACCCTTTACCATTGTTAAACCCCTTACCACTCAAGCGGGTTGTGTTAAACCATCCCCCGACACAATCTTGATTGGGGAGGAATTGGTGGCACTTGATCGCCCTAAACAAGGTATTATATTTCATAAGAGCTTGGGATTCAAATTGAGTTTTGAGAGTGGAGAGAAATAAGCAAAAAAAAAAAATATATATATCTTGTGTGTGTGAGTGTGTGAATCTTGTTGTGTGCGTGTGTGTGTACATCTTGTGCGTGTGAGTGTGTATATATTGCGTGCGTGAGTGTGTATCTTTGTGTGTGTGAGTGTGTACATCTTGTGTGAGTGTGTACATCTCGCGTGTGTGAGTGAGTGTGTATCATTGTGTGTGTTCCCCCCGGTGTGTGTTTGTGTTTGTGTAACTTATCATGGCAGAAGATTGTGGGAAGAAAATTGCTCATGTTAGCGATGAAGGAAGTCGAAGTAGATCTCCCGCACCTGAAGCTACGCAATTCCAAATGCAAGCTTTGGTGAGCCACTTCGAGAGGGTTCTTGATCGGAAGTTGGAGGTGTTACATGAGAGGATTGATGAATTGGAGAATAAACCAAGCCCAAGGATGTTCCATGATAACCCACGACGCGCTCCCGCACCACGTCGTCCCCACATCATGGAGGAGGAGATGGTAAACTTTGATGATGATCTTGATGAAGTCCCACAAAGGAGGAGGTTGTACCAAAAACCGATAGGAGGCCAAAGGAGACAACATGATGATGACCTACTTGGCGGGATCAAGGTGAAGGTCCCTTCTTTTCTTGAGAAAAGCGATCCGGAAGCATACTTGGAGTGGGAGATGCGGATCGAGCAGGTCTTTTCATGCCATACATATTCCAAGGAGAAAAAGGTCAAACTTTCTTCCCTTGAATTTTCTGATTATGCTTTAATTTGGTGGGATAAAGTTCAAAAGGAGAGGGCTAAATATGGTGGACGTCCCATCAACACTTGGGAAGACATGAAGTTCACCATACAGAAGCAGCTTGTTCCCACACATTACCATAGATATCTCCACAACAAACTTCAACGCCTCATCCAAGGGAGTAAGAGTGTAGAAGAATACTACAAGGAGATGCAAATTTCCATGATTCGGGCAAACGTTGAGGAGGATCCGGAGGCAACCATGGCCCGGTTTTTACATGGGCTCAATCGGGAGATTGCGGATCAAGTGGAGAGGTACCACCATGTAAAGATACAAGATATGATCCACCAAGACACCAAGATCGAGCAACAAATCAAAAGGAGGAGCAACATGAGAAAACCCACTAACCCTTTCACACCATGGAGAAATACAAGGAAGGAGATTGGAGAACCATCAAAGGAAAAAGAGGTGGTTGATCGCAAAAGTGACAAGGTAATTCTTCCACCTAAGAAACCTACTTTTGAGGCTAACCAAACCAAGAATAGGGATATTCGGTGTTTTAAATGTCAAGGAAGGGGTCACATTGCTAGTGAATGACCAAACCATCGCACCATGATCATAAACAAGTATGGAGAATGGGAGATGGATGGAGAGAGCTCTAAAGAGGAGGAAGATGAATCTCCAGAAATTGAAAATGGATAATTTGTGGACGATGGTGAGATTCTTGTCACTAGAAGAGTTTTAAGTGCACAAATGACTGTTGGAGAAAAGGAGCAGCGGGAGAACATTTTCCATACACGATGCAAGATCAATGGGAAGGTATGTAGTGTTGTTGTTGATGGTGGAAGTTGTAGCAATGTGGCGAGCACCGAGTTGGTGGAGAAGTTGGGACTCCCGACTTTAAGGCATCCAAATCCATACCGACTTTAGTGGTTGAATGATTGTGGGGAGCTGAAGGTCACCAAGCAAGTGAAGGTATTGTTCACCATCGGTAAATACAAAGATGAGGTATTGTGTGACATTGTTCCTATGAAGGCGTGCCACTTATTGTTGGGTCGACCATGGCAGTACGATCGGCGTGTTACTCATAATGGTTTCTTGAACCATCACTCTTTTGTACTCCGAGGGGAACCTATAACCCTCAACCCCATGTCCCCCAAGCAAATTCTGGAAGATCACATTTTGAGAGAAAAGAAAAAAAAGGGTGATGAGGAAAAAAAGAGAGAAAATGAAAAAGGAGAGAATGAGGGAAAAATAGAAAATGAGAGAAGCAAAGAAATGGAGAGCAAAGAAAAATCAAGAGGGGAAAAAGATTTGAGAGGAGAGAAAAGTGTGATGTTCACAAAAAAGAGTGAGGTTAAGGAAGCTTTGATTTCTCAACAAAATCTCTTAGTACTTATGTACAAAGAGGTGATGTTGAACACTAACGACTTAACATCTTCTTTGCCACATGTTGTTGAGTCTTTGTTGCAGGAATTTGAAGATGTGTTTCTCGAAGAGGTGCCACCGGGTTTGCCACCCATTAGAGGTATTGAGCATCAAATTGACCTCATACCTGGAGCATCACTACCAAACTGCCCAGCATATCGCACCAACCCAGAGGAGAAAAAAGAAATTCAAAGGCAAGTTCAAGAGTTGTTGAATGTGGGGTATGTGAGAGAGAGTCTTAGTCCTTGTGCGGTACCGGTGCTTCTAGTACCAAAGAAGGATGGAACATGGAGAATGTGCATTGACTGTAGAGCCATCAACAACATCACGATCAGGTATCGTCATCCTATCCCTAGGTTAGATGATATGCTAGATGAATTAAATGGTTCAACTATTTTCTCAAAAATTGATTTAAGAAGTGGCTACCATCAAATTAGGATGAAAGAAGGAGATGAGTGGAAAATTGCATTTAAGACAAAACATGGACTTTAGGAATGGTTAGTCATGCCCTTTGGTCTCACCAATGCACCTAGTACATTTATGAGGTTAATGAATCATGTCTTACGTGCATATATTGGAAAATTTGTGGTAGTTTACTTTGATGATATTCTGGTGTATAGTAGGACTTTGCATGAACATTTAGATCACTTGAGAAAAGTCCTAGAGGTGTTAAGGAAAGAAAACCTGTTTGGAAACATAAAAAAATGTGAATTTTGTCTCGATAAGATTGCTTTCCTTGGATTTGTTGTGAGTGGAAATGGAGTTGAAGTGGACACCGAGAAGATCAAAGCAATACAAGAATGGCCAACTCCAACCTCCGTTGGACAGGTAAGAAGTTTTCATGGGCTTGCTAGTTTTTACAGGAGATTTGTGAAAGACTTCAGCACACTAGCAGCACCATTGAATGAATTGACAAAGAAGAATGTTCCTTTCAAATGGGGGACAACTCAAGAAAAATCCTTCCATGCACTAAAGGAGAGACTCACCCACGCCCCTCTACTTGCACTTCCAGACTTCGGTAAGACCTTTGAAATTGAATGTGATGCAAGCGGAATTGGCATAGGAGGAGTACTCATGCAAGAAGGTAAGACTATTGCTTATTTTAGTGAGAAGTTAAATGGCCCAACTCTAAACTATGATACACATGATAAAGAGTTGTATTCATTGTTTAGAGTACTTGAAACATGACAACACTATCTTTGGCCTAAAGAATTTGTGATCCATTCTGATCATGAGGCTCTTAAATACCTTAGGAGCCAACATAAACTAAATAGGAGACATGCTAGATGGCTGGAATTCATTGAATCATTTCCATATGTCATCAAGCATAAAAAGGGTAAAGAAGATACTGTGGCCGATGCACTTTCGCATAGATATTCTCTTTTATCCTTGTTGGATTCAAAACTTCTTGGTTTTGAAAACATTAAGGATTTATATTCCACTGATAGTGATTTTAGAGAACCTTATGAACATTGTAAACCTCGAGTTAGTTGGGAAAAGTTCTATTTACATGATGGATTCTTATTTCGGATTGATAAGCTTTGAATTCCTAATTGCTCTATCCGTTTACTTTTACTAAAGGAGTCACATTAGGGTGGGTTAATGGGGAATTTTGGTGTTTCAAAAACTCTAAGTGTTCTTAGTGAGCATTTTTATTGGCCTAGGATATCTAGAGATGTTGAGAAATTTGTGGGAAAGTGCATTGTTTTCCATAAAGCCAAATCAAAGCTGAACCCACATGGACTATATCTTCCTCTCCCAATTCCCAACACCCCTTGGGAGGACATATCAATGGACTTTATTATGGGGTTACCACGAACCAAGAGGGGGAGAGATTCCATTTTTGTTATGGGGGATCGGTTTTCAAAAATGGAACATTTTATTCCCTGTCACAAAACAGATGATGCCACTAACATTGCAACACTTTTCTTTCAGGAAGTAGTCAAGCATCATGGAATGCCAAGGACCATTGTGTCGGATCGAGACACAAAATTTCTTAGTTACTTTTGGAAGACCTTGTGGAGAAAACTCGGTACAAAGTTATTATTTTCCACTACTTTTCATCCACAAACCGATGGGCAAACGGAGGTGGTGAATCGCACACTATCATCCCTTCTGCGAACAATTTTCAAAAAGAATATCAAGAATTGGGAGGAGTGTCTGCCACATGTGGAATTCGCATATAACAGGGCCAAGCATTCCACTACTCAATATTCTCCATTTGAAATAGTTTACGGCTTTAACCCCCTTGCGCCTATTGATCTAGTTCCTTTGCCTTTACAGGAATCAGTTAATATGGATGCAAAAGGGCGTGCAGAATTCATCAAGAAAATCCATGAAAAGGCAAGGTTAAATATCGAGCGGATGACCCAAAAATATATGGATCGTGCAAACAAGGGTCGCAAGCAAATGTTGTTCGAGCCCGGTGACTTGGTTTGGATTCATATGCGGAAGGAAAGATTCCCTGAAAAGCGGAAATCAAAACTCATGCCACGAGGCGATGGACCATTCCGAGTGCTTGAGAAGATTAACAACAATGCTTACAAGATAGCTTTGCCAGGTGGGTATGGTGTAAGTGCCACTTTCAATGTTTCTGATCTTTCTCCTTTTTTGGGTGTAGAGGATGAAGAGTCGAGGACGACTCCTTTTCAAGAGGGGGAGGATGATGCGAACCATGCGGAAGGCACAAAGTCGATTGCTCGGGTGGAGGAATTGGATTTGCAAGGCCCAATGACACGAGGAAGATTAAAGAGGTTTAATGCTTCAATGGGCACTCATCTTGCTTCATTAAAGGCCCAATGGGTATTACCTTGCATGGATGGAGAAAATGGGCCTATAATATCACTTATTCAAGCCCAAAATTGATGATTAAAGCTTGGCCCACATGGTTGCACGAATTTGGAGGCCTTGCCCACATGGAGGATTCTAGAAATGGCATCTTTGGACACCAAAGTCAAATCCGGTGGGCTATGCACTCAAAGTCAAATCCGGTGGGCTATGTTGGAAATTTGTGTGCTTCTTTTCCAAAAGTTTTTGTTGGCTTTTATCTTTTTGACTTTTAAGGGGACAAGGTAGGTTTAGACTTTATGACTTTAGGGTATTAGACCCTTGACCATTGTATCACCCCCTTGGCTATAAATAGCCACCCCATGGAATTGTATCGGCATTCAAGATTCTAATTGAGAGCTTATGCTTTGTTTCTCTCCGTTGTGTGAGGATTTTTCCAAATTTCCCTTGCTCTTGTGCATTCTTGCCTTGTCAATCTACAAGTTATATTGGTGATCCAAGATCACAAAGCCCCCAATTCCGTGCCTCAACCCAAGTGCGTTGTTGTGTGGATTGTCCATCACACCCCTCCCTTGAGTGCGTTGTCTAAGTAGTAGGTCACGCTCCATATAGCGTTGGTTGACTACTTGCTTGCACTATACATACCCTTCACCCGTCACTTATCCCCAAACCGCATCCATCATCCGCCGCCCTACGCCGTGAAGATCGGGCCACCCCGTGCATCTCGCATCATATAGTATGTATAACTCACCTTCTGGACCAGTTCTAAATCTTTCAACACTGAAATTATATGACTAATTGATGTTTTTGATAAATATGTAAGTGGAAAATAACCTTGGTGTAAGACCCATATGGGTACTCGATTATACATATGAGATATACATGTTTACATAAGCATATATATATACATAATTATTTTTTAATAAATAAACCTTTTAATTTTAGTCTATTCAAGGAATCCTATTAATTTTAGTTCATATTGGTGTTATTGGATTTTTTTGGTTTAAACCCTTCGGTACAAAATGTATTTTCGGTTTTGTGAATATATATATGTATACATATAAATTTGGATCCTAAATTTTATTTAAAGTTTTTCCAAGGATTTATAAGAAAGAATAAAAATGTTGTTCTCATAATATGTTAGTTTTTGTTTAAAACACTACTTTTTAAATCCTTTTGTATAAAACAGATTTACACAACACTAAACCCTAATTTTTATAAGTCCAAATATTATACTTTTGATGTGTTTAGTAATTGTGGAGAGTTCATGAGTATAATATTTGGGGTTTGAAACTTTTATATTCATATGTATGAATTACTTATATATATATATAAATATATTAAATAGTGTTAGTTATGGTTGAATATCATGATTTCCACTCTTAATATTATGTATACCCTTGTGATGTGTTATACCAAATAATTTTCATAATAAATGTATGAGAATCTATCAGTTTAATACCCCACCTAAAATATTTCTTTTATATTTTTAATTGATTATGCATCCAGGTGAAATTCTAATATATATATTTGATCAATAAGGTTTTAGAATGTACGGTTATCATTTTATGTGACAAGGCTTGTACTTATTTTTTTGTATTAGTTATTATCACATATGCCATAATTTGATCACCATTTAATGACATAACCATGCAGGAGATAGTTTTGTATTTAATACCTGTGTGCCTGATTCACTATATATATGTAAATGCTAATGAATGTAATTTAAATCCTTATGAAATTTTATAGAATTATGAATTAAATTATTCAAAGTGGTATGGGAAACCTTGAATAATATGAAAATGTGAAATTAAATTATTCAAGCTGGTATGTGACACTTTGAATAATGTGAAATAAGGAAATAAGAAATATGTGACACTTGAAATGATAAGTGATAAGTAACTTACTAAATCAAAGTGGTATGTGCACTTTGATTTAGAGAGATGAGGAATGAATTCGACTTAGTATGTGACGGTTGGGGCCCACTATAGCCCCTCAATGCATCGGTAGGTCTCATGAGACAAACTACGATCTTGGCACAAGGCCTTGACAAAATGATTATTTGTGGTCCTGGCTCGAGGCCTGGATAGTATGGTTATGATGTACGACATATTCACTTTCCTCATTATGGATATGAAATTTAATCAACTAGAAGAATATTAAACTAGTATAATGTTCTTGGTTGAAGAGATTATGTACAAGAGAACTGGAATAATTAAAAGTTATGGCATAATATTTATGCAGTACTCATAGACTTTAGCCAGTGTATGTTTCTCAGTAGTAAAGGATGAAATTAAAGTTTTTATTTAAGAACAAATATGATCATTTAATACTCTTAGTTATTAATTTTGTACTTTCATTTTTAGATGGAATGTCTTTTACTTCTTACCCCGTATGAGTATGCCTATAATTGAATCATGTTTCCTTGCAACTCTGTCAGAAATCTTTGAATTGTGATCTTTTATTTCTTAGACAAATGTTATGTTAAGAAGTATGTGTACAACTTTTCTTAAGAAAATGTTTTATAAAAAATTTTAAAAGAATGTTTTCAAAAGTTTTAATTGGTTTATTATGTAATTTTTAAACCCCTTACTGGGCATTCATGTTCTCACCCTACATTTTTAAATAAAAATTTTCAGGTATCAATTTTCAGCTGAAGAAGCTTGGAAGAAGAGGTTGGTTTCCTAGAACCTGAACTGAATCTATCCTATGTATGGGACATGATGTGTAATCTATCAGTGCATGTTTTTGTGAAAATGTATACATCATGTTTCAGGGCACCGACTCCGGGTGTTCTAGGGCTGGGGTGTCCCAGTTGGTATCAGAGGATTCAGTTTAGATAACTTTGGAAAACCAGAACTGAAAAAATTTACTTAAGCGTTACTAAATATGATATTTTTGTAATTTTCAGATGGAAAATGGAAACACCAGTCTTTTTTGCCTTCTTAATGAGGCCCTAGAAACCATAATCTCTATAGATATCCACAATAACATTGTGAACTATTCCCATATTCATATGACATGCAAACACCTCTATGACGTGTCCAACTCTCCCCGTGTACTTCAACTCCACCGAGGAGCGGGTTTCGACTACCTCTTTATGATGAAAACCCAATTTCCATTCTAGGAACATCGGGGAAAGTACTACAAGGGACTTTTTAGATGATTCACCATAGCAGAAGGCATCCACTCCCTCATGGCCTTCCAAGAAGCTGTAGTAGTGGGAGACCTCTGCGCAGCGTATATGTGCCAAGTCGTATCCTATGGCCATTTTAGTCAAGTAATGGACTTCAAAATTCTTGAATTTGAAGCCTCCCATTCTGTGTACAGACATAAAGTACATACTGATGTCTCTCAGCTATACACCCATCATGCCAGACTCTGGAGACACCATAAGTGCACCCATGATATTGAACCAGACTGCTTAGGTTGCATTTGGTTAAGAGAGATTGAGAGTTTTGAAATTGTTTTGGGGATTCGTGTAACTGGGAACTGGGGAAACCATTAGTTCTGGGTGTTATGTACCAGTTGTTTATGAAAATATAATTTGTTGTTTCTTCCTCCTTCTACCTTTCCGGTGTTTGTGTTTCACTGATTAGACATTCATAATTTTTTTTTCAGATGGAAGGAAAAACTCACATCTTATCACTCCCTATTGAGATACTTGAGACTATCATGGTCAAAACCTATGCAGAAGAGTACCTTCCATTTTCAAACTTGTGAAGAATGTGGAAACATATTTACGAGATATCGAACAGTCCAAACATTCTCCATTCCTTCCAAGAGAACGCCTACATTTACCACTTCATAGCCAATGCTCAACTTACTGAGTATATACGAAGGGGAAAGAACCATAAAGGTATTTCCCTATGCTTCACTCAATCTTGAAACTTCACGGACAAGGAAAGGTTTCAAGAGGCTACCTTGGAAGGGAACCTTCGTGTAGCCTACATGTACCAAATCCTAAGAATCAGTTTGTATGACCACGTTGATGTCATTGACATTCTCATACAAGAGACGGGCCGACGAGTCCTTATAGAGTTTTTCCATTCGTACATCTCTGAACTCTCTACCATTCGAGCCTCCCTCTGGAAGCCCGAGTATACACTGCATGATTTTAACCCATACAGTCTGAGGTGTGTTTGAACCATGGAAGCAGAGGAACTTAAAACCAACATGGGTATTCAACTGGCTACACCTGAGGATCCCCCACGGTGGAGGATGTGGTGAGGAACGTCAGAGAGTTTTCATTTAACTTGGTTGTATGAAATGAATTGTGAGGACGCAATTCCTGTTAAGGGTGGGATAATGTGACTCCCCAAAGTTTTTTTCTCATGTAATAATAATAATGTGATTTTATTTTATTTAATTTTTATGCAATTCGAATAAAACATACAAAATGGACACAAGGATTTTTATTTAAATAAGAGACTGAAGTGTTTACAATGCACCAAGATCAAAAGAAACCATACTACCCAAAAATACCTATTAAAATTCCTATCAAAATTACATGGAGACCACTCAAAACAAAAAAAACCCCAAGAAGATAATATGGGTCATTAGGATCCATCATAACGAACATTAGTATGGCCAAATCCACTACGACCACACTAAGCACCAATGGAATGAAGTGAACCATCTTCTTCAATTGTCCTGAATTTAGAACACCCTAATGTTTGGTTTTATAAGGCATATACCCGACTGTTACCCCTTGGGTGACCATTGGAGATGTTTGTGACCGTTGAGTTCTAACGACTATAATTATAGCCGTTGGTCTTTTAGGTTGTTTAATAAAAAATACCTAATTTAATTTTTTCAAAAAATTAAGTTATGAAAATTTAATATAATCTCTTATTATGAACTTTAAAATGAAAATTATTTAATATTTTGAACTACACTTAGTGTGATTTTAAAATGAGGTGAGGATTTAAAACATCACAAAGTTATAATTTCAAACACCTTTCAAATATTTCAGATATCTTGTAAATGATCCCATTCTTAAAGCTTAAAACCAAACTATTTTTTTGATTTCTATAAAACTGGTATGAAGTTTTCATAAGGATGTATGCAATTTCAAATTATAACTTTGTTTTTTAAAAACTCAATACTTATAAAACTAAGAGAATATTTTTTTTGAGAAACACCAACTTATATACTAAATTTAACAAAAAATAATCCCACTTGGGCTAACCCTTTAGCCAGGCCGAGGGAGGTAGCTCACGCTAGGTGGATGATCCTAGCCCTCAACCCCAGGCACAGGCCGACCCGAGCGGGGGGCATAGCTTCCCTGAAGGGCACACATGAGCGCATGAGGGATCAGAGCATGCCATCTTGGGCGCGAGGCCATAGCGAGTCAGGGGTAGGCCGAGGCCTGCGGGGGGAGGGAGCCCCTTTATAATGCTCCCTTGTGTGTGTGTTGTGATTTCTGAGCTTATGCCGGGAGCCTCCGGCTTATAAAGAGCCGCGGAATATCCCTCCGATTCGATGTGGGAAAATATTTTTGAGGAGAAACGTGATCTAGGCCATTGGATCACATCGTAAGTGATCTGGGACATCTATCACGGTCTGGGACTTGACTCCCAGCAGCTGTAGTAAAACTTCTGTGTTTTTACATGTCGTCGGATCGGGAAAGATCTAATCGCAACCGTCCACTTTTTTTCAAAACACTACATTGATCAGAGCTGTACGATCAAAACTCAGATCTAATCTGAGCCACCCAACCTTTTTAAATCTCACGGACACACCTCGACCATTAGATCAAGGCCAGATCAAATCCTGGACTTCCATTCAATCTCTTATTTTCCTCTCCTATGCTGACCTCTTCTTCTCCGCTTGTGCTGAACCAGTAACCCCTACACTTCCTATTTGCACTGTTTTTCTTCACCTACAATAGCCGGTGGAATCCTCCTTGCCCTCCCTTTTTCCACAAAGACTTCCGCAGTCATTTAATGTACCAAATAGGTAGTGGTTTTCCAATATTAGCATTAAATGTTCTGTTTATTTTATACATATAATGATCCGCTGAACCCCAAGAACCCCTCAGTTCTTCCTCCACTCAAGTTTCCAGCGCCTCTACGAGCCTCCAGCGAGTTCATTTGGATCTCTCCCTATCCTCCCTCCTCTAACCAAGGTAAGGGTTAAGTAGTCTTTTGATGGTGTTTTTGAGAGTATATACATATATATTCATGCTCATAAAAGTATATTTATAACCTTGTGGTTTGGTTAAAATGTTCTTCTATGCCGATCCTAGGCCTTCAGGTTTTCGAGTTCAAGTAGTATAATGGATGTAAGGGTTCAATTACATTTTATCTTCCTTGTGCAATAATATGTTTGTATACTTTATATATTTGGTTTATGAAAAAATATATATATGTATACTCATATATATAATTATACATCCTTGAGGTTTAGTTGAAAACCCGCATATACCCGGTCCAAGGACTTATGGATTTTGGGTTATGAGGTAATTTGTAAAATTGAAGGGCTATTATCCTCATGAAAAATATATTATATAAATTATACATCTAATTATATATGTAATTATATATATATACAACCTTATGATTTTAAAATAACCTTTATGATGTTTCGGTTTCAAGTCCCCTACACTTTGAGTTTCAAAGATGAGGTAGAATTTTGTTTTAAACATACGGAATTTTATTTTCATATGCGGTTATATATATTATACACAGACTTATATAATTTTATAGTATGTATAACTCACCTTCTGGACCAGTTCTAAATCTTTCAACACTGAACTTCTATGACTAATTGATGTTTTTGATAAATAAGTAAGTGGAAATTAACCTTGGTGTAAGACCCGTATGTGAACTCGATTATACATATGATATATATATGTTTACATAAGAATATATATATACATAAGTATTTTTTAATAAATAAACCTTTTAATTTCACTCTATTCAAGGACTCCTGTTAATTTTATGTCATATGGGTGTTATAGTATTTTTTTTGGTTTAAACCTTTCGATACATAATTTATTTTTGGTTTTTTGAATATATATATGTATACATATAAATTTAGATCCTCAATTTTATTTAATGTTTTTCCAAAGATTTATAAGAAAGAATAAAAATGTTGTTCTCGGAATATGTTAGTTTTTGTTTAAAACACTACTTTATAAATCCTTGTGTATAAATAGATTTACACGACACTAAACCATAATTTTGATAATTCCAAATATTATACTTTTGATGTGTTTAGTAATTGTGGAGAGTTCATGAGTATAATATTTGGGGTTTGACACTTTTATATTCATATGTATAAATTACTTATATCTATAAATATATTAAATGGTGTTAGTTATTGTTGAATATCATGATTTCCACTCTTAGTATTATGTATACCCTTGTGATATGTTATACCAAATCATTTTAGTAATAAATGTATGAGAATATATCAGTTTAATACCCCACCTACAACATTTTCTTTATCTTTTTAAATGATTATGCATCTAAGTGAAATTACAATATATATATATATATATATATATATATATATATATATATATATTTGATTCATAAGGTTTTAGAATTTAAGGTTATCATTTTATGTGACAAGGCTTGTACTTCATTTTTTGAATTAGTTATTATCACATATGCCATAATTTGATCACCATTTAATGACATAACCATGTAGGTGATAGTTTTTTATTTAATACCCGTGTGCCTGATTCACTATATATATGTAAAGGCTAATGAATGTAATTAAAATCCTTATAAACTTTTATGGAATTATGAATTAAATTATTCAAAGTGGTATGAGACACCTTGAATTATATGAAAATGTGAAATTAAATTATTCAAGGTGGTATGAGACACTTTGAATAATGTGAAATGAAGAAACAAGAAATATGTGACACTTGAAATGATAAGCAATAAGTAACTTTCTAAATCAAAGTGGTATGTTCACTTTGATTTAGAGAGATGAGGAATGCATTGGACTTAGTATATGATGGGTGGGGCCTTCTATAGCCCCTTGATGCATCGGTAGGTCTCATGAGACAAAATACGGTCTTGGCACAAGGCCTGGAAAAAATGACTATTTATGGTCCTGGCTCGAGGCTCAGACAGTATGGTTATGATGTTTGGCACATGCACTTTCCTCATTATGATAATGAAATTTAATCAACCAGAAGAATATTCGACTAGTAGAATGTTCTTGGTTAAAGAGATTATGTACATGAGAACTGGAAGAATTAAAATTTATGGCCTAGTATTTATGTAGTACTCATAGACTTTAGCCAGTGTATGTTTCTCAGTAGTAAAGGATGAAATTGAAGTTTTTATTTAAGCGCAACTATGATCATGTAATACTCTTAGTTATTAATTTCATACCTGAATTTTCACATGTAATTTCTTTTACTTCTTACCCCATATGAGCATGCCTATAATTGAATCATGTTTCCTTGTAACTCTTTTAGTAATCTTTTATATTTTCTCTTTTATTTCTTAGACAACTGTTATGTTAAGAAGTATGTGTACAACTTTTCTTAAGAAATTGTTTTATAGAAAATTTTAAAAGAATGTTTTTAAAAGTTGTAATTGTTTTATTATGTTATTTTAAAACCCCTTACTGGGCATTCATGTGCTCACCCTACATTTTTAAATAATGTTTTTTAGGTATCAGTTTTCAGCTGAAGAAGCTTGATAGAAGAGGATGGTTTCCTAGAACCTGAACCGAATCGATCCTCTGTATGGGACATGATGTGTAATATATCAGTGCATGTTTTTATAAAAATGTACACATCATGTTTCAGGGCACTGGATCCAGGTGTTCTGGGGCCGGGGCATCCCGGTTGGCATCCAAGGATTCATTTTAGATAACTCTAGAAAACCAGAACTAAAAAAACTTACTTAAGCATTACTAAATATGATATTTTATTAATTTTCAGATGGAAAACGGAAACACTAGTCTTTTGTCCCTTCCTAATGAGGCCCTAGAAACCATAATTTCCATAGCCATACATGATAACTTTGTGAACTATGCCTATATTCATATGACATGAAAACACCTCTACGACGTGTCCAACTCTCCCCATGTACTTCAACTCCACTGAGGAGTGGGTTTGGACTACCTCTTTATGATGCAAACCCAATTTACATCCTACACACTTCGGGGAAAGTACTACGAGGGAATTTTTAGATGCTTCACCACATTAGAAGGCATCCAGTCCCTCATGACCTTCCAAGAAGCTTCAGCATCGAGAGACCTCCACGCAACATATGTGTGATAAGTCTTGTCCTATGGCCATTTTTGTCAAGTAATGGAATTCGAAATTCTTGAATTTTAAGCCTCCTATTTTGTGTACAGACATCAAGTACATAATGATGTCTCTCAGATATACACCCCTCAGGCCAGACTCTGGAGACACCATAAGTGTACCCATGAGATTGAATCAGACTGCTCAGGTAGCATTTGGTTCAGAGATATTGAGAGTTTTGAAATTGTTTTGGGGATTCATGTAACTGGGAATTGGGGAAACCATTAGTTCTGGGTGTTATGTACCAGTTTTTATAACAATATAATTTTTTTTCTTCTTCCTTCTACCTTTCTGGTGTTTTTGTTTCAGTGATTAGGCTTTCATGATTTTTTTTCAGATGGAAGGAAAAACTCACATCTTATCACTCCCTATTGAGATAATAGAGACTATCATGGTCAAAACCTATGTAGAAGAGTACCTTCCATTTGAAAACCTGCAAATAACGTGCAAACATCTTTAAGGGATATCGAAAATTTGGAACATTCTCCGTTCCTTCCAAGAGAATGCCTACATTTACCACTGTATAGCCAATGCTCAACTTCTTAGTATAGACGACAGGGAAAGTAACATGAAGGTCTTTTCCTATGCTTCACCCAATCTCGAAACTTCACGACCAAGGTAAGGTTTCTAGAGGCTGACTTGGAAGGGGAACTACACACAACTTACATGTACTAAATCCTGAGCATTAGTTTGTATGACCACGTTGATTTCATTGGCATTCTCAGACAAGAGACGGTCCGAAGAGTCCTTAGAGAGTTTTTCCATTCAGACATCTCTGAACTCTCTACCATTCGAGCCTCCCTCTGGAAGACCGAGTGTACATTGCATGAGTTTAATCCATACTATCTGAGGTGTGTTTGGGCCATGGAAGGAGAGGAACTGAACAAGAACTTGGGTATTCAGCTGGCTACACCTGAGGATCCCTCACAGTGGAGGATGTGGTGAGGAACGTCAGAGAGTTTCCTTTTAGCTTGGTTGTATGAAATGAATGGTGAGGATGAAATTCCTATTGGGGGGATAATGTAATGCCCCAAAGTTTATTTCTCATGTAATAATAATAATATGGTTTTAATTTATTTAATTTATATGCAATTCAAATAGAACATACAAAATGGACACACATATTTTTATTTAAATAAGACACCAAAGTGTTTAAAATGCACCAAGATCACAAGAAACCATACTACCCAAAAATACATATTAAAAGACCTATCAAAATTACAGGGAGACCACCCAAAACAAAAAAAACCCCAAGAAGATAATATGGGTCCTTAGGATCCGTCATAATGAACATTAGTATGGCCAAAGCCACTGCGAAGACACTAAGCACCAATGGAATGACGTGAACCATCTTCTTCAATTGTCCTGAATTTGGAACACCCTAATGTTTGGTTTTATAAGGCATCTACCCGACTGTTACCCCTTGGGTGACCATTGGAGATGTTTGTGACTGTTTAGTTCTAATGACTATAATTGTAGCCGTTGGGATTTTCAGTTGTTTAATAAAAAATATCTAATTTAATTTTTCCAAAACATCCAGTTATGAAAATTTAATATAATTTCATATTATGAACTTTAAAAGGATAATGATTTAATATTTTGAACTACACTTAGTGTGATTTTAAAATGAGGTGAGGATTTCAAACCTCACAAAGTTATAATTTCAAAAACCTTTCAAATATTTCAAATATCTTGTAAATTTTATCATTCTTAAAGCTTAAAACAAAACTATGTTTTTGATTTATATAATAATGGTATGAAGTTTTCAGAAGGATGTATAATATTTAAAATTATAACATTGTGTTTTAAAAATTTAATACTTACAAAACTAAGGTAATTTTTGTTTTGAGAAGCACAAACTTATATGATAAATTTAACAAAAAAATAGCCCACTAGGGCCAGCCCTTTAGCCGGGCCGAGGGAGGTAGCTTGCACTAGGCGGCTGAGCCTAGCCCTCAGCCTTAGGAAAAGGCCGGCCCAAGTGGGGGGCATAGCTTCCCCGAAGGGCACACCAGAGCGCATAAGGGATCAGAGCGCGCCACCATGGGTGCGAGGCCACGATGAGGTAGGGGTAGGCCGAGGCCTAAGGGGGGCAGGAGCCTGTGTATAAGTCCCCCTTGTGTGTGTGTTTTGATTTATGATCTTATGCCGGGAGTCTCCGGATTATAAAGAGTCGTAGAATCTCCCTTCAATTCGATTTGGGACAATATTTTTGAGGCGAAACGTGATCCAGTCTGTAGGATCGCGTTTCAAGTGATCTGGGACATCTATCGTAGTCCGGGCCTCAAATCCCAATAGCTACGGTAAAACTTCTATGTTTTTACACACCGTCGGATCGGGCGAGATCTAATCACAACCATCCACTTTTTTTCAAAACAATGCGTTGATTAGAGTCATCCGATCAAAACTTGGATCTAATCTGAGTCGCCCATCCTTTTTAAATATGGTGGATGCACCTTGACCATCAGATCAAGGCCAGATCAAATCCTGGAATTCCATTCAATCTCAGATTTTCCTCTCCCGCACTGTCCTCTTCTTCTCCTCCTGCACTGAACCAGTAACCCCTACACTTCCTATTTTTACCATTTTTCTTCACCTATGACAGCCGGTGGTCCCCTCCTTGCCCTCCCTTTTTCCACAAAGACTTCCCCAGTCATTTAATGTACCAAATAGGCAGCGGTTTCCCAATAGTATCATTAATTTTTCTTTTTATCTTTTATATATAATGATCCGCTGCACCCCAAGAACCCCTCAGTTCTTCCTCTACTCGAGTTTCCAGCGCCTCTTCGAGCCTCCAACGAGTTCCTTTGGATCTCTCCCTCTCCTCCCTCCTCGAACCAAGGTAAGGGTTAAGTTGTATTGTGATGGTGTTTTTGAGAGTATATAAATATATATTCATGCTCATAAAATTATATTTATAACCTTGTGGTTTGGTTAAAATGTTCTTCTATGCCGATCCTAGGCCTTCAGGTTTTCGAGTTCAAGTAGTATAATGGATGTAAGGGTTCAATTAAATTTTGTCTTCCTTGCACAATAATAGGTTTTTATACTTTATATATTTGGTTTATGAAAATATATATATGTATACTCATACATATAAGTATACATCCTTGAGGTTTAGTTGAAAACCCGCATATACCCGGTCCAAGGACTTATGGATTTTGGGTTATGAGGTAATTTTTAAACTTGAAGGGTTATTATCCTCATAAAATATATATTATATACATTATACATATGATTATATACATACTTATATATATATATAAAACCTTACAGTTTTATAATAACCTCTATGATATTTCGGTTTCAAGTCCTCTATACCTTGACTTTCAAAGATGAGGTAGAATTTTGTTTTAAACATATGGAATTATATTTTCATATATGTTTATATGTAGTATACAATGAATTATATAATTTTATAGTATGTATAACTCACCTTCTGGACCAGTTCTAAATCTTTCAACACTGAACTTATATGACTAATTGATGTTTTTTATAAATAAGTAACTGGAAATTAACCTTGGTGTAAGACCCATATGTGCACTCGATTATACATATGAGATATACATGTTTACATAAGCACATATATATATATAAATAAGTATTTTTTAATAAATAAACCTTTTAATTTCACTATATTCAAGGAATCCTGTTAATTTTAAGTCATATGGGTGTTACTGGATTTTTTTTGGTTTAAACCCTTCGATACATAATGTATTTTTGGTTTTGTGAATATATATACGTATATATATAAATTTGGATCCTCAATTTTATTTAAAGTTTTTCAAAGTATTTCTAAGAAAGAATAAAAATGTTGTTCTCAGAATATGTTAGTTTTTGTTTAAAACACTACTTTTTAAATCCTTGTGTATAAACAAATTTACACAACACTAAACCCTAATTTTGATAATTCCAAATATTGTACTTTTGATGTGTTTAGTAATTGTGGAGAGTTCATAAGTATAATATTTTGGGTTTTCAACTTTTATATTCATATGTATTAATTAATTATATATATAAATATATTAAATGGTGTTAGTTATGGTTGAATCTCATACTTTCCACTCTTAGTATTATATATACCCCTGTGATGTGTTATACCAAAGCATTTCAATAATAAAAGTATGAGTATCTATCAGTTTAATACCCCACCTGAAATATTTTCGTTATCTTTTTAATTGATTATGTATCTAAGTGAAATTCCAATATATATTTGATTAATAAGGTTTTAGAATATAAGGTTATCATTTTATATGACAAGGCTTGTACTTATTTTTTTGCGTTAGTTATTGTCACATATTCCATATTTTCTCACCATTTAATGACATAACCATGAAGGTAATAGTTTTGTATTTAATACCTGTGTGCCTGATTCACTATATATATGTAAAGGCTAATGAATGTAATTGAAATACTTATTACCTTTTATGGAATTATGAATTAAATTGTTCAAAGTGGTATGAGACACCTTGAATAAAATGAAAATGTGAAATTAAAATTTTCAAGGTGGTATGGGAAACTTTGAATTGTGAAATAAGGAAACAATAAATATGTGACACTTGAAATGATAAGTAATAAGTAACTTACAAAATCAAAGTGGTTTGTGCACTTTGATTTAGAGAGATAAGGAATGAATTGGACTTATTATGTGATGGGTGAGGCCCACTATAGCCCCTCGATCCATCGGTAGGTCTCATGAGACAAACTATAGTCTTGGCGCAAGACCTTGACAAAAAGATTATTTATGGTCTTGGCTCAAGGCCTAGACAGTATGGTTAGGATGTCCTGCATGTGCAGTTTCCTCATCATGGCTATGAAATTTAATCAACTAGAAGAATATTCGACTAGTAGAATGTTCTTGGTTAAAGATCTTTTGTACATGAGAACTGAAAGAAGTAAAAGTTACGACATAGTATTTATGCAGTAATTAGAGACTTTAGCCAGTGTATGTTTCTCAGTAGCAAAGGATGAAATTGAAGTTTTTATTTAAGTGCCACTCTGATCATGTAATACTCTTAGTTATTAATTTTGAACTTGCATTTTCACATGGAATGACTTTTAATTCTTACCCTGTATGAGCATGTTGATAATTAAATCATGTTTCCTTATAACTCTGTTAGTAATCTTTGAATTATGTTATTTTATTTATTAGACAAATGTTATGTTAATAAGTATGTGTACAACTTTTCTTAAGAAAATGTTTTATAGAAAATTTTAAAATAATGCTTTCAAAAGTTGTAATTGGTTTATTCTGTTATTTTAAAACCCCTTACTGAGCATTCTTGTGCTCACCCTGCATTTTTAAATAAAAATTTTTAGGTATCAGTTTTTAGCTGAAGAATCTTGATAGAAGAGGCTGGTTTCCTAGAACCTGAACCAAATCGATCCTCTGTATGGGACATGATGTGTAATCTATCAATGCCTTTTTTTTGTGAAAATGTACACATCATGTTTTAGGGCACTGACTCCAGGTGTTCTAAGGCCAGGGTGTCACATGGTCAGTCAGAAGATTGATTCCTAGCGTGTGTAGGGTCGAACAGATAGCTGTGTAGTAGAAAATAATTTACAATGGGGCATTTCCACCTTTGAAAAACGGGGGTGATGGTTGTGAGAGTCCGAGGGGGGGGGGGGTGGGGGGTTTCAAAATTAATTTTTTTAAAAAAATTATAAGCGCTAAGAAAATTGATTATATATTCTACCTTTATCAGCACCAAAATAAATGAAAAAGGGGGTCTTTATCAGTTCTAAAAAAAGATGATAAAGGGGGTCTTTATCAGTTCTAAAAAAGAGATGATAAAGAGGTCCTTTATCAGTTCTTTTGTTTCTGTGATTATAAATAGGAACATTATCATCACTAATAAATGTTATAAAATTTAATGGTACATAGGAGGTCAATGCTTTTTTAGCACTGACAATGCCCATTTATAGCTCTTTTAAAGGCATGATATATAGTAGTGTTAGTAGAGGATAATAATGTGGTGTATTAAGGTTGAATGAGAAAACAAAATAGTAGGATGTATGTTTTTAGAGGATACCCCTGGTGAAAAAAATCCCAAGTAGGATGTAGTATCACACAACCCACAACAGAGATGAAAACAGATCAATCCTAAGATTAATAACTAACAAGAAAGATAACTTAACATTACATAAGAATAAAATAATGGTCACAATAGACTATCAAAGAAATAACAAGAATTATATGAATACAAGAAATATTAAGAACATAATAATTAATGTTTTTAGACCATATTGGTTATACTCCATGATAATAACCTCAACTGACACTATTTTATTAAGAAATTAAAATATGACATCTTAGAAACAAGGATTTGTGAATGGGAAAACCCAAAAATAATATAGATCAAACAAAAGGAACAATTAAATAAACCTTGTGAAGGAATAAAGAATAAGAAACAAAAAATCATGGTAAAATAATCAATAAGATAGAAAAAAACTATCTGAAACCCCTTACCAGGAATCAAACTCACCCATTGAAGCCCTTATAAACCATTGAAACTAAATTTCTCCACCTCAAAACCTACACAATAAAAATTTCTCAAACAAAACAATATTAATGGTGTTAACTGCAACTATTTTCTCCAATAGGGCCCTGAATAATCCCTCATCACTCTGGATCATCCCATTCCTACTCTCGATCTCTCTCAGCATAAACTATCTAATAATTCAATCTATCTCTAATTTTACAAGAAGGGACCTCAGACACACAAATTCAAAAAAAAACATCCCTTAAAACAACCTTGAACAAACTCTCAACTGTTTGAGACAGGTGTTTGGATAAGAGTGGGTGAAAAATATATAGAAAAAAACTTGAATGGTCAGTGCTATGTATGGGTCACTTAAACACTACATAAGGGTGTTTCAAAACATTGCGTATAGGTATCGTGAACCATTGAATTAGGATTATTCAACACTGTATAAGGACAACATGAACCGGGATCCTACTACATGAGGGTAGCTTTCTGAATTACTTAACCTTGTAAGGGAAAATCTTCCATTGAGAAAAGGTTCCATAGATTACACATAAAGGGAGTGTGGTTACTACACACTTCATAAAAGTGTCAGCCTATAGCTATGTAAAGGTTAACAATCACTACATAAGTTTAAGCTCATCCCCACACAATAGTATCAACCAACCCATGTAAAGGTAGCACAACCGCTATCTAAGGGTAAGATCATCCACACACAATGGTAACGAACAACCCATATAAAGGTAGTTCTCACATTACCATAGATATGTGAGGGTAAAATTATCCCTACGTAACGGTAATGACCAACCCACATAAGTGTAATCCTTACAAAACAAACTGAACATAAGGGTAACATACCCATCATGTAAGGGTATAACAAAACAAGCAATAATTCTGCCAATAAAATTCTAAAAAAATAAAATTAAAAAAAACATGATATAAAAAATACATTTTAAATTATAAATCTAACATGCCAAATTTAAAAAATCCTTACCTTACAAAATAAATTGTACAAATACAGGACCGATGTTTTTATAGGCCTACAAAATCCTAACCTTTCCGATGGTTTGGAAAGTCTTCACTAATAAAAAATCAAAAGAAACCAAACCTTTTAATCCTAGTATGATAATCACTTAGTGTGTACCATAGTGGAACATATCTTCTCATTATAACAAATATACTACCATAAAATGGTAAAACATACTAAAAAATACAAAAAAAAAGAAAGTGTGTTAAACAGTACTCATACATTTACTCACACAAGCTTCCAACACCACATACCTACAACCAGCTACAAACATTCCATTAGAGGTATTCATAAGCTCTAATGTGTTTTAATGATACACAAAGAAACTAGGGAAGTATCCAATTCCTCAAACAAAAAATAAATATGAAATAACAATATAGGGTTAAAAAATATCAAAAGTGAAACAATTCTAATGCAAGAAGTAAACACAATTGAAAACACACATCAAGAAAATATAAAAATCTACCAGGAGACAAGTCTCCACCTGTGCCCAAACAACTCAGATAACTATCCCTATCCATACCCTCTATCATAAATGAGAGACCCTAAAAATTAAAAAAAGATATTTTATTAGGATAACAGAAGACATAAAACCTATAGGTACACTGACTCTATACTAAGGGAGCTGGAAAGACTCATAGAACCTGTTTACTATTATAAAAGTGGTATACCACAATGTTTTTGGGATATACTATCCCTAGATATATCCCATGGGAAGTATCTCTTAATGTGTCTATTTTTTCCACACTGATATCACATAAACATCTTAAAATATTACCATACTTATTTTATTTGAATATATTTTAGGTCGATCCTTCATACTTAGAAACATGGGCCCAGACTTCACACCACTTCCCTATATCATCAAAAAATTAATATGAATATCCCTAAAAAAATTAGATGAATTCACTTCCTTGAAAGTGATAGAATCCCTATCATACATCATGGAATCTCTAACCGGATTGAATGATTCATCCATGTAATTCAACAACTAATAATCATGGTCCTCATATTTAATTAAAAAATAATAATTGGCTATGTATAACACCATATTATTAATCGTGATGATATTAATCACTTGTTCATGTCTTGTAAAACAGAAGCCTCTCTCTGGAACATGGTTTTTACCTGGTTTGAGATTCTACCGCCACACGTGAATAACATTGAAGACCTTATGCTGATACTCCCAGAGATTCTATTATCGAAGCAGGTGTGTATTATTTTCCTTAATACATGCGCTGAAGTCATTCATGTCCTATGGAAGTTCATAAATGAGGCCTGGCACACAAATTCTAGAATTAATAACGGGTTGCTGCTCTCTCAAATTGTGCTGGCAGCTCAACAAGAAAATAATTCACATGCTGAAACTTGTCACAACTCAGTTAGGTATTTCACTATTCTAAAAAATCTGAACGTGCAAGGAAATTATCCTCAGCCTCTTGGAACCATGGAAGTCTTCTGGTTACCTCCTTTTGCAGGCTGGATTAAATGAAACTCAGATGGAGCCTCGAGAGGTAATCCAGGTCCTGCTGGTTATGGATTTGTCTTCTGGAATCAAGATGGTGACTTTCTGAATGGGGGTCATGGTATGTGTGGACTGGACACGGCTCTTGAAGTAGAGATGATGGCTCTCATCAAAGTAGTTTATTTTTCTCAAATAAAAAATTAGACGAATATCTGGTTTGAAAGTGATTCCGTCACAGTTTTTCAAGCGGTTCGAATGGGTCAAATTCACTTGGCTTGGAAACTTACTTTGAAATTGATTAAGTGCCCTAACATAATTTCTTCAATGAATTATATCATTACACGTGTCTATTGGGAAGCCAATCAACTTGCTTATTGCCTTGCAAACATGGGAGCCTCGGGTGACACTTTCATCTATCATTCCAATACTCCTTGTGAGTTTCTCCATATCCTTTACAGAGATAAATGTAAAATTCCCTGCTTCAAACTTTTGTAACCCATGTTTCTTTTCTTTAGTTTTATGAAGTCTTGTTGCTTTATCTTTTTTAAAAAAACCATATTATTAAAACTATCTAAATGTTTCCGTATAGAGGTTCCAATGACCATTTTTAAATTATAAAGATTCAATTTATTTTGTAATATTCCTAAAAGGGACCTATTCATGTAAAGATTCTCAAGGATCAACAATATTGAACTATTAGATGTTTCAAGGAACACTTCTCACAAAACACTATCAAATACAATCAACAATAATAGGGGATGATCATTTTTCAAAATAATAGTATTAATATCCTCATAATATATCGATATGTCTACTGTAGTAGAGATAGTTAGGATCTTTCTCTTAGATCCTACCAAATATTCATGGAGTCCATTGTGGAAAAGAGAATAAAACATTTTAACTCTTTAAAAATTGAAATTATTATCTTCATCAAACTTATCAATCTCTATATTAATGGAATTCATATATATTCTTGGTAAAAATAATGTGATACCAATCTATTATTGTAAAACAACCCTCATTACACATAAAAAACCTAGGTAGGAGGAAGAATTGCGCAACCCACCCAAAACAGTCATGCTAACAGGATCAAGCCTAAGATGAAAAACTGACATGAAAGAAGATATAACATAACCAAAGTAAAAAATTAGGGGCATAATATAATGAAATATCTTAAATGAAAATGATACAAATACATTAAAGATAAAGAAGATAGGAATTAACATGGTTTGGACCACACTTATCCTACTGCTTGATAATAACACCACCCAACAACATTTTATTATATAATAAATCATGGTAGATTACATATAGGGATATTATAAAGTGATAAATTAAATATAAAATAGATTATAACTATATAAACCTAGGCTTAACATACACAAATATTACATCTTTTTAGATGACTACTCAATACATTTCACAAACAAACACCTGGGGACCATAATAGTTTATTGTATTTGGATACTAGGCACACAATATTCTAATTTGGTGATTATTCTTCAATTTATTCCATAAAGATCATCCCATTATGTTCTCTTCATAGACATAACCCACTTAAAATCATTATCCATAACCCAATGAAAGGAAACATAAGAAAGGGTGAGCTCAGATGATCAGTAATGGTAAACAATGGGTATAAGTAAGCATAACATGAACATAAGGGTATGAGATAATGAAAATAAAAATTGAAAACTATACCCTACATATCAAAGATCATAATATTGATTCATGGGATAAGTATTGGTAGTTCATAAGATATGAATCATATGTAAATCAAAGAACATGATCCATGAGAGCATAACATTGGAATAAGACATAAAAATGTGGAATACACATAAGCATATAAAATAATTTTCATAATAGTCAAGCCTCATTTCTAAGGATATCACAGTGGAATGAGTTCAATACCCAAAACATCATAGTAGTCAAGTTTTACTCCCAATATAATCATAGCGGACAATGTCCCTTACTAAATTGGGTTCACTCCTTGTTCCAATCCAATCTATCTCATGATATGTAAATCTTTACCCAATGCATTTAAGGGAGATATAGGTATAACTTTTCTCATAATGAAAACCATTATCATGTGCTCCAAAAGATCATAAAACATTCATCATATCATAACCCATGAAATGAAATGGGTTTTATAAACATTTCATCATATCATAACCTATAGAAAAGAGTCAGGTTTTATAATCATTTCATCATTTCATCATAGCATAACCCATGTAATGAAGTGGGTTTCATAAATAGTTTTTCATGGTATAACCTATAGAAGAGAAACATGTTTCATAAAAACCTTTTCATCATAAACATAAACCATTTAGAGAATGAATAATAATGGTATCCTTAGATCATATCCCAAGTAATGAATAAGTAACCTCAAAGGATGTCATATTAGATGGAGAATGATTAGACTAAATAATCACTTGGAAAGTTTCTTGATTAAAATAATATTCCTTTGAAAATCAATTTTTTTAAAGCTAAACTTTATAAAATACTAGTACTCACCTGTTCTATTACACGACGTCATCGATTAATGGTTTTTCTTTTAATAAGAGATTAATATTTATAAAATTTGAGAATAAATAGTAATGTTGACTAAATTTTAATTATAAATTAATGGTGTATGATAATGGAATAAGAGTGCATAGAATATAAAGACACATTTCAAATAGTTGACAATGAAAAAGGATAGAGTAAAAGTATATGATTTTTTAAATTTTGTGGAAGAAGATTTGAATTAATTTACAATTTCATTCACAATAACTATAATGTGGGCACTGAAATTAAAATTTAAAGAGAAATCAAAGATAAGATAGTGGTTGAAATAATAAAAATTATAAATGTGAAAATAAATGAAATAATAATAAATTGAATGAGTGGGATGTTCGGGAAAAAAGAAAACAGAGTGAAACTTTTCATCATGTATATAGAACAATATGGAAAAGGGGATGTAGAGATTACAGACAAATATGATACAAAAGATGTAACTGACTAAAATAAATAGATGAAGACAGAGACTCGACAACCACTTCATATTACATGACAACATTAAATTTAATAAAAAAATATAAATACAAATTGAGGTATTGTATGCAATTTGAATACATAATATTAAGAAAGAAATGGTAAAATTTTTAGATGTATTATAGGCAATGTGAATGTAATTTCAAAGAATATATACACATGCATGACTATAGAATACATAACGTATATATACATGTCATCAAAAATTAATGAAACAAAGTGATTTTATACATACAAATTTTTATCATATAATATGAATAAACATGCCTTTCTGTACAATCACTTAGCAATATATTTGTTGACATAAAATATTGTTGTATACTATAAAAATATTTAAATTAAAGACTATTGAAACAACTTAATATTGCATACTATAAAGTGAAGTCTTATGCATAAAGTAATTAATATGAAAGAGTCAGTCTCTCATAGATATAAATGCATTACCTAAAATGTAATCATGCAACTGAAAAAATATCCATACAACTATATATACAGCCACTGAAGTGCATTTCATAGTGTAAATGCAAGATTTTTTAAAATGAATTCCTACAATATATAGACTATTGGAGGAAAATAGTTGGATAATAAGATGTAAATATGAAATTATTTATTTACATATAGTTTCAATGTCAAATATGATAAAGACTCTCTGTTGAGTCTTTGAGAAGCACTAAAAGTAATCACTTTTAGATGGAGAAAGAGTCCATGGAGGACGATTTTTTGCTGGACCTTATAGTATATTAATCATCTCCACAACATTGAAAATAGGTGTCACATTTTTTTACCTCCTATCATATCAGAAAAAGTTCCTCAAGAAGGTATGTTGTTACTGCAAAAACAAATTCATCTCCTCGGGTTTGTCTCACTACTGCAAAGTATATTTCCACCCCATGGATTAATTACAGCATTGTTGGATCCGTCAACTGAGATCAAAATAATGACAAATTCTAGATATTTTAATCGCTACAGGATTGGACAGAGGTAGATGAAATCATTCTATACAACTTCAGATATTCACAGATGAATATAAATTAAATAGATTCAATCATACAGGTGTAATTGATTTGAAACGACTGCCACATGCATATAATAATGGATTAAAAAACAGAGGAAAATCAAGATTGTGACTTGTTATGACCTGTAAAATGTGATGTTTGGATTCAACTAAACATCTACTTTACCAAAAATCTTCAAACCGGTAAATTTTTTCCTCAATCTAGATTCCCATATAGCACCTGCAAGAATAAGAACATCCACATATAAGATTCTCAATTTGTTGGGCCCAGACAACTGGGTCAGTAGAGAAACCATAACTAAATTACTGATTTTATTATAGAATAGATATTCTTTATCATGTATAGTTTCATGATAGAAATAATTGATTCTGCTATGTTGATAATTTCCATTGCTTAAAGGATGTGAGTAAATTCATCACCTAGAAGTAGGAGTATTCCACATGACATCCTTGTTTCAATATAGTTCAGTGGCATTTCCTCTGTTCAACATAGCAACATCACCAGTTTCCCTGCTAAATAGAATATATACATTCATTAATATACCAATCATTAACTAAAACTTTTATGTCCATATATATGTGTGAAAGGGGAATCATTTAGAAGTATTTTTGTTGTAGTAGTATAAAGTTAATGTCATAAAAAAATTAGAAAACTCTTACCCCATAATGATATCCATTACCATGCCATAACTAATATGTTTCTTGCCTGTGATGTGAGATTGAGTTCTCTCAGTAGAATCATTTCCCACACCAAAAGATCCACATATCTCACAAAGATCCATCATTTTCTCTAGAGAAAGCATGAGCAGATTTTTAGTCTATGGTTACCGAATCAACAATGTTTTCTTAGCATTAAGTACCTACACATTTCCCATGAGTTTCTATGCTGCATACACTTTTCTTGTTTCTCTAAGTTCCTCTAGTTTTTCGAGGAGGTTATTGATTTTTTCCTCTAGCACAAATAGTTGTCCTTCCTTTTCAACTGAGAGTGGAGGAGGGGGTGTGAATACAACTTCCTAAGCAAGGCGTTCTCACCCATGCATAACTCTTTTTTCAAGAATCCGATCAGCAGAATATTTAAGAACCTGTTACTTAGAGTATTAAAAGATAACTGTTTCAGTGTAATACTGATTCATTCTAATAAAAACTATAGGAAAATAAGGTATGAAACTGGATATTGAAATTTCACATACTGTTGACTAAAATGTGGAAGGTTTTTTGAAACTCTATTTAAATGTAATTGAACTGATAAAGTATAATATGCAGGTGATGTACTAATCCAATAAAATCATTAAATCATTGTAACTGTTTAATGTGACTTTTCATTAAATATATTCAAATATGTATAAATATTTATATGAAAACATTAATATATTTTCCCACAGTAGTGACACACATGACATTCACTACTTAACCTAAGACGCGACTTCAACCGCACATTATGTCAACTTCTTAACATAATAGTAGAAACAAAACTTATTAAAAATGAAATAACTAACAATTAATACTGTTTTCTTAAAGTGATTACAAACACAGTAATAGTGGAATCATATTTCAGTGAATGTAACATATTCATAGTGAACAAAACATATCATTCCATCCATAAAAAATTAGTGAAAATAACATACTCACTAGAAACACGTCTAGTATGGATTCACTGGATGATGGAAACTGAAGCTAGACTAACTTACCAGTACTGAAATAATTCAATGATTCCATAGAGAAGGCATGGGGAAAATAGTTCAAAATACTAAAAAACCTATGTTGAAGACAACAGAAGCACACCCTGGACGCATCTTATGAATAGTAATGTCCCTGGATGACAAGATATTTCCAAGAAAATAAGTACACATGGCCTGTTTAGAATAAGACAAATATCCTACCTCAGATACAGAATCATGAAAAAGAGGTCATTGGAGGCACCCAGAGGTTTGACATGGATCCATATGATGTCTGGATAGAGGTCCTTTCCCAGTTTTTCCTTTTATAAACCTAAAACCACACTCCCTAAATCAGTCCAAAAGTTGTTGAATTGCAATGAACAGATGAAAAATGAAAAAAATTGTACATGAGTATCATTTTATTGCCACAAAATTAATGAAACAGAAAAGTGAATGCCTTGACTTTTCACATTGAATTCAGTCACATTCATGCATAAATTACCTGTTTTCATATGATGGATGAAAGGGAGGTTAACTCCATGATTTTACAACAAAATACATGAATTCATTACCAATTCCTATTGTTGTATTCAAAACTACTGAGAAAACAATTAGATAATAGTCAAACTACACAGTAAACATTTAATCATGAATAGAAGGGAAAAAATGCCAGTAAATGAGTAACGTCCACCCTGAAAACAGTCCATCAACATGAAAAACCTAATATAAAACAGAACGGACAACATTAAATGATGTCTAGAATGGATAACCCAAGCTAAAAAATCTGAATTAAAATGTACAACATTAAGAACCTCCATCATTCTCCTATTCCATAATGAGTAACGTCTAGCTTAATGAAAAACATCCAGCAAGAAAAACTGATAAAAAAACATCAGCCATGAAAACCTTCCAACATGACATGAAAACCGTCCAACATGTCATGAAAAATATCCAGCATGAAAATCATGCTACATGAAAAATGTCCATCATGAAAAATTTATAATCAACCTGCAGATAACCCATACTCAAATGTCCCCCATGAGAAATACCAAATACAAAAATATGCAGATCAATATTTATTGCACTTAAGATTTCACAAAAAAGGAATGAAAACTAATTAAATACCCAATAAGTATTATTACCAAGACATTAGAGTAGAAAATCTCACTCTGATTTCTCATTTTTCTTGTTCAAATTTTCCTTCATTCGCCTTTCTTGTTGAGTACAATGAGTAATTGTACAGAAACTGTCTCGACTTATCTGAAGACCATGTTGCACCTCATCCTCCATATCAAATTCATGTGACACGTTTTTCTACATAGATAATATAGTTAGAAGAATTTTAAGGTACTTATTGAAGTTGAAATCAATGAAGGACATATCTGATTATTAACAGTTTCCAGTTACAGATTTAAGGAATTGTACGTCAGATATATTAAAAACATCAAAACTCAATCTTAATCATGCATGTATTTTTACTGTAAAGGAAATAAGTTAGTAGTCACTAAAGATAACTATTAAATACATTAGTAGATGAAATATTTGACATACAAGCATGAATTCTAGTGGCAGTGTTTGAACTTGATGGAGAAGACCTACCAGCTTGATGCTTCTATTGTAACACCCCGAGATTTTATGAAAAATATTCTTTTTAATTTCATTAATGTCTTGTGTTGTACGCTAAACCAAAAGGAACTTGCACAACACGCATCCTTGACTTGCCTTGCATTACACGCAATCGCGACCTTCCTCGATAGCGTGTGTAGTACGCAATAACGAGTTTCACTAAACAACAATATGCTATTAAAATATTATTAAAACTAGCCGTTATGAATAGTAATAACCACTTTTTGAAATTTTTTAAATTTTATTTTTAAAAATGGACTTCATTTTTGGGTTCAGAATATCGAAATTAGCTTAGGGTGAAATTTTGGTACTTTTCGGATAACTTTCATTTTCTGATGAATAGTGAAAATTACTAAATTTTAATTAAAAACAACCTTTTTAATCGAAATAATTAATAGTGATAAATTATTAATTTTAGTGGTTTTAAAGTATATTTAGAATATATTTTTACAATTTAATACAATGTTGGCCATTGGATGTAATTTCACATTTAAACCAGACATAAACAAGTGTCAATATTTTGATAGTTATTATCTCTTAAGAACACGCTATTTGTTTTGACGACGAGAATTAATTTTTAAATTAAGTAATGCAACTGATATGTTTTGAATTTGGTAAAATGGACATCATTTTTCAGTTCATAATATCAAATATAGCTTAGGCCGAATTTTTGGTATTTTTCTGGAAACTTTCATTTTTTTGATGAATAGTGAAACCACTAAGTGGTAGTTAAAAAAAATGAATTTTTCATAAAACTTAATTTTACCGCTTCTGTGAGTGGAATTTCAAAAATCCGAGAGACACGGTTGATGTCAGTAAGTAAAATGTGGTTCAATGAGATGAAAATAATTTTTGGTGAATAGTAACTTTTTACTTTTTTTTACCACTGTTAAAAGTAAATAGGGTAATTAAGGGTAAAAATGATATTATTATTACCCTAACACATGTCATAATTCTATTGGATAAGTTTAATTCGACCAAAAACAACATTAGGAATAAAATATGACCATTTAGGCCCACTTGGATTAGATTAGGACATTTATTATTAATTTATTTAAAGAAGGGTTAAAATAGTTAAAATCAAAGTTTAATAAGAAAATCATTTTTAATATAGGGTTATACATAAGATAAATTCGACTATAAATATTAATTATAAAGATAAAAAGATTTCATACATAATGGTATTTTATTTGTAATTTTTAGACATTAAATAATTTAATTTATTTAAGACACAAAGATGATGCAGTAATTATCTTATTAATGAAATATTGACATAATTGATGTTATAAATACCCAAATAAATGTAATTTGAGACTTTTTATGAATTAAACTAATTTTATAGGTCAATATGACATGTTAGTATTGATATAATTAACTTTTTTTTTCGAACTAATCAGTTTGTTATGATTTTCACAAAAATCAATTACTAAATAGTGTCAAAATTGACATAAAATAGTTTTTAAAACAAATATTATATTATTAATTGTTATTTTATTCCTAAAAATATAAGGTTCAGACAAATGACTTATATAAGGTTATATATATTAATAATAAACAACTTGGGGTTCGTTTGGCTTCTTATAGTAAGTTTATTAACCTTATAGTGTAAGAACACAAAAAGACACGGTAAAAGTAAAATTATCTATCTTAATGTTAAATCTAAATGATAAGGTTAAAATAGGAACCTAAACTTGTCTAAATTCTATTGGATGAGAGGATTTCGACCCATCCCCACCTTAGCTTCTAAATAAATCAATTTGGAGCTATTTAAAACCGAATTTGGCTTTATAATAAAATAATATTTTTAGTTATACCAAAGGTGCCCCTCTCCTCCCTTATAAAAGGGCACCTCCTCCCTCTCTTCCTCACACCACTTTGAGCCTTCAAGCTCGGCCAAACCCTGAAAAATTATCTTCTAAACTTCCCTAGAAACATCCTAGAGGTCCTGGTATTCTTCAAAGACCAATTTTAGTGCCCTAAGAGGAGGACTCAAAGAGGCGCTTCAAAGAAGAGGTAATGTCTGTTACCGATTCTTTCAACTTTATTTCTTCTTCCACTTCTTCGTCTTAGGTTGTTTCATTATGAAGTAATAACATCAGTATAACTCATATAATGATATGTTATTATAAGTATTAAACAACCCTATTTCACCATCTATCCATCCTACGGAAAATGAAATCACCACGCGTGCGTACGTACAGAATACCATCTCCACGTCGTGGTGTAATCTATTTTCCACCACCACCTTACTTGGATGGGTATAATGGTGTAAATAATAACTATATATGATTATTGTAAAGTGATATTGATTCTGAAACAGTATACATACACTCTAATACAATTCCACGATCATGAGAACGATATCATCGCTCGTGCGTACGTACGGACTACCATCTCCACGACGCGATGAGATTCATTCTCCACATTAACCATTCATGAATGATTATAAAGTATATATAATAAGTAATCATGAAATATATGACATAATAATGACATTGGATTTATGTGTATATATATGTATGTCGTCTACTTAATTCCATTCAACTCAATAAGGAAACGAAAACAGCGTTCATGCGTACGTACGGCCTACCGTCTCCACGAACAGTGTATTTATTTCCATTTACTGATCTATTATATATATGTATATTCTGAATATATATTATATATAAATCATGTTTTATATTCTGGAATTAAGTAAACATGATCTAAGTAATCATATGAATAATTACAAGTCAAAACACGGACGACAAATGAAACGATTTTACCCAAAACGCTCTTTAACATGGAATTTAAAAAAGAACGGGTAATATAAAGTCATAAGTGAACCATATATGATATCATAACAATGAGTATGATTCTGGAATAATTCAATGACATTATTTAAACCATTATACAGGAGGTTCGGACACTTACGAAGAAAATTAGACCTAAGGTAAGGGAAAATATCACAATCTCATTTTTATCCGAGATTACTTATTCGTAAGTATTTACTGGGGTTATTGCTATCATCCATGTCAATGTTTTATAAAATTGTATTCATGTATGTTTAAAGTCCCTTTATACCCATTTTGACTTTTATCCCATGGTATGGAAGGAATCATTCTTTTGTTTACCCTACGAGGTACTTTTTTTAACTTTTCCGACAAAAGTACAAGAAGAAAGTTTTTTTAACTTATACGGCATGAAAAGATTTTTACAGTTTTATAAAGACTTATTTTCATGATGCTTCCTAAAAATATTTCATGAATATTTTCAACAAAATCTCTTTCTTTTAAAATAGCATGACGTTTTGTGAAAAGAAATTGATTTTGAAGAAAAAAGGATATTTTCCTCAAGAATTCATTTCAAGTGTTTTATCAAAACTTTTTTCCATCTAAGATGACATTATTTCATATGTGTATGTTTCAAGTATAATGTCTCTATGATTTACATGGTTTCAATTTTCTTATTATGAAATGATATCCATTTCTTTTATATGGATTATGTGATTATGGGATGATGTTTATGAAACCCATTTTATTTATTGGGTTACTATGAATGATGTATGTTTATTTTGTGGCACAAGTAAGAATGATTTCATTATGAGATGGGTGGGACCTATATCTCCCTCCAATTCATTGGGTAAAGATTTATATCTCATGAGATAGACATGGCTGGAACGGAAAGTTAAACCGGTTCAGTAATACAGGACTGGAACGAGGAGTGAACTCGATTCAGAAAGGGACTTTGTCCACTAAGATGGTCTTGGCAACAATGCCTTGGATACTATGGAAATCATATCAGGTGCTTAATGGTTTCCAAAATTACATGTTTTATTCCCATGCTATTTTATCATTATTAATGTTTCTTTATGATCTATGCCTTACGTACTTCCATGTTTTGTGTCATTTCTCAAGCTTTTGATGTTTAAACATTATGTTCATGTTTTTAAGTTCAAATGTATATGGTATGTTTTATTTTATCCATGCTTATCCTTACTGAGCATTTGAGCTCACCCTTTTTATGTTTTCTTTTCACCAGGATATAAAGAAAGGTTTTAGGTAAGAAAAAAAAGGGAAGATCTTTATGGGAGATGTTGAAGATCTTTCACCACGATTAGAAGATTACGTTCCATGTTTCCAAAGACACTAAACTATTATGGTCCTTTTGTGTCTTTTTTTGTTATGTATTAAGTATTTCGCTAAAGTAATGTAATGTCCATGTACATCAAGCTTTGGGTCTCTACAGTTAGTATCAGAGGAAAAGTTTAGTCAACCTTTGGAAACTAGGATGCGAAAACGTTAGTGAGATCCCTAGAGATATTTCTAAGGTATGTCTAGGGATGTCCCTAAGGATAAGTATATGTATAGGATATAGTCCTAGAACTATGGTAACGATATTAGATTAAAACAAAGATGTTATATATTGAAGTTACTACCCCTTTATTATTATTTTTTCCTCTCACACTATTCTTTTTGGGTTTTAGAAAATGGCTGGAAACAAGATGATTCACGATAATGGAGGATATGATGGACAATGGAATGATATTCTTCATGAGCAACCAAATGAAATGGGATTTGGAAGTCCAAACATCATTATTATGCCACATCAGCAATCTCATAATATGATCAATAAAGTGAAATTTGGTAAGTTTCCTGACTCGGCTAATAAGAGAAAGATGGAGTTTCATGATGATCATAGAGGAAAGAAAGTTCAATTTCCCCTATGTAAATCATGTGGGAAGAGGAATCAAGGAGAATGTTTCAAAGGAACTAGAAGATGCTTTGGGTGTGGAAAAGAAGGACACAAATCCAGTAAGTGCAAAGGAAAAGGTTTAGTTAACACCAGTGATGAGGATAATGGTATTGCTACGACATAAACAATGGTTAAATGTTTTAAATGTGGAATGTACGGGCATTATGCAAACCAATGCCCTAAGGGAAAGTCTCATGAAGAGAATTAGTATGGTTGTATGGGTAGTATTTATGTTGATGATGATGAAGAGACTACAAATGATATGTGAGATGAAAGAATTGTTGAAGCTCAGTCAATGGTTTAGGAATGTAGTGGAATGATTACATGTTTATCATGTGTAATGTTGTATAAGTAATCTCATGGTACAATGGAATAAAGAGACATCTAAGGATTGTTACACTATTGTCTTTCCTTGAGTTTTGAAAGTGTATGATTAATGGTACCAGTATCCATGAAAGGTTATTCAGATATTTTTGGAATGTAGATGATATGCGCATAAGGAAGGGATAAGGAGAAAATTAAATGTTTGATAGTATTCATGAGCTCATGAATGATATAAGGAGAAGGTTATATCATGGTTTGAGTATATAGAATTTTTGGATTTTGGTATGTGGAAAGAGTTAACTTTTGACAGCATTCATGTTTTCACTAAGGTTTAATGGGTATTCATTTTTCAAGAGAATACATGATTAAGGTATTCACATGATTGGAATGTGACCAACAAGATATATGGGGGATAAATGATGGTATTCACATGCTTGGTTGATGACATTTCAAGTAATCGTTTTCTTTATACTCTGAGCTTGGACCGAAGTATTTTAGATAAGCCTAAAGATTGGAATGGATTATGTTGGACATAAGTTAGTATTGTTTAAGGATAGAACTTTTTTTTGATATTATTTATGGGATGTTATAGTAATGTAGTTTTAGAAAAAGGACAACCTGTAGGACGGGCGACAACCCATCGCGTCGAACAAGGTTGTGGGAATCGAACCCACAACCGAAATGCGACTGGCCTTTATCGCCTACCACTGGCCTATAGGAAGTCCCTGTTTAGTAGAAACTAGTTTTATTATATTAAGAAGTATGATATATGAAGTATAATTCCATTTTAGGAACCATATATGATTAATCTCACTATATATGGACTTATGTATTTTTGATAACTTTTATGACCTTTTGTTTGAGACAGATGGAATGACCCATCATTCTATGACATGATCTTCTAACACATCACGAATAACAAATTCAACTTCATTTCATTAAGGGATGAAGTGGAAATTGTTCAATTAACGAACAACAGTGAGATTGTACCAAAATCATGTAAGTATTTCTTTTAATTCATCAACTTTTGGGAAATGATCTTGAAAACCAAAAATGTTGTCCTAGTGCCCTTATATTCGATGAATCAGATGGTACCTTAGATCATCACAAATCTATGGATTTGTGATTGCTAGATTTTCCATAGCCATGTTCTCTACCACTCTCCATCAGAACATGATGGTTAGATTTCTCTTCCATATCCATATTTTCATCTATGTGGAAACCCAGTGATTAGTTTATTTGGGTAACCGTTACGTTTCATACTTTTGTTTTTAAAGATTGGTTTTGGAATTCCTTTTTACGATGTGGGTTTCTATTAAAGAAACTTTCTAGGAGTAAACCATTTATAACCCCGATGAATTTCGAGGGCGAAATTCATTTTAAGGAGGGTAGAATGTAACATCCCGAGATTTTATGAAAAATATTCTTTTTAATTTCATTAATGTCTTGTGTTGTACACTACACCAAAAGGAGCTTGCACAACACGCATCCTTGACTTGCCTTGAATTACACGCAATCGTGACCTTCCTCGATAGCGTGTGTAGTACGCAATAATGAGTTTCACTAAACAACAATATGCTATTAAAATATTATTAAAACTAGCCGTTATGAATAGTAATAACCACTTTTTGAAATTTTGTAAATTTTATTTTTAAAAATGGACTTCATTTTTGGATTCGGAATATCGAAATTATCTTAGGGTGAAATTTTGGTACTTTTCGGATAACTTTCATTTTCTAATGAATAGTGAAAATTACTAAATTTTAATTAAAAACAACCTTTTTAATAGAAATAATTAATAGTGATAAAATATTAATTTTAGTGGTTTTAAAGTATATTTAGAATATATTTTTACAATTTAATACAATGTTGGTCATTGGATGTAATTTCACATTTAAACAAGACATAAACAAGTGTCAATCTTTTGATAGTTATTATCTCTTAAGAACACGCTATTTGTTTTGACGACGAGAATTAATTTTTAAATTAAGTAATGAAAATGATATGTTTTGAATTTGGTAAAATATAAATCATTTTTCAGTTCATAATATCAAATATATCTTAGGCCGAATTTTTGGTATTTTTCTGGAAACTTTCATTTTTTTTGATGAATAGTGAAACCACTAAGTGGTAGTTAAAAAAAATGAATTTTTCATAAAACTTAATTTTACCGCTTCTGTGAGTGGAATTTAAAAAATAATAGAGACACGGTTGATGTCAGTAAGTAAAATGTGGTTCAATGAGATGAAAATAATTTTTGGTGAATAGTAACTTTTTACTTTTTTTTACCACGGTTAAAAGTAAATAGGGAAATTAAGGGTAAAAATGAAATTATTATTAGCCTAACACATGTCCTAATTCTATTGGATAAGTGTAATTCGACCAAAAACAACCTTAGGAATAAAATATGACCATTTAGGCCCACTTGGATTAGATTAGGACATTTATTATTAATTTATTTAAAGAAGGGTTAAAATAGTTAAAATCAAATTTCAATAAGAAAATAATTTTTAATATAGGGTTATACATAAGATAAATTAGACTATAAATATTCATTATAAATATAAAAATATTTCCTACATAATGGTATTTTATTTGTAATTTTTAGACATTAAATAATTTAATTTATTTATGACACAAAGATGATGCAGTAATTATCTTATTAATGAAATATTTACATAATTGATGTTATAAATACCCAAATAAATGTAATTTGAGACTTTTTATGAATTCCACTAATTTTATAGGTTAATATGACATGTTAGTATTTATATAATTAACTTTTTTTGAACTAATTAGTCTGTTATAATTTTCACAAAAATCAATTACTAAATAGTGTCAAAATTGACATAAAATAGTTTTTAAAACAAATATTATATTATTAATTGTGATTTTATTCCTAAAAATATAAGGTTCAGCCAAATGACTTAGATAATGTTATATATATTAATAATAAACAACTTGGGGTTCGTTTAGCTTCTTATAGTAAGTTTATTAACCTTATAGTGTAAGAACACAAAAAGACACGGTAAAAGTAAAATTATCTAACTTAATGTTAAATCTAAATGATAAGGTTAAAATAGGAACCTAAACTTGTACAAATTCTATTGGATGAGAGTATTTAGACCCATCCCCACCTTAGCTTCTAAATAAATCAATTTGGAGCTATTTAAAACCGAATTTGGCTTTATAATAAAATAATATTTTTAGTTATACCAAAGGTGCCCCTCTCCTCCCTTATAAAAGGGAACCTCCTCCCTCTCTTCCTCACACCACTTTGAGCCTTCAAGCTCGGCCAAACCCTACAAAATTATCTTATTCACTTCCCTAGAAACATCCTAGAGGTCCTGGTCTTATTCAAAGACAAATTTTAGTGCCCTAAGAGGAGGACTCAAAGAGGCGCTTCAAAGAAGAGGTAATGTCTGTTACCGATTCTTTCAACTTTATTTCTTCTTCCAGTTCTTCTTCTTAGGTTGTTTCATTATGAAGTAATAACATAAGTATCACTCATATACTGATATGTTATTATAAGTATTAAAAAACCCTATTTCATCATCTATCCATCCTACGGAAAACGAAATCACCGCGCGTGCGTACGTACGGAATACCGTCTCCACGCCGTGGTGTAATCTATTTTCCACCACCACCTTACTTGGATGGGTATAATGGTGTAAATAATAACTATATATGATTATTGTAAAGTGATATTGATTCTGAAATAGTATACATACACTCCAATACAATTCCACGATCATGAGAATGATATCATCGCTCGTGCGTACGTACAGACTACCGTCTCCACGACGCGATGAGATTCATTCTCCACATTAACCATTAATGAATGATTATAAAGTATATATAATAAGTAATAATGAAATATATGACATAATAATGATACTGTATTTATGTGTATATATATGTATGTCGTCTACTTAATTCCTTTCAACTCAATAAGGAAACGAAAACAGCGTTCATGCATACGTACGACCTACCGTCTCCATGAACGGTGTATTTCTTTCCATTTACTGATCTATTATATATATGTATATTCTGAATATATATTATATATAAATCATGTTTTATATTCTGGAATTAAGTAATCATGATCTAAGTAATCATATGAATAATTACAAGTCAAAACACGGACGACAAATGAAACGATTTTAGCCAAAATGCTCTTTAACATGGAATTTACAAAAGAACGGGTAATATAAAGGCATAAGTGAACCATATATGATATCATAACAATGAGTATGATTCTGGAATAATTCAATGACATTATTTAAATCATTATAAAGGAGGTTCAGACACTTACGAAGCAAATCGGACCCAAGGTAAGGGAAAATATCACAATCTCATTTTTATCCGAGATTACTTATTCGTAAGTATTTACTGGGGTTGTTACTATCATCCATGTCCATGTTTTATAAAAGTGTATTCATGTATGTTTAAAGTCCTTTTATACCCATTTTTACTTTTACCCCATGGTATGGAAGGAATCATTCTTTTGTTTACCCTACGAGGTACTTTTTTTAACTTTTCCGAAAAAAGTACAAGAAGAATGTTTTTTTTAACTTATACAACATGGACAGATTTTTATAGTTTTATAAAGACTTATTTTCATGATGCTTCCTAAAAATATTTCATGACTATTTTCAAAAAAATCTCTTTCTTTTAAAATAGCATGACGTTTTATGAAAAGAAATTGATTTTGAAGAAGAAAGAATATTTTCCTCAAGAATTCATTTCAAGTGTTTTATCAAAACCTTTTTCCATCTAAGATGACATTATTTCATATGTGTATGTTTCAAGTATAAAGTCTCTATGATTTACATGGTTTCACTTTTCTTATTATGAAATGATTTCCATTTCTTTTATATGGATTATGTGATTATGGGATGATGTTTATGAAACCCATTTTATTTATTGGGTTACTATGAATGATGTATGTTTATTTTGTGGCACAAGTAAGAATGATTTCATTATGAGATGGGTGGGACCTATATATCCCTCCAATGCATTGGGTAAAGATTTATATCTCATGAGATAGACATGGCTGGAATGACAAGTTAAACCAGTTCAGTAATACAGGACTGGAATGAGGAGTGAACTCGATTCAGAAAGGGACTTTGTCCACTAAGACGGTCTTGGCAGCAATGCCTTGGCTACTATGGAAATCATATCATGTGCTTAATGGTTTCCACAATTACATGTTTTATTCCCATGCTTTTTTTATCATTCTTAATGTTTCTTTATGATCTATGCCTTACGTACTTCCATGTTTTGTGTCATTTCTCAGGCTTTTGATGTTTAAACATTATTTTCATGTTTTTAAGTTCAAATGTATATGGTATGTTTTATTTTATCCATGCTTACCCTTACTGAGCATTTGGGCTCACCCTTTTTATGTTTTCTTTTCCCCAGGATATAAAGAAAGGTTTTAGGTAAGAAAAAAAGGGAAGATCTTTATGGTAGATGTTGAAGATCTTTCACCACAATTAGAAGATTACGTTCCAAGTTTCCAAAGACACTAAACTATTACGGTCCTTTTGTGTTTGTTTTTGTTATGTATTAAGTATTCCGCTAAAGTAATGTAATGTCCATGTACGTCAAGCTTTGGGTCTCTACACCTATTATGCAAGGTTGGAAGCAAAATTACAGTAACATGAATTATGTATGTTATTAAAGAAAATTGAAAAAAACCGAAGCACATTGTATCTTGATATATTCAATGCCACGACTAAATTGTGAAGACCCACTATTTTGATGGACCTGTACAGTAAAAAAATACAGTTTTGTAATTTTAAGTTATCTTAGGAAAATAAGAATACCTATATTGTAATACCTGATTGTGTTTGAAGCTGTTAGTAAAGCTGGTGATGTAGTTTTCATTATCACTAATAAATAGAACTTTTAAGTTGTTTTGTTCAAATGAACGATGACAGTTTTGAATCTTGTGATTTTTTACATCAATTGATAATAACACTTTTTTGATTTGAAAATGTTCAACTATGGATGAAAACCATACTCATCATCATCCCAAATTACAAATAATAAGCAGTGTTAGGATAAATAATTGAAAAAAATATTAAGGTCATACAAGAAGTTGGTTCTACCTATATCAAAGAAGTTCTCAACTCTACAGCTGTTTTATGTAAGAATTTGATGGCTTGTTTTTCAAATAAAACAACTGAACATGAGTTTGTCCTATTAGTAACCATTATTTGCATTCTAAATCTGTTGCATTTAATATTGGGGTTACATGGTCAGCGATATTGAGTAATTTCCATTATTAGTTTTCTTTTATCATAGTGACAATAAGTAATTTCAAAAATAAAAAATAGGAAACCTGGGAGTAGTTCTGTTAGGAGATAATTTTCAATTTTGGCACCAAATTTTGTCTTCTAAATCATGTACTTTCTTCAGGCAAAAGTTGCATGAATTGAAAAACCAGTTGTGAGTACTTTGAATTTTTAGTATTGTAGCTGATATTAAGCACCGTGTAGGCTGTAGAAGAGTGAGTTCATAATAATAATCTCATTAGTATAGGAAATAAGTGAAGAGTTCATAATACAACATATTGAATTTCTAAAATTAAGGATGATTTAGTTACCTCGAGAGAACTTTTTTACATCTGATATTGTTTTCTTGTTATTCCATTACAAGACTACTGTAGAGGGGTTGGCATTAGTTGGTGGTGGGATATGTAACTATGATGTTATTACTAACCTAGACCTGGTCAATTTAGAACTAAATTCTTGAAAATAAGTAATAATAATAGTTGTGTATTAATATTGTGATGTACAGTGCTTAAACTTGTAAAAATACACAACAAAGGGTACATATAATGTTACCTGCTTATGAAATTGTCTACTTCAGGAATATGAAGATTGTAAAGAATTTTAGTTTAATTCATATTAGTTGTGACAATAACAGAGGCTAAAAGGATTTTGAAGTCAAAGAAATCATTATTAGAGAGTAAGGTGTTCATGCAACATATTTTATGAAAGAATTACAAACTGAAAAATTATACAATGTAGACAGAAAGCATACTGTTCAACCACTTCACCTAGATGAATTGTAATATAATAATGGTATATGAATCTTTCTTATTTTCCAAGTAATGCATCATTTCATTTACAAAATCACCCCATAAACTATAGGTTAGTTGCAAACCTCTATACGAAAATAAAGCAACAAAATGAATAATCTTTTTTTTTTGCAATCAGAGAATGTAAATTTAAAAAAACATTGACCTTTCATCCTCTAGAGTAATATACATCCTACGGTTGGAAGAACCCATAGATTTCACTAGTTTACTGCATCATAGTAGTCCAATTATTTCTATAAGATATATGATAGAAATAGACTTAATTTGAAAACAATAAGGGCAAAGTATAAAATACTGTAATGTTTAATTTATTAAACTTTGCTATACAGAAAATTAACATGTTGTTGGTAGTGCAATGTACCTATTAAATGTTCTTATAGAACCTTCATTTGAATAGTATCATCATATGAAGTAAAATCAAAACTGAAAAGAGGAATTTCTGCATCACATGGATGAAAAAATGTCATGGATGTGAACATTAGTATGCAGGCATGTCTACATCCCAAGTAACTTCCATGGTTTGATGCTATTTGGAAGTTTTGTATCATATAGAAGAGACCTTCATGCAAGAGATCTCTGTACTTAGAGATAAGCTGGTAGGTAGTGATTGTACACTGAATTTTGATTCCCTTGACATAGAATGTTAAAACGTAGGACATTATATTAAAAAAGTATATGACATAGTACAGAGAGAAAATATATATATATAGTGATAGATGTATAAAGCATAACATAAAAATAAGGTGGAAAAAACTGACATTAGTCATGTAATGTATACTGACCTCTTTATCAGTAAGTATTAGATCAATAGAAACAACTACATTAGAGTAGTTGGGTGATGAATTGCACCACATTTTTGAAACATGAACCTAAATCCTGAGTGTTTCATCATCCTCAGGGGTAATCGCATTAAACGAGTTAATTGATTTGGACATTTTCTCTTCAATATGTACAAATTTGATTAGTATTGAAAAACAACATAGTAAGCAGTTACACACTTCTGGAAGTACACATTCCAAACCCAAATAGCTATAAAATATTTGACATGTTATTTAAAATGTTACCTAAGACAGGTTATCAAATATTTCCTTGTGCACAATATTTTGTGTGCAATGAGACGATGTGTTATTGTTATCATCAACAACAATTTTTAAACCACTTGCAGATGTGACCCTAGAAACCGCAACATATAATTGACCATGAGAGAACAAAGGTTTGCAGAGATATAACCCAACATAAGACAATGATTGTCCTTGAATTTTATTAATAGTAATTTCATAAGAAATTATCAAAGGATATTGTCTTATTGGTAATTTTAAAGGCCATCTAACATCAGAGTGTGTCATAGTTAGTCTTGGGATGAATGTCGAATACCCTGAATGACAACCAGTCAAAACCTTTACTCCGATGACATGATCACCTAAGTGTGTAACAATCATACGGGTGCTGTTACATAAACCAACAGATAGATCTACATTTCTTAGTAACATAATGGGGACACCAATATTTAGAGAAATTTTGTGGACATCCAAACCAGATACGTTTATACCATTTAACATCTCAGAGGTGTATATGTTTTCTGCCTTATCTATATCAAAACAGGAATTGCAGACTGAATCAGAGCTGAAGTAGTATTTCTTTTCAGAGTTTGTGAGAGACATCATGTAATCATTTACTTATTGAACAAAATCATGGGTTAGAGCTAGAATTGCATGCTCTTTCAGATATGAGACATCAATATTTTTCTCACTGAAATCAGGATAAGTATGCTCCACAATGGAAACTATTGCATTTGCAGTGTAGTAAAGAAGATATGCTAATTGAATTTGGAAGAGTGCTTCATCGTCATTAGGTTCTCCAAATTGACATTCACCAATATCCAAATTATATTTTGTAAAATCACGAACCTCATTTGAACCATCGGTGGATGTAGAGGAAAGAAATATCATGTTCTTTGTTAGAGTTAATACCCGACACTGCTTCCAAATATTCGATGAATTAATACTTGAAAATACAATGTCATTTCTATTAGCACTTGGTATTACAGGTAATATTTGTTTTAAATATACACCCAATAAAACTTTTAGACCACCTAATGAAAAATTCATTGCATTAAAATTTTTTACTTTCATTATATCTCTGAGAGTAATGTCTAGAGACTTAAACCAGTACTTATGAACCATATAATCCTCATCCCAAATAATCAACTTTGTAGAGTGTAGAAGTTATTCTACATCACTTCCTTGCTGAATATTGCAAAAAAACTGCTCGGTAATACAGATTGGAATAAATTTTTTTGAATGTGAATTGCGTCCGCCTGGAAGCAGTAATGATGCAATTCCACTCAAAGAAACTGCAAGTAAAATAGAGCCCTCAGACTGCAAAAATTATGTTAGGATATTCTATATGAATGTTTTAACTGTGCCTCCATATCCATGCAAGAAGAAGAAACCCCCAGTATTTGTAGATAAAGAATAAAAAATGACATCCATCACCTCTTTCTGTTCAACGGTAAGCATAGTATGTAAAGTTATATACTCATTTATTAGTATTTCTCCATTGTAATGTAGTTCTTATGAAACTAAACGATTCGAATCAGTATCAATTACAGAATCTGGAACTGGAATGGGAGGATAAAATCAAAGAGATGTTACATTTCTCCATAAATTGTGCTCTATTTCAAGCAGAGCATACATATGTATCTGACGTTCTGTTAGTGTCAAATCTAGAAATTTGAGAAACATTTTAGAGTAGTATAAAAGAAACTACATGCAAATAATCTACTAATTTAGGGAACTAAAATATACATCCATATCAGTGGTGAAATAACTGATTAGATAGCAAAAACTATAGGGAAATAAATAAACAACCTTTAAGTATTATCTAATCTACGTATTTCAATGAATTTTTATGTAAATTTTATCTAACTATATTTCTGAACAACATAAGAAAGATGAAAAAATAGAAAATAGTTATAAGTAATTGATTTGAAAATATAAGCATAGAAACACATTCATACCTTTCATTTGTAGCCTATGTCTTTGGGCATATAAAATATCTTCAGCTAGAATGTGACAGGTTTGTTTCCAAACAATGTTTGGATGAGAAATTTTATTGGAAAATAACATTCTTGCAAAGGGCCTACATACATAATGTCCCATTCCCTAAGTTGAAACCTCCTTTATAGCTTCAATAAATTCGGTGTCATCTGCTAGTAGTACCAAAGAGTAACAGGCCTCTCTAAATGTTCCATGAGTAACAGTGTTCACTATTTTGATATCTTTATATGAAGCAACACCTCTTTTTTTGTTAGAAGTATCCGCAAGTAAAATAGCTCTCATGGTGTTGGAGGAACATAGTATATCCTACCAATAGAAAATACCTACCTTTGATGATGCCATTTCTTTTCATTTGAGTGGTAAACAAATTTAGTTGGGAATTCTACAAAAGTTAGAGCTCTAGCCTCTGGGTACCTTGTATTTGCATGAAACTAAGAGGTGAACATTGTATCTGATATGTTACTGTGATTTAAGACATCTACAATATTATCATTCTCGTTGTAGGTTACAAAATGTTGTATTGGTAAATGGAAACCTAACCTCTCAACTGGTGGATATCTATAATGGATATCATAAGAAAATATCCTCCAAGAGGCCTTACAAAGAGATATGTACCGACAATCATAGTACATACTTATTTCATCTATATTTTTGTCTGAGAACTCTCTGTTGTTGCTCTTATAGTGTGATGCTATTACATGATCATTTCCTTTTTTAATATACTTAAAAATATATTTTATGGAAGACGACTGATTTCAAACTTTAATATTCAGATGATCTTGATACTTTAATAGCAAAACAAGATTGTATGGTACATCAACCCAATTATCTAAAGGGACTCCATTTTTTAGAACTGTTATTATATCACCCCTTCTGCGATAGAGAATGTAACCATCATCATTAACAGTGGTATTCCTAAAAAATTTCTTTAGAAAAATTTTGGAACATTTTCCATTTCTCATATAGGGAAAAGTACGGTTAGCATCACCGCAAGGGCCGTGGATCATAAAATTCTTAACAGCTTTGTGTAGTCTTGGGTAGGCACAATTATTTGGAATTTTAGCACATAAAATCTTGTTTACATCTATTGGAGTTTTAACTTTATTTTCATGAAAGAGAAATAGAAGGATGTGCACATGAGGCAAGACACGTTTTTGAAACTCCACGGTTCGAACAACTACATGGGAAGAAAATAGTTTGACAGTTAATAGAAGATGACAAAATATAAAATAAGGAACTGAACATATGGGATAGTAAGTACAAAGAGTGTTACCTGCCCATGAATTCCCAAAAAAAACCTTCTATTAAATATTTCATTAGATGATCAACCTTAATATTAAAAACTCACGATAATATTTGCGGGTAGTCAGGTGGACGAATATTGTGATTTATAAGAAAATGAGTTATTTCAGGCCACATCGGGTTACATGTAAATGTTAAAAATAGATCTGGATACCTGACCCATTTACATATTGGCATAGAATCTTGGTAATTATGTATCATATTCCTTAGACCACCCATAAAAGTAGAAGGCAATACAATATGCTTCCTACAGGATGTCCCTTCACGGTCACCTCGAAGCAATGCATCTTGTAACCCATTGTAAAGTTCAACCCTCAATTTCTTCTGATTGAATCGATTGAATGATTTTATTTGAGACTCAATCATTGTATACGAATAAACATTAAACTATTTCATTAATATTCTATAACATAGTAAGATTGATGCATCTTTATCACGTAATTGCAAGTGGAATGCAAAGTAATCTCTCATTGTTACCTTCCTGAGTGTAGTACTTATAGTGAATTGAGTAGCACGATGCAACACGCTGTTGCAATATCCATCCTAGACACCTGTTAAAATCAAAGGATACTGCAATGGAAGATACAATGGGTGAAGCTCATCAATTCGTTGTAAGTAAAAACTTTTGGTTTGAATGATAATATCCCGTTCTTGGTTGAGATCCAAAATATCACCAACAATCAGCATTGCAATTTCAGAAGTATTTGGAAGGTTATATATCACTGAATGTGTTTGGATTCTTTTAAGAAGTCATATATTTAAAGTTGGAACCTCCTGACAGTTAAGAACATCCCTTGCACTTATAAATTCTCAAGCCAAAGCGTTGTTCTCATGAAGCATCTATTATAGGTTCTCAACAATATTGTAGTTAATAATAGATTTTTGATTTCTATCATCAAAGATGGAGCAATTATTTATGTTAATATATAATGGTGAAGGGTTTTTCAACTTATCAAAAAGAATTGAATATAAAATATACCTCATTTCACGAATTCTATTATGACACTCATGCGCAGTATCATAGACATACAATTGTGAGAACCTTGGTGGATGTCCATCAGGTGGACATAAACTACCTATGCGATGGTAGTTTTGTCTATACAATCTGAATATACATGGAGATCGACCATTATTGAATAACCTATCTACCTTACCACCCATTTATGTGAATGAAAATATCAAATTGTAAATATGAATGTGGTCTTGGAATAATCGGGCTTCAGCAGAAGTTCAATCAAACACCAATATCCTTAGGTATTCAGGATATTCTGGTAGTAAGTCCAAAGCAACCTTTCCCATCAAGCAGCATAGAGAAAAACATTGGTTTTTTTCTATTTCTAAATTTCTTGTTTCTCTCATCAAACCACAAAAAGGGTGAAAATTTTGATAGACGTTAGAAGGCTCTCCAATATCATAATAACCTGATTGAACATAATAGTGTTGTAGAATATGTTTTTAAAAAACTACAGTCAACAATAGAGAGGATGATTTAGTATTAAAGAACCATTAATGCATGTTTAGTAAGTACATGAACCCGTGTTCTCAGCAATGTCCTGTGTTAGTGACTCTCTTGTAGCAGCAAGTAGTACGTAATATTAAAATGGATTAAATAACAAATAACTCAGTAATGTTTGAAGTGAAATGTGTACATTTAATTACCTCTACAATTTTCTGCACCATTTATTCCAACATTTATGTTTTATTGAGCCTTGGAAGTATTCATTCTAATTGATTCTCGAAGAAATTATTTTTTTCCTGAACCTAAAATTAGTTATAGGAAACAACTAACTTCTATGCAGAATGTACAATGGTATATATATGTGTGTGTGCCAACTTATAGTGTACAACATACCTACACATGATAATGTATTGTAGTTCCCATCAGTAGAAGGATTTAAGCATCATCTGTTTGTATAGGGAAGCATAAGAAGTAGAACTAGAATAAAAGGTATGGTAATGTGTATAAATAGTAGTCATTCTTACTGCATCGAGGTAATAGGTGATGAATCTGATAGAGTAATTTCTTCAGCCATTAAAGCTATGAAAATTGATAACCAAAATGTTATAAGGGGAATACATATGTTATTTGACATACAATATGTTCATGAAATTTAATATTTATGATACTTACAGAAAGGTAAAGGAGAACGTGTTAAGTCAGTCGGTCGTTGTTTTCGTTTGTTAGATCCAGCAGAGAACATTGACGGAGCTGCAGATGGTTCTTGAACTATGGAAAAAGAATCACTTAATTATTAATAATCTGTGTTACTGTGAAATGTAGTGTGTAGTTCAATGGTTTATAAATGTAAATTTAAATGGAACTATCAATTTTTACATTGAGATGATAATGGCATGCGTGTGACTCCATTTGTGAATGATTTGTTGGTAGAAGTTCACTATTTGGGGTTCCAAATAGTCTACCAGATTCCACATAAGAATTTTCAGTAGATGTCGCCACTGAAATTGTGTCAACTTCAATTACTATATACAATAATAAAATGTAAATAAGTACAAAAATTTACAGTGATAGTATTAGAAAAATCACCATCTTTATGTCATTCCTTCATTAGCAGTCTATGCTGTACCCTTACATCTGTACATTTTGTTGGGAAATACAACTTTGTATTTGAACGAGAAAACAACTATTCAGACTCTGTAATAAAAGTAATTTAGTACGAATGATTTCAGTTAGTATGAAATTCACTATGAAACATCAAAAAGATGCTACTAGTTAATGCAAACGAAACTAACCATTTATACATAGAGATGATAATGGCATGTGTGTGACTCTACGTGTGACGCCACCTATTTATACTGATTTACTTGATGGAGTACCAGACCAGTTGGTAGATGACATTGAATAGTTTCAAATAGTTTTCGGCACTGATTACGTGGTAAGTTTAATGAATGAAATTACTGAACAGAGTATAGTAAATAGAGCATTTTCCAAGGTACTTAATAGAGAACTCACAAACTGTTTGTCGTTCCTTCATAAGTAGCCTCTGTTGCACCCTTGCATCTCTAGATTTAGACGAACATTTCATTTTTTTTTCTTTATAGATTACAGTCAAGGTGTGCAATGAGACCATATAATTCACATAGGACATAACAGTTACAAAATTTTACATAATAAAGGAAAAGACATAATAAGCTACAACATACAACAATAGAAATTTTTGTTTTATTCAGTAAATGTAATATCAGACAACCAAATATGCATGTGGATATCCACATGGATAATGAAATTGTAGTTGAAAAAAGTTTAAAAGAAATTCTAACAGCAGACTATAGTAGATGTTTTTTTTGTAACAGGTATTGTAAATTTAGACAACTAAATATGAAATTGGATATCAACATGCTAAACTGAAATGAAATTGGAATAATTTTCAAGGAAAATCGTTCAAGAAACCATCATAGAAGTATATTTTATTCAGAGCGTAAAATAATATTCATAAAACAGTAAATGAACCTAAACTATTATAGAACTGAATTGATACCAGATATGAGGTTGAAAGGATTTAGTTTTTCCAGTACGAAGAAATGTTCACACCTGAAGTGAAAAGATGATGCGGGTGGGAATACGAGATGCAGCAAGCCTGTGGAGATAGGAAGGAGACTTCTGTTGAAATTGGAAATCAAAAAATCCCATGAATACATGAATAAAGTTGAAAACTGTAGGGGAGGGGGGGGGGTCGAAGGTATGGACTGCCAGTGGTCAGAATCAGCAATTATGGGATTTAATATGACTTTAAGGAAGGGAAGGAGGTTTTTGGACGAACACCTTGAAGTAGTGCTGTCTAGTTTAAAGGGAATTGCGAGCCCATTATGATCCTTGGAAATCCGATTGCGCGTTTGAACAGTATGGAGGACTATGCTGCAACCGGTGCAAGGAGGAAGATGAAGTGCGAGGAAACAATTCTTCAAGAAAGCTGGGAGGAAGATGAAACCCACGTGGGGAGTCTGTGGGAACCCTAGGTCATGAATAAATTTATCCCGACCGCAACCGGGAAAGGAAAAAATGGGGAGAATACAATCAAAATTGGGAGGAGGTGGCCAGAGATAGACAACTGGTAGACCAAAAGTGAGAGGACGACGGTGGTGGGCGTACGAGGGATCAGTAGGTCAAGACCCACAATATTTTCTACGGGAGCGGGAGGCGGAGAAAAAAATGAGATTCCGTGGGGTGGGGAGACATAGAGCTACAGAGGAGCGGCAAGTTTGGTAAAAGTGACATGGAAGAACATTGTTTTGACACGTGGATGCTAGAAAGCCAGGATTAGTATATATAGTATATTTTTGAAATAATTTTCATTGAAAATAAACATTGAAAACTTATAAATTTAGGAAGCTTTAAAAACATTTAAAACTTTTCTTGAGGAAATTAGACTTTCTACATTGATTTTTTTAAAACATAAAACGTTTTAAAAATACTTTTATTTGAAAATAAACTTGAAAAATTATAAAGAAATATTTAAAAACAATGTGAGTTCATGATAGTGTAAAATTCCCTATATTTCATGCACTTTAAAACAAATATTCTTTTCACATTTTTTCTAAAATAAAAATTTGCATTGTTTGGAAAAAACATGAAGGTTACATTATTTTTTTTTGAAAAAAGTTAAAAATGGGTAATAATAAATTTATTAAATATTTTTTATAATTTTAAAAAAATTGAAAACAATTTTAGAAAACATATTTTTGGATGAAATGGGGTTTTCGATCGAAGTGAGAAATATAGTCGTATTTTCAAATTTTTTTTTCTAAATTATTTTAAGTACCAAATATTTGAAAAATTTTACTATTAATTTTAAATATCATGAATAAATAGTTTATAATAAAATTCATTAGTTTCTTGATATATGTATCATAATATTTTATCATCAGAAACATAATCATAAAAAATCCTGATAAATGATGATTTGTAACATAAAATCATTACCACTTTGGTAACTTTGAATCGTAATCCCAATGAAAGAATAAAATAAAATGGAAATTAAAATATAATGAATATAAATAAATTAATGATATTAAATTTAAAATGGTATGTATATACACCTCTTGAAAAAATATTGGTTCACAACATAACGTATGTCTCAAAGAAGGAAAATTGTGACTAAAATTCTTTACTGATTTGTTAACTTTTGAACCATATACACCATGAAAAAGAGATCCTGAAATGGATATTTAAACCCCAAAAGTTTTCACTAGAATCATAATAATATACATTCATGGGTATTATCTACACAAAATAAAATAAATAGGTGGTGAATATGGAATGAGTCCCACAAAAGTAAAAACAGAGAAGGAAATCCCTTAACTCTTTAGTAATCATTTGAATCATAATCACCAATAAAGAATAACATCAATTTAAAAATTAAATATCATTAAAATGAGTATATTCATGATATAACATATCTAAGGGTCAGTATATACACAACCAAAAGTAACTAGTGGTGAATTTTCATACGACTCCCAGAAATAAAAGAGAGACTAGAAATCCCTTACCTTAAGTTTCAACTTCCTTCATATAAGTTAAAACCTAATTTATAATAAATATAAGTTTATTATACATATATTAAAGAACCATAAATATTTATATCAATCCTTATATGATTTACTTATTTCCTTTTATTACTCATTTAATAAAAATTCCCTATCAAAATCACTTTTTGGGTAATAACCACTTTGTTTTTAATATATGTTCTGATTTTTTATTTTTGGTCCTATTAATTTGATCATGGTTACATCTTATATAGAATAATAATAATTACATATTTATAATATTTATACATCAATTATACTTTTAAGATCAATCCTGAAAGGTGGTTTTGAGAAATGAAGTATGTTGTGATCACCGAAATGGTAGGTCATACATACATTTGAGTAATATTTCCAATTTCAATGATATTCATGGAAAAGAGGTAAGTAATATATTTTAATTCCATAATCATAATCATATTATAAATATAATATTATTTATTTTAATATACTTATACAAATCATCCATGTGGTGTGATGATGAAAAGAGAGTTACATCGCTTCATGAAGGCGGTAGTCCAAACGTACACAAACAACGTTGTCATCTTTCAGAAAGTAAGAAGGAAAAAAAGAAGATGATATATTATATTTTAATAATTATAAATATTTCATTAATATAATAATTATTTCATTTATTTAATATATATTTATTAACATTATCCTTATTAAATTCCATGTAAAGCGTTAGTGAAAATGAATCACATCACTTCGCGGGGCGGTAGTCCGCCATACACACGGGCGACCTTATCATATCAACTATGGAGTGGAAAAAAGGTATATATGATATAATTACTCCAGATGTATAATTATGTTAAAAATATAATATATATTTTTGATCCGTCATTAAACCCAATCGTGAGAGTTGGTAATGGAAAGACGAATGACATCGGTTCGCAAGGCGGCTGTCCACCATACAAACCAATGATGATTTGGTTACCCATTTGATGGAAGTGGAGATGGTTGTAGGAAATAAAAATAACCTAAAATCATCTAATTATATTTATGATACTTAGGTTATTATATTATCATGGTTAAATAATAATTTAATGTGTTATAGGAATAAATAAAATAAAAATTTTGGTTGATGAATGTTACCTCTTCTTTGGGTATCCTCTTTAGGTTTGCATCAAGACTTCCAAGGTTGGATTTATTTAAAAAATAAGGATTAAAGTGTAATAAGTGGGATTTTGGGAAGTGACTTGGTTAGGTATTTTATGAAAAAGGAGTTTTAAGGTATAAAGAGGAGAGGATAATGGGTCTCCTTTTATAATTGAGGCGAGTGGCATACTTGTAATTTTTTGAAAGGAAGAATTACACCCCTGTTTTTCAAGTAAAAAGGCTCCAATAATGAACCATTATATATAATATAATGTATAAGGTCTATATATATCGATAAAATGGGTTTTGGAAAAGTTTTGGGTTATTTTTAACCCTTATCTTTTTAGTTTAAACCTATGGTAAACCCATTTTTACCTTAACCGTGGTAAATAATTTTTATTGTTTTTACTATTCATTTAGGTAAAAAAATAAGTTGAACATATTAGATAATATAAATTACTATAATATTAAAAATTGAGTCCTTTTTTCCAAATTTTATTCATATAAGTTGCAAAATTTAATTTAATATTAATCTCGTAGATGTGATGAGAAAGAAAGTTTTTAAAGAGAAAATGGTCAAAAGATTACAATGCTTTTATATAGAAACTCAATATAAATTGATTAAAATGAAATAAATTAGATTATATTATGTATAATTGAAGTAATTTTACTTTTAAACCAACTTAATATATAATTAAACATTATAAATAAATTATACGAAAAGACAGTTTTCAATTAAAATTCAGTACTTTTCAGTATTCGTCGAAAAATCAACCTTCTCAAAAAGTTATAAAAAATAATACTAATATAAATTTTAAATGATGATTAAAAAAGTTATGTTTATTTTTTCAAATAATTTTTATAAAATTGTGTAAAATTAAATTTAAAACAAAACTCGCATACATGACAAAAAAGCGGGTTTTTAGGAGGTGTATTTTTTTTCAAGCATAATATGATTTATATTAACTATTGTTCTAGTAATATTCATTGTATGAATATAAAAAAATATATTAATATATAATCTATAAATTTCATTTAAAAATTTCTAAAGTAAGAATATTTTATAGAGTTAATATTTACAATTTTTTTCATGGTTATTTCAATGATTTAAATCCCACCAAATTAACAAATTGAGTTGAATTGCATTGTTTTTGGATTTTAGGGATATTTTGATATTTTAATTGAAAATTACACAATTATTAAATTTTATCTATTTTCAATATCTTCTATATTTCAGGTATATCTTTCTCACTATAGATAAAAATCAATTTATTATTATTTTTAGATTCATATGTTCATGGGATACAAATTTCTGGACTAGTCCAAGTCTTGATTCAACATTCTAGAGGCCCCAAAAAATCAGTCTCTATAGAATTCTTTTCTGGCTGGTAGAATGGGACCCATATCATTGAATGAGGTATAAATTTTTCTATAGGTTTTCAAATGCATTTATTCCAATTGTTGGTGAAATAGGGATCAAATTCACACATTAATGAATAATATCAAGGAAAAATTAGCTACTTAGTTCAGCCTTTGAGTGAGTAAAAAATATTGAAGATGAAGGTTATCCTCGAGCAGAAAAAATTCCATTTAGTAATAAATTCGTATCTTCTTCAACACAAGTCCAAAAGTTTTGAAATTTGGATACTATATATAGGATTTAATTTAAAACAACTCTTTAGAATTTTCTAGAGAGAAATTTTTCCAAGAATGTGGAGAAAATTGGTCTAACTTTGGATAAACAGAATCCATAAAACAGATTTTCCTTACCTCCTCCTTAAATTTCTATCTCTTCATCATTCCAAAAGGGGGTTTTTTCTGGAGAGAGAAAAGTTGAGGTTGAGATAGATATTTTTATGAATATTCTGTTAAATCTTACTGGAATGGAGATGTTTGGTGTTGCTCAAGTGATGTGAGGCTAAGCACCAAGCGGTTGGGGATGATGACAACCGAAAAACACTCTCTTATGAGTTTTGATCTTTATCTGTAATCTATTTTAAATATATATTGAACGTATATTTCATTAATTATAGATATTTTTTTACTTATTGATAATATTTTCAATTTTTTTGGATGGTTTCCCAATATATGAAGTAAAATAGTTAATTTCAATATTTAAATTTCTTTGGTGAGTTCTTGCTGTTGAGCATTGTGATTTCAATTAGGTTTGATTTCTTGGTGGTCTTAAAGTAATTGAATCACTTATATATGAGTGGAAACAATAATAATGAGGTATTTATATTATATCCTTTCAAAATTAGGTGTTTATCCAATGTTATTTTGGTATTCATTGAGAGATTTAATTGGGAAATCATCTTAAAGAAAGAAGTGGGGAGTGTCCGAGATATTTAAGCTTATCTGCAACTACTATTTTAATTATGATTTCAAAGCCATTTTATTTCCTATAAAATTTCTATATTTTTCTTTAATTTTCTCTCATTTTAGTTTATATTTATTTTCTATAATATCAATTTTAATCAAATCCCCATATTTTTGTTCTTTCAAAAAACAAACAAAAAAAGTGGAAATTTTGAAACTCAAATTGATACATCCTTGAGAGAAAATCCAAGGACTGATATATTGAATTTATCTTTGGAATAAAATTATTGATTGATATTTTCATGAAAAAGATCCTCACATCAACTGGCTCCGTTGCTGGGGAGGATTCTTGAGTTGATTTTGTAGAAATTATTTTTTTATGACCCAAAATTATGACGCGAACTTGTTAACATTGGATTTTGAAATTGATAGAACATTTCACTATAGGGTTAGAGCTACCGGAACTCCCCGTGTCCCAAGTTTTGATTCTTCCACTAACACACTTTTAATAATCTTGGTTGAAACTTCAATTCCAATGGATGAAAACAGAACCTTAAAAAATTGGCTTCATCCTTTGATGAAAATCAAGAAAATCATATGGAATATCTCGACACACCTGTTGGGTTTGAAATTAAATATGGTTTCATTCACCAACATCCAAAATTTAATGGGTTTCTAGGTGATTATCCACATAAAAACCTTAAGTAATTCAGTTATCTTTGTGTCAACATCAAATGACAATGATTTTATTCAAATCAAATAAAATTGATGCCATTTTATTTTTCTTTAGAAGGAGTTTCCAAAAATGGATTTTCTATTCACATTCAAATTTGATTAGGGATTGGAATGGATTGAAGAAAATTTTTATTGATTTTTTTCCATTCCTCTAGAAATAATTCCATTATAAAATAGATTTTTGGAATTAGGAAAACTCAAGGTGAAACATTGAATGTTAACTAGGAAAGATTCAAAATAATCTGTTTTAGTTTTCTCCACCATCAAATCAGTGACCAACTATTGTCTCACCATTTTTATGAAGAATTGTGTATCATTGATCAAATCATGATTGATGCTGCATCAGGAGGGGTTTTAGTTGATAAAACTCTAGTAGATGATAGAACATTAATTACTAATGTGACCTAAAATGTTCAATAATTTGGAACAAGAGGCCTTCTTCATGTGAAATTAGCCTATGAATTCCCAACTGGTAGTCCAGAAAACAACATGATTTTGAGTTATATTTATGATCTTACCACCATGGTGAGGTTGATGATTTTTTCCAAAAACCCACCAACACCACCCAAACCTGAAGAAACATTTCAAATTCAAGTCTATTGTGTAATTTGTTCTTTCAATGAAAATTTTAATGAGAAATTCACAAAAATTAAATAACCTTTTGAGAACTGTAATTATTTTTTTCTTGGAAAACCCTTTCAATCAAACCAAAAAAGGCCATTTCAAACCAACCAAAATTTCAATCAGGGCTAGAACAACCACTCTAATGAAATATTTTAGCATCCCTAATAACCTAAAGGATTTTTCCAAGGACAATCAAGTAATTATCAACCAAGATATTTCAATGAGAAATCCAACGATCATTCTAGAAGAAACTTTTATCCTTACCATCCCACTTAAAAGTTAGAGAGAAACATTGAAGAAAAAATGATGAAAAAATAAGAGGCAATGAGGCAAACAAAAGATCAATAATAGGACATGCTTAATACCTTGATAAATCAAATGGGTCAACTTTCATTTGGTCTTAGTTAGATTAAAAATCAAATGAGTGGAGGTTTACCCTCACATCCTCAAGTGAATATGAGAGAAACAAGGAAGGAAAATGTGAGTGAAATTGAACTTAGGAGTGAAAAAATATTGAATAACCCTAAAAATATGAAACCCAAACCCACTATTTAAACTTTTGATGAGAATTCCACCACTAATGGAAATACAGGAAATTATAAATTTTCTTTGAATGGAAAAAAGTCAAGAGAAGAAATTTTGTTTGAAAGAACAAAGAAGGATAAGAAGAGGATGTATGTTACTTTTGCTTCCCAAATAAGTGTTCAGGATATCCCACTAACATTTAAACCACCACTACCTTATCCTAGGATTGAACCATCAGTGAAGTCGAGTGATTAAAAAGAGTTGGAAAATGAGGTTTTGGTGACTTTTAATAAAGTTCAAGTCAACATACCTTTACTCGATACTGTGAAACAAATTTTAAGGTATGATAAGTTTCTAAAAGAGATGTGTACCCACAAGAGGAAATTCAAAAGAGATCAAATATTCATCTTAGGGAGGAATGTTTCATCCATGATTTAACATGGTTTTCCAATCAGGTATAAAGACCCAAGAACCTTTACAATTCTCTTCACCATTGGGAAATGTGAATTCAAAGATTTCATGCTTGATTTAGGAGCCTCCATCAATGTTATTCCATATTATTTTTCTTATCTCTTCAGGTTGGAGAAATGAAAAACTCTATAATTATCATTCAACTTTCCAACTAAAGCACTACCAAGCTTACTGGAGTTATAGAGGATATCCTCATTTAGGTTAGAGAAATTATTTTTCCTATGGATTTCTATGTCTTGGAAATGGATGATGTTTGGTTTAGTACTCATGCACCTCTCATTCTAGGGATACTGTTTCTAAAATATGTAAAAGAAATAATTAGTGTTCATAGAGGAAAAATTTCACTGGAGTTTAGAGGAGATGTGGTTAATTTAAATATTTTTTAGTCCATGAAACACCCAGTTGAAGATCATTCATCCCCCAAGTAAACATGATTGAATGGGTTTCCACTGATATGTTCCCTGATTTTTCTTATGATGAAAAAAAGACTGCTGATTTAAAATATGTAAATTTTTTTGTTGCTAAATTTGATCAATAATAGGGTAAAAAGGAAGTTTGTGACGAGTCTTTGGATTTTGAGATTAATTTACAAGAGTATTTTGATCTCATCATTGATGAAGATGACTTCATGGAAACCCTTGAACCTACTAGTGGTATCCCTAGATATGTTGGAAATTTTTCATATGAAACAAGTCATGAGAATATGGAATGTGATCATCACGATGAATGTCCTTTAAAATATGCATTTTCACTGAACAATCACACACGTGAACAATATCCTTTGATCAATGAAAATGACCCACCAGATTTAGAGTTGAAACCACTTCCTGATAACCTCAAATATGTTTTATTAGGCCAAAATGAACAATTCCATATCATAATTTCAAAATATATATCAAGGGAACAATATAAACAACTGTTTTGAGTCCTAAAACCCCCCAAGAAATCCATAGGATGGACCTTAGATTATTTAACTAGGATCAGTACCTCAGTCTTCATTTATATAATTTTGTTGGAGGAAAATGCCAAACCAGTGAGACAATTTAAAAGGAGGTTTAACCCAACACTTGAGGTTGTAAAAAAGGAATTTACCAACCTACTGGCTATTGAAATTATTTTTCCCATTTCTGATAGTTAATGGATGAGTCCAATCCAAGTTGTTCCCAAAAAAGGTGTCTTTATAATCTCAAGGAATGAATTCGGTGAGATTTCCCCTATTAGGATTCCAAATAAATAGATAATGTTCATTAATTATAGGATTATCAATTTTGTTACAATAAAAGACCACTTCCCATTGTAATTCCTTGATCATGTCCTGAAAAGACTAGCTGGTAAAACCCACTATTTTTTTCATTATGGATTATTTGGTCATTTCCAAATTCACATTGCACTAAAGGATCAAGATAAAACCACTTTCACATGAACCTTTGGAACCTTTAATTATAAGAGGATTACATTTGGTTTATATAATGATCGTATAACTTTTCAAATGTGCACGAAGACCCTTTTTTCTGAATTTCATGAAACTTTCATGGAAGTTTTTATGGATGAATTCCTTATTGTTGGATCATCATTTGAAAGTAGTTTTGAAAATTTGGCTGATGTTCTTGAAACTTTCATTGATAAAAATCTTGTCCTTAATTATGAAAAATGTAATTTCATGGTGGATAAAGGTATTGTTCTTAGTCATGTTGTCTCTAGATGTAATTCAATTTGATCAATCCAAATTTAAGGTCATTTCTTCATTTCCATACACAAAAACATCATGATATGTGAGATACTTACTTAATCATGCTGGTTTTTATAGTAGATTCATAAAGGATTTTAGTAAGGTTGCAATACCATTGCCTAGATTGTTCCAAAAAGTAACCCATTTGTCTTTGATGAGAATTGTAAACAGTCCTTTTTGGAGATGAAAAAAATTGATAACCCCTCCCATTGTTTAACCTCCCAAATGGGACTTGCCCTTTGAAATAATGACTGATGCATTATATTTTTCTCTTGGGGAAATGTTGAGTCAAAGTTTAGAAAATAAATATCTTGTGATTTTTATGCCTCTATAACTTTAGATCAAGCCCAATAAAACTACACAACAACTGAGAATGAACTGCTTTCTGTTGTCTTTTCTTTGGAAAAATTTAGATGTTATCTGATGGGATCCAAGGTGATTGTTTTCACATATCATTTTGAAATCACATTTTTTATGAATAAATATGATACAAAACCAAGAATTTTGAGATGGATCTTGATATTATAGGAGTTTGATGTCGAAATAAAGGATAAAAAAGTAAGTGAGTACCTTTTTTCTGATCATTTGAGTAGGATACCATCTGTTTTGAATGGGAAACTTCAGATATATCCACCAATTAAAGAAACCTTTATAGATGAGGAGTTGTATGATTGTTTGAGTGAAAGACCACGGTTCATTGATCTTGTGAATTATTTTTCTACTAATGAAGTTCCCCACTAGTTTTCTAAGAAAACAATTTCTAAACAAGTGAGCGATTAAAAGAATTTCATTGGGGATGATCCTTACATATTTTTTCCAAACTTTAAGCTATGGAGGAAACTTTGAGCTAAAAATAAAAACAATAAAAGTGCTTAATTATGGTTTTTATTGGCCCAAAATTTTTAGAGATAATTTTGAATTTTGTAGAACTTTTAAAAATTATCAATTCCATGGAAACATTTCCAAAAGGAATAATATGCCACAATAACCTCTTATATTTTTTGATTTGATTTATGTATGGGGTATGGATTTAATGGGGCCTTTTCCCAATTCTTTTGGATATCTTTACATATTTATTTCTATTTATTATGTCTTAAAGTGGGTAGAGGCTATCCCCATAAGAGATAATGATTCCAAAACTATGTATTAGTTTGTGAAAGAAAATTTGTTTTCGAGGTTTGGATTTCTAAAGTTTTTTTATTATAGATCAAGGTACCCAATTATTTAATTAGACATTGGAATAAATTTTGAAGAAATATGGAGTTCATAATAGGGTCTCTACACACTATCACACAAAAAAAATTGAATACCTAAGTTTTCCAACAGTGAAATCTAACAAATAATGGAAAAAACCATGCGCCTGAATAGAAATTATTAGAGTTTGAGACTTGATGATGCACTCTGAGCCTATAAGACTACATTAAAAACCACAATTTGCATGTAACCATTTATATTATTCTATGTAAAGTATTTTCACCTGCTGGTTGAGTTAGGGAAAAAATATTTTTGGGCTTTTAAAACATGTAAGATGAATATGTTTTTTGGTGGAGAAGAAAGAAATTTTTTTTGAAGGAGTTGGAGGATATCAGAAATAATGAATATGAAAGTTCCATGTTGTATAAGGAAAGAACCATAGCATTTTATGATGGGATGATTCTAAAAAAACATAAAGGAAGGAGACAAACTTTTGTTGTTTGATTCTAGATTGAAGCTATTCCCATGTAAATTTCATTCCAAATAGTATGGACCTTTCATTATTACTCATGTTTTTCATTTTTATGAAATTAAGATAAAAGAACCAGATAAAGGACACCATTAAAGGTGAATATGAATAGTTTAAAGCAGTTCAGAGAGAATTTTCAAGGTCCTCTAGGGGAGGAGATCCATATTCATGAAGCTGAATACATCTCAATCTAGTTTGTGAATCTAGGTTGCGTATTTACTTATCACTTTTTTTATGTCTTTAATTTCATGAATTTCATTCTCACATAAATTTGTTTCACAATGAGGAAATTTCACAAAAATAGATGTGGGGGGTGAAACACGCTGGGTAGATTATGATTTTTTTGTTTTATTTAAAATTTTTAGTTTTCAAAATTTCATTCAATTTTTGGTTTGTCTCTTTTATTATTATTTATATTTTGGGTGTTTTAATTTCAAATTATGTGTTAAAAAATAGTGAGATTAAATGATTACAATTTTCACTTATGAAACCCATTTCGATGAGTGAACCAATTGATCACTTTAAACTAAACAAAAATGAATATGGAAAATGAAATTATTTCAATCACCTCATTTCTTGGGAGAACCAATCCTGTCAGGCTTCCGAACCCATTTTTACATCTTCTTTACAATCACCTCATTTATTGGGAGAACCAATCTATTCTTGTTTGAAACAGAACCTGACTTATTTTTGTAAAAACTTAAGTGCTGAGGTGATTGTGATTTAAATGATTGAGGAAATTATTAGGATTTTGAATCCCCATTTTTCATGATTATCCTTTTTATTTTGGACTTCCTTGAATTATTGATCTTTGTGATCCATTAGTATCCTTGTATATCATGTCAGTTTAGCCACATTACAAGAAAATTTTCCCTTTCCAACCTACGCTAGAAGTGGAAATGAATGATCTTGTTGAACTTAAGTGTGGGGGAGATGACTTGTGGCGTGATACCGAATTTTGTGTTTCTTTGGATGGAGATTAAAATTTTTAAGAAATGTTTTTGCTACTGGAAAATATTTTACTAAGAGCTGTGCTCATTTGGAGATCTCAATAGAAATTGAGATGTGCCTGTCTGGAGCTCTCAATGAAAGAAAGCTATTCCATATCTAGAGATTTTCAAAAAAAGTACAATAGAAATTTCATTTTTTGATATTGAAATACTTATGGAATGGGATGGAAAATATATTATCATAGATGCTAAAAGATTATTTTCTTTTAAGGAGAGTAAGCACGAGACCATACTTGAGTGAAAATTAAATTCATACATTTTTTATTCATAAAGATCCAAAAGATCCTTATTCGGCCTAAAAAATTTTCAAACATGAAACCCACCAAAATTATGGCATAGAAAAACTATTTCAAATTCCTGATGATAATCACATGTTCTTGGATCACATTGGGTGGTATGTAGAAATTTATCAAGCCTATAGTGATTCTTTCAAGAGTTTGGATGAGAAAATCCTTATTGAAAATAAATATTTGTGTTTTGATAGAAAATTAATGCAAGGTAAGGGTGTTGTGTGCATGAGGGGAGAAAATAAGTGGAGATGGATTTAATGATCTTAATTGAGAGTTTGATTTTTTTGATGAG